>QRFI01000004.1:2544208-3816312 GCA_025389085.1 Sclerotinia subarctica | reverse complement strand
TAGTTTATATATTAATATTTGATAAAATTAATAGATTTTTAATTTTAGAATAATATATATTTTTTTTAATTTTAATAATGTTGATTATTTTAAAAAAATAATTCATTAATTGAATTATTTTAATTATATAAATATTCCAAAAAAATAATTTTATTTTAATTTTCTTTTTAGAATGATATTAGATTATTAATAAGAAAAATAATATATTTGATATTATATTATTACAATTTCTGATTATATAAAAGCAATTGAGAGATTATTAAAAACTATATGGTATTTATTAAAAATCAAATGAGGATTTAAAATAAAAATATAAATAAATATACTGCATAGTAATTATAATATTCATTTAATAATTATTCTTAAATATAAAGTTTTATATGGGGGGGTGTTATTTTGATTATGTAGATATTTATAAAAGGAATATTAAGAAGTCTAGACTTCTGAGAGTTTTAGAAGCTTTTAAAGGCCTTTAAAAGCCTTTATTTCTATAGATTTCATTATTTGTTTTCTAATAATATATATATATAAGATTTTAAAATATTCAAAATCATATATTAAATTAGTGAAATCCGATTATATATATATATAGAAGATTTAAATATAATTATTATTTATATGATTATTGAAAAAATAAAGAAAAGTTTTATTTTATTATTAAAATAAAAATTTAATATTAAAAATTTTTTTATATTTATTATACAAAAGATTTATTAAATTAAATACATTTATATTTAAGTTATATATAATAATGAATTAAAATTAGAAGACAAAATAAAAAGTTTTTATAATTTAATATTTTAAAAAATCTAAATAAATTTTAAAAGAAAAATAAGAAAATTATAATAAAAATCTTTAATTATAAAAATAATAAGGTTTTTTTTATAATTATTATAGAAAAATAATCAAAAAAGTTTTAAATATCTTGATAAATCTAATATTATTTTTGATATTTCAGATTTTTGTAACTTAAATTGAACAACTCTGAGTATTACTAATAAAATACCTTTAATTTTTGAAAGTAATTAAGGTTTTTTCTTAATTTATAAGTATTTTCTAAATATAAATAATCAAATTATTTAATTAATTGATTATATTTTTAACATATTTATAATCTAATATTATTTTGAAATTATACATTATATTTAGATTAATTAATTTGATTTCTACTATAAATATACTAAATAGTTTTGATAATATTAATTTAAATAAAGAAATATAAAAAACTAAATAATATTTATAATATATAATAATTTGAGTTTATAATTAATAATTTTTATTATTTTATTAATTTTGAATAATTTCAATTTTTAATAATTTATTATTTAATTATTTTATTAAATAAAATAAACTTTTATTTTTTTAATATAAATTTTATATTATATAATTTATTATAATGTCTAATTATTTTATAATTATAAATTGTAAATCTAATAAAAATTATTTATAAATTTCTTTAATTTTAAATATATTTTTATAACTTTATTAATATTAATTATTAATAAAAATAATAATAATTAATATAAGATAATATTATTTTTATTATTTGATTTAAATATTTAATTCAGTTATTTATTTGAAAATAAAATATAATAAATGATTTATATTATAAAATATTGTAAAAGTAAGTGGTCGAGATTCATACGTCACGATAGCACATTGTAAAGGGGGGGTTAGAAGTAGAAAGCTGATTAGACTACATCGAAAAATATCATATAGGAACAAAATAGGTTTCTTAATAGATTTAGAGTTGTAGCAATATTTTCAAGAAAAAAATATGAAAAGAGTTGATTGTTATCTAAAAGAAGAGCGAAGACCTTTATTTAGAATTCTTTTTATAAGAAAAATATAAATCTTGATTTCTTTTATTCTTTCCCTTTTAATTTATTATATTAATTATGAAATTATATAATAAGACGAAAATAAGGAATTTAATAGATTTATTTGTAAAATAGTTTTTTTTAAAAAAATAGGTATTTTTGAGATTATATCTATTTAAAGAAACCAAGAATTTATTAAAATCAAAAAAAGTAGTAATTTATCCTTTAATTACTTTTTTAAAAAGCTTTGAATATTTTCTTTTAAAAGAAAAGAAAATATAAAAATAAAAAAAGATTTTTAATTAGAATTTTTTACATTTAAATTGAATATTATATTAATTATTTTATTTCTTTATTAAGTTTTTATTTTATAAAAAAGAATCTTTTTATTTTAGTTTTTTATTAAAGTTTTAAGATCTTAAAATTGTTATTTAATATTAAATAAAAATAAAAGAAATTAAAGAATTAATAAAAGATTCTTCTTATTGTTATTTCAAAAATCTTTTAAAGAAATATTAGAATTATTGAATATAATTTCATTTTCTTAAAAAGGATTAATAATAACCAATCTTTTTTATTTATAATTAGATCTTAATAAATTCAAATGAATTATAGCTTTATTTTATTTAGTTTTTCCAAAGATTATAAGTTTCTATTGAATAACAATTTATTTATTCAAAAACTTTAAGATTTTAAATAATTTATTTTTAAGATTTCTTTAAATTTCTTTTAATAAATTATAATTTTTTTAAAAAAAAAGATTTTTTTTAAACTTTCTTTTTCTTTATTATTAAATTATAATATTAAAATATGTTTGTTAATATTATATTAAATTAGTCTTTATGAATCTTAAAAATTTTTTATTATTATAATAAAGTATTTTTTAAATAAATTAAATAATTATTTTAGAATCTTATAATATTATTTTTTTTAAAAAAAAAATAAAGAAAAAAATAAATAAAATATTAAAGTTTAAAATATATTATTACAGAATATAAAGATCTTATTTATTAAATTTAATAATTTTGAATAATATTATTTGATTTTAAAAAAAGAGATAAAGGATTTTATAAAAAGATTTATTCTTTATTTTTTTTAAAAAAAATTTTAAAGTAAAATAAATATTAAATATTAAAAATAAATCTTAATTTTTTTATAATTCTAAAAAAAACAAAATATAATATTAAATAATAATATAATAATATAAGAATCTTTCTTTATTATTATTTCTTAATTAAATCTATTATTATATTTTGTTTTTTGGAATTCTTTATATCAAATTAATTTAAATTTTAAAAAGGCTTTTTATATAAATAGAAATTATTATTAGAAATAATAAGTATTAAAAATTAATACTAATAATAAACTTTATTAATAATTTCTTTGATTTTAAAAAGATTAATCAAAATAATTATTTTAGAAAAAAAGATTAAATCTTAATATTTAGAGACTAGATTGACTAAATTAATAAAGAAATAATAAAGGATTACTTTTATATATAATCTGAAAATCTTAAAATAAAAAAAGGAATAAGAATAAAATAAAACTCTTTATCTTTTTTAATAAATATTATTTTTTAAAAAGATTTATAAAAAAAAAATAATTTGAAAATAATTTCTTTTTAAAATAAGCTCAAAAATATTATTTATATATTACAAGAATATTCTTAAGATAATCTTTGAATATGGGGAAAGTTTGTATTTTTTGAATAATACGAATTTAGAGATTTTAAAAATAATTTGTTTATTTAAAAAGATCTTAGAAAAATACTTATTTTTTATAAATTCAGTTTTGATGATAAAGATTATATCTTTAACAAAAACACTTGATCTCAAAATAAAATAATAAAGATTTTGAAATAATTTTTTTATAATATTTATTATAAATAAAAATAAAATTATAAATAGAATTAAAAAATTGATCTTATTTTATTAATATATTCTCCATTTCAAATAATAATAATTAGATGATTCCAAATTCCTTAATTAAAATGTATTTAACCTTTATATTTAGAAATTTAATAAAAGCTTATAAATAATATAATTTTTTAAAAAGATAATCTAATTAATAATATAACCTTTATTAATAGGAAAGTATTATTTATTATTAAATTAAAAAATAGATTTATAATTATAACTTTTCAATTTTTAAAAAGAATTTAAAATAGATTTAAAAACTTCTTAATAGATACCATTATCTAAATCAAATCTAATATCCTTAATATTCATTTTAATAATTTTTAGAATATAATTTATTTTACAATAATAAAAAATAAGTTTATTAAGAATAAATAATTAAAAAAAGAATTCCTTGAAAAAATTAAAGATATAATTTATTTTTATTTAGTTTCTAATATTTGTAATACTAAATTCAGAAATTGATACAATAATTTATATATAAAAATAATAGAAATTTTAAAAGAAATTAAGGATATCTGTTTTATTTAAGAATATTTTGATTTTTAATTTAATTATTTCTTTATTATTATTATCAATTATTTATTTATCTTTTCTTCTAGATTATTTAAATATAAATTTATTTTCTTAAATTTTATTAATAAGCTCTTTATTCTTTTTATATCTTTTTAAGAATCTAAATTTATTAAAAAGAAATTTAGATTCTTAAAAAATAAGATTTTCTATAAAATTATTTAAAAAAAAATTTAATCTTTCTTTTTCTTTAAATCTAATTATAAAATAAATATATATATATTATAAGAAAGTCAGGATTCCATACTGTTTCTGTTAAGGGAATCTTAGTTGTTTTGTTATTTGATCCCTAATAACTAATTATAAAAAGAAACCTTTACTTTCCCCTCGAAAACAATCAATTCTTTTCTTACATACTTTTCTAAAATATATTATTATAATCCTAAAATCTATTAAAAAATCTAATTTATCTTCAAGTGATATATTTCGATATAGTCTATTCAGTTTTCTATTCTTAATCTTCTCTTTCACAATATATTATTGAAATATATATATTTTGACCTTTTACTTTTATAATATTATAAAATTTAATAAATATATATATTTTTTTCTCTTATTTTTTTTGGAGTATTAAAATATTCAATTATAAATTTATTCAAGAATTTAATAAGAATTTAAAAGCTGAATTACATTATATAAAAAGCTATATTATTTTTAGCTATATTATTCTTTAATATATTATCTTTTACTTATAAATATATAAATTTATTTTTTTGGAAATTATTCAAATCCATTCTAGATTCCTAAGGTTTTCTTTAATTTTATTTCGATATTATTTAATTATCTGGATTATATTATTGTTCTTGATAATATAGACAATTTTAAAGATATTAATTAATTTATAAAGCCTTTATTCTTTAATTTTATTTTTATAAAATCTTTTATATTATTAATCAATCTTATAATAATATTAAATTATTATTTAAAAATAAGATATTTATTTTTATTTTTAAAGATATTAATATATTCAAAGATTTTCTTTAAAATAATAAAAAAATATTACTATATAATTTATAAGATATAGAATTATTTGATAACTTGATTCTTTAAATATTACGATTGATTAAATATCGAATGAAATATATCTAAAAACAATCAAAGTATAATTTGATAAATAAAGAAAATAAAACTTTTATAAAAATTTTTTAAATTATTCAGGAATTATTTATAAATTGTTTTAAAATTATTCAGGAATTATTTATAAATTGTTTTAAAATTGTTTTAAAAAAGAAAGTTTTGAAGAGATTATTATAATTTTTTGAAAAAATTTTATAGAAATTTAAATACTCTTTCTCTTTAAAAATTTAAAATAAAATCCTAATTATATTTTTTATTTATTTTATAAAGATTTATAATAAAAACTTTTTTTTAGAATATTATATATTCTTTCTTTTTTCTTAATCTAGATTATTATATAATAATAAAGCGAATGAATCTTATAAGGAATCTTATAATCAGATCTGATTTATTTAATCTATTTATTTATAAAGATCTTTTGAAATATTATCAATAAAAAAATCTAAATATAAAATATAATTTTTAAATATATATTTATATATATTTTATTATAGGGTCATTATACTATAGAGTATAATACCACTCAGGAGTAGCTAGGAGGAGGTTATACTGCCTAAAGATGAGGATTAAACCTAAAAGGAATTAGTCTTTATATAAATTATATTTAGAAAACTTCTCTCTTTTTAGAATTCATAACTTTTCGAGCGATAATTTATCAATAAAGAAAGATCTGTTTCCCTCCCTAAATCTCTTTTGTTATATTATAATATTATATCGCTTTTTCCAAATTATTAATGTTTTTATAATATCGAATTATTTATAATCCCCGAATCAATCTTATCTATTTGAAAAGTTTGTTATCATTATAATAAATGATATTATTATATAATAACATAATGTATGGGGAACTCGGACATTTTTTCAATTATTCTATATACGATCTTGTTCTACAAGCTATACAATCCTCCAATTCTAATTCTGAATTATTTGAACTATTCTTTAGCTCTTCTTTTTCAATCTCTTCTTCTGATTCTTCAATTGGACACTTATATGATCGTCCTTGTAGCTTTTTCTTCTTAAGTTTTTCCTTCGCTTTATATATTATTTTCAATATTTCTTTAATATTAAAAATAAATTAATCTTATAATTTGATTCTTTTGTTTTTAGTTCTTTTTTTTCAAATCTCAATTACTTTTTGAATATTAGTAAACTGTTTTCGAAGTAAGGTTATCTTAGCATTTTGAGATTCTACAAATTTAGTTATTCTTTTAGTATATCGACAAATTGGTGATGTAAAAGAATCATTATTTGCTAGAGCTGTATTAAAGATCTGATTTGCTTGCATTAATTCTGTCCTATCTGAAAAAGAACTTCTGAGTACAGATAAGTCTAAATTTTGATTAAGGGTTCTCATTTATGAAATAGAAGATTGTTAGAAGGAATTAAATAATAATATATCAAATACTTTTCATAAAGCAAAAAATACTAAACCAACTCCTTTCCAACTAATTTTAATATTAAAAGAATTCAATGCTTTTTTTCTAATATTTTGAAAGAGTTCTATCTATTCAGCTTTTTGAATTCGCTTTATACCAGCTCGAGAATATTGATCGACCTCCAAAGCATGATATTGTTTTATTGGCCCATACATCACAATATCAAGTGGCTGAAACAAATAAAAGTAATAAAGAGATAACATAAATAAATCAATATCCTTCTCTATATAGAAAGTAATAAAGCTATTTGTAATATAATTTGAATAGTTATCCATAATCAAAAGTCAAGGTCGATCACCTGACACTTTCTTGGATTCTGGTTCGAAAATCCTTTTTAACCATTCTAATCCATAATTATTTAAGGTCCATTTATTTGTACTAATAAAGAATTACTAATTTTGAAATATATCCTTTGGAATTTATGCAGAATTTGTATTCTGAGCCTTGAAAATGACCATAAATGATAAAGCCTTTCTAACTGTATTAATATATTCAAATATAGTTATCTATTCTTATTTGCCAATTATAACTTTCCAATTCGATTTCTAAATAAAATCGATTATAATATATATACTTTGAATATTTCTAACTCCAAATCCAATTTTATTTATATTATATATATTATTTAATTTATACTTTCGTTTAATAAGATATATATAAAACATATCAAACCAAACCTGAATATTCTTTGGATTTGCCTTTTTAACCTGATTAAACTCTAATTGATATGAATAGTATGTTTTAAGTTCTGGATATCGTTTTTGGAATCTATAGATTTATTTATAGCTTATAAATGGAATTTCTATTGAAATAGAAATTCAAGATGATATAATTTGAATATATCGAAGATGAATTTCATCAATCATTTCCTTCATCAATATAAGTATAATAAAGAATCTAATGATTGTGAATTATGAAATCTATTATACAAGAATGTTTTCTTCTATATTTGAAAGAATTTGAGCTATTTTGTAGATTTGGGAATATGTTTTCTTCCTAATCAACCTATCAGCTAAAATAGATTTAAAAACTTCAAAATGCTTTACAATCTTTTTAATTGATTTAAATTCTTTTAATTAAAGTGTAACTATAGCCTATTGAAGCTTCTCTTCAATTTGAGTAGATATAAAAAATGATTGAGTATATATAATAAAAGTTATTAGGGTTTCAAATTAACGATAAGCAAAAAAATCCGAGTTCCCTATATGTCCGAGTTCCCCATATGTTACGTTATCAATATTTTGCTTTCTTAAATAAATATTGCTCAAATATAAAGGAAGAAGTAATCAATCTAAAAGCAATTAATCAGAAGTTTACTCTTAATCTACAAATAGAAAAAGGTATATTTGTCACAGAGTTATTATACTACAAAGAATAATACTACCCAGAAATAGCTAAGAAAAGGCTATACCATTTAAAGACAAGGACTAAACCTAAAAGGGATTAGCCCTCACACAAATTGTATTTAGAAAGCTTCTCTATTCTTAGAATTCATAGTTCTTCGAACAATATCTTATTAATAAAGAAAGATTTGTTTATCTTTCTAAATTTCTTTTATTGTATTATAATATTATATCACTTTATCCAAACTATTGATACATTTACAATATCAAACTACCTGCAACCTCCGAATCAATCTAGTCTGTTTGAAGAGCTTGTTATTGTTATAGTAAACAATATTATAATATGATACCAATATCTTGCTTCTTTGAATAAGTATTGCTTAAGTATAAAGGAAGAAATGAATAATTTATAAATTATTAATCAAAAACTTGCTCTCGATCTATAAATAGAAAAAGGTATATCTATATATTGGTAAATATAATTATTCTAAAATTACTTTATTCCTATTATTTCTTTTTCTTTTTTTGAGAAGGGATTATTTGCTAATTCTATTATATCTAAGCCTTAATTAAATAAAAAGGTCCTTAACCTTATATTCTTTGATAAAACAAAAGCTGATCTCGATGGTTTTATTGATCAAATACAAAATAAAATATATATCAATATTGACTGTTATATTTCTTTATATTTATATTTAATCTATACAACAAAAAGATCTAGTAAATTTGTTATAATATAAATTTGTTTTTATAATATTAAAGAAGAATTTATCAAATTAAACAATTACAACAATTTATTATAAATCTTGGAAAAAGCTTATAGAAATCAGAACAAATATATCAAGATTTATAAATTGCTGATTAACTTATTCCAAAACTAATATTAAAGATTAGGATAATTGATAATAATAATATCTTGCTTATTTTATTAGAGTAAATATTATTTAATAAATTGAAAAACCAGTTTATTATTATTGAATCCCTTACTTATAATATAAATATATTTATTATATTTATATAGATCCTAAAAAATCATTATATTTATTTAATAAAGCCTATTTATATAGAATATACTCCAAATATACTATTATCCTGATCTGTTATATAACCTTATAATCTTATTGCCTGAATACTTGCTTAACCTCAACATCAAATTGCTTATAATCCTGGATTTATCAATATTTTGTTTACTATCACGGTATAGCAGGAGGGATTCAGGGCAAAAAACAGATCTCTTTATATTGATAAAATATCATTTAAAGAATTACGAATTTTGGGAGTGGAGAAGTTTTCTAAATACAATTTATATAAGGGCTAATCTCTTTTAGACTTAATCCTTGTTTTTAGGTGATATAATCTTTTTTTAATTATTTATTAAATAATATTATTCTTTATAATATAATAACCCTATAATAATATCCTTTCCCTTAGAATCGAGCTTTGTTGAGACAATATTAAAGGCCAGACTTTTCAGAGTATTTATAATAATAGTTTAAAATCAGTTTTTGAGCATTTTCTAGATAATTAATAGATTCCTTTATAAGTATATTATATTTTATTTAATAGATAATATATTTTAAATAAGATTTATTTTATTTTCATCATTTCTAATAAGAATCCAGGATTTCTTTTGCTTCAAATTGTTCAAATCCTTTAATCTTTTTAAAAGGAAAAGAGGGATTGTATTATTTAAGGACAGGATTATTATAAATAGAATATAACAAATTTATATAAAAAATTAGATAGTTTTTTATAAAAGGAAATAGTTCCAGTTTATAGATATAAGTTTTAATAGTTTCTAATATCTTAAAGGGGTCTAAATTCTTCCAATCTAACTTCTTTTGGAATTGTAATGTTCAGATATTCTTAATATTCAATCATATTAAATCTCTAGGTTGATATTAATAGATAAGAGTATAATAAATGTTTATATTCTTTGTATATTAGATTTGATTAATAATTAATTTGGTTTGTAGGTATTCAGAGATTAGTTTTATTTTCTTGATAAATTCTTCTATATCCCTTGATCTTAATTAATAGATTAATATAATTGACTTGAATCTCATTTATGAATAGAATTTATAATTAATAAAGAATAAGGATAAATAAAAGTTCTCAAATTAGGTAAAGTTTATTAAGAATTTTGTGATTAGTAATTATTCAGATCAATCATCTTGAAGATATGAAATATATGAGTGTAAATATTGCTTTAATATTATATTAACTTTTTCAATTTGATCATCGATTTTAAGATAATAAGTTATCGATAATCTCGAAGTAGTTTTCAAATGTTTATAGATATATTTCTAGAAATCAGATATAAATTGGATATCTTAATCTGATATAATTAAGAAAGACAAATTATAAAGTTTTCAAATATATTTTAGAAATAAATAACTTACTTTTTTAAAATTATAAATTTTATAATAAAATAAGAAATACTTTATTTTAATTAATTAATTAATCAATTATTATAAAGATTATTTTATATTCTAAGCTTTTTGGAAAATAAATAATAAAATTAATTAATATATCTCTTTAGATTTATTATAATATAAAAAAAGATTATAAAATTCTTTTTTATTTTTTATAATGTGGGGTTGTTTGATGAGAATTATGATAATTCTGTATTTATTGATTTATATAATTATAACATCTAAATCAATAATAATTATAGTTTAATAATTCGAATATATAGGTATAATACAGATATTCTATAATAAGGGAATTATGGATTAATTGGAATAACTTAATTTTCAGGGTATTGTAATTAAATACAAAAAGTTTTCTTTGATAATATAGTTATTTGTTATTTCTTATATATTTAATCAAAGTAATATAAGGATATTTAGGAGTATTTTTTTTAAAAATTTTTAAAATCAATATTAATAAAGGATCGGAGATATAGATCTTTTTGAATAGCATTTTCAATTTTTTAGAGAATTCAAATAATATATTAGATTTAAATAAGATAATAATAAGGTTTAAAATAAGTATAATAAGAACAAATAGAATAGAAATATTAGAAATAGATAAGGTAAGAATATTAAGAATAAATGAAATAAGGGTATTAAAAGTAAATAAAATATAATCCAGATTCAAATAAGATTGGCTATAGATTATAATTATAAAATAAACTTTTTTAATTATAATAAATAATAGAAAAGATTAGGAATCCCAATTTTTAATTTTTAGTATAATTTGACTTTGATAAAGAAGATATTTATATCCTTTTTTAAATAGATCTTTTAATTTTCTGATTAAGGCATTTGGTTTAGCTTTTTGCTTTTCAGAATGGTAAATTATCTTAAAATTGAAATAAGATAAGAATTTGGATTATTATATCTGACAATAATTCAATAATTTGATTGTTATAAAATATTCCAAATTCTTATGATTGGTGATTATTTAAATAAGAAAAGGTATTCCTTCTAATTTAGGGTATTATTCCTTAAAAAAATAAATAATAGTTAATAATTCTTTATTATAAATCTTATAATTATATTTTATAGCCGAATACTTTTTTGGAAAGAACATAATAGATTATAATATTTCATCTTTATTGAATTAGAATAAAACATTGACAAATATATAATCGGAGATATTAATCTTTATAATTATATCCTTTTCCTAATCGAAAAATGCTAATATAAAGATTATTGTAAAGGTTCTCTTTAAATTCAAGAATATCTCTTTGCAAAAAGAATCCTAAATAAAGAATATATTTTTTCGAATCAGATTGATTAATAGATAAATAATAATAAAGAATCCTTAAATAAAATATTGATAAAAGTTCTCAAATCTTATAAAGACTTGTATATTTGTTATATTACAAAAGATCTTTTATTTGATAATAATCTTAATTTTATCAAAATCTATTCTAATACCCTTATAATTTATAATAAGATCTAAGAGCTTAATCTCAGATTTCAAGAACTTATATTTCTTTAGATTTATATATAATCTTACTTTTCGTAAAGCTTCTAATCCTTTTTATATATAGATAATATATTCCAAATAGGATTTATTATAAATTAAGATATTGTCCAAATATATAATACAGAATATATCAAGATACTTTTGTAATATATCATTAATAAAATATTGAAAAATAATAAATACTCTAATTAATCTAAATAAAATAATCAAGCTTTTTTATAAACCAAATCAAATATAGAAAGTTATTAGGTATTCTTATCCTTTTTTAATTCTTATATTATTGAATATAGAGATAATATCAATTTTTATAAAATACTTTATTCCTTTTAAATTATTCAGAGATTCCTTAATTAATAATAATAGATAATGATCTTTTATAAATAGATTATGCAAAATTTGATAATCAATTGTTGGTATCACTCCAGTGATACGAGGCCTACTAATAGATAGTATCGTATAGTTTGGTTATTAATGTAATCTTGTTTATCATTATTATCTATTAAAAAAAGACCCTATTTATAATAGAAAAAGTAAATACTAGTATTTGCTAATAAATACAACTCCCCTTTCTAATACAGTAAATATATGATATACCGACATTGACAACTTTCTTTTTGAAGAAATAAACTGTATACTCTCTTAATTCCTTTTCATCTATTCTGTTACTTTAATATCAATCTTATTCATGTTGATTAGGTTTGTAAATGCTTGATAAGATTTATCCTTAATTATAGTATCTGTTGGATTGGATTTACTATCAATTCATCTAATCTCTGTTATTCCTTTTCTTTTGTAAAATTATTATAAAGCTATAATATCGATTATAAATCTTTTTTTGGTAATAAACCCTAATTTGATTAATAGATCGTAAAGCGACTTGAAATTGATATAAACAATCAATAATATCAATATCTTAGATTTAAGAATCATATTGATTATATTCTTTATAATTGAAGCAGTATCGAAGTTATATATTAATTTATATAATTCTGAGGTTAGTTTACTTTATATAATTTTTTTCTATTTGATTAATGATCAATAAAGAATATTCACATTATTGCTTTTGTTTATTAAGACGATTACAAAGCCTATCTACAATGAATAATCTTTGTTGTTGACGAATGATGTATTGCTGAATACAATAATTTTTAGTGATTCCATATTAAAAGGGATGAATTTGAATTCCTTCTTTGGATTATCCATTTATTATTTAATTCATTTATTAAATCCTTTTGTATCTTCTTTGATAGGATTAATCATCTGGATAATAATAAAGAAATCAAATAATGCTTTTGATTGATATATTATTATAATATATACTTCTCTAACTTTTTGGATAATATATTAATCTTTAAGGGTTGTTGATTTTTGTATTTTATTATATATTCCTTGTAGATCTATAAATATGATTTTGATCAATTTGAGATTATTATGTTATTTTTCTTGATTAAGATAAATATTATTATTAATAAATATAAGGAATTCTTTATTGAATTTAATAAAGATAATAATAATAAGTTGCTCTCTTTTTTTTGTTGAGAACTTTGTTTTTTGGAGTTGCTCCTGTTTTGTTATTGCAAATTTTGAGTTTGTTATAATTAGGGTATTATTTATTTATAATTTTATAATACTAAAGTTAATACTTTTGTTGTTTGTATATAATAAATAAGGGTTATATATTGATCATATTATATCCAATAGATTTTTGAAATAATATATTCTTTAAAAAACAAAGATATTTCAACAATTCTCAAAGATATCATAATCAATCTCCAAATAGGTTTAATAACTTTAATAGAAGATTCAACAAACCAAAAGGTTCAAGAAATTAACTAAATAGAAGAAACCGGAAATGTTGGATTGAAGATTGTAGAAAACCAGATTATAAATCATACAAATATAACAAAAAGGAATAAAAAGAATCAAAATACAAATATCAAGAATGATTCAGGAATAAAAGTAATAATAATTTTGAAAAGAACTATCAATAATTTCTTATTAAATATAAAAAGAAATTAAACAAATATAATTCAAGAGATAAAGCTATTAAGAGTTATTTTGCTAATCTCGATTTATAAAATAACAAAGACAAAATTAGAAACTATTTCACAACATTTAATTTAATCAATAAACAAGAAATTCTATAATTATTAATTAATAAATTATTTTCATATATATTCATTAAAAAGATCAAGATCTTTATCATTAATATATAATATAACAATAAGGAATTTTATAGTATTATAATCGATTCAGAAACAGCCAAATATTTTATAATAAGATATGATTAATATCAAATATAGAATAAGATCAAAGGAACCTTAATCAATATAGCAATTGCTGGATAAACAATTGTCCAATTTGATATTAAGACCATTATCTTTATTAGCTTAATTTATATTTAATTACCTTTTGAGATTATTGAATTCAATATTATATATAGATATACTATTCCTACTTTTTTTTAGCAAATATAAATCAATTCAAATATTATTATAATAATATTATTAATAAATTTATAATACTTATTTATAGTTTCATTATTTTCAGAAGATTTAATTATACATTTTTATTATAGAAAATCCATTTGCAATATATAATTCAGAATTCAATCAAAATCAATAATTGCTTTCTTACTAAAACAAGCCTTCAACAATTATATCGATATTTTGGATATCCCTTAATTTATAAGCTATATTAAATTCTATAATAAACAAAATGTGAAAAGGACAAAAAGATAATCGATTTACTGAGCAAATATTACAAATATTGCCAATTATATAAAAAATCCTTTGAAAGATTCAAATTATTTATTCTTAAAGATATCGAATTCAATTATATTATTTTAGTAAATATAATATATATTAATAATCAATTTATACTTTATATCATTGATGAAGCAATCTGATTCTAAACAATTAGATAATTTGATAATATCTCTATAAAGTATATATAAAATATATTATAAGAATATTAAATTGATATATATATAAAACTATTTAATTATATTATATATAATATAGAAAAGAACTTTATTAATAAATAATTCAAGTAATACATAAATTTATTAGTAATTAATACAAAAAGTATATTAGTTGAAGTATATAATTCAATAAATATTATTGAATGCTTTTATTATTTTTTAAATTGGGCTTACAAAATCATTTTAAACAAGTTAACCATTTCCAATATTAATAAAGAATCTATATTATAGATAATAATGAAAATTATCAATAATATAATAGAATTCAATGATTTAGTATCTATATTATTGGTATTTGGAACTTATCCAAAAATAATTGAAACAAATCTTCTAACAATTATAATTATATAAAGAGCAAAAATAATTAAAAAAACAATAAAAGAAATTCGTAAGTTATAAACAAAAAGATAAATTAAAAAAATATTCAATATACAAAATAATCTATCAATTATAGCAATCTATAATTTGCCCTTTAATTTAGAAGTTATTATATAATAAGAAAAGAAAGGAATAATATCTGGAAAATGAAAAGATCTATATAGAATAATTGCAATAAAAGAAAAGATATATAAAATCGAAATAGAAAAAGGATTAATCAAATTTCGTTCTATTATAATTCGATTATATTACTAACAAAAATCTAAGGAAAAAGAAGAATCTGATTAAGATAATCAAAATGATCAATATATACCTCAATATATATTATAAATTATTATATTATAGATTATTATATTATAATTAATAATATTATTATTAAATCCTGAATTTTATATATAATTATAATATCAATAAAAAAGTAATCTATATAATAAAGTATTCTTCACTAATAATACTTTAGATAACCCAAATATCATAATCTACTATCAAGAAATTAAAAATATAAGTAATTATATTGATAATTTATTTATAAATTATATATATATAGATTCAATATATAAAGAATCCAGATAATCAAAGATCAATAATTTACTTGAAAATAAAGTTTTTAAAATAATATCTTTAAAGATAATATTATAATGGATAAGAATCTTCAATTTGAGATTTGTAAATAAACTGAAGAATAAAGAAACTAACAAAGTATACCCCAAATTAAGACTTATAATTCAAATATTTAAGGATCAAGAAAAGACAACAATATTAATCTAATTATCTATTATTCAACAAATCAGCTAATGTATATTAATTACTTTAGGTATTTATTTGAAATCAAAAGTGACAAGAACTGAAATATTCTCAAGGGATATTATATAAGCTTATGTTCAAACAACTTCAAATCTACAACATCTATTTTATAGTTAATCATCAATTGAAATAAAGATCAAGAAAGATATAATTCTATAGATTATCAAATCATTATATAATATTCCTGAAATAAAAAATTATTGATTTGGAATCTATTATAATCATTATATTAAAAAGCTTAATATATCTTCTCTTATACATCAATTGATTGTTTTAATTGATTGGTTAGCCTTATCATAGTATTCTTAGGATTGTATATTGCGGCTGAATAAGCTGATACTATATCATATATTAAAATGATTTTATTAAGTAAGATTTCTGACTTTCTCATTTCATTTGTTAAACTATATTGTAAAAGGCGAAGTTCTATTAATAATATTTGTAAACAATCTTGTAGATTCTTTTTAGAATATTTGATTTGGATTGTAAAAAGTATAAAATTATTCTATTTAGTTATGATATTTTGTCTATATTCTGTTTCTTTGAAATTGCTAATTATTATAATATATAATCTATTGAATAAAGATAACCCTACCTGAAAACCAAATTGAAAACTATATTCTGATTAATTTACAAATCAGTAATTATTCTGAAAAACAAATTAAAGTATATATTATCAAATTAATTTATTATCCTATAATTTTGAAATTAATCTAATTAAAAAAATATAATCTATATATTAACTTTGCTTCAAAAATTCTTCGATTTGATAATTAATTTTATCAAAAATTATATAATATCCTATCCTTATCATTTAATTTAAAAACTTTGCAAAACATTCTGATCAAAGCTCACCCCATTTACCTTTTATTCTGCCCTAATATATTATTATAATAAATAAATATTATTATTATCTTTATAAAAATTTATTCTATTTTTGTTCAACAAAATTATAAGATATTCCAGATTATAATAAAGCTAATCGATAATATCTTAGTCTAAAAGAAAGATCCTATATTTTCCGATTTATTTGAGAAATTCTGTAATTGGATTGATATCTTTTCACTATATACTACTAATCGATTGCTATTATATTGTTTATACAATTATAATATTCACTTAAAGAAAAGAATAGAATTATATTTTGACTTTTTTTATTCTATATTCTAAAAAGAACTTATTATATTAAAGAATTAATTAATAAAGAGCCTCCAAAAAGAGTTCATTTATTTTAGCTCCTTTACCTTTGCTTTATTAATTTTTTTTGTCAAAAAACCAAATAGGGGCTTATAATTCTATATCAATTATCAAGCTTTGAATAATCTATTTGTAAAAGATTATTATCTATTATTATTAATTGAGAAATCCTTGAATAATCTAAAAGAAATAAAGTATTTTACAGAAATCGATATTATCTTTATATTCAATAATGTAAAAATTAAGAAAGAATAAGAATACCTAATAATCTTTTATATCTTATTTGATCTATATAGAAACTTAATTATATTATTTAGATTAATTGAAGTATCTATTATTTTTTAATATTTTATTAATAATATATTATAAAAATATCTTGATATATTCTGTATTATATATTTGGACAATATCTTAATTTATAATAAATCTTATTTGGAATATATTATCTATATATAAAAAATATTAGAAGCTTTATAAAAAATAAGTTTGTATATAAATCTAAAGAAATATAAGTTTCTGAAATCTAAAATCAAATTCCTAAATCTTATTATAGATTATTAAGATATTAAAATAGATTTTAACAAGATCAAAATTATTATAAAATAAAAATCCTTTATAATCTAATAAATATACAAATCTTTATAAGATTTGAGAATTTTTATTGATATTTTATTTAAGGATTCTTTATTATTATTTATTTATTAATTAATCTAATCCAAAAAATTATATTCTTTATTTAGGATTCTTTTTATAAGAAAATATTCTTGAATCTAAAGGAAATCTTTATAATAATTTTTATATTAATATTCTTTAATTAAAAAAAGACATAATTATAGAAATTGATATTTCTGATTATATATTCATTAAAATTCTATCCTAATTCAATAAAACTGAAATATTATGATCTATTATATTTTTTTTGAAAAAGTGTTTAGCTACAGAATATAATTATAAGATTTATAATAAAGAATTATTAATTATTTTTTATTATTTCAAAGAATAGTATTCTAAATTAATAGAAATGTCTTTCTTTATTCAAATAATTATTAATCATAAGAATTTGGAATATTTTATAATAACCAAGTTCTTAAATTATTATCAAGTATGTTAATCTGAATTCAATTTCAAGATAATTTATTATCCTAGAAAATAAAAAGTTAAACCGAATACCCTGATTAGGAGATTAAGAAACTTGTTTAAGAAAAGGGATAAACATCTTCTTTATCAAAATCTAATTATATTAAAAACCGAAAATTAGGATTCCAAATTATTTCAATTGTTTGTTATAATAAAAAAAGTTCATTTTGAAATTATAACCTGTAATCAATCCTATTAAAACCCTGATCCTATTCTATCTATTCTTAATACCTTTATTTTATTTATCTCTAATATATCTATCCTAAACCTTATTATTACCCTATCTGAATCTAATATATTATTCGAGTTCCCTAAAGAATTAAAGATATTATTCAAAAAAGTATATATATCCGATTCTTTGTTAATATCAATTTTGAAAGTTTTAGAAAAGAAAGTTTCTAAATATCTTTATATTACCTTTATTGAATATATAGAAAACAATAAATGATTATATTATTAAGAGAAACTCTTTATATTCAATTATAATATTCTAAAAGTTGAATTATTCTGATTGATCTATAATTCCTTTATTGTTGGATATCTATATTATATTTATATATTTGAATTATTATTATTATTAGCCAAAGTATTATAATTATATAAATCAATAGATATAGAATTATTATAATTATTATCAAATAGCCCTAAATTATAAAGAATAAAAAGGGGTTCTATAATCTCTTTTTATATTATAGCAAATTTGAAGAAATATATTAATCGATTTTATTATTTATCTTCCAAAAAGTTTAGGGTACAATATAATCTTTATGATAATCGATCAATTGATCAAAATGAAGCACTTTTTGCCTTACTATAAAATCTATAATTTTGAAGAAATAAGCTATTTATTCTTGAAATATATTTGGAAACTTTATGATTTATCCTTATTAATTATATCAAATTGAAAGGCTTAATTTGTATCTGATTTCTGGAAATATATTTGTAAATATTTGGAAACAGTTCTAAGACTATTAATAATCTAATATTCAGAGATTGATAAATAAATCAAAAAATTTAATATTATATTTAAATAATATCTATACTTCTATATTTTATATCTTCAAAATGATTGATCTAAATAGCTATCAATTACAGAATTCTTAATAATCTCAATCTGATCCAAAAGCTCCTATTTATTCTTATTCTTTGCTAATTACAGATTTTATTTATAAATGGGATTCGAGTTAATTACAATAATTAATCGATCCAGGGTTAGGGATATAAAGAAATTCATTAAGAAAATAGAATTAATTTCTGAATATCTCCAAATCAAACTAATTGTTAATCAAATTTAATATATAAAGAATATAGATACCTATTATACCCTTATCCACCAATATCAATCTAGAGATTTAATATAGCTAAATACCAAAAATATTCGAATATTACAATTATAGAAAAAACTGGATTAAAAGAATTTAGATTCTTTTTGAATATTAAAAGTTATTAATATCTATATTTACAAATTAGAATTATCTTTTTTTATAAAAAATTATTTTGTCTTTTATACAAATCTATTATATCCAGTTTACAATAATCCTATCCCTAAATAATACAACCCTTTCCCTCCTTCAATAAAAATTAAGAAATTTAAGTAATTCGAAATAAAAGAAATCCTAGATTTCTATTAAAAACAATAAAAATAAAATAGATCTTATTTAAAGTATATTATTTATTGAATAAGATATAATATATTTATTAAAAAATCTATTAATTATTTAAGAAATATTTAAGAACTGATCCTGAATTATTATTATAAATATCCTGAAAAATTTGATCCCCAAAATCATTTCAATAAAGCTCAATCTTAAAGAGAAAGATATTATTATAAAATTATTATATTATAAAGTATAATACTATTTAGAAATAACTAAAAGAAAATTATACCATTTAAAGATAAGGATTAAATCTAAAAGGGATTAGCCCTTATACAAATTGTATTTAGAATACTTCTCCCCTTCTAGAATTTGTAACTCTTCAAGCGATGTCCTATCAATAAAAAGAGATCTGTTTCCCTCCCCAAATCCCTCCTGCTACACTATGACATATTTTATTAAATAAAATAATATCTATTTTCTTAAATATATAAATAAAAAAATATAACAATTTCTTTATTACTTTATAAAATCCAAACTATTTCAAAGCTAATTTTTTATTTTGAAATATATCAATTTTCGATTAGGAATCATAATATAGAATAATATCATTAATTCGAATATTCTTATTCAAAATCTTATAATCTAGATTATATTAGAACTTTCTAATTTTTTATAATATTATTTATAAAAAATTACTTTTTCAATATTATTATTTAATATTTTTAATTATTATACTTTTATAATTAATAGATCTTTTTGAGTATATATATTTCTTCAACTAAAGATTCTCTAAATTACATAAATCATTTCAGAAAGTAATATAATCTTATAATTATAAATTAATTTAAATAACATTTTATTTATAGATTTATATATTAAGATATAATTAACGAATAATATAATTTCAAATTATTTAGATTATCTATTTTCTCTTTTTAATAAACAAAAAAGTATTTTAATAAAAAATTAATCTTTTTCAATTATTTTATTAATTTATAAATAATAAATAAAAATATGGATTTTATAGATATTATGCTTTTTATAATAGACTAATATAATATCTTTATTTCCAGATTTATTGTATATAATAATGTCTTTAAAAAACCATATTTACAAACAATTTTATACAAAAACTTAATAATTATTTTTAATATAATATTCTATAATATCTTAACCTTTATCTAATTATTTAAATTCTTTTATAATATTATTGAAATTAAGATTAATATTGCTTTTAGAAGATTTATTATAATATTATATATAAGAATTTATAGAAATTCAGATTTTTTCTATAATAAAATATAAAAAGAGATTATAAAAATAATAAAGTTCTTGATTCAAAAATAATAGAAAATATAAACTTCAAGAAATATTCTGACTTTATATTTATCTGAACAAAAAGATTATTTGAGTATTTTAATAATTTTGTTAATATTGGATTAGTTTTCTTTAAAATTAATATAATATTTTATAATCCTAATTTTATTATAATATTATTTGAATTTGATCTTAATTATACAATTTACTTATTTAATTTATTTTATAATAATATCAAGATTCCTTAAATATTCTATAATAAATCTTCAGAGTTCATATTTAACTTTTTACTTATTATATTGAATTTTAAGATTTTTTACTTTGATATTATTTAGAAAAAGTGATATTATATCAGATATAATAAAACAGAAATATAAAATATAATGATTATTTCATTCAAAAGAATCTGGAATCAAGAAGATTAGATATAAATAAAGCTTACAATAAAAAGGATTATAATTGTTATTATTACTTTAATCAAACTCTATATAATAATAAGTATATAATGAAATTATAATATCCTATATTATTTAATAATATTCAAATTAGACTTTGTTATTTTGATAATTTTGAAATATTTAGATATAGATCTAAAAGTAATCCTAAAACTTTTTTAATCTTTAGGAATAAAAACCAATCAAAAAGATATCAAATTATTATATATATTATTATTTATAATATTAATATATTTCAAAGGAATAATATTAGTTTAATAATTAATTAAAACTTTTTAAAAATTAATATATTATTAATTTATATTATCAAGAATATTCTTGTCAATAATCTTAGCCACAAAAATGAATTATTAATTGATATCAATACTGTTATTTAATTAAATGAAACTTTAAAATCTAAAAACAAGTTATTTAAACAATCTAAAATTATTAAATAAAGTAAAATAAAGAAAATTATCAAATTTATAACAATAAATCTATAAATCTTATAAAGATCTATACTTTAATTGAAATAAGATGAATTAGAAGCCAAATTAGATTAATTTAATAAAAGTATAATAATAGAAATGAATGATTTTGGAGATGATAATTTGGGAGGGGAAGAAAGGGTTGCCAGAATCTGATGAAAAAGGTATTATAAAAAAAGTTCAACCTTTTTAAAATAAAGCTTTAAAAATAAAGAAATAATCAATAATTATAATATATAGAGTCAAATCCTTAATAGATTTTATAAAATATATTTATTAAATTGAAGTATTTATATTATTTGATAATCCTTTTTTTTATTACTTTAAAATAATTAAAAATAATAATAAAACAAATCCTAATCTTATAAACAAAGAAATATAAAGATATTGAAAAAGAGATTATCTTTTTTATTAAATATATTAATTTTATCTTTATATAATTTAATATTAATAACCTTATCAATACTTCAAATAATTATTCAAAAAAGATATATAATATATTAATAATTATTATATCTCTGATTGGAAAGATTATTAAATTTATTAATATTATCGATTCTGGTTTAATAATCAATATAATAAATTTAGAGATCACAAAAAAACTTAATCTTATAATTCGAGAATATAATATTATAATAATAATTCCTAATAAAAATATAATTATTCCATATAATTTAATCAAGAATATAAAAATCAATTTTGATAAAATAAGGAATATAATCAATATCTTTATTCTGAATAATATTAAAGATCCCTTATTATTAGGTATACCCTATCTTTTTATGAAAAAAATGGATTTTGAATATAAAGGAAATAAGCAGATAATTTGGATTATTAATAATAATAATATTAATCGAATCAGATATTAAATTATATAACTCAAATATCTTATAAATATTAAAAAAGCAAGAATCTTTATTTAAGGAAAAGTATAACAAATATAATATTTAAGGATTATATCAATAATTCTTTAGAAAACCTAATCTCTTTTCAAAAACAAATGATATTTAACAAATTTATTCCTTTAAAAAAATTCCTTAATTTAAAAACAATTCTTATAGATCTATTTCAAAAAGTTTCTAATTGATTATTCAATTTTTAAGCTAAACTTAAAATTTGAAAGTTTAATTGAGAATAATCTTAAAGTGTATTTTGATTTCGATATCAAAGATATCTTCGATTATATTAAAGAATCTGAAGTATAGAAGTTCCAAGAATATCTAGATTCAAAAAATATTTATATAGATTTAGAAAAGCTTTGAATTAAAGATAATAATTACAAAGAATCAATAATAATCAAACTAATAATAATCTTTATTTAAATATTAATATATTTCTTTATTAATAATATATATATAAGAAAAAATAACAAAATAAGATCTTTAAACAAAATTAAATATATAAATAAAAATATTTTAAAAAGAGATTCTAATTAATTTCAAATAGAATATTTAAAACTTTATATATATATATTATTAGGATTCTTTGTGAAATACTTGATTTTATATTTCGATTTATAATCTAAGAAAATGTTTATATTATAATTATCAAATAATATAGTTTTATTAATAATAAATTTAAAATATTTTTTTTATTTGAAATAAAAAGATTTTAAATTTTCTTTAATTATTTTAATATTTATTAAATATAATTATTTATAATATTTTTGTGATTTATGTTAAAATAAGATTTATATTAAAAAGTTTAATATTATTATTAATAATAAAATCTTATAAAAATATAATAAAATTTATCAAATTAATATTTGAATCAATAAAAATACTTAAAATATTATATTATTATAATTTTTAATTCTATAAAACTAATTAAAAGTTTATAAAAATTATATAATTTTTATTAAAAATTTAATAAATATTTAAAATAAAAATTTAAATAAATATGTTATATAATAATTATTCTTAAATATAAAGTTTTATATAAAAAATATATTATTTTAATTATATAGATATTTATATAAGAAACTATTGTAATAATTCTCTTTATAATATTAGAAATAATATAAAATATATTAATCTTGTTTATTATTAATAAGATTTATTTTTAATTATAATATCTATTAGGTTGAATTTTCTGTTAATCTATCAAATTTTAATTATTTGTCTTTTTTTATATAATTGATATATAATTATTTGAAATTATAATATCGATTGTTAATCTTTTTTTAATAATAATTCCTAATTTAATTAATAAATTATAAAGTAATTTAAAGTTAATATAAACAATTGATAATATTAATATCTCAGATTTAAGAATTATATTAATTATATTCTTTATTATTGAAATAATATCAAAACTATGTATTAATAATAATAATAAATTATTCTTATATTTTTTTGAAAATTTTATTCTTTAAATTATTCTTATTTTATTATTGTAAAATTTTTATTTATTATAATTAAAATATTATTTACTTATAATCTCATAATATCAAAATTAATATTTTTTTAATATATAATAAACAAAGATTATAGGTTAATTATATTATATTAAGTTTATTAATATAATAATTATAATAGATTTTAAATTAATAATTTTCTATTTTAGAAATATTATATAGAGGTTTGATAATATATAAGATTACATCTTTCTCAATCTTTATTTCGATTAATAATCAAATATAGAATAAATACTATAAATTTGAGACTGTTTGAATATAGATTTGTATAATATTTCTTAAGAATATTTCAATTTCTATTATTC
The DNA here is from genome assembly GCA_025389085.1 of Sclerotinia subarctica. Classification (NCBI taxonomy): domain Eukaryota; kingdom Fungi; phylum Ascomycota; class Leotiomycetes; order Helotiales; family Sclerotiniaceae; genus Sclerotinia; species Sclerotinia subarctica. The sequence goes on along the minus strand of QRFI01000004.1, from coordinate 3,791,151 downwards.
TTGATTTTAAATAAATATCGAGGATAATTAATATATATTAATTAATTTATTAAATAATAGATAATTAAGTTAATAATATTATTTTCTTTTAATCTTTAAATATTTAGATTATAAATCTTAATTTAAAATATATTTTATTAATTTTTTGGTTTTTTATTTATTTATAAATCTCAAATTAAAAATTCTTATTCTTTATAATATTTTTTTTAAGAATGTTATTTAGAAAACTTTATTTTTAAATAAATTATTGTTCTTTAATTATTTAGATTCTTTATATATTAAGTCCTTATATATATAATTTATAAATAAATTATTATAAAAATTAATATAATTATCTATATCTTTATTTTCTTAAAAATAGATTATAATATTGGATTTATTTAAAATAATTTATTATATAAATTGTTTCTTTATTAGTATTATAATTATATATAAAATTCAAGATCTAATAATAATACTATTAATTTATAATATAATAATTTATAATATAATAATTTATAATATATATTAAAAAATTTATTAATTATTTTAATTATTTTGATAATAATATAAAACAAAGCTTGATTAAATATTTTTCTAATTCAACTTTATATATTTCTCTTTTTATTATAATTATTTTATAAAGATCTTTTTATTTTTTAAATATTATATCTTTCTTTTTTTATTATATAATAATCTCTATATTAAAAATTAAATTATAGATTATTATAATTAATAAATTATTTTATATATTGAATATATCTATAATTTATCTTTCTTTTTATAATTTACAAATCTTATTTATTACTTTTTTGATTATTTATACTCTTTATATAATTATAATTATAATTATTAATAGATTCATTTTAGTTATTCTTAAATAAATTCTAAATATTAATAATATAAATATTAATCTTTTAAATCCTATTATATAATTAATAATTTTTATTATTATTTATAATATAAATACTTTATTGATATTAAAAATGATTAATTTGTTTAAAATAATTTTATAAATCTATTATAAATAATAATAAAAATAATTAATAATATTTATTAAATTATATATTTCAATTAATACATTTTTTATAATAATTATTAATAAATTTATATATTATTTGAATTCTATATTAATAAAATTCTTTTTTATATTATATATAATATAATTAAAAAGTTTTATATATATATCAATTTACTATTCTCATAATATATTCTATATATATTTCGTAGAAGTATTATTAAATTATTTAAAATTGAATTATCTTAATAATAATATAAAATATAAATATTTATAATATTTAATTAATAAATTAATTATTTTCTTATTTTCTTTATATTTTATTTATTAAAATATTTGATATAATTTATATGTAAAAAAATATCCAAAACATTAATATAATTATCAATGATTTATTTTAATAAAAAATCAATTATTAATCTCTATTAAATTTTGAATTATATATTATAAATAAACTTTTTATAGTAAGAATATATAATTGAATCTTCTAAAAACAATAAAGTTATAAATAAATATTACAATTTTATTAATAATATTATTATAATAATATTTAAACTAATCTATATTTGTTTAAGAAAATAAGAATAATATATCTATATATATAATATTAAATTTAACAATTCCAAAAAATAATTAAATATAAATCAAGTTAAAGATAATAATTTTAATATCAAATTGAATAGTTATTTTTTTAATAATTATTATATTTATGAAGATTTCCTTAATTTTATTTTATAGTTAATTATTTCAGAATCAATTATAATATTATAAAATTCCTTATTATTATATTATACATTGATAATAAAGATCTTAATCTTTTTAATAAAATAAATATATATAAAAATAACATTTTAATTAATAATTATAAAATTTCTTATTTTTTGATTAATTTAAATATTATAGAAAAATTTCCGATTTTATCTTTATTATTTTGTAAATTAAGATTAATAAAATAATTTTCAATAATTTTATTTTCTGAATCATATTTATTTGATTCTTCTTTATATTCATAAGAAATTATTAGTAGTTTTTATCAAAATTGTTATTATTTCTATTTCTAAATTGTTTTTAATATTTATATTTCAATTATTCTTATTTTTCTTTATTATATTTATATAATTTATAATCTGATTTTTTATAACTCTTAATCTAGTATTTCTAGTTATTTTTATCTAATTAATTCTTTGAATTTTCTGATTTATTAAATTGTTTATTAAAATTTTTAAATTTATTATAAAATTAATTAAAATATCTTTAAGAATTATTAAAGTATCTTTGATTTATAAAGAATATATTATTTCAAAAATTTATTGAATATATCTTTTCTTATACATCAATTGATTATTTTCATTGATCAATTAGTTTTATTATTATATTTTTAAGATTATTTATTATTATTAAATAAATTAATATTATATTATATACTAAAATAATTTTATTAAATAATATTTCTATTTTTTTATTTTAATTATTAATTTATATTTTAAAAAACAAAGTTCTATAAATAATATTATAAATTCTTTTTAGAATATTTAATTTAAATAATTTAATTTAAATAATTAAATAATATTAATATTATAAAAATCAAGTATATTATCTTTGAATATAATAAAGAACATCTATATATATAATCTTTTTGAAATATTAATTTATATATATCACTTTTTAAATATAAAAAATTTATAATCAAAGTTATCATTATTTTTTTTATAAAATTTATTATTTTTATAAAATTTGATGAGATTAAAAATATGTTAAATAAATATAATAAGATATTATTAATTAATTATTTAAGATGGATTAATTATAAATATAATACTTTTTGAGATTTTGATATTGAATTTTGATATAATAATTTTATATTCTTCTTTTTATTTTGATCTTTTAAAGGTAATATAATAATCTAAAAAATAGTTTTGATATAAATATATTATATTTATAAATCCTAATCTTTTATTTTATTTATTTGAAATATATTAATAAAAGTGTTTGAGATATTAATATTATTCTTTTATATATTGATTTTAAAGATTTATAGAATTTATTATAAAAAATAAAGATTAACTTTGATAATTATTCTAAAATAATTAATATTAAACTTCCTAAAATCTTTCTAGAATATATTAATTAGTTTTTTATTATAGATATATTCTTTATTATATTAAATATATTTGAGAATAATATAATTGTTTATATTTTCTTAATTATTATTATTAATAAATGACTTTTTAATTCATTTTCTGAATTTCTTCTTTATTATAAGATAATCAAAGTCTTTAGGGATCATATTAATTATATTCATTATAAAGGAGATTATATTATTAATATATCAAATTTACTCTTTAATTTTTAAATCTAAATTAAAATTTTAAAAATAGGTTTTGAAGTATATTAATATATAAATTAATAATTTATATAATTATATAAAAAAATTTATTATAAATATTTAAATAAAATCTTATAATAATTCTTTATATAATAAAAAAAGATTTTTTATATAATTTTTAATAATAAATAATAATATATTTGATTCTTTTAGTTTTAAATAAAATTATTATTATTGTTTAATATAAGCAAATATATAAAAAAATATAAACTCTAATTCAATATATAATTTCAAAGTCTTTGAAATTCTCTTCAAATATAGAAATCTGATAATAGTAAATTAATCCTAACTTAAATTAAAAACAAATCAGGGTTTTAATAACCAAAATGATCATTATTCTGAAGCTTTTAATTTATAATATCATTAATTAATATTGATATCATATTAATAATACTTATAATAATATTAAAAATATTATATAATATATTATTCTTGTTTATTATTATTATTTATAAAAGAGGCTCTTATTTATAATAGAAGAGATAAGTACTAGTACTCGTTAATGGATACAGCTCCCCTTTTCAGTACAGTAATCATATGATGTACCGACAGAGCTACTTTATCGAAATTGTATATTACATTGTTACAATTCTCATTCAAATAGAAGTGATTAAGAGACAATAAAAAATCATAAGGTTTCTATTACAGGGGCTTAAAATAAAAAGATAATAATCGTATTGTATAATAATTATAATATTTAATTAATAATTATTCCTGAATATAAAGCTTTATATAAAGAAGTATTATTCTGATTATATAGATCTTTATAAAGAGAATATAAAGAAGTCTAGGCCTTTATTTGATTTCTAAAGGTATATATATATATAAGATCTTCGAATATCCGAAATTATATACTGAATTAATGAAATCTGATTATATATATATAGAATCCAAGTATAATTATTATCTTTATGATACTATCTCTTTTTAGATAAATACTATCTTAATTATTTTTATAATTAATAAGAATATCATATTTTTCTTTTTATAATTATTATAAAGAAATAACTAAATAAAATCTCAAATATTTTAATAAATTTATTGCTTTCAAAAAAAAGAAAAATTAGAAAAAGAGTATATTAAAAAAATAAAAAATTTCTAGATATATTATCTTTTAATACTTCTAAATCTAATAATATTCTTTTTAATTTTTTTTTCTTTAATTCTTCAGATCTTTACAATCTGAATTAGACAATTTTGGATAATATTAATAAAATATCTTTAATTTCTTAAAACAATTAAGGTTTTCTTTTGATTTCTAAATATTTTCTAATATTATTTCAAATTGTATATTATATTCGGATTAACTAATTCGATTTTTATTATAAATATATTAAATACTTCTGATAATATTAATTTGAATAAAAAGATATAGAAAACTAAATAGATATTTATGGTATATAATAATTTAAGTTTACAGTTGATAATTTTTATTATTTTATCGATTTTAAATAATATTAGTTTTTTATAATTTAGTTTATTATTTAATTATTTTATATAAATATTTTATCGAATAAAATAAACTTTATTTTTCTTTTAAATATAAATCTTATATTATATAATTTATTATAATATATAATTATTTTTGTAATTATAAATTATAGATTTAATAAACGTAATTTATAAAGTTTTAATTTCAGAGATATCTTTTATAATTTTATTAATATTCATTATTAATAAAAATAATAATCGATATATTATAAAAGTATATTTATAATTAATATAAGATAATATTATCTTTATTATTTTCATTTCTAATATATTATATATAAATTAAATTAAAAGCAGTAATTTAATTTAATTATTTATTTGAGAATAGAATATAGTAAATAATTAATATTTTATTTTAAATAATATTATAAAAATAATCTAAAATTTTGATATGAAAAATTTATCTCAATCTAAGATCATTTCCTTTAGTATATTACAAATACTAATTATATTTTATAGGAATATATAAATCAGATTGTTTATTATTTATTTCTTATAAAATAATATTATATAAGTATATTTTGTAAGTCTATTTATTATTATTAAAATAAAATCATATTCTTTCAAAATAATCAGATTCTTAGATTTCAATAATTGAATAAGTAAGTTGGGAATCTTAAATTGACTATATAAAATATATTTAATAATTTTGTTTTATATATAAATTTTATATTTCCCAATTATTTTCTTTATTATAATTCTTATTTTTGGAAAATAGATTTTCTTTCTGATTCTAATAAAGATTCATATTATTCTTTAATAATTATAATTTAAAAGTTTATATTATTTAAAAGATATATATAATTTGTTATAGAAACATATAAATTCTTTATTAGTATTAAAACCCTTTTTCAAATTATTTATATCCTTAAGAATTTGTTTTGTAATAATATTTCATTTATATTTTATTTTTAATTATTCTTTAATTATATTGTAATTAATCTTAAAAAAATTAAATTATAATTTATTATGTATTAATATATTATTCTTTTTTTTTAAAAATTATATATATTTTGTATATTTTATTTTATAGATATTCTAGTTTTTTATTAAAAATATCTACTTTAATATTTTCTTTTTCTTTAATATATATAATTCGAAAATTAAAAATAACTATAGTTTTTGATTATTTAATTTATTATCTATTTAATTCCTTTATTATAATAAAGTAAATTAAATTTTTATAATTAATATATATCTATATTATTTACTTTGATTCTTTTAAATAGATTTTTTATTTCTTAAAGATTTCAATTATAATGAATAGTTTCTTATTATATATTTTATAATTTAATTTTATTAATAATAATTTATAAAAATAATAAATTATTGAATTTTTTTTTGAATTACTTTTAATTAATTTAATATAATCTTTATAATATAATCAAAAGAATTGGTTTCGATAATAATAAATAATTCTGAATTAAAGATTAATAATATTGATTCTTTTGTAAAAACTTATTTAAGCCTATTTTGTTTATTGAAATTTTCTTTAGATTTTCTTGATTAATTCAGATATTGAGATTGTTATTTTCAAATAATCTTTAATGAATCTATGATAAGAATTAACAAAATCTAAGAATGATTATATTTCTTTAATATTTATAAATTGATTTTATATTAAAATAGTTTTTAATTTATTAGGGTTTATCTTAAGTTTTTTTTATAGAGATTATATACTTTAAAAACTTTGTTTTTATAATATAGAATATATATTTATTAGATTTATATTAAAGATCTATTTACTTTAAGTATATTAATATATCATTAATATGTTATTAATATATTAATTAATTCAAAGAGTATAATCTGATATTTATATAATCTATATCAAATTCTAAAGATAGTTTTCTACCCTTAGTTTTATAATTAATAAAAATAGATACTGATTTTTAATAATTATATTATTAAATTTAAAATAATCTATATATAATCTTTTAGTCTTATTCTTTTTTAATATATATAATATTAAACTAATTATTAAAAAGATTAATTTTCTGAATTATTCTTTCTTTAATCTATTATCAATATATTCTTTAAGTGTCTTCATTTATTTCTTTAATATTAGATAAATAAATTTAAATAAAGAGGTTTTTTTATTTATTAATATTATTTTGTAATTTATAATTTGTATTCTAATAAAGCTTTGAGATCTTTTTGTTCCTCAAAAAGCTTTATATATTTTCTATCTTTTATTAATATATCCTTTAATAAAGGATTTTAAGTTTAGTATTTTATATTAATAAGATTATTTATCTTCAATTTTTTAAAGTATATATTTAATCTTATAAATTTTTATATATCTCAATAATTATAATTATATTAATTAAATATTATAATTCCTTGATTTTAATTAATATTAAAGTTATATTATATTAATCAAGATATCCTTAATTTAATCTAGTGATTTCTTAAAAGAATTATATTAAATTATAAGAATTCATTATATTCTTTTATTTATATTCTAATTAATTTAATCCTTATTTATATTATTTCATTATCAAATCCAATTAATTAATTATAATATATATAATTTTTTTTTTGGTTTGGAATTATATATTAATTTCTTATATAGTTTATTATATAATAAAATTTCTAATAACTTTAAAGTTTATTATAATTTTAAATTGATATTTATTAAATATAAATATCTAATTAATCTATTTATTATACTCTATAATATTCAATTGTTAATCTTGATCTATTTGATCTTAGATTAATCGATTTATAATTTAATTAATTAAATAAAGTTTTTCTATATTAAATTTCTAAAAAATTTTTATTATAAATGATTTCTAAATCTTTTAATAATTTATTTTTATTTGTATTCTTTTTATTGGATAATTAAAAGTTACTTATCATTGATAAACTTTGTATTAATCTAAATGATTTCCAGATTATATAATGAATTTTGATCTGACTCGAAAATATACAATTAAAATACAATTGTTTTTTGTTCTTTTAGAGTTTTTTTAAAATTCTTTGATTTCTTCTAATAATAAAATATAACTTTATAATTAAATTCTTTATATTTATAATATAAGTTTTTGTTTTTATAATTTTTTTTAAATAACTTTTCTTTGATAATAATATTTAGTTTTATTAAATTTTTATAATCTTGGTTTTTAATTTAATAATATCTCTCATTCTTTTATTTATAATTCTAATTAAAACTATTCTGAAATCTCTTATCTTATTAATATTTATAAATATAATTATTAATCTTAATTATAAGTTTTAATATTTTATTAATATTTTTAAATTTAATTTCTTTTATAAATTCTAATAAAAATAACTTAATAAGACTTATTGGTGTTATTTTATTTGATTAATATATTATTTAAACTTTATAATATAATTAATTATAGATTCTATTTATTTTAAAACAAATAGATTTTGTTTAATAATTTTGACTTTGTTAATATCTTTAAATACTCTTCCAGTTTCTTTTTTGAATTCTATAAAACTTTTAAAGATAATTTGTATAATATCTATATATTATTCTTTATTAGAAAGTTATCGGTATAGTATATGGAATAGTAATAAATATTGATTATATAGGTTGAACTAGCTAGTAGGAAGCTTGGTAGGGGAAGTCTGGTTTTATTACCTATATTGCTTTTGTTTATCATCTTTCTATTCCGATATTGAATAGCCTCAATTTCAACAATTCTTTATTAAGGGAATATTATTAATTAATTAATTTATTAAACCTAATATTTTCTTAAACCTTTTAAAAGCAATATTTGTAATTAACTTTGTTATCCTATCTATCATATTATTTGTTCGAATATAGTTAATATTGATCTTCTCTTTCTTTATCAAATCCTTAATGAAATAATAGCAGATATCTATATACTTTGATCATTTGTATAAATATAGATTTTTGATTGGGGTTAGGGCTTCTTGATTGTCTTTTAGCATTTATATAATATCTCTGGTTTCTTCGATATAATTTAGTTTAAGAAGATCTTCGATATAATTTAGTTTAAGAAGATCTTCGATATAATTTAGTTTAAGAAGATCTTTGAATAATTATATTATTTATCTTTCTTATTTTGTAAATATAATTATTATAATATGTTCTGATTCTGTATTAGATATCGTTATAGATATTTACTTTTTATTAACTTATGATATAGATCCTTTATAAAATATTATTATTCTTTTAAAGATATTTTTCTGATTATATTTATTATTAACCTAATTTGTATCTATAAATACTTTGATTATATCTTTGGCTAAATTATATTCTTTATAGATATCTGATTATACTCCCCTAAATCCGAATTGCAGCTTTTGCTTGATTATCAATTATAAATATCATATTAGATTCTTTAATATTATACTATAATATTTTGTTAGTTTTATTATGAATTATAAAAGTCTTTTAAATATAAATATTATATCAAATCTTATATATATTATTAAATAGATTGTATTTTTTGTTATTTATTAATATTTATTTTTATTGGTTAATTTGTTATTATTGTTAATTGATTTAAAATAGGTGTAATCTATTATTGATATCTTTTTAATCTAATATTGTTTTTAAGTAATACCGAATCTTGTCAGTATTATATTCAGATATTCTTCTTGATCTAATATCAATTCTTATATTGATCTTTAACGAATAATCTTAATATCTAGAATCTTATTTATCTCCCTTAGATTCTTGATATTAAACCTAATTGAAAACATTTTGTCGAATCAATCAATTTGAACTAGGCTTTCAATTATAATCATAATATCATCAATATATACCAATAATAATATTTTGTATTTTTTTTTTGAAATATATAAACAAAGATCTATTAAACTTTATATAAGATCTATTTATAATAATTCTTTTTTTAAATAATAAAATTCCAATTTCGATCTATTTGTTTTAATCTATATAGATTTTTCAGAGTATATAATATATAATCTTTATTGATAATAATTCCTTATAATAATACAAGATATATTTCCTCTTTCAAATAAGATTCTATAAATATATTCTTGATATCAAAATGATAATATTCCAAATCCTTCTTTGTAATTAATGCTAAGAATAATCGGAGAGGATTCAATCATATTGTTAAGGCAAAAATATTATCATAATCCTTTCCTAAAATCCGATTAAAACCTTTTGCAATTAATCTTGCTTTGAATCAATCTATTTTGTTATCTTTTGTCTTGATTATAAAGATCCATTTTGTTGAGATTAGTTTATTATTTTTTGATAATATATATTCTTTCTATATAACATTTTGAATTAATATAAATATTTCCTTTTGTATAATTCCTATTTATCTTATATCATATTTTGGATCTGATATTATCTTTTTATATATCCTTAGTATTTTAATGCCTAATATCTCTTTGTTTAAATAAATGATATCTGGAGTATTAAATACATTTATTAATAAGATAATAAAACTTGATAAAATATAATCCTTTTTTTAAGGACTTATTTTCCTATGATTTAGAATAGTTATTATAACTTATTCAATATTCTCCAAATTAATATTATTTATAAATAATATAATTAATGCTTATATAATCTTTATATCTTATTATTCTTCAATATCTTATTTAATATCTCTTTTATATTTCTTTATTATATATCTAAATATATAATTTTTGGATTCAATTTCTTTAGATCAAGATTTATCATTCTTTTTTGAAAGATTTGATCTACTAGCTCAGATTTGCTAATTGATCCTGTTATAAGCTTAGTTTTCTTTATAGAAATCAATTTTGATATCTCTAGATCTAGCTGTTTATTTTTTAAATTAAGCTTGATTTTTGTTATAAAGATAATTTCCAACTTTTCAGTTTTTGAACTTATTTCTTTAATATTTTTATCTTTATCTTTATTATATATAGGTATTAATAGATCTGGCTTATCTTTCTCTAATAAAATAATCAATAAATTTATTATTAATTCCAAAGGGAAAAAAGATTTGAATAATATAATCTCAAAGACTTTATTTATTATTAATCTATTATAAGGATTTCGATTTAATATTATATTCTGTATCCTTTTTAATCCTAAATCATAATTTTTTAGTTTTAAATCTATATCTCTCTTTTGATAGGATTTATTGATCATTATTCTGTTTATATAAATTATATAACCCAATTCTAATAAATATACTTTAATATATTCATTTGTATTCTTCAAATATCTAAGGAATACACTGATTCTTGAAGTATTCAATAATTTATTATATCTTTATCTATTTGGAATAGTTTTTGGGTTGATATATATATAGCATTTGTTATTCTAAACCTTATATATATTGATATCTGATATTGTATTTGTAAATGCTTTTATAAGAGATTAATATATTTCATTCAAGTTAAAGCTAAGGTTAATATGATTTTTGATATAAGTATCGTGTTCTACAGCCTTATCCCAGAACTCTAATAGTAAATATGCTTCTTTTAATATTGTTTATATATTTGCTTTTATTATTCTTATACTTCTCTTTATTGATCTGTTTTGATGAAAAGATATAATTATAATAGTTTCTGATTATATTCCTAAATCCCATTCCCTGATAATCCGAAAGAGTTCAGATATATTATCTGTTTTGGCTGTGATGATTTTTGTTTCTATAGTTAATTCTAATTTCTTTTTCTATTCTTTCAATTTTGTAATAATATCGCTTTTATATTTAAATAGAATAATCTAATTAACCTTAATATAATTATTTATTATTAATATAAAATAACAGTTTCCTTAAATAATATTGGACAAACTCTCAAGATGTATACATAAATAATAAATAAAGTAAATTATAATTCTATTTAACCTCCTCTCCTCTCTCAGAAAAAAAGAGAATACTCCTTATAAGGAAGTGCCTTCCCTTCGTCCACAAACCTATATACGCACAGGCCTGGACCCATACGCCTAAGCGGTGGAGCACTCAGGAGCTAGTGTTCCGACAAATAGATTTTGGGAATAGATCTGCTATATCCAGATATATTAATTCGAGCCATTTTGATTTATACTGACTTAATTATTTAGGGATCCAATTGATCATTTTGATAAATATATATATTTCATATATATTCAGGTTTATTAAAATCTTAATTAATTTTTTGATATTAAATACTTTATATAAATTCCTGATCTTCTTTGATCCTAGATAATTAAATCTTCGATATCATAAAATATATCTCTCCTTTTCTTAAAGTATTAGATCCTTGTTCTCACCTTTAATACCATCGATTATTTCAGAAGAAAACCTTTTTTCATAATATATCTTTGGATTAAGTGCTATATTCTTATATCTATTTATAATATATAAAATTATATATATATTATCTTATATTTTAATATAAATAATCTTCTTATTATTATCCTTGAAATATATATATCATAAATTGAATTCTCTTTGTAATCCTATTTTACAGATCCTCTTTCTAGATAATAAATTCATTTTTAAATCTAATATAAATAATATATCTGAAAATAGTATCTTTAATCTATTCTTATATACTATATCCATTATTCCTATATAATAACAATATATAACTCCTTTACCAATCTTTATTCTTTATTTGATAATTAATTTTATAGATCTGAATAATAAAGATTAATCAGATATATGTAAAAAAGTATCTATATCAATATATTATTTGATTAAAGAGATCTTATATATAGTTTCTTTTATAAGATTATAATCCTTTTCCAAGATTTTATTATTTTCGGAGTTTAGATCAGAATACTCATTAATTAGATATATATGATTTTGATTTCTGAATTGAACTTTCTTTAATATAGGTTTTAATAAATTCTTATATTATTATTATTGATGAAGATAATAATAAAGGAATTGATTTATATATATAAGATATAGATAATATAAGATATAGATAATCTTATATATAATATCTAGGCTTTTAATATAGATCATAAATAAATAAATGTTTAACCTTAATATCAAGATTTTTATAAATAATATAAGCTTGATCCATTATATCTTTGAGTCAAAGCTCTTTTACTTATAAATATTTGATCTTCTCTTTAATAATTAGATTTACTATATCAGGTATATTATTGATATTTTAATATTCTATAAAGAAAGTTTGTATCAAAACAAATAACAAAACTTCATCCTGATATGTTGCTTAATAAAAATCATTTGTAATATTTAGTTTTCTTTTATATTCCTTCAATTTGTCCTATCTTTCAATAATTATTATATCTGAATAATTGATTGATCGAAATTTGAAGTTTTGTATTATAATTATATATATATATTTGTTATAATAATATTGATCCTGATATACTTCAATTTTAGATAGATTCAGAATATATATATTGTTCGATATTTATCAAGCAAAGCTTTATCATTATTGATAAATCCTATATAAATATATAATAGAATTGATGCTTTGTCCTTCGAATACTCCGATTTCAATTCTATATTGAATTTTATATTGATTATAGCCTCCTTATCGCTTTCTTTTCCTGATCCTTGTATTTGTATATATTATTATAATATCTATTCGATTATATGGAATTATCCTTTTTTTCTTAATTATATTCTTATTTATCGAAATTATCATTTGTAATTATCCTGATTAAGTTTTTGTTATCCTTCTATCTTCTCTGTTATTTTGGAGGCTTTCTTTGAATATAGAGTATTATGAATGTTTATTATAATTTTTAAGCCTAACTTAATAAATCTTGATCGTACAGAATCGTAATAATGATAATCCTGAGTCTTTCCTTTAATCAGCTATATTGATCCTTTTCAATCCATTCTGCTTTAATTAATATAATGAATTATACATTATATAGATCCTTCTCAATCTTCTTTTGTATGATAATGTTTTGTAACTTTTTACTTTATTTCATTCCTAACCAACTATATTGATCCTTCTTGATCCACTTTGCTTTCTAATCATTACTATTACACCAGACTTATAATCTATTAGAAAGTTATCGATATAATATATAGAATAATAATAAATATTGAATATATAGATTGAACTAACTAATAAAAAGTTCGATAAGGGAAGTCTGGTTTTATTACCTATACTGCCTTTGCTTACCGCCTTCCTATTCCGGTATTGGATAGCCTCAATTTCAACATTCTTTAAGATTATTGAAATAATTTCTAAGATATAATTGAATTTATTTTATAACATCTTTTTTAAAATAAAAGGAAATATATTTATTATAATTATCAAATAATATAAATTTACTAATATTAAATCTAAAATATATCTTTATTTGAAATAAAAAGATTTCAAGCTTTCATTGATTATTATAATACTTATTAAATATTATTATTTATAATATTTCTATAATTTATATTAGAATAAAGTTTATATTTAAAATTTTGATATCATTAATAATATTTTGAGAATTATCAATAATAAAATGTTATAAAAATATAATAAAAATATACTAAGTTAATATTTAAATTAATAAAAATACTTAAAATATTATATTATTATAATTTTATTTATATAAAAATAATTAAAAGATTACCAAAAATTATAAGGTTTTTATTAAAAATTAAATAAAAATTTGAGATAAAGATATAATAATTATATTATAATGTGGTTTATCAGCGAATCGCCATTATCAGCGAACCGCCACTTTTTCAATATCTATTATCATTCAATTTCAAGACACGATATTTCAACAAATTATTATGGAAATACAATCAAAAGAGGCCAGAATAATATTAGCTATTGAAGCTATTCAAAAATCAAAAAATCTTACAATTGGAAAGGTTACGAAAATCTACAAAGTCCCTTGAACTATATTACGAGATAGAATGGATGGTCGAATTTACAGAATGGAAATTCGAGCAAATAATCTTAATTTGATTGAAACAAAAGAAGAAGTGTTTATTCAGTATATTATCGATATAAATGAAAAAGAATTTGTATCTAAATTAAGTAATATAGAAGATATAACAAATTATATTTTTGAATCAAGAAATACAAAGAAAGTTGGAAAGCTTTGGGTTTATCGATTTATAAAGTATTATACAAAATTAAAGATATATTTTAATTATGTTTATAAATTTCAAAGAGCTCTTTGTGAAGATCCTAAGCTTTTTGAAAAGTGGTTTAGATTGATATCAAATATATAACCGAAATATAATATTCAAGATTATGATTTCTATAACTTTAATGAAACTGGCTTTATGATAGGTATAATATATCTTAGAATAATTATAATTGATATTGAATGATATAATAGAAGCAAAATAATATAATTAAACAATCGAGAATAAGTTACAGCGATTATATATGATAATAAGGAAGATGAAATTATATTATTATTTTTGATGATGTAAGAGCAATGTTATCTTTCCAATTGATATACCAAAACCGACTTTTTTATAGATTAGGTTATTAAATCTACTTTGAATAAATGAACAAATAATGAGATAGGATTGAAATAATTAAAGCATTTTAATAAGTATACAATTTATCGAAGAAAGGGCAAATATCAAATGCTATTATTAGATAGATACAAAAGTTACGAATCAGTAGCTTTTCAAGTATATTATAAAGAGAACAATATTATATATTTATATTTATTATTATATTCAAATTATTTAATTCAGCTATTTAATATTGATTGTTTTAGTAATCTGAAATATTCATATAATAATCAAATTGATAGATTTATCAAGATATATATCAATCATATTTCGAAAATTGAATTCTTTATAGTTTTTAAAACTGTATACAAAAAATCAATTATTTCTCAAAATATAAAATCAAGATTTCAAAGAATAAGTTTAATATTATTTAATCCTAAAGCTATATTTTCGAAATTAAATATTCGAATTTGTATATCTATCCCCTTCTTTTTCGATTTAGATCAATAAATCTCTCAAACTTTTCATAATCCAATTAAAGCTCTTTCTCAATCAACTTTAATAAAATCTCGAATAACTTGTTATTAATCAAATTTTTCTATATTTATATTTAAGATTATATTAGTTTTAGTTAAAAATATAAAAAGATTAATTTATAAGAATATATTTTTAAATATAAAGAATTGTATACTTTAGATAATAAATAAGATATTAAACAAACATCGATATACAAAAAAAACCCAATTATATCAAGAAGGAATGTTTACTGAACAAAAGGCTCTTGATATATTATCTCAACAAAAAATAGATATTCAAATTTGATGCAACAAATATCAAAAAGGAGGGAATTCTAATAAAAAAGCATCTTCTAATCGATATTATAATAAATACAGAAAGATAGATTATAATTCGAGAACTTATTCTAATAATATAATAGATCCTAGATTATTAGATTCTTAATAGTTTGAATTAATTGATTCAATAATTGTTGATTAAAATAAGTTTAAAGTAGTTGAATGAATGAAAAAGCGGCGATTTGCTGATAGTGGCGATTCGCTGATAAACCACATTATAATAATTATATTATATAATAATTATAATATTTAATTAATAATTGTTTTTAAATATAAAGTTTTATATAAAAAAGTATTATTCTGATTATATAAATCTTTGTAAAAAGAATATAGAGAAGTCTAGATCCTTGAAGACTTCAGGATTCTTTGTTTGTAGGCTTTATTATCTGGTTTCTAAAGGTGTATATATATAAGATCTTTAAGTACCCGAAATCGTATACTAAATTAGTGAAATCTGATTGCATGTGCATAGGGTCCAAGCACAACTATTACCTTCGTAACAATGTATTGAAAGTATATCAAATATTGAATAATTGAAGATTTAAAGATTTAAAAAAGTTGAAGAATAATAATATTAAATAGGTTATAATTTTTGATGTTCTTACATTATTACATAATTATTATTTATAATTATAAAGATATTGAACTTTATAAAATAAAATTAAATATTATAATATATTATTATTATAGAAGTTAATAAGATTAAAAAGGGAATTAAAGAAATTTATAAAGAAATTATATATTCAAAAATCGAATGATTTATAAAGATTTTATAAAGGAATTAAATATTCAGGAATCAAATAGTCTACAAAGGTTTTATAAAAGAATTATAATCTTGGAAATCGAATAATCTATAAAGGTTCTGCAAAGGAATTATATATTCAAAAATCGAATAATTTATAAAGAACTTATATATTAAGGAATCAAAGATTATACAAGGATTATCCTATCCTTTAATCCTAATAACTTTCGAATAAAAGCTTTGAAAGGGAAGGTTCTATTTGTCACGAATCACGTTCATTTTTATAAAATAAATCTAGTTACCGGTGTTTGAGCCGCTTTCTTCTGAGGGATCCTTATCAATAAGGAATCCTAGGATAAATATTGTTTTAAAATAAATAATATCCCAGGAAGAATAGGTTAGGCAACTATTGAATCTTAGAACAAATATTCTAGGATATAATTCATCCCAGGATTATTATTTCAGGATGATATTTGTCCCAGGACTATTATCCTAGGATAATATCTGTCCCAAGATTATTATTCTAGGATCTCTATAATCCCAGGATTGAAATCGTCCCAGGATTAGTGTCCTGAGGCTAATGATAAATCATATAATGGATAGATTAGATAGCTTGGATAGATTGGTTTATTCAATCTATCTAAAACTATCCAAATTAGATTCATCAGTATATAATCAGAGTAGTTTTATAGTTTAGGAGCTTTGTATTCAACTTAATTATCAATTAGTTTATTTATATTCTATTTGATCTAATAACGACTTTACTTTTAAGTGAATCCAATTAATAAAGCCTTAACTTATAATTATTAATCAACAAAATCTCAGGCAGTTGCTACCTTCAGTATAGTATCGTTATATTTTGAATACTATTTCGGTTAAGTTATATCAATTATGATGGACTTTATTCAATAACTTATTAAACCAATTTCTTTCTTCTTCACCAGAGCCTCAGGATAGGCTACCATTAACATAAAGCCAAAACGAACAATCCAAATATTTATTTCTAACTTATTTTATAGAGATCATAGCAAATATCAAGCTTTTGTTATACAAGCTGATCTTTACTATGCCTTTAATGGATACCTCTTCTTGATATTAATACAAAGGATCTTATAGCTAATCTCATTCTTCCAAGGAACTGTGTTCAATTAGATCAAACCCTTTATCAATAATCTAATAACCAAAACTACTAATAATCAATTCAATGAAAACATAAAATCTGAGATACATTATCTTTTTGGTATTTACAAATCATTCCAACAAAATTTCAATAAGGCTTTCAGGGAAGTTGATCTTGATCATATAACTGAAAAAGCATTACAACAATTTAAGCAAACAAGATCAGTTATAATTTATATTGCTAAATTCCAATAATATATTAAATATATTATATAGAATAATAATTATTTTAGATCCTAGTTCTATAAGGGATTCAAGGATATTATCAAGGATGAACTAATAAGAGCTCCAAAACCACCAAACCTTTCTGAGTTAATCAAAACCTCCATTCTAATCGACAATCATTTCTACAAAAGACAAATGAAGAAAAAGGGAACCATTCAGGAAAACAGAAAATTTTCTAAATCTCAATGTTAGAATAAATATTACGATACCAATAACCCAATAGAATTGGATAAAGCTGAATGCCGATATAAATCAAATAGATTTAATGTTAAAGAAAAGAAAAAACGCAAAAAGAATAATCTATATTTCACTTATAAAAAAAATAGGTATATATCTTGAGACTATAATCAAAAAAAGTTATTCGTTATGAAAAATAAGAAACAAAAAAGATTTGGAAATAAAAGATAAGGATCCTAAGAAATAGGTATATTAGAAAATAATTCTTATAAGATTGAATTATTAAAAAAAAAGTTACTTTAATCATATCCAGAACAACTTAGGGAGTTGAATATAGTCATTCTATTTATAGAAATAGAATCAATTGGAAATACCGATGAGGAAGTCGAGCTTACAGATAACTACAAGTTAGTCGAGTTGCTCGAAGAGGAAGGATCTGAAGTCAATCAGTAAATCAACGAAGTCTACTTAAAACCTCAAGAAAGCAAGTTATGGTACCTGATCAGTTACCTTGATAGAAAATATATATAATATTATTATAAAGAATATAAATCTGATTTTATAAAAAAATATCAGACTCATAATCATTCAATCTTGCTAATCTTATATACTATCATTTATAACAATCTTTATCGAATAGTATTCAAGAAGAATATAAAAGAAGATAATATTAAGAGATTTGTTGTAGACTTAGACTCTTTTCAGATTAATGAAGAATAGGAATATAATGATTATAATCTAATAATTGAAGATATATAAGAAATCCTATTATAAATTGAATATTGTAAGATCTAATATAGGATTAATTATTATTATAAATATTATTAGGCCAAGGACTATTACCAAGACTTTCAGATAGGACTAATAGAATTGTTAATAATTATACCCTACAGATTATTAAGTATAAATGAATATCAATATAAATAGTTGAACCTCCTCATCAAAAAATAAATCACTAAATTATTATCATTAGAATTTAATAATACAATTAGGATTAGACAATTAATTATAGGAATCAATCTCGGAAAATAAGAAGTTAGAATTTTAATCAATTCAGAAATTATAGAAATATTTATAAATCCCAATTTTGTAGAAGAAAATAGAATCCCTACTGAATTTAAAGAATATTTATATCAATTAATATTATTAGAAGGAAAGAAGGCTAAAATAGATGAATAAATACGAAGACAAATTAATACTCTCAAAATAATTATATTAGAAGGATATATAAAACAAATTAAATTAGATTTAGTATTATTGGGTAGATATACAATAATCTTAAGAACCCCTTAGATTAGAAAATATAATCCAAATATTGATTAGATAAAGGATACCCTTATATTCGATCATTGTAGATACAAGAACAAATAATTATATGATTCAAAAAAACAGACTTCTAAAAAGATCAGATACTATATTATAATAATCATAAATCCTTTATTAATTGATAAGATCAATAAAAAAAAGATTCCAATGCAATACAGAAAATTCATCAAATT
Organism: Sclerotinia subarctica; assembly: GCA_025389085.1. NCBI lineage: Eukaryota > Fungi > Ascomycota > Leotiomycetes > Helotiales > Sclerotiniaceae > Sclerotinia > Sclerotinia subarctica. The sequence goes on along the minus strand of QRFI01000004.1, from coordinate 3,771,255 downwards.
GTTCGAAGACCTATAGAATTTGAAAGCCTTATCAGAATATAAGCCTTGGAATTATAAGATCAATTTCAAAAAAGGATTCATACCTTTAATTAAAAGATTGAGATTATATAACCCTAATATCTTAAGAATATAAAAGGAATATTGATCTAAAATTGAAAAGAAGGGATGGATTAGGAAATCCAAGTTCCTTTGTGTATTTAATGTATTATTAGCGTTCAAAAAAAGAGATTCAAATAATCAATCTTATAAAGACTACCATTGAATAAATGATAGGATTATCAGGGATATATACCCTATACCCAAAGTCTAGGAGTTAAGGGATAAATTGAGTAAGATAATGATTTATATTAAACTAAATCAAAAAAATATCTTCAATCTTATACAAATTAAAAAAGGATATAAATAAAAGATTGCTTTTATATTACTTTCCAGATTATAGGAATACATTATTATATTATTTGAATTAACAAATACACTTATTATATATCAATAATAAAACAACGAAATACTCAAGAAGTTTAGCTTATTTATAATCTGTTATTTGGATGATATCCTGATCTTCTTTCAGAAAAAAAAAAGAATACAAGGAATATATTCTCAAGATACTCGAAATATTTAGGAAGATCAATTTATAACTCAAATTATTAAAATATAAGTTTGAAGTTAAGAAAGTAATTTTTTTGGGATATATAATCGAATTAGATTAAATGAGTATTGATCTAGAAAAAACCAAGAAAATAAAAAATTAAAAACAATCTAGAAATATTAAAGATATACAGATTATACTAGAATTCGCCAATTTTTATTGGGTATTCATCAAAGACTTTTCCAAAATAATAAAACCACTTACAAAAATAACAAAAAAGGATATAGGATTTATATAAAACAAAAAGATAAAGCAAGCCTTCCAAAAAATCAAGGATAAATTTATCAAGGAACCTATACTTTACAATTATTATAACAATCGAAAAAGCATTATTGAAATAGATACTTCCAATACCTGTATAATAGAAATTCATCTTCAAAAAGATGATAATAAAAAACTATATCTAATTACTTATTATTCCAACAAAATAAATAAAACAGAGCAGAATTATAATATCTATGAGAAGGAATTTATGACTATAATCAAATCATTGAAACATTAGAGAATCTATCTCCAAAAAGCTAAATTCCCAGTAATCATTTATATTGATTATATAAATCTATGAACCTTTATTACAATTAAGATTCTGGATAATTAAAGATTAGTTTGATAAACTAAAGAATTAGTTGATTTCGACTTGATAATCAAGTATATCAAAGGTAAAGACAATATAAGGGCAGATACACTAAATAGGCCACCAGGATATAAGGATGATAAGATCTATCAAAAAACAGCGATTTTGAAATCTCTTTTTAACAAAGATCTTATTCCAAACCTAATAAAAATTATTGTTTTAGAGAATAAATCAATGGAAGTCTGAAAAAACAAACTTACAGATATATAATTGAATAAGGAAAACATCAAATGATCTAAGCCACCAATAATTATAAATGGATTGATACAGATCACAAGGAAAATTTGGCTATTAAATAATATTACCACCAAATTCATCAAAGAACAATATACATTACCAGCTTATAGTCACTAGGAAGTATGAAGGATATATTTAAGAATTAAAAGACAATATTGAAATCCGGGACTCTGAACCATAATCAAAAAAGTAGTCATCGAATATGATACCTGTATCAGAAATAAGGCTTCTCGTTATACCTCTTATAGATAAATATATATAATTGAAATACTATCAATATTATAGAAATCAATATTATAAGATTTTATAGGATTGTTATCTAAATCCAAGGATCCAATAATAGGAGTAGAGTACAATTACCTTTTAATTATTATAAATCGATTAATTAAGTATATGATATTAGTATTATACAAGATCATCTTGATTATAGAAACCTTAATAATCATATTCCTAAAAGAAGTTATTATAATATATAGATTATCAAAAGAGATATTATCCGATAAAAATAAACTTTTTACATCAAAATTCTGGATTGCTTTAATAATATTATTAGATGTAAAAAGGAAAATATTTATAATATTTTATTTACAAACAAATAAAGGAAATAAACAAATAAATCAGATTATTGAAATATATTTTCATTATTATATGAATTATCAATAGAATGATTAAATAGGACTATTACTTTTAGTACAATTTGTATATAATAGCTCTACTTCAGAAACCATCCAAGTCTCTCCAAATTATATCAATTTTGGATACGAATTAATTGTATATCAGAAATCAAATATTTCAGAGATAGAGAATCAATCTGCTATTATACAAACAAAGAAACTTAAGGAAGTTCACAAGGAAATAGCAATAGAACTCAAGTTCATTATTGAAAGAAACGCTCATTATTATAATAAAAAGTATAGTCAAGAACCAATACTAAAGAAGGGGGATAAAGTCTATCTACTCCAAAAAAACATCGAGATAAAGAGATTAAATAAAAAATTGGATTATAAGAAATTGGGATTATTCAAAATCAAGAAAGTAAAAGGACCCTTGAATTATAAATTAATACTATCAAGAAATATAAATATCTATCCAATATTTTATATATCCTTATTCGAACTAGTACTATTAAGAGTATCTAAAATTTCTGAAACCGAAATTATATCTACTAATCAAAACGTTAAATATAAAATAAAGAAAATATTAGATTACAAATTTATTAGAAACAAAATCAAATATTTGATAAAATAGAAAAATTACCCAAACTTCGAAAATATATAGGAATTAGAGAAAAACCTTAAGTATCTTAAAAAATTTAAGGATTTTCATTGATAGAATCCAGATTTACCTAAAAAGAAGAAGAATTCAATACAATTTACATAAACAGCAAATCTATTGAATATAAAAAAGAGGGATCAAAGAAGCCAAAACTAATTATAGGAAGTTCAGAATCAAATTGATCAAATTGACCAAAAGGATCGAAAGGAATAATAGGCATTGAAATTGCAGCAATTTCTCTTTCTTTTTCTTTTTCGAATCTTTCCTTCTCCTTTAAAGCATCAAGCTCATCCAGAGAATTTAAACCAGCCACTATCAATTTTTGCTCTTGCTTATCCAGTAAACGTTATTGTTTACAAAGGCGAGAAATCTTGGCTATAGCTTCTTGGGATACCGCGAAAGCCTTGGCCATAGCCTCTTGTGATACTACGAAAGCTTTTTCCTCCTCTTTACAAAGCTTTTGTTATTGATGATCAATAAAGGACCAATCAGAAAAAGTTGGCATTTTGTTCCTCGACTTCATATCACAAGTTTTCCCTTAACGATAGCATTCAGTACATCTACTATTATTGGAACCCAATTCCAAAGCGATATAATGACGATTGGCCTTTTCACATCGAGTACAAGCAACCATTTCGCTTCCTATTTGTTTGATTCGATTTCCAAGTTCCAATTGCTCTATTCGTTTTCGAGTATATTGAGGTGGTATATTGTAAAAAGAAAGGAAGGAATGTGAAAAATGGATATTGTAGATCTCGTATTAGTTATAAGCGATTGAGGACGATACTTAGCCAGAAAGAGGATAGTGTTACGAATCACATTCATTTTTATAAAATAAATCTAATTACCAATATTTGAGCTGCTTTCTTCTAGGGGATCCTTATCGATAAGGAATCCTAGGACAAATATTGTTTTAGAATAAATAATATCCCAGAAAGAATAGGTTAGGCAATTATTGGATCCTAGAATAAATGTTTTAGGATATGATTCGTTTCAGGATTATTATCTTAGGATAGTATTTGTCCTAGAATTATTGTTTTAGGATAATATCTATCCCAGGATTATTATCCTAGGACCTCTACAATCCCAGGATTGGAATCGTCCTAGGATTAATGTCCTGAAGCTAATAATAAATCATATAATAAATAAACTGGATAGTTTGAATAGACTGGTCTATTTAGTTTATCCAAAGCTATCCAAATTAGATTTATCAATATATAATCAAAGTAGTTTTATAATTTAGGAGCTTCATATTTAACTTAATTATCAATTAGTTTATTTATATTCTACTTGATCTAATAATGACTTCACTTTTAAATAAATCCAATTGATAAAGCCTTAACCTACAACTACCAACCAACGAAACCTCAGGCAGCCGCTGCCTCCAGTATAGTATCGTTACACTATTATGATCTCTGAAGGCAAAGAGTCAGCTAACTGAAAGAAGGCCGAATTCTATACTAAATTGAAGAGTTTTTATCTATATAAAGAGATTCTCGAATAGAATTAGAGAAGTAATAAAAAGCTTTGGATCTATCTGTTTATTATTCGAATATGACCGATTCTTTACTGTGTGACCTTACAATTGGGGTGTACGGAACTGAGGTTGTATAAAACAACAATGAAACTGTCGGTATATCATATATTTACTGTATTGGAAAAGGGAATTGTATTCATTAGCAAATGTTAGTGTCTATCTCTTTTATTATAAATAGGGCCCTTTTCTTATAGATAATAATGACAAGCAAGGTTATATAAACAACCAAACTAATTGATATATACTATTAGCAAGATTCAGTATCACCGAAGTAATACTAATATTAATTAGTAATATTAAAAATTAGGAGCTTCAGAAAAAATCAGTTTGATTACTATAATCCTGATTTATTCTAACTCAAATTGAAATCAATTTGAAGAGATATAATATCTAATATCAGGTAGGATTTATATATTAAAGAGATTATATTCAGATTTTAGATCTAAAAGGTTTCAAGGACTTTGAGATTTTTGTATAGGATTGAAGTCTATATTTATTATATATTTGTTTACATTAAATAACAATAACAACTTCATTTAATTGAAGAAATCGAAATACATTATATAGAAGATTTTTTTATTATATTATAACATATCTATAATACAAAAGATCTCTATCAAATCTTATTCAAAAGTATTTTATATAAATACTCTTTTAAACAATATTTATTCTTTTATATAATCATATAAATCATTATTTTATATATTGATATATTCCTAAATCTATTCTCAAATTTTTAAATCAAATTTAAAAACTAGAAAACAAATTCAATATATTATCAATATAACTATTATAATAAATATAATCAATATAGTCCCTAAAAGCTTCGATTATCTCATAATAAAGAACAAATTCAAAAGATAGATTAAGGAACAACTAATCGACAACAATATTAAGGAAGATATGAATAATTATATTATTCTTAAATTTATTCAATATAATAAGGAATATCTTTATAATAAAGAAGTAGCTGATATATTCTATAAGGATTTTAGAAGATTTGATTCTAATTATTTCAAAATGGTCAAGAAAGTTAACCTTTATCTTTTATAACAAATTTTGCAAATCTCAGAAATCAATATTCAGAAAGGCATTATTGATATCTCAAAAGCCTTTACTGATATAACTCAATCAAGCAGATTCAGAGAATGAACAAAACAAGAAATCAAGGCCTACAACCACAATACATCTATACCAAAACTATACTTTAGATCACTATATTGCCTCCAAAAAATTAAAATAGATTTTGAACAAAATAAAGAAGAAAAAGAATATAAATGTAACGATACTGTAATGGAGGCAGCGGCTGCCTGAGGTTTCGTTGGTTGGTAGTTTGTAGGTTAAAGCTTTATTATTAAGGTTCACTTGGAAGTGAAGTTGTTACTAGATCAAGTAGAATATAGGTAAACTAATTGATAACTAAGTTGAGTATAAAGCTCCTAAATTATAAAATTATTCTAATTATATATTAATGAATATAAGGAGCTTTGAGGAGCCTTAAAGCTCCTAAGGCTCCTTATTATATGATCTATCATTAGCCTTAGGATACTAATCCTGGAATGATTCCAATCCTGGGATTGTAAAGATTTTAAAATAATAATCCTGGGATTGTAAAGATTTTAAAATAATAATCTTGGGATAGATATTATTTTGGGATAATAATCTTGGGACAAATATTATCCTAAGATAATATTCCTGGGATGAATTATATTCTAGAACACTTATCCTAGGACTTTATGATTGTTTAGTTTATTTTTCCTAGGATACTATTTGTTCTAGAATAATATTTGTTTTAGGATTCCTTATCGATAAGGATCCTTTTGAAGAAAGCGGCTCAAACATCAATTCCTAGTTTTATTTTATAATAATAAGTGTGGTTCGTGACACTATCCTCTTCCTGGTTAAGCGTCGTCCTTGATCGCTTATAATTAGTAAGTGTCCTACTTTGTTTCATCATTATATCCTTCAACCTTTCTCATTATGAACAATTCCGATTCTTCTAATAATTTAACTTGAAGAAAGAAAAAGAAACGCATCTGTTTAGCTATGATTATCGATTTTATTGATATCGAGATGATTCTTTGTTCCTATTGTTGATAGGAAAATCGTTGTTGTATTAAAGATCTCTCTGATAAGCATCATTTATATTATTTGGAATGTATACGAAATTCCGTTTCCTGTAATACTGAGTTCTGTTTGGAAGATGATTGGGATCGTGAAATTCCTTGAGAGTATAATTGGGAAAGTCTTGATCAATAAATCGATAAATTGGATATTGAAATTGCTGAATCTTCTATTAAGACTACTTGTCTTGTTAAACAAAAGATGCAATTCAAAAAACGACGCGATGAAATATTACATCATGATCTCAAATACCTTGATGAACTCGATGTTTTAGAAGAAAAAGAAAAGTAAGAAAAGAAAAAAGAAAGAGAAATTGTTGTAACTTCAATATCTATCATTTCTTCTGATCTTTTTGGTCAATTTGATTCTGAATTTCCTATAATTAATTCTGACTTCTTTGAATCCTCTTTTTTATATTCAATAAATTCATTATTTATATAAATTATATTGAATTCTTTTTCCTTTTAGATAAATCTAGGTTTTATTGATAAAACTTCTTAAACTTCTTAAGATACTTAAGGTCTTTCTTCAATTCTTATGTATTCTTGGAATCTAGATAATTTTCTTATTTTATCAAATATTTGATTTTTTTTCTAATATATTTGCAATCTAGTATTTTCTTCACTTTATACTCAATGTTTTAATCAGTAGATATGATTTCGGTTTCAGGAGCTTTAGATGCTCCTGATGATATTAGTTCAAGCAAGGATATATAGAATACTAAATGAATATTTATACTTTTTGGTAATATCAATTCATAATTCAAAGGTCCTTTAATTTTCTTGATTTTGAATGATCTTAATTTCTTATGATCCAGTTTCGCATTTAGTTTCTTTATCTTGATGTTTTTTTGGAGTAAATAGATTTTATTCTTTTTCTTTTAGTATTGGCTTTTGACTATACTTTTTGTTATAGTAATAAATATTCCTTTTAGTAATGAACTTGAATTCCATTGCTAATTCTTTATGAACTTCTTTAAGTTTCTTTATCTATATAATAGCAGATTGATTCTCTATTTCTGGAATATCTAGTTCCTAATATATAACTAATTCGTATCCAAAGTTGATATAGTTTAGGGAGACTTGGATAGTTTCTGAAGCAGAGTTGTTGTATACAAATTATGCTAAGAATAATAATCTTACTCAATCATTTTATTAATAATTCATATAACAACAAAGATATACTTCAATGATCTGGTTTACTTATTCGTTTCCTTCATTCGTTTGTGAATAGAATACTATAGATATTTTCCTTTTTACATCTAATAATATTATTAAAACAATCCAGAATTTTGATGTGAAGAATTTATCCCTATTGGATAATATCTCCTCTGATAATCCATATATTACAATGATTTCTTTTAGGAATATAGCTGTTAAGGTTTCTGCAATTAAAGTAATCTTATATAATACTAGTATTATATATTTGATCAATCGATCCATAATGATTAGGAGATAATTATACTCTACTCCTATTATTGAATCCTTGGATTTAGATAATAGCTTTATAAAGTCCTATAATATCGATTTTTATAATATTGATAGTATTTTAATTGTATATATCTGTCTATAAGGAGCATAACGAAAAGCCTTGTTCCTGATACAGATATCATATTCAATAACTACTTTTTTTATTATAATTCGGAGTCCCGAACTCCAATATTATCTCTTAATTCTTAAATATATTCTTTATATTCCCTGATGATTATGAGCTGGCAATATATACTGCTCTTTAATGAATTTAATGGTAATACTATTTGGTAATCAAATTTTCCCTGTGATTTGTATCAATCCATCTATAATTATTGATAGTTTAGGCTATTTAATATTCTCTTTATTTAATTATATATTTATAAATCTGTTTTTCCAGACTTCTATTGATTTATTCTTTAAAACAACAATTTCTATTAGATTCGGAATAAGGTCTCTATTTAATAAAGATTTCAAGATTGCTATCTCTTGATAGGTTTTATTATTTTCATATTTTGGTGACCTATTTAGTATATTTGTTCTTGTATTATCCTTTCCTTTGATATACTTGATTATCAAATCGAAACTAGCTAATTTTTTAGTTTATCAAATTAATCTTCGATTATCCAAGATCTTAATTATAATAAAGATTCATAGATTTATATAATCAATATAAATGATTATTAGGAATTTAGCCTTTTGAAGATAGATTCTCCAATATTTCAATAACTTAATTATAATCATAAGTTCCTTTTCATAAATATTATAATTCTGCTCTGTTTTATTTATCTTGCTGGAATAATAAGCAATTAAATGTAGTTTCCTATTATTATCTCTTTGAAAATAAACTTCTGCTATATAGGTATTAGAAATATCTGTTTCAATAATACTTTCTCAATTATTATAATAATTATAGAGTATAAGTTCCCTAATAAATCTATTCTTGATTTCTTAGAAAACTTATTCTACCTTTTTGTTTTATATGAATCCTATATCTTTTTTTGTTATTTCTATAAGTGATTCTATTATTTTTGAAAAGTCTTTGATGAATACCCAATAAAAATTGGCGAATCCTAATATAATTTATATATCTTTAATGTTTCTAGATTATTCCCAATTCTTTACTTTCTTGATTTTTTCTGGGTTAATACTCATTTGTCCTGATTCGATTATATATCTCAAGAAGATTATCTTCTTAACTTTAAACTTATATTTTAATAACTTGAATCATAAATCGATTTTCCTAAATACTTCAAATACTTTAAGGATATATTCCTTATATTCTTTTTTCTTTTAAAAGAAGATCAGGATATCATCCAAATAACAGATTACAAATAAACTAAACTCCTTGAATATTTCGTTGTTCTATTATTGATATATAATAAATACATTTATTAATTCAAATAACATAATAATATATTCCTATAATCCAGAAGATAATATGAAAGCAATCTTCCATTTATATCCTTCCTTAATTCATATAAAATTGAAGATATTTCTTTGATCTAGTTTAATATAGATTATTATCTTGCTTAATTTATCCCTTAATTTCTGGACTTTGGGTATAGGATATATATCCCTAATAATCTTATTATTCATTTAATAATAGTCTCTACAAGATTGATCATTCAGATCTTCTTTTTTGAATATTAATAATATATTAAATATATAAAAGGATTTGGATTTCCTAATCTATTCTTTCTTTTCAATTTTCGATTAATATTCTTCCTATATTCTTAAAGTATTAAGATTATATAATCTTAATCTTTTAATTAAAGGTATGAATCCTTTTTTGAAATTGATCTTATAATCCTAAAACTTATATTCTAGCAGAGCTCTCAAATCCTATAGGTTTTCGAACAACTTGACGAATTTTCTGTATTGTACTGGAATCTTTTTTGTATCGGTCTTACCGATCAATAAAGGATCTATAGCTGCTATAATACAGTATCCAATCTCTTTAGAAATCTGTTCCTTTGGATCACATAATCATTCGTTTTTGCATCTGCAACGATCGAATATGAGAGTATCCTTTACCTAATCAATATTTGGATTATATTTTCTAATCTAAGAGATTCTCAAAATTACTATATATTTATCTAATAATATTAAGTTCAATTTGATTTGTTTTATATACCCTTCTAACATAACTATTTTTAGAATATTAATTTGTCTTCATACCTATTTGTCTACTCCAATCTTCTTTTCTCCCAACAGAATCAATTGATACAAATGTTCTTTTAGCTTAATAAGGATTCGATTTTCTTCAGCGAAATTAGGATCTATAAATATTCCTATAATTTCTAAATTGATCAAAGTTTTAACTTTCTATTTTCCGAGACTAATTCCTACAATTAATTATCCAATCCTGATTGTATTATTAAGTTCTAGCAATAGTAATTTAATAATCTATTCTTTGATGAAAAGGTTTAATTATTTATATTGATATTCGCTTATACTTAATAATCTATAAGGTATAATTATTAATAGTTTTATTGGTCTTATTTGAAAATCTCGGCAATAATCCTCAGCCTATTAATATTCATGATAATAATTAATTCTGTGTCAGATCCTACAATATTCAGTTTATAATAAGATTTTCTATATATCTCTGATTTCTAGATTATAATCATTATACTCCTATCCTTTATTAATCTAAGAAGAACTTAAATTCATAACAAATCTCCTAACATTGTTTTTCCTTGTATCCTTTTTGAATATTATTCAATAAAGATTGTTATAAATAATAATATATAGAATCAATAGGGTTGGATGATTATAAGTCTGATATTTTTCTACAAAATTAGGCTTCTGTTTTTCGTAATAATATTATGTATATTTTCTATCGAGGTAACTGATCAGGTACCATAACTTATCTTCTTGAGGTCTTAGGTAAACTTTGTTGATTCGCTAGTTATTGATAGATCCTTCAATAAATCCTTCCTTTTCGAACAATTCGACTGATTTGTGGTTCCTTATAAGCTCGACTTCCTTGTCAGTATTTCTAGATGATTCTATTTCTGTATATAAAGGGACCAATCTCAATTCCCTAAATTATTCTGGATATAATTAGGATAAATTTTTTTCTAATAATCTGATTTTATAAGAGTTATCTTTTAATATATTTATTTCTTGGAATCCTTATCTTCTGTTTCCAAATCTTATTTGTTTCTTGCTTTTCGCAACAAATAGCTTCTTCTGATTATAGTCTCAAAATATATACCTATTCTTTCTATAAATAAAATATAGATTATTCTTTCTGCATCTTTTCTTTTCTTCAACATTAAGCCCATTTGATTTATATTGGCGTTCGGCTTTATCCAATTTTATTGGGTCGTCAACATCATAATGTCTGCTCTAATGCTGAGTTTTAGAAAACTTTCTATTTTCCTGAATGATTCCCTTTTTCTTTATTTATCTTTTATAGAAACAATTGTCAATTAGAATAAAGATTTCGATTAATTCAGAAAGATTTGGTGGTTTTGGAGCTCTTATTAGCTCATCCTTGATAATATCCTTGAATCCTTTATAAAATTAAGATCTAAAATAATCATCATTTTATATAATATATCCAATATATTATTGGAATTTAGCAATATAGATTGTGATTGATTTTGTTTATTTAAATTGTTGTAATATTCTCTCAATTATATGATTGAGATCAATTTCCCTAAAAGCCTTATCGAAACCTTATCGAAATGACTTGTAAATGCTAAAAAGATGATGTATCTCAGATTTCATATTTTCATTGAGTTGATTATTGATAGTTTTGATTATTAGGTCATTGAAGAAAGGTTTGATCTAATTGAATATAGTTCCTCGAAAGAACAAGATTAGCTATAAAATCCTCTGTATTTATATCAAGAAGAGATATTTATTAAAGGTATAGTAAAGATCAGCTTGTATAATAAAAGTTCGATACTTGCTATAATCTCTATAAAATAAATTAGGGGTAAATACTTGGATTGCTCGTCTTGGCTCTATATTAACAACAGCCTGCCTTAAAACTCTAATAAAGGAGAAAGAAACTGATTTGATGGATTATTGAATAGAATCCATTGTAATTGATATAGTTTAACCAAAACAATACTCAAAGTGTAATGATATTATAATGGAAGCAATGATTGTCTGAGGTTTCGTTGATTAATAATTTGTAGATTAAGGCTTTATTATTAAGATTCATTTGGAAGTGAAGTTGTTACTAAATCAAGTAAAATATAGATAAACTAATTGATAATTAAGTTGAATATAAAGCTCCTAAACTATAAAATTATTCTAATTATATATTAACGAATATAAGGAGCTTTGAGGAACCCTAAAGCTTTAAAAAGCTTCTGGAGCTTTAGGAGCTTTCAAAGCTCCTAAGGCTCCTTATCATATAATCCACTATTAACCTTAGGACATTAATCCTAAGATGATTCTAATCCTGGGATTATAGAGATTCTAGAATAATAATCCTGGGATAAATATTATCCTAGAACAATAATCCTGGGACAAATATTATCTTGGGATAATATTCCTGGGACGAATCATATCCTAAAATACTTATCCTAAAACTTTATAATTGCCTAACCTATTCTTTCTAGGATACTATTTATTCTAAAACAATATTTGTTCTAGGATTCCTTATCGATAAGGATCCTCCTAAAGAAAGTGGCTCAAACATCAGTTCCTAGTTTTATTTTATAATAATGAGTGTGGTTCGTGACAATAAAACATCTATACAAAAACTTGATACACAAATCTCGAAAGATATTATAAACAAATTATTCAAAACAAACAATTAATAATATAATATTATATTTACTTAATATATCCTTAATCTCATCAAACTTTATAAAAATGATAAATTTTATAAAGAATATAATAATAATTTTGATTATAAACTCTTTATATTCAAAAGATAACACAGACAAATCAATATCCCTAAGAAGCTTTATATACAAATATTCTCTATTATATTCAAGAAAAATATATTTAATTTTTATAATATTAATATTATTTAGTTATCATCCTTATTTAATAGATTATATATTATAATAATTAACAATTTCAAAGAAATAGAGTATAAACAAAATATTATAATTAAATAGAATAATCTTATATTTCTTATAATTTAAATTAAGTATTCTAAAAAGAATCTATAAGACTATCTGTAAATACTATTGATAAAGTTTTGTCTTTTGTAATATAACTTGATAAACGAAATGAGAAAATTAGAAATCTTATTTAATAAAGTTATTTCAGTATATAATATAATACCAGCTTATTCAGCTATAATATATAACCTTAAGAATACTATAATAAAGTTAATCAATCAATTGAAATAATCAATTGATATATAAAAAAAGATATATCTAATAAACTTTTGAAATAATATATTCTTTATAAAACAAAGATATTTCAATAATTCTTAAAGATATCATAATCAATCCCTAAATAGATTTAATAATAAAAGATTCAATAAATTAAGAGATTCAAAGAATTAATTAAATAAAGAAAACCAGAAATATTAGATTAAAGATTATAAAAAACCAGGCTGTAAATTATACAAATACAACAAAGAAAAGCAAAAAGAATCAAAACAAAAATATCGAAAATGGTTCAGGAACAAAAGTAACAAAGATTTTGAAAAGAATTATCAATAATTCTTTATTGAATATAAAGAGAAATCAAACAAATATAATTCAGGAAATAAAGTTATTGAAAGTTATTTTGCTAATCTCGATTTATAAAATAACAAAGATGAAATCAGAAACTATTTCACAATTTTTGATTTAATCAATAAATAAGAAATTCTGTAATTACTAACTAATAAATCATTTTCATATATACTCATCGAAAAAATTAAGATCTTTGTTATCAATATACAATATAATAACAAGGAATTTTATAATATTATAATCGATTCAGAAACAGCTAAATATTCTATAATAAAGTATAATTAATATTAAATATAAAATAGGATTAAAGGAACCCTAATCAATATAATAATTGTTGGACAGATAATTGTCCAGTTCGACATTAGGACCATTACCTTTATTGGTTCAATTTATATCCAATTACCTTTTGGGATTGTCGAATTCAATATTATATATATAGATATACTATTCCTATTCTTTTTAATAAATATAGATCAATTCAAATATTATTATAAGAATATTATTGATAAACTTATAATATTTATTTACAACTCTATTATTTTCAAAAGATTCAATTATATATTCTTACTATAAAAAGTCTATTTATAATATATAATTCAGAATTTAATCAAAATTAACAATTGCTTCTTTACTGAAACAAATCTTCGATAATTATATCGATACTTTGGATATCCTTTAGTTTGTAAACTATATCAAGTTTTACAATAAGCAAAATATAAAAAAGATAAGAAGACAATCGATTTATTAATCAAATATTACAAATATTGCTAATTATATAGAAAATCCTTAGGAAGATTCAAATTCATTTTTCTTAAAGATATCGAATTTAATTATATTATTTTAATAAATATAATATATATTAATAATCAATTTATACTCTATATTATCGATAAAGCAATCTGATTCCAAATAATTAAATGATTTGATAATATCTTTGTAATATATATATAAAATATATTAACGTGGTTTATCAGCGAGCGGGCCATATCAGCGAGCGGGCCACTTTTACCTCAATTTATCATTTCAAACCCATATTATTTAACAACAATTAAATCAATTGATTGAAACTATCAAGAATCTAATAATCTAGGATCTATTATATTATTCTGACAAGTTCTTGAATTATAACCAATCTTTCCATATTTACTATAATATCGATTAATAGATGATTCTCTATTAAAATTTCCCCTATTTTGACGCTCATTGTATTGAATCTGATTATCAATCTTTTGTTGTGATAATATATCTTCAGCTTCTTGTTCAATAAGTACTCCTTTATTATATAATTGAATTTTTTTAGTGTGTCAACGTTTACTTAATATTTCATTTGCTCTTTAAAGTATACAATTCTTAGCACTCAAAAGTGTAATTTCATGTGCTAATCTCTCTGTATCTTTAATTAAAGTTTATATAATCTCAAATATAGGTATAAGAGAGCTTGATTGATGACGAGTTATTCGAGCTTTTATTAAAGTTGATTGTAAGAGAGCCTCAATTGGATTATAAGGGATTTGAGAGATCTAGGAGTTGGTAAGTTCCAAGGAGATAGATGGAGGGGTAGAAGTACAAATCCTAATATCTAGTTTTGAAAGTATAGATTAAGGATCGAATAATATTAGACCTATTCCTCGAAAACTAGTTTTTATATTCTGAATAGTAAATGATTATAAATATACAGCTTTGAAGGCTATAAAGAATTCAACCTTGGTAATATAATTGATATGAGCTTTGATAAATCCTTCAATTTGACAACTATATAAACGTTTGAGTATGCCAAAACACCCAACATCGAGTGGTTGAGTTAAATGACTTGAATGTGATGGTAATTTGAGGTATATAATATCATTTGATTTGTAATATGATTGAAAAAGTATTGATTCATAGCTTTCGTGCCCATCCAATACTAGCATTCGATATTTGCCCTTTCTTTGACGAATAGTATGTTTATCGAAATGCTTTAATCATTCTAACCCTGTCTCATTATTCGTCCATCCATTGGAAGTAGGTTTAATAGCCCAATCCGCAGGAAAATCGATTTCGGTATACCAATTGGAAAGATGAACTTGTCCTTGAACTACCAGAAATGGAGGTATAGTTTCACCCTCTCCATTGCCACATATAATTGCTGTAGCCCACTCTCGATTGCCTGATTGTATTGCCTTGCTTCTGCTATTTCGTTCAGCATTAGTTACAACCATTCCAGGGTATATTATACCCATCATAAAGCTGGTTTCGTCGAAATTATAGAAATCGGAATCGACAATACTATATTTCGCTTATATATTCGATACCAATCTAAACCACTCTTCAATAAGCTTAGGATCTTCGCAGAGAGCTCTTTGAAAATCATAAACGCGATTAAAACGCATCTTTAATTCTGGACATCGTTTAACAAAGCGATGAGCCCAGAACTTTCCAACCTTCTTCGCACCCCGCGATTCGAGGATATAATTCGCCATATCTTCTACATTATTTAATTTAGGTGCAAATCCTCTCTCATCTATATCGATTATATACTGGATAAGCATTTCCTCTTCTAATTTGGTCAAATTATGATTATTTGCTCGAGATTCGATATAAGGGGTAGTACCGTTTATTCTGTGCTGAATCTTTGTACATGGGATATTATATAGTTTAGCAGCCTTTTGAATGCTTAATTTTTGGTCTTTATTGATAACTTCGATAGCTAAAAGTATTCGACCTTCTTGATTATTCGATTCCATAATATATTGTTGATGAATCGCGTATTGAAGTTGAAAGATATAAATTGAGGTAAAAGTGGCCCGCTCGGTGATATGGCCCGCTCGCTGATAAACCACGTTATAGGAATGTTAAATTGATATATATATAAGATCATCTGATTATATTATATATAATATAGAAAAGAACTTTATTAATAAAGAATTCAAGTAATATATAAATTCATTAACAATCATTCCCAAAAATATATTAATTGAAGTATACAATTTGATAAATATTGTTGAACACTTCCATTATTTTTTAAACTGGACTTATAAAATCATTGCAAGTAAGTTAGCCATTTCCAAAATCAATAAGAAATCTATATTATAAATGATAATGAAAATTATTAATGATATAATAAGATCTAATAATTTAGTATTTATATTATTGATATTTGGAATTTATTCAAGAATGATTGAAACAAATCCTTTAATAATTATAATTATATAAAGAGTAAAAATAATCAAAAAGATAATAAAAGAAATTCGTAAGCTACAAACAGAAAAACAAATTAGAGATATATTCAATATACAAAATAATTTATCAATTATAATAATCTATAATTTACTTTTTAATTTAGAAATTATTATATAGTAAGAAGGAAAAAGAATAATATCTAGAAAATGAAAAGGTCTATATAAAATAACAATAATGAAAGAAGAGATATACAAAATCGAAATAGAAAAAGGATTAATCAAATTTCGTTTTATTATAATTCGATTATATTACCAATGAGAATCTAAGGAAAAAGAAGAATCTGATCAAGGTAATCAGAATATTCAATATATATCCCAATATATACTATAAATTATTATACTATAGATTATTATATTACAATTAATAATATTATTATTAAATCTTGAATTTTATATATAATTACAATATTAACAAAAAAGTAATTTATATAACTAAATATTCTTTATCAATAATATTTCAAATAACCCAAATATTATAATCTATTATCAAAAAATTAGAGATATAAATAATTATATTAATAATTTATTTATAAATTATATATATATAGATTTAGTATACAAAGAATCTAGATAATCAAAGATCAATGATTTATTCGAAAATGAAGTTTTTAAAATAGTACCTTTAGAAATAATATTATAAGGGATAAGAATCTTTAATTTAAGATTTGTAAACAAAATAAAGAATAAAAAAATTAATAAAGTATACCTCAAATCAAGATTTATAATTCAAGTATTTAAGGATCAAGAAAAAACAATAATATTGATCCAATCATCTACTATTCAATAAATTAACCAATATATATTAATCATTTTAAGTATCTATTTGAGAAAGATAAAAGCTAAAATATTTTTAAAAGATATTACACAAGTTTATGTCCAAGCAACTTCAAATCTACAATATCTATTTTATATTCGATTACTAATCGAAATAAAGATCAATGAAGATATAGTTCTACAAATTATCAAATCATTATATAATGTTCTTGAAACAAGAAATTATTAATTTGGAACCTATTATAATTATTATATTAAAAAGCTTAATATAACATAATCAATATATGATCTTTATTTGTTGTATACAAATAACAAAAGTATTAGCTTCGGTATTATAAGATTACAAATAGATAATATCCTAATCATAACAAACCCAAAATTTGTAACAATAAAACAAGAACAATTCCAAAAAGCAAAGTTCTCAATAAAGAAAAGAGAGCAACTTACTATTATTATTCTTATTCGATTTAATAAAGGACTTCTTATATTTATCAATAATAATATTTATCTTAATCAAGAAAAGCAATACAACAACCTCAAATTGATCAAAACTATATTTATAAATCTATAAAGAATACATGATAAAATATGAAAATTAGCAATCCTTAAGGATCAATATATTATTCAAAGAGTTAAAGAAGTATATATTATAACAATATATCAATTAGAGGCATTATTCGATCTCTTTATTATTATCTAAATAATTAATCTTATTAAAGGAAATACAAAAGGATTCAACAAATAAATCAAATAACAAATGAAGAATCCAAAAAAGGGATTCAAATTTTTTTTTTTGATACAAAATTATTGAAAGTTATTATATTCAATAATATATTATTCACTAATAACAAAGATTATTCATCATAAATAGACTTTGTAATCGTCCTAACAAACAAAAGCAATAATACGAATATTCTTCATTAATTATCAATCAAATATAAGAGAGTTATACAAAATATATTAATCTTAGAACTATATAGATTAATATATAACTTTGATATAATCTCAATCATAAAGGACATAATCAATATAATTCTCAAATCTAAAATATTGATATTATTGATTGTTTATATCAATTCCAAATTGCTTTATAACCTATTAATCAAATTAAGATCTATTGCCAAAAAGAGATTTATAATCAATATTATGGCTTTACAATAATTATACAAGAAAAGAGGAATAACAAAGATTAAATGAATTGATGGTAAATCCAATCCAATAGATATTATAATTAAGGATAAATTTTGTTAAGTATTTATAGATCTAATTGATACAAATAAGATCGATATCAAGATAACGGAATAGGTAAAAAGGAATTAAGAGAAAGTATAATTTACCTTTTTAAAAAGAGAATTGTCAATATCGATATATCATATATTTACCATATTGGAAAAGGGAATTGTATTTATTAACAAATATTAGCATTTACCTCTTCTATTATAAATAGGGCCCTTTTCTCATAGATAATAATGACAAACAAGATTATATGAACAATCAAATTAACTGATATATGTTATTAGCAAGATTCAGTATCACTGGAGTGATACCAACAGAAACGTACTGAATATAACTATCAAAACATTAAGAAGTTGTTTTATTTTATAATTTAATAAAAAGACTTTTAAGATTAATTAATATTGAAAATTTATCGTTTTGCCTTGTTATAGACTATAATAATCTTATAGATTCATAAAGACCAAATATAAAAGTTATATATAATATCATATTGTTATACTATCATTCAAAAACCATCATTCTTCATTCTTCATAACAACAAATAATAAAGCCTAAAACTCAAGCTCAAGCTCAAGCACATAAAGTAAGTCCTATTTATCAATAGCAAGCACTACCTCACAATCCCATCTCTCCCAAGATCAACATCAACATCAACAATCGGCCCATTACTCCTCTCCAATTCTATCTGTCTCTGAAAACTCTCATCCATCCGATCGGCAAAAGCAAAAAGTGTCTGACCCGCTTCTCCGAGATCATTCAATCTTTGAGTATTTCCACTCTGACTCTCATTCTCCTTCTTACCAGGCCAATGTTCAGGCATCTGTATCAAACCCTCACGTAGCGCATAACCTGCCACCAATCCAACAGCAGTAACTAAACCTCCTACCGTAGTAACATATGTCCAGATATTACTACCACCACTACTACCCGAGTCCTTTCCCACTTCATCACCACATCGATGCATTCGATCATCTTTTCTCCGCTGTCCTACAACCGGTAACGAATCTGCAAGACTAGTCAAAAAAATACCTCCGACATTTAGTATACCACGAGAATCGGGCGCTTGCCACGGTAAATCTTTGTTCTGTTGTACTGCATTTGCAGAACTTTGGGTAAGCATTGCATCATCCAGCGTAACCACACTATCCCACATCTCATCTTTCAGCTCTTCTAC
This sequence comes from Sclerotinia subarctica, assembly GCA_025389085.1. Classification (NCBI taxonomy): domain Eukaryota; kingdom Fungi; phylum Ascomycota; class Leotiomycetes; order Helotiales; family Sclerotiniaceae; genus Sclerotinia; species Sclerotinia subarctica. The sequence goes on along the minus strand of QRFI01000004.1, from coordinate 3,751,268 downwards.
CCACTTGACCAGATCCGGAAACTTTCTTCTCATAGTTCTTGCAAGCCATGGTTGTGGTAACTGCGGATATAACATAAGTGATATGAAACCCAAGGCCAGACAATCTAGACTTGAGATTTTCGAATCCGAAACGAGATATCTTTTCTTCCCTTTTAATTCTTGAATTGATTCAAAGAAATCAGTCGCTAATGCATCAAGTCTGATTTGAGCATTGGTTTCAGGTGATGCAGCAAGTAAACTTGAGACGGTTTGTTTACCCCTCCTGAGAGATTCGGGGATAATACTTGGATTTCTTGATTTATCACCATCTTCGGTATCGATATCCAGAGCAGATAGACCTAGATATTCAGTTCTTTTCTTGGCTTCGGTTCGGAGATGAGGTGGTGTGAGATATGGTAGGGGAAAAGATTGTATGGTATTGAAAATTGGACGTGTGATTTTGGTATAATTCTGTGAGGAAACATAGAGTGAGAGATCTAGTAATGGTTGACCATGCATTTGGATAAATGCAGAATACCTAAGCGAGGAATCAATAAGTTTCATCACAACGAATAAGTCATTACTCACGCTGTACAATCAGCTCTCTCTTGTCCTCGTAAACCGGCATCTATATCCCATGTTCCAGATGAATATTCTGTAATAAAATTGATGATATTTCTGTATCCTCCCACCCAATCCCCATTCTCGCCATCTCGCAAAGCAGGTAATTCATCTGTAGAATTTATCAATATTGAACTATTCCTCTTTCAAACACCAAGCGTAAAAGGATGCATCTTGTGTGTCACGTACTTGTGGGACTTAGGGTTGGATTGCTACTAGCAACGAGAAACCATTGACCACGTGGGATAACTTGTTGCATATATGCAATGGTAGCTAAGCATTGTGCATCAATAGACGGGAGACCAAATGACGGACCCCAAATATGAAGTTCAAGAACCATGATTAATGATTAATGCGAGTTATGCGAGAGTCGAGAGTATCGCGGTAGATGAATGTGGAGTGGAGTGGAGTGGAGTGGTATTGTATTGTATTGTGTGGTAGTGTTGTGGTATGGTAGTATTGTGGGATGGTATTATTGTATGGTATGGATGGTCATGGTGTGGTACAAAATGGGATGATTTGATGATTTGATGATTTGATGGTTTGAGCATGATTCGATGTGTGGGGTAAGAATTTAGATTTTAGAGTTCAAGTGAACTAGAACTAAAATAGAACCATAATATATGGGTCGATTGACCAGTGACCATTGACTATTGAATCTTGACTATTAAATTATTACAATTACCTATTATTGTATCCAAATCTGCAGGTGGTCCAAAATGATTAAATTATGTATCTGTGGGTTAAAGTCTATATTTTATTCTTATTCTTATTTCCGTATTTACTACCATTGCTACTACTTACTTACTAGGTATACTTGCGGTGAAGATGCAAGTAATTTTGATATGAATCAAACGGTACATGTGCATATGCGCGTATATTGTAAACGGTGAGTAGAGAGTCCAGACTGTTGCCGCTGTTGTGCTTGTGGAAGATATTCATGCAAGAAGGTGTTCATGTAAGAATATAATCTACTTTCATCCATTTCCTATTGCCAAATCCCTTTACTCCCTTCCCGCTTCCCGTCATTATTGGCGTGTTCGTGTTCCTGGCGTTCCTGAGTAAATTACCCGTGTCCACGTGACACAATTTATATTTCATCCTTTTCTCCTCATTTCTCAGCTGCTCGGCGATCACCTTGTCATTATATCACTATATCACCACATCACCACATAACCACATATATCACCACACATCACCACACACATCACCACACACATTACCACACACCTCTAATCAAAAACACCTATCGGAGTATTATGCTTACCCCCCTCAGTACACATACACCAAAAAAATAACCCCCAACGCAACACAACATAAATGATATACACCATCTACGTCGCATCCGTCTCGCCGTGTTCCCGTGCCACATTGATACAGAGAGAGAGAGACAGAGAAAGAGAGAAGACCTCAATCTAGCCATTTTAATCAAAACCAACTAACTTTACCCACACGACCGGATTTCTGTCATGATACTATCAGTCAGTCTACCGTCTATCCTATCACACCCAATACTCTTGTCAAGACTAACTTGATAATGGTAATGATAATGATGATGATGATGATGATGATGATGATGATGAATATGATAATGCTAAGCCTTCTTCCCCTCATTCAGTGAACGCCATGGAATCCTTCGTAAGCCCTAGTATGGTTGAGACAGATAGACAGGCTCAAATTTGTGCATCTTTTGACATCTAGGTACGCAGTATAATATAACAAGGGAATAAAGAAAATTCTCCAAAAAGTTTATCGATGAAAGAAAGAGGGGAAAGGCCCTGGTAGTCGGTGAGTAACAACCCCTTGACTGACCCCTCTCATATATCCATCCATACAAAACCTTACCCTGCTTAAGCATTTACTAATAGAACATCTATCTACAGTACCTACATCATCGACTCCATTACATCTTGTCTCATAAGGATGAAAAGAACGATCTGCGATGGTGATTGATGATGAATGGTCTGTCCATTGACTTCTAATTCAATAATTCCTCGACGATCTTCCATTCCCCCCTCCTCTTCGATTTTGGGTAATGCTCGGATGGATTTACATGTACATGTACTATGGATTTTCAAAGGGATGTAAAGTCTAATAGATTAAATATGATGCAAGGGATGGATCATCTTAGATATTCTGTAGGTAGGTAGGTAGGTAGGTAGCTAGAACTTACTAAACCTTGGCCGTTCGTTCGTTGGACGAAACTATATGGAGAACGATTTCGAAATTTGATGTTTCTGTTTTAGTTTTTAGTTTTTGGAGATCTGATATTATATATTACGACATGACTTTACCGTAGGTAGGCTCAACAGCGGGAGTTTAACAAACAATAAAGACGGGTGGCTGGGTGGGTATGGAAATTCGATAAATTGAGAAAAGTAGATGATTAAATTATGTCTCACCTTATTGTGTAACAAAACCAGCTGATGCATAGAGAGAGCTATGACTGACTGATTATTCTGGGTTAAACATCACAAACAAACATCCAATTGATATAAGATTAGGATTAAGATTATCTACCTAGTAAATAGTAAGTAAATATCTCAACTATATGGAGAAACTACGCAGTGTATAGCTATGGAGTATCATGGTATGAAGTAGTATACGCCCCCTTTGCCTGCTCGATATCATGTACATATGGATGTAGTTGGTTATAGCCTGGTGTTCGCAGGATACATATGTACACACACATACACATAACGGGAAGACATTCATGATCATCCATCCAATATCATTTTACCCTTCTTATATACATACATACATACATACATACATACATACATACATTCACACCTCACTAAACGAAAATCATCCCGATAAAGTAATGCTTCTAGAATACCATACCATACCTAGGCCATGTTGATCAAATGACAGATCAATCTCCGCATCCTCATCGTCATCGTCATCTTTCTCCTAGAATATGCAGGAACTGCGCAGGATCAACCTTGGACGATTATCATTTTCATCATGACCGAGCACGCGAGACAAGATGACGAGTAAGTGACGATTGACGATTGATGATTGACGATTGACGAACTATTTGATCCTTTGTACGGAGTAGAGTAATTGTCCAGTGGTTTGATATATATATATATATATAACCCGGTTGTACATGTGCAGTTCGCAGGGCACGGCAGGGCATGGATTTTCATTCAATTCAATAGCTCGCTCGTATCTACATTATCTATCGTCATGCGAAATTTGGATAATAACCTTAAGGCTTAAGGTTACTATACTTACTATACCATACTATTATAAATTTGAGAAGGATCAGATGTGTGTCAGATGAGCCTTTTCTTGCCTGCCGGATTGATTGATTGATTTTTTCTTTCTTTTGCTGGCCGGTCGGTCATGTCTGTCATGTCTGTTTATGTGTTTCTAGGTTCTCGTGATTATCAATGAGCGATCAGTTGCACATGTCATATCATATCATATCATTTTCCGGATATATCTCCGTATTTACATCTATCCATCCATCCATTCATCCATACATCCATACTTACATACTTACTAGGTACATACATACATACATACGCATATCATTACCTCATCACCTTACATACAACCTCATCACCTCATCACTTCATCACTTCATCACTTCATCATCACACCAAAATGCAAACCCTAGAATACCCCCTGTCCCGCCATCTCCGTCCGACCAATAATAATAATAATAATAGAAGGAAAAAGACTCACAACTCACTCACTGTACTGTAGGTAGGTAGGTAGGTAGGTAGGTAGGAATCAAAAACAAAATCGCGAATCAATCCCACCTTATTAGTAGGAGTATGTATGTATGTATATATGTATATATGTATATATATATGTATTATATGAATGAAAATATACTATATAAACAAGATACTCGGTAAGAGAGGTCAATGGCTAATAAGACAACGAAGGGAATACGATACGATATGATATCAGTACGGGAACTTACCTAGGTATCCGATTATATACTTTTTCTGTAGGTCGGAAGAGTGAGTTATTTTTCTTTTCATTTATGAGAGGTTTTTTGTGGTAAATTTGAGGACGGATGATTATGTATGTATGTAGGTATCTATGTGTAAGGTTATGTATCTACTTGCATGTATATATGAGTTTGAATTTAAGTATCAAGGATTGAATATTCTTATCAAAAAACAATGGGTCGAATTATCTACCAATAAAATCAGAGGGATGGAATTATCATAATCATATTCATATTCATATTCATAATCACATTCACAAGTAGGGAAGAGCATAGGTACGGGTAGATTAAAAGTATGATATGTTCTTTCATTCTTTCCTTCATCATCATAGCAAGGTATGGTAAGCAAGGTAAAGCTTCCTTCCATTCCCTCACATAACAACCATTACCCCCAAAAATACAAATCGCAATCTTTCCCATTCCATAGGTGGTGATGCTACCAAATCCTTAAAACTCCCCAGGTCCCAGTAGGGGTAACCCGTTCATCATATCCCATCCCATCCAAATCATCCCGATCAAATAGATATCCCTTCCCAACCCAAGAGGGGGAAAAACGCCAAATATTGTTATTGATACATGCATAAGAAAAAGTTATTAGAACATCGTATGAAAGAAGTAAGAATGAAACCGATCGCCGCGGTAACATTGTGTATTGGTACAAGAAAAAGTTGGAAAAACTCAGGTCGATATCAAAAGAAATGATGTGTGTGAGTATGAGTAAAAGAGGGTATCGAGATAAGCGTGCAAGCAAGTCAAAGTCGAGCCTGCTCGAATCTCCGCTATGGTGCGAGAAGAGAATGAATGTTGTCGTCGTTGGTAGTATGAATGCGTGAGTGTTGTGAATGTGTATGCGTATCGCTGCGCCGTTGGAGAAACCTATCTGTATAGGCCCGATCCGTCATGGAACCATATACTCGGGATAGATGCAAGCTCTTGGAAATATGCAAGAAGCTTAAGAAGCGCCGAAGAGAACAGCTGGTGGAGGGGTAGTAATTGCCCAGTTCGACTGGCTACCATTTAGGCATTTAGCGTGCCGAAGAAATGAAGGATCAATGGTATGTATTCGTAAGGCGTAAGTAAAGTGAGGGCGGGTATGGAATGATTGATATGCAATGTGTGTATGCATGTAACATTTAATAGTGCAATCTTGCAATGGGAACTCTCAAACGCGGGCCCGGCGGCTCGCTCCCTGTGGAGGTCATTCCATCCGAGTGTGGTTCGCTTTGTGGTGAGTGAGCAAGTATAGTCCGTGTCCCCTTAAACTTCAGTAGATGTCTTTCCTTGTCGAAAGACTGAAGTTTACTTGAGTGGAAGGGGAGGGAGAGGACGGTTGGGTGGTGGTCCTGGGCAAGGAGGAAGGTTTGTTGGGCGATGTTGAGCAGGCATGTTGATTGAGGTAGGATGAACTGATGGTGATGTGGAGAGAAGATGGTTCAGATGAGATGATTGAAGTTGATGATGATCGTCTTGAGGTGGGAGGAGGAGGATGGTTATATATCTGGAGTAGTGGCGATTGGATGTAGGGTGATTAATGTTTATTCCCAATATAAGAAGATGCTTCTATGGTAGATGTAACTTGAAACTGCTGGTAGCGCTTGATGGAAGTTATTGTGATACTGATTGAATCTATTTTCTCCTACATGCAAGTTGGGGTCCTGGATCTTTATGTGTTTTCGTACACAACAATCAGACCAGACCGGGTTCAACCTACCTGGGGAAATTTGTCCATACTGTATTGCCTTGCTCAATGACTTTGGATCAGCATCGGAAGGTTTGGACCTGACCTGGTCAAAGTTACTGCCAGGGCGTTACAAGCATCCCACGCTATCGTGTTTCATTTTGGGCTGCACTTGCGTAGGTGCCAGGTACAATGGTCTCAAAGTCGTCTTGGACGATTAATTGTGGAGCATCATTTTTTTCTCTTGATGCATGCCAGGATGTGAATAAGATGCTTCTAAGAAAGGGAAAGCTTGGTATGTAGAATAATTTTAGTTTGAAGCCTTGCACAAGCCATGGAATTGTTGATGCATTGAACAGGGGGAAGCTTCAGCTTGTTGGCGTTATTTTATTATGATCTATCTCGGCAAGATGCATTTAGTTCATTAACATCTGGTCTAGGGGGGTTTTTTATCAAAATCACATCTAAAGACTAAAAAGGTTTATGAAGAAGTAGAACCCGAGAAAAAATTAACTTTCGGTCCTTTGGTGACTTCTGGCATAGGTAGCTCCTGTGACTCGAAGGAAAATTCTGGCAATGATAAGGACAAGAGACTGATTTCTAATGTTCATTTATATACATTTTACAGTACCGAGTAGTGGCTGGCTAGTTGTATACGATTGTTTACATGGTCGTATCTATTTGCTCCGGACCTGAGTATATCTCCTTCTATGAAAGCATGAGTAATTATTTTAGATGATCTATGATCAAGGTAGATAGATGGATATCCAGGTTAAGTCGCGCAGAGTACGGAGTAGTCATTTTATTTGATTACTTCATTAATACTATTTTGGTAACAGAGCAGGCGGTTACAGGGGTAAACTACCATTGCCGAAAATAGTTTGGTTCAAATGGCAGAAAAGAAAGCGCGGAATCCTTTCCTTGATATTTATTATTATTCCCATCTATCTATCTGTCTAAATCCACAATTTTAGAAAGTGATCAGGCTGAGGATTTTTGATTGAGGGGCGGCTTGAAATTTGACTAAAATGGGGAATTTGATATCGAGCATGAGCATGAGCATGAGCATGAGCATTGAGCAATACATCTAATAAAATACCTCTCTTTGATGATTCGGGTGAATGAGGGATGATAGAGAGAAAAAGATAACATCATCGAAAAGTTAGCTGAGGATTTTTGTTTGCATTTTTGCCATCATTTTGTTATTCTTGATTTGTCAATCAACACCAAATTCAGAATTCATTAATAGTTCCCACGAGTTTTGCTGGGTTGGGATCGACATAGTGCTGACTGTATTCCATAAAGCTGTAGGCAACACCCAATGAAAAGTATCTCTAGGTTCTCAGCCTACTAAAACCAAGCAATCACCCAGCCTTGTAAGTTCGTGTACCTTTTTCCGTGCTGACGCTTGATACTGATTAGTACGTACTACATACGCCTCAGCTTGTATCTTTCCAAGTTCCAAGACTTTTCAAGGCTGCTACGGATTATCAGTCAGGAAATTCATCATATGATCAGTCACCACTCATTCCTCATCCCTCCCCTCATCCCTCCCCTCATCCCTCCCCTCATCCCTCCCCTCATCCCTCCCTCATCACTCAATATCAACCGCAATAACCAATGACCAATTTCATACCTAGTTCCCTTTGTAGCCTGTAGGTCAAGCTATGCCAATGCCATGGCCCATATCAAATGTGGGGTGTTGGAGTGTTCCTGGTGCGATCGCATGCCGACGCAAAATTGACTATAGCCCTTGTTTCCCCTCGCATTTCCTCCCGTGTCTTTACCCGATCTCACTACACCATACCATACCATACTATACTAACTAAAGCTCTTGATTGTAAGCGTCATTCGTACTTTGATCAATCATGCGCCTTTGTAGGTACCAACATCGAGGTACGTGGTTGAAACGGGAAACTTCAACGGCTCAAGGTCGTAGTTCGCTGTCCGCGTCCCAAACAAACACACAAACGACGCATCTTAATGAGCTTAATTTTGCGTTTTGACCCCCTTTTCTCGAACCGCTGTCTTCGATGATCGATCATGAACATAGTACACGATATCTAAATTCAGATAGTAATGCATGCATACCCACAACGATTTATCATTTGTTAAACAAAATGCTAAAACCCTAGGGAATGATTGGTTGATAGTTGATACCATCCATACATCTTCATCATTTTCAATTAAAAAGCTATGTGCATGCATGCATCAATCCAACCTCATTCTAACAACAGTACCGCGCAGTAAATTCTAAATATGCATCATGGCTATCTACCTCGAAATATCTAAGCATCCATGCATGCACAAGCTCAAGTAGATCTGGCTAAATACTGCTGCTGCTGCGCATACATTTCGTATTCCGACATTTATCCATGTTTAAAACGTGGAACTGATATATTTTCTTTTGCCCTTCCCGTCCACAATCTTACCTCTCGCATCACCGTTCTCGGGAGGCTTGTGGTACCTGACGATGAATGCAGAGAGCGTGTTGGTCGAAAGATGAGTTGGAAGTTAATTGCTTCTCTAGCCCATGTTTCCGAATACTCCCGCAACAACTGAGATGCGTGACCGAGTTCATCTCATTGTGGTTTGGAAACCATCATGCAAAAGTGGCTGAGCAATAACCAAGGACTCCGACATTTCGGGATACGAAAGATATAGGGCTTGATTTTCAATAGTTATGATCAGGGAATGGTCTAAGCTGGACTGGCTACGTATTTCCAACTCCCATCCCTTCGAGTTCCTGTCAAGAAATTCTCTTATCGGAAAATACGAACCCAAGATCTCTATCTAGTATCTAATTTCTCGTAATCAACTTTTTCATGTGAAAATTTCATAATCGATATCCCATTTCCATAAACTTGAAATGCCAAGTCGAGGAACCCAAGTCACCTGGACAAGGAGAGAGTGGATTGGCAAAAGAAACTTACGATCTTTTTTTTCTCGCTAGAAAGTAGAAAAGTAGACAACCCCCTGATACAAGGCTGAGGCGAGTCACATAAATCAATGTAACCCCAGCCCCTGCGTTTGTCGCGCAAATTGAAAAGAATATCCCTTGCCCTCTCACCCCATAGTTCAAACTACCTGCGAGTACCGAAGCGGCAGAAACGGATGTTGTCTCCTCCGATGTTGCGCTCCTCCTCTGACTCCTCTCCCAGCATCAAGGTCGCAAGTGGAGATGAAGTTTTGAGGTTATTGAAATCGTATATCTGCTAATCCTCTTCGATATTCTTGCCAGATGGCTTACCTAAAAGAGGACTTGCCCTTTTCTCAATGAGGATGCTCCCGTTCTCAAAGAGGATAGTCTTGCAGAGCTTGCGGAGATAAAATGAGGATCGCTTTTTTCCTTTCATGCTCAATGCTCAGTGCCCACCAGCGTTTGTCGCGCAAATTGAAGATTTTCTTTTTGCTTGCATCGTTTCTATGGCACCTGTCACTATCTGAGCACTCGGACATTAATTTCGCGATTTTGACGGCTTTTTCGAAAAGAGGAGATCATTCTCCTCCCTTTCATCTCAACAAATTTCTCGATAACCGAAAAAGAGCCCTGGAGTAGGACAAGGGTTCATTTCTTTCGACTTGTTCGCATCATTTTTATAGAACGGGTCGGTATATTCGGGTAATGAATGTCTTCAAATGGGGGTTATCTTTACCCATTTGGGGACAAGTATCAAAATCATTCAGCAATGACACCTCCATGATCAGACCTGTGCCTGTCGATACGAAGAATTTTCTTTCCAACTTCGAAAATCTCCCGTACGATGTTCCGATGCGGAGAACAGAGTTTCAAAATCAGTACATCGTGATGCAACAGCGGAGCGCTTGTCGACAAGCTTTTTCATTTCCCTATCCACTGGCGCCCAATGAGGAAGAAGATGGATTCCCTTCACCGCTATACCGCTATGTTTAATGATGGTGATATTCCATGTCCAACATTTCCCCAAGGAAACGTCACTACATGCCTATCTTGTTCCAGCGCTAGATTTGGCCCTAGGAGAATATTTTTTTCAATAGATCTCTTCAAGGCGGTGAGTTTGATATCATTTTATGATTATTATTCATGCCAAGCTTCAATATCTCCAAATATAGTTCATGAATGGTTCGTCCACTATTGAATAAACTCCGTGATGTCGACGAAGAGATCAAAAATCGTTAAGCTTGCATACATTTTTCTTTTGCTCTCGGACTTTTCATGTCCACCTGCGACCAAGCTTTTCTAACTTCGGCCGCTACGCTTTAGCATGTTGACATCTTTGGCATCCCATGGAAAATTCGAGATGGGGAGGAGAGGGTGTGCTGTCGATCGGGTTACCACCAGTCTGAATTTCCAATCTTTCAGCTTGGACCGAAATATGCCAATCCCAAGATCTTGGAATCAATAGCTTAACGTTTTGATAACGCACTGTCCTTCATGTGCCTACCCACAGCGCTTCTGCATGATACTTGTCCTCATCATGTAACTTTAAGTTTGATGAAAGCATGCTATGGGAATTCAGTATGAACCGAAGATAGAATCGGTAAAGTCCGTCTCCTCGTGGCCGAAACTTCCAAACAAATCTTAAGTTTCGGCGCCAACAAATCTGCCATCTGAACTTCTTCCCGAAGTTCGCTCTATTGAACCCCTGAGCCCCTTTTGCACTATTTTCACAAATTGAAAAAGCATAAGCACAAACACAAGCATGCTCTGTATAAGATTCAACATTCAACATTCAAGTTCCAAGATCCAGGATCAAGAATCTTCACAAGAAAAATAATCTTCACAAAACAATCCATTTCGGCCACTCCGTACTGATCATCCCCACATATCAAGCACTTCAAACCTACATGCCATGACTACAAAACAGCGAATCACGAAACAACCTCGCAAAATTCATCCAATCACCATGAGTAAAACATGAATTAGCGGATCAACCCATTGAAAAATTCTAGAAAATTGTAGATATCTGAAAATCAGGGTCATGATCCACTTTCTCATCATGTCTTGTACCGTACCTGCGTATGGCCCTGGCACGCATACATGGAAAATCAAACATAATCAGGGCAATTGCAGTCACGTCACTCTTCCCTGATCCATACCTCCCCTCCGCATGCAAGTGTACTGGTACTCCGTACAAATTTCTCAACCTCACGTACCAATCATCCCGTCAGCATATCATCAGCGAACACAACAGACTACTTACAGTACAGTCAGTAATTTAAGATTATGCGATATTTGTCAAAGCCAAACGTGACCGTGACCTCTTCGCCGTGAAGTATGTACCGCATCAAACTCATCTGAAACCACATTCCGGAAATTTCCAGGAGACATGAGGTGAATTGAAAACCGCACGGAAAAACGTATGAGCTGTGTCACTATTGTACTACAGCACAGTATGTGAGTGCGAAATGAAGGGTGATAAGCGAATGCTCTAAAACTGTCATGCATAAGCACTCCAGTATTAACTCCACCCACAAATTTTAGGCACAAAAAAGCAAACACAGGCACGAACTCGTTTCATGTTTCGCACGAGCTCAATTAACTTCAAGATCTCGTTTATTTTCCTTTCTTCCTTCCTCCCTTCCTCCCTTATCATTGGCCGAGATATCATTTACCAGTAACGGTCGGTGTGAGGTAACAGTAGCGAAATAAAGGAGTTCCTTCGCATGTACATGCCGTATCAAAAGAAAATACGTGCGGTCACGGGTGGCAAACGAACTAATAACTCCCTTTTTCTGAGGGGCAGATGAGGAGATCCATATGATCCACTCTTGAAGAGAAGCAAGCATGGATGAATGATAAGACCAGTGAGCGAATGAATGGTGACATGAACCGAGATTTTCTAAAATTTTGGGGTGGAGCTGGAGAATGTTGTTATCATGTATGTATGTATGTATGTATGTATGTATGTAATTTTATATCATTTCATTTCCACCTACTTGACCGCCTTACAAGTCCACTCACTCACTGGTGGTCCCACTGCACATAAGGATGAAAAAGTACTCAGCCACTCAAATGATAGAAATGATCTCCACATGGTTTTATCATAAATTCCTTTTTGCCCTATACTCCGTGCAGTTAAACGGTACTTCTAAGTACTTCTAAGGTTCATAGATACGAACGCAGGTCCCTGATTGATGTTTTGCATACTTTTTTTTTACTTTTTCAAACTTCCTTGACGCCTTCAAGAATATGTGGTGCATGGTGGAGTTCTCAACAAAAAATCCTTCCAATTTTCTTCTAGAAGGTTTTGCTCCTCGGACGGGACTGTGTGCAGGGAATATCGAGACCAAGGAATATTACTTGTATGGATTTCTGTGAAAGCTTACCTGCTTATTACAAGTTACATCCAAGATTCCAAACCATGCAATACTTTGCCCTCAAAAACTCGTCTCCGCCGAATGTTGTTTATAGTAAGGCGAGGGTTCAGGGCTGAGGATTAACTTTCGGCTTTTGATCGACGCCGAATATTATCGGTATTTAAATCATGGGAAACTCGGAAGAGGCGTAATCAAGGATCTGGGGTTCTCAGGAAGTTTCCGAATCATCACAGATATGCAAGTTCCCTTTTTCCAACTTCCTTTTTCGTTTCGGGGCTTGAAGTTTTGAATGATGGCGTTGAAACTCCTAATTTGCCACTGAAGATCTGGAGATTCGGCTTACGAATCACTGATGTGGTTGAGACGTATGCCTGCAGTATAGGCGTAGGCAACACGCAACGCAACGCAACGCAACGCAACACGGGTAAGATAGTGGTAGCCCGTAGGCCTCAGATATGGCCCGCCGAACTTTGAATCCATCTGAAGGAACAAAATATCGATCCTTCCAAACAACTAGTCACAGCTTAGAAAGCTTTGAAAAAAAAGAACCCACCTCCTAGTTCCCTCTGCCAAGCTCACCCACCGCTCCTCCCGATAAACTCCTACACCGCACCGTCACTTGCCAGACACTTCAGAGGCTCAGACTTTGGGAAATTACATACTCCGTAGGTTAGGTATGCAAGGTACATTCCAGTCATAGAAAAATGGTACGATTGATCCGCGACTAGAAGATTGAAGGAACAATCTGTCAACTTCTTCCACGTGGAACCCTAGGATACTGCTTGTCCCATTCTCCCTTCTCAAAACTTAAACGACACATCGCTTAGTTTCTCAAATTCTAAAACTAATTTTCTAGAAACTTGCTGAGAATTCCTGGGAAGGGATATCCCTTGAGTTGGAAAAGGGATGCGAAGGCGGTGAGTTCGTGATTTGGTTTTGACTTCCATGAGACAGGGAAATCAAGTTTTTAATACCGAGTATATCCAAGGCGTCCTCAAACCAAAACCACACAAGATCATTTCAATCGCAAGTGCATACGGAGGTATTTTTACATTGGCGGGATTTGATTCTATTTTCAGTAGTTCTGAAAAAACCAATCAGAACTAATTCTTCTCTCTCTCTCTCTCTCTCTTGGTCTGCCGGACATCAAAAACTAGCATACATACCCGCATCCAAGTTTTACGAACGGATATCACGGACGACGGGATCCTCACATGTCATTGTCATTCTATATGATGTAAATGATTTCTCATCAAACAAAATCAAGATCTTCAATGAAATTTTTTTTGGCTTCGGAGAATACTCGTAAGGTTACACATGGGGAAAAATACGTAACTTCAATGTTCATATGAAGAGTCAACTGTTACTGATTTAGGCTCGCATACAGAAAGGAGGCTATACTCTGTTTGTATTGATTTGAAAGTTGTCGTTTCAAGGTTTTCTTGAGTTTCTATCTAAGTTTTTTCTTTTACAGTATAGTGATGGATTTCTAATCATATCTTCCGGACTTTTTATTGTTATGATTGCTCCGAGAAATACTAAAGGACTTTGAATCTCGGAGTTTCTTGTCAATTGATGTTAATGGGTTCTTTGTGTATTTTTATTTTATTTTAACTTTACTCTTCTTGAATTAATAAAAACATATCAATTATCCATAACTCATCTCTCAAACCTATAGTTAGTAATCTAGAAATGGATGTTCCTTTGAGTCTAGTTCCTTCTAAGCGCCAGGAAGAAATCTCCCCCAGTATTTTACCCCATCTTGCGTCTTACATTTTACACGCCCAGTATATAAGATAAAATAAGCGCCCGTCGTGACGCCGTCTTATTTTTATTTTTATCTTTCTATTTATTTATATACAATCTTTATGTCGGTAATAGAATATCTCGGGCATCTATCATTTTAATATAAATAAACTTATGGTGGTAGTATTTACATCGGATACGTATACGAACTCAAAATATACAAGAAGGGCTGAAATGAGATAACGATAGACTTTCAATGAGTAAAGCTTATGTATACGATTGTACGGTGTGAGAACGTGAGAATTTATATTAAGTCATGCAGTATTAATCAACCAGTTAGGAGGAGATGTTCCTTGTTTCTTTTTTTCTTCTACTTTTTGTTATTGGAAGATTCTCTTGTCCTGTTCTCTTCTCTTCTCTTCTCTCCTCGCCTCGCTTCTCCTCGTTTCTTCTTTTCAAAATATACTTTTTTCTCATTAAATCACAGACTCACACTCATACTCACTGCCGCCTTGTAAATCATCCAGCACCTGCCATAACCATATTACCACATTACCATATCTCACAACACCTGTATCCATATCCCCATCCCCATGCCCACCCAAACCTTAACGAACTATCGAAGACATCAAAGTTTCTCCTTCTCATATCCTGAGTATACATATATATACACCAACACCACGTATAACCAAACACGCCCCATCAAAAACCAAAAACAGTCCGAATCTACAATTTTCACAAATAAGAAAGTAGATAAGGTGGGATATGACGTACGGGGTAGAAAGAAAGGGGATAAAATTCGAGATTTGAGTATAGACATGGTTTTATATAATATAAAAATATCAATCAATAACATTAAACTCTTGAAATAATAAAAATATATATCCCGATATACCTGGAAGATCTAAATATTCGTCGTCCCATCACTATAGTGCGTCAACTTCACAGTCACAACCATCAAACACCCCCCCCCCCAGTTTTCCCATCAGCTAATCAGTATCTCCTTATTTCATCGCCTACCACAAGAATTGGTAATATTAGTCTCCTAATCCATTCCGTTCCATATCTACTACCATCCACCAGCACCAGCACCAGCACTATCAACTCCCTAAGCACACCCCTCATAACCCCCCTCCACACCAACTAACCCTAACCCCAAACCCCTACAGTAAATATCTCACAATCCCCTCTCAAGCAGTCTGGGGGTGCCAATAAATAGATAAATAGATAGATAAAATCATCCTTCTAAATTTCCACAAACCTATCCTATCCTATCCCATCCTATCCCATCATACAAAAATATTAAATTTCGAAAGAAATCACACCAATTGACATAAACCCAGACCAAAGAACTTCAAAGAAAGAATACAGGCTTAAAGTCATAAATCATACCGTATTAGCTGGCTACATACCGAGGACTTCGAAGAGCGAGGCTGAGATATCAATGACGCAAGCTACTGGAGGCGGTCAAGAGTCCTAGTGATGGCGACGAGGAGGCTAGTCTAGTTGTATATGGTAACACATCATAATGTAATGTACCTGCATGTTCACATAATCTATATTCCGCCTTTTCAAGCCCCAGTAGTATAAATGTGTTTTTGCCCAATGGAGTAAGATAGAAAAAATTAAATAGCAATCAATACTTTCCCCCCTTGGAATAATTGAAAATAGAAGGCACGGTCTGGCAATCAGCAATAGCGACGACGATGACGGTGCCAAAGTTTCAAAAACCAAGGAATATTTAACGACACAAAAACTCTAGCACGGGCACGCACGGCCATAAAAACGATGAAAACAAACAAATTCATCAGGAATCAGATTGACACTAAAGAAAGACCACGATAAATTCAAAGAGCTTCTTGATATCATCAATCCACATCGCCGATGACATGGAGCTAGTATATCAATAAAACGTTTCCACACCGCCGACCATCCATACAAAATACGAATCTCCACATGAACCCCGCTGTCTGTGACACATTCAAGAGTCCAAGCAATGCATTGGGAACAGCTGTATCCAAGAATAACTCGAGCTATGGGTATAGCTTCAAGAACAATAGGCACCATCGAGATTGATGAAGTCCGAGCATTGATATACGTACAATATATGCGAGCAAATTCCCTTGGACAGAAGGTATGGTGGTGTGTGATGCGGAAAATCCCCAGTGGCAAGTTCGAAAGAGCTAACTTATGGGGTAATTTTCATTGGGCATAGAAAAAAATTAGCAAAGCCCAGGCACCTATGACATTTTCGGCCGATATAAAACCTCAGTCCACGAACACTGGGGAAGAATAAATCCATTTATACTTTTTTCAAAATTCCTCGGTGCGTTTCGCCATCATTTGGCGTGGCCTAAAAGTTAACCTCAAGGGCTCAATTACGCTTCGGGGAGGTAGCCAACGGCCGAGACCGTCTCTAGGAAGCAAAAGTCATTTCAGGCGACCATGAAGGAGTAGCACGGCCATTGATTGTCAGTATATTACTTTAATAGGATTTTCAATTCAGACGCCATGATCTTTGCAAAGAGTTCAACAAAATATTCGGGGAAATAAGACTTTTGCCATCTTCCTGTAGAAAAGGGTGATGCATAAACTAGTACAAAAAAACCGTCCTTTTCACAGAAGTGGCTTTACTGATGCACCAATAAAAAGTCCAACCTGAACCCGACTATACTTTCGTAGCTATCGAAAATAACGGCTGGTAAATTCATATCATTTGTCTTGTTCGCGCACGTCCAATGACGTATAGTCTGAGAGGAAGGGCGGGCGGGAAGGGAGTGGACACTAAGGCTTGGACCACATGGAGTAAACCCAGGAACAAAGTGAGCACGATTTCACATGCCATGAAACTCGATGCTATAAAAGAAAGTTTGAAGTAGCCGCCGACTTGGAGTTGGCACGGAATCTTGGAGGACAGTAAAGAGCAAAAGTGCGCTGCTTGTAAGGCAACAACTTGGGGTTCCAAGTACCAACGTATCCATGGCTAGTCTTTAAGGCTTGCTCAGCGATCGATATCACGCTGTAACGTAACTTGGCACATGTAGTGGGCTGAGCAAAGAAAATGGGCTTGGCTCTTCTTGGAAATGCTGGATAGTGATTATTGTCACCAAATAGTATTATAATATTCCAGCGAACTGTGCCATCGAGATTGAAATATTGAATAAGATCGATTCTCTGCCGTGTTCTAATTCACTCTTTGCACGTAGACTTCCTTGCGCACACAGGAGTTGATGGCCGATGACTAGCGAAAAAGAAAGCTTGAACTTGAGCTTGGGCTTGATATGGTACAAGTTGGACTATGAGAGTGCTACACCGATTCAAGCCGACTGTGGAAGAAGACGGGAGCCTGCATTGATAATTAGAATATGGTAGCCTAACGAGTTTCTCTTGCAAAGCACACTTATTATGAGCTTTGCAAATGCCATGGTGAAAATGTGCGCCGCTACCATACCAAATTCTGACGAAGTGATAAAATAGAGTTTATATTCAAAGCAGAGACCTTGAATTTCGGGGTTTGAGAATGAATTCTCTTGGCACTGCTCGTTAACTTTTCCCCCATTTAGGCCATAACTCCGAAGTGGACAGATGGATATTTAGAGTTCTTGTGCTCTTGTAATCAGGCTGGCTATTCCAGGAAAGAAAAGTTTAATGGGACGTCCATTTCCAACAAAGCTTCTTGTTGTTGTGTAGGTTTCGCTAAAGCAGTATGGGGGTTTGACATGTCCCAAACCAGCAGCTCGGTAGCTACCTCTGATGTAGCCTGCAAACCCAATTCTCAAGGGCAGGTGCCCGAAGCTATTAAATAATGTATACCCATGCAATCAAATATGCTTTCGGACTCTTGAATTTAAACATCTTCTAGCTGTGGTGGTATCTGTGTAGACGTGATCCAATCCTCCAACATTGCTTGACCTCCATTCGCGGGGGAAGCTTTGCCCTTCTTATCCTTCCTCTTGACTACCAGGCATAGCACTCGACCATTCACTGAGAAACCATCGTACGATGTATCCATTGCCATTTTCTTCTTGTCATCCTCATCCCCAGATGTATCTCCATCTTTTCGACGTTTGGATAGAGGACTGAAATTGGAGTTTGTGGATTCTCGTGCATCTCTTGATCGTTTTGATCCGCGAGGCCCTTCATCTTCACTGATGAATAAATCGGAGTCATCTGCTGCTTCAGGTATGTCTTGCAAGGAAATAGATTCTTCACTTCCCTCTCGCACAATAGTTGGACCATCAGCTACTTCGATTGGCGCATCATTCGTATCACCGGTAAGTTTGTCAGAATTAGACTGCAGAGCTTTCTTGTTTGAGTCTCGAAAGTGTTTTTGCTTAGATAGAATAGAATGTCGCGTGCTAGTTTCCGTCAGGAATATGGATACCTCGAAGTCCTCTGCGACCAAGTGTTAATGGCTGTTGTGCCGTAGAAAGCATACTCAATTACTTCACTGACCATCCGTGACAACATCTTTTACGCTCTTCTTCTTTCCCTTTGACTTACTCCTTTCCTGCTCTTCGCGCAACTTTGGTAAAACCAGGGGACGAACCTTTTCGATAATTCGGGGCAAGATTGGATTTCTTGAACTCAGGAGCCAACTTTCTGCCAAAACTGGATTATCAACATAAATGCGGCATTCAAGCACCGAGAATTTGCTAATACGTAGATATCTACGTATTGGAGCCATGAAATATAAATTCGTGTTGTGTTGTGTTGTGTTGTAACTTGTGAATGTTGTGTTGATGAGAAGCTTGCATTCAGCAAGGCTCAAAGTTCGTAATTAGGCTTCAGCCTCGCTGGAGTTTAGCCGACCGAGGATATCCCCTCTCCTACCATCGCTATGAATATGTCAAGTGAAGATATATAGAAAATTCATTTGTTTGCATGTTCCAAGGCCATGACCATAATCGTTGGGCTGTCAAATTGTCTCCCAATTGAACGCGCGTCGAAATTCTTCGCATGATTCTTTCATTTTTCAATAAGAAGGGATCTTGAGGTTGAAAACACAGGTTCTCTTCCTTTCAAGGTTAGAATAGAAGTATTCGACGACAGAGTTCTCCAACTTCATCAATGACTTTGTCTCTATATATCTTAGACCTAAAATATGAGACTCTCACTGCCATTTCTAGTGATTTAGGCGAAGAAGTGGATATAGAAAACGAAGTCTGATTCTTGTCACAATGCGAGTAAGTCTATGAATAGGGCAGAGCAGAACTTTCACTGTTATTATCACCTAGGCATGATGGGTTTACCACTGAAAAAAGTTGCATTTCTCTATCCAAAGAGCTCGCTAATTTTTAAGTGAGGGGTTGTGGTCTATCCTGCAAGCCTGTTCGTTTCTTACAAGCAGCTTCGTCTCTCTTCAGCCAAGTAACTTTCCCTTGGTAAAATTCTCACTACCAACATCTGTGATGTGTTGTTGGAATCCAATGGGTGAGTCCAGATGCGAACGGAAGAGAAAGGACCTGTTATCTCGAGTGTTGTAACTATCGATGCGCTCTCTTCGGGGAATTCAATATTGTAGGCTTGGGAAGCTTTCCATTTGGGAATTGTCGGGCCTGCGTCAAGTGTAGTTTGAGCTACTACAGGGAATTCTTCACTGTCTGTAGTGGCACACAGGAATTTCGGGGTAGAGCTTGTTCAGGTGAAGAGCTTTAGTTTGCAATAGAAGCCCACTGATTTTTGGAAGATTTGTCGACCAAAGTGAAGTGTCGTCTATACCTATATGAGCGGATGTCCTAAGAACGCATGCTGTACCACTTTGTTATAGTATGCGAGTACTTATAGCATTGCCACCCAGTTATTTGAAGTTCGCTTGCTTGTACAATGATGGGTTACTAGTAAAGAGGGATGCATTTCTCATTGAGGAGGGCTGTTTGATCGGGTTTACTTGGTCGTGACTACTCACGGAGCATTCCAACCCAATCGTGACGATTCAAAGACTCAACCCATATACGATGACTGATCTGAATGTATCTAACAGAAAAGCAGCTTCCGAAAACTATGAAGCCGATGATGATTATTGCGGTTTATAACTATGGCAGTTCGAGATATGCAGGGTATTAAAAAGGAGAGAATTACTCGGTGGATTTCACAGTGCAGTTTGATGAGATGGACGAACTTATTTCACTACTGGAATACCGACTAAGTTATAGAGATGCGTCTTGAAACGAAGTCTGAAAACCTTATGATTCCATCAAAGCAACTTGTGAATCTTAAGTCCCATCTTAACCATGAAGCAAGGAGATCATTCTACACGACTATATCATGTTTTCCTCCTGGCCTCCGTCTTAAAATCAACAGCTTACAGACTTTAAAACCAGGGTTGAGGAGGAACCTCGGTAATTCTGGACAAAAACGCAAATCTATTTTGTATCAGATAAGCAAGTCCCATTAACTCAGACTCAGCACTCTATTGTCAATCATAATATTGAGATATCTCTAGCACTTGGCACAGGTTGCAAGTGATGCGACGAAAGTCCTGTTGTTTTTACAGGGTTTTCTCAATTTATGGTATGAACTTCTTCGTTCCAGGATCAGATATCAAAGGGTTGGATTCAGGATATGCTGTACATAGTAATGCAATGTTCCTTTAGTGGAGAGTTCCAGAGTATTCACACCTTTCACAAGGAAAAAGATTATTGACTCTGGTAGCAGATACAAGATATTAGCGATGCCAAAGGAGAGGCCGGCGGTGATTCTTCTAGAATATTTACTTTTATGGGTAGTGCTTCTGAGTGACTAGCTGTTGTAGAAGGGGAGGTTGGTTGAAGTGACGATGTGATGTGATGAGTGGGAAGCGCAATGTGTATCTAGTGAGTCTGTTTCTTTGATTGCATACATACATACGACTCAGAAGTATTTTTGCTGTCATTGGATAGCCCTTTATCTGAGGTGAGTCGTGAAGAGAACACAGCATCAAGTAGGCAACCTTCCCGTCTCTCAGTAGGGTAAAATTAATATTCAGAATGTCAATGCTATAATCCTATGTCTTGATATCATCAAATATTGTGAACTCCCTACTGCCTATACTTCAACCACCCAATAGCCAACCTATCTTTGCACACAGTCTAAAGAATGTGTACTCCAAAAACACCTTACCTAGCACAAAACAATTGATATCCAATCACCCCTTAAAAGCTTCAATCAATCCCTCAAATCAAAACACCGTAACACCACTAACAGTTCCATTCTTCAATACCTCAAATACCAATCCAGGAAATCCAAATAACGTGGTATTACCCAGGCCCTTCTCGTCCTCCTTTCCAGCATTTCGTTTCTCACCTACACTATCTTCCCAACCACCGAGAAGTTCACAACTACTACCTGGACTATCCCCCCAATCGCGATTCAGTACCATACCGCGTTGTCTTTGCTTTGCTTCTTCTACGTTGGTGTAAATGCTTTTCCATTCGTTATAAAGACTACTTTCGACTGACGAAAAAGGGGTTTCGGAGTTTATGGCCATTATTTTAGATTTTGGTTTTGGGGATAAATATTCGATCTCCCAGCGACAGCGGCGATGGCGATTAAAGGGATATGAGCCTGGAACGTTGCCATGTAATATCACTTTTGTAGCTACTAGACGAGCAGTTGCATCTACAGGAATGATCCGACTGTTTTCCTGTTGAGAACGAGCTTTAGATGGTGGAAGTTGTGACGGTGAAGTTGGAGTAGAGACTAAGACATCAAAACCATGGTAAAAATAATTGTAGAAGCATTCCCCAGTAACATTTCCTGCTACTTCTCCTTCACCACTATCATCATCAGAATCATCCGTCGCAGTGTGAGCTGAAGATTGGTCGGTATCGGTAGAGTCATCTCGTAGATCGGTTGGAGCTGGACGCCTACCAGTGCTACTCGCAGTTCGAGCCTTATGGATCGACATCTTTTGATCGTTCTTTCGATATATAGCATCAGGTGGTCCAAGTTCAGCTACAAGCTCTTGAGGAGTTGTTTCGCCCAGAAGAATCCAAAAAGGGGTGTTACTAAAACGACGAACGAACTCAAGTTTGCCTCCACCATAAAGTCTAACGAGGCCAATTTCATCTGCAACCTGTTCCCGACCTTTTGTTAATGGTGTAAATGTTTTGAGAGGTTCAAGTGTCTGCGTAAACAAATTATCTCGTGCCTCGGGCCAAGATTCTCCCGAGAATATCGCCATAGAAGAAGCAGGTTGGCTAACGGATGATGAGAGTAACGAAACAACATCTTTTCCTGGTGACCAAGATGACTTATGAATAGGGAACGAAAAAGCGACTCCGGGATATGATAACACATATAGACCCATTCCAGTCTCATCTCCAGCTTCGGGCTTGATGTATTCTCCAGGAAACGTAGGTCCAATTAAACTCTTATAAATGTGTCGAAAGGTTGGTCCAGTAAGATGTTCAGTCCCAGCGTTATTTGGTGAGGCAGTTCCACCAGATCTTAAAACCTCTCGATCATTATATGTAAGTTTGTTCCTCGTAAAATCCAACACTTCTATAAGTCGCAGACGTTGCTGAGGTCCATCAAAGCGTAGACGGATTCCGTTAGAGGGTAGACTGAGGATAACAGGTTCATCGACAGGAGCGGTAGGCTCATAGGTTAAGTCGAGTTTAGGAAATCGTTGGGGTTCGGCTTTTATTCGTGTGATGATTTCGTGAAGTGAAGCTCCTAGGACTGAGGATAATACTATCAGTTTCCGTTGTTTAAGAAGGGATGTATTGCATTTATCAGTATACCTAGAAAGCCCAGAGCTCGTCCAGGATGGACTTGAGCGCTGAATAGGGACATATCTGCTACATTTGTATTTGAATTACCAACAAATAATGGTGATGGTGATGGTGATGGTGCAGGTGTATTGGAGTTGTTTGGATATTGCTTGAATAGTTGCGACTGAGGAGTGAGACGGTTCCAGAGTGATGCCATGTTAGCGGGGCCACGATGCTTGGGCCTTGAAAGCTCGTGATGCAAAGCTTGTATGGAGTAAGGTTAGAGAGTGGGATTAGTTTTGGTTGCCGAGGCAACAGATGTGGTGGGAGAAATGAAATGTTGATCAAAGAAAAGAACATCAACATTCATTTACGGCAAAAACAAATACGACGACATTATATTCCGAGGTCTGGAAAGGTAAAAGAGTTTCATATTTGAAACTTTACGACCAGCATTAAGCCATTTTTATATAATTGCTGCTATTACATGTACATTGTTATTCGCGGTCAACTCTAACTCTATCAATTGATTCTCTGTATCCAAACAAACAAAACATCAACATCGACATCGCACGTACAGAAGTTCTTTCCCTCGCGGGGCATAATAAGTTTTGTTCCATAGTCGCAATCGCCCAAAGAATGGCAGGAATACCTCGAGCAGCGCCGGCTGTCAATAAAAGGATAAACAGTATGCGACCTCCACCAAGACCTTCAAGCTCTTTAGCAGGACCAAGACCTTCCACTTCGAGAGCAAGCTCAGCAATGCCACCACCGTCGAGGTCTGGCCCAGTATCACCAACAGGGTCAGTCATATCAGTTGCAACATCTACCACAGGAACGAAGAGGAAGGAAAGAGATTTTGAACATGATGGAGGTGGGGAGACAAACATCAACGTCGTGGTACGATGTAGAGGTCGAAATGAGCGCGAAGTCAGAGAAAACAGTGGAGTTGTTCTCTCAACGGAGGGAGTAAAGGGAAAGAATCTTGATTTGTCTATGGGGCCCAGCGCGCTCAGCAACAAGAGTTACCATTTCGACAAAGTATTTTCATCTGCTGCAGACCAAGCAATGATTTTTGATGATGTCGTAACTCCAATTCTTGATGAGGTGAAGGTTAATCTTTATATCTATATGGCTTTGCTGACAATTTTAGATGCTCGCGGGATATAATTGTACGATATTCGCATATGGTCAAACAGGTACTGGAAAAACATACACAATGTCCGGAGATATGAGTGATCATCTTGGAATTCTTTCAGATAATGCTGGAATTATACCTCGCGCTCTTCATGCTTTATTCAACAAACTCGAATTAGATGATGCAGAATCCTCTGTGAAATGTTCATTCATCGAACTCTATAACGAAGAACTGCGCGATTTGATATCGGTAGATGATAGCATAAAGTTGAAGATCTACGACGACACCAGCAAAAAGGGAAGTTCCAGCACAATTGTCCAGGGCATGGAGGAATCACATATCAAATCCGCTAGGGATGGTGTTAAGATCCTGCAGGATGGATCTTTCAAACGACAGGTTGCATCAACCAAATGCAACGACCTTAGTAGTAGGAGTCATACAGTCTTTACAGTAACTGCTTACATCAAGAGAACAGCAGAAAATGGGGAGGATTATGTTAGCGCTGGCAAGCTGAACTTGGTTGATTTGGCAGGAAGTGAAAATATTCAACGCAGTGGTGCTGAGAATAAGAGGGCTGCTGAAGCTGGTTTGATCAACAAGAGTTTATTGACTCTTGGACGTGTCATCAATGCTCTAGTAGATCGAAGCTCTCGTGATGTCCATATTCCCTACCGGGAATCAAAACTCACACGTCTCCTTCAAGATTCATTGGGTGGTCGGACGAAAACATGCATCATTGCTACGGTCTCCCCTGCCAAGAGCAACCTGGAAGAGACAATCTCGACTTTGGATTATGCTTTTCGAGCTAAGAACATCCGCAACAAACCTCAGGTCAACCAAATGGTGAACAAAAAAACACTTCTCAAAGACTTCACATACGAAATCGAAAAGCTCAAGGGTGAACTGATTGCCGCCAGGCAACGAAATGGAGTATATCTTACCAATGAGAGTTATGAGGAGATCACAGTCGAAAGTGAGTCACGGAGGATACTCAGCGAAGAACAAGCAGCGAAAATCGAAACTATGGAAACGAATCTTCGAAACAAAGTCCAAGAATTGTACTCCTTGACTTCTAACTTCATGACCATGAAGAAAAAGGCTGAGGTCGCGGAATCCGTCTTAGATGAGACAAAGGGAGTTCTAGAGCAAACCGAATCGGTACTCGAAAACACTCGCCGAACATTGGAGGAAGAATCTGTGCTTCGAAAAGCTCACCAGCATACCGAAGAACAACTCAGTGTTGTCGGTAGTGAGCTTCTTTCTACTTTGGGACGCACAGTAAACGATGTTGGCGGTCTTCATGATAAAAACAGGCGAAAGTCGGCGCTTCAGGCTCTGAATCGAAATGCTTGGGGACTGTCACAGGCTCATGTGTCAGAGGTAACGAATCTCGTGGAATCACGGGTCGAAGAGTTCCGAGCTCAGCAACAGGAACTCATGACTGCAGTCTCAAGCCGAATGCAATCATTTGTTGACGGCGAACTGGAAAAATTGGCGGCAACACAAGCATTCTTAGAAGAGAATGTTGTTGCTTTTGAAAACTCTGGGAAGGAGGTGTCTGAGCAGACTGACTCGGCCAAGGAAGAGATGAACGTAGTCCTTGAGGAGATCAAAACTCTTCGGGAAGATGTCAAGGTCCGAGTTGGAGAAGGTCTCCAAGGACTGTCCGTTGCAGCAGAAAGAATTTCTGCAGAAGTTATTAGTGAGCTGGGTGCATTTCACACTCAACTTCATGGATCATATAGCTCTCTCGGTCGAGATTTTAAGTCCATATTTGAAGACCTCCTCAAGCACGTCAATGCACAAAAGGCAGAGGCAAATGAACTGAGAGAGCAACTTCATACCGCTAGTGAAGCCGCAATGGAATCAAATACCGCCATAAACTCGAAACTTGATGAAGTACTCCAAGAAGAACGGAAGCAAGCCGCCGAGGATCGTCAAAACCTTCTTTCGCAGATCTCGACTTTGATAATGGCTCAAGGTGAAGCTCAAGATGTACGTCTCGGTGACAAAATTGAAGCCATTCGAACGGATATTCAATCGTCGAACGAGACTTTCGCATCAACTCGGGCCCAGTACAGTCAAGGTATGGATGCATGGAATGAAAAGGAAGAGAAACTCGTAGAGGAAGTCTTGAGATCTCGAGAAACCTTGAAGATCAAGTTGAAGGATGATTGGATGGCTGCGAATAAGCACAACACATCTCTACAAGCTACAACCCGGTCTGTACATGATGAGACTGTTCGTATTGTCGATGAACAAATGAAGGATATCAGCACTCAGATGCAAGCACTGGATGACTTTGTCACTCGTGCACGAGCGCAAAATGCGGAACATCACAATCTACATGCACAATCCCTCCAAGGTCTATCGACTAAGGTCAAATCTTCGTATGACAACATTGGTACCCATTTTGCATCA
The DNA here is from genome assembly GCA_025389085.1 of Sclerotinia subarctica. Lineage (NCBI taxonomy): Eukaryota > Fungi > Ascomycota > Leotiomycetes > Helotiales > Sclerotiniaceae > Sclerotinia > Sclerotinia subarctica. Next base: position 3,724,719 of record QRFI01000004.1, on the reverse strand, counting down.
ACGTACGAACGCGTTAAAGACCTCGGAGATGAGATGACCTCAAAGACAACAGCCTTAGCCGAGAACCTTACCCCATTAGATGACAATCTTCGACAACCACTTGCAAATCTTCGCGTTTTGATTAGTAGCTCGGCAATGCAGGAGTACGAGCCAACAGGAGAGACTCCTCAGAAGGTTCAGTATCATTATCCAACGCATTTACCACGGACTGAAGCGCATGAATCGCTCTTAGCAGCTCTTCGCCGGCCAGAAGTCATGGCATCACCAAGCAAAGTTGTTATCCCAGTGGTTTACAATGACTCTACGCGTACTACTATAGATGATGAGGTAGCTCTTGTTCCCATCACAGAACCAGAAAACAAGCCAACTGGACTTAGGGAGATCGACGCGAACATAAACGCCGGGTCACTGAACTCAGAGATTCAAAGTCTAAGCTCAAGCTTAATGTCAAACGGTTCAGTCAAATCCCTTGATTCTGATGGGTCAACCCCTCCTTTCAAGAAGCAGGCAACTGGTAAGATACCGAAGCCAAGATTATCGAAAAAATCAAGTGTGGTTGCTTTAGAGGGAATAGAAAATACGATACCGGGGTCTGAGATATTTGCGCAGAGTACAGGGAGAAGGCGGAGCCCAAGGACGGCAGGATAAGGGGGGAATCGCTGAGAATTATCGAGGGCCTGCAATGCTAGATGCATGTTTTTGGCATTTTATCGGTGTCGCTAAGGGAGTCAAAGGATAGGATTAAAAAGAATTGGGATAACGGGTCAAATGTTGGTGTTATGGCGTATAGGATATCCAACCTTTCAATATACCGATGCAATGATTATAAAATACTACTATATGTTAGCTATTTTCTTGTCATTATGACATGTGACCTTTGTGAGGATAGTTGCAAATGAAGCGTGTAGCTATTGTTTTTAAACTTGTTGCTCGTAGATTTGTAGTCCTGAGCCACCCTACAATATTACCGTCCGTATGTTGTTGCTGAGACACATGGCTGCGAGAATAGGAAGGTTATGTCACATGATGATAAGCGGGAGCGATAAGGAAGAAGGCTGAATAAATTCATAGTCTTGACAAGCTCCACGGCACAAGGTGAACCCGCTTCTGTCGCGTCTAGAATTCATCAAGCAAAAACAGTTCTATTTGTTAAACTTATTACAACCACCATAGCACAACGCCGGGAGAACTTTCAAATTCAGCATCGCAGATTCCACCATGTATTCTTGCGATTCTGGTTGCTTCAACCTAGAGATTCCTGCAATAATTTGACGATCCAAAGTCTAATACAACAACTCTGCAGCAATGTCAGCCTCACATATTACAGCCTCGGATACACTGTCGAGGACTAGGGGAGCGATATTGGCAATCACAACTTGTGCTGCTGCATATGGAATATACTATCTCTATAGCACACAAGTCGCTGACACACGAGACAATACTGGTGGTGGCAGACTACGTCGAAGCAATGCGGTCCATCGACGGCGACGCACAGAACCGAGCAACGAGCCTATAACTGCTCAGCTACGACCCATTCCACCAGGTGAAGATGAGGATGCGAATGCTGTAGCCAGGCCTTTGACAGATGGAGATACAGTGGTGGATGATGGGCCGGAATATGATTCCGTCCAGACAGGAAGAGCACCAACTGCAGAAGATGAACGAAACGGGCAAAATATTGTTCAACTTCTGTTTCGTGTTTCCGAAGATGCTACGAGGCGAAATGCATATGTACACAGGGGATGTGGCTGTAACGGTTGTTCGGTAGTCCCTATTCGAGGAATTCGATATAGATGTGCAAACTGTGCAGACTTTGATCTATGTGAATCATGCGAAGCACAGGGCATACATACCAAGACGCATATATTCTACAAAGTTAGAATACCAGCACCATCTTTCGGTCCAAGGCAAGTACAACCTGTATGGTATACTGGAGAGCCTGATAACATAGACCGAGTCAAGATCTTGCCCAAGGAATTGATCGCGAAATATTCTCGCGAGACGGGGTTTGAGAGGCCGGAATTGGAAGCATACTTTGAACAATGGAATTTCATGGCAAACACACCTTGGCCAGAAGACCCTGATGATATACGCCTAGCCATGGATAGAAGAACCTTTGACCGGTGCTTAGTGCCCAGTGGTGGTTACAGGCATCATGCCCCAAGTCTTATATTCGACAGGATGTTTGCCTTCTATGACAGTAACAGAGATGATCTCATCTCATTTTCGGAATTTCTTAGAGGTCAAGCATACCGCAAGCAAAAGGATAAATGGCATGTGATTTTCGCAGGTTACGATATAGATGACGATGGCTACGTCGATAGGAAAGATTTCCTACGGATGTTCCGCTCTTACTACGTTTTATATCGCCAAATGCATAGAGATATGTTAGAAGGTCTTGACGAACAGCAGATGATGAGCTCAGAAGCACATGCTCACCTTAGTGGTCGTAATGCTCTCGGCCAATTGTTTCAAGCAGGTTCAGGGCCAAATCCATCAGTAGAGTTGCGTGCTGGTGAGGGCAAACGTGTCCGTGACGGAGAGCTGGAGATACATGATGGAAGGGGTGTGATGAGGCCAAGTGCTAACGACACTTCAAGTCGAGCTGATACTATTATCAATTTTAGTTCGATTTCGACTACTGCAACGCGACCGGTTGAGAGGACACAAAGCTACTGGCGATTTTTGATGGACTACCCCAATGAAGAAGATACCCTTGATGATTATATTGAACAAATTACCCGACAGCAACTGGAAGCCAGCGATGTGGAGTGGGATTCGGATGACCCCGTTCTACTTGATGAATCTCACGTCACAGAAAATCCATTTTTGGCTCCCACTGAGGCAGCGACCATATCTTTCGAACGCCGTCGACGTGATTTGAATATCACTGATGAAGACGTCCAAGCAGTTTGTGGACCTGAATATACATTATCAAATATTCCAGAGAGTGCCCGCCCATTCATTATAAAGCACACTTTGAAAAGACACAAATCGCGGTATTTATTGCATGAGCGATGGAAGCGAAGACAATTTTACACCGATGAAGAAGAAGGAGCATCACCGCCTGCTGACTGGAACGACGATGAAGATCTTCCCGCAAATAGTGCTGATGGAGAATCTTCCAAGTCTCAATTTCAGCAACGGCCGACTATTCATTCTCGATCTTCCTCCAAGGTACGATTTGCTGAGGACATGGATGATTTTGATACGCGCTCAAACCCTTCAACATCTTCGCGAAGCGTGCCTGAACGTTGGGGTGGTATAGAGATATCCGATGCGGAAAAAGACGTGGGGAAGGAGATCTTGTACCAAGTCACGCAGCAAGCCTATAATGAACTTCTGGATCCATTGTTCCGGGCTAAAGAAGATTTGGCGGTCGCAGTCTTAGAGACAAAGGAAGAACGTGATAAATATCGACATCTTTTCAATACCGAGGACTTTACGAGGTGGGCTAGGGCTAAGAAACTCGAAGATGAGAAACTAGTTAACCCTGAGAACATGGGTGGCGGTCTTATTGAGAGAACAAATATCACTAATGTTGATCTCAATCCACGGCCCGTCTGGCCTGATATTCATGAGGTAGAAATTGAGGATGTACGAGAAAGGCAATTAGATGAACTTCTAGCAGCTACAGGTTACGAAGTGGAGCAGCCCGGTGGTGCTGATGCCGTGCCAAGTTTGGCGACCGTTCCCGACTGTTTATTATCAGGTGTCTCACGCCGCGGATTTGACCTTGAAATGGCAGTACTTGAATTTCAACATGCTCCCTACTATATGGACGATCCGTTGAGGGCATGGAGATATTATGTTGATAGAGAAAATCTCAGCCTTGATCAACAGCGTGAACTTCTCAATGCTTTGCAATCTCTCTTGCCACCGACTCTTTCCTTCTATATTGATGTACATCTCAAAGAGAAAGAGCAAGAGTGTGATGAGGCTACCAGTACTACTAGCTCCCAACTGTCTGAGCACAGAGATCCTACACTCCCTCAATTCAGACCCAACTCCGTTTCTGATAATGTGGTTTTGGATAGACCGACTGGGGAATGTCAATCAAGTCTTGAATCGTCGATTCCAAGGTCCTTGCAGGTCAAGAAACAAGGTTTGGCAAAGGAAGAAAAGAGACCAAGTGACGAGGTACTATATAAGTTGTGGGCAATTGAAGGTGTGGAGCAGGAGGGCAAGGAGAGGGATGGTCTAGGAAAAATAAATTTCGAAGAGTTTGAACAGTGTGTCAAGAGGCTGGCAGCGAATGGAAAGGGTAACACGATGGACTATTTGGGAAGCTGGATTGAGTTCTGCATCCCTTAGGTCCTTCGTTGTGACCTTAGCCATGACTTTTCTTAGGAACTTTGTACTTAAGGGATGGTTGATAGCGAAAGGAGTGGACGCTGGTCAGATGGATTGGCTCAGGGATGATGAAAGCACCGGGATAGCGCCACTGACCAGCGATAGTGAAATGAGCGACATCAGTGAGGTGTGATGTATCAGTGATAATGAACGTCCTTCCATGGTTAATATGAGTTTGTTAAGAGATGCGATGGACTAGGGAGGATGAGTAAGAAAATGAACTGGAATTACAAGATGCCCTCGATCACAGACGACCTTATCAAACATGAGTGGAATATAAAATAATGTAGATGGAAGCCTTTGAATAGAACATCGACTATCATTTTTTTAATTATAGTAATAAAAAGAATAAAAAAATTAATTAAGTTTTAAATAAAATAAATAATAATAAAACATTAAGTCTGGCACCTCTTTTTTAAATCATTTTTTGTTCGGGTTTTTTTTGTATTAAAAATAATATCTTTTATTTATTAAAAACATTTTTATTTATATATATATAATTTCTTGAAATTTTCATTATGAATTTGTTATCTATATAAAAACATTTTTACTGAAAAGTTATTTGAGATTTTCAAGATTTTAAAATCTGTATATAAATTTTTCATAAATTGAAAATTTAAAATTTGAACTTTTAATATCTTTACTGGTAAAATCGTTATAAATTTCTTGAATTTCAAAAATTATTATTGTGTAAAAATAAATCTACTTTTGAAATTTCAAGAAATTTATCACGGTGGCAGATAGGTCTCTAGGTAACATGATATTTTACAAAGGAGAGAAGATACTAGGAGATGCACCGATTATATAAGATGTGAAAGCTGTATGTCTATATAGGCTAACCAGAACAGATTGTGAACCCGTGAAAAAATTATATTTATAAATAAAAAAGCTATAATAGTCATTTTTGATGAGGAAATTGGCCCAAAAGGGGGTGGTCGAAAGGTAGAGTAATTGACTTAGTATTTATATTGAGAAGAGATTGCCATCTCTGAATCAATTTCTCGAGATTCCTGTCGTTAGCTGTTGAGCATCTCAAAGAAGCTTCATATCTATAGATATCAAGGATCTGAATCGATACTCCAAGGCTTCTTAACATGTAAAGACTTCTCAATTCCCTTTGAAAGCTCCATAATTCTTTCACTTGTCAATCCGAGTTCCAACCTCGCAGGTACAATCCTCCTTTCATCCTCGTTATCTATATCATCCTCATACCCATCAATAACAAAGTATCCCTGGATATCCGGGCAAACCGCCGTTCTTATTTCATCTTGTCCTGTCATACTTGTGACCTGACTTTCCAACACTTCTAACAATTTCGGTAATTCTGCTATATATTCTGCCGAGGAATATAAAGGAAGAATATGACAAAACCATCTTGTTCTCTTAGCCATATCAGTCTTGCAACTAACAAAAATCCCACATCCAAAACCTTTGTTAGCTAATACTAATATTCCATTCCAACCATTTTCAACCCGATGAGTGAGTCTAAATACACTTCTAGTCCCATCAAATAAATACCGCGGATGTGTTTCCACGAGTCTACCATCGAATTCTGCCCCATCTTCATCAAAATGAGTTCTGGTGAGGGTTGCTCCTGTCGTGATTAGTAAATCGCGGGGTGTGGATGTGTATGGAAAGGAACGTTTTTCGTGGACCCCAGAGATTATTCTCGATACGACAAACATGTTTATTTTTGCCGAGACCCAAGATATTGGCGCAAATATCGGATCAGGCGGGTATGGTATTCTCATGTATGTGCTGGCGACATCGGAAGTGGATGATGGGAGAAGGCTTTGTATGGGAATACAAACCCTATGGTGGTACTGGACACTATTACGATGCCGAACCATCAAAACGATGAAATTGTAAGACCATGCATGAATAATCGGTAGGCGGATTGAAAGCCCAACGTTGGTCATTGAATAAGGAGAAGCTTTTTCGTCCGCGCTTGCTCTACGGAAATCTTTTGAATGCTTGAATGTATCTGGTGATGGCGCGATGAGACTAGTCCAAGCGGGTGGGACGGTAACGGTCCAGGACCAGCAAAATATCGTGTGGTCAACAGATACCTTGATGATTTCCTCTTGAAGCCGTACGAACGCTTTTGCGCCCTCTCCGTATAGCAAGGGCATATTGATATCAAAGATTCCGAGCATACAATATGCCATATCCTCCACTCTAGTCGTCTTTCGTTGTGATAACCAAAACATCCTCAGAGAAACGCTTGCGTCGCTAATAGGATCATGACCCCAGAGATAGAAAGTATCGATACCAGTTATATCACTGATCAGCCAGGTAAGAGTCGACGATTTATCTCCCAATCTAATCCAATCCCTTGAATAGAACACAACTGCACTAGGAGCCAATAACTCCTGTAACGTCCAACCCCTCGTAAACCATCTACTATTACAGATGCTTTTTCTCAAACTCTCCTCCATATAAGTCCCCACTGTCTTCCCCTCTGCCACCAAATCCGAAAGAAACGCAAAACAAACCACTGCTCTCTCATACCACGCAAACATAGAATTAATAGCCTCCGACAACTCCGCACTACTACTCTTATCAATACAACATGTATCAACCCACGCATACTTCAATCCTTCCTCCAGCGCCAGTCGACATGTCTCCACAATCTTAGCATATCCAGCTTTATTTTCAGCATTTTTCCTGTCACATTCCCAGTCGCGATACGTAACTTCTCCGCCATCCCATGTGTGGATAGAATTGCATATTTAGGGATATCTTCACCGTAGAATTCTTCGAGCTCGAGAGTGTCGGCGTTGATTAATCGCATTGTGTATTATGATTTATTCGTTGGAAGTTGCAATGTTTGGTTTGTGCAGGATAAAATGTAAAAGGAAGTGTGTGTACGTTGGAACATGTGGCTACGCCACGTACAATGCTACCCTGCATGCTCCGCTGGCGAGCTGTGAGGGGTCTTCAGCTTTCCACTCTTCACTACCATTCTTTTGGAAAACACTATATGACACGTGAGTACTACCCAAAAACCTTGAAACACTACACTCCCCTTCCCCTCAGCATCGTTTGACAGAGGCTTCGTCCCCTCACGCCCCAATTTTGACGAATCACATTAATTCTAAACGCATTTATCAACCTACTCAAACATAGATTCAGACCATGTGAAATTTTGCCAAACAGCTTCGAGATTGATGATCGATAGACGGCACCCCGAGACCCCTCAATTGGACTACTACAGTACTTCATGCTGACATAGTCCTAGTTTCAGGCAAATAGAATCTCGAATCTCGAATTGCAAATACATCGATACCTAGAACATTGAACGATGACCAGAAACCAAAATAGCACTAACTCGATTTACTATCAAACGCTAACAACTAAACTCCAGACTCCATTTTCACTCAACTAGTGTAAATTATCGGCTACATCCCAAATCACAAACCTGAAAGATGCCCAGAGAAAAACAATAACAAGTACTTGCCAGATGAGATGAAAACGCTCAGTTTTGGACACTAAATACGCCTACTTTGTGATATTATATATGCAAAAATAGTATTCTAACGATATCTTTCGTCATAACGATCATCGTAAGGACCCCGAGACCTTCGGCTACCAGCTTGGGAAAGAGACCTGGTAGCACTACTTGGGTAGTCACGATAAGCTGTCGGTGGCCGTGAATGACGAGAGGAACCCGCTACTGATGCTGGATTCAAAACACTGCCAGTGCGCGAGCCCTCAGGTCTTGCTGAATACTGTGATCTTAAATCAGTGCCAGCGAGTGAGGCTGCAGGTTTTCTCAAGCTGGAAGCATTTGAACTCGAATAGATGGTTTTAGCACCCGATTTGGAATTCGGAAATTCAGGGAAATTGCTGGGTAACCTGTCTCTGATAACTGTGCCAGGTCTTACGGTACTAGCAGATGCTGATGACTTGCTATCGTCATATAGTGAGTCTTTCGGCCGGAACTCAAGCGCACGATTTCTCGCGGATGATTCACCACTAATACTACCTTGAGAAACTGAGGGGGCGCGCGTAGAATGACCCGTAATGGAAGTTGGTTGATTCCTGCTCTGTGATACACCCGAAACAGAATCTTTGATAGCTCGAGGGCGGAATGATTGAGAACTCGAAGAACCTCTCTCATCTTTCCTACCATGACTAGATGTATAGATCTGAGTTGAATGGTGCCTTTGTTCATATGATACAGTAGTGTCTCCCCTACTACTGTGTTCCATCGTCAGCCTTCTAGATCTATGTTGAATCGATGCGGTCATAACAATGGGCTCTGATTCCTGATAGGACCTTCTACTTTTTGACGCCGTGCTTTGTCCTCTAGGTCGGCTGGGCCTGCCTCCCTCTGTACCCCGGGATGCACTGGAGGATTCTGTTACAAGAGTTGGAGCTCGAGACGATTGTTGACCGGCGAACCCAGTACGATCTAATGTGCTCTGGCTAAAGTCATGGATTCTCTTATCCCTTAGCTCATCGGAAAGGACACCTTGTTTTTTTTCCAACCGTTCACGGGCTTCTCTCACCGCTTGTTCTCGAGCGTCGGTATCATCTCTCCTGCCTTTGAGCCTGTCCGCTCTTTCTATTTCCTTACCCACCACACTAACGCTTTTGTGCATCCCACCATCAATGTTTGCAATAGTACCAACTTGCGACGGAGGTGCGGATGGATCTGCAAAGCCTCCTGCTATAGATTCGCCATATCGAGAAACGGGTGGCTTTTGGGAGGGGGTCCGTCTGGTGCTTGTTGTAGAAAGTGGTGGTTTCCGAGAAGATGTTCGTCTGGTACTCGCTGCCGAAGACGATGGAGCTTGCGTAGAATATTCTGACTGTCTTGCTGTTCCGGTATAAGAAGGCTCATAATCATCGCGACGACGACCTCTGTCTCCATCTCTTCCACGTCCACCATTTAAGTTGGAAGCAAACTCGTTATCCCGTGCCATGCTACGTAAAAGTATAAAGATCAAGGAACGTTCTTTGAAAAGTTGCGGTAGAAGATATACCTACCATGTGCAACCCCCTCTCTCATTAATATACCCATTCACAAACCTATATTTGGATGAACAGACATGTTAGAACTCTCATAGTTCGGTCACTCCGTATTCAGTCCGTATTCACGCCAACCAATTCCCTTTCAAGACGAGATCAAACCAGATGTAGCCTTGAATATCTCAAGCAAAATGGTCATTTTTTCAGACTAAAGACCAGATTCAACAAGACCGACTTCTGATTCCATCATCAAAGACAGTCTTCATGTTAAGGGTTAAGGTTGAACGATAGCCCTGTAGAGGGACACATGAATTGCTAAACATGTCTCTAAACAATAAATGTTGATGGCTGTGACAATTAAATTGATAATTCAAAGACCAAGGCCATGTAAACCTGGGCCAGTTCATTAACTCGGTGCACCATCCGAAACCCAATGACCCTTTGGCGAAGGATTAGCGCTAGGCGCCAGTTGGATTCGACCCAACATTGTCTGGCCAGACTAGCCGAAAATCTGATTCCAAGGAGAGTTAAGATTTGCATTAGCGCTACCAGTGTTTGCTCGTAAAACGTTGATATTGCGAGCATATATATGGTTGACGGAGAATGAAGCAAACACATATTAGAAAATTGCAATGATTTCGTTTTGATTGGTTGTCTGCTTCTCTCAAGGGACAATACTTGAATAGTTTTGCATGAATGAAACGCGATTCGCAATGAAGGAGTGGGTATCTTTAATTTATCGACGTACTAATATATAACAAGGCTTACATAGCAGTAACAGTTTCACATCTCCCACAAAGCTCATCTTCCACCGGAGCCACATATCTCCAGCACCTCGGGCATTTCTTGTCCTTAGGAGGCAAAACCCACACCTTTCCATCCCCGCCCGGTTCATGCCATCCAGGTGGAGACAACGGTGCAGAAAACCTCCAGTCTCCTCTGTTGACATCACCGCCAATTTCCACGGATGATACAACAAATATACTCTCTAGCTCATCCGCATAGCGCTCGAATACCTTCAGGCTTTTTGAGGGCAGATCTATTAATACGGATGATTCTAGAGACGAGCCGATAATTTTTTGAGAGCGAGCTTCTTCTTGGGCAAGTTTGATGGCGGTATGTGCCTCTAATAACCAAGGAATATCTTGCTCAATAGATGTAATTTCTTCATCACAAAGTCGACGGGGAGAAATGATAGGGCCAAGGAATTCTCGATGAAATGGATGAACAGGGCTTTCGGCGGCCATCCAAGCAGGCAAATGGTTCCAGACCTCTTCGACAAGAGACGGCGTGATTGGAGTTAACATTTTTAGGAGACCATGGAATATTTCTTCCAAGACACCCCCTCCATCACCACAGTAAAGCCTGTCTTTACTAGCCTCGAGGTAAAATGCGGAGAGATCTGTATGGATCCAGCGATTAATTGCACTTACAGCCCTATGGAATTCGTATGAGTTATAAGCTGACTCGACTTCAGCCATGACTGCTCTCAATTGGACCAATGCGATCTTATCCAGTTTAGTCACTGGTGAAGTTCTCGCACTTTCATGCATTGATCCCAATAACATCTTGAAAGTAATGCGATACTTTGATAATGCAGAGTTTACAGATGCAAGAACTGGTTGACCAATGACAATATCCTTGGTATAGTCACTGCTAGCTACCCATAAGCGTAATGCATCGGCGCCGAATCCCTGAGAAACATTTCCACCCTTCTTCTTCAACTTCACAGGCGGAAGAAGGGAACCGTCCATTATTTGACTTGGTGCTATTGTGTTTCCAATCGATTTAGACATTTTCTTCCCACTTTGATCGAGAGTAAATCCGTGTGTAATCAATGTCTTGAACGGTGCTTCGGAACTATCGGCAATAGCGGTGTGAGTCAACAAACTTGATTGAAACCAACCTCTATGTTGATCAGTGCCTTCGGAGTAGACATCGGCTCGTTGTTCGGTTTGTGTCCAACTGGTACCACTATCAAACCAAACATCCATAGTGTCTTTGCCCCGTTTATATGTACCGCTCATCCCAGCTGGAATCCATGCCGGATCGTTCTCCGGATCTGACCACCATGCATCGATTCCTCGTTCTTCAATAACAGAAAGAATATGTGCAACACTCGTGTCAGTTAACAAGGCTGTACCATTCTCGTCATACAATGCAGGTATGGGAACACCCCAAGCTCGTTGTCTTGAGATACACCACTCGCTCCTTGACTTGATGAAGCTTTCCAGTCTCTGCTTTCCGGTTTGCGGAATGAATGTTACATCATTCAGCCGTTCCAAAGCAACACTTTTGACGTCTCCAACATCTGCAAACCATTGTTCTGTGGCTCTGACAATGACCGGAAGTTTTGATCGCCAATCATATGGGTATTTGTGCTTATACTTTGAGATGAACAGAACTTGATCTCCAAGAATTTTCAAAACTTCCATGTTCCCATCGTTTAGTACGGACTTACCTGACAGAGCACTTGGATCGCTAGGAAGAGCAGCATCGGTAAAGCATCCTAGATCATCAACGGGTGCAATAGCCTCTATACCAAGACGAGTGCAGACCTCATAATCATCCATACCATGACCGGGAGCGCAATGAACCAGCCCAGTACCGGATTCAGACGAAACAAAATCTGCATGAATCAAAGGTTGGTCATCTGAGTTTTGGCCACGAAGTTGATTGGTATAAGTCAGGTTTCTGAGGAAAGAACCAGGGATATCTTGCCGAACAACCTCGATGACTTTGTCTTTGAAGCATGAATCCTGTAGTGCAGAGAGCCTTGAGCTCGCAATGATAAGGTGATCATCATCACATTTGACAATCGAATAAGTCAGGTCTTGATGAAACGCAATGGCTCTATTCGCTGGAAGCGTCCAAGGGGTAGTAGTCCAAATCAATGCCGAAAGTTTACTTAGATTGGGGACGAAGTCTCTAACTTTGCCGGAGATATTCGTGATAGGAAATTTGATATAGGCTGATGTAGAAATATGTTCGTTATTGTACTCAAGCTCCGCTTCCGCAAGAGCTGTTCTCGATGACGGTGACCAATAGACTGGTTTGTAACGACGAAAAATAAGACCTTTCTTGACCATTTCCTGGAAAACTGCTAGTTGCTTGGTTTCGAATGTCTTGTCCATTGTCTTCCAAGTCTTTTCCCAATCTGCCATAATACCCCATTCTCGGAAACCTTTCATATGTTCCTTTACGGTTTTGCTGGCGAGTTTTCGGGCCGCTCGTCGTATTCCAATGGCATCTAAAACCCCTTCACCATCTTTGTTCTTCTCGCGCTGTTGTTCAAGAGCCTTGATTTCGATCGGAAGGCCATGGCAGTCCCATCCTGGAACCCACACAACTCGATGGCCTTGTTGGAGCTTGGTTCGACAAATGATATCTTTTAGAAGTTTATTCACAGCATGGCCAACATGAAGAGGACCATTGGCGTATGGAGGACCATCATGAAGGATAAATGGCTTCTTGGCAGATCTTTCATGGCTTTGCCATTTGTAAAGATCGTCGGAGCATCGTTGAAGGTATTTTGGTTGCTCTGAGGGGATGGGTCGAGGACTGGTGATGTTGGAGTCAATTGATGGTTCGAAAAATTATCAACAATTGACAAACCAAACCAAAGATTTGCTTACGGAAAAGAAGATTTAGGTAGTCTTAAAGTCGAAGACCATGATTTGACAGGAGGGCGAATTGACATTTTCTCTTGTCCATGGCCTCTTTTCCCTCAAGAGGTTTTGAATTGAACCTTGGCGGGGAGCTTGAAAGTTGCTAGAGGTAATTGAAGTTATACGGGCCTGAAATACAAGGTTTCTAGAACACTCTTGGTGCTCCACCATACATGAAAAACTTACCAATATAATTTCTGAATGTCTCCCGCTCGTTCGTCTGGCTTCTATAATTGTATGATTCTTGTTGATATACTTATTCACAGGCTTCATGACTTCCAAATTCAATTTTCTATGACTTGAAATTCCTCATTGGGTGGAACTCGAGAAGAGAAAACTGTTAAACTCCCTAAATCTGGTTTTGATGTCGAGTAGACAATATTTATATTGTATGTTCATGCGGGTAACCTCTAATATATCAAACACTTCAAATATATTGAAAATATCGAGTGTGTCGAGTATGTGGCAGCTCGAACAGCCAGCCTACGTTCTTTCTCCTGGGAAGGCTCAAACCGATTCCACCAAGTAGAGTCTATAGACCTAATCGAAATCTGAAGAAAGTTCTTTTCTCGTTTAGGTGTCATATGAGGTTATCTTACGTCCATATTTCGAATGGTAGCGGAGTCATGAATTTACATTAAAAGGTTAGATCTACTGTTGAATCAAGGAGATGCGTACAGTGATTTATATGATATTTTCTCCCCTACCTTGCAGACCTCGAGTTTCAATATATATCTTCGATGGGTTCTCAAGAACATCTAGTTAGCATCAACTCTTTGGTGTAGGGGGTATCAACCTTCACCAAACATTTATCCAGTTGTAGCAATCGTTTTTGTGTTGGTGTTTGCATACTTCCCTCACAAACTTACCTCTTCATAATCCCGCTATAACATCACTATGTGATATCAAAGACAATGAAGAGATGGACTTCCTATCCATTACCCTATCTCTCCATCTCGAAGAAAATGACACCAGGGCTGAGCTCCCGTCGAGCCATGCATCATTGGAAACAATTGGGACCAATAGCATTTTGTGTACGGCAGCAAAATTACAACTCAGAGGAATTAGCTAAAACACAGCCACCACTCGGAGGCTACTGGGACAGTAGCACATTTTCAATGCTTATCCCGAAGATTTACCTCGTTGACAAATCCCCGAATTTTAGCAAAGAACAAAGGGAACAGATGAATCATCGGGCTTGCAAAATAGCAACGCTGCATAGCCACACGGCAACTTTTGATTACTCCGTATGTTCCAACAACAAACCCCTACCATTGCCCGCCAAAAACAAGGACAAAACACCAAAGCCTCCAGCTTACCCCGGCGACCAACAGCCAAAACATGTGTCGTCAGAGATTCGTTCATTCGTTCCTTCATCCTTCTCCCCTTCCCCTAACTACCTTCTTCCCGGAGCGATCCATGCGATGAATTCGGAAGGATCTTGTTACCGCCGCGTTGTACAGTTTCTTTACAATACAAGCTTTCGCCAAGCATTTTCTCCCGCAGGAATAACATCTCCAAGGTTTTGTCGAAAAGATAATGCACGGTTTGCCGATAGATCCGCGATATAGGAGGGGCAAAAATAATAATGTGAGAGCTCAGAGCTATTGAGGATTTGTTGTTACTTTGAAGGTATGGGATGAATGAAAGAAATTTACCTCGTCAAACTGTTGCTATAAATGCAACAGCTATATTATTCCTTGGTACAATATTGACTGCATGATTGCGCGTACGACCGTGAGCGGTGGCGGAATGTACCTTTATTAGGAATCAAATTCGCGTTCAGCTGGATGTGTTGGGACGAAAGGAATGTCAGATCCAAGAAGTCGTGATCACATTTGATTGGATGTTATAAGCTCTACATTTTCCTTTAGGCAGGAAAGCGACTTGACAAGCCTCAATCTTGGCTATACGCATACGGACACCTTTCTCCGGTTCCCATTTTGTGAAGCATCTTGTTAGAATCTGGAACGCTGCGGAGGGAGAGAATAAAGGAGTGAAAGTTTGAAAACTTTCCCTAGAAATACCTAGTATATCTGAGAGTGGGCAGTTGTGAGCAGTTGTGAGCAGTTGTGAGCAGATGAAATAAAAGAAATGAAATGAAAAGAAAACTCGCTTGCTCGGACCTGATTTCGTCTCAATTACATCTGTTTGTTCATTCATATTTATTTTTTGACTAAAATTCGCATATACATTCGAAAACTTTCCGCTCCCATTGTATAATAGATACATCGAGAGGCTATCCATTGTGCAACGGGAGAAGGATGAGAGTTAGAGTTCATGGCACAATTCAATTAAACGACACGGATCCTTTCTGGAAATCTAGATTTCTTACTTTCTTACCATTGAAATTTCAACCCGTGCTTTCAGATTAATTAATATACAAGAAAATAACTGGGTACCACATTGATCCCCCAAGATCTCCAGCTTTCTTTCCTTTCCATCCAATTAGCACAAAAACAACGACCCATCGAAATAGTCTTGATTTAAGAAACAGAGCTACTCGAATATATACGGAGCAAAAGAGCCAAGAGCTCCTCCGCCAGCTAAGGAAGGATAGGGCTACCGTTAAACCTAGTTTTCCTCAATGATCCAATAGTGATAGAGGATAAGGAAACTACTGTACATTCACGATATCATCACACTCCACCTTCGCCATTAGTCACTCGCCGAAAGAAATAACTACGATTCACTCATCTTCCCAGCTTCGATTCTCTCTCTTTCATTTTCCTAGTTACGACTTTACCTTTAAATCCTCCTTCTTCCTATCCTCAGCCGCTCCCTCCTCCTCCTCATCTTCCTCCTCTTCCGCCCTCCTACTGCCTTCATTTTAAAATACCGCAACAATGGCCCGATCTACAATAATCTCAACTTTGCTCTTGAGCTCTTCGCTTTTGGGTTTCGCAAATGCAAATACAGTTCACATGGGAATCGCAAAAAATCATGCCAATGAAGCAGCACAATTACAAAAGCGCCAGCAATACCTTCAGCGTCGAGGTGTGGGAGAGGTTATACGAGTTGCAGAAAGAGCAGATACAGTGACAGCTGATTTGGGAAATGCCTTGACGAGTGGTCTATACTATGCAAATGTTACAGTGGGAAGTCCGGCACAACAGCTGAGTTTACAGATCGATACGGGTAGTTCTGATGTTTGGGTACCAAGTACGAGTGCCAGCATTTGCGAGGATACTAGAGATGGAGGGTGTCCTGGTGGGAGCTGTATGTATTTCTATACTTTCCGAGCAAGTTTATGGAGAAGGATTGCTAACAAAATACAGATGACTCCTCTAGCTCCACAACCTTCCACGAAGTAGATCGAGACGCCTTCAATATTTCATATGTCGATGGAACTGGATCGACTGGAGATTATTTTCAAGATACCTTCTCGATTGGCGGAGCTACAGTCAAAAGTTTTACAATGGGTCTTGCTACAGACACTTCTATTTCAATTGGAATCATGGGCATTGGATATAACAGCTCCGAGGCAAATATTCAAACTGGAAATGGTACTACGTACCCGAATTTACCCAACGTCTTGGTTTCTTCAGGATTGATAAATAGCAATGCTTATAGCTTGTGGTTAGATGATTTGCGTAAGTTTCTTTTCTTCACAAGATAATTCTGGGAACGAAACTAACATCAACGTAGAATCAAGTACTGGGTCAATATTGTTCGGCGGTGTCGATACGGAGAAATATGTTGGTGACCTAGTCACTGTCAATGTCTATCCAAGCTCCCGTGGAGGGTCGGTAACATCCTTCACTGTAGCTTGGACTTCCCTCTCGGTTCAATCTTCATCGGGAACAGATCAGTTGACCCCACCCAATTTTGCTCAACCAGCCATCCTCGATTCTGGAACCACCATTACTCTTCTACCTAACGAGGTTGCCGCTGTCATCTTCGAAGAACTTGGAGCCACAGTATCTCAACAGCTTGGCGCAGTAGTCGTTCCCTGTTCTTTAGCGAAGAAATCTGGAAGCATAAACTACGGATTTGGAGGAGTGGATGGTCCTACTATTAAGGTTGATGTATCACAACTCGTATTACCTCTCACCACAAGTGACGGACGTACACCAACTTACAGCAATGGTGATCCAGCTTGTCAACTCGGTATTCAAGCCGCTGGTTCGAACCCTACGCTTTTTGGGGATACATTCTTACGATCAGCCTATGTTGTTTATGACCTCGAAAATAACAGAATTGGACTCGCGCAAACCGACTTTAATGCTACTGGGTCCAATATCGTACCGTTTGCAAGCGTAGGTGCAGCCATACCAAGTGCATCAAGCGCACCCAATGAAGCAGCTGTTACACAGACAGCTTCTGGCAATCCAAGAGTTGGTGTTACGGCAACTGCGACTGGGACTGGTCAAGCAACTTACAATCCAACTGCCACAGGATTGAACGCTGAAGCAGGCTTCACTTCAACATCAACATCAACTAGTACTGGGAAGAAATCAGCAGGATCATCAGGCCCTGGACCATTTGAGTGGGCTAGAGTTTTCGTTGGTGGAATTGCGATGATCATGGTTGGTGTCGGTGGTGGGATCTTTACTCTTTTGATATAATAAAGTTTAGGTTAACGTTGTAGGCAAGTTTAGGAGTGAAGGATATACATAGACCAAATACATTGTACATTATGCACTTACACAGTCATTTGTATCTTCATAACGCGATACCAAGGGAATATTGTTATTGGCGCAATGAGTTTTTGTTTTTCATGTTGGAAATAGATAACATTGGCGGATGGGCATATTTGCATGGAGTATCTCATATTCGGTATAGAAGGAGTGATATTTAGTATAATAAAAAGTATGAAACATAAAATATAGAATATAGAATAGAATATAGAATATATCTATATGAATATCTACAATGTCATTTAGATGCCAATCCAATTCTATACAGCGTAAAACCTTGGTTACGCAAACGACTTGGAAATCTAGAACAGCAGAACCAAGAAATAGTCTGATCACGTGTAGATAAGATCGATTTCAAGAGCTCGAGCCTTTTGATAACAAGGTTAGCATCTACATACAAGCTAAAGCTTCAATCAATCTTCCTCACAACTAATAAAGATCAATCCCCGCGTTCACATTGCACGACATATGCAAAGCTATAACAAAATTAGCTGCTAGCCAGTACTCAACACCAAACACCTACCGAACGCCCGCCTCCCCGTCATATTTCCCAACAAAATTCATAATTACAAACGCGGAAGACAAGCATGCATTATGTCTACGAATGATCCTGATCCCCTTCATCCCCCATCCTCTCAAGCTACGGAATATACAAGTCACTTATCTACTTCTCCTCGAAACCTTTCTACTTCTTCTCAAAATCCTCAATATTTATCAAATTCTCCACAAGAAACTAGATATTCTACTTCTCCTCTAGGCACTCGATATCTTTCACCAGATCAACGTTTGTCTGCCTCACCAACTGCTGCGGAGCTATACATACATGGTGAACCTTTTCCAGAGCTATCGGGTCATCCTCCACACGTCGTAGATCCATTGATACATATTCAACAACCTTCCAACGAACAAGACGAGCTTTCGCAGATGCCTGCTTCACAACCATCCTCTTTCGCTCCGTTCTTTACTCTAATAACGGATTCTACGGTACTTGATAGTGATAGAGATGGAAATCCAAAGACCCCTACTACGCATCATCCTAGCAGAATACATTACATATTTTCTGATGATCAGGATAGTGAAAATATGAAAGATGCTTGTTTGAGATGTCTGCCGGATGTTTTAAATTCTTCGAATAGTAATTCTTTGACGAACAAAGATTCTGGAGAGTTAAGAACTGCGAACGCCAGTTCTAGACCGGGATTATCGATTAGGAAAAGCAAGGATGGGAAGGGGAAATTGAGAGAGGAAAGAGTTATTATAATTGATATGAATGGAACTGGGGATAGGGTGCTTAGGGCACAAAGTTTGAGTGATAAATGGCAGGTTATGGGATGTGAGATTGGAAAAGCACCTATTTGGGAGAGTGCGGGTGAGGAAGGTGGAGAGAATAAAGAGAAGGAGGGTGGATTGATGTTGAGAATTGATGGGGTGGGTATCCCTATCTTGAAAGAGGATAAGGATTTGAATAGGAGCAGGGAGAAGGGAAAGGGGAACCAAAAGGATGATGACAATGGAGAAACTGAGGAATTGGATATGGACAAAATCCTTGAGGGATTCGATAAGCAGATGAATATTCTACGCACAGTTATTGGTGGTGTAGGATGGGATCATGGCGATCAGGGAGTGAGTAATATGGACGGAGAAGGAGATGAAGGAGATTTAGTATTGCCGGGCGCAGATTCACTGGCAGAAGGACAGAAAGAGCGAGAGAGAGAGGGAGAGGCTTTTGAAGCTTCTTGATTATTATCATTGGATATGAATGTATTATTTTTAATAAGTAGGATGGTTTGGGAAAGGAATCAGGAAATGGATTTGTATATATAACTAGGTAATGATTCCAAGACACGGCAACACAGCACGGTATGGCACGGAATGGCATAGGCGCAATTTTATTATATCATGATAGACAGACAGATATGACATCGAGAGGAATTAGGAGGTGTGTTATGGGAATTGGGGACAAGATGTTGATGGATTCATTGTATTCTTACCTTTTGAATGAATGGAGTATTGGAATGTATTCTATCTTTAGTTACCTAATTGATATTATTTTACTTCATTAAATCTCACCTCACCCTTCTCAGTGCCACATAATAGGAATTATATTGAAGTAAGTACTTGAGTAGATAGGTCTATAATAGTTATAAAAAAGGATACGTGTAGAGGTGAATAAATAATATATCAAGATTAAGAATTGATGTTAATTACCTACCTATAGAATAAGAGATGAATCCTGATGGGATGAGATGAGATATAAGTGTAGGATTCGATTATATTAAAAGAACAATTGTGATAATAAAGATGATCTTAAGAATATGAGATGAGGAAGGCATGTCTATGGATGGGATGAGAGAGGAAATATAGGTGATATAAGAAGTTGAGATGCGAGAGGAGGGTTAGAAATTATACATATAGAATAATCGTAGTTCAACATCAGATGAGACTCTCAGAAATAACTAAGTGAATGATTTAATAAATTCTACAAAACTTGGTTTTAGATGATAGAATCAAAGATTGAATCAGAATCTAAAAAATAAATATATATACATATACTATATAGAATATAGAATATCTAGCTAGTAGCACGTAGACGATACAATCGAGGGTTAGCGAGCAGTGAATACTCAAACTATAGACTCTAGACTCTGAAGCGAGATACTATATGGAGTGAATAAGATTTGAATATCAGGATTCGGCTAATGAAGGGTGATGTAGGATCTTAGCTCGAGCTTGTGAGTAGAGGTAGAAATGTGAGAAGTTGGGGAGATGTGGATTTAATAGATGGATGGGAGTGGACTAAGTATATCCGTCTGAATGGTAAGTACAGATGAAGTAATTGAAACGAATATCTAGCAGTCCGTAGCAGGGCGAGAAAGCAAAACCTCTGTCTCAGTACAAAACATCAACACACATCCATCCATCTCAACAACACATCTTTCATAACAATCACAACGGATACACACAAAAACAGACACATAGATAATACCTAAGAACAAAACAACACAACGCAAAACCATACAAGTAAGCCTCAAAATTCATTACAAAAAATGTTACCATATATTAAAATCCACAACTACACTACAAATATACTATATATCCATCACAGAGAGACTCTGTGACTTGCTCTCCTCTCAAAATCAAAAGAAGCAGAAGAAACAAACTCCTTTCCCCCTATATCAAACGAAGCGAATGAAAGCAACAATGCGTTACAACTAGAGAAAAGGGTATGGTATAATTTTTCCTCCCATATAGACCCTTTATTCCTACACAAAGAAATGAAATTGTCTCGAAGGCACCTCTCTTATCGTGCTTGTGATCGAAAGGGTAAAAATCTCCTTTCCCTCCTTCCTCCTTTCTTTCCTGCTCTTGAATTCTTGAACTAAAATCATCATATACGCCCAAATCTTATGCACAACTCATTTACTATGAGTTCCATACAAACGTGCTTACTTGCGGAAAAAGACAAAAGAAACATCAAGAGCACATCTGGGCCGGCCATTTATACAAACATTTCCCCGTCAAGCTCATGCGACAAATTTCTTCCACTTTCTAACCACTGGTGTGAATTCTACACCTGGTACTACTGCTTTGTCTTCACTCCATTGCTGGCCTGGAACCACTATCTTTGATTCTAGGAAGCTCGCACCTGGTACCACCAATCGGTCTGATGTAGTAAAAGCGGTGCCTGGTACAACTCGTGCTGATGCAACAGTAGGGATGGATCTTTTGGCTGTTTTGGTATCGTTGTTGTTCTTGCTCGAGCTGGTGAAGTGTACAGCTAAAACGATTGCGATGATAGCTATGATGATGACTGAGGTTTTCATGTTAGTAATTTGGAGGTGGAAGTAAGGGGGAGGTGAGTCAATGCAAGGGAGACATACCAACTATTCCTAGGCAGTACCACTTCTTTCTATTTCTTGATCTCGCACTAACAATTGCTGTATCCATTTGTTGAACTCCCTTATCCAAATTCTCTACAACTTCTTCACCCTTCATTTCAATATTGACCACAGCAGCTTCTTGTTGCACAACCAGTTCATCCATCTGCTGGAATAATGTGGCGATTTCTATGATATCCTTCTCGATCTTCTTGATAGCCTCGTTCCGTTGTCTAACAGCATTCAAAGTTGAATTTGCTTGTCCTTGTCTGTTGCTCGTCATCAAAGCCTGTTGGAACATTTGTTGCGGCTCTGCGTTTGGGACCGCAGCGTTCACTTCTGATTCTGTAGCATCGGGGTTTACAATTCGGTACTCTCGTCTCATTTGATCTCTGACCGCATGCTCGAATGCCATCTCTCTCGACTTGTATGTATCCATTGTTTGCTTAAGTTTGCGTGAGACTCTTCCGATTTGTCCTTGATTCATTGGAGTTCCAGATTCAGGCATTCTCTTGAGCTTGGAAATTTCTTCGATGATAGCCTTGAATTGAACAGCCGATTTGGACGCGATTTCATTCAGTTCCCTCGTGATGTATGATTGATCAAGTTCATTTTGCAATCTCCCAGTAAGTTTGTCCAACTGCACGGTGTACTGGGCAGCATCATCGATCTCGCGGTCGATATCACGACATGCATTGAGAATATAGTTAGGGTCGACTTGTTGACCCGGTTGACTTCCATTCTGTGCTAAGGATGCCATCTCTACATTTTGTCCTACTATTGTGTCAATAGGATGATCGAGTTGAGATATGTGCTTGTGTGCTTAGGGTTTCCTACCACCATAAGAGTCTCGTCCCATCGCTCCTCCATTATCATATGGCGGTGATTGAGGATACCCTGGCGATGGTTGTTGGGCATAAGGATCTCTACCGCCATCACCATAACCGTTTCTGTTTGAGCAATGTTAGTGAGATTTGTCGCAGGAGAGCACATCGAGTATTCGTCTTTGCAAGTTGGATAAGAGTTGTCTGGTGTTTCGCGGTATGTGGATGAATGGTGAATAACTAACCCATACTGTGCCATAATTATTAGTAAATTGCTTCCAGAGTAATTCAATTACTTTTTTCACTTTTCGACAGGATATTTTGGTTTTGGCAATGGAAGAGTGTATATGTCAATAGGAGAGATGGAAAGTCTCTGGGAGAAGGTTGAAACTTGAGTGAGGAGAAATTGAAACACTGGACTTACACTCATTTTACAACACGCTTCGACCCCTAAACACAGTCCAGCGTTAGATTTAACGAAAGGATCTTATGTCTGAAATTGCACAAATAACCGAAAACAGAGGGTATAATAAGGCAGGTGCTTCTTGTAACGAGCTTTTATCTATTAATATATATATATATAACAGTGAAGAAAGAAGATTTTAACGAGAATGAACAAGTAATGTCAATAAAAAGAAAAACGAAAGTCGAAAGTCGAGAGTCGAAATTGTTTTAATGATCATCTTCAAGGGACCTATCGACTGCACCAAAGACTAATCAATACTAGATACTAGATCTACAACATCCTTCCTCTAGAACTAATCCGAGACAAGCTTCAGGAACGGTCTGCGGATTGGAAACGATGAATGGAGCAAATTCCAATGATTGATCAATTTCAATTGGTCAAGATTGATTTATCGAGGATGTTCAGGGATTAAATTAGGTTGTACTCAATTTCTAGACTGAGCCACAGCGGATCCTCCTGAAGACCAATCAATAGGCACAAATGGACTCATTAAAACTAATCTATTAGAATTAGCCTTTACCATTATGTATTTTTGGAAATATCGGCAGCAAAAACCCAACTTTTTGATGTACTCTGTGATAATCTTGCCTGCAGACAGGTTACTATAAAATCTATACGGGGAAATATAATGCGCAGCACTTTTCTCATTGTCATTTGACACGAACGCACGAATGAATCTAATTGTATTCTATACCTGCTCGGGTGACTGCAGTTTGAATGGAGAACCAAAGCCACGCAAATATGTCTATCAGGGAGACTAACGGTGAACATCTTAATTGATTGGGGATAATTATGCAGATCATTCCGTAACACCAGTTCAATACTATTCATGTTTCATGGCCATACGAGATGGACTATCGGCATTGATGCTTATTATCCACCCTATGCATCATCAGGAGGGCTGAAAAGGCAGATTCTCAGATTCTTCTACAACTCATGGTATACTTAAACGTGACACGATGGAAGCTAATCGCATAATTTTGTGTAGAAATTGACCTGGAATTTCAACTCCTCTAGAAGTACATAATTGATGAAATGTAATGTAATTTTCTTTGATGGACCCTCGATTAGCGTATATGTAGTTCTTAGAAGCATTTTCATTCTTTCTCTACCTCGTGTCGCTAGATAACCTTTACATAGGTTTGGATGGATACTCTGACCACCATAAATGATTTTAAACATATAAGATATCCTCTGGTATCATCCCTCATCCCAATATTTACACTCTAGTGACTGTCAACAGACATTTGATTTCTGCCAATCGACTCTCCCTTCTGCTGCTCGCCCCTCTCTGTGTCATAATCTGTCTTGGGCAAGTTGACCTTTGTAGGTGCAAGTAGCCTCGTCCTTTCCAAGCCCCGCTCTTTCAGCACTTTCTTCACATTTCTATGCCCATTCTCCGCCGCCTTCATCCACGCACTTCCCAGCCATCCCTCAGTGTCATCCCTTGCCCCCTTTGCCAACAATGCCTCTACCACTTCGGCATGTCCTTCTGAGGCAGCTGCTAACAGTGCAGTTCCAAACAATTTCCCTCCCTTAGTATTAACATCAATTCCACTCTTTAAGCACTTCTCAACTATCTCAGCACTACCTCCATACGCAGCTGCATGTAACATATTATGGAGAATCCCACCAGTGTGATGAATGTCTGCGCCCTCAGCTAGCAGTAAATTGAAGGCCTCGAGATGCCCTCTTTCAGCGGCGACCTGAAGAGGAGTAGTGCTATGACCACCATGGAAGTCACTTTCATGGTCAACGTGTACACCAGAAGACAGTAATAGGCGTATGATCTCCATATTATTATTGCTTGCAGCAGCATGCAGCACACTACCAGCAAATTCCCGCTCTGCATAAAGGTCCGCTCCCAAATCAATGAACAATCGACAAATTTCCAGGTGACCTTTAGCAGCAGCCTCGTGAAGGGCACCACCCGATTGCCCAGCGCCGAGATCTATGTTCGCACCATGACTCAATAATAAATTTACCATTCCCAAGTCTCCCCAGTGGGCAGCTTGTTGAAGAGCAGAACAAGAAGTAAGGTAATGTCCAGAATTATAGTATCTATTAACATCAGCTCCCCTTTCCAGAAGTAGCTTAACACTATCCAAAAGTCTGGCAGACCTCTTCCAGCTACCTGCAGCAGCAGCAAGTGCACTACCATTCGTCTCATCCCATGCATTAATATGTGCCCCACGATCCAGAAGTAAATTAATGAGTTTCAAATTGCCATTTGAAGCTGCCAACACAAGGGGACACCCTGCATTGGCATCAGCTCCATTTTCCAGAAGAAACAAAATACGTGGATCAATATCCGGCTTTTCATCATTGACTTGCCCATGGACTCTCACTGCATCGGCCAGGGCAGTCCCGTGTCTCCGATCTTGCATATTAATATCGGCCCCGAATTTGAGCAATAAGCGAAGCAGCTCAATATCCGTAGATGTACTGTTACTAATGTTGTTATTGTTCGCGGCACACTGCAAAGCAGTTGCACGTGTTCCTGCGATTCCTTTCGGAACTTTACTGACCGAGGCTCCATGCTGCAGTAGTAACCGACATACTTCAATATGACCAGCTGAAGCTGCACTTTGAAGCGCTGTCCCATAATCTTTACAATGATTAACGTCGGCCCCCAATGAAAGTAGAAGCAGAACAACCTCAATATGTCCTTTTCTAGCTGCTGCTTTGAGGGGTGTGCTATCGAGTCTTCCTTCTTGGTCAACTCGAGCACCGAGATCCAACAATTTCCTCACCAATCTGATATCGCCACTCTGTGCAGCCCCTTCCAGCGCAGTGCCCGTATTAGAGATGGCATTTATATCTCCCCCCCTTTCTATCAAAAGCTGCAGTACGTCGTCATGAGCCCGGGATGCAGCGAGTTCCAATGGTGTATGTTTACCATCTTGAGTAGCCCCGACGTCTGCACCAGCGTCTAAAAGAAGTCTTACCATTTCAATGTGACCATGGTAAGTAGCATAGTGCAAAGCTCTCACTCCGAATAGATTCTCATCCTCAATCGAGTCACCCCTTTCTATTAATAACCTAGCTGGACCTTGGAGATTTGCGAATGCCATCAGATGTAAAATCACCGCCCCTCTTTGTAAACAATAGCTACTTAACCTCACAGGGTACTCATACTCAACGTATTTCTCGAAATAACCTTGTGGTTCTTCTAGTTGTGACACCAGATGTTTTTGGCAAAAGCCAAGCCGTTCCGCTTTCTCAGCATGTATCAACCAATTTTTAATGGCGTATTTGAAGAGAGGACAGCTGACCCCGTCGATAGTTTCATCCTTCTCGGTTTCAACAGCCCAATTTCTCCGCACTATTTCAGGTTGCTTAAAGTAATTTACGCAGGATCTCGACAGCCGATCTTGACTTTGCCCAAGAATTCGACGAATGGAAAATTGATCTTCATCCTCACAGGGTCCAACAGATTGAGGCACTACATGTTGTACCAGGAATGGGAGACCTTCCGTAAGCATGAAATCCACCACTGTCTGATGAACGAACTGCACGCGATATAAACCCGAGGTATACAAGGCTATTTCAACCAACCCTCCAGAAAGTGTCCTCATCAAAGTTTCCATTCGCCTATCGGACTCAATATAATCCTCACTATCTTCCCATCTTTTGCTTCCGGGACTGTCAGATCCTTCATCGCATGCCATTGCGATTCGTAATTCGGTGGCAGTCAAAGGCCGTTCCGCCAGTGCAACCCATTGCATTAACAACAGTGTCTTGGATCGATATTTAACTTTAATGACATTAGTCAAAATATTCTCGTACACAGCCGCGAGGTCATCCTGTACCTTTTCCAACATGATGTGAACATCCTTCAGACTTTCCGTATCGTTAAAAGTCTCTGCAGCCATTGGAACCACAAGCTTGACCCATTGGAAGACACCTAGCGATTTCTTTACAATGGCTGCTTCCATCTTTTCTCTGCCCTCAATAGCTACCCGATCATTGTCCCAGTTTCTTATTCTTGAGACCAGTTCCACATGAACGAAAACTGCAATATCTGGCATGTTATGATTTTCCACGTTGACTTCAAAGCCGTCACTCAAGGAGACATTCGGATAATGTCGACAAGAAACGCAGATCTTTAAAAATCCATTATCTGCGGTTACCCTTTTTTTCATATCGTCGAAATAATTAATCAGAATCCTCGCATTATCATCACCGGCTTCATCAAGTGCATCGACATATAAAGCGACGGGCTGTGACTTGGCAATGTGTGTGATGGCATTGAACAGCCATTCTTTTAATTCATCTGCAGTCCAAACACAATCATTCTCTGATTTCCCCGGCGCATTTTTTTGAATGAAAGACTTTCGAAGCAATTCACGGATGGGTGACGCTTGGAGGTAGAGTTGATGCAACAATTCTCTGTACATTCCCTCGGGGCTTTTTTGGAGAGGAGAACCTCGACCATGGAAGAAAAAGTTCAAAACTAGCTGGCCGGAATCATGATGGCGAAGATTTGACAGGATATATGCCATAAGTGTGGACTTACCTGCACCTGGTTTGCCTTTTATCCATATCAAGCTACGCTGAGAAGCTTTCCATCGTAGGTAGGCAGGTTCTTTCAAGATCCAGGTACAGGTGCCCGGGTATGCGCTATTTGTATTGTGACGTCTTTGCTCCATTTCGGGAAAGTGTATGGCGGACAACACAGCTAAGGATGTGAGTTAATCGAAATGTAGTAGGGAAGCAAACCGCCTACCTTTGTCATCGGATGTAAGTTCTGGTTGAACACCTATTCAATTAGGCATTAGCATTTCACGTCAATATTTCTCGCTTACACAGAGCTTACTCATATTAGCTTTATCAGCATATTCTTTCAGAATACCGCAAACTCGCTGGTATGACTTGCTTTCCGGTCCACTAAACCTGCAAATGTTTCGATGGTCACGATTCATTGGCACCGCCCGTTCATTTGGAATGTGCAATAATGCACTTTCCCTATCAACAACCAATCCTTTTAATCCCGTACAAATGACTTGTTCCTGGAAACTGGCAATCATCAATCCTTCATACAACTTCCTTTCCTTGAATTTTTGCTGTATCTCTCTCAAGACCGACGAATCTCGCGCTAGAGGCATGATTAAATCATCTCTCACACGACCGCTAAATCTCATTGGAAGCGAAAGAATGCCATTAGCAACATTGGCGATGGACAAGGGTAGCTTTGTTTCATCGGAACCCATATGCGGAGTGGCGAGGAAGAGGATGGCAGATGTGGAGTCGAATATGTTTCGGTAGGTACCATTGTCAACGGCGGTGATGAGTGCCTTTTTTATGACAATGCCTCCCATACTATGACATATGAAGATGATGCGACGTTTTTGATTCGAATCCTCCTTTCTCTCCCTCATCAAATCCACTAGAAGAGTTCTCGCGAAATCTTCTATTGTGCCCGTTCCCCGACTAAACAGTACATTCGCATCGTACCCATACGAGAATATCCTCGCACCTGGGAGCTCAACTGGTAACTGATCTCTTAACCAGAAGTTCTTCTTATTATCTTCCCTCTTCTCAGTCCATGTTTTGAATGCATCGCCTTTTATACCATGCAGTGCCACAACATCAAGTCTATAAAGTGGCTCTTCTTCATTCGAAAGCGTGGGAATCGGATTCAAGTGGAAAAGACCAAACCTTTCGGTGGGCTCGGAGTCTTTAGTATCGCTCGCTGGAGAAACACTGGAATGGGTTGAAAGTACGGTTGTGGCAGATTTCGAGCGAGTCTTTTTAAACTTCAATCGTGCCAGCGACAACGCCATAAGGTATTTGGTGGGAAAGGGAATGTTATCTCTTAGAGCAATCACAGGTTACTGCCAATGAATAATTTCGCAAGATGACTTAACAAGCAATAAAGTTAAAAAACATTGCAATCATATTAATTAAGTAGAAGGAAAATCACAGAAGAGGAGAAGTAATGCCCCTCCACATATCAGCATGCACCCATACACAAATAGCCTACCTCTGATGCTTGCACACCTACTTCTGCCCTACCATTGGAACGAGGCTTTGTGACTTCTCAGACGCAACTTGCGTCCAGGGTCGTATATTTAGAAACCCTGAACAGATATGATGTCGGTGTCTCGGAATATTTTCATTCCTGGTATGATCCTAATTCATTGGGTGGCGATATGCAATGTAACTGTTCTTCAGCGCCGAGCCAAAGCATTAGAAGCATTAGTCTCGAGAAGTGGTTTAGCGGACATGGTTGGGCGCTTATTTTTATGGAGAAGACAGGTGCACGCATCTACGTGATTCAATATCTCAATCCAACCACTTCCTGTTGCGTATGAATAAGTTTCCGCTTTTGTTTCTTAAACTACAGAGAAACGGCTTTTCCAAAGCACCGGAGTCAGCATCTGAACAATGTTAACGCTTGAGATTCTGTGCCCCTCGCGTCATTATGTAGCTGTGGCGTGATTTCACATCTACATACTTGCCGCTTGTAGCACTAACTGGAGTGCATTATGAATCTTCTATCCCGCAATCTTTGTTGCTGGGAAAGGAGCTCGCGGTTTCTCTTTGCTAAATCTTCTACAGTCTCGCCTTGAGCATTCACGCGATTATAGGGCCTTATAAAATATTAGCACTATGAAAGGCCTATAAACTTGAACCCCAGATCTCCATTCAGGGCTAAGCGAGTTTACAAGAATAAGTGCATGATAAATACGTTTAATGATAATCCTAATCGAATGGAACTATATGGTTGGAATAGTAGATGTTTTAATATCTAATTAAGTATTAAACTTCAAGGAGGAGTAAAGTTACAATTTATTATAGTGCTAACACTCTATAGGTAGGCCCTATAAATCGTATGCCCCTCTGTAGAAGCGAAAATTCTGTTGACCGCCTTGACGCCCATCACCGGCAGAACTTCACGATTTTTGTTCTCAATAATAATTTATTCCATACTACAACAGGAACAACTTATGCGATCGATTTCTACTTCGGTCAATTGCTTCAAAAGAAGTCGCATTATACCACAGATTGCTAGTAATCGGCAAATAATTTCAATTTATAGATTCTTTTCGGCCTCCACCATGGATGCTACTCTTCCTGACATAACGGTCGCGCCCGCTGCCGATCAACATATTCTTCACGATGGAAAAGAATATACTACAGTTAAGGAAGGCCTCGCACATATCCTGATACCCGCAGAAGGATCTAAAGTGCCGCAGACAACTCCTAAAGGTCAGAACCAGGTACAATCTGTCTTTTACAACCCAATTCAACAATTCAATCGAGATTTGAGCGTTCTGGCGATCAAGGCATACGGAGAAAGCATATTGGAAAAGAAGAGGAAGATAATCGAACGAGATAGACAAAAGAATGCTGCCAAGAAGGAGAAAAAAAGAAAGAGGGCTGCTGAAGAAGGAAATGATGGACCGAGGAAGGCTGGCAAACATGAGAGTGCAGGAGAAGCTGTAGAGCTGCCATTAGCCGTCGCAAAACCAGAGAATACCATTAACGACGAGGAAATAGAGAGCAAAGAAGGAGAGGCAATAGATCAAAATGGAGGGACGAATACGACAGCCTCAATGGCCAATGAAGAATCCAATAATCATGTAACAGCGGAAAGTGTTGAAGTACCAGAAAACAAAAACGAACAAGAACCCACAAAACCTGCGAATCTGATCAATCCCAGATTCAAAATTCTCGATGCATTATCTGCGACTGGACTCAGGGCTCTCCGATATGCCCAAGAAATTCCCTTTGCAACATCGATTACCGCGAACGACCTTTTGCCCGCAGCTACCAAAACAATTGAACTCAACGTGAAGCATAATAAGCTAGAAAACAAGATTAATGCTGTCACTGGAAATGCATTGACACATATGTACAGTCTTGTAGGTGATGATTCCAAAGATGGGAGTGGCAGCAGAAAATATGATGTTATTGATCTGGATCCTTATGGCACAGCAGCTCCATTTTTGGATGCGGCAGTACAAGCCGTCAGAGATGATGGGGGACTTTTGTGTGTTACTTGTACTGATGCTGGTGTATGGGCTTCCAATGGATATCCCGAAAAGGCATACTCGCTTTACGGAGGAGTCACTGTCAAAGGTCAGCACAGTCATGAAGGTGGTTTGAGACTTATTTTGCATTCAATCGCCACATCCGCCGCTCGATATGGCCTGGCAATGGAACCACTTCTTTCTCTCTCAATTGATTTCTACGCCCGAGTATTTGTTAGAATATACAGATCTCCCTCAGATGTCAAATTTTTAGCAGGCAAAACCATGATGGTTTATAATTGTGATACTGGCTGTGGAGCATGGACAACTCAGATGGTCGGAAAGAACAAGCTCGTGCCCAACAAAAATGGTAATGGCCATTTCTGGAAACATGTCTACTCCATGGGACCATCTGCGGGTGAGAACTGCTCCCATTGCGGTATGAAAACCCACCTCGCTGGACCTATGTATGGTGGTCCACTCCATCAACCCGAGTTTGTCCAGAGAATCCTCGACGACCTTCCCAACGTATCCAAGGATACATATCATACAACGGCTAGGATCGAAGGAATGCTCACATTGGCCCTCGAAGAGAATTTGCTTCCCACAAAGGACCTTCCAGAATCCCCGACCGACTCATCAAAGACTGGCAAGAATGATCCTGCAGCCCTTGACCATTATCCATTCTTCTTCATACCATCAATGCTCGCCAAAGTAATTCATTGCGTCACTCCTCATGAGAATGCACTCCGAGGAGCTTTACGTCACCTTGGCTATAGAGTCACAAGAAGCCACACAAAGGGTGGTAGTATCAAAACCGATGCTCCTTGGGATGTTATCTGGGAGATTATGAGAGAGTGGGCGCGACAAAAATGTCCACCAAAGGAAGGTGCTATCAAGAAAAATACAGCCGGGTGGTACATTATGGGCTTAGACAAAACGGACACTTCTACAGAGCAGTCAAATATCAAGGATGACCCTAAGGAAGTTGAGGCCGAAGAGAAAGACACATCGCCCGCTACCAAAAAGAAACTCGAGATAGTATTTGACGAAAAGCTGGGAGTGGAGAAGGATACCAAAAAGATAGTAAGATACCAAGTTAATCCTCGAGAGAATTGGGGTCCAATGAATCGGGCCAGTGGCCATGCATAGGTTCTAATATGCTTCAATGTACCCTGTCACACGAATTTATATCATCCTGTATGTCATCGCCTTTTACTCTGTGATTATTTTAATACTGTTGTAATTTACTGGTTGCCAGTTCGATCCTACGAAAATTGATGATGCACAGACTACCAGTTTTTTTTGGTTCAGACTTGAATTTAGTCTCTACATAACTTGAAGACTTTTCGGCCAAGTCGTTTTATACAGCATGGACCTTTCAGTTCTTCCTCTTGTGTTTCAGGCTCATAATCCTCCCAGGGTAGCTCCCTTAAACTTTGCCTGCTTGGCGCCGAGTCCCTATTTCGAGGCGATAAACAAAGCCTTAAAGTTACTTCTTCATCCTGCCCTATAACGATTTTCTTCTCCAGATATTCCGCACATACACTCCTAGATGCTAGGAATATCCAGCCTTTTGGTGGATACAAGTCTGCCACCGTTCCTTTAGGGACAAACACTGTAAGCTCGCCTGTGCTACTTGGTTCGTGTATGTGAATGGCCACAGAGATTTCCCCCATTGACGTTGAAAGTCGATAATCCACAAAAGTAAGCCCTGCAAGTACAGGGCGCACTTTCCAACGAGACCAGCCCCGATAGATTGGCTCAACCCCCGCCAGGTATTGCGGAAGAATAGAAACCGGCCAGGTAGATCGTGCTTGCATCATTGAAGTCGCAGATGAAGTCGGCTGCCCATTTGGCTTTATCTCTTTCCAATGTCCTCCTGAATAATCTACATTTTCTGAATCTGACATAGGACCCCAGACTCTTTCCACTAATTCCACCGCCTCATGTCCTTTACCGGCTTGAAACAGTGCCTCTGCTGCCATCCCACAAGTATAAGGACTCACAGCATTCACATATCTTCTACTTTCTAAATCCCGAATTGTACACGGAAGTTCCCCTGTTTTTGAAAGCCCCATAAGCTCATCTGAACTTTCCGTATGAGGTATGACACCAAGAATTCTTCCATATGCATTAACTTCGTGGGATATCATCGTTGGTGGGGAGTGGTCACTCAGCCGCAAAACCCCTGTTTTTGAATGCCATAAATTCTTCAAAATTCTTCCCTTGAGTACCAATGCACGTGGTGTATATTGATCCTCTAATCCGAATATGCCACACATCTTGCTCATGGAAATCAGGGCATCGTAGTATGCAAGATTCAACTTCGATGAAGCACCTATCAGTATATCGGGTGACATATCATCTCCTGTCCAACAATTAGGCATTATTGATGGTACTGGGAGAAAAATTCTTACTTGACATATTTGGTGGTGCCACAATTAATCCTCGTTTATCTTCATAAAGGATTGCGAAATCCATCGATCTTTCCATCTTGTCCCATATCATCTCCACAATAGAGCAATCCCCCGAGTACATCCAATAGTCTTTAACAGCTACCAAAAGTTGAAAGCTCAGGGTGAGGGAGAAAAACGCGTAGGTTGGAGGCTCACTTCGTTCATTCACGAAGAATGTCTTTTGAATTGGGCTTATGTTTCCAAGATAACCATCACTTTCTTGGTGACTAGAAAGTAACGAGAGGCTTCCTAGAACCGCCTCTAAATACCCAGTTGAGTGGTAAATGGATCGCCCCATCACGAAGAGATCACCGGCGGAGCATATACGATGGCCTTTTGCACTGTCCACTGTACATGGTATCTGATTTGTCCCGACATGAAAGTCTGCCAAAACACGCACTTTGTTTTGGAGTCTCATATCATTCTCGTAAATAATATTTTCATTAACATCTCTCACCACTAGCGATCGATATACTGCAGCATAATGTGCAGGACCACCGAAAGCAATAGAACCAGTGTTCGGCTCGCATCCGGGCGACGAGTATACACTCAATCGCTTCAGAAGGGCGACTCTTTTGCAGTTGATCTTTACCAAAACGCTTGAACCGCGAGCTTCAATATCAATCCGAAGCCAATCAAACAAGTCGAGACTTCCGGCAAGGTCCCATGTCCCTCTTAGTATTGACGGTGAAGTATCCGAAGCGCCTTCGAAAGCCGATAACCTCCTTGATACGATGTCTATGGAGAAAATCAATCCACTTTCCACCATATGAATACCCCAACTGGCCCCGCCGGACTCGATTTTCACCTTAAATTTGATCGCCTTATCTTTCCATCGCGTCCCATGACGGCAAGGTGCCCATCGCTGTCCTGATATCCTAGTTCCGAATTCAGCTACTTCCCAGGTCTCTTGTACTTCTCCAGCCTCAACTGTGCATCGATCAACAGTATTGACACCATCTCTCCATATCTTGTTCAGTAAATCATTTGATGACATGAAACGGCCCTCTCCTATTGTTCGTGGTCTTAGTTGCCGGAACCCTATCGATGAGATTGCCACTGAACAGTTTGGGGTTACGAGAGTAATTTTTTGGTATCTTTGAGAAGTCTGTGGAAGTTTGGATACCATCAATTTGTGTGTATTCGAAGGCGTAAAGTAGAGGGTCTTCGCTCGGTAAGCCTCCATTGCATTAGAGAATCCGAATAATGGTCCATCTCCTAACGAAAGTTAACACTCACTCCATTGAACAATCTATTAGCGCAAGTCTTACCCATTTTTCTATTATGAACACCCGTGCTTGTTTCGCTATACACAACATCGACTACAGCGGGTCGTCCATTACTAGTCACATTGACCGTCTCGATAAAGGGGAGTCCTCCTACGCTTCTTCCGTAATCAAGTATGATTTCCTGTATTCCTTCACCCTGGGATGAGAGGATAAGAGGTTGGTTCCGTGCTAGGTGGATTTCACGTCCACCAATTTCTCTCCAGATTTTCAAAGGGAAATTAAAACCCAAAAGACTGCCTGGGTCGTTTGGTGGTGATCTTCTTTGGACAGGTGACATATTAGGTAAAGTATTTGCCAAGATCTTAACGCAAGTTCCGACTATGTATGATGGATTAGGAATGTAGATAAGGAAGGAAATGGTAAGTCGACATGATGCTAAAAGTAATTTACATCAGAAGGGCGTACAGGTAATTGTAATTTCACCAGATGGCCATCAGAATGTTACTTGAATCTCTGACATTCTTTTTGATGCCATCATGACAATACTAAAATCCATGCAGTATGATACCGAGGAGCCTCGAACTTTGGCGTGCCGCGACACCGGTTCATCGAGCTACCGTGTCATTAGGCTGATTTACCCTTGATACTTGCACCTAGTCTTGATCTGTCTTCGTACCTTTCCATTGAATGGAGAACTTTAATCCGCTCCAGTTGAATCAGAGATTTCATAGCCACAAAGATATCCGTCATTTGTCAACAGGAACGAGAGATGTCCAGACACCCTTAGCGTATATGTCAAGGTGGATCTGCTTCAAAGAAAAGTTCTGTCTAGATCAGCACTCCCGTGTGGTGCCCTCGTGGAGACTTACAATCGCCCCCGAGGCATGTTTCCTCCACATATTACTCTCACTAAACATCGTGAGATTCATAAGGTTCAGAATATATGAACGTGAAAGTCGCAAGTGGAAAAGCTTATGCTTGCAAGGCATGATTGGTTAATGTTTGGCAGAATTCTTCGCAGCTGTGGTAAGTATACAGCATTAATGCTTGAAGGTTGAACAAACGATTTTCACCCCAATGGCCTGCCATGAAGAAGGCTTGCCCAGAAAATTTAATTTTGAGATAGTAAAAAACTCCATGGTTCGATGATGGAAATTCTGTTGGATACCTTGGAGGGTTAACCACCCGTTTGATGGCGGAGACCAGAGAAATCCATTGTGATGGAGGTTTCAAGCTAGGACAATCGACTGTGACCCATCTGCTTGCAGAATTTGAATGATCATAAAAGCTAGGATTAAGCTTCCGGAAAAGACCAAGATAAGTAAAGAAGTCCACTTCTCTGATACCAGTAGAGATTGGCATTTTAAGTAAGTGCCGAGGGGATTAGATGATTATTCATCAACGACGTTTAAGTCAACCATCCCTAGTCTTAACTTTCCTTGCTGCTTCTGGATGATCCTGAGGCGGGGTGGTGCTGTTGTTCCGGGGCTATCTGCGGGATCTTACTACTCCATGCGGATACTTTCCATGATCTTTCCTAATGCAAGAATTGTATAGCTGAGTTCAGAAAGCGGAAGATAAAAAAGCCTGCAAACCCATCTGATTCATTCCTCCTGTCACCATTGATTTTGGCGAAGCTCACAATTTTTCCAGTTAATAGATCTTGTGCTAGCATTTATGCATCATGATCACTGCCTGTTAATAGTTACGAAATCTGTCAGGTTGGACACGGACTGCAATGCAGGCCCATCTGCTAGTTCCATTGACAAGATCTGAACTTGGGATATCCCATCTGAAGATTTCATGCGGAAACCTTTCGTGTTTTAAATTAGCGTGTGCCCACTTAAAGCCCAGTTTTAATGACAAGCATGACATCAACTAATTGCCACTTTGGGCTGTGTCTAATGATTCAAAGAGACCGGCAAGTGCCAAATGCTGCATGGAAATTTGGAAGGTGTAAATGCTCACGGATTTGTAAGTGCCAGAAGAGTTTGGGGATCACTAGTGCCAAGTGCGGGAAGTCTTCGCTAGCGGTAGTTCGAATTTAAAGTCTTAGGGATGGATAATTTAGTTTTTCTTCGACGCTAGTGGTAAAATACCCACAATTTTTACTGCAACAGTGCCCGCATCCAAATGTGAATAGTATCTGTCAATGATTTATGGTCATGGAAATATTCCACTTCATCTGTGGGTGAATACCGTAGAGGCTTCCAGTGAACTTTGCTTACAAAAAACTCAATCCTGTATGAATAATAATAGAATTCCGTCCCAAGAACCCCTTCCTTGTTTTCACACGAGCATTCTTGCCACTTCCTCTAGTGAAGTAGAACAAGATATCTCACGAATGTCATCTGAGTTTGCCAGTGAAGTCACTAGATCGGAGCACCTGCCCCTACCAGCCTCTTCTCAATATTGCGAGTCAGTATCTAGTCGTCTGGTACACCAAAAATGCACACAAATCTTCCCTCACATAATAACCTTGTCAATGAGGAACCAGAATGAGACCAGACCATCGTACTAAATCGTCAGAAATGATTTTGCTAGTCATTTCAAGCATATTAGTAGGAGCCATTGTGCGCGCACTAGCTCGTACATGAAGTTCCAAGTCCCATAGAGCTCAGTGACTAGTTTAGTCACCCTATAAGATCTTCTCATATGACTACTGGGGTCCGCTAAGGGGAGGAAGGACCAAAAATATACATCATCTGTACGTACATTGTATAGAAACCATTTTACCCATTCATCTTCCGTCATTAATATTTGACTTCCATGACTGCACGAACATATAAATGGTGTCAAGCCGAGGATATACGCTAGGCGTATCACGATTGTCCATCATATCTTGTGTTGACCGAGTATGTCACGGATTGTCTTTACAACTTATGGTTCCTTACCAATGAATCAAGCTGCAGACTAACCCTGGCTTGTGATTATCTATCCTCCCATTTCTTGATCTCTAAGTGGTGAGACGTCATAGAAACACTGTCCTAAATTTTTCGATTCTTGATTGTTCTACAAATAAGCGCCGCGCAGCAAAACAGTACATACCTCCAGATTGATATATCCTATCTCATAAAGTGATCTGTGTGTTCGTTATTTCTCCTCCAATCACGGATCTTGAATAAAAATATTGGCTTAAAATTACGCACCTCAAATTTCGTGTAACGTGATGTAAGCGCCCATTCCTGCAGCCCTATATTTGGAATTCGACGTTATAGGCACAGGAGGATCTCACAATTCCATTAATTTGATCCTGCATTCTTAAATCCTAAAGCACTAACATCTCAAAAGGTTTGTATAACTTCTTTTCTCTCTCTCTCAATATGCACGGCTGCCACATTTCTTATTATATACAAAGATCTGCAACTGGAAGAAGGTGTATGATGTAAACTGAAATATGCTTCTCTCATTTGTTCAATTTTATCCGCTGTTTTTGGCTTTTTGGGTCGGCAGTCGAGAAGTTGGTGCGCAATCTTCAACGGCGTTGTTTGCTGGTGATTATCCCGTTGTCGCATATGCGATTGGCTCAGTATGTTATTTTCCAGTCCCCATGATGAATGAATCTACTAACATGACATCTCAAGACTGCAAATGTTGCCACTACATATATAATGGCATGTCCAGCAGGTTCAGATACCTCATCATGTAACTTCAAACAGCCATACACCTTGACCCAGGGGCCTTCAACGGTTCAATTTGCAATGACATTTTCTGTTTCCACGTATGCCATCTACTTTTTATCACTTGAATAAATCTCTAATGTAATCTAGAACAATGACTCTAGGATGCGCACTTTCCGGCTCTGCGTCAATGGCATGTCTCGCGACTGAAATAATTCCGGGTTCTACCAAAACCGCAACAACAACTGTGACGGGCGCTGACGCTACCTCGAGATTCCGCGTAGTTTCAATGGCTACAAATTCTGCAGCTCTACTTACGTATGCTGCCAACGCGACTACACAATCATCAAGTTTAAGCGCGATGACATCTAGCTTTAGCCTGGGAGTATCAAAGACAAACTCAGCGACGAGTGCTACTATTACATCTACACCAGTATCAGGGATGACAAGTAACAGAACCGCTGTCGATACTATCAATCCCAGCCTTTTGCCAGTGACTGCGAGTTCTTTAACTTCATTGTCGAGTATGAGTTGGTCAAGTGGTAGTCCTACCGCTACAACTTTTGCTCCCAAGAGTTCTGAAGGAAGTGGGGCGAGGGCTGGAGCAAGGGATGGTGCTGATTTTGGATTTTTGAGAGTTATGGGTATGATCGGGGTGGGATTTTTAGGAGCCTGATTATATGGGAGGGGAAATGATGGGGGGACTGAGAACGTGTTTATCCGAAATGAAAAGAAGAACGGTAAATTATTTCATTGGATATATAATTGATCAATCTGGGTATGTACGTGGACATTTTTGAAGCTTGGAAGCAATTTTTCTGGTTGTTTCGAGCCAAGTGCAGTCACTCTTCAGAAATTTGTATGGAGCTTTGAAAAATTAATTTATAAAAGATTTTTTAATTAAAATATTACATTTTCTTTAAAATAATTTTTTTTAAATAAATTTTGTTTTAAGAAAGTCTATATATATAATATATTTCATATATAAAATTTAAAGACTCTGCTGGGAAGTCCTTATATATCTGTATAAGAAGTGCATTTTGCTTTCTTAGGGTGAATATTTGAGAATCTTTGTGGTCTCTAAGCATACAGATGAATGTTAAAATTCAAAGAATAAAAGGCGCTAGCCACTTTGGAATGAGTTGGAGACAGTTGAGAAACAGGCGAGTGGAAAATCCATCCAGCCATTACCACTGTTAGGCTTCGTTGGGTGTATGAGGTGTTAAAAACAGGAAAATTGCATGTAAGATAAGACAAATCATTGCGGTACCTGTATTTTCTGGAGAGACTAGGTATCAGAGAGATCGAGGTCTAGTACGAGGGTTAGAGACAAAAGAGGAAGATAGAGTAGGTGTCGAGCTTTGGAATTTCTGGCTAGCTTTAACGGCTTGACTACTCGCAATTAGCGCATAAATTGAACCTTGACTTGGTGTTCAATAAGTATGTCAAACATTGGCAACGGCTTGTACGAGTAGAATTTTATCAGAGCAAGCCGCGAAATTTCTCCGCGTCTACAGTAATTCTGTCCACCTCTCCTCTAGGATTTGAAACAATCCTACGCTAAGTCTAGTACTCTAATTTCGGGCCATCCTTTTTTTAGACAATTTTTTTGTATTAAAAATCATTATTTTTATTTATTAATAATTTCATAATTAATAAATATTGTTTAATAAAACTTAAAAAAATCTGAAATTTTCAGAATTTATTATTATATCTATAATAAATCTATATTCAAAATTTCAGGAAATTATATTTATAAATAATAAAGCTATAGATATCGATTTTCGTTATTTTTGGTGAGGAAAAGTGGCCCAAAAGGGGGGTGGCCCGAAAGTAGGGTGCTAGACTTATCAACAATTTAGCCTCATTTTTCATAGGTCGATAATACCGAAATCTCAACGCTCGCTCATACGCCGCACCTGTAAACGCCAGGAGTGATTGCGACTATTCTAGGTAGAAATAATCCTGAAGTGCCCAAAGCTCATGCGCCGTTATCTTTGCTCACTGCATGGGTCCCGTCCATACTGAGCGGTTTCTTACCTTTGTTTGTTGCTTTCTTTTGAGCTGCACAGATGGGCATGGCTTTGCGGAATCCACTTAAATGCATCACTAAAGCTAGAAAAGGAACCATGAAAGGGAGGAAGTTCCTTGTATTTGAGCTACAATTCCGGCACTTTGGTTTCTCTTTGCACCCTCGCCACCAGCACCTTTCTCACAAGGGCAAGCTTCAGAATTTCATATCTGACTTCTCCTCATTAGAAGTACACGAAACTGGGGATATTTGTAATATAGATTGTCTACTGATAAAATCTGGCCTCGTTAGGAAGAACTGGGGCAATAGATTCGAGATGCGGCCAAGTACGCGAGGACTAGCTGGCCTTACAAAGTGTAATACTGAAGCCTTTTCTTTGAGTAGCTCACATAAGCCTCTAAAATCGTAGGCAGAAGTCAACGAGAATGATAAAAACTGGACTCTAGAAAATCCCGGGAAAGTAAAATTGAATTCACACACCATCACTTTCTTCATCAACTACACGTTTAATTAAGCCAGTTCAAAATCAGACGGGTATCCTCCACGTCTGATTCAAAACCTACCTTTACTTTTAGGATCCTATTATAATATCCTTTGTACCGACATTATTCACTAGATCCTGTTCTCATTTCGTTCTCCTCAGCATGGCCTCTACGGTTAAGCAATTTCCTATTAGACGTTTGGTCTCTTTTCTTGCATCACTCATCATGCCAATTTCCAGTTCAGCTTGCGCCTTCCCAGCAGCCAATACTATTGCTAACCCACTGGTAACAAAAGCTGTGTTCACCCCGACTGCAACTTTGAACGGACGTGGCAGGAAGGGAAACCTGATATGGACAAGTGATGTAGCGGCATACACAAATTGCTGTCAATACACTTCTGAATTTGGAAACCATGGTGCTTTTAGAATCAACTTGGCGGGAGTAAGTGAACTTCTCCACTAGGAAATATATCTAGATTAACCTCAAATGTAGTGGGGAAACACCGATAATACACCAAATGTGGATGTTACTCTTTCTCAAGATGAATGTGCGCCGGGTTTAGTAGAGAATATCAAGTCCAGGGGTAATTATTGCCTTCTTTATCCATGCATTCTACTTGTAACTAACGAGTAAAAACATATAGGAGGCAAAATTGTTGACTCCTCTTGGACTTGTGTACCTTCTTATGGTGCGCTGGGTGACACTTATGTTTATTTCGAGCTGAAGAAAGGAGATACTGAAATGGTAGCTGATTCGCTCTATTCAATCGATAGGATTTCACCTGCGTGGAAGTGTCTGAGCGATCTGGATGTATACAGCGATAAAGGGAAAGCGTGTGACGTTCAAATGGGCAATACTTTGAAGTCTGGTAAAGGCAGGGGATAAGTGATGATAGTTTGAATGGAGATGCATATGGTTGGTGAGAAGATGATCGAGTCGGAATTAACAGGATTATTTTGCGTCAATGCATTTCTGTCTTCATTTTCACCGGCCCAGATGCAGGTCCAGTCTCGGCTCCGACAGGTGTTTGGGAAGGGGTCTGCGTATGATTCTGGCTAGCAACATCAACTGACTGTAATGGCGTTCGGCTAAGGTCAGCATTATCGTCTTCAGATGTACTTTTGCTCGAAAAAAATGATGATATCATCCTCCTTGAAATGATTAATCTGCTGCATCTGGGTTGTCAATGGTATCACTCTATCTCCTTGACGAAGGAGAATCGTAACACCGCACTGCTTGTGGTACGCTTTCTGTACTTTTGCGACAGTATGTCTGCCTTTAACCTTGAACCAATGGAAATCTTCTAGAATCAAATTTGAGACACTCTTATCGGGTTCGAGTACTTGACGCACATGAATAATATTAGCAATCTAGTTATTTGGGAAACGAAAAAATATAGTTTAGTTACTCACCCCTGTGTATAATGAGTAATAACTTGATTAAAAAGATGTCTATGATGACTTCCAAAATTTACATATCGATATCGACAAAGTCCTTTAAGTTGAACATTTGAGATGTAACAAGTAATACAAGAAATTAATATGTTATATTATAAGATTATACGAACAAGAACAAACCCGAACCATTTTTTCGCTTGTGAGAAATGCTCAGTATGTGGAGTCAGGGGTATTCGTTATGAAGTTCTAGACAATGAAGCTAAGCTAAGCTCTTTCTCACCTATATACCCTCAATTGATCAATCCCTCTCCCTCCAACTCCAACTCCAAATATTTACGCTTACTTCCATGCATCCCCAAAAAGTCACCACAAAAACAATAATAACCTGAAGAACCCATCCCGATCATTAGCCATGAGCCAGCCGACTGACTCATGATTCCCTCGCACATCAAAAATGACATCACATCCCCAAGCTCTGCTGAGCTGCGCAAAGCGGGGTAACCAATACCTCAGTACCTCAGTACCTCATACCCAGCACAAAAACAAACAAACTTTAACTCAAGAGAATTTGCGAAGTGGCTCTAACTAAATTCATTGGATCATTATACGTACAAACTACGTAGGGTGACGACGTGGGCCAAGGTTGATAAGATCTTAACCTTACAATACAGGAAAATTGGGGATTTGAGATTCTTGGGGTTTGGGTTTGGGTTTGTGTGTATTTAATAGGTAAGAAAATATATATAGAAACTTCGATATCCATCTTAGATACATATCTATCTCTTCATTATGGGATCTACTCTAAAAAA
This sequence comes from Sclerotinia subarctica, assembly GCA_025389085.1. Classification (NCBI taxonomy): domain Eukaryota; kingdom Fungi; phylum Ascomycota; class Leotiomycetes; order Helotiales; family Sclerotiniaceae; genus Sclerotinia; species Sclerotinia subarctica. The sequence goes on along the minus strand of QRFI01000004.1, from coordinate 3,681,906 downwards.
TCATTTAATTCCTCCATTTATCAATAAGGAACTGCAGAATTCAAGTAACTGAAACACACACACACACATACACACACAATGGCTAATGCCCAATTTGATACAAATCGGTATGTAGGTACCGAATATGAGGATACGGGAAGTAGTGAGTATTCCCGAATCTCCTCCTCTAGCTAACTCTCATATTTACATCGAGAAAAATAGATGGTCATCCTAGAATAACGATGGAAAAAACCAATCCCGAGCAGCGAAATACAGATGGGACTCTACTATATGAATGGGACGGAGAGAATGATCCGCGAAATCCGTGAATTGCTTCCCCTATCTAGGTATATTATGATGAGAATACTGACTGCAGGTACAGATTCAATTGGTCCAAATTACTTAAATGGAGACTCACTATAGCGGTACTTATCGTGTAAGTAATCATCTAATAGGTATCAATTGAGTACCTACCTCTGACAGATATCCTCGCAGATCTATACTATTCGGTCTCCCAGCTGGAGCATACGGTGCCGGAAACGACGAAATGAGCGCGTTATTCAACATCAGCAATTCCGGATTTCCATACTTATTCTTCGCTACGACTTCATGGAACATGGGTGCTGCATTGGCACCATTACTATTTGTCCCTCTGACGGAGACTTCAGGCCGCATGCCCGGATACTTCGGCGCATATATCATTTTCCTTATCTTTTTGATACCCTGTGGAGTAGCGCAGAATTTCCAAACGATGGTCGTATGTCGATTTTTCGGAGGAGGGGCTTCGTCGGTGGCTATTAATATTGTTGGTGGAACTATATCTGATGTTTGGAAAGGTCCCCAACAACGAAGTTTACCATTATCGTTATTTGGGACGACGTCTGTGATTGGAATCGCCTTGGGACCATTTGTTGGCGGTGCCATAACTTCTACATATCTTTCCTTTCGATGGATATACTGGATTCTTCTCATAATTATTGGTGGTCTGCTCCCCGTTTTCTGGTTCCTCTTGGTAGAAACTCGAGGGGATATTATCTTAGCTAGAGAAGCCAAAAAATGGCGCAAGGAGAATCCAGACCAGGAGCCACGCTTTGCAAAAACCGAAATTGATGTGCCAACCATAGCGACTCGTCTTAAGATCTCTTTCAAGCGTCCAGTAAAAATGCTGTGCACAGAATGGGTGGTATTTTCGCAAACCCTCTGGGTATCATTCGCGTGGGGCCTCCTTTTCCTTTTCCAATCCTCCGTCACCCAAACCTTCTCCACAAATTACAACTATAACACCTTTCAGACCTCCCTCATCCAACTCTCTCTCAGTGTTGGCGCCATCGTAGCAACTATCATAAATCCCATCCAAGACCACCTATATTTACAATCATCCAAACGTTCCAAGACAGGAGAACCCATTCCAGAAGCTCGACTCTATTCCTCCATTCCCGGTTCTCTGCTATTCACCATAGGTCTCTTCTGGTACGGATGGTCTTCCTATCCATCTCTCCCTTGGATCGTCCCCACACTCGGTATTGGCTGTGTGGGCTTTGGAATATATTCCATCTATCTAGCCGTTGTAAATTACCTGACAGATTCCTACGAAAAATACAACGCATCTGCTCTCTCGGCCGCATCTTTGGGGAGGAACACATTTGGCGCATTCTTACCACTGGCAAGTCCAGCACTCTTTACAAATTTAGGATTTCAATGGGCGAGTTCTTTGCTGGGTTTCGTCGCATTGGTGTTGAGTTTAGCTCCGGTATTGTTGTTAGTAAAGGGAGAGGAAATTAGGAAAAGAAGTCCCTTTATGAAGGAGGCGACGTTTGCGAGAGAGGATGCCAGGATAACAGAGGAGAGTGTGTAGAGAAGATTTGAACACATAAAGGGCGATACTGTATTTGTATAAGAGATTTGTATTTCTGTATCAGGCGTTAACAGGAGGAAACTTTTGAATGATGATCATCAGGCAGGGGGTTTCGAATTTCTTACCACGCAACAGGGGCATACGCATTAGCACTTACACTGTAAAGAATATGCCATAGTAGAAAAGAATAAATGATTTGTCAAAACCCGTTCCCATTTTTCATTTCTGATCTATCATTGATAAAAACATGCATGATGAGTGAAAAGTTCAACTGTCCTGTCGAGTTACATCAAATGCGTTGTTGCGGAACTCACAAAATTCGCTAATTATTCTTATCAATTAGGGGGAAAAAATAATAAAAAGATTTAAAAAATTAATTACGCCCCTTGGTCTTTTCAGACGTGCAACAAAACTTCTTTCTCCGGAACAAAGCTGGACCGTTATTCAAAAAAGGCTGTTGAAGTGATGTTCTTGGGATAACTTAACTGATACAGCAACTGTTGAAGCAACTTTCGAGGCAAGGTCAGTCATGCATCTCATTTAATTCACTTAACCCTATCTGTAACGCCAGGATATTTAACACGATAAGTAACTTGCTATGTAATGAATAATTCATTTCTGGTATCCCATGTAATTCTCAATTGATGTATTTCTGTCGCCTCGCATAATCACCCTATTTTCCAGAATCCTCCTTCAAGCTGACAATACGGTTCAGTACAATCTTATCATCCGTTGAGTCTGAGTCCATTGCCTAAAAATTGTTAGGTGAAATTCCAAAACATAAACATACATCACATCAGGTAGCTTACCATATATGCTACACGCATGGCTTGGAATCTGACAGATTCAGGACCTCCCTTTCCGAGCTCTGATTCTCCAGCAGCTTCTGGCCATGGAGCTCGTCTTCGTACTTCGTCAAATCCAGATTCAATAAGGGCATTAGGCCAGATTTCCTCGCTATCAGGGTTGATATCATTCAAAAAGCCACCTTCAGCGTCGTCTGGCTTTTCACTCTTGAAAAGCGAATTGAATATTCTAACTTCCACATTCTTTGAGCCCTCTGCAACCCAATGAATGTAAGTCTTAGGCTTCTTGACCTCCTTGTCGTAGACAGCTCGAATTTCTGTGACCTTGTCTCCATCTTTGGAGAATGAGATTGCCTTTACAGGATATGGGATGTGGAGTAAGCCGACGGATTTTCCAGGAGCTAGACGGAAATAATCTTTGCTATCAACTTCTCTGAAATCACTTCTCTCAATATAAACAGTTTTAGTCAACTTGACCTTATGGCTGCCCATTGCAGGTACTTTAGATGAAAATGGAATATCAAGCTCCAACTCTTCGGCATCCTCGATGATGACAGGTACAGGATCGAGAACTAACATAAGTCTGGGAACTGTGAGCTCCAAGTACTTACGAACACTCTGGTCGAAACGAGCGAGTTGAATATTGGTAGGAGCTGTCGTTACACCAAGTTCGTTGATAAACTCAAGAATAGCTCCAGGAGGGACACCGCGTCTTTTAATTCCGATCAACGTGTATAGTCTTGGATCATCCCAACCCCTAACATATTTCTCGTCTACAAGTTTCTTGAGCTTTCGCTTTGAAAGGACAGTACCCGTAATACTTAATCGACCATATTCTCTCTGCATCGGTTCGTATACTTTCAGAGTACTATTCAACCATTCGTATGATACTCTTGATAGGATAAACTCGGTCGTGCAAAGTGAATGTGTGATGTTCTCAAAACTATCGCAAAGACAATGAGTAAAGTCGTATGTTGGGTAAATCTTCCACTTGTCTCCTGTTAAATGATGCGTAGCATCCAGCACGCGGTATGCTGCCAGATCCCACATCTGAGGGTTTCCATCCTCAATGTTCTGCTTCATGCGCAAGAATGCCTCCCTAGGTTTATACTCGCCATCTCGCATAGCTCTGAACTTTCTCAAATTTTCTTCGACGGATTGGTTCGCATGCTCGCATCTGAATCTTGGGCCTCGTGCCTCACCTCCTCGCTGAGCTTTGATTTCAGCATCTAGAATACGTCAGTATTTGTCGGTATTAGCTGCTTGCGCAAAGTTTCTTACCACCACAGTGGCAGACGTAGGCCCCTCCTAAGTTGATGAGTTCCTCTGCTTTCTCGTAGAGCTTATCGAAATTGTCACTTGAGTGTGTGATCTTGTAAGGTGTGAAGCCTAACCATGAAACCATTTCCTTTATCGCTGTGAAATACTTCTCTTCTTCTGCTTCAGGATTGGTATCATCGAATCTCAGGTAACATTGGCCGCCATGATATTTAGCAAATCCAAAATTCACCGCAATAGCTTTGGCATGACCAATATGTAAATATCCATTAGGTTCTGGTGGAAATCGAGTGAAGACTGGTTTCACGGGACGTTCTTTGTACACTTCTGAGAGAAATCCCTGAGCGAATACGTTTGATGGCTCCGCTGCTTTGGCCTCTTCTGCTTTCTTAGGCTTAGGTGCAGCAGCTTCTTTAGATGGTGCCTCTGATTTCGCTTTTGCTTGTGCTGCTTTCTTCGCACGTTTTGCCAATCTTTTCTTCAATTCGGCCTTCGAGACCATCTCCCCCGTCTCCTCATCAAGCTGGAGCTTAGCCGTTCCTTCGGTGATTGCGTCGGCCATGTTGAACGATAAGGTCCGATAGCTTTGAGTTATGGTATAGTTTGATGGTCCCGACAATTTATGAGTTCCTCGAAGCCCAGGTATTTTAAAATCGAGTGAGATTTTCCTCTTATCGTTTCGTTAGACAAGCTGATATGGAGGGGTCAATGAAGTGGGGATGAGTCAAAATTATTTGAAAGGCTGAAATTGAGACAAGGCTACCTAAGCAGGGGTTTGTACTGTGGCTGAGCAAGGCACAAGGTCCGTGCATTATAAATACTCAGCCTTCTATTACGTCCCTACCTAGTATTTATTAATTGTCTTGCTGCCTTGATAAGTTCATGTTACTTCACTTTCCAAGAACCCTTAGGTATTTATCTAGATCTGTATATATACCTATCTGCTCAAACTAAAACTTAGATCTACATAATTATATTGATGCTAAATATCAAAAAAGTCATGTCTATTGTACCAGCTGACGAGATCCCAACTGTATCACTTCTTTATCACTTGAAGAAGTTGACTCCTTACAAAGCAGATACTACAGACGAATTCACTGCGACTCCAAATCAATCTTTTAATGATCGCATCGGCTTGATTCGCGGTGACATTACCCACCTCGAAGTGGACGCTATTGTTAATGCCGCCAACAATTCTTTACTTGGTGGAGGAGGTGTTGACGGAGCTATTCATCGTGCTGCTGGACTAGACTTGTTGAGGGAGTGTCGAACTTTGAATGGTTGTAGGACTGGATCCGCCAAGATTACTGATGCCTATGAACTTCCATGTAAGAAAGTCATCCATGCCGTCGGACCGGTCTACGACAGTTATAAGCCGGATGTTTCTGAGGAGAAGCTCGAAGGATGCTACAAGAAAAGTCTGGATCTAGCCGTTGAGAATGACTGCAAGACTATCGCTTTCAGCGCCTTAAGCACCGGAGTTTATGGTTATCCTAGTGATGAAGCTGCTCCTGCCGCTCTTATGACTGTTAGGAAATTTCTCGAAAGCGAGAAGGGCTCGAAGATGGAAAAGATTATATTTTGCACCTTCGTTGCTAGGGATGTTGCCGCTTACAACAAATGGATTCCGTGAGTAGATCCTCCTAGTCCTAATGTAATAAGTTTAACTAACAATAATTCACAGACGTATCTTCCCCTCAACAGAACCTGATGCCGAAGAAGAATGGGAGGAAGTCGATGAGGTTGAATCTGCTGAGAATGGAGCTGTGTTGGAGAAGGGTACTGATAATGCCAAGGATGATGCAGAGGCGAGTAAGGTTGAGCTTCCGGAAGTTCCAACCAAGGAACCGATTGAGGATGAAGGACATGCTGCAAAGAGGCAGAAGTCTGGGGATGATGAGAAATTGTGATGATTTATGAGAAATTATGATGGATGACATTCCTGGATTAATGGTTTTCGATACTAAGTAGTGTTTTATGAAAAATACAGCTTATGATTCCAAAATTATGACGATAAACCATGTGAAGTTATTCCCAAAAGCTACCCCTCTATACCCCTCCATGCCCCGCCTTTTTGTTCTTGCTTACTAATTACATCCATTATCTTCCAGGTAGTCTCCATCTCTTCTATTCTTCCAGTCTAGTGTCCGAAGACTTTGTGTTAAACCACAATTCCACGGCCTTGATAGTCAACTTATCATCGCTGGCTCATTTGCATTGATAAGATCCAAAGATGTCGGCAACTACAAATATCTACAAGGAGAATATCGACTTCGCAGCTCTGGGGAGAGAAGACCCAGGTTTTGGCAAATTGTAGGTTCCCAATCAATTGGAAATTTTGTCCTCTGTCTTGGCATTTACTTGTGAGCAATTGATTCAAAGATCTTTCATAATATTATCAGTCTGCAACATTCTTGTTTTGCACCAGCTGAATGCTTTCCAGCTTGAAGTCAAATGGTCAATTGGATTTTAGCGATCCTAAATCGGTCCAGCAGCTCACAAAATCTCTGTTAAAGCGAGACTTCAGTCTAAATTTGACGCTTCCAGATGACCGGCTCTGTCCACCAGTAAGTCTACTATGGTCTTTAATCATCATATATCATTCATTAGTCCAAGCTGAATGATTCAAGGTACCTAATCGATTGAATTATATACTTTGGCTGCAAGATCTTCTTGATACTTCAAGTGATATGTATACGGACTCTTACAATCCTAATCGACAAATTCATGGGCTCGATATTGGCACAGGAGCAAGTTGTATATATCCACTTTTGGGTTGTGCTCAACGCCCTCTGTGGAGATTCACTGGAACAGGTTTGCCCCCTTAATTCATCATTAGAGATGGCTATTAAATTGCCTTAGATATTGACGACAAGAGCATTACCTTCGCTAAAACGAATGTTCAAATTAATGGGCTGCAAAATCGGATTCAACTGATCCAGACCAAACCACAGGACCCACTGATACCTCTCGATGAGATAGGCTGCCATAGGTACTTCTTACTTTTCCCATAGAAGAAATGGTGTTTTGTTGATAAGTCCAAGTTTAGACTTTACTCTTTGCAATCCGCCATTTTATACTTCCGCTGAAGACCTAATTTGCTCTGCGTCCCTCAAAGAACGTTCCCCATTCACGGCCTGTACTGGCTCTGAAACAGAAATGGTCTGTGAAGGTGGTGAAGTATCTTTTGTTTCAAGGATGATTGATGAATCCTTACAACTGCGAAATAGGGTTCAATGGTATACTTCAATGCTTGGAAAATTCTCTAGTCTATCTAAAATCATTGAGCAGCTGAAGGAAAATGAAGTCGATAACTATGCCGTCACGGAGTTTGTACAAGGCAGTAAAACGAGAAGGTGGGCGGTTGCATGGAGTTTTGATGATAAAAGACCGAGTATGACAGTATCTCGTGGGTGCGGAAGTTTACAAAAGAGTTTACTGCCATTCCCAGCAGAGCAGACGATTACGGTAGGTTTCGGTTGTCCATGGATTTGACCTTGAGTATTTTGAATGTTAACTGGTCTCAAGATTAATGCGCATGATGAAACTGCTATCGCTGCACGTCTACACGGCACGTTGTCTGGACTCATCCCGATATGGAGCTGGGAATCGAAAGTCTTCGCAGGTATAGGCTTCTGTGACAAGGCTGTCTGGTCTCGAGCGTCGCGAAGACAGAGAAGTGATATTAATGATGGAAAGTCAACTGCTAACTCGGAACTTTTGCCTGAAGATATGTCCTTTGGGTTCAAGATCTCCTTGGAGACACTTGAGGCACAATCTGAAGGAAGTAAAGTTATTGTTCGGTGGTTGAAAGGTCACGATAGTGTGCTTTTTGAGAGTTTTTGTGGTATGATAAAAAGAAAGGTACAAGACATATGATGTCAGATTAATTAAGCCAAATTACTCCTTGTCGATTTGGGGTGGAGAGGCTTAGAAGAAGTGAGCTGTGGGGATAACGACGATTGCAACGGAATACGGATGACACAGAGCAAAGGCCCAACCGAGTCAATAATCCTCCAATCTAATAAATCGGCGCTGAGAGATTGATGTGTGTAAAATTATTTTCGCATGGGAGAATTTGATTCAAAACGAAGGAGAGAGGATAAGAAGATAATAAGTGGGTGAGGTGATGGAAAACATCAAGAGGCATCGATGAATCAATCATAAAAGGGATGACTTCCGAATGCGAGATTAAAAGTCCCACCCAAAAGCATGTAACTGATGCAGTATTTACTCGAGTATGATGATATTCATCGTCAATTTAAAACATTTCCCAACGTGAGACTTATTATCTACCGGTTTGTCTCTTCACTGCCAGTCCGTCGTAACTACTCCTGACTAATAACGGCCCTAATGCTCAGCCTTGTTTGTGTTGCGTGCGCTCTCCCCGCTTCATGTTTCTCCTTCTCTCTTCTCGCCATAACCCATAATCACTCGAACATATGACTTGAAAAAGCATTTCTTTCACTTTTTACAGAGTACTTGTATTGTTTCATGTTCCTATTAGCCTCGCAAATGTTTTTGCAAATGTTTCTACAGTCCTTAATAATTTCTCCAATGACCAATCGACTTTGTTTGCAGTATTGATTAATGTTCATTTATTCCTTCTAATTCACCACGCTTCTTCGTATTTAAAAAGTTGTTCACACCACCTACCCATCACCTCGGACCTGTTCTCTTCGGCATTGATGTTGTTTTTGCCTTCCATCATATACATTACCAACTATCACAAGTCTGTGATACTTAAATCCCCTCTGGATTAATATTTGATATCCGAAATCCAGTCCTGGCATCACGATCTGTTTGACATTTTGATATCCCCATCAGCATTGGAACCACATATCTATCTACATCAAGCCTATTACAGACCATGACAACCATGATATCCAAGAATAGTATTTCAGAATCATCGGTGGCAAATGGAAGCGATAACACATCCAACCCTCTGTCAACGTCTTCAAATACTCTTCCGCGAAAGAAAAACAGAGCATTAAATAGAATATCCACCACTATTACTGCAAAATTCACCCGACGATTTTTGGCCTTCCCTACCCTACCCACTGAACTTCGACTCTTGATCTGGAGGCACGCTTTACCCGATCCACTCGTTCACGAATTATACCCCAGCTGTCCGACCAGCTCACCTTACAACTTCAAAACCAAACTTCGATCCAACCGGCGACGAGTCCCTACGCTTTTGCACACATGTCGGGAATCAAGAGAGGTGGCTCTAGCCCACTACAGTCTCATGTCGTATGATCCACCGCCCGTGGCGGAACCTCGCGAAGCCGTTGCGGGAATCACTCCATTCTACTTTAATCCTACCATCGATACTCTATTCCTGAATTGCGTGGCGTCCATCTTTCTCGACGTGAGATGGTTCCTCCTCGACGAAACCCCAAAATCAATCGCGCCAATGAGAGGATGGAAAAACGTAGCATTAGACAGTCTACACATGCGATTTGTAGCCGTAGTCGCGACCGACCTCCCAACACCCCAACACCGAATCCGAGAATTGTTCCCCGATCTGGAAAGATTAATTATTGCGGTCGACAGTAAAAACAGCGCGAGAAGAAGATTAAGAGCGAGTTTGCGACCGGGTAATGCGACCGAGTTGGTAACTGTAGGTTTGGATGATGTAGAGGGCAGCGACGAGATTGGTCTATATTTTGACAAAGATTTTGGATTCGCCAGCAGCGGTACCGGGGCCAGTTCATCCACAAACCTAGCGGGAAGCCTTACGATTACTGAAGTGGATGAGGACGATGATGAAAATGAACAGGAACAGGCGGAAGAGAGTAGGAAACCGGAATTAACAATGTGCAGAGTCAAGAGAGATAGGTTTTACGTGGGTTTAAAACAAGATTTGGTTTATTCCTACGTGGGAGGTTGCCAGTTACTGAGGGCTGCGCGTAGAAAAATACTCAGAAGAGGAAGATAGGGGGTGCTTGGTGTTGGTGTTGGTGTTGGTGAGTGGGACTCAATTATCCAGCGTTGCTTTTCAAGTAAAAACAAAATGCCTGGAAGCTATCACAGAAGTAGGGTTCACCGTGATAGGTAGGCATCCAAGCCAGAAGGGTTTCTTTCACGATAGGAAAGTTCTCAAATGGGGTTTGATGAGGATGAACATAATAGTAAGATACTGGATATAGCAGCAGTCAGGAGAATCGGTGCGATTTCGAAGCACGAGATGGTAATGGAACTCGGAGGTGTTGCGAAAGGGACAGGCAGATGACCGATATGATTTTTATACCATTTCAAGACGTGGCAGGCGTATGGGCAATAATGAAAAAGGCAGTCCCTCGAAGGGATCAATGAAGTAAAGATTAGCATGCACTTATGAAATAAAAACTTTCTCTAGTTACTTTTTGCACTGTTTCTGTCATGCCTGCACAGTTCATATTCTCTTCCTTGGAATTTTTCCTAATTCCCCAAAAGTGTCAACGCTTTATCCTCATATCGAGTCGTCCAAAATATTTCGTCGCCTGCTAACTCGCTCACTCATGCCAAAATCCGCGTGGTGTTGCCCCTTGAATAAATCTGATATCCCCCGCACATCTACCTACCACTTAGCCTCCTTCCTGTCCAAGAATCCCTTCAAGATAGCAATCAGATTCTCCAACGCACCCAACCAAACTCTCAACGCGGCCTCAACCTTGGAATTGTCATCTCCAAGCTTGACGTAGAAATCTTTTCGGTAGGGGCACGCTGACATGGCGGCGCTGAATATCGGCTTTACCATGAAGGAGTGGTGCGGCTTGAGGGTCTCGCCGTAGGCGTTACGGAAGGATACGGAGAGTTCGTCTGAAGGGGCGGCGAGGTTTTGGGAGAGTGCAATGCAGGTGAAGTCTAGACCACTGTGGGGGGATGGAGCGTTAGTTTCGGTTTTGAGGGATGGAGGGGTGGTTTCTGTGGGAATTGGGGTTTTGGTTGTCTTTTATATAATTATGGACGGATGATTGGGGATATGGGATATTGTGATTTGTAGAAATGTAGAGAATTACATACCGGACCAACCAGACTAAACCTTCGGTAGCGGTGTGCTTCTTGGTCTTGAGCTCATTAATGACCAATTCTTGAAGAGTCTCTGATTCTGCTGGTGCAGCGAGTTGTCTCTCGCGGAGTTTCTGCAGGATTGTTAGCATATTTGTCGTTTTGTCTCTAGGGATAAATAAATAAACATTCCTTGATGTTACCACCCATGTCGTTCTTGACGGGGTTGAATGCTACGGATCCCATCACATCTGCAATTTGTTAATTTAATGGTCGAGAGAGAGAGAGAGAGACAGGTGGAAGGGAAGCTACCAAAGAGAGTAGTGAGAGAATCGGCAGCTTGGAGAAACTCGGTCGTGGAAATCGCATTATCCTTTTCCTTGTTGACGGGGACATCGACGAATGATTTATCGAGGGTATCGATGAAAGTTGCTCCAGGGGGGATTGTCTTGACAGTTGCCATTTTGAATGAATGAATGAGCTTATTTGGGTTGATGAGTTGATGAGTTGATGAGTTGATGAAGATGGAAGTTAAATGAAAATGGCAGATATGAGGATGAGTAGTACTTTGAAAGCGATAGATAATGAGAATCTTAAATCAAAGCTCTCAGAGATGAACAGATATGGGAAGCTTAAGAGGAATCAAGTTGCTCGATGAAACTCGTGGCATGAATTGGGGAGTGTTTGGTGGATCTGCTGGATCTTGGTGGGTTTTGGTGGGGCAATGCAAAGCTTCAAAGGGGCCGGGGTTGTGAGAAGGGCGGTCAAGATTAAGGTCACGGGTTTTATTTGGCAATTTGAAACGGAAACTTGGGCAATGATTTATCTCATCCTCAGACCCCCTGGTTCGATTATATTTTAGTATCATTTTACAGTAAATATATAGTCTTTTATTAATTATTGTATAATTAGAATTTAGGTATAATTCAGCCAATTAAAACTTGGGGAAAGATAATCTCCTAAAGGGTTTGAGAGCTTTTGATCGCTTTTTTGATGAGGAATTATTTTTGTTTAGTGAGAGTATTTTAATAATATAGTTTATTCTTTCAAATCCAATTTATCAAAAAAGTAATTATATCATTTGAAAATCTTTATTTTCTATTATATTCTGAATCTGTAATAAATTTCTGAATTTCGTGATTGATTTAAAAGATTATTATTTATTTTATTTTTTCAATATTTCTTGTTTTAAATCATTAATTATAACAATCTTAATATTTATATACTAATTATAAAAGTAATATCAATCAAATTTTTTTATTGAATTGAATATTTTATAAATCTTTTAATTATATCAGTAATATTAGGATTATATTATGGATAAGATTGATTGAGATGATTGAAATAATTGAGATGATATTTTGAATAGGAAAATGAAAATGGAATTAAAGCTTTTAAAAATCTGAAAAGCTATTTTTAGATATATAGGATTATTCAGAATATATCAGAAGGAGGTAAAAGAAGGCAGGAGCTAAAATAGTGATAATAATAATGATGGAAAGGGTCATTTTTATCTTTCGAGATGAAATATCTGAAATATCAGATTATTAGAATAATAAAATCATTGTTTTGAAGTATCCAACTTTTTCGAAATCATTGATCATAATTCTTCTTGAAAAATCTATTGATATCTTAAAGATCCTTTACTTGATATTATCTTCAAGATATTGTAATGATACTGTATTGGAGGCAGCGGCTGCCTGAGGTTTCGTCTGGTTGGTAATTGTAGATTAAGGCTTTATTATTAGTATTCATTTGAAAGTGAAATCGTTATTAGATCAAGTAGAATATAAATAAACTAATTGATAATTAAATTGAGTATGAAGCTCTTAAACTATAAAATTATCCTAATTATATACTTCTGAATATTATTGGATAATCTAGATAAATTGGTCTATTTAGACTATCCCTTAAATTAGTGTTACGAATCATCGCAACATGGAATCACGTGTGGTAAGGATGGTAAGGATGGTAAGGATGACCAATCATTATATCAGGATCACGTGATGGACCCTACATAATCAAGATCAACTTCCCTAAAAACTCTATCAAAACCTTATCGAAATAATTCGTAAATATTAAAGAGATAGCATATCTCAGATTTTATATTTTTATTAAATTGGCTATCAGTTATTTTGGTTATTAAATTATTGAAGAAAGATTCGATTCAATTGAATACAATTTCTTGAAAAAACAAAATTAACTATAAGATCCTTTGTATTTATATCAAAAAAAGGTGTTTATTGAAAGTGTAGTAAAGATCAGTTTATATAACAAAAGCTTAATGTTTGTTATAATCTCTATAAAACTGATTAAAGGTGGATATTTGGATAATTCATTTTAGCTCTATATTAATAGTAGTCTGCCCTAAAGCCTTAATAAAGGAAAAGGAAACTGGTTCAATAGATTGCTGATTAGGATCCATCATAATTGATATAGTTTAACTATAATAATATTCAAAGTATAATGATACTATATTGAAGATAATAATTATCTAAGATTTATCTAATTAATAATTATAGATTAAGACTTTATTATTAATATTTATTTAGAAATAAAATTGTTATTAAATCAAATAGAATATAAATAAACTAATTGATAATTAAATTGAATATAAAGCTCTTAAACTATAAAATTATCCTAATTATATATTTCTGGATATTATTGGATAATCTAGATAGATTGATCTATCTAGGTTATCTTCTAGATTGGATAGATTAGGTTATCCAATTTATTCATTATATAATCCTTTTAATAATTTCAGGACACTAATCCTAGAATAATTTATTTCTTAGGATAATATACTTCCTAGAATAATAATTCTGAGATTAATATTATTCTAAGACTCTCTATTTTAGAATAAATAAGATCCTAAAATATTTTGTTTTAAGTTATTATAATTGTTTAATTAATTAACCCTAAAATAATTATGATTTTAGGATTTATTGAACTCTAAGACATTTATCCTAGGATTCCTTATCAATAAAGATCTTTTCTGGAAATAGCAGTTCAAACCACTGTACTTGCTTTTATTGTGTTATAATGAATATGATTCGTAATAGTTGTATAAGCTAGAGAATTATTTGAAATATTGGAAAAGAATCCAAGTTCTATTTGTTTCATTGATGCAGCTATAGTACAAGTCTTTGAAAAGGAGGCTAAAAGGATATGGTGCACCCCCTTCAAATATGAGCATCCTGATATCAAATTATCTACTTCTTTGAATAAACAATATAATTATGGGCAATCCTTTAGAGGTATATATTATAGGAAACATCCTGAGTTATACAAAATCTTCGAAATAGAAATATAGGAGAAAAAGAAAGAGGCTAAATAGAAACTAAAACAACTAAATCAAAATTATAAACTATAGTATAATTTAGTCTTTGAGATTGCTAAACTAATTGAGGAAAAGAAGTATTTATCAAAAAGTTCGAAAAAATAAGGTTTTTCAATTAGCAAAACTATCTGTAAAAGGAATATGGCATATTAAAAAGGTAATTGAGATAAAGGGGGAATAGATTGATATCGTTTTGTAAAGGGTTTTTTGAAGCCTAAACTAAAATTATAATTACAAAAACTTAAATCAGATACTCCTGATATCGTACTTGCTATGGATAATACAACAGCGTATAATGAAGCTCTGACTACGAACTTTTTGAAGGTTGCTAAGATTGTATGTATTGGGTTGATTTCAAAGGTGTACATACTAATTCAATAGTATAATGATAAATGGTTTGTTATTCTTGATTCTCTCATTCCTTTTTTGTATAAGAGGGAATGCCTAATTATAAAGGTAGTATATATAAAGTGAAATCAGCAATATATATATAATTGTATATACAAGTATTAGTGTATATACAATAATATATATATTGATATAATATATAATATAGTTTATCACCAGGTCGCCAATGTCACTAGGTCGCCACTTTTTATATTATTCAATTATCTCAATTTCAATATACAATATTTCAACGAATTATTATGGAAAAATCATCAAAAGAAGCCTGAATTATCTTAATTATTGAAGCTATTTATAAATCTAAAAATCTGTCAATTATTAAAGTTATAAAAATCTATATTATACAATAAAATCAACGATTGAAGCAATCAAATGGAAATTCAAACGAATTATTATAATCTTACAAAAATAGAAAAGGAAGTGATTTTTGAATATATATTTGATATAAATATAAGAGGATTTTTATTTAAATTCAAAGATATAGAAGATATATGTCACGAACCACACTCATTATTATAAAATAAATCTAGGTATCGGTGTTTGAGCCGCTTTCTTCAGGAGGATCCTTATCGATAAGGAATCCTAGGACAAATATTGTCCTAGAACAAATAGTATTCTAAGAAGAATAAATTAGGCAATTATTGGATCTTAGGATAAGTATCTTAGGATATAATTTGTCCCAGGATTATTATTCTAGGATAGGATTTGTCCCAGGATTATTATTTTAGGATAATATTTATCTCAGGATTATTATCTTAGGATTGGAATCATTCTAGGATTAGTGTCTTAAAACAAATAATAGATTATATAATAAAGCCTCTAGGAGTATAGGCTTCTCAAAACTCCTAGAAGCCTCCAGGAGCACAAGTTTCTCAAGGCTCTAGGAAGAAATCAGTATATAGTCAGAATAGTTTTATAGTTTAAGAGCTTTATATTCAACTTAATTATCAATTAGTTTATCTATATTCTATTTGATCTAATAACGACTTCACTTTCAAGTAAATCCAATTGATAAAGTCTTAACCTATAATTATTAACTAATAAAACCTCAGATAGCTGTTGCCTCCAATATTGTATCGTTATATTTTGAGTACTGTTTCGGTTAAGCTATATTAGTTATAATGGACTTTATTCAGCAATCCACCGAATCAGTTTCCTTCTCCTCCATTAAAGCTTCAGGATAGGCTGCTGCCAATATAAAGTTAAGACAAGCAATCCAAATATCTACCCCTAATCTATTTTATAGAGATTGTAACAAATATCGAGCTTTTGTTATATAAGCTGATCTTTACTATACCTTTAATGGATATCTCTTCTTGACACCAATATAGAGAATCTTGTGGCTAATCTCGTTCTTTCAAGGAATTATATTCAATTGGATCGAACCCTTTATCAATGACCTAATAACCAAAACTATTAATGATCAACTCAATGAAAATATGAAATCTGAGATACATTATCTTTTTGATATTTACAAGTTATTCCGACAAGGTTTCAATAGGGTTTTTAAGGAAGTAGATCCTGATCATATAATTAAAAGAACATTACAACAACTTAAACAGACAGGATCAATTACAATCTATATTGCTAAGTTCCAATAATATATTAAATATATTATATAAAATAATAATTATTTTAGATTCTAGTTTTATAAGGGATTCAAGGATATTATCAAGGATGAGCTAGCAAAAGCTCCAAAATCACCAAATCTTTCTGAGTTAATCGAAATCTTTATTCTAATCAACAATTGTTTTTATAAAAGATAAATAAAGAAAAAGGGAATTATTCAGGAAAATAGAAAATTTTCTAAATCTCAATATCAGAATAGACATTATAATGCCGGCGATTCAATAGAATTGGATGGAGCTGAATATTGATATAAATCAAATAGACTTAATATTGAAGAAAAGAAAAAATGTAGAGAAAATAATCTATATTTCACTTATGGAAAAGATGGGTACATATCTCGAGATTATAATCAGAAGAAGTTATTCGCTGCAAAAGGCAAGAAACAAATAAGATTTGGAAATAAGAGATAAAGACCCTAAAAAGTAGGTATATTAAAAGATAATTCTTGTAAGATTGGATTATTAGAAAAAGAGTTACCCCAATCATATCCAGAACAATTCAGAGAGTTAGATATAATCATTCTATCTACAAAAATGGAATTATCCAGAAATGCTGATGAGGAAGTTGAGCTTACAAGGAACCATAAATCAGTCGAATTGTTTGAAGAGAAAGGATCTATAAACGGATTTGAAGGTAATCAATAAATCAATAAAGTATACCTAAGACCTTAAGAAAACAAATTATAATACCTAACCAATTATCTTAATGGAAAATATACATAATACTATCACAAAGAAGATAAACCTGATTTTATAGAAAAATATCAGACTCATGATCATCCAATCTTGTTGATCCTATACATCATCATTTATAACAACCTTTATCGAATAATATTCAAGGAGAATATAAGGGAAGACAATATTAAAAGATTTGTTGCAGACTTAGACTCTCCTTAAATTAATGAAGGATAGGAGCATAGCAATCATGACCTAAAAATCAGAGATGTATAAGAAATCCTATTACAAACTGGATATCGCAAAATCTGGCGTAGAATTGATTATTACTATGAATATTGATGAGCCAAGGATTATTACCGAGATTTTCAGATAGGACCAATAAAACTATCAATAGCTATACCCTATAGATTATTAAATATAAGCGAACATTAGTATAAATGATTGAACCTCTTCATTAAAGAATAGATCACCAAACTATTATTACTAGAATTCAATAATACAATTAGGATTAGACAATTAATTATAGGAATCAGTCTCGGAAAATAGGAAGTTAAAGTTTTGATTGATTTAGGAACTATAAGAATATTTATGAATCCCAATTTTATAAAAGAAAACGGAATCCTTATTAAACTTAAAGAATATCTATATTAATTGATATTATTAGAAGGAAAGAAGATTAAAGTAAATAGATAGGTACAAAAACAAATTATTGCTTTAAAAATAATTATGTCAAAAGGGCATATTGAATAAGTCAAATTGGACTTAGTATTATTAGACAGATATATAGTAGTCTTAGGAATCCTTTAGACTAGAAAATATAATCCAAATATTGATTAAATAAAGGATACCCTTATATTCGATTGTTGTTAATACAAGAACAAATGATTATATAATCCAAAAGAACAGATTTCCAAGGAGATCGGATATTATACTATAACAGCTACAGATCCTCTACTAATCGGCAAGATCGATGCAAAAGAAATTCTAGTACAGTACAGAAAATTTGCCAAGTTGTTCAAAGATTTACAGGATTTGAGAGCCTTGTCAAAATATAAGTTTTGGGATTATGAGATCAATTTCAAAGAAGGATTCATATCCCTAATTGAAAGATTGAGATCATATAATCTTAATACTTTAAGAATATAAGAAGAGTATTAATCGAAAATTGAAAAGAAAGGATGGATTAGGAAATCCAAGTCCCTTTATATATTTAATATATTATTAGCATTCAAAAAAAGAGATCTGAATGATTGATCTTGTAGAGATTATTATTGAATAAACAATAAGATTATCAGGGATATGTACTCTATACCTAAAGTCTAGGAGTTAAGGGATAAATTAAGCAAGGCAATGATCTATACTAAACTGGATCAAAGAAATATCTTCAATCTTATACGAATCAAGGAGGGATACAAATGAAAGATTGCTTTCATATTACCTTCCGGATTATGGGAATATATTATTATATCATTTGGGTTAACAAATATACCAATTATATATCAGTAATAGAATAATAAGATACTCAAGGAGTTTAGCTTATTTGTAATCTGTTATTTAAATGATATCCTGATCTTCTCCCAAAAAGAAGAAGAATATAAGGAATATATCTTTAAGGTATTCAAAATATTTAGGAAGGTCGATTTATGATTCAAATTATCAAAATATAAGTTTGAAGTCAAGAAGATAATCTTCCTGGAATATGTAATCGAATCAGGTCAGATGAGCATTAACCCAGAAAAAACTAAGAAAGTAAAAAATTAGGAACAATCTAGAAATATTAAGGATATATAGATTATATTAAGATTCGCCAATTTTTGTCGGGTATTCATCAAAGACTTTTCTAAAATGATAGAATCATTTACGAAAATGACGAAAAAGGGTATAGGATTTATATAAAGCGAAAAGGCAGAGCAAGTCTTCCAGGAAATTAAGAATAGATTTATTAGGGAACTTATACTCTATAATTATTATGACAATCAAGAAAGTATCATTAAAACAAATGTTTCCGATACCTATATAACAGGAGTTTATCTTCAAAGAGATAATAATAGGAAACTATACCTAATTGCTTATTATTCCAATAAGATAAATAAAACAAAGCAAAATTACAATATCTATAAGAAGGAACTCATAGCTATAATCAAGTCATTGAAACATTGGAGAATCTATCTTCAAGGGGCTAAATTCCTAATAATTATTTATATTGATTATATAAATTTATAAATCTTTATTATAATTAAGATTCTGGATAATCAAAGATTGGCTCGATAAACTGAAGAATTAGCCGGTTTCAATTTAATAATCAAGTATATCAAAGGCAAAGATAATACAAAAGCAAATGTACTGAGTTGGCCACCAAGGTATGAAAATGATAAGATCTATCAAGAAACAGCAATTTTAAAATCTCTTCCAAACAAAGATTTTATTCCGAATCTAATAGAAATTGTTGTTTTAGAGAATAAATCAATGAAAGTCTAGAAAAACAAACTTATAGATATATAATTGAATAAGGAAAATATCAAATAATCTAAGCCACCAATAACTATAAATAGATTGATACAGGTCGCAAGGAAAATTTGGTTATTAAATAGTATTGCCACCAAATTCATCAAAGAACAGTATATATTACTAACTCATAATTATTAGGGAGTACAAAGGATATATTTAAAAATTAAAAGACAATACTAAAGTCTGGGACTCCGAATCATAATCAAAAAAAGTGATCACCGAATATGATACCTATATCAGAAACAAGGCTTTTCGCCATATCCCTTATAGACAGATATATATAATTGAAATACCATTAACACTATAGAAATCAATATTATAGGACTTTATAAGATTGCTACCTAAATCCAAAAATCTGATAATAAGAGTAGAATACAATTACCTCCTAATTATTATAGATTGATTGATCAAATACATGATACTAATACTATATAAGATCACCCTGACTATAGAAACCTTAACAACTATATTCCTAAAAGAAGTTATTATAATATATAGATTATTAAAGAAGATATTGTCCAATAAAAATAAACTCTTCACATCAAAATTCTGGATTGTTTTAATAGTATTATTAAATGTAAAAAGGAAAATATCTATAATATTTTATTTATAAACAAATAAAGAGAATAAATAAATAAACCAAATTGTTGAAATATATCTTTATTGTTATATGAATTATCAATAAAATGATTAGATAAGATTACTACTTTTAATATAATTTGTATATAACAGCTCTATTTTAGAAACTATCTAAGTCTCCCTGAACTATATTAATTTTGGATACGAATTAGTTGTATACCAAGAATCAGATATTCCAGAAATAGAGAATCAATTAGCTATTATACAAACAAAGAAATTCAAGGAAGTTCACAAAGAAATAATAATAGAACTCAAATTCATTGCTGAAAGAAACATTCATTATTATAACAAAAAATGTAATTAAAAGCCAACATTAAAGAAAAAGGATAAAATCTATTTACTTCAAAAAAACATTGAGATAAAGAAACTGAATACAAAATTGGACCATAAAAAATTGGGATTATTCAAAATCAAGAAAATTAAGGGACCCTTAAATTATAAATTAATATTATCAAAAAGTATAAACATCCATTTAGTATTCTATATATCCTTGCTCGAACTAGTATCATCAAGAGTATCTAAAGTTTCTGAAACCGAAATTATATTTATTGATCAAAATGCTGAATACAAAATAAAGAAAATACTAGATTATAAATATATTAGAAACAAAGTCAAATATTTGATAAAATAAGAAAATTATCTGGACTCCGAGAATATATAGGAATTAAAGAAAGATCTTAAGCATTTTAAGAAGTTTGAGGATTTTCGTCGACAGAATCTGGATTTGCCCAAAAAGAAGGAGAATTCAATATAGCTTATATAGACAGCGAATTTATCGAATACAAAAAAGAGGGATCGAAGGGGCTGGAACTAATTGTAAAAAGTTCAGAATCTAATTGACCAAATTGACTAAAAGGATTGGGAGGAATAACAGGCATTAAAATTGCAGCAATTTCTCTTTCTTTTTCTTTTTCTTTTCCAAATCTTTTCTTCTCTTCTAAAGTATCAAGTTCATTAATATACTTGAGGCCTCGCTTAGTCATCTTTTTACAATGTTTGCACAAATAGTCCTACTATTTTCGGAGACATAGGATTTTGACTATAGCTTCTTCCTCCTTTTTTCGAAGTTTTTCTTCTTGTTTATCCAAGGATTCCTAATCATTCATTCTAGGAACCTCTTTATTCCATGTATCTTCTAGATATTGTTCGGTATCACAGAGAGTACGAGAACGTATATATTCGGAACAATGAGTCTTTCAAATATTATTCAGAATCTTAATATAATGGAGGCCTTCTGTACGACAATGTGTGCAGGGAATCATTTCGATACCGGAATTCTGAATTTCAGTAACAAGACGAGATTTCTCTTTGTTCTTTCGACGAACCTTGTAGGAATGCAAATCGTTCATAATGAAAAGAAGTTCGGAAGATATGGAGATAGAATAGATGGGACACCCACTAATTATAAGCGATCGAGGACAATGCTTGGTTAGGAAGGGGATAGTGTCACGAACCACACTTATTATTATAAAATAAATCTAGGTATTAATGTTTGAGCCGCTTTCTTCAAGAGGATCCTTATCGATAAGGAATCCTAGAACAAATATTGTCTTAGAACAAATAGTATCCTAAAAAAAATAAATTAGATAATCATTGGGTTTTAGGACAAGTATCTTAGGATATGATTTGTCCCAGGATTATTATTCTAGGATAGGATTTGTCCCAGGATTATTGTCTCAGAATAATATCTGTCCTAGGATTATTATCCTAGGATTGGAATTATCCCAGGATTAGTATCTTAAAGCAAATAATAGATTATATAATAAAGCCTTTAGGAGTATAGGTGTAACGATACTGTACTGGAGGCAGTGGCTGCCTGAGGTTTCGTTGATTGGTAGTTGTAGGTTAAGGCTTTATCAATTAGGTTCACTTGGAAGTGAAGTCGTTACTAAATCAAGTAAAATATAGGTAAATTAATTGATAATTAAGTTAAGTATGAAGCTCTTAAACTATGAAATTATTTTGATTATATACTATTCTCTTTCCCTATGCTAACTATGCTAGTTGGGTTAGCACAGCTAGTATTCCTGTAATGTTAGCTTTGCTAACTGAGCTAGCAGAGCTAGTACATTATATGATCTACCCTTGGCCTCAAGATACTAATCCTGAGATAATTCCAATCCTGGGATAGATATTATCCTGAGACAATTTATCCTGGGACAAATCTTATCCTAGGATAAATCTTATCCTAGAACAAATAATCCTGGGACGAATCATATTCTAGAATACTTATCCTAGGACCCAATAATTACCTAACTTATTCTTTTTGGGACATTATTTATCCTAGAACAATATTTGTCCTAGGATTCCTTATCGATAAGGATTTCTCGAAGAAAGCAGCTCAAACATTGGTAACTAGATTTATTTTATAATAATGAGTATGGTTCGTGATACTATCCCTTTCCTGGTTAAGCATCGTCCTCGATTGCTTATAATTGTCTGATCACCCCGAACTTCAAGATCCAGATTCCTTTTCCCTTTTTTCAATATATCACCTATTCGCTTTCAACCCTGTATTGATTATAAAGCTTTTAGGCGAGAAATCAATTTGATTGGAAAGAAAATGGCTCCTTGTACTCGATGTGAAAGTGCTGGTGCCGAATGTATTTCTCCTTGCGATACCAAACATCGTTGCTGTGGTCGTTGTACTACTCTCAATAAATCATGCGATATTCGCGAATTAAACACAATATCCATTGTTTCTGATTGGGAAACTATCGATGCTCAGATCGAGCGTATGGATGCCGAGAAGGATCTTCTTTATCGGCAATAGCTTAAGGTGATATCCAAAATTCTTCGCCTTAATAAACAATAGAAGTTCCTTTATAAACGAAAGTAGAAGATGATTACGGCTGGACTGAATTCTATGGATGAGCTTGATGCTCTAGAAGAAAAAGAAAGATTTGAAAAAGAAAAAGAAAGAGAAATTGCTGCAACTTCAATATCCGTTATTCCTTTCGATCCTTTTGGTCAATTTGGTTAATTTGATTCTGAATTTTCTACAACTGATTCCGACTTCTTCGATCCCTCTTTTTTGTATTTGATAGATTCGCTATTTGTATAAGCTATATTGAATTCTCCTTCCTTTTGGACAAATCCGGGTTCTATCAGCGAAAATCCTTAAACTTTTTAAAATACTTGAGGTCTTTCTCTAATTCCTATATGTTCTCAGAATCCGAATAATTTTTCTATTTCATCAAATATTTGATTTTGTTTCTAATATATTTGCAATCTAATATTTTCTTTATTTTATACTTAGCGTTTTAATCAATAAATATAATTTCAGTTTCAGGAACTTTAGGTGCTCCTAATGGTACTAGTTCGAGCAAGGATATATAGAATACTGAATAGATGTTTATATTCTTTGATAATATCAATTTATAATTCAAGGGTCCTTTAACTCTCTTGATTTTGAATGATCCCAATTTCTTATGATCCAGTTTTGTATTTGATCTCTTTGTCTCAATGTTTTTTCGGAATAGTGTAACGATACTGTACTGGAGGCAGCGGCTGCCTGAGGTTTCGTTGATTGGTAGTTGTAGGTTAAGGCTTTATCAATTGGATTCATTTGGAAGTGAAGTCGTTACTAGATCAAGTAGAATGTAGGTAACTAATTGATAACTAAGTTGAGCACGAAGCTCTTAAACTATGAAACTATTCTGACTATATACTAATGAATGTAAGGGAGCTCTAAGGAGCCCTAAAGCTCCAAAAAGCTCCTGGAGCTCTAAGGAGCCCTAAAGCTCCAAAAAGCTCCTGGAGCTTTCAAAGCTCCTAAGGCTCCTTATCACGTGATCTACCATTAGTCCTAGGACACTAATCCTGGGACAATTCCAATCCTAGGATAATAATCCTGGGACAGATATTATCCTAGGACAATTGTCCTGGGACAAATCTTATCCTGGGATAAATGATCTTGGGACGAATCATGTCCTAGAACACTTGTTCTAGGACCTAATGATTGCCTAGCCCATTCTTTCTGGGACATCATTTGTCCTAGGACAATATTTGTCCTAGGATTCCTTATTGATAAGGATCCCTTCGAAGAAAGCGGCTCAAACATTGGTAACTAGATTTATTTTATAAAAATGAACGTGATTCGTGACAAATAGATAGACTTTATCCCCCTTCTTTAGTATTGGCTTTTGACTACACTTCTTGTTATAATAATGAATATTTCTTTCAGTAATGAACTTAAGTTCCATTGCTATTTCTTTATGAACTTCCTTAAGTTTCTTTGTTTATATAATAACAGATTGGTTCTCTATTTCTGAAATATCTGGTTTCTTATATACAACTAATTCATATCCAAAATTGATATAATTTAATGAGATTTGGGTAGTTTCTAAAGTAAAGCTATTATATACAAATTATGCTAAGAATAATAGTTCTACCCAATCATTTTGTTGATAATTTATATAATAATGAAGATATACTTCAATAATCTGGTTTATTCATTCGTTTTCTTTATTTGTTTATAAATAGAATATTATAGACATTTTCCTTTTCACACTTAGTAATATTATTAAAGCGATCCAAAATTTTGATGTGAAGAGTTTATCTTTATCGGACAATATCTCTTCTGGTAATCCATGTACTACAATGACTTCTTTCAGGAATATGGCTGTTAGGGTTTCTGCAGTCAATATGGTTTTATATGATATTAGTATTATATACTTAATCAATCGATCTATAATGACTAGGAGGTAATCATATTCCACTCCTATTGTTAGATCCTTGGATTTAGGTAGCGGTCCTATGAAATCCTATAATATCGATTTCCATAATATAGATGATATTTCAATTGTATATATCTGTCTATAAGGGGTATGGCAAGAAGCCTTGTTCCTGATACAGGTATCATATTCAGTGACCACTTTTTTGATCATAGTTCAGAATCCTGGATTCCAATATTGTCTTTTAATTCTTAAATACATTCTTTATACTCCCTAATAATTATAAATTGATAATGTATACTATTCTTCAATAAATTCGGTGGCAATATTATTTGGTAGCCAAATTTTCCCTGCGACTTATATCAATCCATCTACAATTACTAGCGGCTCAGGCTATTTGATGTTTTCCTTATTCAATTATATATCTATGAATTTGTTTTTCCAGACTTCCATTGATTTATTCTCCAAAACAACAATTTCTATTAGATTTGGAATAAGATCTTTGTTAAAAAGAGATTTCAAAATCGCTGTCTTTTGATAGGTTTTATTATCCTTATACCTTAATGATCTGTTTAATATATCTGCCCTTGCATTATCTTTGCCTTTGACATACTTGATTATCAAGTCGAAACCAGCTAATTCTTCAGCCCATCAAATTAATCTTTAATTATCCAGAACCTTAATTATAATAAAGGTTCATAGATTTATATAATCAATATAAATAATTACTAGAAATTTAGCCTCTTAAAGATAGATTCTTCAATGTTTTAATGATTTGATTATAACCATGAGTTCCTTCTCATAAATGTTGTAATTTTGCTCTATCTTATCCATTTTGCTAGAATAATAAGTAATTAGATGTAGTTTCTTATTATTATCTCTTTGAAGATGAACTCCTACTATATAGATATCAGAAGCATTTGTTTCAATAATGCTTTCTTAATCGTCATAATAATTGTAGAGTATAGGTTCCCTGGTAAATCTATCTTTGATTTTCTGGAAAGCTTATTCCGCCTTTTCATTTCATACAAATCCTATACCTTTCTTTATCATCTCTATAAGTGGTTCTATTATTTTGGAAAAGTCTTTGATGAATATCTAACAAAAATTGATGAATCTTAATATAATCTATATATCTTTAATGTTTTTAGATCGTTCCTAATTTTTTATTTTCTTGGTTTTCTTTAGGTTGATATTTATCTGACCTAATTCAATTATATATTTTAGAAAGATTACCTTCTTAATTCCAAACTTATATTTTGATAATTTGAATCGTAAATTGATCTTCCTAAATACTTCGAATACTTTAAGGATATATTCTTTATATTCTTTTTTTTTCTGGGAGAAGATTAGGATGTCATCTAAGTAACAGATTACGAATAAGCTAAACTCCTTGAATATTTTGTTGTTCTATTATTGACACATAATTGATGCATTTGTTAACCTAAATAACATAACAATATATTCCCATAATCCGGAAGGTAATATGAAAGCAGTCTTTTATTCGTGTCCCTCCTTGATTTGTATAAGATTGAAGGTATTCTTTTGATCTAGCTTAGTATAGATTATTGCCTTATTCAACTTATCCCTTAATTCCTGAGCTTTGGGTATAGGGTATATATCCCTGATGATCCCATTGTTTATTTGATGATAATCTCTATAAGGTCGATTATTCGGATCTCCTTTCTTGAATGCTAATAATATATTAGATATATAAGGGGACTTGGATTTTTTAATCTATCCCTTCTTTTTAGTTTTAGATCGGTATTCTTCTTATATTTTTAAAGTATTGGGGTTATATGGCCTCAATCTCTCAATTGGGGGTATGAATCCTTCTTTGAAATTGATTTCATAATCCTAAGGCTTATATTCTGACAAGGCTCTCAAATCCTATGGATCTTCGAACAATTTGGCGAATTTTCTGTACTACACTGGAATTTCTTTTGTATCGGTTTTGCCAATCAATAGAGGATCTATAATTGTTATAATATAATATCTGATCTCTCCGAAAATCTGTTCTTTTGGATCATATAATTATTCGTTCTTGTAACTACAACAATCAAATATAAGGGTATCCTTTACCCAATCAATATTTGGATTATACTTTCTAATCCAAGGAGTTCCTAAAATTACTGTATATCTGTCCAATAATACTAAGTCCAATTTGACTTGTTTAGTATACCCTTCTAGTATAACCATTTTTAGAGCACTAATCTATCTTTATATTTATCTGTTTACTTCAACCTTTTTTCCTCTCAACAACATCAATTGATATAGATATTCTTTAGATTCAATAAGGATTCCGTTTTCTTTTGTGAAATTGGGATTTATAAATATTTTTATAGTTCCTGAATTGATCAAAGTTTTAACTTCTTGTTTTCCGAGACTGATTTCTACGATTAATTGCCCAATCCCAATTGTATTATTGAGTTCTAATGATAGTGGCTCAGTGATCCATTCTTTGATAAAGAGGTTCAATTATTTATGCTAATATTTGCTTATACTTAATAATCTGTAGGGTATAGATACTGATAGTTTTATTGATCCTGTTTGAAAGTCTTGGTAATAATCCTTGGCCTAATAATGTTTATAATAATAATTAATCCTACACCAGATTTTGTGGTATTTAGTTTATAACAGAATTTCCTATATATCTTTGATTATTAGGTTATAATCATTATACTCCTATTCTTCATTAGTTTGAGGAGAGCCTAAGTCTACAACAAATCTCCTAATATTGTCTTCCCTTGTATTCTTCTTGAATACTATTCGATAAGGATTGTTATAAATAATGATATATAAGATTAATAGGGTTGGATGATTATGAATCTGATGTTTTTCTATAAAATCAGGTTTCTGTTCTTTATAATGATGTTATATATATTTTCCATCAAGATAATTGATCAAATATTATAACTTGTTTTTTTAAGGTTTTAGGTAAACTTTGTTGATTTACAGATTATCTTCAAATCTTTTCTTTTTGAATAACTTGATTAACTTATGGTTATTTGTAAGCTCAATTTCCTTATCGGTATTTCTGATTGATTCTATCTTTGTAGATAGGATTATTATATCCAACTCCCTAAATTGTTCTGGATATAGTTAGGGTAACTCTTTTTCTAACAATTTAATCTCACAAAAGTTATTCTTTAATACACCTACTTTTCGGGGTCCTTATCTCTTGTTTCCAAATCTTATTTATTTCTTGTCTCTTATAGCGAATAACTTTTTTTAATTATAGTCTCGAAATATATACCCATCTTTTCTATAGATGAAATATAGATTATTCTCTTTGCATCTTTTCTTCTCTTTAATGTTAAGTCTATTTGATTTATAATAATATTTGGCTTTATCCAATTTTATTGGATCGCCGGTATTGTAATATCTGTTCTGATGTTAAGGTTTAGGAAACTTTCTGTTTTTCTGAATAATTTCCTTTTTCTCTATTTGTCTTTTGTAAAAACAGTTGTCAATTAGAATGAAGGTTTTAATTAATTTAGAAAGGTTTGGTGGTTTTGGAGCTCTTATTAGCTCATCCTTAATGATATCCTTGAGTCCCTTATAGAATTGGGATCTAAGATAATCATCATTTTATATGATATGCTCAATGTATTATTGGAACTTAGCAGTATAGGCTGTAATTGATCTTATCTGCTTAAATTGTCGTAATACTCTTTTAACTATATAATCGGGGTTAACTTCCCCGAAGGCTTTATTGAAACCTTATCGAAATAATTTGTAAATGCCAAAAAGATAATGTGTCTCAGATTTTATATTTTCATTAAGCTAACTATTGGTAACTTTGATTATTAGGTCATTAACGAAGGGTTCGATCCAATTAAACGCAGCTCCTCGAAAGAACAAGATTAGCCACAAGATCCTCTATATTGATGTCGAGAAGAGATGTTCATTAAAGGTGTAGTAAAGATCAGCTTGTATAATAAAGGCTTGATACTTGCTATAATCTCTATGAAATAGGTTAGAGATGGATATTTGGATTGCTTGTCTTGGCTTTATGTTGACAACAGCCTGTTCTGAGGCTCCTATAGAGGAGAAGGAGATTAGTTCGGTGGGTTGCTGAATAGAGTCCATTGTAACTGATATAGCTTAACCGAAAATGATGCTTAAAATGTAACGATACTATATTAGAAGCAGTGGCTGCCTA
The DNA here is from genome assembly GCA_025389085.1 of Sclerotinia subarctica. Lineage (NCBI taxonomy): Eukaryota > Fungi > Ascomycota > Leotiomycetes > Helotiales > Sclerotiniaceae > Sclerotinia > Sclerotinia subarctica. Next base: position 3,652,956 of record QRFI01000004.1, on the reverse strand, counting down.
AGGTTTTGTTGATTAATAGTTGTAAGTTAAGACTTTATCAATTGGATTCACTTAGAAGTGAAATCGTTACTAGATCAAATAGAATATAGGTAAATTAATTGATAATTAAGTTGAGTACAAAGCTCCTAAACTATAAAACTATTCTAACTATATACTGTTCTTTTTCCCTATGCTAATTATGTTAGCTAGATTAGCATGACTAATATTCCTATAATGCTAGCTTTGTTAGCTAGACTAGCAGAATTAGCACATCATGTGATCTACCCTTGGCCTCAGGACATTAATTCTGAAATGATTCCAATCCTGAGATAGATATTATCTTGGGACAATTTATCCTGGGACAAATCTTATCCTGGGATAAATCTTATCTTGAGACAAATAATCCTGGGACGAATCATATCCTAAAACATTTGTTTTAGGACCCAATGATTGCCTAGCCTATTCTTCCTGGGACATTATTTGTCCTAGGACAATATTTGTCCTAGGATTCCTTATCAATAAGGACCCCCCGAAGAAAGCGGCTCAAACACCGGTAACTAGATTTATTTTATAATAATGAGTGTGGTTCGTGACAATAGGCTCCTCAAGGCTTTTAGGAGCCTTTAGAAGTGCAGGCTTTTTAGGGTTCCAGAAAGAAATCAATATATAGTCAGAATAATTTCATAATTTAGGAGCTTTATGCTTAACTTAATTATCAATTAATTTACCTATATTCTACTTGATCTAATAATAACTTCACTTCTAAGTAAATCTAATTGATAAAGCCTTAACCTATAACTATTAACCAACGAAACCTCAGGCAGCCGCTGCCTCCAGTACCATATTGTTACAATATAATGAATTATATTCTTGAATCGAGAGATACAAAGTGTATTAGGAAGTTTTAGATATATTGATTTGTAAAATATTAAATAGAATATAAAATCAGGGTTTTGAGAAATAGGTTTAATATTAATTAATCCTGAAGCTATATTTTCGAAATTAGATATTCGAATTTGTGTATTTATCCCTTTCTTTTTCGATCTAGATCAATGAATCTCTCAAACCCTTTATAATCCAATCAAAGCTCTTTTTTAATCAATATTAATTAAATCTCGAATAACTCATTATCAATCAAGTTCTTTTATATATATATATAAGATTGTATTAACTTTAATTAAAAGTATAAAGAGATTAGTTTATGAGAATATACTTTTAAATATAAAGAATCATATATTTTAAATAACAAATTGTTACGAATCATCGTAATATAAGGTCATATGTAGTAAGGATGGTAAGGATGACCAATCACTATATTAGGTCATGTGGTCCCACTGATCCCATTGAATAGAATCTAATGGGAGCGATGGGACAAGGAATACGAAGATCTATATAGCTAGGAAGGACTCCCTTTGTATAGAGCTTCGTGCTCAAGATCAATCATTTAGTATACCATACTATTAGTTACGAATTGTATCATATTATTATCATTACTTTAAGTCCCTGCTTGACACCTAGTTATAAACCTACTTCGAGAGCCTAGAGCACTTCCACGTGATCTAGACGGCAAACCTCGTAACATATATATACTACTATACATATACTTACCAATGTACATATACTAGTACCTATATGTATTACTATATATATAATACTAATATATATATTATTATATATATACTAATATCTATATATATTATTGTATGTATTATATCAATATATACTATTGTATATACACCGGTACTTGTGTGTATAATTATGTGTATATTGCTGAGTTCACTTCATATATACTACCTTTATAATTAGGCATTCCCTCTTATACAAAGAGAGAATCAGATAATCAAGAATAACAAACCATTTACCATTATACTATTGAATTAGTGTGCACACCTTTGAAGACAACCCAACAGTGTCTATCGCGCTTCTGGCTGCAACGTAACGCCGTGTATGCAGGTAAGACAAGCACGACTACTGAAGAGGATTAATCCTTCCCCCTTTCTCCCTTATCGTGTGCCGCGATTTCGTGGACTTCTCTCAACATATACAATATGGCCAGGCACATTTTTGTACAATGTATAATGGCTAAATTGGCTAATTCATTTCAATATTATATATCTATAACAGTATCATCGACCAGCTTCCAATAATTCTTCTCTTCGTATCTTTCATCAACTTTCCTTAATCAGCCTATCAGTTTGCTAGCAATCAGAAATGATAATCGGTATCATACATATATATATAAGGTTCAAATCAGGTGAGAATATTAGCTCAAAGAGTAATAAAATATTGTATACTGTAAAATAAAGCGAAAAGGGAAATATAAACTATATCATCCGATCATCACAATCAAACTAAGGAGATTTATATCTCCGAACAAATATCCTCCTCACATATTCACCCACTCAGACCCCTTCCCCAACCCCTTCCCCAGATCCTCCCTAATCATCATTTATGAACCAGAAAGTACCCTAAATGGATATCAATACCCCAGACAATTCATCAGGATTCTTATTTAGCCTTACGCATCTCATCTTTCAGCTCGTTATATGCTTGAAGGCTTGAGAAGCTTGCTCAATAGATATTAGACAAGAGGGAAGGCTCGACTCTTGGTCCTTGTCCAGAACTATTGAAAAGTGAGACACGATCTTCAGTGGGCTCATCTTGGCAAGACTCTTCTTCGTCGTCACCTTCTTCAATAAGCCGTCTGGTCTCAGCTCTATCGTCTGCCTGTGGCGTCCCTATATCATCACCCATTAAGCTGTGGATCGGCCGGGACCAGTATGAGCGTCTCCAGAAGGAGGTGGTGAGCAGATCCATGATGGAAACCACCTGGGATTAAGATGTTAGAGGATGAATGATATAGTTAGATCCACTGCAGGAAGGAGCTTGTTCTCCGCTACCAATGAAACCATTTAATATGTGCATAAGTGTGAATGCGAGTTTGCTCGGCTTTCTAGAACCTTGAGCAACTATCTGCCCATCCCACCACTCACAACATTTTGATAGTAAGAGACGCATTATGCGACATGTATTGCATGTAGATAGCATTTTAATACGACAAAAGAAGCAACGTACCTTAATGATGAAAATGACTATGGCCACGATTAGAAGCAGGCCGGCATTGATCTGTTCCGCTTGCCTCCAAGTTCCAAAACAACTCCTAGCCAAATATTAACTTGGATTTCCAAATATGTCATGGTAAGGTCAGAAAAATAACTCACTGAGAGCGATTTGTCAAATCCACACAATTCCCAGGTCCATGGACATCCTTCCTGAATGGCCAAGCCTTGTCAAACGTAGAATGAAGACCACAGCAATTCAACGTGTCTTGAATCGCTTTAATCTTCCCTTCATTCTTCGTGCTGAAGAGCTTCTGCCATTTATCTTCCAAGCCACAATGTAATGAATTGGGTGGTATCATATATGACAGGGCCAGAGTAGCGACAACGGTCTCGTAGATCAACTGAAACCCAATAACAGCAATAAGTGGCAGCGTGAGTTGATTTTGCTCCTTTTTATTCGCTCGTTGGATCAAACCAATGGCACCTTGTGTAGAAATACCCGTGACAAGTGGTAAAACAATCGTGAATAGCGCGAGAGCTTGTGAGATGGGAAGTGAAAGGAGGCGGATTTGAGAGTAGGAATAGCTGGAGGTGTTAGTCTATGCTGGTCGTCAAATGTGCTTTAGAGCTTCCTACATAGCTACAATAGTCAGAATGAGCAACAGCTAGGTATTGTTAGCTGGGTATGTTTGGATAGCCAAATAGTCGTAGTAGTGCTCACAAGTGGCGTCGCCCATGGTAGCAACTTCTTAACAACGTGCATGGCGGCGGGATGGATATCGAGGAGCTCGAGATGCAAACACGGAAATTCACCAGGTAAGACAGAGAGGATGAAGCGTGCGCTTGCACAGTAAACTGAATAGCGAAGTTGCAAGAGATGCTCGAAGATATTAAGATTTGCAGAATAAGAGGAAAACCCAGAGCAAGAATTGGGTGCAGAATTGATGAATTCAACAGCAGAGGAAAAGGAAGTCAAAATCTCAAATCTCAAATCTCAAATCTCAAATCTCAAATCTCACGGTTACAGGATTATTCGTTTGTTTGTGTCGTACATTGGTACACAGAATAGTTGTTTTCAATTGGCATAACCTCATCATGTTATCGTGTTTCAATCGTCCCTCCACAGCTCCATTCTTCGTTGTACCATTTGCCCCACCAACACACTAACAACGGCGGCTTCCACAATCCGATTACTTTAACATCGTGTGCATCCATCAGCCGCACAATCCGAGAGCGCATCGTGAAATTCATCCGTGAGACAAATTCTTGAAGCGTCATATTATCAGATTACATCACATCGCATCACATCACATCGCATCACATCACATCGCAAAAATCGATACACCAAATAACCACCACCAACAATCCGTGTTTGTTTGTCTAAATAATCTACATCTTTCTCTTATCATCAATCACAGCTTGATAACCTTCAAAGATGGCGCAACCAGCACGATCGCCGGCGACCGACCAAACCTCTCCCACTCCCATAAGTCCTACATCTTCAGGAAGATCTAGCATCCCATCTGCCATGCAAGCCATGCCTGACTCCCGCCAACAAAGCTTTGAAGAAATCTACGGACCTCCTGAAAACTTCCTCGAGATAGAAGTATGTCATCCCATCCCATGTCATTTCATTCCATCCCATTCCACGCCTAGCATCCAGCCGGCCCTTCACATCTTCCCGTCACAAACAGACAAACAGACAAACAGACAAACAGACAAACAGACAAACAGGCAAGCAAGCAAGCAACCAACTAACCCAACCGCCCTCCTCTAGGTCACCGACCCTCAAACCCACGGCATCGGCCGCAACATGTACACCGACTACGAAATCAACTGCAGCACCAACATCCCCGCCTTCAAACTCCGCAGCAGTACCGTGCGACGCCGCTACAGCGATTTCGAGTACTTCCGCGACATCCTCGAGCGCGAAAGCGCGCGCGTGACGATTCCTCCACTGCCCGGAAAAGTCTTCACGAACAGATTCAGCGATGATGTAATTGAACATCGGAGAGAGGGCTTGGAGCGATTCTTGCAGATCGTGGTTGGACACCCGCTTTTGCAGACGGGGAGTAAGGTTCTGGCGGGTTTTGTGCAGGGTGAGTTTTACCTAGTTCTTTGATTTCCTCATCTGCGGAGCCTTGGGACTTGGAAAAGAAGTCAAATTCATAATGAAGGTGCTACGCTAACCTACGACGAGCAGATCCAAGCTGGGACCGAAATGCTTGGTGAAGGGGCCTGGAAGAGTCTGAAATGAGGATTCAATATGTTCCGCGAAAACTCAGGAGACGACGTCCAAATAGCATGGGAAAGGCAATCAATTAATGGTACACACCAGGCCGAAGGCTCCGATGCAGAAACCTGGAATACGACAAGATAGCATACAATTATGGGATGGAGTAGGGTGATTTTCATGGTCAAAAACGGTGGGGGGTGTTGCCGCAGTTTACATCGATCTTCTCACATATACCAAGGGCGTTTAGCTGGTGGGTGGCTACATTGAGGAGACTATGGTTGCATAATATTAGTTGCGGGTTCTGCGATAGCTAGCTACATCAGAACCAAGCAAAATAGCGAATATCCGATGCCATCAACCCGTGTTTATTATCTTTGCAAAATTGCTCTTGTCTATTTGAGTCTTTGGAGCGGAATGTCCCCCCCCCGGTGGACGATGTATTCATAAGACAATATACCAATGATCTACTAGCCACATCCATTCCCACGAAGCGCCATGAATGTCTTAATATACACTGTTTGTGACCGGTCCTAGCCTAAAGTGGCATAATATAGTCCCGATAGTCGTCAAATGCCGCATTTTTGATACAAACGCCATCGTAAAATCCTGTTCATGTGTTGTACATCTATCCGGCTCCTCCTTGCCCCCTCAGGATGAAGCTGGCTTTTCCAGTAATTTCAATATCCCTTCATACATGCCAAACATGATGGCGGCACTCGGCACCGTTCGCAATAGATGTGGCGTCAAGCCTCCATATAAAGCAGCCATGCCTTCTTCTTTCCAAACGAGGTTGAAGCATTGAACGAGTCCAGTGTATTTAGGGCGTCCATGGTCTAAAGGTGCTTGTCGTAGGCGTGTTCGTAAAACCTAAATGTATGGTTAGCTTAGCGAGTGATTGGTAGGGAGTTTTATTTCGAGCTCACCTCATGAGGGTAGGTCGCAAGTGCTGCCACAAACTTTGCGAACCCCGCTGCTCCTAAACTTCCAGTCCACTGAACAGAGTGATCCCAGAAATTCCTAGGTCTCCCACTCAAATTTATCCTTTCCTCTCTCCTCTCCAAGCTCTTCTTCATCTGCTCATACAAGACCCACTGCAACGTACTTTCCGTAACACCCAAGTAACTCGCACTCATCCCTTTATATAAACCCCGCACGCCCTCTCCCCTAACAACCTGCTTGATACAATCCCAGCTGTTTTTGTACCGTCTCTTTCCCACATCTCCCGCTCTCTCCGCCACATTCTTATCCAGTTGTAACCTGGTTTTGATCAACCAAATTGGATTCGTAACCGTACTAGTTGTAATGCCCGCAGCGGCAGCCGCAAGACAAACGACCCACGCCGACTCCTCTCCACCATTATATCCCGCCAGTATCCTCTTCCCGTTACCCACAACGAAAAAGTTGATTGACCTCGCAGGAACCACCCCAACGAGATTTGGCCCCAATCCTTTAAACAGCGCACGATATCCCTCTATTCTATGTACTGAACCCAAGATCTGAAAGGTTTCACGGAAATGTAGGAGCCCGCTGCGTATGGGAGAGAGATGTGCATGTGGAGAAATTCCTTTGGCCAAACGACTCTGCGCCAGTTGTGCTTGGTAGAAATCGGATTGCAGACGTGTTTTGAGAACATCGAGAGGTGCCGTGAGGGCTGCGGCTGTCATTCCTCCCACACTATAGTCAAAACTATGTCAGCGGTGGATCTTGAGGCATCATATATCATAGAGGGGCAATATTTACCCTCCTGCAACGAAATGCGCCCATGACTTAGCGACCGGGACAGGCTTGGCTGCTACTTTGGATACGAGTCCTGATTGCGAAGGTCCCAGATCTCCATTTTCCCTGGATTGTGGTAAATGCAGCTCGTGCAATGCGCGTTTGCTGCGATTTTCTGTGGTATTCATGAGAGTATTGTGGGGAGAACTTCTCAGTTCTCTCTGTTCCGTGGCCGGGTTTGTGATTTTGAGGAGTAGTTGTTATGTGAATGATATCATGTTAAGCATAAATTTGATGGAAGCAAATTATAAATGATTGACTAAATTCTGCTTAATTAGAATATTTGTTTTCTAGTCCTCGGGGCCGATAATTATTCATGGTGAATTATTTCTGTAAAGGCGGTGGCACCCGGCACTAAAATCTGGATTGAAAAACAGCTACTAGATATGCTTGGCTGTGGCTGTGGCTGTGGCTGCGGCTGCATACTATCATGCATTTCCCCCTGACTAGACATTTTACAATGCAAACAAAGTTGAAGCAAATTGAAGCATAAATCTCGAAATGAGGAACCATTAGTAGATATTCATACATAGTGAAAAAGCTATGCGCCTGCCGTTGAAGAGTTAGCCATGCCCGCCCAAACATGATAAAAGTCCATGTACCCATTCCAATCCTAGCTTTTCCCAACCACGTCGCCCAACGGCAACCCCTAACAATGCAGCCAAAATTTGTTGATGATGGTTATAATTCCTTCATTTAATCTTCTTCTTTCACGTCTCCTTCTTTCACGTCTCCTTCTTTCACGTCTTCTTCGAAGTCATCGACATCCCGAATCGAGCTCTCATTGCCATCATCAGAGACGCTCGACTCTCTGGAAGAGGGCTTATCATTCTTGGCCTTGGGATTCTTTTCAGGCGAAAAGAATAGCAGACTCATGCGGCTCGACGACAGACTCGTGCGTCTTGACGACGGCTTCATCTGCTGCTTTCCATATGTCTTCAACTTCTTCTTCCCATATGTCTTCAGTGGGCCGGCTGTGGCACAACTAACTTCAACCGCATTATTATTCAAGCCAACCACATGGCGAGTGTTCAATAGTCCAAAGGAAACTGATTTCTTGACAGTGTCTGTAATGTTCGTGGCAGCTGTAGAGATAGATTGCTCAACTCCTGTGGCCGCCTCTGTCTTTCGCTTCTTTAAAATCTGAACATCATGGTCGTCTTCGTCGTAACCAATCATCTGCTGAAGCTTTCGCTTGCCAGCCTCGATACCTGCTTTGACAACTCTTGTAATGGTGGTGGCATTCGTGATTTTCAGATCCTTTGGTCGAGGTCCTAATACACCACGACAATTATCACTGCCACAGCGACATATCTGAACATTTTTGGAGGAAAATGGATCAAAATTGTAGTCGTAGGTGAGCTCATCACCAGTCATGATAGGTTTGTCGCCAGCGAACAGGGCCACGCGCGGCCTGCCCCCCACAATCCATTTCACCATTCTGCAATTCGGACTGCAGGAATGGTTGACAAATCTAGCAATGCCTCCCCTCGTCGCATCAATGATCATGTTCTGATCAAACGACATTAGATAGTAACACTTTTATGTAAAGTCAGTCAAATTGTTTTTTCTGGAAAGTGAAAGTGATTACCTCGTTTCCTTTGTAATCCTCATTCATACGTCTATCACATTCATCTTCTGTGATGATCTCGCCCGTATATTCAACGATAATCTGGTTTGCGTTGAAGCAGCGATTACTTCGAAGTCCGTAGCCACGATTAGGTGTCTTACAAACCTCAACGCCAACCTCATACCTATTACCACCTTTTTTAAACGAGTTCCCTTTGCGACGTCTGTAGAGCTCAGCAAATGCACGATTAGTGCAACTATCACGGCCTGCGCCACAATTGGTGTCGTCGCATTCGTAAAGCATGATCCTATTTTGGCAATTTTCGTCGCAACCTGTGTCGGGGTTACAGATACACTTAGAGAAGAAGCTTTCAAACAAGCCTGATTTTTTCCACATCGAGGCAGCTTCTCCAATAAATCGATCTGTTGTGAAGAATTAGCAAGTGCATGAGAGGGCCGAAAATTCATTGAAACTTACTATGAGAAGTCTTGTGCCACTCGGTGGGCTTAGGTTGTCCCGGAGGGAGTGGAGAGCAAATGTCGAACGGTAATTTGAAGTCCCTTCCAGCATGTAGTAATCTTTGGCCAGCCCACAAGGGCATCGGCAAGACTTTATTCGGCTTCACAGTCCATTTGAAAGCTGATTTTGACTTTGAGGAAGATTTGAACCAATTAAGATCTGTCGGATCTTGCCCGGCGTAGAGTCCCATGGTCAACCAAATCTTCCCTTTCCTCCCTTGCGCTCCCTTCTTTGTTGGAGGTGCCTTAACAGGGTCAGGTTGGGAGGCTTGGGCCTTCTCCGCCTCCATCTTCTTCTTTACCGACTCATTTGGCACAAGTTTTCCCTTGCTCCATACTTCGAATACAACAGGTTCTGTTTCGATCTTTGCGAACTCTTTCGTATCGGCCAGGTTCCTAAGCTCCCACTTTTCCTTCCGAAGGCCTCCTCTCGTTTTTTTTCGACTGCTCTCCCCTAGCAAGTTGGTCTTTGCGAGTTTTGTTGCCGTTTCGCTAGGTGTAGATCGTAAAGACTTCCTTTGGGAAAGATCCTCCTTCGTAGGAGTACTTTTTGGACTGCTGGGGGGGCTGACGTCGCTGCTTGATTTAGGTAGTTTCTTGACCGGCCAGGACAAGTCTAAAGCATCAATTCCCTCAATAACAAGTTTTTGCGCGCTCTTCCCTATAAAGCTGATAGATGTGTTTATGGAACCCAATGCACCCTCCAAACCGCCTTCGGATATAGTTTGTCGCCGTGTTTCCTTGTCCAGAGGTCCATCATTCTTCAAAAACTTCTTCGGGATATGGATAGCGGTGCCACTTCGAATCTTGTCATTGTAGGTTCCGACCTTTGGCCGTACTCGCTTGCTTCGTCTATCCATTTCGTCGGAGGCTATCGAGACGTCGTCGGCATTAGGCTCAGGCTCAGGCTTGGGGGTGGCAGAAGTGACACTAACATTGTCTCCAATGCTTGTAGGGGGCGTGGATGAGGAATCTAAATTGGAGGCGTCGTCAAAGGTCATGGAGGTATCGATTGATTCCAAAGTAGGAGCACGCGTTATTTCGTGGTTGCTGAAAGGGAGAGACGGCGCGCCTATCCTCCCTAGAAAATTAGCGAACATATTGGACTAAATATGTCGCGTTGTTGCTGTAACATGAAGAATGTTTTTGAGAAGACGCGAAAGTTGACGAGCAGGGATCACCAGGCTGTGGCCCGCCCCCTCCGTCAAGAGCGAGACTGATGAGTAAGAGAAATACGATCGATGGGTAAAATTGGTGAATTAATTGACAAGTAGAAATTTTTTTATTTTACAATCGTGACGTTGCTAAATGGCGAGGGGTGACTGGGGTGTGGAAGTTGCAAGGTCGTATTAAACAAGGGGGAGAGGGGACTAGAAGGTGATTTGTGGCTGACAAGGGCACATTTCAACAGCGTTGTTACATGCAGCTAATGCAAGGGCAAACACGATTTCACTACTTCCTGAGCGCCACATCGTTAGGTCTTTCATTCCATTGGTCTTTCTTGGAGCCACAGCCAGGGACAACGGCTTGAAGCAATATCAACAGTCTTTCTTGACATCTAAATGAATCTTCCTCTCCGGCTATCAGATCCAAAAGATTTGAATGGTTGAATCTATCCTTCACTCTTTTACTACCGTGGGTTTATCTAGTAAAGCTAAGAGGACTATCAAGTGTCTAGATCGAGTGCCGGGTAGAATTAGCGAGGGGTTATATTAATCGTGGTTAGCAAAGGGAGTCAACGTCTAGTAATACAAACTCAAATATAGTACCACTACTATCTCTTGAATTGTCTGAAAAGATGATATTATAGCACCATCAAGGAGAGCCGCACTTACAACCAGCTCAATACACATTGATAAATCATTTAATTTCTATCAAATTTCATCTGGGTATGCTAAGAAGTACTCGTTCAAATTTCATCGTTTCTCCAGGGCTCAGAAACTCTAGAACACCTACCTACCCTGCTTGGATGGAAAGATAGTCAAGAAGATAGCAGGACTCTTCGTGTGCTTTAATCAGGTATTGATCCAGGGGGGGACTAAAGATGGAGATGAGAGATATCATACCATCACCACCATCACTACCCCCTTTGAGACCCTAAAATCTCGAGTAGAAGTTAAGGTATGATCAAGATTAGCTCACTGCTATATCATATCATATTCCGTACCTTGCGCCAGTGAAGCTAATGAAATATCCGCCTCGTCAATTGGTATGCTTTACTTTACCTGATGACAACCCTCTGGAAGGGTTTAAGGAGTTTATCCGGCCACGGGATGTGCAACATCGATATGATATGCAGCTGCTGAATATTCAGTAGTTGTATAAATGTTATTCATAATTTACATAAAACATACCAACCCTATGCCAGAACACCACGCTCCTATTTTTTGGGATCCCTCCGTGTTAATACGTACGCATACAATGTTGAGAACAGATTTATCTCCGCGAGTCATTTGCCTTCACGGATGCGGGTAGATCTCATGCTCAGTTCGTCCTTCGACCCTATTTCCGGTCACCAAATTTCTGATGAATTGCCCGAATCTGCTCTTCGACGTTAACAGTTTGCACTTCAAATCGTGCCCGTTCTGTCTTATCCAAAGGAGTACCGTCGTAACCATTCGCCGCCTTCTTCCTTCGAGCGGCTTCTTCTTCTGTTATGGGCTGGCCTGTAACTCCATCGAATATGTCACCTCTTTGACTTGCTAGGCGTTTGAGGTTGTTGGCTACATCTTGAGTTGAAAGATTAGTTGTTGCATAACGGCTCTCTGCTTTCGCTTTCTGTTCCTTCCATCGAGGATCAAGCAATTCAACTGCAAGAGTGTTAGTCCGTGGTGGATGTCAAAAGGTTTTGGTGTTATCTTACTTTTCATATGAGCATCGAGCTCATCATAAGGAATCTGTTGATTACAGTTCGGACAAAGAGCCATTTGCTGCTTGTTGGCAGCTCTTGAGGCAATTCTGGGAACGTAGTTCTCCTTTATCCTCATTGGTGCGGTATCACCCTTAGCTTCCGCCTGTGCTTGTTGAACACGAGCTCTAGCCTCTGCTTGCTCCCGTGTTATCTCATCTTCATCTTCATCCTCATCTTGATCCTCATCTTCGTTGTTTGTCTGGTGAGGATCATGGTATTGTGGTTGATATGATGGTTGCGGTACTGGGGGTGGAGCCATGTAATATTGTTGTTGTGCATATGATCCGTCGAATATACCATCATCTCCAGGCATGGCTTCTTCAATGCGCATGTGTGTCGAGAGAATTGAAATTTGTGCTTTTTGATCCAGCGATGCAAATTGGAGCTCGGTGAGTGACGTTGGTGGAGGCAAGTCCGCCTGGTCGTCGGCCTCGGCGAAGAGAACAGTCTCTACCACAACAAAATCGTGCCAATCAATTTGTGCATATGAGAGCTTCTCCCTCTCGACTTCCTCTTCCTTCCTCTGCTTTTGCTCGTCTTGGAATTTGAACCACTCTGCTCTCTGCCTGGCTCTTTTTAAAACGCGATATTTATCGTCTACATTGGCTTGTAACTCCTCTATCCTCTCTTGCTGCTGCTTTCCACCTTCTCCATCCATACCGCTGGCTCGCAATAACATGGTATGTTGATCGACCAATCGCTGGAAGAAGTTGTGAAAACTGTGATTGGGTCTCAAGAAGTCGAACTGATAATTCCCCGTCTCTCTCTGAGATAATGCCGTCATGAATTGTCTACCATTCTTCGCCACGAACAATGCAGTTAAGCGGACGACGTCGAGATCCTGTGTGCAGATGTTCGGCATGCGCGCTGAGAATTGGAAGTCTGGTGGTTTAGGAGGTCCTTGAGGTTTCTCTACTTCGGCGGGCGCCTCTCCAGCTCTGCCCGCTGCCACATCGGTTCCTCTGCCTTCCTTAATCTCGCTGAGACGCCATAAGTAGTATGCGTTGTATGAATCATCGGTGGTAAGGAAGGAGAATTTAGGATTGATTCTTTCTTTTTCTCTGATGCGTTCTACGTATCGTCAGGTCGATGTTGATGCAATTGATGGGGGGCCAAGAATGCCTCACCTTCAAAATTGATACCATTTCGCGCCACATAGCCTGCAGTCTTTTCGAGGATAGCTATCGGAACGTTAGATAAAGCTGCTTCTAATGTCGATTTGGTCGCGTACCTTTGATTTCTTTTGGTGGTAATACCACCCCTGGAGGCGGTTTGATTTCATCGAGAGCCGCGACAGCAACTGCAACTGAAGGCGCCATATCGAGCGCTGGGACCTGTTGAAGATGAATTGGCTCGCGTTGTGTTGTTTCTGTTGTTGTTTCTGTTGTTGTTTGAATTGGTGGTCAACTTCTGCTTCCAATGTCAGAACTGCGACCACTAGAGAATCTAGCCCTGTAAATAAGTTGACCAAAAATGCTGGACGGAATTTAGTTTGACCGATATCCGAGATTGATCGAGGGATTGATCATCCATCATCCATGCGTACCCCACCATTGATTCACCCCACCAAGGTGTTTTTCCCACTCCGTGGGAAGCTTCGCTGCAGGTAGGATTACACCGCGACACCTAGTATTTTAGTTTTCACATCTACCATCCACAGCTACAAGGTAGTAAGTAGACATTAAAAATTACAAATTAACTACACAACCCGAGAAGCTGACCCTCATTCCGAGGTCCTCGCCTTCAGCTTCCACGTGTTTAAGTGATGATTAAACTAAAAATAAATGCCCCCTCGAGACCTAATATCTAATGGTGAATTGAACGTGGAGAGGTAAAATCAAAATCCTGCGTTTCGTTCACCCGGAAAACACATACGAGACCCGTATCATGTCCCTTCTATTGATCTTATAGCATTCATCTTATCTTGTTCCATCGTACCCATAGCCACTTTTTGGCATCATATACGCCAGGAACCCAGCTACCATCGCTATTGTCTTCCGCCGTAACCCATTATTATGTACAATAAGCAAGGTATAGTATGTACCGCTTAACCCGTGGAAAGTAACGCCATCGCACTTAGCTAGTAATGAGCCCTCTGAACCATGCCTGAATTCCACGTCTCCTTTTGCCGAACTCCAAAATAGATTCAAACCCAACAATTATTAATCGTAACATGATAATGAATTCCAAACTCGCATCGAGCGATTAAAAAGCCCCGGGCATGGTGATCGAAAGCCTTTCAAGGTCTTCGCTACTTCCAATAGACTCCTCGTTTTGTACCGAGGACTTGGATTGTACCACATCGCCTGCAGCATCGTGAGATCCTTCCGTGTGGCCTGTTTTTTCTGGTTCCATATGTTCCACTTCATTTGCATCATGAACATCTTTCGCGTTGCTAACTTGTTCTGTTTCTTGATCCTCCGCTTCCGCCTCGGGAGTTTCAGCATCGGATTTCTCTGGCTCTTCCGGTTTCGGCTCTAGGATGGATACTGTCGCGGTTGCCGTTGCCACCTCAGAACCCACATTTGGAATATGAGATATCTCTACTTCCTCTCGAAGTGGGCTAGGAAGAACCTCCCCATCCCCCGACCTTCTCCCGAAACCGGTTACGTTGACGGGTGAAAGTTCACTGGTTGGTGTGACATCTCTCGGGATAATCTCGATAGACCGGTCCGAATCTCCACTGAGCTTGCGCCTCCTTTCGTCATCACTCAAGCGAGGATTCCGAGATGACTCCTGATTCCAAGACGGTACGCATGGAATAACCCCGCCACCGATACGGCACCAGAACATTCGTTCTCTCAACCTCACACTCTCCTCCCAGGCGGCTTTATCAGACTCCTCGTCTTCACCTCTCCAGTGACCTTCTTTGAGGACGCGTAAGAAACTCATAAACCCGCAGGTGGAACGGACGCGCGCGAGACAATATAAGCACAAGGGATATCTTTGCGCGTTGTCGCTTTCGCTCGTTCGAAACCTATGGTTCCTGATGTGCTCTGGGCCCTTTCGTGTCTCGCCACAAAGAGAGCACGGGAATGCATATGGCCTTATAGATGAAGGCATCGGTTCGACCACCAGCGACCCCTCACACACGGCATTTAAGACTGTCCTTCGGGCGAGCCACGAGAGGCCTGGGGCATTGTCGAGACGAAGCGTAGGCTCGATATCTTCAGCGAGTGCTCGTTTATAGAATTTTGTCTCCTTCAATGGAGTCAAAGAATTGGGACCATCTCGTGACCCGGAGCTCATATTTGAAGCTGGTGTGGTAGGTGTCGCGGGAGAGGATGCATATGTGCCCAATGTTGAGATGGAAGAGGTTGACCCAGTGTATGCTCCCAATCCCAATCCCAGACCAATGGCTCCGTATGACCCACTGGAAGCACGGCTACTAATAACAATATTCTTCGACATCCGCAATAAAGAGACAAAATCATCGTAGGCTCCAAGGTCAGTTCGTAGGACGGGTTGAACGAGGTGCACAAAACTCGTAGGATAGGAAGGTGAGACGGGCTCCGGAATTGACGAAGACTGGATTGAGTCCGAGTTGTTCGCGTTCTCGTCGTTCGGATCGGATTGACGTAATGCGGGAGTCGAAGGCGCCGTGCCGCTTGTTTGGTTGGTCTGGTCCTCCTGTTCCTCGCTCATGTGTTCCATAACTTGCTTCAATTCTGCCAATTGCTCTTGTTGCGATTTCAGCAAATTTTGTGCCTCCTGGAGCTGCGCCTTTAGTTGGTCATTCCTCTTAGTCACGACATCATACTCTTTCCGTGCTTGCTCTCGGGCCATAATCACCATCTGTCGATGTCAGCATTTATTGTCAAGCAAAATCATACTCGGACCAACCTTGTTTGCCTCCTCAAATAAAGCAGTCGTGAGGTTCTCCAATTCTAGCTCGATACTCTTCTTATCTTTCTCCACGTCCCTCCTCTTATTCTTCTCCTCTACCAAGATGGCAAGAAGTTTGGCCTTCTCGGCCTCCGCCACCGAACTCCGTATCAATATTCCACTCGACACTAATGCTTTATGCTCCCTATTCTCCCGCTCCAGTTGCTTCGTTCGTTCCCTTGACGCCTCGAGCTCATGTCGCGTGGCGCTCAAGCTGTCGTCGAGGCTTGTCTGGTGATTGATGGCATTGATGAGCTTTTTGCTCAGTGCCGTGACCTCCTCGCTTAGATGGGCATTGCTCAGTTCTTGGTACTGTTCTTGATTCGCAGCGGGCGGATCGTTTGTAGGCGACGAGACCCTACTCCGAGGGTCTGGGAGAGTGCTCAAGTTCTCCTCGTGATCCATGTAAGGCGCAAAAGACCTGGGTGTGGGCAATCCGGGGGCGTTCGATACTGTGGCCATTGTTGGCAGGGTGGTGGTCGATATGGATTTCGTTATCGTCTTGGTAGATGAACCCGAAAGAGAGCGGATATGTTGCAATGACCGACGATGATTATACTGAGTCCATCCAGCAATATGGATGAAGCTGTGTCATTGGTTGCATTATTAGTCAATGTTGAGAAATGTTATTCTGGCTGACCATTCAATTGGGATTTGATGGAGGAATGCAAATTATTATAACAAAGTAGAATGTGCAGTAACTCACTCGGACATTTGGGGTTCGATGTTTGAAGAGGCTTAGAGCCTCGTTTCCTGATTAGAAAGCCGCCAAAGAAATCGGAGTTCACGATTATTACGTAGTAGGTGGTAGATTAGCGGCAGGAAATAAAAGTACCTAACCCGGAAGGTACATTGAACATTCGTAATCTTTTGGTTGATGCTTTTACGTATTGAAGGTGTTGAAGTGGAAAAGTACACGAGGGAAAAAAGGAGGGAATGAATGACGAGAATAGAAGAAGAAGAAGAAGAAGAAGAAAAAAGGAAGAAAGTAAAAACGAGAAGAAAAAGCACGGCAGTAGTGTAATAATTGTTTTATATCGTCAAGGTGGAAAGAGTTGAGGTGAGAGAAGAAAAAGGTTGAAAGAAATAAAAGTAAAATGATTGAATGATTGATTGTTGATTGTAAGATTAATTGATAAATGACCGTCAGCTTTCCGATAATCAGATTTTCTAGATCTGCAGGGAAAGCAAAACGGCGCGGCGTCATACGTTTTAAACGCTGAATACTACCCAATCAACATCCGACCTATACGGCATGTGGGAAAGGGAAAAGCAAGGAAAGTGAAGGTGGAAAGTGGAAAGTGAAAGTGGAAGTGGAAGTGGAAGTGGAAATGGAAATGGAAATGGAAATAGAAAATATAAAATATAAATTAGAAAAAGAAAATATAAAATAGAAAATATAAATTAGAAACTAGCAAAAAGAATCAATTACACAGGCACGCAAGGACAGACATACCTGGGAGACAATTTGGAAATGATAGCTCAATCGTTATTAGCAAACCCCAAGGAAAGGATCCAAAAGACATTCATCACCGTTGAAATTTCATTTAAATAGGTTGCAATTTCACTTGGGGAGGAAAGGGGGTTAAAAGGGATTGATCGAGCTGGCATCTTTAATTTATACCTTTTTTTTTTTTCATCTTGTACAGAGAGAGAGAGAGAGAGAGAGAGAGAGAGAGAGAGACAAACAGACAGACAAACAAACAGACAGACAGACTCCAGAGCAAGGTTTGATAAGTTGAGAGCTCGCTCTCTCGACGGAGCAATAAGGGATGGATGGATGGAAAGCGCAAGTAATGTGACTTGATCTGCACTCTGCTGCACTCTGCACTCCGTACTCCGCATTTCTTTTAGGGGTCGTTGAAGAGAGGGGCACATATCGACGGAGTATTTACCAGGACGTAGTAACATGTACGAACGAACGAACGAACGAACGAACAAACAAACAACAAACACGAAAGATCTCGGATCCAGATTTCATAATTCAAATCATTCCCATTTCCAGTTCCAGATTCCCGATTCCAAAAAGTTAATCTTGCTATATACGAACGAGCACGGAGCACGGAGTCCGGTACCTGGATATTTGATGATCAATAATAAATCCATCCCTGCTCTGCCCTGCCCTGCCCTGCCCTGCCCTGCCCTGCAAGCTCCCAGACGAGACTTTTACTTTTATTTGATGCTGTGCTGTGCTTTCTTTTACTTTTACTTGATCCTGTGCTTCTGCTCCCCGACCTGCAACTGCTGAGCTACCTACCTACCTACCTACCTACCTACGGTGTCGTGTCACTGTGTCAGCTGTCGCTTATCATCAGATGAAGATACAGTCCACAGCCAAGGATGAGCTTTTTGAGGAAGGTCTGAAGCTCGGAAGGTCTGAACTCAGCGACTCCCGAATGTGCTGCTCTCACTTTTCTTTCTCTGCCAGATTTCCCTCATGCATTTCTCGCATTCCTTGAAATCACCTCCAGAAAATGCAACATCTGGCTTTTGTAATATATATCGATTCTATTCTATTCGAGATTCACATTGACAACTCACTTCCATTATAAGTATCGTATCTCTCGTGTAGCTCGTCGGGGTAATTCTTCCATACTTATTATTACGTGTCTGACCGATGGCCCACAAGATATAAGCGCTTGAATTAATTTCTTACAGTGGCTATGTTGTGCCCCCCCGCACCTTTGAGCACCCTGGGATAGTTTGCGCGGCTGCATCTTTCTCGCATCCTCGGGCACTGCCGATTACTCCCTGCGCACAGTCGTGACAGGTGCCAGATGTAGATCAGACACCACCTACATGTGGAGTACAGTCTTGGATACCCATAGGCACACCCAGGGAAAATATGTTATCAACTGACATCTGCCTACGCCGTACCCTCACCTCACTCAAGTCACCACCATTTGATGCCACGCATGAAGAAAAGTGTGCCAAAACTTTCATTTTCTCATCACCTACTCCGAGGTTGGGAACGTGAAACAAACCTACGCCGATCTCTCAGTGACATCGTGATATGGCCTTCCACGTAATAATCGTATGTTTGTTTCATGACACTTTGCAGTAAAATTAACAGCGGAGGAGAGAAAATTGTAATGTATTCAAATAAGTCTGCATCCAGAACAGGGGTTCTGGATGATCATAGCGACAAAACTCAATTCGGCTTGTTCTTGGAGCACTTGTGAGGGCTTCGAAGAAGTGGGAAACCTTCTACCTAAGCGTGACAAATACGGCTCCGAAACGATGTGGGGGATGAGGGAAAGAGAGATGGAAATGGAAATATTGATCATTCACCAAAATCTTGCTGCAAACAGATGACCATGCATGATATCGTACGCTTTTTGGAAACCTATCAGATTCTTGAAGGTATTGCATATATTT
Source organism: Sclerotinia subarctica (assembly GCA_025389085.1). Classification (NCBI taxonomy): domain Eukaryota; kingdom Fungi; phylum Ascomycota; class Leotiomycetes; order Helotiales; family Sclerotiniaceae; genus Sclerotinia; species Sclerotinia subarctica. The sequence continues at coordinate 3,633,641 of QRFI01000004.1, read as the reverse complement.
ATTTTGTATCATGCAACGCTAGAAGCCTCTGACCCTCATTGTATCATATCCCGCAAAGAAACCCAAACAAACCCCAGCCCAAAGCTTAGATAGTCGTCTCGTATGCGATTGGCACAATGGTCTCGGGTACGTTATCCTTCATCGAAATGGTTCTGGCTTCTCTTGGCATAGCTGGTTGTCTCTTCAAGTGAACGTGGGTACCGTCGGCCTTCGATTGCTTCTTCAACTCGGCGTTCTTCTTGACTCTGCGGACGAACTCCTCTCTTGAGCGGGAGAGGGAAACGTGCTCAATACGGAGGTTGACACGCTTCTCAATGTATCTGTGCTTGACCTTCTTGTAGATGATGACACCAACGGCGCTCTTGGTAACGTTGTAGACGACACCAGTCTTTCCGTGGTAAACCTTGTGGGGCATACTGAGCAGAAGTCAGTATAAGCTCGTCCTCCAAATCCACAATCTCTCGACTCGCGGATTGCTATTTCGATTTCTCCTAGAATGCGCAGGTGTAATTGATGATTTTCACTAACCCCTTTTGGACGGCACCATTTGCCTTGATATCAACAATGTCACCGACCCTACGAATATGTTAGTATTCTGCGACAAAGCGAAGTTCGCAAGATTTGGACTTCTACATACTTGTATTGGCGCAAGTAGGTCGACAACTTGATCATACCATGATCCTTGAAGTTTCTGCTGAATGCATACTGCAAATGAATTAGTGATTGCTCTGAATTTCCACAACATCGTCGCCTTATCGAGTTGGAAGCCGTGGCCGTAGAAATCCTCTCAAAGAGCTACAATTGAAAAAATTGAGAACTCACCCGAGTACCGGCGCGGAGACCTGCTGGGTGACCCATTTTGTCGATGTAGGATGGGTATTCGAGGGGAGGTCGAAGTTGTTCAGAATTTGTCGATAATCTTTCTTCTCTAAGTTGACGCTGGTATCGGCAACTCAAACTTTCAACAATTTTTCGCTTATTTTTGCGCCTTCCCGTTTTGGTAGTAGCACGGGTCAAATGCCCTAACTTCGTGCGGGAACCTCGAAAAATTACTGGAACAAAATTTACAACCAGCGATCAACAACCTCACACGACAATCGACCAGAGCCGTTCGACGTATCAGCAAAAATGGCCCCGTGAGTATTATAGATTATTTCATAATATGAGGATTCAGATTTATTTGAGCGATCTCGAATTTGTCTGAATTTCTCTGGTCTGATTTGAATTACTTTGGGAACATGACCCAAATCGCAATCAGGCTCATTGAGTTCATTTGCTAATATTTCGAACAGTCGTTCATACTCCAAGACCGCAAAGGTCCCACGTCGTCCGTAAGTATTCTGCCAATAATTCTGCTGCACAATTCGACTTATGCTGACGATCTTATAGCTTCGAGAGTGCTCGTTTGTAAGTGGACCACTGTTCTAGAGCTTGCTCTGTTCATGTCACTGATTATTCCTTAGGGACTCCGAATTGAAGATTGTTGGAGAGTATGGTCTCCGCAACAAGCGTGAGGTCTGGCGTGTCCAGTTGACTCTTTCCAAGATTCGTCGTGCTGCCCGGTACTTGAACCTCTCGATTTGTGGAAATTTACAATGTGCTAATGTATTTTAGTCAATTGCTCACCCTCGACGAGAAGGACCCAAAGAGACTTTTCGAAGGTAACGCCCTCATTCGTCGTCTCGTCCGTGTCGGTGTCCTCGACGAAGCCCGCATGAAGCTCGATTACGTTTTGGCCTTGAAGATTGAGGATTTCATGGAGCGTCGTCTTCAAACTTGTGTCTACAAGCTCGGTCTCGCCAAGTCCATCCACCACGCTCGTGTCCTCATTCGTCAAAGACACATCCGTGTTGGTAAACAAATCGTCAACGTTCCATCCTTCGTTGTTCGTCTCGACTCCCAAAAGCACATTGACTTCGCATTGAGCTCGCCATTCGGTGGTGGACGTCCAGGACGTGTCCGCAGAAAGAAGGCCAAGGCTTCCGAGAACAAGGATGGCGATGCCGAGGACGACGATGAGGAATAGAGGAGCTATTTTGATACCAAAATCTTTTCTATCCACATCATGAGGGACACTTTTTAGCAGGGGTTAGGGCAGGTTACAACATGTAAAGCAGACATCTGCAGCATCAGGCTATACAATAAAAGTCGCATTCCATGATGAATTAATGAGCACTTTTTTAATGTTTGTTTTGTTATTTCACAATTCATTCTACAATTATGATTCGTGACTTTGATCGACAACAGTTGGAGGTTATTTTCGAGGTCAAAATTGACAGTGGCATTGTCTTTTTTGTGCCACTATCAAGTCGTGGTAGTTGGAATTTGGCAAGTGAAGAGTGGGGGTTCAATTTCAATGTCTGAATAGAACTCGTGCAGTCAAAGTCGATATGTTCTCTTGCCAGCCTCTTCCACCAACCGAATATAAATTGGACTATATTCTTGCAAAACTTCCATAACCTTCCTGTCATCACTCCGTGATAGTTCTAAAAAGCATAAACCGATATAAATACCCTTCCCATCTCTGGCAAGAGCATTCTTGTACCGCGTGGACTTCTTTCTCATCTCGAAAGGATTGGTCGAGCCACCATTTCGTATTCTTGGATTTTTCCTCGGCTTCATTGCTAGACAGATGCCTCCCCTTTTGCTCAATCTCTTAATATTGCGCTCCAAAACTGTTGGCTCCTGGTCCGTACAGATTATTCATATCCTCCCACACTAGATAGCGGAAAAGCCGGCCGACGCTAATATTATTCTTTTATAATTCTGAAAATGGATTGGATATCGAATCGATAATAAGCAGACAGGAGAGCATATATATCCCCACGTTCCATTAGCTAGCACATGATGATTGAGACAAACCGCACTCATACATATTTATTGCTCCTTTCCAAAATATAAACATTCAAACCCGAAAGACAATTACTTTCAGACTTGCATTGCGATATTGAGAAGTATAGAAGCCTGAAGGACCATCTGGTTGCCCAAACTGAATTAGGACGTGGAAAGCATGAATTGGAATATACATTGATTAGTGTATTGAGAATTCAAAGTGGACATTTGATTGTTAACATTAAACTGCGACATTGAAATGCTTGGTTTATTATGAATAGACCATTCCCGGTTCTTTCTCTTGAACTATACATCTCTTCTTCCCCCCATCCGTATCCTCAGAAACGCCCGAGAGCATCTCTTCCGCTGTGCGTTTGGCTCCTTTTCCTGCCTCCCCAACACAATAACTATTTTTGACTAAAGAGTGACAACAAGAGTAGCCCCATTTAAAATTAGACCACCAGCTTCCCCATACAGAGGTATGGTTGTTGTGGAAAATGTCCTCGGGATATTTCGATTTCGCTGAGGCTTTCGGTGCTCCCTTGATGCCACCTAATTCATCGTATTCCACGTACTTTTCGGAATCCATGACGGCTGCATCCCTGAGTTTTGCAGCTGTAGGGTTACTGTCTCCACCATATCTCTCCAAAACCATTTTCTTATGCGCCTGTCTTTTGGCTTCTGCCTCTTCCTTCTCCTTTCTTCTATAGTAATCACCAGAAGTTGGGTTTGCTTGTAAATGTTGTGTTGTATGTCCTGTATTTTCTTGCGACTGCCAGGCGTACCGCTGTGCTTTCTCGAACTCGGCGGCATCCCCAGAAGCTTTCAAGAATCCTTCTTCCGCGACCAGCGCAGCAGCCTTATCAGCAATCGCTCCACTGTCAACCATGGTTCTGGTCTTCGGATCGTACTTCGCCGAATCCAGGTCCAGATTTAAAAGATACCTCGCCGTGTCCTCGCGGATTCTTAGCTGTTTCGCTGATCTACTTTGATGTCTGCCCATATCTGATTCCTCTGGGTATCTTGCGCCATCATCATCGCTATCCTCACTAGACTCTTCTCCATCCTTGGTACCGCCCTTCCGTACTTGTTTCTTCATATCTTCTAGCTGTGCATACTCGTCTGTGACAGCCTTGTACTCTTTCGCATCATATCCATTCCATCGGTCCCGCTTCGCTTCCCATCCCAGATCAACGTCCTGTATATCTTCATCTGCCTGTATATCTATCCCGGTCCATTTAGCGCCTTTCGCTCTAGGTCTGTCCAAACAGTCCTTAGCCTTGTGTGTCATCGCTCCACAATTTTCACATGCGCCTTTTCTAAATTTGGTGGCTGCTGGACCCAATTTCTGTCCACGATCATACCATTTTGACTGGTCTGATTCGGCTTTTTGAAGACGTTGATGCTCGAGATAATCGGTGTTATCGTCGCCACCGACATAAAATGGCTTCTTTGCAATGAAATCCGGGATATACTCATTCTGAACCTTATTTGCTGCAGAATGTTGTGGCTTTCGAGTCTGCGTACCTGGGGGAGGCATTTTGAAGATTTGTAAGTTCCGCTGCTAAAAGACGGGCTGGTGTATGAGTAGAAGAGAACGAACGAAGAGCCAGTCTTTCCAATGTGATTGCTGGATCCGTAATCTGATTGCACCAGATCTTGATGTCAGAATAAGTGAAGTTGCGAGAGCGGATAAATGAAATGCGATTAAGTTATCACCTAGATAATAGGATGGATAATCATGATTGTATCGCGAATTGAACGGGCCGTGCACTGGTGTTCTTTGATTGGTCAGCAACTTGGATCAGTTTTCCCGTGACTTGGCGTTTCGTGTTAGTGTTCGCGCCACTCAAGTTCTCAGGAAAAAGTATTGTACTTGAATGCAGAATAAGAAATGAGAAGTCATGAAAACTGACCCTCTCGACTCTCGCCGGGTACCTCCATCCTAATCCTAACACGTTCAATTTGGCATGGACCTCTTCCGGGTACGTCTTAATTGCATCGATCATTATCAAGCTACGCCAACTCGGCTTGATCCTCAATTGAAAAGGAATGTCCAAATTTCTGAGCTTCATAAAGAGCCAAAAGTACCTGTCATTAGGATTTTTGGCTCGACAGAAACCGGCCAGAAGGTTTGCGCACATATCCATGGTGCCTTTCCTTACTTGTATATCGAATATGAAGGTGCCCTAAATTCTGACGAAGGTTTGGCTTTGTTGATACCCCAAGGGTTGTTCTCATTACTGACACACCTTTAGTTGGAAGTTATATTCACAAACTTCATCTTTCAATTGATTATGCTCTGGCTGTGAGCTACCGGCGCAATGCATATGATGGAAAGGCCAAGTTCGTCGCACGTATTACTTTAGTAAAAGCAGTTCCATTTTATGGTTTCCATGTTGGGTATCGCTTCTATCTCAAGATCTACATGTTGGATCCCATGGTAATGACGCGTCTCGCGGACCTCTTGCGGCAAGGTACTGTTATGGAGCGAGTTTTTCAACCATATGAAGCACATCTTCAATTTCTTCTACAGTGGATGGTTGACTACAATCTGTATGGATGTGGATACATCGATAGTAGCAAGGCTACATTTCGAAGTCCAGTGCCTTTATATGAGGAAATATCATCGTCAATGCATCTTTGGCACGACCGCTCAATATCTGATCAACTCATCACAAATGACACATTCTTACCCAGGGTCAGCCATTGTTCAATAGAAGTTGATATCTGCGTCCAAGATATTCTTAATAGACGAAACATCAAGCCACGTGCTCTTCACCATGACTTTAATCAGAATCCCAGTTCCTATACTGCCGACGAAAAATTAGTACAGAGTTTGGCAGACCTTTGGAAAGATGAGACTCGTCGCCGAAAGTCTAAGATGCCAAATGCGCCGCCTAGTAGCAGCCTATTTCCGCCTGAGGTGATGTTTTCAATGTCAGCAGATCCTAGACATTCCCAAGATGGTGGATGGATGCATGAAAACGAGTATAGGGAAATGGTCAAGACGTTGATACAAGAGGAACGGAACAGAAACGACACCTCAAAACCGTCTTTCAGTAATTTCGTCAAATCAATACCCTTTGAGGCTTCTGTTAAAACCAGCCTTGAGTCTGTGGAAGACTTGTACCCTGAAAAACTTTTTTCTGCTTTCAAATCCGTGTATGGGGAGCAAAAGCATACTCGCGGGGCAAGTGAGGTTGACGGAAATCTTGTCACCGAACCTGCAATCGACCAAGATGAAAGTGAGGACGACTACGATTACGATGAAGATGTGATGAGAGAGATAGCGCTTTCCCAAAAGCGAAAAGAGGATTTTGTAAACGAAGAAGTATCTGAACCTCAAACTGCTGTGACATCTCGTGAAGAATCTCGTAAGGAATTTACTACACCAGATGAGCAAGCAGTTCAGCTTGAACAAAACAAATACAATCAAAGCTCTGTACACCGTCCAAGAGTTCCCGCTACAGAAGTTGATTCCTCCTTCATGGGTGCTCAAATTAGTCAATCGGCCGATCGGATTAATTTTGGCCATGATACCATTCACAATCATAGGGATGAAGACATCAATTCCGAACTCAAGAGATCGCAATTACAAGGACAGGTCCCAGATGCGAAGAGACGGAAGACGAGCACAATGGTTCATTCTTCACCACAGTCGTCTCCTACAACACCACCAGTGCGAAGGAATGACCATACTGAGCAGCAAAGCAGTCTGGGTCTCGGACAATCGAGTGCTAACTTTTCCTCTCAAGAGTCGCTCAATTTTCCTGTGACAAAAGATCCGCACGATTCTACCACAATAAGAAAGCTTAGCCAGTGCCCTGGGGATGTAGACACTCCTATGGTAAGGAAGCATTTTTCTTTCCATGCTATCCCACCATCGCTCGCTGACAACATGTTTCAGACGACTAGCATGACAAATTATTTAACAGTGCAAGATCAAACTCAAAGGTTACCCTCCTCTACGCAGGACAGCCTTTTTACGAAAATTAGAGACGAGTTTGAAGGCGGCATTGGGCCGCTAGTATTAGCACACGAGCAACCTCCCCCGTCGGCTCATTTTATTTCTTCAACGATGTCAAACTTCAATCTACCCACCGTTTTATATCAAGATGCTTTCTATGGTAACGAAAAAGACGTTCCTGCGCGTCCCAGGGAATGGGCGGGCAGAGAATTCAAACTTGGAAGCACGAGCCTACCGTTCCTTCCCAAGTTTGACCCATCTGCAACCTCAGATGCAACTTTTGGACTCAGACCGGTCGTACTTCCGAACAAAACCAAGGATGAAAAGGTTTATCATCATCGCCGTCGCGAGTGCAGCTTCCGGGTTTGGACTTTTGCAGAAACACCACCCACTTATGCAGATGTAGATTGTTGGGCTCGCAATGAGACGTTACGGCCGGGAAACGAATCCGAGAAATCAAAGAAAGGCACAACTTCCAAGTTGTCAGTCAACAATTGCCGAAAGGAAGCAAAACTTTCTCAAATTGACGGCCCAACTCAAGAGAATAAGCATGGGTTCAAGTACCCACAGTATGAAAAGTCGGTCAATATCCAACGTGAGGCTCAATACATGAGTGTCATGAGCCTAGAAGTCCATGTCAATACACGAAGAAGTTTAGTTCCCAATCCCAAAGAGGATGAGATTCAATGTATTTTCTTCTGCTTTCAGGCTGACGATGAAGGCACTGAAGGTAGCCCATCACAACTAGGGATTGTGGTCCTGTCAGCTGACAATAACAACATCTCTGAGAGAGTATCGAATCAAGTTCGATTCGAGGTGCACGCAGAATCTTCTGAACTTGATCTACTCATCCGTATGGTAGGAATCGTGCGGGAGCGCGACCCAGATATCTTGACTGGTTTCGAGGTTCACGGTGGATCTTGGGGATATCTTATTGAACGAGCGAGAGTGAAATACGACTACGACCTGTGCGATGAGTTTTCGCGCATGAAAGCCCAATCCCATGGCCGTTTTGGCAAGGACAACGACAAATGGGGATTCAACAATACATCCACAATTCGTGTCACGGGCCGACATATGATCAACATCTGGAGAGCCATGCGAGATGAGCTCAATCTCCTCCAATACACATTAGAGAACATGGCTTTTCATCTGCTCCACCGGCGAATTACTCACTATACATGGGCTGATCTAAGGACCTGGTACACTACTGGATCGGCTCGAGATTTGTCCAAAGTACTCACGTACTATGTATCCCGTGTACAACTCGACCTAGAAATACTTGAGCATAATGGATTGATTTCACGTACATGCGAACAAGCACGACTCTTGGGTGTCGATTTCTTTTCAGTTTTCTCTCGTGGTTCACAATTTAAGGTAGAATCTCTGATGTTCCGCATTGCAAAACCAGAGAACTTCATGTTGATATCTCCTAGTCGAAAGCAAGTTGGAGGCCAAAATGCTTTAGAGTGTCTCCCCCTCGTTATGGAACCTCAGAGTGCATTTTACAGTAGTCCCTTGCTCGTTCTTGATTTTCAAAGCCTGTACCCTAGTGTTATGATTGCTTACAATTATTGCTACTCGACTTACCTTGGACGAGTGGAGAACTGGCGAGGCACCAATAAAATGGGTTTCACAGAATACACACGGGAGGCAAGGCTGTTAGAGTTGCTGAAAGACCGCATCAATATTGCTCCCAATGGAATGATGTACGCAAAACCAAGCATCCGGAAGTCTCTCCTGGCGAAAATGCTGGGAGAAATACTGGAGACGCGGGTTATGGTGAAGAGCGGAATGAAGTTTGACAAGGAAGACAAAACTCTACAAAGACTATTGAACAATAGGCAGCTAGCCTTGAAGCTTATCGCCAATGTTACCTATGGATATACATCTGCATCGTTTTCTGGGCGCATGCCATGCTCAGAGATTGCTGACAGCATTGTTCAAACCGGTCGCGAGACACTGGAAAGGGCCATCGCACTTGTACACTCAGTCAAACGATGGGGTGCAGAAGTAGTATATGGCGATACGGACAGCTTGTTTATCCATTTGAAGGGTCGCAGCAAAGATGAGGCATTCGATATTGGGAATGAGATTGCAAAAACGGTCACCAATATGAACCCACGTCCCATCAAGCTCAAATTCGAGAAGGTGTATCTTCCCTGCGTGCTCCTAGCTAAGAAGCGATATGCAGGGTTCAAGTACGAAGACAAATCACAAGTAGAGCCGGAATTTGATGCGAAAGGTATTGAGACGGTACGACGTGATGGAACACCAGCTGAGCAAAAGATTGAAGAGAGAGCTCTCAAGATACTTTTTCGCACAGCTGATCTTAGTCAAGTAAAATCCTATTTTCAGGAGCAGTGCCGGAAAGTTATGAAAGGCTCTGTGTCTATCCAGGACTTTTGCTTTGCGAGAGAAGTCAAGCTTGGAATATATAGTGACAAAGGACCACCGCCCCCAGGTGCTCTTATCAGCACTAAAAAGATGCTGGAAGATGCACGAGCAGAGCCGCAGTATGGTGAGCGAGTCCCATATGTGGTCGTCACGGGCGCTCCAGGAGCCCGGTTGATCGACCGCTGTGTGGCGCCTGAAGATCTTCTCAACAGCAATCACAATGAATTGGATGTAGAGTATTACATCTCTAAAAACCTCATTCCACCACTAGAACGAATTTTCAATCTCATGGGTGCCAATGTCAGAAGTTGGTATGACGAGATGCCCAAAGTTAAGCGCGTTCGCCGAATTGGGATGAATTTCGATCATGGACACCTAAAAGTGCCGGGCATCAAAATAAGAACTATTGAGTCATATATGAAATCATCTTCATGTCTCTTGTGTAAAAACAAAATTGAGGCCGAGGGATCTCTCTGTCCTCAGTGTCGTTCAAATGCCTCTGAATCCATGTTTTCTTTGCAGACTAGGCTCAGAATTGAGGAACAGAAGTTTCTAGACATACAGAGCGTTTGCCAGACTTGCTCTGGCTTATCTCCACTGGAGGAAGTGAAATGCGATAGTAAGGATTGTCCAGTATTTTATACGAGGGTGAAGCAGAGCATGCGGCTGAAGACGGAAAGAGCCTCTGTTGTCCCAGCTTTGGAGGCCCTGTCGGCAACTGATGGAACGGAGGTAGATTTTACGGACCTGGAGTGGTGACTAGTAGCTATTACATGCAACACTAATTGATATAAGTCTTCCACAATATTATTTTGATAAGTGAAACCTTTGAATACTTCATCTCAATGTATCAACACGAACAAACTCATGAGGGATGGATATCAGTGTTCGAATGTTGGACTGATTTTTTTGGATTTTTTTTTCCTTTGCGGTTGGATATGCATTGAAGGCACTATGTATGGAAGCGGAATGCATACTTTACACAAGTATATATATATGCATGTATGTATATATAAATTATAAATATAAATATCAGTATAAATATTAGATTCTAGAGAAGTCCTTTCTGAAATACCTAGTACTTACTCCTTAAGTCCCCTACCCCACATTCCGGGCACCCTTTTACACCAAAAACCATGATTTTCATCTATTAATAACTTTACAATTAATGAATGAAATCAAATTAAAATTTCATATTGAATAATTTGAATAAATATAAATAGATTCAGAAAATTTCAGATTTTTCCGGATTTTATTTGCTGAGATATTGAAAGTTAAAATAGTGATTTTATTTTATATAGAATTTATACAAAAATTTATAAAACTTTAATAAATCATAAATGACAATTTTTTTTTGGTTAAAATAATGAATTTTTGGATAATATATAATTAAATATTCCCCAAAAAATTATATTTTATTTTTAGTAATTTTTATTGAAAAGTTATTTAAGACTTTCATGTTTTTAAGTTTGGATATAAATTCTATATAAAATAAAATCACTATTTTAAATCTTCAATATCTTACTCAATAAAGTCCGGAAAAATCTGAGACTTTTAGGACTTACTATTATATAAGTAAATAATGTATATTTAAAATCTTAGAAAATTATATCCATAAATAAGAAAGTTATCAATGCTGATGTTCGTTGTTTTTGGTGAGGAAAATGGCCGGAATGAGGGGTAGGGGACTTATCGTATGGTATAGTGCCTACATCCGTAGTTCCACGATGTTCAGTCATTCATTCATTCTATAGAGCCGGCGTATTTATTTACACATTAATAGACAGACAGACAAGATAATGTGATTTTTAGAACATGAACTTCCTAGCTAACCAACGTAAGGGTAATATGGGAAGGGAACGGTAATACGGGCTGAGCATTCTCGTCTCTGGAAATAGAAATTAAAGTCTCATGGAATCCGAGTCTTGGGGTTTGATGTGGGAATGTGGGAATATGGGAATGTGATATCAGATGTCGGATGGACGTGTCCGTCGCGTGCGGGGAAATGTGAATGGAGGCATCTAGATTCAGGAACCATACAATCAGCATTATGAAAACGGGAATGTTTACGAATGGATGTGCCGTCGATGCCATATTCAAATGAGCGTCAAAACGTGTTCACCTTGACATGTCAGCCCAAGCCGAAGGAATCCACCCCATGCGGTGGCACTACACCGTATGTGATGCTGGTGAATGACGGTAAATGCTTGATAGGCTGTGTTTTGCCAATATTTATTATCATTTCTTCTGGTGTCGGTCGACCCTGCATCATGAGATGCCGTGTCATTGTTCGGTGCGTGTCGTTGTTCGGTTTGTGTTATTGTTTGGTGAGTAACCTTGTCTTATGTTGTTGTAGCGCTGATAATACTGAGGGATGTACACCTACAGTAGTAATCTTGGTGCTCAATCCCTCACCATAAGATGGAGGTACGGCTACTTTTCACCAAGATGATCGCCGGTATGATGACCAATTATGAGGAAGTGTATCACAAAAATCACGCAAAAATGCTGTGTAGCGGGAGAAGGACATCATCCTCATAATACTTTCTTTTTATTCATCGGTACCATTTTTCTATGCATTTCGGGGCTGGCTACGAAAGGTACCTAGGACCTAAGTGCTTGCTGATGTGTGCATGATGTGTATGTGCATGATGTGTATGTGCATGATGTGTATGTGCATGATGTGTATGATGTGTTCTTCACCGAAAGACGGTAGGCACAGCAGATGGCTTCATTTGGCAAACGGATTGTGATTCTTGGAGAATATCATCGACAATTTGCCCCAGGGAACACCAGAAGGCGGGAAGGGAAGATCGGATGGCTTTGTCTTACCTTTACCTTTAGCCTATGCGGTGCAACTTTCAGCTTATGCTGTCCAATGTCGTTTAGGTTAGACAAGGTCACGGTTGATAATGGAACGTGAGTAAGAATGCTCGGTCTTCCTCGGCCGGGGGAATACGAGAAGGATTGGAAAAAGGAAGTTGAAGTAAAACTGGACCGACAAGATGGTGTGGTGAATGGTGAATGGTAAGTGGCTTCATGTTCAATCTACAGCACGCGGGCTAGCGGCGCAATAGGCGCGGGTGGAAGTAGAGGATCCGAACCATACATATTCGTAATCACCCAAATCCATGTCAGGAAGAAACTTAAAGAAAGGAAAGGAGAACAAGCTCACAGCTAAAAAAGGTCTAGGAGTACAATAATACAAATAATATGTGACAGGTCATATTTCTCGTTTGCTCGCCTCGTCCCAAAGTACATGGCAAATATTGGCGACCCAGGTTTAGACGAAGCTAATTCCAGTCTATCCTATCATGCATGTGAATATGCATGTGAATATTTATTCCTGCCGCTTCTTTACAGAAAGATCATCTTGAACTCCACCCCCTCAGTTCAGAAAATTAACGCCTCCTCTTCTACTTGGGGAGATTGTCTTGGAGATAGAACAGACCATTGGAGGATTGCTTCAATTGCTTTTTGATCAAGGTTGTAGATCTTGGTTTGGGGTAGCCATTCTCTTTGGCCTTGTTCCATCTAATCCATGAATGGATGCATGCATCCATACAACATTAGCTCTACCGCAATTAAAATGATTAAATAATTCCGATTTCCGCTTTCGTCCATGTCGTATCGTATGCCTGATTCTCATCCCGGATCTCGGGTACATGGTACCTTTCATTGCTCGTTTGTACGATATCCCCGTACCCCTTCATTACACCCACACCCACATGCATGCACGCAACAGGCCCTGGCTCACAAGATAAGAGTCGAAGGATCGGTGGCGATTGAGCTGAATGAGATGATAGGCTAAGGAGCGCCTACTCCCCCTGCAACCAGGCGAAATGGGCGTTCGACAAGTTAACCGAGTAGCGCCAAGGTTCGCAACTCGCGACCTTTTGGGTTCCGTCGTTACACTCTGAGCTCGTGAAAGGTTGCGGGGGTCCCATTTATAATCATGCCAAGTTCTCCGTCTCCCAAGGTAAATAAATAAATAAATAAATAAATAAATAAATAAATAAATAAATAAATAAATAAATAAATAAATAAATAAATAAATAAATAAATAAATAAATAAATAAATAAATAAATAAATAAATAAATAAATAAATAAATAAATAAATAATCTATTGCCAGGTTTCCGCCGTTCCAAGGTTCTAGATGTTTTTCATCAGTCTGTCAACGCTGCGCCCCCTGTGAATGTAACCTGATACCTGATATGATACTTGATATGATATCTGATTCGATGCCTGATACGATGCCTGATATCTAGACCTGATATCTACACCAACACCTAATACCTACACCCAATACCTCAGTCATACGGATGACGATGCTGAGTATTGGTGCTTTGCTACTTCCCCTTGTGCGTGGAGATCGACAAGCTAGCCCTTGATGGCCCTCCTTGTAAAGAAAGATATGCACTCCATGGGGATCTCGGCCACTATCCAAGCATGGTCCTCTGCAGGTATTTTGCTTGTTGCTGCTATGGATGAAATATTTAGGATATCTTGTAGAAAAGACCGAGATACGTTAAACCTAAGCCCCAGATTCCTCTCACTCGATTCATTTTGTTTCAGCATTTCCAACAGAATCCAATATCTGACATAAACCTCAAATCCCAACTTACTTTCCAAGTTGTCACATTACATCTTTCGTCTTTCGTCTTTACATCTTCACAAACATCAAATAGCTTCTCAAAACCATCAAATGTCCTCGGGAAAAACCCAAACACCAACACAGCATCAGTGCCCACATTTTCACCAACATCAAATGTCTTCGGACAATAACCAAACACCTACCACCAAAAAGGTTACCGAATCCTTCCCAACCTCAAGTATGTCAATATCTTGTTCACGACATCCTCTTCGGCAGGTATGGCTTCTAGGATGCTCAACTGTATACATCTCAACATTGCTAACCATTCCTCCACAGACACCATCGAGGCGGAAAGCGACACGGAAGGCACCATCGTTGTGGAAAGCCCTCCAGAAGACACCATCATGGCATGGAGAGGCCATCCAAAAGACAACGATGATGATGAGTATTAAATATCTATTCATCCCCCCTCACAATGCCCAGGTGAGATCTACAATGGCTTAACGTGAGTATATCCTCATTTCAATCATCATCATTTCCAACTTCACATTCATTCACATTCACCAGCCAATGCAATCTCCTACTCACCAACTACAGCCTAGAAGCAGAAATGCAAAAGTCCAAAATATCTTGTGAAGATAAAAAAGAAATCCAAAAAAACAAGTGAAGCTAATCAAATTCTTACCAATAGTTTCCCAGTCTTCGCCATGTAGTCAAAAATCTCACACCTCCAAATTCGCACCTCAATTTCATGACCTGTATTTCCTATCAGCGAGGCAACGAAAATTTACATACGAAAAATCATATATGGAAACAAAAAATCATCAAAAAAGCATATAGCCCATTCTTAGCCTTGCTCTCTCTGATCAGAGTCTTTCATTTATCAATTAGGTTCACATCAGTTATCTCATTGTTACAATGGTCATAGTTGTGCTCGGACCCTATATAAATATAATCAGATTTCATCAATTTAATAATGTGATTTATCAGTATGCGGGTCATATCAATGTGTGGGTCACTTTCACCTCAATTCATTCTTTCAAACTTATATTATTGAACAATTATCGAATCAATTGATTAAAACTATGAAAATTATAATAATCTAGGATCTATTATATTATTTTAATAAATTCTTATACTATAATTTATCTTTCTATATTTATTATAATATCAATTAGAAAATACTTTTTTATTAGAATTCTCCTCTTTTTAATATTTATTATATTGAATCTGAATATCAATTTTTTGTTAAAATAATATATTAAAAGTCTTTTATTTAATAAATATTTCTTTTTAATATAATTAAGTTTTTTTTATATATTGATATTTATTTAATATTTTATTTGTTTTTTGAAATATATAAATCTTTATATTCAAAAATATATTTTTATAAATTAATCTTTTTATATTTTTAATTAGAATTAGTATAATCTCAAATATAAATATAAGGGAATTTATTTGATAATAGATTATTCGAGATTTTATTAAAGTTGATTAAGAAAGAATTTTAATTGGATTATAAGGGATTTGAGAGATTTATTGATTTAGATCAAAAAAAGGGGGGTAAATATACAAATTCGAATATCTAATTTCGAAAATATAATTTAGGATCTTTATAAAAAGCTTTTTGAAAATTATAAATATAATTAAAATATATTTCTAATTCGGTTCGATATTTTACAAATTGATATATTCAAAGCTTTTCAATATGTTTTGTATTCTTTGATTCAAAAATATGATTTGTTATATATTTTATATTTCTTAATTTAGGTGAAAATCCTTTTATATTTATATCGATTATATATTCAGAAATAATATTTTCTTTTAGTTT
Organism: Sclerotinia subarctica; assembly: GCA_025389085.1. Lineage (NCBI taxonomy): Eukaryota > Fungi > Ascomycota > Leotiomycetes > Helotiales > Sclerotiniaceae > Sclerotinia > Sclerotinia subarctica. Next base: position 3,618,015 of record QRFI01000004.1, on the reverse strand, counting down.
TGAAAAATTATAAGATTTAGATTGATATTTGGAATAAAAAGTAATATTATTAATTTTATCTTATAATATTATATTCAAGATATTATATATCTTTGCAATTTTTCGAATACTTATTTTTTTGTTTTTTTTGAATAGTTTCAATAATGAGGAGTATATAGGCTTTTTGATTATTCGAATTCATTATGGATTATTGATAAAAATATATATTGAAAGAGAAGAGAATGAATTGAGGTGAAAGTGACCCGCATACTGATATGATCTGTACACTGATAAATCACGTTATGCGATTTCGGTTATTCTAAGATCTTATATGTATATACCATCAGAAAGTGGAGCATATAAAGGAGCAAAGGCTCCTAGAGCTCTTATATAATATAATCATTTATATCTTTATTTCAAACCTTTGCTTGATTTTTAATAGAAACCATAAAACTTTCTACAGTCTCTTGATCATTATGATATGATGAAGAATTGTGGCGGCGTAACTGTCACGGGGACCTTTCACATGTCACATTTCACATGTCATAGTAAGAAAGCCTAACCCCTTCCGGCGGGGAACCGGAGGGTGAAAGGACCTTTATTCGCATAGTCGTAGTCTATATAGGAACTCACTTACCCTTATCTATACAGAAGGGTAAGGTTAACCCTATTACTATCCATTCTTCATATCCCCTACTGTGATACGGAAACCTGGCACTCTATAAGATTTGTATCTTTTGATTTTATATCTTTTATATAAAATATATTTGGTAATATAATATTTTATATTGTTCTTTATATTGATCGATCCAAATAAACTCTTCCTTTGCGAGTTTTAAAGTTTTATTTTTTTTTCCAGAAATGATTAATCAATTAATGAATTATTATAATATAATTATAACTGTAAAAATTCTCATCGGATAATAAGATTGAGAAATACTCAAACAATCTTCTCTTTATATAATATAATATCCTTTGTATTATTTTAAAATCTGTCTTTTTAATCTTTTTGTCTATTATATATTCCTTTGTGTAGATATACTCCAAATCAATCTCGTATAATATCTATATTATATCAAATAAAAATTCAAATCTAAATTTATCAATAATAGCAATCCTTATATAACGATACTGTACTAAAGGCAACGATTGTTTAAGGATTTATCGGTTAATAGTAATGAGGTAAGGCTTTATCATTGGTCTTCACTTGAAAGTGAAGTCGTTACTAGATCAAGTAGAATAAATATAGGTAAACGAATAAATAATTAAGTTAAATACGAAGCTCCTATACTATGAAACTATTCTGATTAGAGAATAAATCCTTTCCCTAGAGTCTGAAGGAGCTTAAGGAATGGTATGTATGTTTATGTTCTGGGCCACCCCTCATATGGGCCATTTTCCTCGCCAAAAATGACCAAAATCGACCTCGATCACTTTCTTATTTATACATTTAATTTAATCAAATTCAAATAGAAGATTTCTTATGTTGAAAATGAGGTTATCTCCTCGCTCGAGATTTGCTGCCACAGACTTCTTCACCTTTTATTTATTTTTAAGATGGGTTGCAACAGTAGAGTGAGAAAATAACTTGGTAGAAAGATTTGGTGGGGTTTGTTGTTCTGCTCGTGCGATTTGCGGGGTGTCGATGCTTTCCAAGCTATTTCTATTATTAAATCACATAACGTGGTTTAACACCGAGTGCACTATATCACCGAATGCACCACTTTTACCTCAATTTACATTCTTCAACTTCAACATACAATTTATCAATCATTTATTATAAAATCAAATAGAAAAGAAGCTCAAATAATCTTAGTTATCAAAGCTATTCAAAAAGATAAAAAACTCAGTATTCAAAAGGTTATTAAGCTATATAATATAATATATATAACATTTCTTTATAAAATGAAAGATTTGTCTTTTTGTATGTAAATTCGAGCGAATAGTTATAAAGTTACAGAATTAAAAGAAGCAATGATTGTTCAATATATACTTGATATTAATTCGAGAGGTTTTCCACCTAAATTCAAAAATATAAAAGATATAACGAATTATATTCTCGAATCGAGGGATGCAAAGAATATTGGAAAACTCTAGGTGTATCGATTCGTAAAATATCAAATCGAATTAAAGATATGTTTTAATCATATTTATGACTTTCAAAGAGCTTTCTACGAAGATCCTAAGCCGTACTTTCGAAATTAGATATTCGAATTCGCATATTTACCCTCTTCTCTTTCGATCTAGATCAATAGATCTCTCAAACCCTTCACAATCCAATTGAAGCTCTTTCTCAATCAACTTTAGTAAAATCTCTAATAACCTATCATCAATCAAACTCCTCTATATCTATATTTGAGATTATACTAATTTTAGTTAAAGGTATAGAAAGATTAGCTTATGAAAATACATTTTTGATTATAGAGATTCGTATACTTCGAAAGGCAAATGAAGCATTAAGCAAGCATCGACATATGAAAAAAACCTAATTATATTAAGGAGGAATGCTTACTGGACAAGAAGCTTTTGATGTATTATCTCAGCAAGAGATTGATATTCAGATTCAACACAATAAGCATCAAAAAGGGGGGAATTCTAATAGGGAAACATCTTTTAATTGATATTATAATAAATACAGAAAAACAGGATATAATACAAGAATCTGTCAAAACAATATAATAGATCCTAAATTATTAGATTCTTGATAGTTTTAATTAATTGATTCAATTGTTGTTGAATAATATAGATTTAAAATGGTTGAATAATATAAAAAGTGGCGACCCGGTGATATTGGCGACCCAGTAATAAACCACGTTATATTAAAATACATTAAATATGCTATACGAAGTTATAACTTTTCACCCACTTCAATCCTGAGGAGTTGGTAATCTGTACTACTATATGCTACCATTCTTTACTCAACATTAATAATATTTATACTAGATGATAAAAAATATAATTTAAAAAGAAATATTTTATCAAGGATTTCTTGAACCTATTCACAAAGTGTGGTGTGGTGGAATAGGGGCTGGGAAGCGAGGTAAAGATCGTGGGGTTTTCAAATAATGATAGGGATAATGAATGCAGTGATGTACTTCATCGAGACAGTATCAGTAACCGCTTGGAAAAGACTACTCATATCAAGCAGAAATATAAAACCGGCTGATCTATCCAGCTATAGATCTACGTCAATCATCAACCTCTACTTTGTTTGATTACCATTCACCTGATTTGATCCAGGAGCGAAGACATGGTATTGGGTGGGTGCAGCTAATAATGGATGTGAACGGAGAGACTGCCTGGGACTCTCTTCAGTCATGGCCAAAGTTGTGAGGCAGGTGAAGTTGAACAGCTGGAAGAGTCAAGGTTTTTATTGTTTTTATGTATCAATTTGTTTGGTACTACAATTAGCGGGAGTGTGCATAAAGCAAACAGACAAACTTGTAATACAGCTACTTTGAAAACTAAATACACCTCCTGTTTCTTCTATTTCTCTTGATAAATTTCGTATGAATCACAGATTGGTTGTGGCAACTATCGCGGAACGAATTGATCCACAACGGACTGTTTACCGACTCAAGATCAAAAAACCTTCTATCCTCGATTATATTCCAATTCCATTTATTCGATCTATATTTGAAAAAATTCTCAATTTCTATCTATATCTCAAAGTTTCCTATCCTGAATGGTTTCTACCACCCACAGTTATCCTCAAAAAATGCAAGCCTGATTGAAGCCCCTGAGAAGGGAGCTTGAATTCGGCATTTAATACATCATTCCGCCTAGCGATTTCTCTCTCACTGCCCCTCTCTTTCGCTTCTGCCAATTCCTCTATTCTCTCTTTCTAAAAACGCAATGGCTCCCATATGATATTGTCGCCCGTTTCCATTATCATTATGGAGATGATTTTAGTCCGAGAGCCAAGTTTAGATTGGAGAGATAGATTCCAGATAATTCCGTAAAAGCCGGCCGGTGCAAACGGCTGACAGAAAGGGGATATCGGGAAAAAGGTTCGTCGTGGTGATGTCGTATTTATGGTTTGGAATAGCGTAGAATTAATTGTGCACCACGGACAAGCTACCTGCTTCAAGCTGAGAGTCATAATTGATTTTACGTGACACAGATGCTTTATTTGATTTAAGAATAATATCAAATGTACTTTGAAGAAAATAAGAGTGAATAAAAGAAAAGCGGTAGTCCCCTCCCTACCCCTCATTCCGGCCATTTTCCTCGCCAAAAATAACCAAAATCTGCTTTCTTAAATATAATTCCTATATTAAATAAAATCATTATTTTAATTTTTAATATCTTAATTAATAAAATCATAAAAAATCTGAAATTTTCAGAAGCTATTTATATCTATTCAAATTATTCAATATCAAAATTTCAATTGATTTTATTAGTTAATTGTAAAGTTATATATATATACATGAAAATCATGGTTTTTAGTGTAAAAGGGTGGCCGGAATGTTCGTAACCTTGTGTATTCCTTGAGAAATTCATATCACACTCTTTTATTTCTGCTACATCTCATACCCTAACAATTACTTTGTATTCACAAACTCATTCCACCTTTTTATCCTTGCCATTACGATTTCTTTTCGCTCGAGGAGCGAATGCATTCGCCATATCAAGAGCAAGAGCATCAGGACTAGATATCCCCGAGGTGCCCGATGGTGCATTAGAGGTCTCTTCTCCACCATCTGCATTTTGAATATGATTATTTTGCTGACTTGGACTATTTTCATCAATTGTATCGAGAATAGATAACTTGGAGGAAGATCGTCGAAAACCTGCAGTCATAGACTGTTGAGTGGGAGAAATGAGTTGTTTGATAGTAGCAGTAACTTTACTGTCTTCAATCTATAAAGAAGTTAGCATAAGTATTATTTTATGATGTGAAGTTATTACTTACATCTGGGTTTATGTCAATTTCATCTGAACTACCCAATCTACTCTTGCTCGGTAGACCACAAAAACTATGCACGATTTCACCTGTAGGATCAATTTGTCTGATGAGATCCTCCTTATCTTTTGTGGTCATGTAGAAATGATGGATTTCGTTCAATAACTTCATCTTCTTGTAAGCTGTGTGGGCCTCACGAGCTTTGTTGTCCCGAACATCCAACTTTAAACGTTTCGTAGAATTGATTTTATCATCATCATTACCATGGCTATCTTGGAAGCCATCGTTGCCGCCATCGCCATTGCCGTCGCCCTCGCCATCACTATTTTCATCGTCATCGCTGTCGCTGTCGCTGATGAGAATGTATTCATTGTTGCCTTTAGGGATAAGGAGAGATTGTTCGATGAGCTTTTGCTTGTTTTGTTTCAAGAGAATTTGTAATCTGCGCCGGACTTCGTCTGTGATCGATTTGTTGAGTTGAATTCCGTCCTCTCGATTTTGAAGGCCGATGGAATTCATGATTGTATGCCAAACATTGACTTGATTTTTTTCCGTCGTTTGGCTGATCTCGCTCTTGGTAAACATCGCAGTCCATCGCTGTTCTCGAACGATATGTTTATTTGTATCTTTATCGAATTTGAAACCCCGTGTATGCTGCATCATCAATAACAATTCACCCCCTCCAATATGTGTCACTGAAGAAGGAATACGGAAATCCTCAATCGAAGTGAGCTTTTGCTTTTGGGATTTTTGCAGATTCTCCCAAGGAACAGCGATCCACGATTCTTCTTTTTCTTCATCATCCTTATCCTCTCCTTCTTTTTCTTCATCATCCTCATCCTCGTCCTCATCATCCTTTCCTTCTTCTTCTCCTTCCTCCTCACGTGCTTTTTCGCCCGAACCCTTGATATTTGTCGAACGGGATCTGGATTGTGGAAGCTTCATTCTCCCTTTGGTTCTTGTCTGATATTTTAGTTGTGATTGCTTCGCGACTAAATCGCTTAGCGGTATGCGGTACCACAAGATACCCTTTTCGCCGTCGGAGAATTTATGGTTGGGTGGGAGGAGTTGAATCCTGAGCCTTTTGATATCAGGATTCTTGGGAGCAGATACTAGGTTTTTTCGAAGGGTTTTGATTGATTTACCCATAATGATCAGGTGAAGGGAATGTGCACAGGGGAAAAAAGCAAAGTACGTGACTTGTATGTTGATATTTTATTGTCGCTGTTGACGCGATATCTACATCTGTATCTATATCTGTATCTATATCTGTATGGTGGGTGGATCACATAAGGGTGAAAGCGGGCTGCGGTTAAGGCTGGGTGAGCAGCGGGGGGATCCCCTTCCATGTCAAAACTGCCCGGGCTCGCATTGACCAATCAGAACATCATCATCTTGCACATTTGATGATTTTTAGGAGATTATGGTATAATCAATATTATGAGTATATAAATATGTAAATACATAAATACATCTCGTATTCTTTAATTATGATTCTAATATTATCATCATCTCCTCCTCGATGGTCAATACTACTAGAGTCAATAAAGGATCCCTGTATTTCCCTTTTAAAGAATAATGACAAGCGTGACTACTATTTTAGGACTCGTGCAATCATTTACAAGCTTATTGTTCTTCCCGTGTAACGCACGGACCACGTGGATAGCCGCCCGGACTTAAATAATACTTGGGGGGGATCGACAACGCTTAGCGTCTTGAGTGAGTGATCTGAACATACTTTAGAGCTTTGATCCCTCTAGTTCTCCATTTCGTCTCCATTTCGTCTCCATTTCGTCTCCATTTCGTCTCCATTTCTTCTCCATCTCTCATTTCCAGTCTTACTCCGCTTCGATTGATATCGCGATCAACAAATATGGTAAGATTCATCTCTTGATCAATAGATTCGAAACAAAGTTATTAACATATCCTTAGAATGCGCCAAGACTGCCTGTCTCTGATCGGATTCAATTCTTTTTAAAGCTTCACAATTACCCGATCGATGATCCCTCCAGATCAACTAGCTTTCATTGGAGAGGGGTACTTGCAAGCGCAAAGATTGATCTTGCGGACTATGTAGCCTTCTTAGCATCTCAAGCATGACATCTACTTATTATAACCTTTCTCATGCTAATGATAACTTCAGCCTAAATCTGGCAGTGTCAACGGTCATCTTCCAAATGTATCTGACTCATCCACAAGTCATCCAACAATGGATTTTGGTCAATCTTATCCATTCGAAACTGCGAGTCATGCAGCAAATCCCCTTATGTTAGCCTCGATCTTTGCACATCCAACATCTTATGCTACCACCGTTGCTCTCCCTTCAAACCCTACAAGACAAGCATCTACTGTTGCAGCCCTAAACACAGCTCATATACCCTCTGGGTCTACAATATCGAGCTTTACTGGACATTCTGTACCAAATTATTCTACCGAAGAAAAGGCAACTATCAAAGCCAATCTCGATTTCGCTATGCTTATGGCATACCAAGGTCTCACCAGCGGAAAGCGAAAAATTGAAGAAGTTACATCTGGTGTGCCATCTGATGTAATTGAAGGAACTGTTTTTAGATTGAATAGGCTTGCACAGAAGGGTCATGAGTTGAGACAAGAAAAGGAGAAAGAGACAAAGAGAAGAAGAGAAGCTAGTCGTGGTTGCGAATTGACGTCTGAGATAAATGAGTTACAAGAGGCTTGGTTTCATGAAGGTGTACAGGAGAGGAAGACACGAAATGGGAAAGAATTTTAGTTTCCAGTAATCAACATTGTGGGACAGCGATATAAATTGTAAATGGAGTTACTCGTCAAGGCAACTTTTTGTCATCAAATCTACAAAAGAAATAAAAATTCATATTTTACTTCGTAATACTATACTACCTTGTTAATATATCATTGGATACAGTTTCTTTACCTTCACCACCCACATTACCCTCATCACTCTTATCATTCTCATCACCCTCACTACCCTTACCACCTTTATTAATCTCATCACTCTCACCATTCTCACCACCCTCACCATTCTCATTAACCTCATCACTCTTATCATTCTCATCATTCTCATCAACCTCACCACCCTCACCATCCTCACCATCCTCACCCCCCTTTCAGTATCTCCAGACAATAATCTACTTTTTGCCTCACTTAATACCGCCAATTGAAACAGAAGCTGTGCTTTTAGTGTCGATTTTTCTTTTTTAGACATTTTCATTATAGATCGGACCTGTTGTTCAAATGACAGAGATTTTTTCGAACCTTTGGGCTTTGAATGATCTTGTTTGGGGGTTAGTTATACATTAGATGAAGTATTGGATACATAAGACAAACTTACGAAATGTACATCGTTTTGCTGTCCTTGCATATGCACAGTTGGCACAAGCACCACGAAAAATTCCATCCAAAACAATACATTGCGAACAAGGGCCTAAATCTCGGCTGCAACAAGTACATGGGGTTTTCATTAATTTTCCACGTTCTTGAACTAAAATGGCTTCAACTCTGATATGATGTTGCTCTTTCAATCGATTTTGAAGTGTAATGACGACTTTATTATTTTTTCGATATTTAAATTTGCGGACGAAAGGATGTCTTAAAACCTTTGTGGTGGTTGGGGTGGAAGTAAAATGAATATTTTCGGTCAGAGGTGAGGAAAGTAAGACTGATGGGGCTGGCTCTTTAAGAGATTCTTCCGGTTCCGTAGATGCTCTTCTATTTCTTTCTTAGGTCTTTCGAAAGTTTCTTCTGCAGAAGTAGCGGATCGTTTCTTTGGGGATTTTTCGTCAACAGCAGTTGATGTTGCATTTTTGGTGTCAATCTTCACGTTTTTCCGAGGGCGCCCACGACCACGACCACGACCACGCTTCTTTTCATCTATTTATTTATATTGTTAATAAATTTTGATAAGGAATGGACATTGAATTTACCTGTCTGGGGATTTTTGCGGCCCATTTCGGCGTCTGCGGTAATGCAGTAGGTTTTAGACGAGGATATCGTTTAATCGCAATGATATCATAATACCACCGACATCCTAGACTTCATCAACCAATGACAATACAACCGAAGCACCAAATCATTAATAAATATATCTTCACAATCAATAGTCGCAGAAGGCTGATAACGATGGACCATTCGACCAACACCGAGGAGAAACCTACAGTGGGCTATGTTTGGTCCGATTTGGAGTCCGGAAAAGACGAGATGCGCCGGATTGTAAGAGCGCAGGGCTACGGATGGGATAGAGAGTCGTTACTCTCAAGGCCAAAAGAACAAGGACCTCCCAATTTCCTTATCTCAATGCAGGAATCCGTTGTACTTTAAAGACTTTGAGAGAATACTTGAAGAAAGTAAATGGTTCAATGACGAAGTTGTCAATACTTTTATAGACTGGGTTACTCATGCGGTAAATGCATCCACACATGCAAAGAGATCTAAAATGGCATGTTTGAAGTCTTACCTTTTTATGAAACTCGTTAACACTTCACGTCCTATCCCGGAAGGGTGGATAAACAAGCAAAGGAAGTTGTTTGAGCCTTCATTGTTGGAAGTAGATACCATATTTTTTCCTATTTGTTCAGAGAGCCATTGGATCCTTTGTGTTATACGACCAAAAGCTAGGAAGATTGAGTTTCTCAATAGTTATAAGTGGTCTTCATACATGTTCGTAAGGTGTATCCGGAGATGGTTGAAACAATACCTGGGTGATCAGTATGAAGAAAGTGAATGACCTACTTCCGATATTGATGGTGTTGAGCAAGAGAATGGGTATGATTGCGGGGCCTTTGTTTGTGTTAATGCATTCTGTATCGCGTTAGATACTGCTATTGATTGTTATAAGGAGACGGATATGATAACGATGAGAAGATTTATTGCTGCGATTTTAATCAATGAAGGCTTTCATTGAGATTTCGATTGGGGGGGCCTTATTCAGGATATAAAGTTTTAAACCCAAAAGTTAAAGGTATATCCCCATAGATCGTCCCTCACATCGATTAGTATCTGGTCTAAAATCTGCACCGACATTCTAAACATAACCTCATAAATTCTTCACCTATCACGTCACTGATATTCCATTATTCACTTCATCTAGATCATCAGAGATCGCGGAAAGAATCCATATTTTCAGACAATGGGTCGAATTTGCTAAGGCTCGTTGGGATGAATGGGCTTCTGCGGGAATGAGATGGAGGATATCGATGCTAAGATAGCGGAGTACGATGACGAGGCAAACCGGTTGTCGAAGAATGATAGCCAGAAGGCACGGGATGCAGGTATTCGACAACTACTTTATTGGATGAATGATCTGCGAGGCGAATATTTTGGTCGCGAGATCGTCTATGGGTGTATGGACTGTCCCTTGGGTACCGAGGATCGATTTAATAATGATGGAGTGAAATATTTGCGTACGTCTTTTGAGTTTGGGGCGAATACTACTTGGGAGGCTTGCGAATTGATCAACTGGATTAGGATCTGGAGATGGCGTGGTGGTGATTTGCGGGATGAGTGGATTCATAATGACTCTACTTCTCTCAAAGAATATACCCAACAAGTGAGTGATTCGAGGGACCCAACCGCGAACTCCAAGACAACCTGTCTTTCGATTGATCCGCGACCCCGATTTCTTCCCGCCAAATCGACTCGAACTTAGATATTCCCCTGCTGGCATCTTGCATATTGTTCAATGCTCATCTTCCGATGGTTGGTCTGTCCCTCCATACTTCTCAGGTGAACAACATTTGCAAGTCATTCGTTCCTATGAGAATGGAGGAACATGGGATAGTCCAGTGGCAAATGTGGGACATATCGAGGTGAAAGCCAAGGGAAAGAACAACAAGGTATCGAATGTCCCTGCTTTCGTAAAGCATGGGCGCTACGCACCTGCCGAAACCCAAGCCATGCGGAACGTGTAAGGAGTGCATACGTTTGAAGATGATGAAGGATCGACTTTGGTGGATGATGATGATGAGACACCACTTAAATCACATCCATTCTCGAAACTTAATCCGAAGACCCCTATTCCGACTCGCCAAGATATTAAGGAGTCCGCTTGTCGTGTGCCAACCCGTCAGAGCAAGTTGAAGGAACTTTGGAAGGTATCGTCCCTACCCGACCGGCATCCAAAGATCATAGCTTTGGTGGAAGGTTTTCGACGAGGGTATGCTTTACGAATGCTTGAATTCCATAACATCAACCAACGGCACAATATAAGAGGTACTCAAGCAGTCGGTAAAAGCCGTGCAGCTATTTATCGCCGCTTACCGACGTTGAACCACAAATTACAACAGGTCAGTGAAGCTATTTCCAAGCTTCCCGCCTCGAATCAGAAAGATTTCAAGATTGTTATGGAAAGTTTCCATGTCAAATGTCTGGAGGAAGATAGTAATCAACAAGTTTGGGAGTTTGAAATGATCAAAGCTGCAGCCCTAGCTAGGAGAGACCAATACTCGATACCCATCCCGACTGTTCCGTAATGTAAAAATATTATGTGGAATAGATGCTTGGCATCGTATACACCGTGCACAAGAGCAAAAAAAGCCTTGCTACGAACAATGGGTTCGAGGGGCGAGATTTCAGATAGAGTTGATGGAGAAATCTATGGAGCTACTACAGAAGTGTAATGATAACCTTTCTTTCGACAATGGCAGCTCAACAGCTACTACAAGCAACAATAGCAGCGCAAGGTCTTCTGAACTGCAATAGACAGTATATTGATACAGAATTACATCAAAGATTTAATATCCGAGTGTGACTTTTCACGTAAAAATGTTGAGATAGTGCAGCAGATGCACCTGAATATTGAAACGATAAATGAAGTAATTGTGAATTATGCTCAAATAGAGGAAGATGAAGAGTCATATGTAGCAGATGATGAGGTGGTAGCAACTCAAGATATTGAAGTATTACCAGAAGATGTAGTTGCATGGAACGATGATATGATGGATATGAAAACTTTGGAGGATAGACGTGTTGATATGAACGACAGCAAATGGAATAATGAAAGTTGAAAGCATATAAAATGATGATAGAAAGTTCCTACCTAATCCTCTACTCAAACTATCTTGGCTACGACCTCGCCGATTACCCATTAGGGCTACAGTCCATCTTGCGCATTAGCCATGACGATATTGGGTAATCCGCTTCGTAACAGATACCTGTAGATCATCCGTAACAAGTACCCACGGACTGATGAGTAAGTAAATAATCCAGATGCATATGATTACTCTTTAGAAGTCTTCTGAGCATTCATCCATCATCGAGAACCAGTGTTTAAAGTTAGTCACCGGGTGATCGTTACTTCCATCGTGACTCCAGCTGGGAAAAGGCCTTTTGGCTAAATTCTACCTCGGTCACACCACAGCATTTGGCATGATTGCTCTCTGGTCAGAAGCGGTAAACTTTGTACATTTATTTCTTTCATCTCTCATCTACCGATCCATATGATTTCCTGCGTTTTAGCTGGTGTTGTATGTGAAGTTTGAATTTCCGACCTAATTCTTTGCTCAAATCTAGTTTTTAATTAATAATCTATCTTATTCTGAAAGTAAATTCATTAATAAATAAATTAAAATGTTAATAGTTAATAATTTCATTTCGGAACCAGCACAGTTCATTTCGGAATGAAAATATTGAAACATGAGCCGTAACATATAAATCCCACCTCGCGTTGTTATCTGCACATTCGAAAATTCCACCAGTCCACAACTCTCACTCTCAACATGCTGTAACAAATTGCTAAACGACTTAAACTCGCTCGCACATCTCGGGCCCGGACATCTATACATATCCTGCTCATGCACGGGGCTATTCAAATGATCATTCAATCCCCGCAGGGTATCAAATGTACAAGAGCATACGGCGCATTCATAACGCAACCCATCCCAGGAACATTCAGTGATGATTCTAGCGGGATAGAAGGAATGATGATCGATTTGAGGAGTGGTGATTAGGCGATTCCTGTCTAGATGACGGATTCGCGCATTGATTGCTTGGCGATTTATACCAGAAGAGCAAGTACCGGATTCGAGGTGGGTGACCAGGGCAGAGGCGGTTGGATAGTGACTGGGACAGGAAAGGCATTCTATGGCGGTTCCCTGGTGCTTTTTGGAATGTTGATGCTGAGAAAGTCAGTTTTATCTTCATGCTAAGTAGCACAGGATGCCGGATTCTTGAAACACATCTAGCGTTCCTAGTAATGACTTACCTGCATCAGGCAGTTTTCACTTTGGAACATTTTTTTGCATGGTCTGCAATAAAGATGACCGTGTTGGGTTATATAATGATCTTCTCGAAGCTTGCTAGACAAAAACCAAGCGTCGCAACCTTCGCATTCGCAATCAGGTTCGTCATCGCTTGAGGAGTATCTGTCTTTAGAATACATGGCGCCGCGATGAGCAGAGCTCTTCTGAATGTGTTGATAGTAGCCATTCTTGTCGCTGAAATACCGACCACAAGGACTATAACAGAACGCCATGTTAAGTAGGATTGAAATGTAATGAATAGAGAAAATCAGGGAATCAAAGCTTTCTGTTCCTCTTATAGTTAAGGAGTTGTTGAGACTGTGAGTTGTGTGAGGGAAGGTAGAGTTTTAAAAGGTAGAAGAGACCACAAAGGGGGTTTGGTATCAAAAGTTTAACAAAAGATGAAAGAACCATAAAAGAAAAGACTTAGTAATCAGAATTCAATACCCCTCAATCTTTTCACAAAGAAGAACCATGTCCATAGACGGAAGGGAATGTTTCCAGAATAATGGACTTGCATCTACGGTACTAGCACACTGCTACTACCCTCCAAACACACCCATCCATCCATCCATCTAATATTAAGGCCCCCCGAAATAAAAAATCCCAAAGAATTCTCCCAACTACTTTACCTACCTCTACCTACCTCTACCTCTCTAATCCCATGAACCCACAAATCACAAACATCATATTAGGAATACAAATCCTATCATCCCCTAACTACTCAATCAGAAATGAAATCTAGTAACCCAGAACACTGCCTATTACCCTAATCCGAATTCCAATCCCAATCCGAATCCCAATCCCAATCTCAATTCTATATTCGAGTAGATATTAGATATTGCAGGAACCATGCATGCTACAGGATTGTCCATAAGTATATCCATACTTTTTCATCTCGCTGTCCAACTTCACTTCAAACTTAACACTTATTTATCTATAGATACCTACCTAGATAGATAAACTCAACTTCTTCAAAGGAAAGAAACCTCTAGGTTTTGTCTGTTGGGTAGTCATCAACACTCTCCCTTATACCTCTACCTCATCTCCCTTTCACCAAGAACAGAGCATAACATGACATAACAAACAAATATGCATCAACATAGTACCAATAGTATTAATAGAAATCCTAGAACAATATTACATATGTACTCCAGTTAAAGCTTACATATTTCCCTTTCCTTCCTTTCCCCGTGTTCCATCCTTTCCATCCTGACATCCATCCAACCCTACCTAGCCCAGTCCATCCCTCTCTCTCCCCCCCCTCTAACCTCTATTCTCAAATGACAGAATTCTCAAATTCTACATCCTTCAAATCTATCACCATGCACGCTCCCGCTATCAAATATATCCCAGGCATTATAATCACTCCCCACTCCCCACTCCCACTCCCCAACCATTAACACTTCACAAGCGAAAAGAAAAGACAGAAAAAAATCAAAATCACTCGCAGAGGTAATAGAAATGTCAAAATGGTAAAAGAAAGACCTTGCATGCCATTTTGCAGATTCTGGAGGAAAAAATAAAAAGGCAAGGAAAAGAAAAAAAATCTACTCGATTCTCTTTTTTCCCTCCTCAGCATTCGTGTATCGTGCGGTGCTTAATCCACGCTCATGGCTATTCGTTAAAAATCCTCCAACTACCTTGTCTTTGAAAACTTTGCTTAATGTTTCATTGTAGCCTTCTGTTGCCCAGGGACGGGGGTTGAGTTTTGGCCAGTTGACCTGTGGAAAGGTTTGTTAGTAAAAATGGGTGGTGGATGCACCAAAATGGCAACAGATAATGTATAGGAGAGGAGAGGAATGAAGAAGGAAAGAGAAACATACATATAGCATTCCATTGCGGAAAATGAAAGTAGCACACCATGCTCCTACCACCAGCCAAACAATATTCCATATTCTTATTGGCAATACTGCGGCGTTAGGTGAACGAGGAGTGAAAAGGCCAACAAGAACAAAGAAGATACTGAAGGCAAGGAAATAAGGGATGCTTTGGATGATTAATGGTCTCCTATCAGCAGTTACAAGATAATAACCAATCTTTGTCTCTCTGGGAAGATAATAGCCTAGGAAGAGATCAAATGAATCCTGTTTGGGTCCATCTAGGAAATTATTTTTCGCGTATCGAGTAATGGAATTTAGGAGATCCTGAAGAACGCCGGCTTTAGTTCGAACACCTGTGCGTGTGAAATCTGTTTTCAGAGCACCAGTTCCAGAATATGATTTTGAGACAACATCAGCATTGTCCGCCCAAAGTTTGCGGAAAAGGATTTCAAATTGTGGGTCGGAAAAGGTGAAGTTCTCCCCACTGGCGAGAACACCGAGATCTGTTAATTGGCGATTAAGAGTCCAGCGGCCAAGCATACTTTGGACAACATTTGTCCTGTCAAGGCAATCCATGCAATTCGTACGGACGACACTAGTTTGGTGATTGCGAACTTCGAGACGACCATCAATATCAGCTGGCATGTCAACACCATGGAAATATTGTTGCGCCTCAAGAGCAGGACCAAGTTGGTCAAGCAGTAATTGTGCTCGGTGCCATCTTAATCCTTTGGTTTCGTTGTGGAAATCGAAGTATATGTAATGCAGTCCATCCATCCCGAGCCTCTTCTCAGCCACTCGGAATCTCTCATCTGTAATTCTATCGTTGTCTTTGCCTTCACCTGGTCCGGAAACCAAAATCCTTACAATATCCTCATATGCTTCTTTAATCCGTTGCTCTCGCCCCTTATGGTTCACCAAATTTACCAAGTAATTGTCTCCATAAATCCGGATTTGCTCGTTAAAATGTGCCTTGGCGGCAGGAAGAGCGGTTTCTACTCCTCGAATTTGAAGTTTTGGTGTGTAATTCAAAGTGTTTATTTCAGTCCAATATACCGGAACACTTCCTCTGGTTTGTACATATGACAATATTTGTACCTCCTTGCCGCCCGACCCTCCAACTTCGCCGTTCAGCATTCTAGCGCCTCCAGCAAAACCATCAAGCCCACTGGCGGTATCATTCAGGATGATGATTTGTTCCGTTTCGTTGAAGTTCGAAACGTGCCCTTCCTCATCCACTCCCCGAGAAAAGTATCTAGTTCCAGCTCGATGCCTGGATCTTCGAGTAACCAATACAAATGTTAATGGAGTGGTCTTGAGTTGAGTCTGAACAATTTCGAGCATTCCAAACATAACTGGTAAGATGTATGGATCCACTCCTGGTTGCGGTCCAGGATATTTTCTAGACCCTGATGTTCGGAAATCTATCAAATCTGATAGAACAAATTTATTCCAGAAGAATCGATCATCGGCTCTTTGCCAAAGAGGGGCAGATGTATCGATTTGCGATTGCCTTTGGAAAGTATTGGTAATGTCGGTGGTATAGGAAAAGTACATTGGTGCAGACTTGATGAAAGTCCTGAGGAGGGCAAGGTAGGTATCCTCATCTTGGTCTCGAAGTACTCGTTCTTGAAGAGGTAGAAACTCTGTTGCAGCAACTTTGTATATCATGTGGCCTTGTAGCCGTCCTACAGGCTCTGCCTTTGAAATTAGAATAAGGTATTTACCTAGGAAGAAGTTAGCCCAAAGTCCTAAGTAATGTACTGTTGTTAAATACCCAGCCTTAGACTTATTAAGCCCAAGATGCCAGCAATACTGGAGACCCGTTTTCCTCCCAAAAGTATTTCAGGGAGATGGAAATCTCCTCTTTCTCGATCAAGCATAAGTGTTGGTGCTGAGGGTGAAGATGGTGATATAAATGCGAAATGCGTTGGCGAGGCATGAACATTGATATCTCTAAAGGGCAAGGAACTAGCCATTTTGTTCTCTGTCCCGCAGATAGGATAAGATGTATTGTAGGATAGGATGTATTGTAGGATAGGATGTATTGTAGTATAGGATGTATTGTAGGATAGGAGATAGGATGTATTGTAGGATAGGAGATAGGATGTATTGTAGGATAGGATGTATTGTAGTCTCGCAGTTTTCCAGTCTTCAGTTCTCCAGTTCTCCAGTTCTAGAGTTCTCCAGATCTCCAGATCTCCAGTTCTTAAGTTCTCCGGTTCTTGAGTTCTCGAGTTCTCCAGGACTCAAAAAATCAAAGAAGCTACTTTGCAAGCGTTGTATAAGCAAGCGTTGTACATGCAAGTGTTGTACAATATTAATGCAGCCAAGTTTGATTTACCTGTTCTCCAATACCACCTCGCCAACACCTAAAATTGAACTTTGTGGATACACCCCTCAATAATTACTAGTTAGTGTCCTTCGGTTCCAAGTCGTTGATTTATTACAGCAGTCGGTAATTCGGCTCAAATTCAAGTGTGAATCTAGCCATTAATGATGAGTTTTGATACATTAACCTTCAAAGAAACATTACATCTAAATCCCCGTGTTCCACGTGACTGTCCCAGTAATCGAAGCGATTCAGGATCATCGTCACTTTCCAGTCCAGTCCAGGTTGAGCCCGTCGCCGTTTCTCCAGATCAAGATTACATTTAGCTTTACCTCCGACATTTCCACCTCCATCTTACCAAATAAATTCGCCAAAGTACTATACAACCATATACAACTTGTTCGACAATACGTTTCACTTCATCAAATTTCATCCACATTCCAACATGGCTGCTCGAGGTCCACCAGGCTCCCGCGCCGGAAACTCACGATTTGCGCAGTTTAAATTGGTGCTACTTGGTAGGTGATTCCCATCAGTACCTGATTTATCTCATTAAATTGCCTGCTAACATTGTACGATAGGGGAATCTGCCGTCGGAAAGGTATGAGCTCGCTGTTTGCTGGGTATATTTATTTACATACTAACTTTCGGGATAGAGCTCCTTGGTTTTACGATTCGTCAAGGTATTTATCACCACTTCCAAGTAAGAAGAATGTTTCAAACTGACCTTGACACTAGGATCAATTCGATGATTGTAAGTGGCTCTCAACAAAATCTCGTTCTTATACCAAAGGCCTGGGCACAATTCGAGCAAGGGATTGGGAATGGACAAAGAGCACACCGCTGACTGACGATAGACCGCGAGAGTACCATTGGCGCAGCTTTCTTAACTCAAACGATTTCCCTCGACGAAAATACCACAGTCAAATTCGAAATATGGGATACTGCAGGTCAAGAGAGATACAAGTCACTGGCACCCATGTATTACCGAAATGCCAACTGTGCCGTTGTTGTTTATGATATTACACAAGCTGTAAGCTTCTCTATTTCTGGATAACATAGGACCCACTAACATGTCTGGTAGTCCTCATTGGATAAGGCCAAATCTTGGGTGAAAGAGCTTCAACGACAAGCAAACGAGAACATCATTATCGCTTTAGCCGGAAACAAACTCGATTTAGTCATGGAACAACCGGATAAACGTGCTATTACCACTGAAGATGCTTCGAATTATGCGAGGGAAGCCGGATTACTATTCTTCGAAACTTCCGCCAAAACCTCTGAAAACGTGAGAGAATTGTTCACGGCCATTGCAAAGAAACTGCCTTTAGATCAAGCTGGTCCAAGAAATCCAAGAGCTGGTGGCCAACGAGGAACAGGTGTTGATCTCAGACCCGAGGCGCCAGGAACACAAGCAGGCCCAGGATGTGCTTGTTAAAGAAACTTTGTGATGAATATGCGGTGGAGTATGGGACATATTGGGTGGAATGAACCTTTGATACCAAGAATGAGCTATTGTCGGGGCTTTCCACAAAT
Source organism: Sclerotinia subarctica (assembly GCA_025389085.1). Lineage (NCBI taxonomy): Eukaryota > Fungi > Ascomycota > Leotiomycetes > Helotiales > Sclerotiniaceae > Sclerotinia > Sclerotinia subarctica. Next base: position 3,599,208 of record QRFI01000004.1, on the reverse strand, counting down.
AATGTTCCTTTTCGAACAAGATTGCTTGGTTGAGTGTAGCATACATGTGGCCACTTCAACACTTTACGAGAGCAATCGTTTTAATACCTTGATGTCTCTGATTTCTTGTAGGAAGGGGTTTGATTTGCAGCAGATTTTCTGCTTGCCAGGCGTGAGAGGGTTTCTTTTTTTTGGGATGATTTAGTTCTTTCGGCATTTGGGATGTATGATATGCAATAGAACGAACCACCATGCATTTAATGATTTTTACAATGAACAAGACTTGTGTGGAGAGTGATTATCATAGGGATTGTTTCAATACATGAGTTTATATTATCATTTCATTAATGAATGCTATTTTAAATTTTACATGACAAACCAATTCGAGAATATAAAAATTATAAAAACTATTTTGACAATATTTTGTAGCCTTGCACATTTGGCTGATCGAATTTCAACCCTGGGATTTTCTACATCATCGGCCAAAAAAGTGATGTGGTCCGAGCTTTTCCTAGGAACTTGAAAGTGTTTTTATCCCGAGCAGGATAATTGGCAGAAGAGTACGCGCAGTTTTCAACATCACCAACCTCAAATATAACCCGTCCCTCCACGCAGCCTGTCATGCTGCGAGCTGGTCTTCGATCTTCGAGGGCGTTGGGTCTCAGATCCAACGTTGTCAGTCCTGGACGTCAATGGGGAGCACAAAATGCCCGGGTGATTTCGGATACTATGGTATGGAGCTTCAAGATATCCTATTTCGGACAACTAATTGGTGTAATGAATGCTGATAGCTGTTGCGTTTTTAGAGAAGCTATGCCGATAAATCAAGTATATCAGATTCGAGGCCTCCAGTACTCCCTGGATCTGCCAGCGCAGCTGCATCCGAACCACTACCACTTGGAGCTGTAGCAACTCCAACCTCTTTAGCAACTCCAACCTCTTCCACAATTCCTGCAGAAAATGTCCCTCTTACGCCCCCTCCTCCAGGAGTTCAATCACCAGGCCCTCCCCCTCCATCTTCGATCCCACCACCTCCCGCGCCAAAGCCAAAGAGACGCTTCTTCCGCAAATTCTTTACAACGTTATTTCTGTTAACTACGTTGGGCTTTGGTGGAGGAGTTTACTATTCCCGGATCAACGATAACTTCCATGACTTCTTCACAGAATATGTACCTTTTGGAGAGGATGCGGTTCTCTACTTTGAGGAACAGGAATTCCGAAAACGTTTCCCTTTGATCTCAAGTCGAGCTTCAAGGCCTCCTAGAGATACTGGTGAACAGGTTAAAATTCCAAGCCAAAGTGGTGTATCATGGAGGGTTGCAAATGAAAACAAGGACTCTACAGGACGACACACTAGCTCGGCGAAGGACAAGGCAAAGCCATCGGAAGCCGTTCAAACACCACATGATTCAAAACCAGCCGATAGAGTCCAGGCAGTTGAGCAAGTGAAGGGTGGAAATTCTCCAGTAAAGAACTCCTCAGCTCCACCAGCTACTCCAGAACCTAAGCCAAGCAACATTCAAAGGGATCCAGAAGTCAATGAGCCATCTAGAGCATACAAGAAAATTGAGCGAATTGACCCCATTAACATTCCTAACGGAAACGAGCATGTGGTCCAGGAATTGGTTAAGATTATGAACGATATCATTGCGGTCGTCAATGCCGACAATGCAAATGCTAGATTTACATCTACTATAGACAAGGCAAAGGCAGAATTGAACAGAGTTGGAGCCAAGATTTTGGATATGAAGGATGCAGCATTGAAGGAAGCTGACGAGAAGATCAAGTCTTCCGATGCAGAATTTGATCGCGCTGCTATGCAACTCATGCAAAACTTCAAAAATCAACAAGCAGAGCAAGAAGCTCAGTTCAGATCCGAGTATGAAGCCGAACGTAAGAGGATTCATGAGAACTACGAGCAAAAGCTCAAGTCAGAGCTTGATCGCGCAAACGAGGTGAATGAGAAAACACTTCAGAACAATTTGACGGAACAAGCCCTTGAACTTAAACGTGCATTTTTGGCTGATGTCAAGAATCGTGTTGAGGAAGAACGAGAAGGCCGTCTTGGCAAGCTTTCCGAGCTAACTAACACCATCAATGACCTCGAGAAGCTTACTGGTGACTTCAACACCGTCGTGGACCAAAACCTCAAGACTCAACATCTTCATGTTGCTGTCGAAGCTGTCCGTGCTAATCTTGAGAAGTCTCAAACCCCACGACCCTTCACAAGAGAACTTGCTGCCCTGAAGGAAATTGCATCCGATGACCCAGTTGTCAATGCTGCAATCGCATCTATCAATCCAGTCGCTTACCAAAAGGGTGTTCCGAGCTCAGCTGCGCTCATCGATCGTTTCCGCCGTGTTGCATCTGAAGTTCGCAAAGCTTCATTGTTACCCGAGGAGGCTGGTGTCGCCAGTCACGCTTCGAGTTACGTATTGAGCAAGCTTCTTTTTAAGAAGAAGGGTTTGGCAACTGGTGATGATGTAGAGAGTATCTTGACTCGGACGGAGACTTTCCTTGAAGAGGGCGATCTGGATGGTGCAGCTAGAGAAATGAATGGGTTAAAGGGGTGGGCAAAGACTTTAAGTAAGGATTGGTTGGGCGAGGTCAGAAAGGTTCTTGAGGTTCAGCAGGCTCTTGATGTAAGTTTCTCATTCCCGCCACCTTTACGTTTATACAGCGTTATGATTGCTAACAACTCCCAGGTAATTGCAACAGAAGCAAGATTACAAAGTTTGAGAGTCGAATAGAGAAATAACCAAATAGTTTTCCATTACCTCTGTACATGAAATTCAATGGTGGCGAAGAGACAAGATGACCACGTACTTGTTGGTGGAGAGATCAGTCAGTCATTAAGTTGGACTGTTTGTAGAAGTATGGACAGTAAAATTAGAATAAATGTACTTTATTACCACTGATCTTCTGGTATTGAACCAATTTATTGCCTCTGCGTGGAGGTCAAGTTCAAAGTAAGGTGACATCCATATCATATGAATCGATGTATCTTGTCACAGCCACAGAAGTGGCTGGACGGCACGTGATCTAAACCAGAGACACCAATAGAATATTGATTCTGCCAGACTCTCCTCTCCACCAAAATGTTCGACACCTTCTTATCAGTTACGCAAACCTAGACACGGCGTCGAGTAATGAGTCAACCATGGTTACATTACATATTTGAAGCTCTAATTTGCTTGAATGCGCATCACATCAAGATTAAACAAGAGAGAAATTGCCCATATGTTTGTTGGCTGTGTTGCATCCATCTTGGCTTCGGAGATGTGACTCAGGCCGATCGAGTTGAGTGGAGATTCGGAAAGCGGCAACCGAGCCCTTGATCATCAGCTCAAAGGGGGGTTCTCGGTGCTTGCCATTGAAATCAGGTCCACTACTTTACTAAGGTCAACCGTTACTTTTGCTTCTTTCATCTCTTCATTTCTTCATTCCAGTCTTTTTTACTGTTTGCTGGACACTCTGTGCATTTGAGTGCAATTGGAGCAGAAAAGGAAAAATGTCGTCTCAAGGAGAATCAGCAACCACCATCTTGTGTTCGTGTAAGCAAACAAGATTTCATATCGAGAATCCCGTTTACCAAGAGGTAATTACACTCCCTTCTTCGCATTGCAATACGTCAACCTCATTTCATTATGAAAAGAATTCTGATAAATATCATAGCTCGATATTGAAGGATTAAACATCACGGTTACATCATCGGTTAAATCTGCTGTGAAACCAAAGGGAAAATCTAAAGCAGAAGGTCTTGAGATCTTATCCAATGCAAATCTGAAACTCAAGGCTGGAGTATGTTATGCATTGATTGGAAGAAATGGGACGGGAAAATCGAGTATGTCCTTTCCATTCTATGCCAAGTCAAAAATTGAGGACTAATGATATATAAAGCTTTGTTGAAGGCCATTGCGGAGAAATTGATTCCAGGAATTCCTGTACAGACCAGAATTTCCATCTTGCAACAAACAGATGCAGATTCAAAGGAGAGCGATGAAGAGGGTAGTAGCAAGAACGCTGAGTCTAATGAGAAAAGGGGATGTAAGCTGTCAGTTTTGGAAGAAGTTATTGACAGGGCTACTTCAAGAAGTGAAATTCAACATGAAGTTGATAGTATGTCTTAGCACTTCAATGGTTGATTGTTAATTATTGACAAAGACCACAGTATTGTCCAAGGCTGTAGATAACCAAGAAGATGCATTGACACCTATCCGAGCTTTGCGCCAAGTACAGCATGAAAGGTTGAAGAGAGAGCTATTCGAGAAAGACAAGGATGCTAGGCTTAGAAGTGGAACACGTGGTATGACAGCACGAAAAGCATTGATTGCGTTTGAGAAGACAGTTGTAGATTCTGAAGAACGGTAAGTATCGGTGGTTCGAGTTAGCGCATGAGTTCTAATTCAAAATCAGTATCAATCAGAAAAACGAAGAGATAGATGAAATTACAATCAAAGAGGAAACAGATCTAGCAGCGGAACTTCTTGCAGAGTTGCAACTACAGCTAGAACCTACTCGACTTGCCGATATCGAGAGCAAAGCACGAAATATACTCGCTGGTTTGGGATTTCCCAAAGAAAATCTCGATAAACCAGTCAATACACTTTCCGGTGGATGGAGAATGCGTACAAATCTCGCATCTATACTTCTTCAGCCAGCTGATATCCTAATCCTCGATGAACCCACTAACTTTCTCGATCTCCTCGGAATTATTTGGCTACAAAAATATATCGAAATGCTTAAAGATTCCACCCCCAATCCCCCAACCATCGTAATTGTCTCCCACGATCGTGATTTTATCACCGCCACATCCCAAGAACTTATCATCCTCCACACCCAAGCCCTCACCTACTTCCGCGGTTCCCTCTCCACATATGAATCCACTACTCGCGAAAAAGCCCTCTACCTAACCCGTATGCGCGATGCGCAGGAAAAGCAAAAATCGCACATCCAACAAACGATCCAACAAAATATCAAACAAGGAAAAGCAAGCGGCGATGAAAATAAACTTCGTCAAGCTAAATCCCGACAAAAGAAATTGGATAATAGGATGGGCATTGAAGTTAGTGCCAAAGGAACAAGATTCAAGCTTAATCGTGATCTAGCTGGTTATCACTTAACATCTAGAGCAGAAATTGAGATTCCGCCTGAGGAGAGAGGTATTTCCATGATCATTCCTCTGGCTCCTGATTTGCGATTTCCGGGACCATTAATCTCTTTGGAGAATGTCTCATTTCGATATCCTGCGAAAACGAATACGGCCGCCGCACCTTTCGTTTTGGAAAATGTTAATCTAACAATTCACATGGGCGATCGAATCGGTATCGTAGGGTTAAACGGAAGTGGAAAATCAACACTCCTGTCCCTACTAACCGAGACAGCAAAACCCACCAAAGGAACCCTAACCAAACATCCACGATTAAGACTAGCCTACTACTCCCAACATTCTGTCGAAGATCTCCAAATCCTCTCACACCGCACCCCTGACCTAACAGGCCTCTCCCTCATGACCGCCGATATATCCAACCTCCTCAACGAGCAACAAATCCGCAGTCTCCTCGGCGGCTTAGGCTTACAAGGTCGAATCGTCTCCGATGTTCCCATTGCCAAACTTTCGGGTGGTCAATTGGTACGATTGGCATTAGCGAGATTAGTGTGGAAGGAACCGCAATTATTGGTTTTGGATGAGGTGACGACGCATTTGGATTTTTGGACTGTGAGGGCCGTGGGGGAGGTGATGAGGGGGTGGAATGGTGGGGTTGTGGTGGTTAGTCATGATCGATGGTTGGTGAGGAAAGTGGTGGAGGGGAGGAGGGAGGGGGAGGAGGGGGAGGGTGATGAGGATGAGGATGAAGAGGAAGAAGAACAGAGGAGGAGATTGGTTTATGTGGTTAAAGGTGGTGGGGTGAAGGTATTGGAGGGTGGTGTGGCGGAGTTTGAAAGGAGTTTGGAGAAGAGGGTTGATAAGTTGATGAAATGATTGGGTGGCATTTCATGTCAAGTAGTCACGATCATTCCACACCTCAGCCTAGGATTTTCTTAATCTAGACTTCAGTCCCAATTTGAACATCCCAGAGACCGTGCTTAGAAATTCATAAGAATCTGAGAACGGTTCCCTTTTTCATGTGCATATATTGGCCCCATCACCTTCGGTCCTCCAAATCGCTTCGATACATGGATCAAATGCAAAGGGTAGATTTTCTGATGGTTAAACTGCAATCCAAAGTTACACTATCCAGCGTCCAACATTCAATCTTCAACATCCAACCTCCAAAGTCCAAACCGCAACACTACCTCATTCAATCAGTCAAACTCCAAAGTTCCCTTCCCTACCAAAAAAAAATAAGTACAAGTCTCGTATCATCACACATCACTCAAGGAATCGGAGAAACTCACAATTAAGGAAAGTCACTCTCACTCAGCTTGATAGGTAGAAATATTCTTCTGGTATAAATGCTTTATACTTTTTGGTAGACTTGCTTTTGCAAGCAAGCTGCTTTCGAATGGCTGTCTCCGAATGATATATATATATATATATATATATATCCGAATGCTGTTGTCGAAAGCGGGGGTGTTGGGTGGGTTTATTTTTGGTTGTCGTGATGACCTTTTATTTTCTTTTGCAACTTTCAAACTTGAGATAGTAGAGATGATTACCTTTCTTTCCCTTGTTATAATCTCAAAAGTCCTACTCACTTCTTCCTTCCACCTCTTCAATGCCAGATATTGTCAAGGTCTAGGTAAAGAAAAAAGGAATCCTAAAAAAGAGCTCTCAGTTTTCATAGCCCAATGTCTGCACCATTAATATTGAACGAAGAGGTGAAACTTACACATTATTAGTTGATATTAGTTTCCTAGGCTCGGGAGCGGTTTGGTTGGGATTTTTAAATGAGTGTGGCCAACAGAGAGATGGGATGAGTCTGTTCCGTTAATATGTATATGTTTTTGTGTTGGAGGTCATCTATTTGTAGAAGTATTCAGCCGTTTTTTCGTTTGTACATATGTTGAATAGTTGCCGTTAGATACGAGAAAAGGTCTATAATTTGATGTTAGCATATTCTGGTATGGGAGTGAGCGGCTGGACCATTGAGCCATGAAAAGTTGACAGTTTTGATTTATTGTTCTCAGTATGGCGGTACCTTTGCTTTTGTTGATGCTTATTCACATTGCAGTGAAGTGAATAGGAGGGAGGATGAAAGTGGGGAATAGGCGGGATGAGAGCGTGCCGTGGTGCCTTTATTTCTTATTCCGTTTTGCTTCTATCCTCTTTGATTAACACTGAGCGCTCGATTATTTATCTATCACTTCCGTTTCTTACACTTCTGTATGTATTTTGCAAGATTTCTGAATCGTCGAAAGTCTGATGACCTAGCTGTGATTCGTCCGAAGTCATCTCTTCCTCTACGGTCTGATGTTTTGACTATACTTCATTATACACAGATGAAGATCTAATATTCAATATCAAAAATGATTTAAAACATATACGCCGATTCCTCGAGTATATAAAACCGTAATATCGTTAAGCATCCATAGATTCATTGTTCGGTATGGGCTGTACACAATTTGAAAGTAAAAAGTTATAAAAATTCAACGCCCAGCAAGAAGTAAGTAACCTCACAATCTTCACTTCATCGGATAATTGAATCATAATCCCAACAATCAATATCCCATAACAATCTGCTCATGAATACCAGCCATCACTCCTTCTATCCAAACCCTCAAACATAAATACCCAATTCTCCCCTCCCTCACCCAATTAAATCTCCACATCCGCAGCCCTCCAATCCACCTAACAACCTAAGAATCCAACCGCACAATGTGCAAACCTTGTCGACGAATCGAAGCCATAAAAACCATCGACTCCATCCTCCTCAAACCCCTCATCTGCGTTCTCTCCAAACTCCACGAAAGATCAGAACCAGGACTTGGAGATGTCCTAATATGGCGCGAAGCGCGCATAAAGGCCATCCGAAAGCGCCTGCTTCCCCTACAAATTGGGCCTTTAAAATATCTCACAAGTGTCATGATTGCCGAATTAGACTCCGAGCTGGCTAAGATAGAAGTCAGAAAGATGGATCATCCAGCGAGGTGGAGTATGGGGAGGTTGAAGAGTTTGAAGGAAAACATTCGGCCTGATGAGAGTTCAAGTATTAGGGCGTGGAAGACGAATAGAGCCGAGGGAGCTAGAGTGGTGAAAAGTGCGGTAGCTCTTCAGAGTATCACTAGGACTCAGGATCAGATGGAAGGAGATGTTTTAGTGGATGATTTGTTTCTGCATCAGCATAATCTAGAATGGTCAACACAGCTTGTTGATGAATGGTTTGCCAAGAACAGTAATGTTCTGTTAAACGAGGGGGTTTCTGAAGAGTATGTTAGGAAGTGTGGGAAAGGTTCGAGATGAGAATCAAGGATTTTTTAAGTGTGAAATGGATGAGTTTATTGATATAGTACACAGTTTAATTTAATGAAATACAAAGTTGGGTTTCATGAGATAAAGAGAGGTAACTTCTTAAGTCTAACCTTCGAAGATGTTAAAAGTGGGGCGATGTCACGGTGAAATACATATTGAGTAGATGTGATAACAAAGTTTCAGATGTGAATCATCCTGCATGGAGAAATAGTGAGGTTCGTCAATCTAAATCTTGTTTATGATCACCTATGCAGCAAAGCCATTTTTGCCTTGAACTAGAGAGTAGTGTCCGAGTAGAGCATCTTGGAAGCTGCAGCCAATGAACCCAATTCCCCTCTCTTCCATTTCTCAAAAGCCTACCTTCAAGAACCAATGTTAATCCTGAATATTCAAATGCTCCTACAGTAAAATCATGGCTAAGACATGCAATACTTAAATGGCAGAATACACATTGATATTGTAAAAGTAGGAGGTCGAGATACATGCATCCCGATAGCACGCTGTGAAGGGGGGATCTAGGAATAGAAAGCTGATTAGACTACATCGAAGTATATCACTTAAGGATAAAATAGGTTTCACAATGGGTTTTGGGGTTATGACAATATGCGCTGGAAAAGTTCGTATGAAAAGAGTTGATTGTTTTCAAGGGGAGAGTGAAGGCCTCTCCTTATAACTAGCTACTGAGGATCACATGATGAAACTACTAGGATTCCCCCTATGAGAATAGTATGAAATCCTGACTTTCTCACAATATATCACACTAAGTATCTTGTAAAATATATGAAAAAACATTTGGTCCACTAAATTTTATCATAAATACGCTTCTCAAGAATTTCCTCTCCCTCGGTCTATCTTACATAAACCCCGTCGTCATAACACAAATAACTAAATCAAAAACACCAAACCCATCATAATCAACCCAGTCCACACCCCCATCTTCTCAATCATTCTCCCTGCACCACCCTCAAATGTAAGAGGCGACGGAGTGGGGCTCGTCACGGCTGATTGCGTCTTCGCAGATGCTACTGGGACGGGAATGACTGTGATGGTGGAAGGAGCGATGACAGCAGAGATGATGGTAGTTTGGGAGTTAAAGAGAGTGGAGATTTGAGTTGTGTAGAGATATGTTGGTGGGACTTCAGGAGTGGCAGCTGGTGATGATTCGCCCGCGATTGAAGAGGCACTGAGTACTGGTAAGGAAGTCACAATTCCAGCGGCGCTAGAAGCTCCCAAAGTAGGAACGCTAACAGCAGCGCTAGAAACCGCAATCGTGTACACAGATGTGTATGATGAGATAGTCTCCGTCGTCACTTGACCCGATCTAGCCGGACAATCCGTTACACTTGGAGCACATAAAGTAATAGTATAAACGGATGTCTGGTAAACCGTTGAAGTTCCATACGAAGTAAATGTCGTTGTTTGAGTTGGTGCTCTAGCTGGAGCAGAAGTTGAGCTAGCAATACCACCATCTTCACCGGTCTCTGTTACAGGACAAATGGTAGTGTAGGAGTAGATTGTCTCGGTGGTTACAGAACCGATTCTTGCTGGACAGTCAGTAACTGTTGCTGCGCACGATGTGATTGTGTAGACGGAGCTGACGTAGGCTGTAGAAGTGGTGTATTTAACAACGGAAGTGGTTGGTGATGTAGCAAGTCCTTGGGTTGAAGATGATGATCCTGAAGATTGTGACGGCACAGAAACTCCCTCAGCAGAAGATATGGCAGTAGCAGTGACCGGGCAGATAGTAGTATATGATGAAATCGTTTCAGTCGTTACGGATCCAATTCTTGCCGGACAATCAGTCACAGTTGCAGCACAAGAGGTAACCGTGTAAGCTGTGGTAACATAAGCTGTCGAGGTAGTGTATTGAACAACCGAGGTAATTAAAGCGGATCCCGATGGAATAGATCCACTTGCGGATAGAGAACCAGTTTCTGACGGTGAAGATTCACTGCTTGTAACAAATCCCGATGATATTCCACCAACGCCAGTAGTCGCCGATGAGACTGCAGTTGATTCGGTTGGAATAGATCCGGTCTGGATGGCACTACCTGACGATACAGCAATTCCTCCTGCGGAAGTTGTGGAGCTTGAAGCTGGTTTACTACTCGATTGACTGTAAGTACTATTTCCATATGGTGCGGTAGATGGGATGATGGAGGAACTAGCGAATCCTGATGGGCCAGAAGATGAGGTCTTTGTCCTGGTTTTGGTTCTACCCTTGCAAGATTTCACTCCGGTTCCCAGAGACTTGGTAGGGCGTGGTTCGCTAGATTCTCCAGTACCTGTTGCGACAGACTTAGTGGAATATGGTTCGGTCGAGTAGACACTACCACTGATAGTTGAGTTAAATGAGTATGCTGGAGCAGTGTAACCAGAGGATGGTTCAGACGAATGAGAATCTGAACTAATGCTTGTAGTGACACTGTTAGATGTAGAGGAAGAACTTTGCGAAGGGGTCAAAGTGGATGTTGCGTTTTGAGAATAGCTCGGAATCGAATAACCAGATGATGCCTGAGTTTGGGAGGCCAATACGGAGGAAACTGACGAAGAAACCGTTGACTTCGAGGCACTTGACAATTGTGCAGCAGAAGATTCTGATGATGAAAAAGTTTGAGCAGTAGATGTCGCTGCAAATGATGTAAAAGTAGATGATGAAGTGATCGAGGCTTCCAGTGAAGTTGAGGATGCCGCAGCAGATGATTGTGATGAATATTTTGGTGAAGTCGAAGAAAGCGCAGCAGATGATTCAGAAGTGGAAATCGAAATTGAAGTAGATGAAATCAAAGTCAAAGTAGTGCTTGCGGAAGCAGATGATTCAATCGACAAAGTTGCACTAGAAGTGATAGAAGCTTCTGATGTGGAGCTGGAACTACTAGTAATCGTACTGGAGACGACGGAAGATATCGAGGTCGGCGCTGGAGGTGCGTAAGGAGACAAACAAGATTTAATAAATCCGTGGTAAGAATCTCCACTAAGTTCTGCATCCGTGTTCTCTTGGGAATAGGTCGCTTCCCAAATCATGACACCTCCAAACTGAGGCTTGTCATGATGGGACTCGATCAAAGTCTGAGCCTCGAGTGGAGAAATGTAGTCGGTTGCAATTCCTGCTAAAGGAGAGCCGAGGAGACCAATGTAGATTGAAGCACCAGCACTCGCGCCGCTATTTACAGTTGCAATCCATTCATCGTATGTGAATTCTTCGGAGTCTTTTCGCCCTGTAACAGCATAATTTTCGGTCCATTGACGAGCTGTGCATTGAGCTTGATCGTTGTTATAGAATTGAATCCACAAAAGATCAAACTGTGCACCAGCAATCATGGTTCCCATATTTGGTTCGGGTAAAGGACATTGTGGAGCTCCTGAAATGAAATATTTCTTTGAAGGGTTTTCAGCGAAATGCTCCCGGAGTCTGTTAATCATTGCAATGTAACCTTCGGAAGAATCTATTTGATGTTAGTGTCGATTAACACCAACGTTTCAACAGTCTGATTTACCAGTAGGAGCGATCTCTATATCGAAATCAAACCCATCAATATCGATGTGAATATTGGGATCGGTGCCGTAATAACCCCCATCCATCGGTCTAATTCCACCATTATCCAACCATGATTGCTTGAAAGGTCCATAGCTTCCCCACAAGAAGTCGGCAAAGTATTCTCCATCGGCCACGCCTGTGAGTTGATAGGTGTTCGAAGCTCCACCAAGAGAAAGTAATATCTTCTTCCCTAACGATTGACAGTATGGTATTCCCTCTTGAATGCCCGGACATTGTACGTAGAGTTGATCTTTCGACGTATCGACATCCCCTAGTGGGTAACCTGGGCCTGGTGTAAAGATTGGTTGACCATAGCAAGCGTTGCCAAAGTTCTCGGCTGGATAGCCATCACCTTGTGCAGGGAATACATTCATAAAAGCTAATGGAATGATGTCAATTGTAGATTGCTCGCAGTAATAAGAAAGATTTGTTTGAGATGGCCCGGAGCCCTATTGCCAAGGTCAGTAATAACCCTTTGATCTGATCATGAGACCTACCCAATACAAGGCCAAATTTGCTGGTGATGATGCATCGTAGAGTGCGACAGAAGGGGCTATTAGTACAAAGGTAGCCGCAGCCACAGCCAAGGATTTTGATGAATACATTATAAGAATTATTAAGTTTATAAATAAAATTGTATGAATGTGGAGTGGCCGAAGCCAGGTAAAGATTGTGATGGGATTGGTGTGATTGTCAAAGATAGGACGCAAACAAATGTTTGCACGGCACGAATGTCACCGTTGATGAAAGGCTTGATGTTTAGCATCGAAAAGAAAAGAGGGAGATGGGAGAGAGGAAAGAGATGAATAGAATAAGGGTGGGCGCCTGCTCTCCTAACTCATCATTGTCGAGACCATAATCGAACGATACATGGCGAGTCAAGGGCTACACGGCGGTACCTGCCTAACTTACAACCGTTGGTTCGCAATAATGATGCTCAGATATCGTCATCCACTTGCATGAAGACTGTCCAATAATGATTGTGACATGTCACGCCAAACATGCAAGAGACGAAAGCAAAGATAATAAGAAGCCCAAACATGCAAGCGATGAATCAAAGATACTAAGAAGCCTAAACATGGCAGGTAATCTCATGCAAGGTAGGTTATCCAACCAGCCGGGGTTACATGGAGGTTCCAATGACCAATGAGGAGACTGAAGTAAGCTTTTGAAGAAGCAAACTCATCACCGAGTAGTTCTGCACCCACAGCGTTCCCGAGCTCACTTGAGGCGGGGTGGTTACCGTATAGGGGTAAGAGTAGGCAGCAGGAGTGGGCATGAGCACTGTAATAATTTCCTTGAAATTGATGTTGATGAATAGGAAGGTGTTGTCCCAGAACGCTGGTTCAAATTATTTGGTCACGACCCATGTCATGTATCACGCATACTAATTACACAGTATGGAGTACCTTTCGACTTTCCTTCACAACATCCCTCAAAGTCATCTTCCACTGTCGTACTCATTGACTTGACAAGAATGCCAGCCCATCTTTAGATATCTAGATGCCATCTATCATTTGATAGATCACACAGTACGAGATAAAAAGAAAGATGAAAAGAAAACAAGGTCCGACCACCACTAATCGAGCCGTGTGTATTTATCCTTACGCCGATAGGCCGGCTACTAGTCCGGAAAAAGCTTGTCTTCCAAAAATGGACCCACCAGGGCCCAAGTAAGGAGTAAAATCTGAGTAAAATCCGAGTAAAACCTGTGGTGAGATAAAAAATCTCAGTAAATTAGTCCAATGAATGAATAGATTAATATTAATTTCACGTCAACCTACCTCAGGGGTAACCGAGGGATCCATCTAAATGAAGGGTGGGGAAGGGATCGCCATCTTGGAAGTGTACTGCGCCGCAACGCCTTTGCTAGGTAGGTAAGCACTTAAAAAAGTAGGGTTCCCGACCTTGCCAAATTCTAATCATCATCTCAGCTTCCTGTCTTCTGCGAAAGGGGGTAACAATGGCCTTTTTAAAGTAACAAAACATCCATCTGCATGAATAAGAAAGCATTTTCCCAGCTGCGAGGCGAGAGCACAAAACACGTCGAACGTGACACATACGTAGATATTTCTCATGTTGGAGTATGAAATCAAGCTTAAAAACTGATCAACAGGATCGTCCTTTCATACATATCAGCCCCGGATTGCCATCTTACCTAAATGAGTTTCTATTAGCAAATAAATAGAATTTGATCAGCTGAAATTTCTCTTGTTGCACATCTGAATAGTTAGCATGAATCGCATCCTGCTATCTTATATTATATATCTAAATTGGTAAATCTATCTTACCTGATTGAGTTTCTATTAGCAAATAAGTGGAATCTAAATTCCTCTTGTTGCACATCTAAATAATTAGCATGAATCGCAACATTTATTACCCCCCTATTATCTTATATTATATCTCCAAATTGGTAACTCTACCGCTTCCCCGACTGCCATCTTACCTGATTGAGTTACGATTAGAAAATAAGTGGAATTTGGATTTCTCTTGTTGCACATCTGAATTGTTGACATGAATCGCAACATTTATCACGCCCCTGCTCTCTTAACCAATTGAATTTCTATCAGAAAACGATGGAATTTATATATAAATCGATGAATCTATTACTTCCCCGATTGCCATATTACCTAATTGAATTTCTGCTTTAGTTGTTGCATATCTGAATCGGAGGATCTACCGTTTCCCATCTTGCCGCTTCCCCGATGCCATCTTACCTCTTTCTCGATTACCATCTTACCTGATTGAATTTCTATCAGAAAGTGATGAATTTCTTTTGTCTTTTGTTGCATACCTGAATACGAGTCGCTGGATCTGCCGCTTCCCAATGGATCGATCTACCGCTTTCCCGATGCCATTTGTTGCACATCTGAATCGGAGGATCGACCGCCTCCTCGATTGCGATCTTACTTCTACTGTTGTTGCATATCAGAAGCATTACACGACAGCTTCCCCGAGTTTTGGCTAAACGCCATGGGAATTGATCTGCTCAAATTGCCTTTTGTTGCAAATCTAAAGATGGAGGTAAACTCGGTAGCCACTTAAGTTGGTTATCAGCGTTACATCGCAGCTTCCACCGCAGCTTCCACCACATCCATCCACTTTTCTTTGGTCATCCACCCCTGAATGCTTTCATAACAATGAAGAATGCCTGTGGTGTTGATCATCACGATCGTGTTTGTTGTAAACCAAAATACTTTCCATAACAATGATCTGTGGATTTCTTGAAAGTTCGTGCTTCTGCTCCTTGATTAATTAACTGGGCCAACAATGATTGTATAGATCCATAAAACGTTGATAGTAATGCTGAGAGTCGCAATGTCTCTGTTTTGCTACATACTTTGAAGACTTGGTGGGAATGTCAAATGCGTGACTAAATAATAACATTGAATAAAGATTGAACTATGAGAATTTTTCGACATTGTTGGGTATCTGGTGAATGGGTCATCAAAACAACTACTAAACTCGATCGCTACAATAACAATATATTGCCATCATCAGATATGAATGCAGAAATGTGAAAGCTGGGTAGTATCAAAAGCAATGCACCATATCCACTCCCTTTGCTACACCAATCACTTAATGCTTGGGGTATTGAAATCAACAGCATCAAGCGCTCTCAACGTAGCTATTGAGTGTAGCTAGAGGGGCCAAACCTCCATGCAACCTGCAGTCGCCATGGGGCTAGAGCTTTTTTTCATCTCTTTTCGACTACTCCGAGGATATGGCCATTATGCTATGTTGTCAGTCATTCATTCTCTAACGATGCCCCCTTAACCACAGGTTACACACGAGAGAAACGGAAGACGTGCTGAGTAAGTTTTGCAAAACATATGATTCAAGCTATGATTGTGCCCTTGGTATCATCTTGTTGGCTTGATTAGCTGCCACGGTTAAGAGAGTAGCTTCAAAGAAGTTATCAGTTCTTTCGTTTCTGGTGTTGAATTTGGCGATAGAGTGACACCCTCAATCGATTGACGTAATTCTACGCTTGACTCGATGGCTTTTTTCATCATTTCAGCAACATAAGACTGTCTTTGGCCGAAGAGCCAATCCACAGTGCTAAGTGCGTCCAATAACTCCAAGAAGAAAATAGTCAATGTCATATGCATAAGCAAGTCTTCTTTATCCACCATTTTCGTTGCCGCAAAATACAATAAACCAAGTTCTCCGTCATCCTGTGGTATGTATTCTCTGTCTATGTGGCCTGATGTCGACCTGGTCAAGTAATCAAAATCGACAGCTGCCAAACGAGGAAGAATTCTCAACAGACGAGCTTGAGCGAGTGTCTTTTGCATCTCATTCAATTGACCATCGCCATTTCCGGTAGCCTTCAAGCTACAGAACGAGAAAAGCATTTCGTAGATTTCGACGTCGTGAAATATTCGTCGCCAAAGCGCCCCCTGGCCAGGTGGTCGCTGAGAATCAATATGCATGTTTCCTATTCCTCTTGTGATATGTGCCAACTCTCGAACAGAGTCAACCTCCAAGAGTTCTCCCAGTACTTGTGTAGCCTTTTCACCAACTCCGACATGAGGGCTGCTAAGCCATGTTCGGATATAATTCTCGACCACTCCTCTCATGCTGGCTAAGCTTGCGACATCTGTGGGGCTCTGGGTAGCCTTTTCAATCATTGTAATGGCGAGAATATTCGCAGCAGGTATGGGAGATCGAAGTGCGAGAATGAGTGCATCCTCGGAAGCCAATTTGAGCGCTTGAGGAAATGTGATTGGCTGTAATAACTTGACGGATAGACTGGCGATTGCGGTAGGGTCTTGTTGCGTAGTAAGGAGGATCTGAGTGATGGTAGGGAGTAGTTTAGGGATCAGTGAGGAAATGTTGTATTCTAAGAAGAAATTAGAAGCCGTCAAGATTGTGCAATACGGCGGCTTGATTTAGAGCTCTTTCAGAACATAAAACAAACAAGTACATACCAGTAAGCTGTAGCTCGACTGCATCGAAGAGTTTCGTATCGATTGGAACATCTGCAGATTTGACCAACTCTTGAAGATGGGCTTCAAGCTCTTCCAATTTGAATATGGGAGTATAATCCAGATCCATTTTGGACACTTCCTTCCTTATTCCTTGTGAATGTGAGTGATGCTGAGTGTTGATAGGTAGGGTAATATTCTGAAAATAAACTTGAAAAGAGGACTTGGAAGATGTCGATATCAGTTCAACACTGGAATTTATAACATGAATGGAAGAAATGTGGCTTTCTATAGCGTTGTGACTTTCTATCTATTATTCTTCTATTATTCTTCTACGCTCTACTTGTGTCAGGTTGCTGGGATCCCCTTGCTTAGTCATCCTCACTTATCAAAGATATAAACGTAGTTTAACACCGAGTGGGCCATATCACCGAGTGGGCCATTTCAAAATACACCAAAATTAGGCTTTCTCTAATATTTATATTTTAATAACTAAACATTATTTTTGAAAAAGAAAAAAACATTAAATAATAATAAAAAATTAGCTTTTTAAAAATCTAGTTTTTATATAAATATTTTCATTATATCATTAAAAAAATCAAAATTGTCACGATTTTCGTTCCAAAAATATTATTTTAATAATAACTCTTATATTAATTCAAATTTTCGAAAACAAATTAAATTTTTATAATAATTATATAATTAAATATTATATCTTCAATTTTCAAAAAATCATATTAATAAATAAAGAAAGTGCACGGTTACGCACAGACGAATTTTGTATGTATTTGAAATGGCCCACTCGGTGATATGACCTACTCGGTGTTAAATTATGTTATATAAAGATAACGTGGTTTATCAGCAGTCCGCCTATATCATTAGTCCGCCCACTTTTTTTGTATTTTCAACTCTTTCACTTCAATACATATTTTATCAATAATTACTTATAAAGAATTATTTTAAAGAAGTACAAATAATCTTAGTTATTGAAGTTATTAAGATCGATCCATAATTATCGATTTGGGAAGTGGCAATACTTTATAATATACTTCGATCTACTTTAAGGGATAGAATCAAAGATTATATTGTAATGATTCTGTACTGGAGGCAGTGGCTGCCTGAGGTTCGTCTAATTGATAATTGTGAATTAAGGCTTTATCATTAAGATTCATTTGGAAATAAAATCGTTACTAGATCAAATAGAATATAGATAAACTAATTGATAACTAAATTGAATACAAAGCTTCTAAACTATGAAACTATCCTAATTATATACTTATTATCCTTTTTGAATGCTAATTATACTAATTGGCTAATATAGCTAATATTCCTTTATTGCTAGTTTTATTAGTTGGCTAACAAGGTTAATATATCATATAATCCCTATTTAACCTTAGAATACTAATCTTAGGATAATTTGTTTTTTAGGATAATATGCTTTCTAAAATAAAAATTCTGGGATCAATTTTATCCTAAAACTTTCTATTCTAAAACAAATAAGATCCTAGAATAACTTATCCTAAGTTATTATAACTATCTAATTAGTTAATCCTAGAATATATATAATTCTAGGACTAATTGAATCCTAGGATATTTATTTTAGGATTCCTTATTGATAAGAATCTTTCCGAAAACAACAGTCCAAACTATTGTACTTGTTTTTATTATATTATAATGAATATGGTTTATGATACTATTGTAACGATACTGTATTGGAGGCAGCGGCTACCTGAGGTTTCGTTGATTGGTAGTTGTAGGTTAAGGCTTTATCAATAAAGTTCACTTGGAAGTGAAGTCGTTATTAGATCAAGTAGAATATAGGTAAACTAATTGATAATTAAGTTGAGTATAAAGCTTCTAAACTATGAAATTATTCTAATTATATATTAATTCCTTCCTAAAGCTTTAAGGAATCTACATTCCTAAAGGCTTCTAGGAACCTTGAGGAGCTTACGCTTCTAAAGGCTCTATTATATAATTCTATATAAGCCTCAGGATACTAATCCTAAAATGATTCCAATCCTGGAATTGTAGAGTTTCTAGGATAATAATCCTAAAATAAATATTATCCTAAGATATTTTATTTTAGGACAAATTATATCCTAGAATATTTATTCTAAAACTAAATAGTTATCTAATCCTTTTTTTTCTAAGATATTAACAATCTTAGGATTCTATTTATTTTAGGATTCCTTATCGATAAGGATTTCTATAGAAATAACAATTCAAACCTTTATACTTAGTTTTATTTTATAATAATAAATATGGTTTGTGACACTATCCTTTTTCTGGTCAAACGTTGTCCTCGATCGCTTATAATTAATGGATGTCCTATTTGTTTAATCTCTATATCCTCTGATCTTTTCCTTATTATAAACAATTTACATTTTTATAAAATTTGTTGAAAAAACAAAGAGAAATCTCGTCTTATTACTGAAATTCAGAATTTCGATATAGAAATGATTCCTTATATATATTATTATATAAAAGGTTTATATTATATTAAAATTCTGAATAATATATAAAAGATTTATTATTCCAAATATATATGTTTTTGTACTCTTTGCGATACCAAACATTATCTAAAAAAATATATGGGATAAAGAGATCCCAAGAATGAATGATTGGGAATCTTTGGATAAACAAGAAAAAAAACTTCGAAAAGAGGAGGAAGAAGTTATGATCAAAATCCTATATCTCCAAAAACAATAGAATTATTTGTGCAAATATCATAAAAAGATAATTGAGTAAGACCTCAAATATATTGATAAACTTGATGCTTTAGAGGAGAAGGAAAGACAAGAAAAAGAAAAAGAAAGAGAAATTACTGCAACTTCAATATCTATTGTTCCTTTTGATCCTTTTGGTCAATTTGGTCAATTTGATTCTAAACTTCCCACAATTAATTCCAGCTTCCTCAAATTCTTCTTTTTATATTCGATAGATTCGTCGTCTATACAAATCATATTGAATTCTCTTTTCTTTTGGGTAAATCTGGATTTTATTGATGAAATTCCTTAAATTTCTTAAGGTATTTGAGATTTTTCTTTAATTCCTATATATTCTCGGAATCTAAATAATTTTCCTGTTTCATCAAATATTTAATTTTGTTTCTAATATATTTGCAATCTAATATTTTCTTCATTTTATATTCAGTATTTTGATTGATGGAAATGATTTCTGTTTCAGGAATTTTAGATACTCTTAATGATATTGTCACGAACCACACTCATTATTATAAAATAAATCTAGTTACCGGTGTTTAAGCCGCTTTCTTTAGGGGGTCCTTATCGATAAGGAATCCTAGGACAAATATTGTCCTAGAACAAATGATATCCTAGAAAGAATAGATTAGACAATTATTGGGTTTTAGGATAAGTATTCTAGAATATAATTCGTCCCAGGATTATTATCTCAGAATAAGATTTATCCTAGAATAAGATTTGTCCCAGAACAATTGTCCCAGGATAATATCTGTCCCAGGATTATTATCCCAGGATTAGAATCATCTCAGGATTAGTATCTTAAAGCCGAAGTTAGATCATATAATATATTAGCTTTGCTAACCAATTAATAGAGCTAGCAATAAGGGAATATTAGCTATATTAGCCAATTAGCATAGCTAGTATCCAAGGGAAGATTAGTATATAATCAGAATAATTTCATAATTTAGGAGCTTTATACTCAACTTAATTATCAATTAGTTTATCTATATTCTACTTAATCTAATAATAACTTCATTTTCAAATAAATCCAATTGATAAAGCCTTAACCTACAACTATCAATTAACAAAATCTTAGATAATTGTTATCTCCAATATAGTATCATTATACTTTGAATATTATTTCGATTAAGTTATATCAATTACAATAGATTTTATTCAACAAATCACTGAATCAATCTCCTTCTCCTCTACTAGAGCCTCAGGACAAGCTGCCATCAATATAGAGCCATAACAAACAATCCAAGTATTTACCCCTAATCTATTTTATAGAGATTATAATAAATATCGAGCTTTTGTTATACAAACTGATCTTTACTATATCTTTAATAGATATCTCTTCTTGATATCAATACAAAGGATCTTATAGTTAATCTTGTTCTTTCAAGAAATTGTGTTCAATTAGATCAAACCTTTCTTCAATAACCTAATGACCAAAACCATCAACAATCAGCTCAATGAAAATATGAAATCTGAGATATATCGTTTTTTTGGTACTTACAAATTATTTCGATAAAGTTTCGATAGGGTATTCAGGGAAGTTGACCTCGATTATATGATTGAGAGAGTATTACAATAATTTAAACAAATAAAATCAATTATAACCTATATTGTTAAGTTTTAACAATATATTAAATATATTATATAAAATAATGATTATCTTAGATCCTAGTTTTATAAGGAACTCAAGGATATCATCAAGGATAAGCTAATAAGAGCTCCAAAACCATTAAACCTTTCTGAATTAATCGAAACCTTTATTCTAATTGACAACTGTTTCTATGAAAGACAAATAAAGAAAAAGGGAATTACTCAGAAAAACAGAAAGTTTTCTAAACCTCAGCGTCAGAACAGACATTACGATGCCGGCGACCTAATAGAATTGGATAGAACTAAATGCTATTATAAATCAAATAAACTTAATATTAAAGAAAAGAAAAGATATAAAGAGAATAATCTATATTTCATTTATAGAAGAAATAGGTATATATCTCGAGATTATAATCAGAAGAAGCTATTCGCTACAAAAGGTAAGAAACAAATAAGATTTGGAAACAAGAGATAAAGATCCTGAAAAGTAGGTATATTAAAGGATAATTCTTATAAGATTAGATTATTAAAAAAAGAGTTACTTTAATTATATTTAGAATAATTTAGGGAGTTAGATATAGTTATTCTATCTATAAAGATAAAATCAATTGAAAATACTGATAAGGAAATCAAACTTACAATTAACTATAAGTCAATCAAGTTATTTGAAAAGGAAAGATCTGAAGATAATCTATAAATCAATGAAATCTATCTAAAACCTTAAGAAAACAAGCTATAATATTTGATCAGTTATCTTAATGGAAAATATATATAACATTATTATAAAGAACAGAAACCTGATTTTGTAGAAAAATATCAGATTTATAATTATCCAATTCTATTGATTCTATATATCATTATTTATAATAATCTTTATTGTATAATATTCAAGGAGAATACAAGGGAAGATAATACTAGGAGATTTGTTATAGACTTAGATTCTTTTCAGATTAATAAAGGATAGGAATATAATAATTATAATTTAATAATCAAAGATATATAGAAAATCCTGTTATAAGCTGAATACTATAGGATCTGATATAGGATTAATTATTACTATAAACATTATTAGGCCGAGGACTATTATCAAGACTTTCAGATAGGACTAATAGAACTATCAATAACTATACCCTACAGATTATTGAGTATAAGCAAATATTAGCATAAATAATTGAACCTCTTTATTAGAGAATAGATTATCGAGCTATTATCACTAAAACTCAATGGTACAACTAGGATTAGACAATTAATTGTAGGAATTAATCTTGGAAAACAGAAAGTTAAAGCTTTAATCGATTTAGGAATTATAGGAATGTTTATAGATCCCAATTTTGCAAAAGAAAACGGAATCCTTATTGAACTTAAAGAACATCTATACCAGCTGATACTACTGGAAAGAAAGAAGATTGGAGTAGATGAATAAATGCAAAGACAGATTAGTGCTCTAAAAATAATTATGTTAGGAGGGTATACAGAACAAATCAAATTGGACTTGGTATTATTAGATAGATATACAATAATCTTGGAAACCTTTTGGATTAGGAAATATAATCCAAATATTGATTAGGTAGAAGATACCCTTATATTCGATCATTATCGATACAAGAACAAATGATTATATAATCCAAAGGAACAGATTTCTGGGGAGATCAGATACTGTACTATAACAGTCACAGATCCTTCACTGATCGGCAAGATCGATGCAAAAGAAATTCCAGTACAATACAGAAAATTCGCCAAGCTGTTCGAAGACCTATAGGATTTGAGAGTTTTGCCAGAATATAAGCTTTGGGATTATGAGATCAATTTCAAAGAAGGATTTATACCCCTAATTGAGAGATTAAGACTATATAACCCTAGTACTTTAAGAATATAAAAAGAGTATTGATCTAAAACTGAAAAGAAAGGATAGATTAGGAAATCCAAGTCCTCTTGTATATCTAATATATTATTAACATTCAAAAAAGGAGATCTGAATAATTAATCTTGTAAAGATTACCGCCGAATAAACAATAGGATTATCAGGGATGTATACCTTATACCCAAGGCCCAAAAACTAAAGGATAAGCTAAGCAAGGCAATGATCTATATTAAGCTAGATTAAAGGAATATCTTCAATCTTATATAAATCAAGGAAGGATATGAATAGAAGACTGCTTTCATATTACCTTCTAGATTATAAGAATATATTGTTATACCATTTGGATTAACCAATATACCTATTATATACCAACAATAAAACAACAAAATATTCAAGGAATTTAGCTTATTTATAATCTGTTATTTGGATGATATCCTGATCTTCTCCTAAAAAGAAAAAGAATATAAGGAATATATCCTCAAAGTACTTGAAATATTTAAGAAAGTCGATTTACAATTCAAATTATCAAAATATAAGTTTGAAATCAAGAAGATAACCTTTTTAGAATATATAATCGAATTAGATCAAATGAATATTGATTTAGAGAAAACTAAGAAAATTAAAAATTGGGAACGATCTAGAAATATCAAAGATATATAAATTATATTAGGATTCGCCAATTTTTGTTGGATATTCATCAAGGACTTTTCCAAAATGATAAAACTATTTATAAAGATAACAAAGAAAGATATAAGATTTATATAGAACGAAAAGATAGAACAAGTCTTCCAGAAAATCAAAGATAGATTTATTAGGGAACCTATATTTTATAATTATTATAACGATCAAGAAAGTATCATTGAAACAAATACTTCTGATATCTATATAGTAGGAGTTCATCTTTAAAGAGATAATAATGGGAAACTATATCCTATTGTTTATTACTTTAGCAAAATAGATAAAATAGAGCAAAATTATAATATTTATAAGAAGGAACTTATGGCTATAATCAAATCGTTGAAATATTGGAGAATCTATCTCCAAGGGATTAAATTCCTAATAATTATTTATATTGATTATATAAATCTATAAATCTTTATTATAATTAAGATTCTGAATAATCAAAGATTGACTCGATAAACTGAAGAATTAGCCGGTTTCAACTTGATAATCAAGTATATCAAAGGTAAAGATAATACAAGGGTAAATATATTAAATAGATCATTAGGGTATAAGAATAATAAAACCTATTAAAAGACAGTGATTTTGAAATCTCTTTTTAACAAAGATCTTATTCTGAATCTAACAGAAATTGCTGTTTTAGAGAATAAATCAATAGAAGTCTGAAAAAACAAACTTATAGATATATAATTGAATAAGGAAAATATCAAATGACCTAAGCCGCTAATAACTATAGATAGATTGATACAAGTCACAAGGAAAATTTGGTTACTAAATAGTATTGCCACCGAATTCATCAAAGAGCAGTATATATTGCTAACTTATAATCATCAGGGAGTATAGAGAATATACTTAAGAATTAAAAGACAATATTGGAGTTTGGGACTCTGAACTATAATCAAAAAAGTGGTCATCGAATATAATACCTATATTAGGAACAAGGCTTTTCATTATACTCCTTATAGATAAATATATATAATTGAAATATTATTTATATTATAAAAATTGATATTATAGGATTTTATAAGATTACTATCTAAATCCAAGGATCTAATAATAGAAATAGAATACAATTATCTCCTAATCATTATGGATCGATTGATCAAGTACATATTACTAGTATTATGCAAGATCACCTTGACTGCAGAAACCTTAGCAGCCATATTTCTAAAAGAAGTTATTGCAGTATATAGATTATCAGAAGAGATATTGTCCAATAGAGATAAACTCTTTATATCAAAATTCTGGATTGCTTTAATAATATTACTAAATGTGAAAAGGAAAATATTTATAGTATTCTATTTACAAACAAATAATGAAAACGAACAGATAAACCAGGTTATCGAAGTATATCTCTGTTGTTATATGAATTATCAACAAAATGATTAGATAAAACTACTACCCCTAATATAATTCATATATAATAACTCTGTTTCGGAAATTACCCAAATCTTATTGAACTATATCAATTTTGAATACGAATTAATTGTATATCAGGAACCAGATATTCCAGAAATAGAGAATCAATCTACTATCATACAAACAAAGAAATTTAAGGAAGTTTATAAAAAAATAACAGCAAAACTCAAGTTTATTATTAAAAGAAATGCTTATTATTACAATAAGAAATATAATTAGAAATTAATATTAAAAGAAAGAGATAAAATCTATCTATTCCAAAAAAACATCGAGATAAAAAAACCAAGTGCAAAATTTGACTATAAGAAATTGGGATTATTCAAAATCAAGAAAATTAAAGAACCCTTGAATTATGAATTAATATTATCAAAAAGTATGAACATCTATTCAGTATTTTATATATCCTTGCTCGAATTAGTATCATTAGGAATATCTAAAGCTCCTAAAACCGAAATCATATTTATTGATCAAAACATTAAGTATAAGATAAAGAAAATACTAGATTGCAAATATATTAGAAACAAAGTCAAATATCTGATGAAATAGAAAAATTATTTGGACTTCAAGAATATATAGGAATTAGAAAAAGATCTCAAGTATTTTAAGAAGTTTGAGGATTTTCGCCAATAAAATCCAGATTTATCCAAAAGAAGAAGGAATTCAATATAATTTGTATAAATAACGAATCTATCAAATACAAAAAAGAGAGACTGAAGTAATCAGAATCAATTATAGAAAATTCAGAATCAAATTAATCAAATTGACCAAAAAGATTAAAAGGAATAATAGATGTTGAAGTTGCAGCGATTTCTTTTTCTTTTTCTTTTTTGAGTTTTTCCTTTTCTTTTAAAATATCAAACTTATCCATAGAATTTAATTTAGTTATAATCATCTTTTGCTTTCATTTACGAAGGAACTTCTGTTGTTGATTAAAGCAAAGGATTTTGGATATCGTCTTATCCTTCTTAGCATCCATACGCTCGATCTGAGCATCGATAGCTTCCCAATCAGAAACAATAGGCATTTTGTTTAATTCACAAATATCATATGATTTATTAAGAATAGTACAATGATCACAACGACGATGCTTGGTGTCGTGAGGAGAAATACATTCAGCACCAGCACTTTCATATCGAGTACAAGAAGCCATTTTCTTTCCAATCAAATTGATTTCTCGCCTAAGAGCTTTATGATTAATACAGGATTGAGAACAAATAGGTGATATATTGAAAGAAGAGAAAAAGAATCTGAATTTTGGATATTAGGATGATCGGACAATTATAAGCGATCAAGGACAACACTTGGCTAGAAAGGGGATAGTGTCACGAATCACACTCATTATTATAAAATAAATCTAGTTACCAATGTTTGAGCCACTTTCTTTGGGGGATCCTTATCGATAAGGAATCCTAGGACAAATATTATCCTAGAACAAATAATATCCTAAAAAGAATAGATTAAGTAACTATTGAGTTCTAAAACAAATATTTTAGAATATAATTCGTCCCAAGATTATTATTCTAGGATAAGATTTATCCCAAGATAAGATTTGTCCCAGGACAATTGTCCCAAAATAATATCTGTCCCAAGATTATTATCCCAGAATTGAAATCATCTTAGGATTAATATTCTAAGGCCAAAGTTAGATCATATAATATGCTAGCTTTGCTAACCAGCTAATAGAACTAGCAATGAAGGAATACTAGCTATACTAGCCAACTAACATAACTAGTATCCGAAGGAAGATTAGTATATAATCAGAATAATTTCATAGTTTAGGAGCTTCGTATTCAACTTAGTTATCAATTAGTTTACCTATATTCTACTTGATCTAATAACGACTTTACTTTTAAATAAATCCAATTGATAAAGCCTTAATCTACAATTACCAATCGACGAAACCTCAGGCAGCCGCTGCCTCCAGTATAGTATCGTTACAGATATTAGTTCGAACAAGGATATATAAAATACTGAATATATATTCATATTTCTTGATAATACTAATTTATAATTCAAGGGTCCCTTAATTTTCTTGATTTTGAATAATCCCAATTTCTTATAATTCAATTTTATATTTGATCTCCTTATCTTGATGTTTTTCTAGAGTAGATAGACTTTATCCTTTTTCTTTAATGTTGACTCCTGATTATACTTCTTATTGTAGTAATAAATATTTCTTTCAATAACAAACTTGACTTCTGCTATCATTTTTTTGTAAACTTCCTTGAGTTTCTTCGTTTGTATTATAGCAGATTGGTTTTCTATTTCTGGAATGTTTGATTTCTGATATACAATTAATTTGTATTCGAAGTTGGTATAGTTTAGGGAGATTTAGATAGTTTCTGAAGCAGAGTTATTATATACAAATTATATTAGGAATAATAATCCTATCTAATTATTCTATTAGTAATTTATATAACAATGAAGATATACTTTGATAATCTGATTTATTCGTTTATTCCTTTCATTTGTTTATAAGTAGAATATTATAAATATTTTTCTTTTTATATCTAATAATGTTATTAAGATAATCCAGAATTTTGATGTGAAAAGTTTATCTCTATCAAATAATATCTTCTCTAATAATCTATATATTATAATAACCTCTTTTAGAAATATAACTATTAGGATTTCTATAATTAAAATAGTTTTATATAATATTAGTATTATATACTTGATTAATCGATTTATAATAATTAAGAGATAATCATACTCTACTCCTATTATTGAATCCTTAAATTTAGATAGTGACCTTATAAAGTTTTATGATATCGATTTCTATAATATTAATAATATCTTAATTATATATATTTATCTATAAGAGATATAGCGAGAAGTCTTATTCCTGATATAGATATCATATTCGATAACCATTTTTTTAACCATAATTCAAAGTCCCAAACTTTAATATTGTCTCTTAATTCTTAAATATATCCTTTATATTCCCTAATAACTATAAGTTGACAATATATATTATTCTTCGATGAATTCAGTGACAATATTATTTGATAACCAAATTTTCCTTGTGACCTATATTAATTCATTTATAATTATTAATGACTTAGATTATTTGATATTTTCCTTATTTGATTATATATCTATAAATTTGTTTTTTTAGACTTTTATTAGTTTATTTTCTAAAACAACAATTTCTATTAAATTTGGAATAAAGTTTCCATTTAATAAAGATTTCAAGATTGTTATCTCTTAATAAATTTTATTATCTTTATACTTTAATAATCTATTTAATATATCTGTTTTTATATTATCTTTACTTTTGATATATTTGATTATTAAGTCGAAATCAATTAATTCTTTAGTTTATCAAATCAATCTTCGATTATCTAAGATCTTAATTATAATGAAGATTTGTAGATTTATATAATCAATATAAATGATTACTAGGAATTTAGCCCTTTGAAGATAGATTCTCTAATATTTCAATAATTTGATTATAATTATAAATTTTTTCTTATAGATATTATAATTCTGCTCTGTTTTATTCATTTTGTTGGAATAATAAGCAATTGGATGTAGTTTCCTGTTATTATCTTTTTGAAGATGAATTCTTGTTATATAGATATTAAAAGCATCTATTTCAATAATGCTTTCTCGATTATTATAATAATTATAGAGTATAGGTTCCCTGATGAATCTATTCTTGATTTTCTGGAAGATTTACTTTATCTTTTTATTTTATATAAATCCTATATCTTTTTTTATCATTTCCATAAATAATTCTATCATTTTGAAAAAGTCTTTGATAAATATTCAATAAAAGTTAATGAATCCTAATATAATTTGTATATTCTTGATATTTCTAGATCATTCCCAATTTTTTATTTTCTTGATTTTCTCTAAATCAATGTTCATTTATCCTAATTCAATTATATATCCCAGAAAAATTATTTTTTAATTCCAAACTTGTATTTCAATAATTTAAATTATAAATCGACCTTTCTAAATACTTTGAATATTTTAAGAATATATTCCTTATACTTATTATTCCAATAAGATAGATAAAATAGAGCAGAATTATAATATCTATAAGAAAGAACTTATAATTATAATTAAATTATTGAAACATTAGAGAATCTATCTTCAAAAAGCTAAGTTCTTAATAATCATTTATATTGATTATATGAATTTATAAACCTTTATTACAATTAAGATTCTGGATAATCGAAGATTGACTTAATAAACTGAAGAATTAGCTGATTTCGACTTAATAATCAAGTATGTTAAAGGCAAAGACAATATAAGAATAAATATATTAAATAAGTCACCAAAATATGAAAATGATAAGATCTATCAAAAAACAGCAATCTTGAAATCTTTATCAAATGGAGACTTCATTCCGAATCTAACAAAAATTGTTGTTTTAAAGAATAAACCAATAGAAATCTAGAAAAACAAATTTATAAATATATAATTGAATAAGGAAAATATCAAATAATCTAAGTTATTAATAATTATAAATGGATTAATATAGATCATAAAGAAAATTTGGTTATTAAGTAATATTGCCACTGAATTCATCAAAGAATAGTATATATTACTAACTTATAATCATTAGGGAGTATAAAGGATGTATTTAAAAATTAAGAGATAATATTGGAGTTTGGGACTCTGAATTATAATCAAAAAAGTGGTCATTGAATGTAATATCTGTATTAGGAACAAGGCTTCGCATCATGCCCCTTATAAACAAATGTATACAATTGAGATACTACCAATATTATGGAAATCGATATTATAGGACTTTATAAGATCATTACCTAAATCCAAGGATTTAATAATAGGAGTAGAATATGATTATCTCCTGATCATTATAGATCGATTAATTAAGTATATAATACTAATATTATATAAAATCATTTTAATTATAGAAACCCTAACAATTATATTCCTAAAAGAGATTATTATAATATATAAATCATTAGAGAAGATATTATCCAATAAGGATAAACTCTTTATATTAAAATTCTGGATTATTTTAATAATATTATTAGATATAAAAAGGAAAATATTTATAATATTTTATTTATAAACAAATAAAGAGAATAAATAAATAAATCAGATTATCGAAATATATCTTCATTATTATATAAATTATTAATAGAATAATTAAATAAGATTACTATTTTTAATATAATTTGTATATAATAACTCTATTTCAGAAATTATTCAAGTCTCCCTAAATTATATCAATTTTGAATATAAATTAGTTGTATATTAAGAATCAGATATTCCAGAAATAGAAAATCAATTTGTTATAATATAGACAAAGAAACTCAAAGAAGTTTATAAAGAATTGGCAATAGAATTCAAGTTTGTTACTAAGAGGAATATTCATTATTATAACAAAAAATATAATCAAAAGTCAATATTAAAAAAAAGAGATAAAATCTACTTATTCCGAAAAAATATTAAAATAAAGAGATTAAGTACAAAATTGGATTATAAGAAATTGGGATTATTCAAAATCAAGAAGATTAAAAGATCCTTGAATTATAAATTGGCATTATCAAGAAGTATGAATATCTATTTAGTATTCTATATATCCTTATTTGAACTAATATCTTCAAGAGTATTCAAAACTTTTGAAACTGAAATTATATCTATCAATCAAAATACTAAATATAAAATAAAGAAAATATTAGATTACAAATATATTAGAAACAAAGTCAAATATTTGGTAAAATAAGAAAATTATTTGGATTTTGAGAATATATAGGAATTAGAGAAAAACCTTAAGTATTTTAAGAAATTTAAAAAGTTTCGTTAACAAAATCTGGATTTATCTAAAAGGAAAGAGAATTCAATATAATTTATATAAATAACAAATCTATTAAATATAAAAAGGAGGATTCAAAGAAATCGAAATTAATCAAAGAAAATTCAGAATCAAATTGACCAAATTGATCAAAAAAGTTGGAGGGAACAATAGATATTGAAGTTGCAATAATTTCTTTCTCTTTTTCTTGTCTTTCTTTCTTTTCTAAAGTATCAAGTTTATTTATAAAATTCAATCCAATATTAATCATCTTCTGTTTTCTTTCACAAAGAAACTTCTGTTATTTGCTGAGTCAAAGTATTTTCGATATCGCCTTGTCCTTCTCTATATCCATTTTTTCAATCTGAGTATCGATAACCTTTTAATTAGAGATAGAAGATATTTTATTTAAATCGTATATATTGCAGGACTTATTTAAAGAAGTATAATATCTACAATAATAATATTTAGTATCGCAAAGAGAAATATATTCGGTATCAGCAGTTTCATAGCGAATGTAAAGAGCCATCTTCTTCCCAGACAAATTAATCTCCCTTCCCAGAGCTTTATGATTGATACAAGGTTGAGAACAAATAAATGATATAATAAAGAAAGTAAATTGAGAAATTGTAGAGATGAAAGAGTTCTTAATCAGATAATTATAAGCGATCGAGGACGATACTTAATTAAGAAGGGGATAGTGTCACAAACTACATTTATTATTATAAAATAAAACTAAGTATAAAGATTTGAATCATTGTTTTTGTAAGAATCCTTATCAATAAGGAATCCTAAAATAAATAGAATTTTAGGATTATTAATATTTTAAGAAAAAAAGGCTAGACAATTATATAATCCTAGAATAAATATTTTAAGATATGATTTATTCTAAAGTAAAATATCCCAGGATAATATTCATTCCAGGATTATTATCTCAGAAACTTTACAATCCCAAGATTAGAATCATTCCAAGATTAATATCTTAAAGCCAAATAAGGATTATATAATATACTAATCTTGCTAATCAATTAACAAAGTTAACAATAAGGAAATACTAGTTATATTAACTAATTAGTATAATTAATATCCAAAAAGGACAACTAATATATAATTAAAATAGTTTTATAATTTAGGAGCTTTGTATTTAACTTAATTATCAATTAGTTTATCTATATTCTACTTAATCTAATAATAACTTCACTTCCAAATGAACCTTAGTAATAAAGCCTTAACCTACAACTATCAACCAACGAAACCTTAGGCAACCGCTGTCTCCAGTATAGTATCATTACAATATATCTCTAATAGTTTTATTGTTTATTCGATAATAGTCTCTATAAGATCGATTATTTGGATCTTTTTTTTTAAATATTAATAATATATTAATTATATAAAAAAACTTGGATTTCCTAATCTATCCTTTCTTTTTTATTTTAAACCTATATTTTTTCTATATTCTTAGAATATTAAAATTATATAATCTCAACTTTTTAATAGAAGATACAAATCCTTTTTTGAAGTTGATCTTATAATCCCAAAGCTTATATTCGAGTAGGACTTTCAAATCCTATAAGTCTTTAAACAATTTAACAAATTTTCTGTACTATACTGAAATCTCTTTTATATCGATCTTACCAATTAATAAAGGATCTATAATTGTTATAATATGATATCCAACCTCCCTAAAAGTTTGTTCTTTTAGATTATATAATCATTTGTTCTTGCAGTTACAACAATCGAATGTAAGGGTATCCTTTACCCAATCAATATTTGGATTATACTTTTTAATCCAAAAGGTTTCTAAAACAATTATATATCTGCCTAATAATATTAAGTCTATTTTGATTTGCTTTGTATATCTATCTGATATAATCATTCTGATAGTATTAGTTTGTCTTCATATTCAATTATCTACCCCGATCTTCTTTTTTCTTAATAATATTAATTAATAAAGATGTTCTTTAAATTTAATAGGAATTCTATTTTCTTTAATAAAGTCAGGATTTATAAATATCCTTATAACTTCTGAATCAATCAAAGCTTTGATTTTCTATCTTCCTAGATTGAATTCGATGATTAATTGTCCAATTCCAATTGTATTATTGAGTTTTAACAATAGTGGTTCAATGATTTGTTCTTTGATGAAGAGGTTCAACCATTTATATTGATGTTTGTTTATATCCAATAGCTTGTAAGGTGTAACTAATAACAACTTTATTGATCTTATTTGAAAATCTTGATAATAATCCTCGGCCTATCGATATTTATAGTAAAAGTTAATTCTGCGCCAGATCCTACAATACCTATCTTATAATAGGATTTCCTATACATCTTTAATCTCTAAATCATTATTGTTGTGCTCCTATTTTTCATTAATATAAAAAGAGTTTAGGTCTGTAATAAATCTCTTAGTATTGTTCTCACCTGTATTCTCCCTGAATATTATTCGGTAAGGATCGTTATAAGTGATAATATGAAGGATCAACAAGATTGGATGATTATAGGTCCGATGTTTTTTTATAAAATCAGATTTTTGTTCTTTGTAATGGTGTTATATATGTTTTCTGTTGAGGTAATTGGTCATATATTATAGCTTGTTTTTTTAAGGTTTTAAATAAATTTTATTGATTTATTAATTATCCTCGAATCCTTCTCTAAATCCTTCCTTTTTGAATAACTTAATTAACTCAAGGTTTTTTGTAGACTCGACTTCCTTATCGATATTCTTAGATAACTCCACTCTTGTATTTGAAGTATCTATACCTAATTCTTTAAGTTGTTCTGGATATAATTGTAATAACTTTTTCTTTAGCAATCTTATTTTGTAGAAATTGTTTTTTAGGGTATTTGTTTCCCAGAGTCCCTGTTTCTTGTTTCCAAATCTTATTTGTTTCCTGCCTTTTATAGCGAATAACTTTTTCTGATTATAATCCTTAAATATATATCTATTTTTTCTATAAATAAAATATAGATTATTTTCTCTATATCTTATCTTTTCTTTAACACTAAATCTATTTAGTTTATATCGATATTCAATTCTATTCAATTCTATTGGATTATTGGTATTATAATATCTACTTTAATATTAAGGTTTAGCAAACTTCTATTTTTTTTAAATAATTCCCTTTTTCTTTATTTATCTTTTATAAAAACAATTATCAATTAAAATAAAGATCTCGATTAACTTAGAAAGGTTTGGTGATTTCGAAGCTCTAATTAGCTTATTTTTGATGATATTTTTAAGTCCTTTATAAAACTGAGATCTAAAATAATTAATATCTTATATAATATACCCAATATATTATTGGAATTTAGCAATATAGATTATAATTGACCTTGTTTATTTAAGTTGTTGTAATACTCTCTCAATTATATGATCAAGATCAACTTCTTCAAAGGCTCTGTCGAAACCTTGTCGAAATGATTTGTAAATGCCAAAAAGACAATATATCTCAAATTTCATATTTTCATTGAGCTAATCATCGATAATTTTGATTATTAGATTGTTGAAGAAAAGTTTGATCTAATTGAATACAATTCTTCGGAAAAACGATATCAATTACAAAATCCTTTACATCTAAATTAAGAAGAGATATTTATTAAAGATATAATAAAGATTAGTTTATACAATAAAAGTTCGATATTTGCTACAATCTTCATAGACTAGATCAAGAATGAATATTTGGATTGCTTGTTTTGGCTTTATAATGGTAATGGCCTGCCCTAAGGCCCTGATGAAGGAGAAGGAAACTGGTTCAATGAATTATTGACTAAAGTTCATTGTAACTAATATAGCTTAATCATGATAATACTCAAAGTATAACGATTCTATATTGAAGATAACAATTGTTTAAGGTTTATTTAATTAGTAATTGTAGATTAAGGCTTTATCACTAAGATTCATTTGAAAATGAAGTTGTTACTAGATCAAGTAGAATATAGATAAACTAATTGATAACTAAATTGAACACGAAGTTTTTAGATTATGAAATTATCTTAATTATATACTCGTTGTCCTTTTTGAATGTTAGTTATATTAGCTGGCTAATATAATTAACATTCCCTTATTATTAGCTCTATTAACTGATTAACAAGGCTAACATATCACATAATCCTTATTTAACCTCAAAACATTAATCCTGGGATAATTTGTTTCCTAAAATAATATATTTCCTAGAATAATAATCCTGGGATTAATATTATCCTAAAACTCTTTATTCTAGAATAAATAAGATCCTAGAATAACTTGCCCTAAGCTATTATAATTGCTTAATTGATTAGTTCTAGAATAAATCCAATCCTAGAATTTATTGAATCCTAAGATACTTATCCTAGGATTCCTTATCGATAAGGATCTTTCCGAAAACAACGGCCCAAACCACTGTACTTGCTTTTATTATATTATAATGAACGTGATTCGTGACATAAACCTTGTTATTTCAATATTATTATATAATGAAAATACAAAGTCAGAGCTGTAGCTGAAACACTATTGTTAAATGAATTATGCTTAATTCAAAAGACTTTAATCGTCTTTATATTCTTTTTTAATCTATATTATACTTTCTTGTTCTATATCATTGTTTATGATTGAAATTTTGGCTGATTGTATCCTTTCTAATTGTTCTTCTAATCTATTTTTGCAGGGATTCCCTTATTTAGATGTTTAGGGTGGCTATAATTATCTAAGAGATCTAAATACAATATAGCTTTCTTTTCATATTATTCGTATTATTACTAAAATAAACCCTATAATATTCATATATGGGGGATAATAGATATCTTCCTAATATGAACTGATTGATAATAGATAGTGAAATATATTGAATATACCCTTCATTATTATCACTATCTAATCTATAGGATCCAAAATTATCTGTTGGAAATGCTGAGTGTGGAAGGCATGTTTTTCAAGAATATATCATTTATGGTCTTTATATATACAAATGGGAACTTCAATAAGGCTGTTTCTTTTGAGACTTTTAATAAATACATTATATTTACTATCCATCTTAAGGAGAATCTATATAATCATGGGTATCAGCGGTTGTTGTTTTCAGCTGGCTTATTGGTTATAGTACAATATATGGAATGTCTCTTCAATATTATAATTTATACTAAAACGAAGAGAGTTGATTAAATGGATTTTTCTTTGCAAAAAATTCCTTGATGGTTGATTTAGCGATTAAGTGAAAGCAGAAATTTACTTTTGTATTTTGTATTGTGAGAATAAACCTTTTTTTTATTTTGGTAATCCAATTTCTTTATTGTATTTATATTTGATGATCACCTAAAGCAAAAGCCCTAGATATTCATTATAGATCTTTGGAAATAAAATAATTATTGATCACTTCATTATCGTCTTTTATTATAATAACTATTCGATCCTTTAACCCCATTATATAATTAAATCTGGATATATTAGATCATTATTATTAGTTCCCAGTTGACCTTATATAATATCATTTGCCCCTTAGTTTTCAATAACTATACTACCCGGATCTGTAGATTATAGCTTACAATCATGATTTCCCATCTTCTCATCTCCTCGGGCTTAGATTAGGAGAATTTAGCATAATATTCTAAATTCAAAGAATAGGATGGCCTAAAAAAGTTCATATTTTAAAATAGAAGAGAATGAGAATAAAAATTGGAGCAATGTTTAATTTTTAGTTAAGTTTTATGAATTGTTCATACTAATCACATACTTGAAAACTGAAATCTTAAGGTGATCTAGAATACAAAAACTGGGTTAGATACTTCAGAACGATAAATTTTATGGTATATATAATCCAATAAATATACAAGGAGCTATTCTAATCTTAAAACCAACTTTGAAGAGATTTTGATACTCCAAGTGATATCCTGTGATCATCATCCTCTTTAAATTTTGCTATATTTAATCGTTGATCATATCGCTCCAAGTTTTCACCTTTTGTAACTCGCCTTTCTCTATCATTGTATAACTCGGCTAATAGCCTCATTTCGATCATGTCATCACTTCCATCGCTCATCACTTCCATCGCTCATCACTTCCATCGCTCATCACTTCCATCGCTCATCACTTCCATCGCTCATCACTTCCATCGCTCATCACTTCCATCGCTCATCACTTCCATCGCTCATCACTTCCATCGCTCATCACTTCCATCGCTCATCACTTCCATCGCTCATCACTTCCATCACTTCATGATTTCCTTACTACTATACTATTAATCATAGCTCATCATTACTCGTTTTCACTTTCTACAAACTTATCACAATTCTTCCACACAGCATTCTTCTTCAATAAATACCTATCTCCAAGACCTAGGCTTACAATACATATCATCAAGATAACATATATTCAACAATATAAAAAGAAAAAGTATATTAATATTTTTTCTCTTTATAACCTTCGACTAACAAAACTAGCCTTAGCGTCTATAAATAAAGGAAGGGATTTGAATTAAAAGGATTAAAGCTTTAAAGAAATAATAAGATACAATAAAGAACATAAAAGCAAATATAAATTAAATTATAATCTCTAAACTCAAATACAAAAGTTATAAGCTTTATTATATTAAAGAGAGTTCATTTGTATTATAAGTTCTTGATAATTGATGTTTTGTTATTTTATCTGAATCGTCTTTTAGACTCGTTTTGAAAATCTTAGTTTTGTAAATATGATTATTATACAAACATTATATCTTATCAGGAAACCTAAGTTCTACATAATTTTTTCCAAATGAAGACCAAACATCAAGAGTCTCTAATATTATACATCTCGTTTTTTGGGCATCTTGCAATGTCATATCAAACTGAACAACCGCCGGTATATACTTAAATACCAGCAGCAAAACGGAGATAAGTGAGGTGGGGTTCTAAGTGAAAGCTTTTTTGTTGCCGAAGGTAAGCGAGGTCATAATTTCTTACAGTATCAATGCTGACAAATCTATAGGCGGTACAGTACTCATCACTGACAACCATCAAGCGAAACAAAGTCCAAAAATCAGAGAAAGTATAAGCAGCACGCAAAACGAAGCGGTACTGGGTCTAGCTATTAGGAGAGCTGGTAATGGGAATGCTTCAGTTGCCCCTATTGTTAGCATTCATCAAAGAGTAGAGATCCCTATTCCCAGTGTTCATCAATGCGAACAACACGAAACGCCCAATTATCAAGAAGCTAAAAGAACCATTTCCAATGTTCACCAATTCGCTAAACACAATAGTAATCAAACTCAAGAAATTGATGTTCTAAAAATGCATCAAACCGAAAAATCCGATGCTCCAAACATTTTTAAAGGTTTATAAACCTTGATCTCTAATATTCAACAAGGCGGAAACATAGTGATCGATTATCAACCATCCAAAGATACTAATCACTCTGATGTTTATAAATCTGATAAAATGATTAATTATATAATATATAAAATAGATATATATATTGAAGATAAGGAATTGGAGAACCAAAATTATAAAGAGAAGAACTCAAAAAAAAGAAAGTTAATAAGGGAATTATCTATTAGTATATTACAAATCTCTAAGAGAGCTTGGTCGACATCTTCAGAAGCTATATATCGTCAGATATTCGAATCATTCTTCCAGATCCCTTTTTTAATTACAAAACAGATAGAAAGCATTATAATTCATACAATAAAACATAACCTTAATTATCTTCTTCAAAAAACAATAGTTATATTTAAAAAAGATGGAACACAAAACAATATTAATATGGAAGTATATTTTGTACAAGAAAGAGGCAAAGTTTTTATTTCTCAATATAATTCTTATAATAATAAAAGTTATCCAATTGGATTATAAAAAGAATATATAATATTGAATAGGTTTTTGCATAATGATACGAGGTTTGCCGTCTAAATCACGTGGAAGTACTCTAGGCTCTCGAAGTAGGTTTATAATTAGGCATCAAATAGGGACTTAAAGTAATGACAGTAATATAATACAATTCGTAACTAATAGTAGAGTATACTAAATAATTAATTTTGAGTACAAAGCTTTATACAAAGGAAATCTATCTTTATTATATAGATCTTTATGTCTATGGCTA
The DNA here is from genome assembly GCA_025389085.1 of Sclerotinia subarctica. Taxonomy (NCBI): domain Eukaryota; kingdom Fungi; phylum Ascomycota; class Leotiomycetes; order Helotiales; family Sclerotiniaceae; genus Sclerotinia; species Sclerotinia subarctica. Next base: position 3,560,247 of record QRFI01000004.1, on the reverse strand, counting down.
GTTAGGACCGCTGTACGGTCCTGGACAGCCAGCGTTCCTCAGCGGTCCATAACGTGACCTCATCACGTTAGTTTGGTTTAGTCATATGACGCGGCGTAGATGATAGCCGTCGTAACATGTGGACATGATTGTGTTATCAAAAAATGCCTATCTCCTGGGTGTTATTGGGTATTTGATCTTAAAACGCCAAAGTTTCAGAAGATGTGGTGTGAAGATGGTGTGGACAAGCAGGATGGTCTTCAATCCCTGATAAGTACTATCCTCCGCATCATTAAAATTCATTCCTTCTTTTGCATTCGGGTTGATTGGTAAGGTCTCTTATTCTCCCAAAACGCCCAATTGCATAAGAAGGCATACGAATCATTCAATGGCCTGGCGGAAACTGCGGAAAATCTGCAGATCTGCAGTTAATATCATCAAAGCGGGGTATACAGCATCTAGAAAGCCTCTTCGTTTGGATACAAACACCCTGTAAAAGTCCCCTTGCTTTCTTTTCATTTCAGTTATGCACCTAACCATGGCCACTGTCAAAGAAATAATAATCGTTTAGGATTCCTATTTCTTGAATGCTTCGGCTGTTTTCATCATCATATATAATGAATAAAGTATACGATTACTTGCCCAAGTCTCTACAATGGATATCATCCAATATCTCAGGTTCCACAACATATCCTTCGTACTGATTCTTGTTTTGTTGTGCATATAGAAACTTTCAATTTGTTGATTTTAAATGATACACTATCACAACTCAAGCCAATATCTGCAGACTGATTATGTTCGATTAATGAGAGTATGTTAATTAAAATGCGTTATATATGAATTCTATATTATATTAAGCTGTGGAATACACCTCAATTTCCTTATTCTAAAAGCTCAAAATTTCGGAATTCTCCTATCTGTATTCACAATCTTGAATCACTCTGATAATACCAAAACCTTACATTTTTACCTGTTTCACCTCTATTTACTCAAGATATTACATGTCAAAAAATCAAAACGACACAATTATGCGGCCATCCTGTTCTTGTGGCATATTATGTGCCCTCCGACCCTCTCCTATGCTTACAAGCTCGTCAAGCAGCAATTTATATCAACGGCATTTTACAACAATATTCAGGTGCGAATTTCACAACCTGTGAATGTTACGATCGTAGCTTTTGTCGAGACCTTACCCCATGTCGAAGAAAGGTATTCAACCAATATGGATGGAAATGCCACAACTGTCAAATCAACAATTCTCCTAGGGGGGTGATTACATGTACTTGCGGTCACAATCATTGCAGAGGATGCGATATCTCTGATTGATCAAATTATATAAGTTCAATCTGTTTATTGTAATTCATAACAAATATTAACTTACTGAAGTTCAATAGCTTAATATTCATTGGTGGAAGATGGTGTAGTGGAAAGTGATGTAGTAGAAGTTAGGATGAGGTTATGGAATGGAAAATTGTATTTCGGAAGACTCTTCTTTTGATCTTGATGATAAAAAGTTTTAAGGAACAATATTTTTTTCAATTGCTTCAATCAAAAATGTTTATCACAGTAATATGATTTAGGAAGTTTTTCGGGGGAGAAATATTTTGCGGATTTCCTTTTTGTTCTGATAACAATTTAAATTTTAATGAACAATACGATCAAGAGGTTTCTTGCTCCATTTAGCTATCCATTCTTTGATTCTTTTGACTCCTTGCAAATCACCTTCTTGACTATTTTTATTAGCTTCATCAACCCAACCAATAGTATAACCTCCTTCCAAATCATTAAGCCAAAGTTTGTTATCTCGATCGACCAAGATATTGCTTGGTTTAGCATCACCCCATATCAAACCTGCAGTATGCAATTCCCCAACAAGATTCTCAAGCTCAACAGCCCAACGATAGCGATGTTCATCCAAACAATCAGACCAAGGTACTATATCTTCGAGTGTACCTTTATTATCAATGTAATGAAGTAATATACCCACTACACGTTCCATCTTGAAGTTTAAATCGGCATATTGTTCGAGCGTCCAATCGTCTGAGATATTGCCTCCCCATTCAGCAACTAGATCCTTTTCTGTAACACGATACCAATGTTGTAAGACTTTACGATCATCATCAACAACCACACTATGCAAGCGACAGATACGAATATCAGAACGAAGCTTCTTTGTTTCGATAGCAGCTGGAATCTGTATATGTATCCATGATTTTGCTTTTGCTACTGCTGATAAAGAAGGTAACTCCTTATAATAGCATAATGCGCCATCCTCAGCAATAACTTTGCCTGGACCTCGAAGACACGGATGCTGTTCCAGATCGGGTGAGGGTACAAGCTGAATTTGCTGTGAAGTCGAGGATTTCACTAGATTTAACCAATCTAATGGAGGAGATATATATTCGCCTGCAGGGAATCTTATCTGTCGTGGCAGTTGCCCTTTGAAATGTGGTTGAATGATAGTGCTATCCTGAGCTACTGCTTTTGCTTCGAGTATTAGAAATGGTGGATAGAGATAATCGGATAATTGATTGCATGAAGGTGGTGGGTTTGGAGCTAGTTCGATTATAAGCTCTTCGAATGGTTTCTTAAGACGAAGAATCTCCTCAAAAGCTTTGTCGCCATCTCGATTATCCCCAACCTCACATGCTCGCATAATAGCAAGAGAACTTTGATATTGTTCCAAAAGATTTGGCGAAAGAGATAAATTCTGTAGTGTGTATTGAATTTCGAATTTAGCACCAAAACAACGTATTTGGAACTTGATAAGTTCATCATCATGTTCCCCGATGCCAGACCATTGAAAGCTTTCGAGAAAGAATGTCTGCTCCATAATTAATTGCGTATAATAGAAAGTTGATAGAAGAAAAATTTGGTTTTAAAACTTAATATACAAGAGAAACAATCTACACCGCTAAAAGGAAGTAAGCAGAAGCAGGTTTCCGAGGAAGCACAAGTTTTCCATTTTGGTACTACAGTACTATGTGATACACTCATTTTCATATACCCCATTTTAGGCTAATCTATAAAGAGAAAAACCAGCCTTTAAAAGTTTCCGTGCCGCTAGTTATTTTTATATCGTGTGTGGGGTTGCGGGGATGGATCTTCGGAAGAAAAATATATGGAGTGGTAGTGTTAATTTTATCAGGTCACATGTACGCTAGTATAATTTAGATCTAGCGCAGAACTAGGTATTTCTACCATCTCTATTCTCGCTTTTCTGGTAGTGGTACAAGATTTCAGCTGAATATTGAGAGATTATACAATGGCTCGATGATAACTGGCAGACGGTGGGTTATCTTTTCTATCGCATCGAGAATACGATAAAACTAGCTCTCGCATCGATCATTTGATTACCACGAAGACCTTATCGATCCTGCTATTGTGGCTATTCTGATCTACAATTATAAGGGGCGGAGGAGGTGTTGGGCGGCACTACAGGGGAAGAATACCGCGCTCGAGGATGCTTTGGATTGGAGCTAATTGGAAGGGCTTTCTATTATCCTAAAGGTTTTTTGATTTTGATATAGTTTCTTATAAAGAACATTGTTGTTATTATAGAGCAATTGGGTATCTATTGAGAGAAGTTCGGGCTATCTAGGATACCCTCAGATCTACTATATTTTTATCCCGAATAGAATGAAAGAGGACATATATTCTATAGGAACCAAAAGAGCATAAGATGATATTCATGATGAAGAAATCGGGTTACTCCTGGGAGGAGATTCATAATGCCCTCCCGCATAAGACTCAAGCTGTGATCCAGGTACAATATTCTGCAAAACCCAAAAAGTAATTACAAACACCTTATGTTATCTTTCTTTAATTGGTTTTAGTTCTAGCGGAAGGGGGAGTCAAATTCTATGACACGAATAAGTTCGATGCTAGCCTCTTGTTCGAGGGTTACCGTCTAGATCATATGGAAGTGCTCTAAGCTCTCGAAGTAGGTTTATAACTAGGCATTAAACAAAGACTTAAAGTAATAACAATAATGATATACTATTCGTAATTGATAGAGTATACTAAATTATTTATTTTGAGCACGAAGCTCTATACAAAGGAAATCCGTCTTGATTATATAGACCTTCATGCTTCTATGATCACTACTGATCACTTGTAGTCACGTGCCTTGGTCATGTGATGGTAGTTGTGTAGCCCGTCGTAACAGCTAGCTTCGCATCAGCATATGTCAATCGTGATATCAGATAAAGTCTCCGTCACTAATTCTAACCGCTAGGAGGTAATGAAGGAATTCCTGTGGGAGCCCAAGTCCTCTCGATAGTTTGATGTCATATGAATCTTAGACCAAAATTTTATACGAGACTAAGAGCTTCTTACTACCTTAAGTTTCTCATACTTACTTTCAGTACTTCTTATTTATAATTTATATCCAATTTTGGGTTAGCTACAAAGTTTCCGAACCGTTAAGATCCCATTCCTGTACATTGTCGTTCCATTCCCTTGTCCATTGGTTCTGCAGATACCAGGTTTTGTTCTGGGATGCAAGGCTAAATCGATGAGTGAGATAGGTTACTTGGATACCGAATCTTAATTTATGATCAAGGTCTATGATATCTTTCCAATTATATTACTTTTTAGGTAGTTTAAAATGGTTCGAGTAATCTAATTGTATTAATGTATTTTCTCGCTCAATCCTGTATAGCCTAAACTTTCTATCTTGGAACATTTCTTTGGGATGGTATCAGGAAGACTGCAGACGAAGGGAAAGATGCAAGGTATATGATATAAGATCAAGAAAATCTAAGATGATAAGAAGACAAGGTGAAGTAGAAGGATTATTCACTTCGTACTCGTGCTGCCAGAAAGTGTAGAACACATTCATTTATTATGGGCCACTATTCCGCTTGTATGTATTTTACCATCTTATGGTATATACTTCAGAGTAGAGTGTTCTATACTTTTTGGCAGCACGAGTAACATGAAAAGGAAGCTATACTGTATTTGGGTCTCTCGGATGGCCATGGCCACCTGAAGCACCTAAATAAGAAAATCCTCGGTTACCTACTATGTACAAAAGTTACAGGGTTTATTTTAGTAGTAGCACGCTGCACGAATAATATGAAAAGAAAGCTATACTGTATTTGGGTCTCTCGGATGGCCATGCACCCAAATAAGAAAATCCATACAAAAATGGTTTACCCCACTATGTACAGATACTCATGCTGCCAGAAAGTATAAGACACTCCACTTATATATGGGCCACTATTCCTCTTGGCAGTACAAGTATCACAGGGTTTATTTTAGCAGTAGCACGAGTAACATGAAAAGAAAGCTATACTGTATTTGGGGCTCTCGGGTGGCCATGGCCACAGAAATGGAGACTAGTGCAGGAGAGGTATATAAATTACAATTGGAAGGATTTTCATACCCTGAGGGGTATGGTATAGTACAGTGGATAGCTTTACCATTATGACATCCACTTATTTCTGCCACCCAAAGCCTGTACAGATGTCACAGGGTTTATTTTAGCAGTAGCGCTAGAGATAGCTTTTCTACCCCACACCCTCTTCAACTTAGCCGAAACTCGATTTCACATCAACTTCTCGATTTCTCGCACTCCTTCTGTTTCTCAACCTTCACTCTTCAACTATCACCAAAATGTGTTTATGTTCAGATATTCAATATGGATTTACACAGCCTTCTGACAATCAAAAGGTATAAAAAGATGAATTCAATAGAGAGATATTGTTACTGATAAATCATAAAGGTCGTGGAATGTCTAAGAGTATTTTTGCCGCAATTATATACCTATATATCTAGCAACGAACAATTAATACCGCACCTCCCATTCATATTACAAAAGAGGACAACTCCAGTATCAAGTACAGTATCTGAATCTTTCACCGTTGAGAAACGTATAGCAAAGATTTTCGAGTATGATCCTGCTGATAATCATGTATTAACGTTCCTCGATCGGAACTTCGATATTTGGAACAGGCAACCACAGTTGTTCTTTGCATATAAACAAACACAGCTGACCTGCGATACAATCGACTACCAATCTGCAATCATCCTTACCTGTCTTCGGCTTGAGCAATTTGATACGCATTCCCGAATTTTACATATAATTTATTGTGTTGCACTTAGTCGATGTCGAAGAAATAAGCGTCAAGGTGACGATGCGAAAAGTATAGCACACAAAATCTTCCCGATTTATTATCCTTTCAAACCTTTAGACGAAACTAGCAACGATATGCAATCTCTCGTTAGAACGATTGAAGCCTTTTTACGAGCAGGTCCGAGATATGAAAACATTGCAGAGAAATTGGGCGTTGGAAGCTTGTTTCTCCTTGGAGATATAGTTTCACCTAATGTGTATGTATATCAGCTCAAGACAAAACACAGCTCTAATCATAATATAGCTGGGAAAGACGGCTGCCAATGAAAGGCCCAATATTTGAGAGGGCAATGACATATATGATAGATAAAAACATCGTTAGATTGGGGGAAAAGTACGGGAAGCTTGTAGAGAAACTAATCAGGAGCCTTGAAAATTGTAAGTGGCCAAAAAATGGATCAAAACATTCACTAACATTTTAGTTCTACCAAAAATGCCATTTGTATTCAGGAACGAGTCATTAAAACGGAAGCCAAGTCATCAGTTAGATGGGGGAAAGAAGAAGAAGAACAAGAATAATACTATAAGGGATATCTTGAACAATAGTGGAGGTGATACTGAGGCTGAGCCGATTGCCCTAGATCACACTACAGAGTTCGCCGGTCAAGATAAAGCCAACAGTCCTTGCAATAGTGTATATGCTTCATATACCAATTCAGCTACTTCCATCCGCAATCCTTCTTCCATATATACACTTTTGAATTCAGATAGTACGACATCCATAGACAATCAACAACTGCCATCACAAACGGAAAATGCTCGTCAGATTCAGGTCACTAGGACTTCAGACAGATATACCCTTGACAGGTCTACCGAGGTTACGAATGAATAAAGAGGTAAGTATTAATGTATATATGTCTTTAAATTGAGGCTGACAACAATGGATCTAGAAATCGAGATTATATGATAATTCACAAAAAGAGAATCTAGAAAGAAATCTCGAGGGAGCATTTCGCAATTATATAATGGCTAGATATTAATCAGGTCTGAAGAATCATAAATAATATATCGTGGCAATGTTTCCTCAAGACTAGGAGCAAGATATTATATTCTTTATTACTGTTGATCATAAAGCTTGATTCGAAATAATTCAAACGTTTGATTTGCAATACCTAACGCAAGTTCAATCTGCTCGTGGCCAGGTTCAGCAATATTCGGATATGCCAATGGAGAGCCTATATCTTCTAGGAGACTCTTTTTATCAAGCTACAATTCGTACTAGTATTCACGAATCGGTGTCGGGACCTCGTTGTTCTTGTGTTTCTGCATTTATATCTGATGGTACAGATGATGACGATATTATATTCTCTATAATAGTTGATCGGGATTCAGGATTTAAATTAAAGGATATTTTTGGATTACAATGGATGGAAGTAGGCTTCTAATTGCTTTTTCGAGTCATATATCATCAGATAGTCTACCAAAAGATCCAGTGCCACCACCATGAATTTCACACTCATAGCCCGCTTTGATTCTGTATTCCGTTACAATGTTGACATTAACATGATCCACTGGTGTATCCTTCGTTTTCCGATTAAAAACTGATATCCCTTTGCCCTTGAACTCAATCTTCCTATCACAGTCGCTTGGTTTGATAAGCCAGGTCTGAAAATCGTTTTTTTCCTCAGGCGCAGACATTATATTGATATCGTAGATATAATTATCTTGTGGATAGGAAGATATTGCGGGTGAGAGGAAGGATGTTGTGCACGAATGAAAAGGCTGCGTTCTGTGATGGAACTTGATGCTGATCAGTAATAGTGACAGAAATGTTATTGTGAATATGTATTACTTTATACACTCCTTTTGAAGCATGGGTGAATAAATGAGGGAGGAAGGTTAAGATCGAATTTTTGACACGTTCTTTGAGGCTTCAGGGCTGATAATGGGTGAGGTTGTTGGATTTGACTGTTATGCAATTAACGGTGCTGACAAATATTCATGAAGGAATGTATATCACTTTGCAGATTCTTCTGGATGAGGTGAAGTTGATATGAAGGGTTAAGGATTTGAGGGAGAGTTGAATCAATATAAAAGAAAGGGAAAAATGCGATATTGTCAAGGTGCGAATAAAAGTAAAGGTTTGATATAGGGTTAGGCTGAGTTTGGCAGTGAGACATTTTTGCTTACGCGATTTGCTCACCGAAAGACCGCTAGTATACTTAGGCTCTCGTACTGCCAGAAAGTATATGGTCGCCCACTTAAATATGGGCCACTGTTCGCCTTGTAGTTTACCATTAATGGTATGTGCTTCAAAGTGGATGGCCACATACTGGCCGCACGAGTAGGTATGATAGAATTCTGATACAACTGTTGGGATGCGATGATTCAACACCTGTACGTGGTGCATCCTACAAACCTGTAATTTTTTTACAGAGCCAAGATTGAATCAGGCTGAAGCTGGGCAAAGGTCGTGCTTTAAAAAGGAGCGGTACTGGGAGTGAAGGTATCGTGAATTTGGCCCGGGATAGAGGACTATCAGTCGAACGGAGATGAAAACTATCCGATAATCAACGAAACAATAACGGATTTCGAAGCGGAATCATTTTTATAAATCTGCAGTGGAATATAGAGCCTGAGAATTATTTTAAGGAGCATTTCAAAGTGGAGTGCCTTTATGAATCTGTATAGAAGCAGAGCCTAAGAAGGAAAGCGTTGTGCCAGCGATTAACAAGACATCTCTAAGGTGTTAATTTACAGAATTTTCATAATCTAATAATATATACAATCTGCAGGTATGCTAGATTGGAAGTTTATAGATGGTTAAGGGGAGTAATCGAGAATGTATAAGGGTTATGATAGAGTTTTATTGAGATCAGTAGAGGTATAAATGGATTAGGGATGAAGGGATACTTTTGGCACTTTGCTTTACGAATGTACAAGAGCGGTATTATAACAGTAGAGGAACTCTCGAACAAGAAGGATGCTTTTAGCAAGTTTCATTCTTCAACGAAGTATTCGGCAGATATTATAACAGTGGATGAGCTTTGGTAGAAGCCACCTTATAAGACACATATCCGATATATTCTCAACCCTCTGCATTATCGATTACAAATTATACATCGATGATAGTGGTATCGAGAACCATATAGGCGTTGCAACAGTATCTCCATTGACCAGAAGCACAAAAAGGATCTACATGAGAGATTGCGAGACATCGACAATATACACAGCCGAGATCCAGGGCATCGTTTCGGCTCTTGAGATCGTGATCGAAGATGCCGAAAAAGGAAATAGAAGAAGTAGAATAGTTGTTTTTATAGATAATCAAGCTGCCATCAGAACATTTCGGATGCCAACCGGCAGACCCGGTGCATACATTATCACAAAAGCCATATCTCTTATAGATAAAATACAACATGATCTTGGGCTAGAGATAGAGTTAAGATGGATACCAGCTCATATAGGTTTATATGGAAACGAAGCGGTTTACAAAGCAGCCAAGGAAGCAGCCAAACAACGCCCCCACACTCACGATTCAGAAATCACACAAGTAAAAATGTATCACCTGCAAACAACGCTAAAAACCTGGCTTTACAGATGGATCAGGGCGGAATGGGCATACAATTGGGAAATGAAGACTAGAGGGCGAACTATCTACAAATACACCCCAGAACCAAACAAAAGGATTCTACCTCTACACTACAAATTAAAGAAATGGCAGAGTGCTATATTTATCCAGATGCGCACAGGAAAAATCGGACCGAGGGACTATCTTTGGAAAAGGAGAGTGTCCGACTTTAATCATCCAGGATGCGAATGCGGTGAGGGACGACAGACTGTAGAGTATATCTTGTTAAGGTGTAGAGATTTCAACGATTTGCGAAAAGGATTATTCAGCAACAAAGAACGAATCGATTCTAGGGCAATCTTGAGCAACCCAAAACTAGCTACGAAAGCAGTCAAACTTATGGAACAGACGCAGCTCCTTGGACAATTTAGGATGTGCGAAGCAGGATGAATAGAAGAAGCGGATCACTGGGGGGAGATTGAAGGTATAATGATATGTGATGGTTTGTTAAAGCAACAACCAAAGAACCAGATACACATCAAAGTTTAAAGCAAAGTACTTTTGTAAAGGACTATGTATATAGTTGTAGATAAGAGCTAGACCGTCTAGCAGAGGAAGTTGATGGTCACAAATCTGTGATGAAGTGAAGTGTGACTTACCATATTTGGTAAGGGGCACTTCGGCAACTGCAACAAAGCTAGACCATTCCGGCATAGCCACTGCTGACTCAGAGGCTGGAACCGAGTATGAATCAATCAATCAATCATGATGCAACTGTTGCAGCCTGCAAGCAGAAAACAGCCTGGGGTTTTCAGTACATGCCACATTAATTTTTCAGCTACTGTTGCCAAGCCATATAAAGCATGGCAATTTACATATGCTTATTGTCTACAGCTCTTTTATTAATCCTAGGAGGTGCTTATCTGTACTACCACATCTTATTAGGTGATCACATGGTGTCTGGCTCGTGCACGTATATTTATATACTCTTAAAAAGATCTCTAGATGTATAATCTTATTATTATTAAACATCAATAAAGATATAAATTCACTCAATTATATAAAGAATAAGTATTTTAAATCTTCAGCGAATCTAGTGTAGTTTTTCATCTGTATAGCATAAAAAAAAACTCATTGAATATAAGCTACAAAAAAATAGAGATTAAACTAAATAACCTAATCTTTAAATCTATTACTAATGGAAACGATTAAGAATACAATTATTAATTATTATAGATTATTTCCTGATACATCCTAACTTCCTAATAATCCTGTTATACTCTATAATAAAACAATCTATAGCACAAAACATAAAATAATTAGAGATAAGCCCTAAATCCTGACAACAATCTTTCACATGACAATCAAAACTCAGGTATATCTCTTATATAAGATCTTGAATTTGAGCCCAATTCAGATTTTATTTAAGAGGTTTATTTAGAACTTAAATAAATATTTTTATTTATATATTTCCTGAGTTTTGTATCCCTTTCTAATTCTTCTTTATTATTATATATAAGGTTAAATAAATATCGAAAGCTTTGTCCATAATCTAGAGCAGAATTTATATATTTGGAAACTCTAATATATTACAAAATGATAGATAATAAAGATGAGTTTATAAATAGAGATAAATTGATGGTAGGTAAGGATAAATTGGCAGTAGATAAGGACAAGGTAGTAGCAAGTAAGAATGAAGTTGTTGATTATATAATAAAAGATGGGAGAATATATTATATAGTCTGAATAAGATCTATTATTATAATTTCATTATATGTTCAATAATTATTAAGATTTATCACAATAATATTCTGGGTATATTATTAGTATAAATGCTTTGTTTCATATTATATAAAATAGAGAATAAAGTGTATATTAATAGTAGATAATATAGGCAGAGAAGAAGACTCTTCAGAACTATAAATATATATCTGCTTATTATTTTGGACTATCATTTAGACTCTAATATCTGGGTATAACACAGCCAATTCATCGTCTTTCTTCATAATAATTTAAATTCGATTATGATGTCAGGTTTTTATATCATAATAGGGGATATATAGGACTTATAATTATAAGATTAGATTGTATATAGAACTAAACCTTACCCTTTTATAATAAAGGGAAAGGGAATCTTTATATAACCTTATTATTTTGTAGACAAAGATTCTTTCACTTTCCAGTCCTTTGGAAGAGGTTAAGCCTTTCCCTATATATCATATATAAGCTACCTATATTATATACAAGTTCCTTGTAATATAGTATCCCTTTCTATTAGGCTTTCATTCCGAAAATAAGCAGGTTCTATATTAATATTATTTCTATTCAATTATAGGAATTCTGTTTATAAGCCTTATTAAAACCTTTATTTTTTAAGAACAAAAAAGTGCCAAGAATTCTATATATTATATTTATATTGTAATATTACAATTGTTATCCAAAGCATTACCATTTGTTTTGTGTATGCTTTGTTTATTTTTATATATAAATATATCGATTTTCCTTTCTCTTTTTTTTTCTTTTTAGATTGATATCATCTAATTTATTATACCTTTTAAAGCTATTAAAGTTATATACAACGATCTTCTACAAATTCTTTGATCTAAATAAAAAAAGGATCTTTTTATATATAATTATTATCTTCGATATATTAAATGCTTGTTTTTGATGTTTTAATATATCTACGATATAAATCTAGAAGTATACCAATATTACAATAAATAGAAATCTATATATGACAAAGTTTAAAAATTCTTTTCTTATATTAGCTTTCTTTTAATTTCCATTTTTAGATTTCCCTTAAATTTATAAATCTTGTTCAACAAATTGTTGAGGTTGCCTGTTACGAGGGTAGCCGTCTAGATCACGTGGAAGTGTTCTAGGCTCTCGAGGTAGGTTTATAACTAGGTGTCAAACAGGGACTTAAGTAATGACAAATAATGAATATGCTATTTGTAACTAATAGTAGAGTATACTAAATGATTGATCTTGAGTACGAAGCTTTATACAAAGGAAATCCATCTTGATTATATAGCTCTTCGTGCTAATCATCCTTTTGATCCCCTTAATCCTTTTGGCCAAGGGACCGAAGGGATCGAGGGGACTATGTGATTACATAATTGGTCACATGATAAGGATTTCTAAGCTGTCGTAACATTGCCAATGTTTTCAACGAATAGATTGTACAAAATGAGGAGTTTCCTGAAACATTGGAGGAAGATCAGCTTGTTCTTATTGATCCCTCATATCGGATCAATTTCGATTTGGAGGTTCTTATAAATTGTGTTCATCCTTTTTTTACTGCTATATACCAATTTTCTAAATTTGTAAACAATGTTTATAAATATTCTACATATACTTCTATAGAATTCTAGACATTATACAAAGTCTCTCAACAATTTCTTTATAAATTGTGTTTATTGGAAAAGTCTTTGATATCTTCTTTCAAGATAAATGCTTACCAAGCAGCTTTAATAAGTTGTTTGGATACTATTGCTTATGAATTTCAGGTTTAAAATATATGAAGATATATTGCTATATGCTTTCCTCCCTAATTATTCCAATATATAATGATTTTTGTGTTAGATATATGTTTTTTTAGATTATAAAACTTTCTAAGCCTTTATAACTTATAATTATTTTATAAGAAATTATATCCTTTTTCTTTTTTTCATTGTTTTATAATGTTTTGATTCTGGGTCTTTTCCGCTTTCTATTCAATGATAACACTGAATTTCTTTTTGGGGTTTATTTAGATTGAAATATATTAATAATTATAAATTATATTCTTTAAGGAATCTTTTTTATTATATTAAATATTCTTTATCTTTATTCTATATTTTATAATTCCGAATTTATTCTATTTCAAATTCTTGTTTTATTTCCATTTCCAATTTCAGGTATTCCCTAATAAAGTACTGGTTTGAATCTATATTTTCTGAATAATGATATTTTTCTAATAAGGATATATGAAAAATATTATAAAGTTTTGTATATAAAAAGGATAGATCAAGTTTATATATTTATTCCCTTATTATTTCGATAATTTTGAAAGATCCAATTGCCTTAAATATCATTTTCTTCTTTTGTTTGTCTTCCAGATTCTCCCCGGATTTGATTTATATATTCCTTATAAAAAACAATATCTAATCTCTTAATTGATATATTATAAATTGATATTTTCGATTTTAATATTTTTCTTGTTTTTGTTGAACTTGTTCCTATGTATCTTATAGTTTTTCTTAAAATTTAATTAGTTCTTTTATTTTCTTTTTAGTTTTTAGAACTTTATTTTCTGTATATATAGTCTTGGTCTATAATAGAGCTAGATAATAATTGTAAAGGGTATAAAAAGGCAAACAATTCAATATATTATATTTAGAATTATTGTATATAAATTCTGTAATAAATAATTTTCCAGTTTAGGTAATCAAGCATATTCTGTAATATACCTGAAGATAATGTTCTAGAATCTGATTTTGTTGCTTTGTTTATTTATCGATTTGGGGATGAAAAGAGATGCTTAATTATCTTTTGGTTTTTATAATAAAGCAAAAGATAGATTAGAAATTATTTATAAAAATAATACCCTTATCTAAGATTATATCATCGGGAGTACCAAATCTCGAGAATACCCCAATCTATATTAAGATAGATAATTCAATTATAATAATTATTTTATAATATAGAATATATATGGCTATTTTAGTAAATTTATTTATTATAATAAATATATTATTATAAAACCTTTTTCTTATTGTTTTATTAATGGTTAGGGGTAACCATATTACAAAATTTATAATAATTTCGGATTAAAGATAGATTAGCCTAAATAAACTCTTTAGTTTTTTATAGAATTTATATTTTTTGATCTTATACTTTTGATATAAATCATATTTGATAATATAATGTTTAATATCCTTCTTTATATTAATTTAAATGAATCCCTTTTTCAAAAATTCTAAAGTTTTCTCTTTTCCAAAGTATCCAGTTAATAGATTATTATAATATAATTATAACAATTCTAAATATATAACAAAATTAAAGAATATCTAAATAACCTTTTTTTATATAATATTCCTTGTATTATTTGGAATCCTTTTTTTTTTCAATCTTTTTATTTTTAATATATTTTTTTATAAAAAAATACTCCAGATTATTCCTTTATAATATTTGTATTATATTTAGCAAAGATTGGGACTTAGATTTATAAATAGTAATAATCCGAATTACTATTTATACCTATATTCTGGATAATCCTTATATTTCTTTCTTTATTTTTATTATCAGATTTTGGAAATAAAGTTGGGATTTTTTCTTCAATTATAAAAGAAGATATACTTCTATATAATATTTTCTTATTTGAGGATATAGATTCTTTATAAAGAATCTTTTCTAATTAGGATTATATTAGGTACCTTCTATAATAATAATTTTTCTTTGATAATCCTTTTCAATCCTATAAATCTCTAATTCGCAATACTTTGGTAAAATATGGGGCTTTTAATCTTGCCTCCTTAATTTGTAGCATCCAAATAGCTATTTTTCCTTTCATTTTTTTATGAAAGGTTAGTAATTATAAATCATTATTATAAATTACCAAATCTATATAATTGGGTCTTTAACTAAATTCATCTACAGGGTTAACAGACCTCTTTCGATATACAATATCAAAATCATATTGATTCAAATATATAGCCTATTCAATTTATTAAAGGTTTAATTATTGGACAATAATGAAATATCAAAGGTTGTTATGGTCTGTGATAATCTCGATGGGATACCGGGCCCCTTCCAGATATCTTCTCCATTTTTTGAAATATTCTATGATAACTAGTAATTCTTAATTATATATAGTATATCAATATTTTATAGATTATAGTTTCCTTGATTAAAAAGCTATAAGATGTTAATATCTTTGTTTTTTATCATTTAGCTTATCTTTTTGTTAAGATATCATCTTAATTATAACTCTTTCAAAAATATTTGATTCTACCCTAATTAATAGATTTGGATCGAAATAATATAATATAAAAGCTTCCTGAAATTTATATTTTAGGGTTAGAAAGTTAGTAAGTCTTTATAGAGTTGTTTCAAAAAGATTTATCTTTTTTCCTAATTTCATTTTTATAAGTATATCTATAAATCTAGTATTATTTAGAAATATTTCTAAATAAAACATTTATAGAAATTAGCAAAATTTAGGAATACTTGGATTTCCCTAAATATTTTAGGTTTAGATCAATTAATTATAATTTGAATCTATTAAAGATTTATTATTACCCTTTGAAATATTAAAATAAATTCAAGAAACTTTATTTTTATTATATTGAATTTATATTTGCTTAATTTAATATATAATCTATATTTTTATAAGTATTCTAATATTTAACAAATATATTTTTTATAAAATATAGGATTCTTAAAATAGATAAGTATATTATCCAAATATATTATTGCAAAATCATCTAATATTCCAGATAATATCCGATTTATATATATTTAGAATATAATTAGGGTATTAATAAATCCAAATAATAATATTAGATATTCGAAAAGATTATATCTAATTCGGAAAGTTGTTTTCCATTTATCCCCAGGCTGAATTCTGATGCGATGATATATATCTTATATGTCCAATTTGGTAAATACTCTAGTATCTCTCAATCGATCAAAAGTTTTATTAATTAAAGGTAATAAATATTTATCTTTTATGGTAAAAATATTCAATTCCCAATAATTTATATATAATCTTAGGCTATTATCCTTTTTGGGTATAAATAATATATGGGTATTTGCCAAATTATTAAAGTAACAAATCCATCCTTTTTCTAAAGCTATTTGTAAATATTCCTTTAAAGCCTCCAATTAATTTTTTAAGAGTTTATATAATTACCGAAATGGAGGGTTTTTAAAAGTTTCAATAATATATATAAATCCTCTTAAAGATATTAATTTATTAACTTTTTCAATATCAAAAATCTTAGAGTATTTATAATATGTTTATAAGATTTTTATAGGAGTATATTATATTATTTGTATATAAAAAACTCTTTTTATATAATTGTATTGGGATTATCAGTTCTTAAGATACAAATATAATCTGATAATAATTTGCAAATGGATCCAATCCTTTTCAAAAATTCTAACTATAAGAATCCTCAATTTTCCCCTTGGAATCTTTTTTAAGATTTCTTTGAATTCGAGGGGATTAATAAAAATTAATAATTTTTTCTTATTTTCTATTAGGGTTTATATATTATTAATATTCTTATACCTAATTATAATACCTTTTTTTCATATTCTATAAAAATAGGAAACCTAAAATAATATATTCCTTAATATTAATATAATTATATATTTATATATCAAATTGTTAATAATTCTTTATAGAATTGTATATCTTAATAGGAATAATATATTCCCTTAAGAGTTTTATTGTATTTCCAACAAATCCTGTTATATTACCCGGATTCTTTTTAATAAGTATAAGGTGGTATTCCTATATTAACTCCAAATTGATAATATTAAGATCTACTAAATAATCAATAATCCCTTATTCTATAATCCAATTTTTATTGATTTGATTCTGAATATAATATTTGGCCAATATATATTGTATCGAAGGATCAATAAGTACAGCCTTCTTTATCGATCTTACTCTTTTTTTGATTGGATCTCTTCAGGGTTAGGATTAATTGTTCTATTTCTAGGTTCTCCTTGATTATCTATTTATTATATTTTTAAATATTTAGGATAATAAATAGCTATATATTTTATCTTATAATAATTATAGTATTCTCTTTCATTCTTAATATAGAATTTGGCCAATCTTTTCCTGAAAGAAATTGTCGGAATATCGATGAGATTAGGAATACGTACAGCCGTGCATGAGTACATGCATATATTATTGTACGTATACTTACTAATATACATATACTAGTACCTGCATATACTACTGTATATATAATACTAATATACATATAATTATATGTATACTAGTATCTATACATACCACTGTACATACTGTACCAACATATATATTACTGTATATATATCAGTATATGTATGTATGATTATATGTATCCGGCGGATTTCATTTTATGTATACTACCTTTATAATTAGGCATTCCCTTTTATACAAAGAGGGAATCATAAAATCAAGAACAAACCATTTACCATTATACTATTGAATTAGTGTGCACACCTTTGAAGTCAACCCAACACATATAATAATATATATATTAATAATATATATAGTAATATATATAGGTATTAATATATATATAATAGTACGTATAAGTACTAATATATATATGGTAGTATGTTGTTACGACAGATCTCACATACCTATTATCACGTGATTAGTATCATGTGATATAGGGATCCCAGTAGGCTCAGCTGTCCCAATGCAACTGGGACAACTGGGAGCACTGAGACGCTTGCCACGAAGGTCTATATAATCAAGATGGATTTCCTTTGTATAGAGCTTCGTGCTCAAGATCAATCATTTAGTATACTCTACTATTAGTTACGAATAGCATATTCATTATTGTCATTACTTAAGTCCCTACTTGACGCCTAGTTATAAACCTACCTCGAGAGCCTAGAACACTTCCATATGATCTAGACGGCTACCCTCGTAACACTTTGAGCATCATTACTGCTTCAAGTACCGACTCGACTAGTAACGACATCATGTCTTCCAAGACACCACAGCCTAGCAACCCTGCTACAGCCGATCAAGGCACTCTCGGAGGTACCGATAAGGATGGAGATATCGCTATGGGAGGTATCGAAGACCCCAAGGAAATCATCGTCACCGAAACCCTCAAGGTTGCCTTGCCAGACCGATTTACAGGCAATCGACAAGAACTAGAGACCTTCTTGCTCCAATTTGAGATCTACTTCCAATTTAATCAAGACAAGTTCAATCATGACGCCGATAAAAGCGTTTGGGCCACCTCCTATCTCAGAGGAGAAGCCGCCAAATGAATCCAACCATATCTCAAGGACTACTTCACCAACTTGAGTGAGCCAAAGAAGCGATTGTACCCAACTCAAACCATCTTTGGGAGATTCGAAGGATTTAAGAAAGAAATACGACGAGTATTCGGAAACGTCAATGAACTACATGATACTGAATCCAAGATCTATAACCTCAAGCAAACAGGGTCAGCAGTCAAGTACACTGTGGAATTCAGAAGGTATATAGGTACCACTGGATGGGAAGAGAACGCAACGATGAGCTACTACCGGAAAGGGCTCAAGCCTGAAGTTAGGCTAGAACTAGATCGCAATTGCACTTGGGAGGATCTAAACGAGTTGATCGAGGAGTCTATTAAAACGGATGAGATACTTTACGAGTATCAGAAGAAACATTGTTCTTCCAACTTCCATGGAAACCGAGATCGTGGTAAGTACCACAAGAATAAAGAAAGACCTCAAAAGAACAGACAACCCTATAGAGATTCAATACAATTGGATACAACCTTTAAAAACAAACTACCTAAGGAAGAGGTAGAACGAAGATGCAAAGACAAGCTTTGTTTCGAATACAGCAAGCCAGGTCACAGAGCCAGAGATTGTCGAAGCAAAAAGCCACCAGGAGGAGGTTATCACAAGAAGTTCGGCAAAGGCCAACTTAATGCGACCTTCACACCTCAACTATGTGCAACAACCTCTATAGAACCTGAAGAGATCCAATGTGTAGGTTATGAGGAGTTCAAGAAATTGCTAAACGAATTATCAAAGAATAAAGAAGGTCTCAACACAATAGATCTATGGGAACAGGAGTATCTACGAACTCCCTCCCCACCCTTGTTCAGAACGGAAACAAAGGAAGAATAGACAGCTGAGCATGTTGTTATGAGCTGGACCGCTTGTTATAATGAAACCTGTAGGATTCATTTATCGGATAAAGAAGCTACAGGATGGTTTCTACAAAGGAAGGCAAGGAGATCCTGTAAGAAGGGAAGGTCAGCTAAGACCTATGGAAAAGACCAAGGCCAATTGAATATTGCAGGACAGGCAGGACAAATCTACTGCAATGCGAAAATAAATGGACGAGCAATCCAGGCTATGATTGATTCAGGAGCTACAGGAAATTTTATTGCACCAGGAACTATGAAGTATTTGGGAGTACAACTCTAAGCGAAACAAGCACCATATCAATTGCAGTTAGTTGATGGATAATTAGTCGGATTGGACGGAAAGATTTTGTAGGAGACTCGCCCTTTACAAATGAGTATAACCCAGCATAAAGAGGTTATCCAGTTCGATGTTGTTCCATTAGGGAATCAACAGATTATTTTGGGAATGCCATGGTTGAAGGCATATAACCCCCAGATTGATTGGTCATCGGAAACTATATCATTTCTGAAGAAGAGCGATCAACGAGATACGCTAGAGCCAGCAAGGCTGAACATACGCGGTGGAGAACTGAAGGTGAACAGCACCACTGACGTAGGACATCAAGTCCAGGGTCCTCCATTAACAGCGAAGGAAGGTGAACCTCCTGTACAAATGAAGAATAAGCAGAAGAAGTTGCTTGAAAACACCCCTGTAACGAAACAGGAAGAGATGTCAATACCGGTACAGTACCAGAAGTACAAGAAATTATTCGAAGAAAGAAAAGGCCATGACGCTTTACCAGAATATAAGCCATGGGACCACGAGATAGTATTGGAGGAAGGCAAGACGCCTCTATTCGGCCCAATCTATCCAATATCAGCCTCTGACCTAGAGACGCTTAAGGATTACATTGGCGATGTATTAAAAAAGGGATGGATCAGAGAATCCACCTCACAGGCAGTTAGCCCTGTGTTATTTATACCAAAGAAAGATGGTACAAGGAGACTTTGTGTAGATTATCGCAAACTCAACAATATAACGATCAAAGATCGGTACCCACTTCCATTAACTACAGAATTGAGGGATCGATTAAGAAAAGCCAGGATTTTCTCCAAGTTTGATCTACGAAACAGATTCCACCTCATCAGAATAAAGGAAGGTGAAGAATGGAAGATAGTATTCAGAACTCGATACGGATTATACGAGTATCAGGTTATGCCATTCGGATTGACAAACGCGCCAGCAATATGTATACGCTTGGTCAACAATATATTAAGAAAATACCTAGATATATGCTATATATGCTACCTAGATGATATACTAGTATTTTCAGAGATGGAAGAACAACACATCCAGGATGTTCATAATGTTCTATAGTTTTTGGAGGAAGCAGATCTTTAATGCAAACCTAGCAAATATGAATTTTATGTCACAGAGACAGAATTTCTAGACTACACCATATTCTCAGGAGGTCTTAAAATAAGTTCCGATAAGGTAAAAGCAGTCAAGGAATGGGAGCCACCAACCAGTGTAAAGGAAGTACAATCCTTCCTAGGGTTCGCCAACTTTTACCGACAATTTATCAAGAACTACTCAAAGATAACCTCCCCAATGATCGAAATCATTAAGAAAAATCAGGGAGAATTCCAATGGATGGAAGCAGTGCAAACAGCATTCAAATATCTCAAGGAAGTATTCGCGGGAGAACCAGTTCTTAAGGCTTTCGATCCCGAACTACCAATAATTGTGGAGACAGACTCCTCAGACTACGCAATAGACGTAGTACTCAGCCAGCCAGGCTTGAATAAGAAATAGCAACCAGTCGCTTATCATTCACGCAAACTATCACCAGCCGAACTAAACTACGAAATATATGACAAGGAATTGCTAGCGATAGTAGATGCTTTTAGGGAATGGAGAGTGTACTTGGAAGGATCGAAATACATGGTGCAGGTGTATACAGATCATAAGAACTTGGTTTACTTCACCACAACGAAGGAATTAAACAGACGACAGGTCCGATGGTCGGAAACCATGGCCGCATACAACTTCAGAATTTCATATGTCAAAGGAAACGAAAATGCTAGGGCAGATGCTCTAAGCCGAAAACCAGAATACTTACAAAACAAAACGCACGAATCGCACGTGATATTAAGGCAAGATGGTGATGATTTAGTTCACAATAAACCACAATTCACCGCCACATCAGGAGTAAATTATGATACTATCAAAGATATCATAAAAACGGAATACGCAACAGACACTACAGCTAAAAGAATCCTAGCTACCCCAGACAACCTAGAAAGAGGGTTCATTATTCAAGATAGGTTCATCCACTTTCATAATAAGCTTTACATACCCTCTAGTCTAGCTAAGGATTATGTTACAGAACAACACAAGCTACCAGCTCACGGGCATCAAGGTATTGCAAGAACCTTTGCCAGAATAAGGAGAGAAGTTTACTTTCCAAAGATGAGGACTATAGTTGAGAATGTAGTTGGGAACTGTGACACCTGCATAAGGAATAAAGCCGCTCGGTATACCCCTTATGATCAGCTCAAAACCTCCGAACTACCTATTCAACCTTGGAAGTCCATTGCTTGGGATTTTGTAGTGAAACTACCATTATCCAAGGACCTGGTTACCTAAAAGAAATACGACTCCATACTAGTGATAACAGACAGATTAACCAAGTTCGCTCATATGATACTATTCTGTGAAACTTGGACAGTAGATGATCTTGCTTATATATTCATAAGGAATATAGTCAGCATCCATAGTGTACCAGATGAGATTATCTCAAATAGGGACAAATTATTCACATCGAAGTTTTGGTCTACCCTTATAGCATTGCTTGGAATCAAAAGAAAGCTCTCGACAGCTTTCCACCCACAAACAGATGGCCAAACAGAACGACTAAACCAAACGATGGAGACCTATCTCCGCTGCTATATCAATTACAGACAAGATAATTGGGTTAAACTATTACCCTTGGCACAATTCGCATATAATACATCAGAGACAGAAACCACAAAAGTAACGCCAGCATATACTAACTTTGGGTTCAACCCATTGGCTTACAAATCACCATTGCCGCAAGATGCGAATGCAGACGAAGCCATAAAAGATATCACAGAAATCAAGGAGCTTCAAGAACAACTCTCCTTGGATTTACAGTTCATCGCTTTAAGAACAGCATCGTACTACAACAAATCAAGAAGTATAGGATCTACTCTTAAAGAGGGGGATAAAGTTTATCTCATTCGAAGAAACATACAGATTAAACAACCCAGCGATAAACTAGACCACAAAAAACTAGGACCATTCAAAATCGACAAAGTAATAGGACCAGTTAATTACAAATTGAAACTATTACACACAATGAATATCCACCCGGTATTCCATATCTCACTCCTCGAGAAAGCACCACCTGGAGCGCCGAAAGCACCAGACCCAGAAATCAAACCAATTAACCCAAAGGGAGAATATTATATCGAAGAAATACTAGACTGCAAATACATTAACGGGAAAGTCAAATATTTAATCAAATGGCAAGACTACCCACATTCGGAAAACACTTGGGAACCTAAGAAGAACCTTGGTACTCCTGACCTGCTGAAGGAATTTCACCAACGCTATCCAGACCTTCCCAAAAAGGATCCGAAGGACTCAAAAAGGAAGAAGGGTCAAAACCGTTCAATACGCTCGAACTAGCCTCGGCAGACGCCGACGAACCAGCACCTGCTTGCTCCTTCTCCTTCTCCACACGCTCATTTTCCAACCGCTCCTCCTCTGCCTCAAACTCTTCCAGGGCCTCGATTGTATGAAGATCATATTGCAACATCTTGCCCGCCTTCTCCCGAAGAACATCGAGCCTCGCTAAGGTCTGACGAGATTGCGCACGCAACCGGAGGATCTTTGACATCGCCTCTTCTTCCTCCCGCTGAAACCTTTCATTTTCTTCCCGAAGACGTTGCTCTTCGCGATCAACCTTAGACCAATCCACTACCGTATGACCAAACACATTACACGATGAATCCATACCACTTTTCGAACATTCACCACATTTATTATTGCCAGGCAAAACCCGACACTCAAGTTTTTTGTCTGTACAACGACTACAGGTAAACGGCATAATAATACCCTTCTCCTTACTTCGATTATATAGGTTTTGACGACTTTTCGTGGATCGAGAATTACGACTAGGAGGCATAATGAAGAGAAAAGGAAATCATTATTGTTGAAAGAATTAATGAGGGGATTGGTAGCACTATATGAACGCTCGGGACAAGCGCTAAGCTAAGAAGGGGATAGTGTTACGACAGATCTCACATACCTATTATCACGTGATTAGTATCATGTGATATAGGGATCCCAGTAGGCTCAGCTGTCCCAATGCAACTGGGACAACTGGGAGCACTGAGACGCTTGCCACGAAGGTCTATATAATCAAGATGGATTTCCTTTGTATAGAGCTTCGTGCTCAAGATCAATCATTTAGTATACTCTACTATTAGTTACGAATAGCATATTCATTATTGTCATTACTTAAGTCCCTGCTTGACGCCTAGTTATAAACCCACCTCGAGAGCCTAGAACACTTCCACGTGATCTAGACGGCTACCCTCGTAACATATGTATAGGTACTAATATATGTATGGTTGTGTGTAACCCTAATCTCATCGATATTCCGACACTTTATCATTAGGATAACCATCTCGAAATTATCTAATCACAAATCTTTTCTATAAGGCCTATCTATCACAATACTATAGAGCGAACCCTATCCAATCAGTTTTGAGGTTAGGCTGTTGCTAAGCTTAATTAAGAAAGAAATCTTGATAGTTTTCAAGGAATCGTCCTATTATATAATTATGAATAAATGTATTTAAGACTATCAATATATACTTATATCCGAAGGAAATAGATATATATATTGATCTAAATTGATTTTTATATATCATCTAAATAGGACTATTAATCTTATTGCATTGACAGTTTTTTGTTTTCGAATCATTATAGAAATGGAAAATATCGGCTTGTGATATCAAGGAATGATCAATACTATTAATATTATAATAAATTATCTTTTCTTATTGCATTATAATATTGAAGGATCATAAGGATAATGCAATTATCGGAAATATGCTTCAAACCAACCCAAAATATGATATATGTTGGGTTGACTTCAAAGGCGTGCACACTAATTCAATAGTATAATGGTAAATGGTTTGTTATTCTTGATTTTGTGATTCCTTTTCTATATGAGAGGGAATGTCTAATTATAGAGGTAGTATATATAAAGTGAAATCAGCAGTATACGCATAGTTGTACATACAAGTATCAGTGTATATACAATAATATATATATTAATACAGTATATATAATAATATATATAAATATTAGTATATATATAAAAATATATATATTAGTATTATATATATAATAATATATATAAGTATTAGTATATATATTTTGGTAAGTATATGTACAATAGTATATGCATGTACTAATGCATGGCTGTACGTATCCCTAATCTCATCGATATTCCGACAATATATATTCCAATAAGGCAATAATCATAATAAATATTAACAAAAAATAAATTTTGAGGAATACCTCAAATATTAATCTTTGTAAAAAGAATAGTGATATAATAAATAAGAGTGATAATGCTGATATAGCCTATATCTATATTAGAAATAAATTAAGTATAACTTTATTTTATTTGTTGAAATTCTAGAGATTTGATATAAATTGAAGGTCTATGGCTAACCAGCAGTTAAAACAAATGCGATATGCAAAAGGCTTTGAATAATTATAATTCAATTAATCCAATAATATACTATATAATAAGAATGAATAGAAATACTAATAAAATTGATTAAGGTATTAATCCGCCTACCCAAAAACAATAATATAAGGTTCATTAAGATTATAATTCCTATTCGAAAAATAATATCGAATATGATCTTTACCTTAATGTTACGAGGTTTGCCGTCTAGATCACGTGGAAGTGTTCTAGGCTCTCGAGGTAGGTTTATAACTAGGCGTCAAGCAGGGACTTAAGTAATGACAATAATGAATATGCTATTCGTAACTAATAGTATGGTATACTAAATGATTGATTTTGAGCACGAAGCTCTATATTTAATGATATCCCATTCCCTTATATAGACCTTCGTCTCCTTCGGACAGCTGGGACAGCCGAGCGCTCCTGGAGCGCTGTCGTTCTAGAGCTGTCCATCACGTGATGCTCAATCTCGTGATTGATGCTGTATACGCCTGAAGCTTTCCTGTTTGTATATTCTGATGGTATGTGCATATATGATCCTCGGGTGACCATAATCACATATTAATATGGTCGAATCGTATCTTGCTCGCACATGGCCCAAGCTCATACAAACAAGTCAGCTGTTACCTTCGTAACATCTAGGCTCTCGAAGTAGGTTTATAACTAGACGTCAAGTAGGGACTTAAAATAATGATAATAGAATGATGCAATTCGTAATTAATAGTATAGTATACTAAATGATTGATCTTGAACACGAAGCTCTATATAAAGGGAACCCATCTTGCTTATATAGATCTTTGTGTTCTGGCTTTAGTGGCTCTAATTAGATTTTCTAGAGCCGTTGGCTCTAAAGGCTCTAGTTAGATTTATTAGAGTCTGTCACATAGGTAATCCTGTAATTGATCATCCTGACCATCCTTACCATCCTTACTACACGTGACCTTATGTTGCGATGATTCGTAACATAACAAGATATACAACCCTAAGATCAATAGTTCAATAAAAATCTAAATACTATAAGATAAAGATAAACACTTACAAGAAGCCTCAATCTTACAAAAACCCCAATTTCGTAAGAAACCCTAATTATATGTGAATATAAGTCTTTTATCATTTAGGTATTCATTTAACAAATCATTAAAAATATATATCTCTTTCCATTCTTCTCTTTCAGAAAGGCAAATTGTTGGATTGACTTCAAAGGTGTGCATACTAAAGCAATAGTATAAGGGTAAATGATATATTCTATTCTTTTTGCTTCCCTTTTATATAAAGAGGGAATGTCTATTTATAGAGGTAGTATATATGAATACAAATAGCAGTATACATGCAATTATTTATACAAATACTAGTATATATATAATAGTATATATATTGATAATATATATATAGTAGTATGTACAAGTACTAGTGTATGTATAATTATATGTAACCCTAATCTCATCGATATTCCGATACAAATAATGTCATATATAATAATAATTTACTAGTATACTGCCCTGTCGATAAAGAATCAATACAACCCATTTCTTAATCCTACAAATACATCTTTGACATCCCATTAGCTAGAATCATGATATTCAATACAAGAAATAATGGAATCATGATTTTTCATCATATTCCCATTATTACAATTGATGCCTTATATAAGGTTTCATATAAAGGTATTGCAGGAGATTTGAATGACGAGGAGACTTTTATTAGTATAAATGCTAAAAAAGGGTAAGATAAATTAGACCAAACAAAATTGAGACTTCAGAAAGCAAGGATTAGCCTTCAAGAATCAATAGACTGTCTAAATCAGGAATTAATCCTTATAAAGGACTATGATTTAGTAACTTTATTAAAGAATAAAGAGAGGGAGTTTTGATTAGGGATCGATTGTTTTATAAGGATAATGATTATAAGTGTCACGGGTCACCTCTGGGAGTATTCAGAAGCTTTACCGCTGAGCTAGGAAAGCTCAAAAGACTAGGAGGTAGAATTAGAAGTTTTATCTTACTCTTATATATATGTCAGGCAATCGTGTGGTTCCCTCAACCCCATGACATTAGTGTCACGGTGTGGCAGGGGGGATTCAGGAAGGGGAACAGATCTCTCTTTATTGATAGGACATGGCTTAAAGAATTACGAATTCTAAGAAGAAAGAAGCTTTCTAAATATAATTTATGTGAGGACTAATTTCTTTTAGATTTTGTCGGAATATCGATGAGATTAGGGTTACATACAACTGTACATACACTAGTACTTGTATGTTCTATTGTATATATATTACCAATATATATATTATTATATATATACTAATACTTTTATATATAATTATATATACACTGTTATTTGTATTCATATATACTATCTCTATAAGTAAGCATTCTCTCTTTATATAAAAGAGAAGCAAGAAGAATAGAATATACCATTTGTTACGACAGCTCCGGATTCCATGTCATGTGACCAATTATGTAATCAAATGGTCCCTTCGATCCCTTCAGTTCCTTGAGCAAGGGGATTAAGGAGATTAAGAGGATGATTAATATAAAGGTCTATATAATCAAGATGGATTTTCTTTGTATAAATCTTTATGCTCAAGATTAATCATTTAGTATACTCTATTATTAGTTATGAATAATATATCCTTTATTGTCATTATTTAAATCCCTGTTTAATACTTAATTATAAATTTACCTCGAGAGCCTAGAACACTTCCATATAATCTAGACGGTTATTCTCATAACATTTTGAGCATTATTACTGCTTCAAGTACCGATTCGATAAGTAACGACATTATATCTTCCAAGATATTACAATCTAGCAATCTTATTATAATCAGCTAGGTCACCTTTGAAAGTATTGATAAGGACAGAGACATCGTTATGAGAGATATCGAAGATCTTAAGGAGATTATTATCATCGAGACTCTTAAAGTCGCTTTATTAGATCGATTTATAGGTAATCAATAAGAACTAGAAACCTTTTTGCTTCAACTTGAGATCTACTTCCAATTTAACTAGAACAAATTCAATTATGATATTGATAAAAGCGTCTAGGCCGCCTCTTACCTTAAAGGAGAAGCCGCTAAATGGATCCAACTATATCTCAAAGATTACTTCACCAATTTAAATGAACCTAAAAAGCGAATATACCTGATTCAAATTATCTTTGAGAGATTCAAAGAATTTAAAAGAAAGATACAATAAGTATTCAGAAATATCAATGAATTATATAATATTGAGTCCAAGATTTATAATCTCAAACAAACAAGGTCAGCAATCAAATACATTATAGAATTCAGGAGGTATATAGGTATTACTGGATGGGAAGAGAACGCGATGATGAGCTATTATCAGAAGGGGCTTAAACCTAAAGTTAGATTAGAACTAGATCGCAATTATATTTGGGAAGATCTAAATAAGTTAATCGAGGAATTTATTAAGGTGGATAAGATGTTCTACAAGTATTAGAAAGAATATCGATCTTTTAATTTCTATAGAAACCGAGATTATAATAAGTATCACAAAAATAAAGGAAGATCTCGAGAAAATAGACAATCTTATAGAGAACCAATACAATTGGATGCAATGTTTAAGGACAAACTATCTAAGGAAGAAGTAAAATTAAGATATAAGGACAAGTTATATTTCGAATATAACAAATCAGATTATCGGATTAAAGATTGTAAAAGTAAGAAATCATTAAAAGAAGGTTATCATAAGAAATTCAGCAAGGGTCAATTCAATATTACTTTTGTATTACAATTATATGCTTTATATTCAATCGAGAACAATAGTTACGAATAAGAAGAATATCAAAAAGAAATTGATGCAATACCTCGAGATCAGGAAGGGTTGAACGCTATAGACCGATATAAATTGGAACGCCTACGAACCCCTTTACCTCTCCTTGTCAAAGCAAAACAAAGAGAAATATCATCGATAGAACACACAGTAATGAGCTGGATAGCTTGCTACAATAAATCTTGCAGGATTCATTTATCAGATAAAGAAATTATAGGGTAATTCTCATAAAAGAAAGCAAAAAGATTCTATAAGAAAGAAAGATCAGGAAGAAATATAATCAATAATATAACCAACCAAACTGATCAATCGATCAATCTAACCCAAACCTATAAGGTAAACCAAGATCAATTGAATATTACAGAACAGGCAGATTAGATTTACTATAATACAAAAATAAATAGATAAGTAATCTAGGTTATAATAGATTCAGAGATTACAAGAAATTTTATTATATCAGGAATTATGAAGTATTTGGGAGTATAACTTTAAGCGAAACAAAATCTATATCAATTGCAATTAGTTGATAGATAATTAATTGGGTTGGACAAAAAGATTTCGTAGGAGACTCGCTCTTTGTAGATGAGAATAACCTAGTATAAAGAGGTTATCCAATTCGATATTGTTCTATTAGGGAATCAATAAATCATTCTGAGGATATCATAGTTGAAGATATATAACCCCCAGATTGATTGGTTATCGGAAACTATATCCTTTCCAAAGAAAAGCGATTAATAAGATATGCTAGAGTCTATAAGGTTGAATATATATAATAGAGAATTGAAGGCGAACAGTATTATTGATATAGGATATCTAGTTTAGGGTTCTTTATTAATAGTGAAGAAAGATGAACCTTTTATATAAATGAAGAATAAGCAAAAGAAGTTGCTTGAAACTATCCTTGTAGAGAAACAAGACAAAACGCCAATATCGATATAGTACCAAAAGTATAAGAAACTATTCGAAGAAAGAAAAGGCTATAAAGCTTTACCAGAATATAAGCTATAGGATTATAAGATAGTATTAAAAGAAGGCAAAATATCTCTATTTAGATCAATCTATTTAATATCAATCTTTGATCTAAGGACACTTAGGGATTACATTGATAATATATTAGAAAAAGGATGGATCAGGGAATTCACCTTATAAGCAATTAGCCCTATATTATTTATACCCAAAAAGGACAGTATGAGAAGGTTTTGTATAGATTACTATAAGCTCAATAATATA
The DNA here is from genome assembly GCA_025389085.1 of Sclerotinia subarctica. Lineage (NCBI taxonomy): Eukaryota > Fungi > Ascomycota > Leotiomycetes > Helotiales > Sclerotiniaceae > Sclerotinia > Sclerotinia subarctica. The sequence continues at coordinate 3,529,951 of QRFI01000004.1, read as the reverse complement.
ACAATCAAAGATCAGTATCCATTTCTATTAATTACAGAATTGAGGGATCGATTGGGAAAAGCCAAGATTTTCTTCAAGTTTGATCTATAAAACAGATTTTACCTTATCAGAATAAAGGAAGGTAAAGAATAGAAAACAGTATTCAGAATTCGATATAGATTATATAAGTATCAGATTATATTATTCAGATTGATAAATATATCAATAATATATATATATTTAATTAATAATATATTAAAAAAACATCTAGATATATACTATATATATTATCTAAATGATATATTAGTATTCTTGGAAACAAAAGAACAATATATTTAGGATATTCATAAAGTTTTATAACAATTGAAGGAGATAGATCTCTAATACAAATTTAGCAAATGTGAATTTTATATTACCGAAATAGAATTTCTAGGTTATACTATATTCTCTGGAGGTTTTAAGATAAGTTTTGATAAGGTAAAAGTAATTAAAGAATAGGAATTATCAACAAATATAAAGGAAGTATAATTATTCTTAGGATTTGTTAACTTTTATCAACAATTTATCAAGAATTACTCGAAAATAATTATCTCAATAATCGAGATTATAAAGAAGAATCAAAAGGAATTCCGATAAATAGAGGCAGTATAGATAGTATTTGAATATCTTAAGGAAGCATTTGTAGAAGAACCAGTTCTTAAGGCTTTTGATCTAGAATTACCAATAATTATAGAAACAGACTTCTCAGACTATGTAATAGATATAATACTTAGCCAGCTAGGCTTGAACAAGAAATAGCAATCAATTGTTTACTATTCATACAAATTATCATTAGTTGAACTAAATTACAAAATATACAATAAAGAATTATTAGCGATAATAGATGCTTTTAGGGAATAAAGAATATATTTGAAAGAATCGAAATATATGGTATAGATATATATAGATTATAAGAATTTGGTTTACTTTACTATAATGAAGGAACTAAACCAACAGTAGGTCTGATGATCAGAAACTATGATTGTCTACAACTTCAGAATTTCATATATTAAAGGAAACGAAAATGCTAGAATAGATGCTTTCAGCCGAAAATCAGAATACTTACAAAATAAAATATACAAATCATATACAATACTAAAGCAGAATAATAATGCTTTAATTTACAACAAATTATAATTTGTTATTATTTTAGGAGTAAATTATAATATTATCAAGGATATTATAAAAACAGAATATTCAACAGATGCTACAATCAAAAGAATCTTAGCTATATCAGACAATCTAGAAAGAGGATTTATTATTGAAGATAGATTTATTTATTTTTATAATAAGCTTTATATACTTTCTAATTTAATTAAGGATTATATTATAGAATAATATAAGCTACTAGTTTATAGGTATTAAGGTATTGTAAGAACCTTTACCAAAATAAGGAAGAAAGTGTACTTTCCAAAGATAAAGACTATAATTGAAAATGTAATTGGGAACTATAATATTTGTATAAGGAATAAAACCATTTGGTATACTTTTTATAATCAGCTCAAGATCCCCGAATTACCAATTCAACCATAAAAATCTATTACTTGGGATTTTGTAGTAAAACTATCATTATCCAAAGATCTGGTTATCTAGAAGAAATACGATTTTATATTAATGATAATAGATAGATTAATTAAGTTCACTTATATAATACTATTCTATGAAATTTGGATAGTAGATAATTTTACTTATATATTTATAAGGAATATAGTCAGTATTTATAATGTACCAAATGAGATTATCTTAGATAAGGATAAATTATTTATATCAAAGTTTTGATCTACCTTTATAATATTACTTAAAATCAAAAGAAAGCTCTCGATAGCCTTTCACCCATAAACAAATGGTCAGATAGAACAACTAAACCAAACGATAGAAGTCTATCTTCGCTGTTACATTAATTATAGATAAGATAATTAGATTAAACTATTATCTTTAATATAATTCATATATAATACATTAGAGACAGAAATTACAAAAGTAATATCAGTATATACTAACTTTGGATTCAACCTATTGGCATACAAATCATTATTGCCGCAAAATATAAATATAGACGAAGCTATAAAAGATATCACAGAAATCAAGGAATTTTAAGAACAATTTTCCTTGGATTTATAGTTTATCACTTTAAGAATAATGTTGTATTATAATGAATTATATAATATAGGATCTACTTTTAAAAAGAAGGATAAAGTTTATCTTATTTGAAGAAATATACAAATAAAACGATTAAATGATAAACTAGATTATAAAAAATTAGGATCATTCAAAATTGATAAGGTAATAAGATCAATCAATTACAAATTGAAATTACCATACATTATAAATATTCATCTGGTATTCTATATCTTATTCTTCAAGAAAGCACCATCTGAAGCGCTGAAAGCATCAGACCCGGAGATCGACCCAATCAATCCAAAAAGAGAATATTATATCGAAGAAATACTAGACTGCAAATATATTAATAGGAAAATCAAATATTTAATCAAATGTCAAGACTACTTACATTCAGAAAATATTTGGGAATTTAAGAAGAATCTTGGTACTCCTGACCTGTTGAAGGAATTTCATCAATACTATCCAGATCTTCCCAAAAAGGATCCGAAGGACTCAAAAAGAAAGAAGGGTCAAAATCATTCAAAACGTTCGAACTAGCTGCAGCAAGCGCCGACGAGCCAACACCCGCTTACTCCTTCTCCCTCTCTATATATTCATTTTCTAACCATTCTTCTTCCAATTGCTTCTCCTCTGCCTCAAACTTTTCCAAAGCTTCGATTGTATAAAGATCATGCTGAAGCATCTTCCCAGCCTTTTCACACAAAACCTTTTGCTGCCTCCGAATCCTTATTCGACGAGCAAAAGCTTCTTGTTCAAGCTTCGCAGCAGCCTTTTCTTTCGCTTCAAGATGAGCTTCTTTATGTATCACTTGAGCTCAATTACCAAAAATATGATTATACATATTATAATCATTATTAGATATACTTTTAATATACTTATTATAACAAATAGTATTTGAGAGTACCCAGCATTCCAAATTCTTCTCAAAACAACGACTACACTTGAATGACATAATAATACCCTTTTCTTTTATTCGAGAATAAATGTTTTGATGATTAGCGATAGATTTCGAAGTTCGAATAACACTTATATTGAAAGAAAAGGATGGCGAAGGATTACAAATTAATGAAGTTATTATATCAATATAAACGCTTAGGACAAACGTTAAGCTAAGAAGGGGATAGTATTACAACAGCTCCGGATTCTATATCATATAACCAATTATATAATCAAATAATCCCCTTGATCCCCTCAGTTCCTTGAACAAGGGGATTAAGGAGATTAAAAGGATGATTAATACAAAGATCTATATAACCAAGATGGATTTCCTTTATATAGAACTTTGTGCTCAAGATCAATTATTTAGTATACTCTACTATTAATTACGAATAGTATATCCTTTATTGTTATTACTTAAGTCCCTGCTTGACACCTAGTTATAAACCCACCTCGAGAGCCTAGAACACTTCCATGTGATCTAGACGGCTACCCTCGTAACACCATTTACCCTTATAATATTGATTTAGTGTGCACACCTTTGAAGTCAACCCAACAGATTTAATCCTTGTCTTTTAAATAGTATAACCTTCTTTTAGTTATTCCTAAATGATATTATGCTCTATAATATAATGATCCTGTAATAGTACCTCCTTCTTTAAGATCAAGTTCTATTAAAACGATTTTGAGGGCCAGATTTTTCAGGGTATCTACAATGATAGTTTAGGATTAGTTTTTAAGCATTTCTTAAATAATCGATAGATTCTGTAATAAATATATTATATCCTATTTGATAGATAGTATACTTCAAATAAGGTTTACTTTATCTTTATCATTTCTAATAGAAATCCAGGATTTCTTTTATTTCAAATTGTTCAAGTCCCTCAATCTTTATTAAAGAAGAAGAGGGATTGTATTATTTAGGGATAGAATTATAATAAATTGAATATAATAGATTTATATAGAAGATAGAATGATTTCTTATAAAAGAAAGTAATTCTAATTTGTAAATATAAGTACTAATAGTTTTCAATATTTAAAAAAGGTCTAAATTCTTTTAATTCAGTTTCTTCTATAATAGTAATATTCTTATATTTTTGGTATTTAGTTATATTAAGTCCTTGAGCTGATATTGATGAGCAGGGGTATAATGGGTATTTGTATTCTTTGTATATTGGGCTTGATTGGCAATTAGTTTGATTTGGAGATATTCAGAAATTAGCTTTATTTTCTTAACGAATTCCTTTATATTCTTAACCCTTAATTGATTGATTATTGCAATCAGTTCGAATCCTATTTGTAGATGGAATCTGTAATTAACAAAGAATAAAGATAGATAGAAATTTTCGGATTAGATAGAGTCTATCGAGAATTCTGCAATTAGTAGTTATTTGGATTAATTATTTTGAAGGTACAAGATATATAAATATAGGTATTGTTTGAGTATAGTATTAGATTTCTTAATTTGGTCATTGGTTTTGGGATAATAAGTTATTGATAATCTTGAAGCTGTTTTCAAGCATTTACAGGTATGTTTCCAGAAATCAGATATGAATTAGGCCTTTTGATCTAATATAATCGATGAGGATGTCACGGGGTCACTACACCACAGAGTATAATGTCGCCCAGGAATAGCTAGGAGGAGGTTATACCATTTAGAGGCGAGGACTAAGCCTGAAAAGGATTAGCCCTCGCACAAATTGTATTTAGAAAGCTTCTCCCCTCCTAGAATTCATAACTTTTCGAGCGATGTCCTATTAATAAAAAGAGACCTGTTTCCCTCCCTGAATCCCTCCTGCTGCACCGTGACAGAGGATAGATCATAGAGTTTCCAAATATACTTCAGGAATAAATGATTTATTTCTTTAAAATTATAGGTTCTATAATAAGACAGAAAATACTTCATTTTGATTAATCAATCGATTATCATAAAGATTATATTGTATCTTGAACTTTTTGGAAGATGAATAATGAAATCGATTAATATATCTCTTTAGATTTATTATAATATAAAAAGAGATTGTAGAATCTCTTCTTATTCTTTATAATTTAAGGTTACTTAATAGCAATTATAATAATTCTGTATTTATTGATTTATTGATTTATATAATTATAATATTCAGATTAATAATAATTACAACTCAATAATTCAAATGTATGGGTATAGTGTGGGTGTCCAGCGATAAGGGAATTATAGATAAGAGATTTGACAAAGAAAAGGAAGATCAACACTAGCTACATTCGGACAAATGATATAGTAGCAGACAGGATAACAAAGCCAATTGTAAGGGTTGCTTTTGAAAGGTTTAAGAAAATGCTGGGTCTAATAGGTTAATTAATTAACAATATACCCTTAATAAGGGAGTGTTGAAATTGAAGCTATTCAATACCGAAATAAGAAGGCAGTGAGGAAAAGCAGTATAGATAATAAAACCAGCTTTCCCCCACCAAACTTCCTACTAATTAATTCAACCTAAATAGTCAAAATTTACTACTATTCCATGCACCATACCGATAACTTTCTAATAATTAATAAAATAATCTGAACCCTAGTTTGTTTATATAGAAAATTGATCGGATTGTTTTTCTATAAATAACTGAGTATATCTTATAGATCGCTGAGATTAGCAATAGATTTTGGATATGTCCTTGTACTCAAACTCAAATCTTTTTTAAGAATTGTTTTTATAAATTAATAAAATATTAACAATATAATGAAAAGAAAATAATTATTGAATTGAACTTATAGTATGAATCTTTCTCATTTATTTTATTTTCTTACTATAATTTCATTCATATATAGTTTTAAGATGGATCAAATACTGAATCAATGTATTTACAATAAGGTATTCATTTAATTTACCATAATGTTCTTGTATAAGTATAGTAAAAAAGTCTTTCAAGATCCTTAAGATTGTTTTTATATTAGTATTGTTAAGCTATACAAATGTTACGCCGCTACAATTCCTATTCCTATAGAAAGGAATAAGAGGTTATAGAAAGCTATAAGGTTTCTACTAAGGATCAAGCAGGGGCTTGGAATGAAAGGAATAAAGATCGTATTGTATGGTAACTATAGTACTAGATTAATGATTGTTCTTGAATATAAAGCTCTATAGGAAAGGGTACTACTCTGATTATATAGATCTTCGTATGAATGCTTTACGAGGCCTAGGCCCTTCGAAGATTTTCGGTTTTCCGCTATGTTCGCTTCATTATCTGTTTTCTGATAGTGTGTGCATATATGATCTTTAGGTGTATTCAATCACATACTAATTTAGTAAAATCTGATCTCATATATATAAGGTCTAAGCGCAACTGTTACCTTCGTAACAACAAAGTAATTTGGTAAAAAAATGTTTGCAGATTAATTTTAAAAAAAATTATTATAATTTACTCCTTTTAAAGCTTTTAAATCATAATATAACCATATTTTGTTAAAATGATGATTGATAATAATTCATTTGTATTGTTCTTAATTTCGAGGTCTGTAAATAATTCATTAAATGAAAGAGTTTTTGATATTTTGATATTGATATTGGAATACAAAAAAAAGAAATTGATTGAGGATATGAATTTGATATTGAAGTATGATAAACATTATAAGATTGATGAAGGAAAAAAGAATATTTATATAATTATAATATTCCAAATCTGATATATGAAGTTTCAGTATGATCGAATAGGAACTGGTAAATTATTTGTGATACAAAATCCTGTTTCTTGTTCTTAGGATTTGCTTTTCAAGATTCGTTTCTCAAAATTCGAGTGTAAGAGATGCCGAATATCAACCCAATATAATTATATAAAATATTATTTTTGGGATCGACTTACATGAAAACAGAGAATTATAGATTATTATTACGGATTTCAAACTATTGCTTTTTGGGCGGCATTGATAAGCAACTCTCTGCGTCGTAGAGGGTTGATTTATGTCACTAATATTCTGTCAGCTCAGATAAAACACCCCAATATCCCTCAGCGATCCATTCATTCCAATACTCTCACCTATCCATCCTTTATAATCCTATCATTCCTTCCATCTCATTCCATCTAAGATATATTCTCAAAGTTCTCCACCACAAGCATGTACGACCATAGACTGAAGAGAATTGGGCATCCCTTCCGCTCTGCCGTACACAAACTTTAGATCGGTGGATTAGTAGTTGAGTTGGGTGGGTGATATCCAACGAATCCCCACCGGTGTCTGTCTTTTTGCCCTTTTTTCTTCTTTTTGTAGGTTTGGTAGATTGGACAGCGACGGGGGAGTAAAGGGTATGATGGATTGATTGGATTGGAGGGAGTATGTATATTTTAAAAGAGTGGATTTTGAGAGGGGATGGATGCGAGAGACGGATAAATAGAGGGTGGGTATAATTGAGAAGATATTTGGATATCATATCAGTTGAATTTTGGTTGCGGAGAAGGTATACAATCAATAGTACCAATACATTTGAGTTTTGTGTAGTTTTGTGTACTCGCAATATCCAGCACGAGATTCGTATTATATACTGGAAGATCTAGGCGTTATGCACAAGGAAAAAGTGCGAGGCTAGATTGGAGAGCATTTAATACTATAAACATATTCTAAGAGGTCAGGCTATCTATCGTGATTGATATAACCTGTAAGACCGGAAGGTTTATGAGTTAGACATCGACAAGAAGCGAGTAGTACGTATGTAATAGAAATTTCCTAAGCGATTTGCTAGTTAAGGTTAAGCTTCAATTACAAATTCAGATTTTCATTCTTTTTTCGACGATTCTGATTCGTTTCTAGTAACTGCATGAAGTGACTCATCTCTATTACTGTAGAGCTCTCGAGTATGGAGACGTAAAAGGCAAGGAGGAGATTTAGTCTACACTTAAGGAAAATCTCATAGAGTAAACGAGTTTGTTATTTGATATGTCAGTCATGAATGAGGGAGCGAATTCATGGTGCGAAGCGGAGTTAGGTTAATGTGAGATGATTGAATAAACTTATTGTTTTTAGAGGTGTGAAGAAAATTGTTTGATGTGAAAGTTAATGATGAGAGATTTTCTTACTATTAAATTCTGAGAGATGAATATGGTGGCTGTGTCCGTACATATGGTACATTTGGGATTTAGCTGTTATGAACCCTTGTTATTAGATTTTATCCATGAAACATATGAGATGAATCCAAATAACAAATAAGTAGACAGACATTTTGATTATCATACGGGTCAATCATTGTCGGTACGGAGGTCCGATATTCGCGGCCCCTTGCATTACTCAAAAACATATTCAGATTCATGATTGGGTGAATCAATTGTTCTGTACATACTAGGTAGGTAGTAATCACATTGTCTAGGAGATGCAGCGAGCCGCGTACTCCAGGACCCAGGACTAAATAACCCATTTTGGTAAGAACCAGCTTAGATTTTTACTCGGCTTACCTAATAATCACGACATTTTACCTTGCCATTGTTTTGCACTTAAGACCACCGGCGGCCTGGACGCCCAAAGTACTTGAATTCTTGAAAAGGGGTAACTGTACAGGGGTTACAGTAGATGATCAGTCGATCATTGGTTCATTTATCTGTAACTCCTCGTCAGCTGTTATCAGCCCTACTAGGAGTCAGTGATAAGAAGCAAGAGGTATCTCAAATCTCTTCTTCTCAAAGTTTACTCCGTCCACGGCTAAACAGATCCTCGCAAGCAATAACCAACATGGCGCCACGATCAAGCAACTGCTTTTGTCATTTCTTCACGTCAAGTTACTCAAATCAGAGTGTGGTTGATGGTGGTGATTACGAATTCAGATTGAATGAAGAAGAAGAGGAGAAGTCACAACGTGAACCTAGTAAGTGACATATCATGTCGTGTACACCGCACATACATCCTGGAGCTGCCCAAGATAAGATCTCGGAAAGTGTTCCTGTACTAGTTACCACCTGCCTGTGTTTCCTTTCATACTGTAGTTAGCAATTACTACTCTTATCGTTCATCCGGACCTTTGCCCAACAACAGATAGAACTACTCAGCCGGACATTCTCCAACCGCGGCTTCAATCCATCACGTACAGCCCCCACAATCACAACAGCCAAAGATCAGACGCCTCTAACCGCGACTCGATAACCAAGAAACTTTTTTCTTGTTTGATAACAGGGGACGGCTGCGGATACCCGAAACCCAATCAGAGACCGAGTTCCTACAATTACCCCTGGATGGACAGACAACCGCGGGTAGATCAACTGGCATCGAAGGATTTCATAGGACGTCGCTATGTTTCAACTTTCCATACCCATGTTATTGTTTCAACGATCAAAAACAATTTTAGAGGCATCCCTGGCGTAAATCCTGCAGGTGCTACATAGGAGTGCAGAGTAGTACCCGTACAAAAATAAGTGAAATAGGATGCGACGCCAGCTGGGTTGAGAAGAAGAGTTCCTCAACTTCCACGTCTACTTTGTTCAATTTCCATAGTTGTAGCCTGGTGCTCTGCTATATGTAGACTTCCATTCGTCACTCCTTCAACGTTATTTTTTCTGTATTCAGAATCACCACACTCCTTATTTTCGTTTATTTATTTTTAGTTGAACTGGTTTCCTTGTCAATTTGATTCTGTCATCATGCGATTTTCACTCCTTCTTTTGGCATCAACGCTGACTGCCTCTGTTGTTTCAGCTCAGAAGTATGTATTTGCGCACGTTGTTATGGGCAACACTGCCCATCATACCACTGACGATTGGGCAACCGATATAAAAACTGCTCAAGCTGCAGGCATTGACGCTTTTGCACTCAATGTTGCCACGGGCGATTCCAACACTCCAACACAGGTCGAAAACGCTTTCGAAGCTGCCACGACACTCGGTAGCAGCTTCAAATTATTCTTTTCGTTCGATTATCTTGGTGGAAGTGGTGCTTGGCCGGCTACTGGCGACTCCTCAGTCGCATCGTATCTCAATCAATATGGCGTAAGCCCTGCGTACTTTAAGTACAATGGACAAGTTTTTGCATCCACTTTTGAGGGTGTAGAAAATGCTGGAGACTGGACTCCTGGGGGACCTATTCGGAGCGCTGTTCAAGGCACCGCTGGTTCCATCTACTTCGTTCCTGATTATTCGAGCTTGGGCTCTGCTGGGTTCGCTGCCCAACTCAACAATGTTCAAGGTGCTTTTAGCTGGGATATGTGGCCTTCTGGACCAGTAAACATGACGACTGACAATGACCTCTCTTGGCAAGAGACTTTGGGAAGTAAGGCTTACATGATGGGTGTCTCTCCTTGGTTCTTTCACAGCGATGCGAACCCAATTGCATGGACCTGGAGAGGCGACGATCTTTGGGCTGAACGCTGGCAGCAAGTCCTTGAGGTTCAACCTCAATTCGTCGAGTACGTATAACCTTATCCCCCCCTACTTTTAACTGCTTATCCAAACATGGAAACTAACCCCACCTCGCAGGATTGTCACTTGGAACGACTGGGGCGAATCATCATACATCGGGCCTTTGGTTTCCACCGATGAAGTCCCTGCCAACTCCCTCAAATACGTTGAAAACATGCCTCACACGGATTTCCTCACCCTTCTACCCTACTACATCAATCAATATAAGGGAATCAAGACGAACTCCACCACTGACTCCATGCAATACTGGTACCGCACTTCTCCTGCAGCAAGCGGTCTTGTTGGCGGGGTCCTTGGCAACAATCCCACTCAAGGTCAAATAGAATACAGCCCCAACACTATCTGCGAAGACAAAGTATTCTTCACGGCATTATTGCAATCAGCTGCCGATGTACACGTGCAGATTGGTAGCTCCCCAGTGACTAGTTATGCTGGGTCGGCTGGTTTAAACCATTGGCATCAACCATTTAACGGACAAACTGGAAATGTGACATTTTCCATCGTGCGAAACGGGCAAATGGTGAAGAGTGAGGTTGGGGCTGAGATTACGGCCACAAGTTTCCTGGAGGGTGGGCTCTCGAACTATAACACATGGGTTGGAGGGTTTTAGGCGGGATTCGGTTGAGACGAGATGGGACAGTGGGACAAAGGAGCTTGGTGTTGACGAGTGATGATTATTTTGACATGGACTTCGATTTCAATTCTCTTTACGTATTGGACAATCTTGATGCCGAGAGGGTCTTATCATGCCAGGTGAAGATTTATTTTTACCTCACTTCAAGATGGCGTGTAAGAGAAGCGGAAAATCATGAGTCCGCACCGTCGCTTAGAACCCTCATCTGGCAATCTCCTCGACATTAGGATTGCGCATTGGATGGCTATCAGTGTACCATCTGATCAATACACTACAAATGACATTTACTAGATTAGGAAAGATGGGACAAAAGTGAACAGTTTGATCTCATAGCAGAGCCTGATTTTCTTCACTCTTTTTTACACTTCGACTCGAGTCGTCGTGTCTATCAACGATAGACACTGAGGTTGAGCCTCTTTTTTTCTTCTTTTATATACCAATGTTTAGATACCAACAGCATGTATACAAACGCTTTCAGAGCATGGATTACGGCGGGCTATAGACGATGAGCTATGTTGTATTTTAAATATGTTTCTACCACTTTGTATATTAGATTATTTGGAAAGATACCCATTAGGCATGTATCCATTGCTTGATGATGGAAAGGAACCGACATTTAAAAAAAATATTTACCTTGTTTTTTTGGGTTATATGTATAGGTCTTATTGCATCTTGTTTCGGAAAGAACCCGTATGTTAATTAGTTGATCGGTACACGCATTTGATATACTGACGGTTGCATCGACACGGAGCGCATCATACGGAATCTTCGCACTTGATGGCTTGGAGGTATTACAGCTCTGTGAGGTTGGGATCGAAACGTTCGCCTCATGTAGGATATAAAATCGGTATATATGATAATCTTACATCCAATAACTAACTTAGACCCCCCGTCTCTCCACCATGAAAAAGGTAATATATGCTTCGTACAGGACACCGGTTCCAGGTTCAGATCTCTGGATGGATTGGATGCTTAATCAGAGTACCTAGTACTTATCTTGGATAAACTGTTTTTTTTTTACTTGAAAGTTCTCATGCCTTTAGCGGAAGGATTATCTTTGGCTCTTGAAATGACTTGAGGTCTTGCTCTTTATACTGATTGATGATGAGGATATTTTGGGTGTTTGATGGCTGTAGATGATGTGATCTTAATTTCGTATGTTTAAATGATCCATTCTCAGAGAGCAATTGCTTTTTCAGAATTATTTCATGTAATGGGCATTGCGAAGTCCTGTGTATAGGTAAGTGATTTGGAGTTATGCCATATTTTGATGAGGTTATCAATTGGTGCTTGAACGCCGTAGCTAGAAGCAGAAAATCGTGGCTGGTGGACCTAGTTTGGCTGAAGCCACACACCACAAGAGCACCAGCCACAGGAAGTTGGCGATAAGCGATAAAAAAGTTATGTCAAAAAAAAGTTCTGGCAGTGAAATCATGGTTACAGTGAGGTTTTGATGTTCACTGTATCTCATCAAAATGCCGCCATCCCAACTTAAGAGGTTAAAAGCCTCTCTTCGAGAGCAAGGAATTGTCGGTCCTCAGCAGTCGAAGAAACAAAAGAAACAGAATGCACAGAATGGCGCAAACAAGGAGAAGAAGATCAAGAGAAGCGTCGCGCTCAGTGGGATACGTGATCAGTTCAACCCATTCGAGATCAAGCAGGCCAAAGCACCCAAATTTGAAGTTACGAGCAATAAAACCCTTAGCGGAAGGATCTCGAAAGGTATCAAGAAACCGGGTGTTGCGAGGGGTCTTGCTGAAGAGAATGTAAGTTTGTCTGGCATCAAGTGTGACGACTGCTAATATTTCATCAGCGCCGTAAAACTCTGCTTGTTGAGATGCAGAGCAGGAATCGAGTAGGAGGTATAATAGATAAGCGTTTCGGAGAAAATGACCCTTCAATGGCTCCTGAAGATAAAATGCTCGAACGTTTCACACAGGAGAAGCAGAGAGGCCACAAGAATAGCTCGGCGTTTGATCTTGAGGACGACGAAGTATCTGGTGAACTTACGCACATGGGACAATCACTTTCTCTAGATGGCCCTACAATTCGGGATGATTTTGATGAAGAGGGTTTAGAACTGTCGGATGCTGACGACCACGAGTCCGACGAGGAGAGGCAAGCACGAAAACGCCGCCGAGGCTCAAATTCTGAAGGTTCAGGCGAAGATGAGGAAGGAAATTCTTTGCCCGAAAGAAAGAAGTCGAAGCAAGAGGTTATGAAAGAACTTATCGCTAAATCTAAAATGCACAAATATGAGCGTCAGGCAGCTAAGGACGACGACGAGGATTTGCGAGAAGAGTTAGACAAGGAAATGTCGGGCATTCATGAACTTCTTCGCGGCATGGCCGCTAAACCACCACCTCCACCGCCTGCGCCACCCGCAGATATTCCTGGTATGAATCCGGAGCGGATAGCATTGATGAACGGGGGCGATCGAGCAAAGTTGGAAAAAGAATACGATATTCGAATGAGGCAAATGGCGCAAGACAAACGATCTCAACCTACGGAAAGATCGAAAACAGAGGACGAGAAGATGGAGAAGGAATCAAGAAGATTAAAAGAATTGGAGGCGAAGAGATTGCGTCGTATGGAAGGTGTCACCGAAGATAGTGACGACGAAGAAGGTAATAAACAACGAAGAGCAGGGGATGAGGAGGAAGAAGAAGAGGAGGAAGAGGAAGATTACGGATTAGGCTCTGGTATCAAAACCAGACCTAGTGCTGCAGAATTAGGTGCCGACGATGAGGATGATTTCATCATAGATGATGATCTCGTAGCGAGTGGCTCAGACATCGATGAGTCGGAGGGCGAATCTGATGAAGAGGATGGCGAATCTGATGATGAGGACGACGAGTTTCTCGAAGGCCTGCTCACTGAAGAGGAGGCAAAGAGACCGGAATTCTTGACCGGTGCAAATGCCCCTCTTCCTGAGGTAGAGATGCCTACCAAAAATGGCGTTAATGGTGACCTTGCTTATACCTTTGCATGCCCACAATCACACGAAGAGCTTCTTGAGATTACCAAAGGTATCGCTTTATTAGACCTACCAACCGTTGTACAGCGTATCAGAGCTTTGTATCATCCTAAACTCAACTCGGAAAACAAGGGAAAGCTAGGAAACTTCTCTGTTTCCCTCATTTCTCATATCTCCTACCTCGCAAACCAAGCTCAGCAACCCCCTTTCTCCGTACTAGAGAACATTATCCGACACATTCATTCGCTCGCCAAAACGTTCCCTCTTGATATTGCTAATGCTTTCAGACGACATCTCGATGAAATTAATCAATCACGAGCCTTATCCCTAAACGCCGGTGATCTCGTAATTCTGACGGCCATTGGAACGATATTCCCAACCTCAGATCATTTCCATCAAGTAGTGACCCCTGCAATCCTTACCATGGGACGATACCTTGGTCAAAAGATTCCTCAGACTTTGTCTGATTACACAATGGGAGCATATCTTTGCAGTCTATGCTTACAATATCAAAGATTATCGAAGAGATACGTCCCAGAAGTGGTAGGCTTCATTGAGAATACTTTATGTGCTCTTGCGCCTAGCAAGCTGGCAAAAATTCCGGGTTGTTTTCCATATCATGAGCCAAAGAGCTCAGTTCGGATCGAGAAGGCCACGGAATCAGACAAGCAAATCGCCTTTTACGACTGTGTTGCACTGGAATCATCAGCAGATGACGAAGAGTCGTCAAAGGCCGCTTTGCTGGAGGCAAACATCAAAATCTTGAATGCAAGTGCCGATTTGTGGACAGATAAATCAGCCTTTACCGAAGTCTTCGAACCAGTTTTGACCATCCTAAAACATCTGGGAAGCCAATCTTGCAGGTCAAAGCTCTCGGAAAGTAGTCAAGTAAGTCACACAGAAACCGACACTTCACCACACAAGTGCTAACAAACCCCCTAGACCCTCATCCGCAAATCCACATCCAAATTCCAAACCATGCTACAGCTAGCGCATCTCGCTCGTCGCCCTCTCGAATTACATCACCACAAACCCCTCGCCATCAAAACCTCCATCCCCAAGTTCGAAGATTCCTATAATCCAGATAAGCACTACGATCCCGATCGTGAACGTGCCGAGACTGCTAAGCTGAAGGCGGAGCACAAGAAGGAGAGGAAGGGCGCCATGCGCGAATTGCGCAAGGATAGCAATTTCATCGCGAGAGAGAGCTTGAGGCAGAAGAAGGAGAAGGACGCTGCGCATGAGAAGAAGATGAAGAGACTTATTGCGGAGATTCAGGGTGAGGAAGGAAAGGAGGCGAAGGCTTATGAGCGTGAGAAGGAATGGAGGAAGAAAGGGAAGAAATAGATTCATGTTCAAAAGGCTTGATCTAAGTGCTGGTGCCATGTGCGGAAGCGTAAGCACGTAATTTTTGCACCGGTGGTGGTGGTGTACATTTAGGATTTATAGGTTAATCAGAAAGTCACGCATAAATGATAGAGATGCCGATCTGAAGGGCGAGAGAATAAGATTTTTTCTCTACATGCTTGCTTTTCATAAGATCATGCCTTGTTACTCATTATATTCATACTCGAATCATCATCATCATCGTCGTCCCAGTACTCTCGAAAATCAATTTTGCCTTAATCGCCTCTATATATATGTGCGTTATCCTACCCTACTCAGTGTCCTAAATCACACTCAATTTCTCAATCTCCCTTCTCAACTCTTCATTCTCCTTGGTGATACCACTGTATCTATTGATCCAGTCGAACACCTCCTTATGCCAGACTCGGGAATTCTCAGGCTTCAGCACCCACTTTGGCACAGCATTAGCGTCATTCACAGCAATAATCGCATACACGTCTCAGGGGGAGAAAGACAACTCACATGATTCTCATCTGGGAACGTCAAAAATCTACTTTCCACTCCACGTGTCTGCAACACGTTGAAGGGCGCGAGACCCTCTGAGATGGGCAAGCGATAATCCAAATCGTTATGGATAATTAGATGGGGTGTTTGCCAGTTTGCAGTGTGGCTGGCTGGATTCCATTTCTGGTATCCCTCAGGGTTGTCCCAGAGTGTACCTTCGAAATCATGATGGGGGAAGAATAATTCTTCGGATGCGTATTGGTTCAGGGTTGAGAAAACACCATCGTGAGTTACGAGTGCTTTGAATTTACGACCCAAATCGTGGCCCTGGATCCAGTTTACCATGAATCCACCATAGCTAGCTCCACATGCTACAGCACGGTTGGTGTCGACGTAGGATCTAGCATGGATTAATATTGCTCAGATATGTGCAAGCGTGAGGCATGTTCCAAGGGCTTACAGGTTCTTCTCAATGTACTCGAATCCTTTCACAAGGTCAATATATGGTCGTCCTCCCCACTGACCTTTGATACCATCTTGCAAGGCCATACCATAACCACTGCTTCCAGTAGGGTTTGGAGTGACCACAACATAGCCTTGTTCAGCAAAGACGGCTGGGTTCCATCGCGTGCTCCATCCCTCATTCCACGCACCTTGTGGCTAAGTATAATTAGTAAAACATAAATATTTGTTGTCGAATATTAAATTACTTACTCCGCCATGAATGAGGTACGCAAGAGGATACTTCTTGTTTTCATTGAAGTTTGATGGTCGAAATACCCACGCGTGGACTTTATAATCTTCGGCTCCTGTGAACCAAAATTCATCGACTTGCTTCTGTGAAAGCCCGAAAGCTTTTCCCTCATCAGAACTAGATGAAACGGTAATTTTTTTGGAGGGCTCAGCGGGGTCAATGATCGAATAGACGCTGTTATCAATCAAGGAATTCCCACTGAAGAACAATTCACCACTTGGAAGAACGTGCTTGTCCGTAACAGTTCCGTTACTGGTTAGAGCTTCGGGTAACTTTGTAGCATGGCGTGGAGAAGCTGGTAGCTTGAATAGTTTCACTCGACCGTTCTCTTCTGCTGTTACGTATATTTCTTTCCCGTCTCGACTGAAAGTAACATTCTCGGGTTTCAGGTCCCATCCACCTTTCCCGTCCTCCGTTTCGAAGAATTCTTGGACATTTGTGAGGTCAGTAATATCAGGTATCAACAGAAGCCTTGTTTTATCACTTTCGTATTGAATGCCTGAATTTTGTTAGAACTCTGTCTTCTATTAGAGTAAAATTTTGTGTTGCATACTTTTCATTCTTGTAAAAATCACCGACTTTGCATCTGGGGACCACACTGGTCCTAGACTGTAGCCTTTTAAATTGCCAGTCTCGACCAACTGGGGAGTAGGAGCTTCAGACTCTGTGAATGTTTTCAGGGGAATGTAGTATAGATCTGTCTTCGTGTAGTTGGCTGGGTCAATCTTGGGATCTTTGGCAACAAAAACTATGCCGTTTTTGCTGATGTCAAAATCCCCTGTTCCTCCAAATGGAGGCACTGGAGACTCGAGAGATATTTTATGGCCCGCTAAAGCGTTCACCAGTCCAGAAAAATGAACATCATCGGAATCTCCGCCTTTTGTGATCGTTGCATACCAGATGGCATTCTTGTTTTCCGTAACCCATGCATCCCATTCTCTCACAAATAGCTTTGAGTATGTTTTAGCCGTTGATAGAGGCTTCTTGGCTGTCTCAGCATTATATAACTTTCCAGATGGAGTCACCAAGCCTAAAAATAATGAAAATTAGTTCTACCAGAAACAAGATTATACTTTAAGGGCTGATTATTGTCCTGCGATTTGACTAAAACCGTAGAACATTTATACTGGTCTATTGTGTCACATGGAGTTCGATCTTCAGTTGAAATGGTGACTCGAAATGAGAGAGAGAGGAATAAGTGTATAACAATTAATACATACCAGTAACAGCTATGGCCACAACGTCCGGAGCAAGAGCTGTAAGCTTAATGTTAGAGATAGCACCGTCGAAAGTCGTGACAATCTTTGGCCTACAAGTTGTCAACAAAAGTTTCTTCATGGAGGGATCAAGTCATATCTACTTCTTTTCTGGATTGTCTGCATCAGCAAGCACCAGGTGTGTAGCTCCCTTCTCTCCAGACCTCAACCATAGCACTTCATTCTTCCATCCTAACCAAACTGGCTCACTGTCACTCGCATCATCGCTCAGAGTTGAACTTTCCCCAGTGCCAATATCTAAGACATTGATTCTGGAGCTCTTGGAATGGGATTGAAAAGAATAGGTCGATACAGTATATAACGCCAATTTACCATCTGCGTTTGGGGTTGCTGATGATCTCCGAGGTGCAGAAATCAACACCTCGGGGGTGAATATGGAAGAATTAACACGAATAGTCATGATTTGAAGGTGGGAAGGAAATGTCAATGTTTTGATGGGTTAATTGAAGGAGTACCCGATAATTGTAGTAAGAACAACAAATAGTTGGATATGGTGACTTCCACACCGCAATGGCGAGCTTCTTCACATGCATGGGGAAAGAACCCCGCAAACATTGTACACCCGAAGCTAACCTTGAGGCGGCATCGTTCTTGGCGGTGACACACGGCAGTACCACCAGTATTATTAGAATCCTAATCACTCATTATCTCCAACATTCTCTCATCAAAACAACAAACCCTTCTACACAAACTTTCTACACACTCTCTACAAATCTCTTGATCAACATCAGTGTTTGTTACAATTCTTTTTTTTACGATTCTTCTATTCAGATTCTTCTATTCAGATTCTTCTATTCAGATTCTTCTATTCAGATTCTTCTATTCAGATTCTTCTATTCAGATTCTTCTATTCAGATTCTTCTATTCAGATTCTTCTATTCAGATTCTTCTATTCAGATTCTTCTCTTCTTCAGATTCTTCTGTTCTTACAAATCTTTCTCATAAGATTCTTCATTACAATATCGTCAAAAACATTATCAGTATTATCAGAACAACCAAACACAAACCTTCCTTACCTTCTCTTATTAGGTATGTATACTTTCTGCTTGATATAGATGATCCTTGCTATATATATATATATTTGACTTGCTAATTTGTATTTTATCCAGTTCATAATAGAAGCCCCCAGTTTCGATAAATTATCTCAAGCATTCAAAGTAATTTCTGTAGAATGCCCTAAATTCGCAAACATCCCTGTATTCAATCAAGGAGCTGATATTCTCGCTGCTCTCGGACGTATCAATGATCGGCTCGATGGATTTCGAACGCAGATGGATCAGAGATTTGCACAGATAGACCAGAGATTTGTACAGATGGAACAGAGATTGGATCAGAGATTTGCACAGAATGATCAGAGATTTGAGCAGATTGATCAGAGATTTGAGCAGATTGACCAGAGATTTGATATCTTGGAAGCAAGAATGATTGCTTTGTAAGTTCTTTTCTTTCTAATTATTATACTCTTTTTTATTATATATACTAATCTATATTTCTCAATATTAGAAATCACAATTCTACAGCTCAAACACAAAATTCAACAATAGCTCATATTGATAGACAGCTTTCTTTTTTAGTCAATATAAACACCTCCGAAAATATTCCAGAGTTTCCTGATACACCTGCAGCTCTTAGCCGTATATCAGACGCAAATATCAATCCAATACTTCTAGCATTGGGGGTCGGTATCGATGGAACTCTTGAAGTTAGACGCGATAGACTTCGTTTTGCTATCGGTTTGACGGTTGGTGCAGCCTAAGATTGGTGCAGCCTAAGGTTCGTGTTGCTAGGTTTGAAGATTAGTATTCTCTAAGAATGATGAGGAGCGTTTTTTGATGGCAGAACAGTAACTATAAGTTCGGATTATTTCTTGCGAAGAAGTGTGACTTCAGCTCCGTTTAGACGTCGTAATTTGGAAGAGGATAGTAGCTACTAATTGAATCTTTTCGTCCATATTTGGAGATGGGGTCTTTGCAGAAGTGAAATTCATTGGTTGGACTAGATTTGACATCGAGTTTGATGGAAGTGGTGTTGAGACTTTTGAAACCGAACCCGAGGATCTCAATATGTTTTTACTCATGATCCAATTGGAACGAATGTATTGACGCTTGGTCATGCATTTCGATGCTGTACAACCCATCCTCCAGTATTGGCAAGCTGAATACGATCTTCTCATCTGGGGGCCAAGCCTACTGAGGATCACTTTCCATGTCCGCAATTTGAACGCAATAACTAATGATAGGGCTGGATTTGGTTGGGATTTCCATCCATCCCAAACCTTCAAGTATTACAAGTACCATTTCTTACATTTTAATACCACTTTGTGCTTATATGTTGCTCATTGTTTTTATGTAGTTGTGCTTGCTTTAAGTATGCTTCTTGCTCTCCGTCATTTGATTTCTTTTTCTTTCTTTTCTCCCTCTCCCTCTCTTTCTCCTCTTATTGTATTGAACCATTAGTTAAGTCTACGATTATGATGACATTTCGAAAATTCTTACTCCACTTCACAATTATAGCAGTATGTGGAGCGGAGATTGTTTTCAAGTCTCCTTCCATGGGAGAAGTAGTCGGTCCAGGACCGTATAAAATACGTGCGAGGGACAGTGGGATAGTACCCACGCTCGAGCAATTTGACGATGCGAGTTGGGAAGTGGTGCTTTTCACCGGAAGCGATACTGCCCCTGTAAGTTTTGTTTCCGTTCTTGGGGATCTACGTCGAAGAAGAGAGGGAAGGGAAGCCAAAAATCGCATCGATGAACTAATGCTGAATCTTAAACACATGTACAGTTTGAACTTTTTGAATATAAAATATCAGGATACAAAATGTCAGACCCCACAACTCAATCCCCTCCAGTAAATATCAGGAATTATTCAGCCCCAAGTCTGGAAAACAAATTGTAAGATTCTTGCCCTCCCTTCCGAGCACCAACCAATACAAGCCAGTTTCTTTGGATATCGCTCTTACCTCAGATCCAATGAATCTATTTGGGTCACAGCCTACTCCAACCGCTTCACTCTCACCAATATGACCGGTACTTTGTCTGATGAGGTGGTTGCCGCCAACAACAATGTCAACTCCATGACCGCCCCATACAGAACAATTTCCTGTGGGGCGAAATCTGGAAGAGAGTGTGACCAAAAATTATTAGAAAGCCTGGGACTGGGTGCGGTGACGGGAGATTCTGCAAGCGTCAGTAGCACAACAGCGACAACAGCGACAACAGATACA
This sequence comes from Sclerotinia subarctica, assembly GCA_025389085.1. Lineage (NCBI taxonomy): Eukaryota > Fungi > Ascomycota > Leotiomycetes > Helotiales > Sclerotiniaceae > Sclerotinia > Sclerotinia subarctica. The sequence goes on along the minus strand of QRFI01000004.1, from coordinate 3,508,792 downwards.
ACGGCGTCAACATCTACAATAGGATTGATTGCGATAAATTCGAACTCAGCTGCAGGTCAAGTAAATACCAACACAACCAGCAGTAAGAAAATGAGCGGAGGCGTGGTTGCAGGAATAGTCGTGGGTGCTGTAGCGGCGGTATCTATTACGATCGCGGTAGCTGTGTTCTTGGTAAAGAGAGCGAGGAAGAGGAGGATGTCAAAAGGAGAAATGGTGATAAATGATATGAGTCTGACAGGTCAGGGGCCGGGTGCATTCTACCAGAAGGACACTTATGGAGGAGTGACAAAAAGTAATGAGACTTACAATATCAGTAGACGAGCAGAAATGGACAGTGGCAGAACTTATGAAATGAGTGGCGATCATCATGGTGTAGTGGAGATGCCTGAGAGTTTGTGAGCTTCATTCATACAATACAGGTAGGGTGGCCATATATCGGACAATTACTCGTCCCATGTACTAATTATGTACACAGCATCTGCAAGGGTCGATTCGGAGTCCGGCGATGAGAGATTCTTGGGTTTAATCCATTACATATATGTATTCAATCCACTTGGAACCTTAAACTCCATTCAGCATCATTGAGACGCTGACTTGAATACCTGTGGATGTTTGGTTCTTCAACTTGAGTAAGTCATCCGAATATTGAGCGGTACAACATTGAGGATGTAATACTTTCTAACACGTATTACTCTCTAGTATCTCTCCCACGCCTGTTTCTAAAACCCTACTGTCTTGTTTTCACAGTCAGAGGAAAAATTGAATATACATTTTAAATATCGCTCGACCACAACCAGGAAATGTCATGATTGACAAGCAGTTGATGTATCTGCTTAATTCTAACAGCTAGGTTTCACGGAAACATAATGAGCTCCTAGCTGCATTTACTGCACGTTGCATATGTTTATCGATTCTAATTCTCGATTGCATAACTGGTCGTTTTCGTGGGCACTTGGCTGTAGATCTTCGTCTTCTGCAGCGTTTGTGACATGGTCGTTTTCTTTTAAATCTATCGAGTCACGTCTTTCACAAAAGGAAATTTTTGGTATATGGGTGTTAGGTGCTATAATGTTTGGTTCCATTCTAACGTGTATGAATAATGCGTCAAGTTGGTCTAATGCTGATGACTTTGAGGGCTGTGAGAGATGGGTTTACAGCAGGTATGCAGGTAAATGAAAATGGATAGAGGACTGTTAAGTTTACAAAATTTAATACCTTGAAGGGATTTGTTGATTTCGATAAAGATGTTCTTTTGTTTTCTTTTTTTTTTCCATCATAAGTACATCATAAGTAACTTATAAATTCTGAGCATCGAAACATTTTGAAGGTTGGCCTTGACCCCGCAAAGGATGATCCCTCTGACACTAGTACTTAGTCAGGGGACCGCTCCACAAGGTGATGTGAATTGCCCTTCGTCACCGCCCGATATGATAGATTTGTACCTAGCTTATGATTCGAAGCAAAATACACTACTCCCGAAATATACTTCACAACATTATTATTTCCCCTTCTGAATGTCGTATCACCAAATATGGCGATGATATCGCCAGTAAGACAGGAGCGACTGTTATTTTTAGGCTTGGGAATCACGACTTATGCTGTTTTGGTCCTTGTGCGTAATCGCCTTGTCCATTTTCGCGAAGCAGCTGCCATTCCACCCATCGAGAACAAATCGCATTTTATCGACCAGAAGACCGAAGATTCCTTAAGACTGAGTACGCTGGGAAAATTATTGGACAACCCGAACTATGGAATTCAAGAGACTGCGTCCATCATTGTCTGCGAACGTGCTCTGCACAACGAATCTGCCATCAACAGCCTACTTCATGAGATCAGTGATCCAGATTATGACCGACGAGTGAAGGCAGTTAGAGCATTTATATTGATTGTAAATGGCTGTATGTATTCCTGTTCCTAACGTCTGTGGCGCCTCGAATTGATTTAATTTGTAGCAACTGTCCAGCGAATACATAAACCAGAAACATACGAAGCAATCGTCAAGAGTCTGGAATACTCTGCAGACGACTACGAGCACCATGAATACGATTCAGATTGGGACAATTGGCACCTTCGCGACATAGCGGAAAAAAGCTGTCTTATGATAATACATGAATTAATTTACAAATACGATGTCGAAGAACTTTTGAACGCCGGGTTTATAGAACGTTGGCTGGTGAAAGAGCCATGGGGTAGAACTGCAGAGGAACGTTCGAGTAATTTCATGGACTCCCTCAGCAAGGAGAAACTCTTGAACCGGGTGATAGTGCCATTGTTTAATAATGAAAGGGGCAGGAAGATGTTGGAAGAGGCGAAACTACTACCAGCAAGGCCTGATATGGCAGTAAGGCATCTTGCCATGGAAGGGAGTGCGGATCAAGATATAGAAGATTTTGAAGGCATGTTTGCTGAGAGAAGACCGAGGGAGCAGAGTATGGCCGAAGAGCATCTCAGAAGGCGTCATAGGGAAGCTATGGTTCTAAACGATGGCACAAGACCACTTGAGCGAGGTGACATCTATGAAAATCAACAACGACCCAGAGGGTCTATAGACTGAAGTGAACAAGAAAACTGAAATCCTATAAATTTTCCAAACAGCACCTTTGCAGCTCAGATGGCAGATTATTATGATGCGGATGCTTACCTACTCCCTAGCACCTTTACGGCTGTACCTGCACCTGCGTTTGATTGCAGGGACCAGGGATGAGGGATGACCCTGAGATCAAAACAATATCGGATAAGCAACAAAGTCGTTTCCGAATTTCTTCTTCTTCCTTTTTATCTGCCGATGAACCCGCCAGCTATATATATTCCTGTTGTTGATAGCCGGTTGACCTTCATAAAGTCTCTCACCTCTATAGATCTTTGATACTAATAATTGACTCACTGTCCGACGTGATTTGTGCCTCTTTTGAAGATTGATTTGTGGTATTTCTGTGGTATTTCCCTAGAAATAGCATATCTTATATTGGATACCCACACTCTGCGATAAAGACGCGCCTTCCAAGCTGCGGGTAGATTAAATCAAGCTCATCAGCTCAGCTCACGACGGAGACATGGCAGAAGCAATAAAGCATTGATCGCATGCAGATACTGGAGACGATCCTTTGAATGGGGGTAATATAAACCTGTAGGCATAGACAACCAACTGAAGTTGAGAGAGGGTCAGTAAGGCTTTTGTTGGACAGTCTAATGATGATGAGGAAAGCTGCCTTTGCCCTTTCGAGGAGAAGAGTGGATTAGATCGGATTTACACCTGCAGAAGCCTTCATGATGGGTCCACGCTTTGCTTCCATAGGAAACGATGGGAACGATGGAACGATGGAACGATGGAAACAATAGAAAGATTCACAGAACAGGGAATGGAGGGAAGCATAATTTGATTACATTCACGTCCAGCGATACCATTGGCTACACTTCTGTAATGCTCGACTTTGACCTTCTTTCACTCTCATCTTCACCGCGCATCTGTGATACCTTCTATTGCAGGGATCGGATGAGTGTGCCTATAAACAGATGTACCGGCCTTGCAGCTCTCCTGCAGATTGCATTTGCATTTGCATTTGCATCCGCACTCGTTCCTCATTCCTTTGAGTAGTGCTTTATATCTTCAATCTTCAGTCTTCTACCTTCTACCTGCTATTGATAAAAAGGTTACCTTCTGCGTACCTTCCACCTCTTCCCCACAAGTTCATTCATGCTTTCATCCATACTCTGTTCTTATTATTATCTTAATATCATTCATTCACCCATTCATTCATTCATTACCTTCCCTTGCGAACTCCCCTGTAACCACATAAAATCCAATCCAGAGGACGACAAACCATCAATTCATCATCATTCAGAACTTCCATGGTCAATTAATAAGATATCGATTTGAGTATTCATTTTTAAAATTGTTTGAGTAAAGAAAAATTAGGAGTAAGCTGGATTGAAGGCATCGCCAGATAATCAAGAACATTGATTGGTTGATATTGGTAAATTGGTGAGGGGTGTGTTATACAGAAGACAAATACCATAAGGCGGTAACTTTCGGTGGTTTGCACAAATGTCGACTACAAGAATCTCAACTCCAAAAAGGTCTCCAAAAAAATCGACTTTCACTAAAACAGGAATTCAAGTCACAAAATCGGCTCCCAATCTCGGCGCCTCCTACAATTTGGCATTATTACAAGCTTCAGGAGCTACACCGGTTCTTGCTCATTTTTCCAACAACGGTCAGGGTTTTGGTCGAAACAATCCTAGATCGAAGCCATCTCGACAAGTCTCACTTGCATCCCTTACCTCAAATTCACTTGCGGCAATACCGGATGCGAGTAAAAGATACCCTCTTTCGACAGTTTTTGATGAGGATATGCCACCAGCAGGCAACATGTATACACCTTCTCGAGTTGGAGGTGGGCCGGATGAGTTGGAGGTGGGTGACATAGTTGATGTTCCCGGTAACATGTATGGTACTGTCAAATTTGTCGGCAGTGTGCAAGGCAAGAAGGGGGTTTTTGCGGGGGTGGAATTAGATGAGATGTTTGCTTCGAAAGGGAAGAACAATGGTGATGTTGAAGGGTGAGATATGCAAGCAACTACACCTGTAAACAAACAGTGAACTGATTGATGGATGATACAGAGTTCACTACTTTTCCACAACAATTGATGGTGCCGGAATCTTTCTTCCTGTCAGCAGAGCAACAAGGCGGAGCACTCCATCTTCCCATGATGATTCTTTCCCTCTTTCACCGGCTTCTCCATCACTGAGCAATAGGATTGGCAGACTTGGATCAGACGTGAACACTCCACCAGCACCTCACCTACCGAGGTTCAGTCAATCTGTTGGCCCAGGTAGAATTCAGAAAACCCGACCATCGATAGCCACACCAACCACATCACGACCAGAGTCTCCGGTACGAAGAGCAGCCGCTGCTAGGACATCAATAAATGCACCCGGGCAGAGAGTCCCATCTCGATATGGAAGCCCTGCAGCGGCAAACTTTGGGCAGGGCATTAGAGGAGCGCAAGATGCTAGAGACCCAAGCAAGAAAGTCGGTTACGCCCCAAGAAATGGCATCAAGACACCAGTCCCTCCACGAAGTGTTTCGGCACTTGGCACAGGGAGTAGGCCTGCCGCAATGAACCTCAGTGATGAAGATACACCTTCTGCCGGAATTACACGGACGGCAACAAACGGGAGCGTGAGTTCAGTCTCTTCCTTCAACGCAAAGTTACGGCCTGCATCAAGATCCGCCTCGCGTGCGTCTCGAGCTACTGACGACGAGGTCGAGCGATTGAGAGGTCTACTGGAGGAACGCGATCGGGAAATGAAAGCACAAGCTTCAATCATAGAAGACATGGAAAAGACCCTCAGTGAAGCCCAATCACTGATGGAGGACAACAATGAGAACGCGGGTGGTCATAGAGACAGCCGGGGAAGCATGGAGGACAAAGACGCAGCACAATTGAGAGCAATAATTCGTGAAAAGAATGAAAAGATCGCCATGCTGACGGCTGAGTTTGATCAGCATCGAGCTGATTTCAGAAGTACAATAGACACACTTGAGATGGCCGGTGCTGAAACCGAAAGAGTCTACGATGAGCGCATGAGCAATCTTGTAATGGAGCTCAGGACGATGCATGAGAATAGTCATGATGTGAAGCATGTTGCCGTCCAACTGAAACAGCTCGAAGAGCTTGTTCAGGAGCTTGAGGAAGGTCTTGAAGATGCGCGGCGTGGTGAAGCCGAGGCTCGCGGCGAGGTCGAGTTCTTGCGTGGAGAGGTTGAAAGAACTCGATCTGAGCTCCGTCGTGAGCGGGAGAAGACTGCCGAAGCTCTTAGTAACGCAAACCCTGCTACGGGTGTGGGTGCAGCAACACTTTCCAAAGAGATTGCACAAAGAAATGACGAGATCCGCGGTCTGAAAGCTATCATCCACTCGCTTAGCCGAGATGCCATACCTGATGGGAATTTCTCGGATCATGAAAAATCACCAAGTGTTACACGGCCAGGACTACATCGAAGCCGTACAGAAAGCGCTTCCGTTTCAGAGGAGGAGCGCCTTAGCCGGGAGAAGTTGGAACGGGAAGTGAGCGAACTTCGTGCCGTCGTAGAAAGCAAAGACAGCAAGGAAGAACAAATGGAGCGTGAGTTAGAGGGGCTACGAAGGGGAAGTGTCAGCAATCCTACTACGCAGCGTACTAGTGCCATTAGCAGTGGAACGGTAACCCAGGATAGAAACTCTGTCCAAGATTCCAAAGGCACAGATGGAAGTTGGCGGGACCGCGAAGGAGCATCAGATGTTCACCACCACAACTTGGAGTCAATGCCAGAAATTGACGGTTACTCTTCAGCAGCGGAGGATTTCTGTGAATTGTGCGAGGCATCAGGCCATGATGTTCTACATTGCCCCATGTTCGGTCCTAATGGTAATAGTGGCAATTCTAAAGAGGAGTCTCCCAATCAGCAACGAACAGGAAAAGACGTTGTTATGGAAGGACCCGAACTATCACCCAAACCAGCCCAAGAAGAATACGAACCGGCACCGTTAGCACCAGCCAAGAAGTCGCCTGATGCCTCGCCTATCAAAACCATCCCTAACCTCATGGAACCAGGTGCTGCTCCTGGAAAAGAAAGTGGAGTCATCAATATGGACAAATGGTGCGGTGTATGTGAACGAGATGGACATGACAGCATTGACTGTCCGTTTGAAGATGCATTTTAGGAGATAACAGCTATGTCTTTTTTTAGGATACACTGTCATACCGATGCCAAATTTCTTTTCTTTTCTTTGTTATTAGTTATGGGCAAGGCCGCATTGCATTGCAAGGAGTGTTATCCATCTGCAATATACCCTTTCGGTTCTCCATTTCATGTATATTTTTCATGCAATGAGTATGAGGGGGAGGAGATGATATTTTTATGAGGCTTGGATGAGATGGAACTGGATTGAATTAGAGAATGGGTGACGGGACGGAACAAAACATGAGTGGGACGTAATGATCATTTAGTATACTTTGTCAAATTAATGATCCCAATGCTTACACTTAATTCTGTATTTCGCAATGGGAATCTCTCATGTGTTGCTATGTGCTATGTGCTAGGTTGGTTGGTGATTGATTCCTTGGATGAAAATCATCATGATGGCCATGTTGATTAGCCTTTTGTGGGACTACTTTTACAGAGATTTGTGGAAATTTTTAGCTGGAGAGTGTGGTTCGATTTCTTATGACCTTGATTAAATACACAAAAGACGTTTATATCCCCCCCCCCCTCCTCCCCCCAGAATATCTCAACCATACAAACAGAAACAGGCAAGCTTCCATCATGCCCTCATCATCAAATACGCCACTCTCTACATGCATACCAAATTTTATTTACAATTGGATGAACAAACACCTCTCATCACGAACTCTCCTTCTCATTTTCCTTCTCCGTCCCAGAACACGTCACCTTTAGCAAATGCTCCAGTTCCGGGAGTGTCATCTCCTTGATGCCGAAAACGCCATTGTGCACCTTTTCGAAATTTCCACCGAAATGGAAACTTCTCTCGTTGCGATTCGAGGTCAGAGCTTCTGTGGATGCTTCTTCTTCTTCTTCTTCTTCTTGAATGCTAATATCCCATTCTTGGTTGGGGGTTAGTGATTGCGCGATGCGGAGGAGTTGGTGGTGGGTGATATCGATGTCTTTGATGCGGATGGGGCGGTTGGCTGTTTCGCGGGGGTGGGTGAGGATGCGCCGGATGGCTTTGGAGAGGGAGGGGAGGGTGGTGAGGGAGATGGGGTGGGTTTTGGAGGAGGGGGTGAGGGTTGCGCTGCGGGTGGGGAAGTTGAAGAAGAGGTTCTTTTGGAGGGATGGTTCGACCATCGGGTTGCTGTAGAGGAGGGTGTAGCTCAGTGCCGTCTTGGTGGCTTGTTCTTGGAGGTAGGATTCTATGGCGAGTTTTGCGGCGAAGATTGGGTTGCTGGCTGTGTGTTGCCGGATGCTTGGGTTGCAAAAGTCGTAGCTGTATTCGGAGGGGAGGAAGCGGTGCACGTGCGCTTCGATGCAGGCGTCGATGAGGAGTTTTTGGACGGGGATCGCGCTGGGGGATATGGTGGAGATGACGGCGTCTTGGTCGGTGACGGCGTGGGTTAGGGAGGCCAGGGAGGTGTAATCGACTTGGATTACTTTGATGGCGGGGGCGAAGAGTGATTGGTAGGTGGTGGCGTCCCGGGTTAGGATTGTTATTTCGAAGAGTTCGGATTTTAGGAGCTCGCTGAGGATTGCTTGGCCTACTGGGCCCGATGCCTAGATTTTGTTATTTGAGAGCGCTTTTTGGGTATGTGTATGGGGGGACGAACACCAGCTATGGCGACTTTTTTGATGATGATATCGTAAGTCATGGTTGGGATGATGACGATTATTTCTCGAAAATATGGTGTATGATGTACAGTAACTAGGTAGATGATGACAATTGAATGAAATGAGATGTACTGTTTCCTTGAGCTTTTTATACACAATTATCACACATCACATTGGGGATTTTCTCTTTCTCGTCCCGCTGATTATGGGCTGACGAAATCACACCACTCAGTGTTCCGATGCATCAAAGGCCAAGCGATATCAACACTTGATTTTAAAAACTCATTGCTCTGGGCCGAAGTTTTCGTTTATCCTTTTGTCCTAGATGTATGTTGTTGGTTTTGTATAGTTCGATGGAGATGATAGATGATAGATGATAGATGATAAATAATACATGATACATGATAGATGTGGTGTATTTTCCGACATTTTTTCGCGTATGATGTTTAATTTACTCACCTACCGACCCTCCCATCACTTTTTTGGCTAATTGAGTGTAACTTACTCGACCAGAGTTTTCAGTATCATTTTGCAATAATACTAGAAACATCGCACGAGTTTGAGCTCAATCGCTCAATCGCTCCTGATCTCCTCCACCACCTGCCTGCCTGCCTGCCTTCGAGGAAAGGAAAGCTATCATCTATCCTTCTATCCTTCACTGACTTGTAATTGCCCATTCTGTTCCAAATCCCATCGTACTTGCCCGGGAAAGATTCACAATACGAATTGTCATTGTTTACTCGTCTCGTCGCGATTTCTTTCGCTCATCCCGATACTTCCATCCTTCACGATCCATACCAGATTAAATCTTTCGACGAATGCTTGTCAGTGTCTCTCTCGGCTTTACCACTCACTGGTGACATTCTTCACTAAGGTTTGGTTTGGAGTCGTTTATCATACAACGGGATTATACTCGCTCTACGGACGCTGAAAATCACATCAACTTGATCCGATATGGGTGATAATGGTGATAATCACCCCAGCCTCCTCGAAGACCTCGATGCGTCCACCAGCTCGGACCAGTCTTCCACTCTTGCATCCGCTGCTGATGACGAACCAAACATTGAATTGGGTGATAAACTATTGCCGATCAAGATTCAGCACAAACACATTATCAATGAAATCATTCGTACTCATGGGCCGCCCGAGACAGAACGTTTGAAGCGCATACTGGGCGAGTATTTTCGTGGAGATTCATATCTTTATATCAGTCTCTGCCCTATCAATGGTGATATTCAAAATGCCTTCGCCTGCATCGAAGGACCTAACCTGTCCCCGTATGAAGGGGGGATCTTCTGGCTGCACGTTTATTTTCCGGCGAATTATCCCAGTTACCCACCGAAAATGCGTTTCTTGACACCCATTTGTCACCCAGACATCGATGGAAATGGAGACTTCTACCTTAAAGAACTTTCGTTAGAAGAAGATGGATACGTTCCTCATCTTTTAACACGAGACATTATCTGGTCGATATTTGATCTGCTTGATGAGCCTGATTTTAAGGAATTTGAATTTGAGAAGACTTGTATTTCTGACTTTGATGAGTTCTTGCAAAAGGCAGAGTCTTGCACACGAAAGTATGCCATGGTTGATGAGCCAGATGAAACAAAACTGGTGAAAGATTGGCTAGAACATTTCGATCAACAGCCCGAGGCCGTCCAAGGATCCGACACTCAGGAAACGGATCAGGAAACGGATGATGATGCATCCCCAAATGCTACTGTTGAAACATGCCGGGTCGCTCTCATCAACTGGCGGCAGCAGATATGGGAGACGCGCAAAGAGGATCAATTCAAGGATATTGAATTCATCATACCGGACTCTGCCATCATTACCATATCTACAAATCTGGATAGACTTTTCACCAACGAGATCCAACTTGAGCAATTGGACATGGAGGAATGGGATGCACGCACGCAGTTCCTAGAAGACGAGTCTGATTCTTCTCTTCGCCAGTTATTGAAGAATGTGTGCGATCACTGCGTAAACATTGTTGTTCAGCAGTTGGAGAAGGAAAGAGAAGACGCCATGCGAGTTACGATGATAGATAAACATGAGCAAACCTGGAATCCAATGTGGTTCAGATAATGATGTGTGTTCGAAGCATGAGGGGTCGAATTATAATTTAAATCACAAATTAAACAAGGCGGGGATGGCAGCAAAGGTTCCAGGAGAGGCCGAAAGGCATCAGCACGGCGATATCAGGGGTATGTATATCTACGAAGACGTAGTCAGCATGTATGAATACGTAACATGGCAAGGCGTACTGACGATAACCTAGGATGAATCACTTGTGAAGGCACAGCAACGTCGTCATACCAATGCGACGCGGCGTTTGATACGGGAACAAAGGGAAAATATTTCTGTGTAGGGAATCCGAGTCATACGAATATATGACACTTGATCGCATGAAGTTATCGTTCTGGGTTCATCGTCTTCTTTACTACATTATTGTGAGTTTACCTAGACATTATACATGGACGTTGCATTCAAAAACTGTATCTAATCTAGACTTCAACAGCATTTAAAGCGTTCTCTCGCAGCTCACCTCAAGGAACTAAATGTAAACTTCTGGTTCTTGAAAAAGGCACTACGTTACGGGTCATCCATAATCCCTCTTTCTTTTTCGAGCTTCGAGTATCATGGAATTTTGCAAAGACATAGGAATATTCCGGTCATCTTCACGGATTAGGTAGACTGACGGGAATCACCGATATAGCTTTTGTTTAAAAACTGGCAAGACTCTAATTTCACTTCAGACTCCAAATCACTGATCGTTGCATTGCCAAGATTACAACGGTATTTCTGTGCAGTGTTAATCACAATTACTGTTTATACATCAGCTTCGAGTGCTTGAATCGAATTATTCACATTCACAACACCATTGGAGCTTTTCTCAACAGTAGCTTCCTGAAGAATGATCCTCCATGCCTCACAATGATATCTTGGAATTTTGCCCCCCTTTTCCGCCTTGAGCAATAATTTCTTTTTCTATATTCCACATGCTCTCATTTTTTTTCACGATGCGGAATATCATCCTCCATCAATTCAATGACAGTATGTTTTGGTTGGAATTCAATCATGGCCTAAAAGCTCGGAATTCGATATCAGGTTCTCGATGCGATTCTTTATGTTTTCGAAAGTCCCCTCAAAGAATTATAACATAGTCTACATGCCATAAACCCCACGTTTCGCTTTGTTCCATAGAGATATCTCTCATCCTCCAATCTCGGAAAAATTTCCTTCGATTCCGGAATATTTCCTCTTTTTTGCTTCATTTAGTATGAGGTTCCTTTTCCGTCTTTGTCTCTATCATTTTCCTGTTAGTTAAAGTGGTCAGGATGTATGGTTCGGAAAATGCCTATGTCCATCCCCCTTCAAAACAAGGTCACATGGGCATACCATTTGTGGGATGCTTCGAAATTCGATATCAGGTTCTCGATATGATTCTTTATGTTTTTGAAAGTCCTTCGCAAAAAATTATAATACCATCTACATATCATAAACCTCACATTTTGCTTTATTCCATAAAGATATCTCTTATTCTCCAATCTTGAAAAAATTTCCTTTGATTCCAGAATATTTCTTTTTTTTTATTTTATTTAATATAAGATTCCTTTTTTGTCTTTGTCTCTATAATTTTTCTATTAATCAAAATAATCGGAATCTATGATTCGGAAAATATCTATGTTCATCCCCTTCAAAACAAGGTCACACGTGCACACCGTTTGCGGGACGTTTCGATTTTGCCATGGCGTACCTTTCGCCGTCGAACGCACAGCTTCGGGCTACCTTGCCACCGGCTTTGGAACCTGGTGGGTGTTCTCTTGCCCATTCGCAGTCGCAGTCGCAGTCTCACTTACAGACAAGTGTACGCACGCAGTTGGGACCATGGGCACAGTGGGGTCATACTTCGGCTTCTTTAAATGGTTTTGAAAATGTGGAGCGCCCCAGATTGACACATAGTGTTACGACGAGTGAAAGATATCACTTAAATAAAGAACCTTTGCCGGCGATTCCTGGTGTTCTGGAGAGAAAGCTAACTGGGGGTAGTAGGAGGCTTGATGGGAGGTTGAATGAATATGGGGATCCTGTTCCGAGGCCTTCTATGGACATTTCTGGTTCGAAGAGTTACGATGGTGATACGACACATGAAAAGGAAACGATGTACAAAATGGAAAGGTCTCAGTCTTCGCCCGAAGCTAGGACTTTACCTCCGCCTCCGGATCCGCCCATGACGAAATCGGCAACGAAGGTCATGCAGAGAACGGGCTATGATCCCACTATGGAGATAAGAGAGGGGAAGAGTCCACAGTCGTCGCTACATGTAGTCACAGATCAATGTGACAATTCTGATAGCGATTATAGTCAGGAAGATGGCATGGATTCACCTTTAGATCAACGGAGCCATGGCGTTGCTTCTGTTCTAGTTTCTCCGATGCAGAAGGATGAGATAACTTTTTATTCTCCCAAAAACAACTCTAGCAATGCATCAATTCCAGCCACCTCGACACCACTAGTAATATCACCGGAATATAAAGAACGAGTATCAATGTTTATGCAAGGCCATTCAAAAGTACCGAATAATAATCAAAGTTCACCATGCGCCAAAAATCTTGAGGACTTGATAGATCAAGAAAGAATGAATTACGAATTTCAATTTCATCGTGAGTATCCACCAAGACATGGTCCTCATAATGATGATATCGCACTCATGCCACCGCCGCTAGCGTTGCCACTAAAGCAAAGTCGACAAAGCTATTTTAGCGAAAGTCCAGAAGATTGGGAACCACGAACCCCAGTTATTCCATTCTTGGACAGCGGACAACGGCAGAACATGCATATATCGTCTACAGTCTCATTTACATCATCCATGGCGGCACGAAACACAACACTGACAGAAGCGAATAACCCTCACAAGAGGACTTTTTCAAGTGGTAAACACCCCATGAAAAGTCCCTTTCCATTTCTTACAACTCACAAAACACCAGACTCTTCAAAAGCGACAGGATTAACAGGGTCACTGGGCGAGAAGTTCTCGGTCGCTTTCAAAAGACTATCCGGTGGTACGAAAACAGTGCCGATTGAAAGAAATGGGGTTATTCCAAATTCCAGGAGAAGCGCGACAGGTCCAGATACACCAATGCCGAAAAAACGGGGGTTTATGGGGATCGAGGGAGCTCCGGGTGTGATACAGAAGGGTAACGGACATCTTCATGATGTGGTAGAGAAGGTAAAATTGAAGGTTAATAAGAAGGAGAGGAGGAGGAGGGAACTGAAGAAACAAATTATGGTTGTCGGGATTATGGATCAAACTCCAAGTTCGTTGCCGGTTTCTCATGTGTTGTTATCCTTGATACTCGTTTCTCGTCAACAAAGTACTAATTGTTTTTTGTAAATAGATGGTAGGGCATCCGAATGGCTTTGATATTGGACACGAAACTGTGCAAAAGGCGTAGTTTGATTTAAGACAGCAAACCTTCGACCAGCAATGCAGCTCCACGAACTTGCTGAAGTTCTCGCTCGCATGGCACTACCAAGTACATGTTTTCAAAAGGTCAAACATAGGCCGAGTTTTGGTTGCACATCATTGGTTGTGTTAGATCAATAGATATTAAAACACTGCTCCTACCCTGGGTATATTCTCTTGGACCAGATTTGAAACTGTATTGTATACTTACTATATACGTAAATGTTAATGATGATTTCGACACAGCGAACACTTCCGTCTAATGTGCTCCGTCTAATGTGCTCCGTCTAATATGCTGTGTTGAATCAACCGGAATCTTTTGACCGAAGTCATTTGTTCCGGTCAATATGTTAGAAATTCGAAGTCGTTGTCATCCCATGGGTGAAGAGATGTGCATGATTAATTCTTCCGCCGACGAATCATGTTCTCTAACAACATAAATAATGTACCTGCAGCACCAACCCCGCATCTTTGTGCTACCCTCACAAAAGCTTGGAAAACAATAGCCTTCGTATTCAAAGTGCTCATGACTCTTCTCTCAGATGATGCTCTTGGAATTGTCTTCTTCCTTGAGATATATTGATTCGCGACCTTGACTGATATTTCTGATCGTTATCGGGTCGGTGAACGATGTCGAGGTAAGTTGTTGATCTGCCAACCCCTTCACGTGCCATGAAATCCACAGTTTCACGGCTTCATCCTCCACATCCCCGCGCTTTCCATAAGCTTACCCCTGTCTAAACTCCACTTCTGCGTAACTAGCGGCGTAGTAGAAGAAGGAAGGGTGCCACTCTCCGGAGCGAAGGCTGAGCTGTTTGAAACAACCTTCAACTACTCGAGTACTCTTTACTAACTGCGTCGATTTCATTCAGTTCTTTCCACTCAGATCATCTCGAATCCATCAATAAACTCATCCAATTGCCGATTATGGGTGGTGAAACCTTACCAAAGACAGAGCTCAAGAGCTCATATCCTCTCAGGTCCGAGGGACCCAAGGGTAAATTGATAGCCAATCTTTACAAAGATCGAATTGGTCAATTCTATGCCACTGGACAATATGAAGAGAAGAACTTGCGAGCGTATGCCACCGGAATTCCCTCTTTTCTTACATTAGCTAATTGATGATGGTTGATAGAATGTTAAACGAAGGAGTCGCATCTGGGGAACCACATGTCAAACTTTCGGTCTGGGATGCTCCGGACCTTACTCGACCTACTTTCAAAGATGCGACGAGCCACGACTTCAGATCAACACATATTGGTGAATCTTTTGGTCCTTCATGGTCAACTCATTGGTTCAAAGTACAAATAACGGTGCCTTCAGAGTTTCTGAAAAAGGACCTCTTGGAGTTGCATTGGGATGCGAACAATGAAGGAATGGTATGGACTGAGGATGGTCATCCTCTGCAGGGATTGACCGGAGGTGGTGAGAGAGTCGAGTGGATCCTGCCAGACAAATTTCGCGATGGAAAGGAACATACAATCTATATTGAGATGGGTAAGATACAAACATTGATTGATATACTTACCAATGCTAATATCAACTGTAGCATGCAACGGAATGTTTGGTAATGCCCCTGGTGGAGATTCCATCCAACCCCCGAACCCGAATAAATATTTCCAACTTTCAAAAGCTGAGATTGTTGCTGTAAACGTGGAAGCCCGAGCTTTGTGGATCGATATCTGGGAAATCAATGATGCTGCTAGGGAATTTCCATCAGATTCATGGGAACAACATAAGGCATTGAGAGTTGCAAATGAAATAATTGATGCTTTCGAGTTAGGAAACCAAGACTCAATCCTTAAAGGCCGGAAAATTGCACAAGAATATTTGGGCGAGAATGTCAACTCATCCAAGGTTTATGAGACTGGCACAACGCCTATTGTTTATGGTATCGGTCACTGCCATATTGATACCTGTTGGCTTTGGCCATGGGCCGAGACTAAAAGAAAGGTTGCTAGGTCCTGGTCGAATCAATGTGATCTTATGGACCGTTACCCTGAGCATCGATTTGCTGTCTCACAGGCTCAACAATATAAATGGTTGAAGGAGTATTATCCTTATGTGTTTGATCGAGTGAAGGAAAAGGTCAAACAGGGAAAATTCCAACCTGTCGGAGGCAGCTGGGTCGAGCACGATACTAACTTACCCAGTGGCGAGTCTCTTGTGCGCCAATTCTTGTATGGCCAAAGATTCTTTGAAAGCAATTTTGGAGAGAGATCTAAGACATTTTGGCTACCAGACACATTTGGTTACTCAAGCCAGCTTCCTCAGCTGTGCCGTCTTGCGGGAATGAAACGTTTCTTTACTCAGAAGCTTAGCTGGAACAACATCAACAATTTTCCCCACACCACATTCAACTGGGTGTCCCTAGATGGTAGCCAAGTCATTTGTCACATGGCGCCTTCCGAAACATACACTGCAAATGCTGATTTCGGTGACGTAAGAAGATCAGTGACACAGCATAAGTCGATGGATCAAGACGAGACCTCACTTCTCGTTTTTGGAAAAGGAGATGGTGGTGGAGGACCAACTTGGCAGATGATTGAGAAGCTCAGACGTCTTCGTGGAATGAGTGATACTGTTGGACTTCTCCCGAGAGTTCACATGGGTGACTCTGTGGATGATTTCTTTGACCGCCTGGAGAAGAAGGTTTCCGAGGGCCAAGATTTGGTGACCTGGTATGGTGAATTGTACTTTGAGCTTCACCGTGGAACTTACACGTAAGTTTTCTTCTATTCAAGAGTTACAATTTTACATTTTATCCTGACATCTCCCAGGACCCAAGCGAACAACAAGCGCAACAACAGAAATTCGGAGATTATGCTGCACAATATTGAACTTCTTTCAACAATTGCAAGTCTTAAAAGTAAGGACTTTAAATATCCTAAAGAAGATATCGATTTTATGTGGGAGGCTGTATTATTGTGCCAGTTCCATGACTGCCTGCCGGGATCTTCTATTGAAATGTGTTACGATGACAGTGATGAGGTACGCGAAATGCAATTAGTTTAAGCTTTATACATACTGACACGCAATAGCTATATGCAAAAGTATTCAAGGCTGGTGAAAAGATACTCGAAGAGCTCTACAAGACCTTGGGTGTACGGGAAGCCGAAGACTCATCCGAGGATGGTAACATTGTGGCCCTTAACACCATGCCATGGCACAGGAGAGAGATCGTTCCGCTTGGTAATAACACTGCCGGAGTTGCTTGTGGACAAGGTAATCTCTTGAACATCAAGACTTTCAAGATTGCCGAAACACCAGAAGTTACCGTCAAGGAAGTCAGGAGAGGTGTTTTCGTGTTACAAAATGATCAACTCAAAGTCGAAGTCGAGGGCGGTGTTATCACATCTCTGTATGATCGACAAGCGGAAAGAGAAGTCGTGGCCAAGGGAGGCAAAGCTAACCAGCTTGTTATATTCGATGATAAACCACTTTATTGGCAAGCTTGGGATGTGGAGGTTTTCCACTTAAACTCTCGCAAGGAATTACCTCCAGGAGACACCAAGATCGTTCAAAGTGATGCCCACAGAGTTGGCGTCATGACTGAGACAAAAATTAGCGAAGACAGCTGGGTGAGGACTCGTATTAGTCTATCCGCCGCTTTCAAGGGTCAACAATCTTACGTTGAAATGGAAAGCGAGGTTGAATGGAGGGAAAGTATGAAATTCCTCAAAGTCGAATTTCCTGTCGACGTTCGAAACACCGAAGCATCCTACGAGACACAGTTTGGTATCATTAAGAGACCTACTCACTATAACACTACGTAAGTCTAACTTCCCTATATTCCGAGGACTATATAGCTAACTAGAGATAGCTGGGACATGGCCAAGTTTGAAGTATGCTGTCACAAATTTGCCGATCTTTCAGAGAATGGATATGGAGTTTCCATTTTGAACGACAGCAAATATGGTTTCGCTACTTCTGGAAATATGATGCGCTTGTCATTGCTTAGAGCTCCTAAAGCTCCCGATGCACATGCAGATATGGGTCGTCACCACATTCGTTGGGCTATCCTACCCCATCAAGGAGCTCTTGGCTCAACTACTGTTCGTACGGCATTCAACTTCAACAACCCATTGAAGGTCTGCAAGGCTTCCAAGGATACTCATGCAAGCGCATTCGAGAGCCCAATCAAACTTACTGGAGATTCATCATTGATTCTAGATACTGTTAAGCGCGGTGAAGATGATGAGGATGTCAGTCGTGGTGAATTGAGGAAGAGGAAGGGACAAAGTGTTATTTTGAGAATCTATGATAGTTTGGGTGGAACCAGCAAGGGCACGATTGAGACGACGCTGGATGTAAAGAGGGTCTGGAAGACCAATGTCTTGGAAGATGATGAAGAAGAACTTAAGATTAAGGAAGGAAAAGTCGATATCACTTTGAAACCTTTTGAGGTTGGCACGTACAGGTTACAGTTGTAGGTTCGGAGTTGGATTTATGAAGTTATGAGAGAGAGTAAGGTGGGAAATAAGGATGGGAATGATGGGGAAGAATGATCGAATTGGTAATTAGATATCATAATAGCCTTTTCTCTTAGTATATCAATATCACAGCGCATTTCACAGATTATCAAATGGAACATCCGGTAGAGGTAGGGTTGGGTGAATCATGATTAAATAAAGTGTAATAAAGTAGCTTGTTTTATATTCTATAATAATACAGCTCATATGATTATTATAAATTTCGAAAGACTACTTTGACATAAAAGTAATTTAATAATTATTAATTACAATTATATAAAAAATGAAAATTTATAAACATTCATTTATTCATTATTATTCTTAATATAAAATTTTATTATCAAAGTAAATAAATTAAGAATTCCAAAAATTCATACTCGTTTAAATTTTCACATATAAAAAAAATAAAACGTTAACTGTTGTGATTAGGTACTACGCTTTTCGTGTAACAATGCCCTACGTTATGTTATGTAAAGCGCCCAACCCTAGATACTTAGGTTTGAGTCCTCTCTCGGTGAAATGAGGCAGGACGATTGAGATGATTAGTATGTTTACTTTTACTTTCACTTGCTCGCCATGTGATGAAAAGCTCGCTGGATAAACTTGGGGATTGGAAGATACGATTACATTGAACGGCAAGAAAATTTTGGAATGTGTGTCATACTTCATATTTCATCTCATCTTATCTTATCTTATCATCATATCTTAACAGCATCGCGAGCATGTCTCATCAAGTGAACATAATACATAAGGAACGCCAAACCCATGAAATAGAGCCCCCAACTCCCACGCCGCCACCTTGTTCACTCGTACAATCATACCACCCAATGCCCATCTATAATCATTTACATCTTGCCCTGCTCATCATCCCCCAAATCATCCATATGGACGCGCGCCCACGGACTCCTCCTTCTGAGTCCGCGCCCCCATCTCCCCAATACGTATGGAATAGGCATTAGCAAGATGGCTGCAAATCCCAATATGCTGCCTGCCCAATGCACACCCAGCGCGTTGAACATCTGCGTTCCGAATAGGGGGAAAGTACCCCCGATCATGTTTCGCGCGAAACATACACCAGCTAGCGCACTAGCTGCGTATACTTTGTAGGTATCTTCGATGTACATGAAGGTCATTTGGATAATGGTGTAGAAGGACCAGCCGTAGAAGACGGAAGCGATCATAGGGACGATCCAGTGAATGTGGCCTGGTTGCGCGGACCACGCAAACCAGAAGAGGGAGATGGGGAAGACGACGGAACCGACCATGCTCAGTTGGACGCGTGCCTCGGGTATGTTTTTGATGGTTCCGTCTGCGGCGGTGACTCGGCGGATATAGTATCTCTCTTGCCACATGTGGGTTATGGGGCCGATGAGGGCGCCGACGCATACTCCTAGGTTGGCGAGACCGGTTTCGATGGTGTTGAAGCCGTAGCCGTCGGAGAAGACGACGGTGAAGGCGCCGTTGAAGAGAAATGCTATGCCGAAGAGATATCCGTTGTAAGTGGCTGTGAAGAGAATGACGGGTTCGGTGAAGAGGAGATGGAATGGGCGAGTAAGAGCTGTAGCGAAAACTTGAGTGGCAGGCTGCGTGCGCATTTCGAGTGGGACGTCGAGATTTTGGTTTCCCGTTTCTTTGCGTAGACGAGCTGCGCGACGACGGAGGAGCACAGAGTGTCGAGTCTCATTGAGTGATAGTGAGACGCACAGGAGTAGGAAAAAGGCGCCAGTGGCTCCGCACATGGCCCAAAGAACACCGTGGAGTCCGTGCAGCTGTGCAATGAAAGAGAAGACGAAGACTCCACTTGCTGATCCTCCAGCCGACGTTATAGTGTAGATCGCCAAGGGCATACCGGTATGTTCGTGGTGGAACATGTCGGCGATTGTCCCTCCGATATTCGCTGCGAGTTGTTAGATGAGGTTTTTGTAATCTGCTGGAGAGTTGGTGTACTTACTGATTGATGCAGAAGCAAAGAATCCCGTAATGAATCTTAGGACTACAAATCCGGCGATATTATCGACCAATGCATTGCCCAACAAAAGCAAGGTAGTGATGAAGAAATTGGCAAGGTACACAGGAGTACGTCCATAGTACTCGCTGAGAGGTGCCAGAAGCATAGGTCCAAATCCCAAACCAAGCACATAGATAACCAAAGGAAGCGTAGCGACTTCAGCTGAAGTGCCGAATTTTTCCTGAAAGTTGGGGATCGCTGGGGAGTAACCTGAAGCTATCCTAGACAAAACTGTTAGTATTTTGAATGATCACAAAGGTCTGAGAATTATCTACCATAAACAACTAAAATTTGCGACAGTCAAAGATAGAACAATTGACCATTTTCTCCATGAAGACCAGTTGAGCGGATTTTCAGGGTCGTTTGGGACGAATTCAACTAAATCCGCATCTGTCTGCCCATTTGTCCGAATGTCATCGTGACGAACATTGTTCTCCACCTTTTCGACATCCATGTCGTTTGGAGTGAAAGGAGAAGAATCATGAATCTCTAACTGTCGTCCCATGATTATGAATTGCCGTTGAAGATAGTGTGCAAATTCGAAATCAGATAAAACCAAGCATTTGCCAAGGTGTCGGCGGGCATTGGCGTTTTTATAGGGAAAGACACGATTGAGCTGTGGCAATTCTCCAACGTATGAATGTTGTGATTCAACGCACGCACCTGGTGAAGAGGAACTACTAATCAAGAAGCGTGAAACTCCACAGGAGCGGATCCCTCTGTGCCGGTGGATAAGAAAAATCCCGCCACCTTACAATTTTGAACTCCTCATGATAGGGAGTAATTGTTCTTATTTGTCAAAACGCCCCATTTTCAAGTTTTTCTCTTCTTCCCTATCACCGATTCAAAGCTCGGAGTTTCATACTCTCTAAAATCTGGCAGGCTGGCAGTTTTATAGTCTTGGCTGCACGAGAGTTTTACTATGAGTTATTTGCCGTGTATTAAACTACGGAGTCACAAACCCACGGGGAACGAGGTGTGGGGGCGACTAAACTGCGGGAAGCTAGGTTCAAGCATTTTGACTAACTGGCCTAAGTAGCCTCAAGCCCATTTTTCTTCAGCCGGTGTGTATCATACACAGATGATTGGTGCGAAAACCTGTAGTGGTTTTAAGATCAATGCGCGGATGGACACTTCCCATATCCCAATCTTGATGGAATGACCTACGACCTACCTAAATTCGCGATAGAATGTGATGAATTGTTCATTATTTTTGCACAGTTCTGTCTGTATCCAGAGAGAATTCGGGACCTCTAATTTCTACCATTTCATCCAACGTTTGCTAGGCTCAAGGACTCCAAAGCTGATCTGGGTAACTCTTCAATGAATGGCGAGTCGCGATTAGTCAGTCTACTTTATCCACCACTAATTGTAGAACATTGTAAAATCAGAACGTGAAGAGTTCGAAAACGCAACTGATAGACCACTTGGTCAAACAAACAGTAAGAACTCCCTACTGGCGAATAGGTAGACCAAAACTAGCATTCCGATATCCAGTTCTAATTGAAATTATAAATGAAATTGGATGGCGGAGCAGATTACTGAATTACATTCAATGCAATGCAACAGTAACATCGGCAACCTTTTTCTCGCAGTGGAGATGGAGAGCCCGGTTTTGAGCCACTCATCAAATGTTTGGATAAACACATGACAGCACGCATGCTGCAATCTGGGACCCCACGGAAAGAAAAATTCCTGATCAGGGTACTCCGTATACAAGGGCGAAACCTATTCAATGGTATCTTGGAATTGAAATGGAGAGATGGAGAGAATTTCCACAAAGAGTATGATAGTTCCACTCCGAATATCAACCGTTTCCAATCCACACATGGACAAGTGAAAAAGTCCGTACTGATTCCGGCCACGACATCCATCAAATTCCATGGGGATGTCTTGGGGAAGCTATCCAGAATCCAACACTCCCACATAACCCACACCGATAGATTGATTCCAAAGATTGATGCCAAATATTTAGTCGCCATGGAGAGTAAGGATGGTCAATCGACGGTCAATGATCGATAGTAATCCCACATAGTCAGGGGAAATCATACCCGTATTTGTATTGAATTGCGTGGCAAACGAGAATAAATTAATATAATTCTCTCGTTCGTCTACCACTGTGGGAGCACCCTGAACATGATTGTTAGTATTAAAACTTGTTTTCATGTCAGTGTGAACTTCTCTCTCGTACAATCGCACTAGTTACGTGTCAGTATTAACATCTACAACCATTGATTGCATGGCGACCTGCTGTGGTTAAACTAGATCCCTCATTATGGATCGTGCAATATTCTCCGTTACATATCCTGCATCGCAACTGAGTCGTCTGTATACATTCGTGACACTGTGACGTTATTAGCGAAGAAACCCAAAAATCGTTCTCATATTATCTCACATTGAGTCCGCAGAAAAAGCAGCTTTTTGAGACGCCAAACTATAAGTTTCTGTTAGTTGATTGTCGTAGAGGTGTGAGAACGCCAAGTTGTCTAAACTTCCACACGTTCTTGGAAATTTAAAGCAACCGAGATACCTCAACAATGAAATGGACAAATGAAAGGACTGTGAAGGTATAAGTTGTTGCGGTGAAATTGCTTCAAATCCCAGTGCCTTTAGCACAAGGCATCTCGGCATTTACGAGGCAATGTTTAACACAGAGACCTATATATACCTTGATGATTCCCGACTCATCCTCCGCCACTGGTGAGCTATTGATACTACCAGCTCCTTCGTAACAATCTTCGCACCACCACTTGTGACAAGTTTCGCAGTATCTATTTTTTAGACAATCCATGCAGCGGACAATCAGCTTTTTTTGACATGTAGATCCTTCGAATGGTGTTTTTGCTGCCTTGATAGTGGAGGCATGAAGAGGAACGGGGGACAAGAGTGGGAAAAGGACCATGGGCGATATTCCAAACACTGAGGTATCTTTAGAACTCCCGCAGCTACTACATTCATTTAAAGAACGAGTCGCTACGCGCGCATCTATGCGATTTTGCGTACGGTTATACCAACGGCCAGGGCTGTCACGTGGTAAACTTGCGAAATGACGAGGTCCTTTGC
The DNA here is from genome assembly GCA_025389085.1 of Sclerotinia subarctica. Classification (NCBI taxonomy): domain Eukaryota; kingdom Fungi; phylum Ascomycota; class Leotiomycetes; order Helotiales; family Sclerotiniaceae; genus Sclerotinia; species Sclerotinia subarctica. Next base: position 3,485,453 of record QRFI01000004.1, on the reverse strand, counting down.
AAGGAAGAGCATCAAAACTAATGATCCCTTCACAGTAGGTCATGATATCTGCCCAATCGTTGTGGACGACCTTTGAAAATCCAATCCTACTGCCCGGATGCCAATTTTCACCTTCACGTAGCGTAGTCTCTCCTATAACATTTTCGGATCTTCGGTCCCAGTATGCCCCAAGCTGCGATCCTGAGGACATCATCCCGTAGTTGGGTATTGTATCTATAGGTGCAATGCCAGCGGGATACTTGTTCACATGCCTTCGAGGTTTTACTACTTGTGGAACATCCTTGAAGCCAAAGATATATAGCCCTTGGAGCCGAGGCGTATTCTGCGGCCTTGAAGAGCGACATGCATATTTTAGAGCACCCATCAATTTTGCTTCGTTAAGCGTTGGCACTTCGCGGATAGATAGAAGGCGAACATTGTACGAGTCGTTCAAAATGATTTCGGTGACCAAATCCGAGGGAACTGAAAGTCCATCCAGTATCAGGGTTTGGACATCAAGGAGTAGATTTCGACTGCGGAGGCGATTGAAAATACCTCTTAAAGGACCGCCATAGAAGCTTTGGAGATGTCAATATACAATCTTCTGAGTTAGGAGTGGCAAAGCGAACTCGTCTTCAGTCACATTTTCATCCAGTTGTACATTTCTCCAGATCTGTCCACCGTTGTCAATTGATCCAACGTCGGACTTTACCGACTTGACGTCTGAGAGCTTCAAATAACGGAAAACATGTGGAGTCTTATAAATGAGTTCTTTAAAAGATTTTGAGGTAGCTCCCAGAGCTAAAAGAGAAGAAACCGGAAGATGAGGTGTGGTTTGGTAAAGAATCAAAGTATTTGATAGTAATCGTATGAGAGAAGTTGGCAATTTGTCTTTGGTATGTTGAAATTCGCACTCCATTGAATCGCCTATTGAGAGTAGAAGCGATGTCCCTTTATGTAAGAATACCAAGAAGCTTTAGGATGAATCTTTTGAATTGCTGCGATGCGATAAGAATAAACCAAAAATCAACCAAAGGGAAAAATGTGAATGCTATAAATGGAACTCATTTCGAGGTCATTCATTCTATTAATATCTTCTTAGTCAGACAATGAGCAATAATGCTGCCACGGGTGGATACACTAGCCACAATTACAATTGCTATCACGCCACATATCTTATCGATAAGGAGAGCCACACCACATGTTACAGGGATAACATTGATCATACTCCGTAGAAGGATCCAGCATTATCTGACATATCAGTTTCTACAATACCCGATCGCTTCACAAATTCAGAGTTCTTCTAATATTTGATATACAACATAACCAAAAAAGAAGTTATTTTACACTATCGAGAATAATCTATCTCAATTTACTTCACAAAAATCTCACCATACCAATTTTCTGCTCTGTCCACGGGCAACATGGCGGCGACTCCAGACATCTCTTTGAAATGGTCATCAGTCTATAAAGTTGCCTCAAAAGACAACGTATCTCTGCCCGGTGATAAGATACTGTTACCGCAGTCTGCTCTTGAACAGCTATTAGCAGCATCCACGGTTACGGTCAATTCTAACAGTCACCCAAACAATGTCGCATTCGATCCATTCAATCCATATTCTTTAGCAGCAGCTCGTATAGAACAGTCGCAATGGAGAGACACTCAACAGCAACTACCTCATCCTCTCACATTTAGGCTCGTCAATTCGAAGAATGGGAATGTGGTACATGCAGGAATCCGAGAGTTCTCTGCAGATGAAGGAGAAGTTGTCCTGAGCCCATTCTTGCTTGAGGCATTGGGAATCACTGCGCCCACACGAAAACCTACGCCAAGTCACAGAGTCGAGAGCGGGACAGGGTCCCCTGGTGCGCCTATAGACCTTACACTCGATGAGACGATAGACCTTACAGACGAAATTGAAGAATCTGCGCAAATCACCGTACATGCGAAACAACTATCTAAAGGTACATATGTGAGGTTAAGGCCATTGGAAGCCGGGTATAATCCTGAGGATTGGAAATCTTTACTGGAAAGACATTTGCGAGAAAATTTCACAACTTTTACAAATGGAGAAATATTAACGGTTCCAGGGTCAAAGTCGGAGGAATTCCGATTTTTGATTGACAAACTCGCGCCTGAAGGAGATGGGATTTGTGTTGTCGACACTGATTTAGAGGTCGATATAGAAGCGTTGAATGAGGAACAAGCCCGAGAAACCTTGAAGCAAATCATGGCAAAGGCACAAAAAGCTCCAGGAACGGCCCAAGGAAGTTCGATTGGTGGAGAAATAGACCTATGGAAAGCTTCGCAAGGACAGATTGCTGAAGGAGATTATGTGGATTATACTTTACCTTCCTGGGATCGATCAAATGACCTTGAGATTGAGCTGTCGCTCGAGGATGATGGCGATGCGGAGATTTTTATTAGCCCTCAATCAGCTCATCAAAGAGCAAAACCGCGAGAAGATGAGCATGTTTTTGGAGATTTCTCAGAAAATAAAACCAAAAGAGTCGTCATACAACAATCAAACGTGGAATTAATAGGAGCCGATGCAATACTAATTTCCATATACTTCCGAGGGTCTGGAAGTGAGTCACCACAAGCGTTACGAAAATACTCTCTTAGAGTAAAATCGCTTGAGAAAGGAGCAAGCAATGGATCTTCAAGTAATCCAGTTTCGCTCGATGAAGATACTGAAATGCATGGATCTGATGAAGAGCAATGTAAAAATTGCCATCAATGGGTACCAAAGCGGACAATGATGCTTCATGAAAATTTTTGTCTTCGTAATAATGTCTCATGCCCTCATTGTAACAACGTGTTTCAGAAAAAATCTCAAGAATGGCAGGATCATTGGCATTGTCCTTATGATACTTTCCACGGAAATACACCAGCAAGCAAAACTAAACACGATTGTGTATTTCACGAACCTCGCCAATGTCCCAACTGTCCCTATGAAGCAACAAATCTCAGAGATCTTGCTACCCATCGTACTTCTGTATGTCCCGGCAAGGTTATTCTATGTCAATTCTGCCACCTCGAAGTCCCCCAAGAAGGCGACCCCTTCGATCCGTCCCCTGAAAGTCTCATATCTGGGCTCACAGCCCACGAGCTCGCTGATGGAGCTCGAACTACGGAATGTCACCTTTGCAGCAGGATCGTTCGACTTCGTGATATGTCAACGCATCTCAAGCACCACGAACTTGAGAAGAACAATCGATTCAAGCCAGACATCTGTAGGAATGTCAACTGTGGTAGAACTCTAGAGGGTGTGGGTAAGAACGGGGAAGTAGGAGCAGGTTCGAGGATGGGTCAAGGACCGGGTAATGATATGGGTCTTTGTAGCATTTGCTTCGGTCCACTATACGCTAGTATGAACGACCCGTTAGGGAAGGCGATGAAGCGTCGTGTGGAACGAAGATACTTGAGCCAAATTATTACTGGATGTGGCAAGAAGTGGTGTACGAATCTCTATTGTAAGACCGCAAAGATTAAAGACGCCAACGGGCCTCAGGTGGCATTAGCGGTAAAAGATGCACTTCCCCTCATTCAACCATTGGTGGCGCAAGTTGAGGATAAGACCGAACCAATGTATTTCTGTGTGGATGAAAGTAATCAGAAGAGGAGGAATTTGGCGGAAATGTTGGCCATGGAGCCAGGAGGTTGGGATTTGGAGTGGTGTGTTGCAGCTTGTGAAGCAGAAGGTCCAAACCTTGATAAGGTCAGGACATGGTTGAGTAATTGGGCTCCAAGAAAAGCATGATGGAAGTTAGATTCAGGTAACAATTAGTGTGGTAAGCGGGACTGGGGTATAACATAATACTAATTGCATAGGCGAGGAGTCATGGTGGATGGGGACCGATATGATACCAATTTATAGGTCATTAATTGTATATATATATATATACAAAATTTATCTTTTATTTAAATGGATGATTACTTCATCTTACATTCAATAGTTAATCAGTCAGACACTAAAACTAAAAAAACCCCTCCAAATATCCTTAATGTTAACCGGATACACTCGAAAGTCTTCACAAATCCCAATGCTCTAAAAATCTCACATCATCCACACACCCCTTATCTACCTCCTCTGGGGTATCCGTCTTGACTTCTCCCCAGGCACCAAATGCACCAAATATCCTCCCCCCTTCAATCCTCCCCCGCAACACTACATCTACATCTCCAACCAATAAATTACTTTTAACTAACTAACATTTCCCTATCCTATCACTCAATTTCCATTGCAGACTGAAGAGGACGGAATATACGCACACGTAATGATAGCTTTAAATTAATCTACCCTACCCAGTGCGCTCGCTAGGTATCTATCTAGTAGTCATTCGTCGGTTTTTGGATCTGGGAGATAGGTTTATTACTGGTGGTTGTGTGGACTTTTTGTAGGTGGTGGGTGAGGTTATGTATGTAGGTATGTAGGTATGGTTCTTATTAGGGGGTTGGTGTGGATAGATGGATGGATGGATGGATTAAGATATAAGATTAATAAATAAATAAATATTCTCTTTTCCCTCTCCTGAAATTATTCTATTGATATGATTTCGTCTTTTCCATTATTATTGTTATTATAATTATATTATTATTATATTGTAATTATATTATAATATATAATCCTCAATCAATAAATACTAATTCAACTCCTTTTTCATTTCCTCCCATCGCTTATCCATATTTCAAAGTTCAAATTCCTACATTTTTCCTCCTTGCTTGCTTACATAGGTATCCGCTTGTTATGACGCGGAAGGATATTTTTTGGAGTATGAATATTAAATATTTTATTTTTTTTTCTTTCTTTTTTTCCCATGCTAATGGCAATTTTTGAAAGTGTTCGCTTGCTTGGTGATTTGATTTACTGATAGATTAATAAATAGATATTATTCTAGAGATTCGTAAAGCTCGAATCTTACAAAGCACCCGAGTTGTTAGCTACTATCTCCGTAGTTTAACACTCTCTGCATCTAGATTGTAGATTCGCAATATGATAGCTTGATCATTGATACTGTCTGTACTGACTGTGTTTTACTTTTATGATGGAGGTTTCCAAATTCATTAGCAGATAAATACCCACCGAACCATTTGTAAGGTTGCTGTGATTCTCCTCAAAATATATCTGCGAATGCTATTTTCAAATCCAGATATATTCGAATTCAATGCAGATTTGGAATCCCGTCTCATGATCAGTTCGCATCTTCTCTTCATACTTGATTGACAAGCCAATGTCGGATCTAAAAACAATAATTACTGTTGATACATAAAGCTCGGCAAAAATATAACACTTCTAGCTATAGTAGGCCATGTCACTTCTGAAATCATTGAAGACGTGACTTCGAGAAATTGGAACGTGCTGAGTAGACTTTAGGATAGAAAGATCCTAGAATTACTTCCAGAAAGAGTAACAATGATTAATATGGCATCGATAACTTTCCTCGTGAACTAGTCATCTATATTGAAATATTACTAAATTAATCGCTATAATCATATTACAAGCCCCTCATTCTCAAGCTTAAGAGTCAAATTAGAGAAGCTATTTTTCTGCAGTCTGGTATAGAAACATACAAGTTTGTAGTCCGAAGTTAAGACTAATTGAGTTGGTGTGTAGCTCAAGATGAGATACACTTGAATGTGAATGATCTGTTTTCGGTTTTACTTGAAGCTTGCGAGCTGGGAATTGGTTAGGGCTATATGTACGTAGGAGATATTGATTGTAGAGGCTGGCTTGAGCGTTGTAGCTGGACCTGATATGATGGCTATTGCTATCATGTCCACGGTGTTGTATCTTCTCTATTAACTAGTGAATATACAGCTGCTACAACAAGAAGTTTGTACAATATATGAAGACATCGAAGAAATTCGTACTGATCCGTAATTGAGCAGTTGAGCATATATTGCATCATGTGTCAATAAAGCAACGAGGATAAAAACAGATATTGGAGGGCTCTCACCGCTAGAAGTCCTCTCAGAAGACATGTACGTGGATGAATATCATCTTCCTGCGTGTATCAATATAGAATTTATTCACTTAGCAATCACCACAAAGCGGAATACTACCCGCAGTACTTCGGATCGTTGGTTTGCGAATGGTAACATTAAGTATACGGAAGCTGATGTAGTCCTTGCCTGATCTGCTTTCTGTCCTTCAGTTTAGGTAGAGCTACTTGCCATTGTACCGGAAGAGTTAACTCATTCAGTGATTCCAACTTTGCTGACTCCAGCAATTCGGCCATGAGATACCAATTAGGCTGGTTCAACTGCCGGGGAAGGAAATCCTTCATTTTTTGATGGACGCAGGTAAAACATGTGTTTCAGGTATGATAACTTCTCAAGTACTCGTACAGGATCTTTGGTAAAATTCACATTAATCATGCATCAAATTTCCAACCAGCTCCAGGAACGAGTTCCCAAATTCAGATACTAAGTAGTGTGAGACTTGTAGCAATGATGAAGGGGTTATTAGCTGTTAGCCTATTTTCCCCAAGCAGAATCGGGGTCTATAGATTCAGTGAACATTCTCACATTTGCACTTGCAGCTGTCAAAAGCTGTATACTTGGATCTATGCTGCGACTTCAAGATTGCAGTATATTTATAACCTTACATGAGCATATAAGAGCTGTTGTAAAGATACAACTATGATGCATGCACAGTGAAGCGTGCTTCAACGTAAAGGAAATGGATTGATTTGAATCTCACGAGCCTTCCATGACTGACAAGAAAAGCATCAGCCGAAACCTGCCTAAAGTTATGAATTTTGGAGAAAATCGACGTGATATCCTCAATTAACCCAGCCTCAATGTAACCAGCGTTGTTGATCAGGACATCCACGTCGTCGTAAATCTTGAGTGTCTCTTGGACTTTTGCATAGAGTTCAGCCTGCGAATCAGTCACGTCAAGCGACATGATAACTGCACCGCATCTTTTAGATGTTTGATGCGACCCGTGGATCCTTGAACGCTGGCTATGGCTCGGTCTCCTCGGGCTAGAATGCTAAGAACAAGTTCATCTCCTCGCCGAAATCGGATGAGCAGCCCGTGATAAGCCAAGTGAATTGTGTTGTGACTTGGTTGAGATCTTGTTACTCGAGAGTATTATAGAACGGTGTATAGATCTTTTGAATATCAGATGACTGTGACGAATTGTGGAAAGCTTGGAGTTGTTGGCCAAGCTTTAGTCTCAGGGGATGCATTTGGTCTACGCCTCCATGTGCCATAAAATAAGTATGGTTCATGCCGCTTGGAATGGTTGGGTTTCCGATGTCTTGCAAGAGATAAGTAACGGTTGTACAGTACTCATGCTTTCGAAAAGTGGTACAAACAGAGACACTTTCATTGGCTCATTTCAGCCTCTTCACTCCACCATCTAAAGTTTTCTTCTTTTCCTGGAGCGAAGCGAAAAAGCCTCCACGGCAGTGGCCAAGCGGAGCGTTATCCATTAAACCTAGATAGTTCAATACTTTCGATTAATATAGGAGGGACTGTTCTGACTCGAGACATTTATCCAATGGCATTATTCCTGCAGAGCTTTCCGAGTAGAAGCATAGAGACTTCAAGACTCTCTGTCACCTACGAGACACGCAGCAAAGTCCCCAACGAAAACATGACCATCCGATTGTGTCGCCATTGAACGAAAAGCAACAGGACAACCGGGAGTTTCTCGGGAATGAACCTGAACCATCCCATTATCAATGTCTCAGTTCGGACAGAAGTACCGCGAAAGCATGCCAAGGAAACAACAACCCCGCAAACTCGAGCAGATCTACAACCTCTGACTAAAAACAAACAAGTTAGTTACGTTACGTTACTCCGTACAGACGTTGAACCGACAGTCGGAGTCGATGCAATTATCCGCTTTATAATGAATAAATAAATGAATGACCTCTGTCGTGCATGGTCTGGCCTGATGTGAATACTAGGAAATGACGATTCGACGAATAGCCATGAATTCCATCGTGGTATACTTTCCACCTTCCACCTTTTAGTCAGGTTGGTCGCTTGATACAGGTATGATGATCTCATGCGCCGGCGATTGCATATCAAACCGGCATGCTTGTGCAGTGAATTGAGAGGGGATCGTGGGGTAAACAACTGTTAGTATCTCGTTCCTGGGAACCCGATGATGGCCCAGACTTTTATGTAAATAGGAGGGCATCTCTTCGAAGTTTGATTCTATCAATTCCCTAGATCTTTGAACGTGGGCGAGAAGTAAGGTTTTATCTTCCCTCAATCTTCTATCAACTCTCCCAAGTCTAGTCCGTTCAATTCAAAGCAAGATTCTAGAGAGTCCTGAAATCATCATGAAGGTCTCCTCTAATCACCTCGCCGCTGCGATTGCATTCTTGCTCTCTGCAGCTCACGCACAATGTCCAGATTATTCACAATATTCAATGACACAGCATGCACCACTCAGCAGCGGAAAATACGCTCTATCGTGGATGCGACCCGAGCCCGCATGTCGAACCTTCAACTCCTCCATCGTCGAGCAAACCATCAACGATATGAAATCCGTAATCGCAGATCCCGATCTCTACCGCATATTCCAAAACTCCTTTCCCAATTCTCTAGATACAGCCGTCAAGTGGAGAGGCTACGCGGCCAACAATTCGGAGGAGGAATTAACCTTTTTGATCACGGGAGATATCGATGCCATGTGGCTTCGAGATTCGGCAAACCAGATGCAGAGTTATTTGCCATTGTTGACGAAGAATTCCTCTCATGATTCTCTGGCCAGTCTCTATCGAGGTGTTATTAATCTCCAAGCGCGATACATTATCGAAGCACCATACTGTAATTCTTTCCAAGCTCCAACCGAGAGTGGAATTGCCCCTCAACAAAACCAACCAAAGCCAGATACCTTTTCGCCTCCAAAATCCACAGATGTTGTCTTCGAATGTAAATATGAATTGGACTCCCTGGCTGCATTTTTAGAAATCTCTACGGATTACTATGATGCCACGGGTGATATCTCATTCTTCCAGAAGTTTAACTGGGTTAGTGCTATTGAGACGATACTCTCCACCACCGAAGCCATGTTGATCGGGACCTACTCTGCAAACGGCAGTGTGAACGCAAGTCCATACACATGGCAACGGGAAACCGTCAGTGCCACCGAGACACTCGCCAACACAGGAGTTGGAAATCCCGTACAAGAAGGTACTGGACTAGTGCGCTCAGCATTCCGACCCAGTGACGATGCGTAAGTATTCCCTTCGTAACAAGAAACACAAGAAGCAAACTCACATACATCAATCACCATAGAACCATCTATCAACTTTTCATCCCCGCAAACATGATGTTTTCCCGCTACTTGGAATCATGCAGTAAGATCATGGCGGGCATCTACGGACAACAAGATCTCGCAACCCACATGCACGACTTTGCAAGTAGCATTCGAGCTGCCATCACCAAATACGGTATTGTGCACGATCCCATTTACGGACAAGTATACGCCTACGAAGTCGATGGATTTGGTTCCTGTAAGTTAACTTTCCTACTTCAAGTCGTGGATAATAATGATTATGATTATTCTAATATGATGTAGCGAATCGTATGGATGATGCCAATATCCCTTCTCTTTTATCAGCGCCGTTCTTGGGTTATCTAAGTGTAAACGATACCGTGTATCAAAATACACGTAAATTTATCCTCTCGAAAGATAACCCCTATTTCATGCGCGGTCCCGTTATTAACGCGTAAGTTCCTCCCTCTCATCCCCTTCCATCCCCCCTCCAACTAACACCCCCCTCCCTCTAGAATCGGCGGCCCCCACGTCGGCCCCGGCCACGCCTGGCCTATGGCAAGCATAATCCGCATCCTCACCACCTCAGACCCCAACGAAATCTACAACACCCTAAAAGAAATCATCAGTAGCACCGACGGACTCGGATTAATCCACGAATCGATCAATTCGTTTGATCAGCATCAGTGGAGTCGTCAGTGGTTTAGTTGGGCGAATGGATTGTTTGGACAGATGATTTTGGATTTGCAGAAAAGGGGGGGTGACGTGGGTGAGGTTTTGGGGAGGAGTTTTCAGTAGGTGGGTTTAGCTGTTGGTTTGGTTTGGTTTGGGTTTGGGTTTGGGAGGTGAAGGGGAGGGGAGTTTGGATGGCAGAGAGGAAGGATGAATAATGGAAGAGTGAATGGATGAATATTGAAAGAGTGAATGGATGAATAATGAAAGAGTGAATGGATGGAATGGATTTGCGTCTTGAGGGTTAGGTAATAGGTAATTAACTGGATTTGCATGTCACTCGCTCACTCACTCTTTTACTTATGATGTGTAATGCAGTTCTCGAATCAGAAATAGAAGAGGCGAATCACTTGATATGCTGCTAAATTACATCAGTAGGACATGATTTAAATACTCTTGTGTCTTCGCCCCAAACATACATTCGGTTTCGAAGTAATGATATAATAGCTTTTGAAATCCAGTCACCAAAAATGAAGTTACCAACATCACAAACACCACCAAGAAAATATTTGCTAAGAAATCATTCATTGAAAAGCAGAGAGTTAAAGTCTATCTGTAAAGCAGTTCGCAAAAACACAATCCATATTTTCATCTTCCCTTGCCTTTTCTTCTACTACTCCCACTACCACTAACAGGTCTCCTTGGAATTACTCGCTCTCGTTCAGGCTCTCGTCCCTCTCGTACAACTGGTACTCCCCTTCCTAGCTCATCGCTTGAATCGGATCCCTCGCTGCTATCTGGGATTGTTATCACCTCGTTTCCTCCCCTAGGAGAAGTACGATGTCTGAGAGAAGAATCAGAAGGGATCCTATCGGCGGCAGGATAGCCTTGTGGTGGGCTACGTGTAACGGAAGTATAAGAGACATCAGCGGGACCTGGATAATTACGACGACTCGAGGATGATTGCGTGTATTGTTGCGAAACGGGCAGAGGCTGATCAGTGGTAACCTGGTAATCAAAGGGATCAGCGACATGGTATTGAGAAGAAAGAGGTGTCCGTTTGTTATTGGTAGGATTCCAGCTTTCCTCTTCTGGCAAAGAACGACGATGACTGTTGGTGTGAGGGGAAGTAGGCCGTGTGCCGTCAGAGAGATGTCGACTCATACCTGTGGTTGAATTGCCACCATGCCGTGGTGATGAACGAGAACGAGATGTGTCCCTATCCGAAGGATGGTAGCCACCAATTGGAGTATACGAAGGTCCCTGTGGTCCATCAACAATGATTCCAGGTCCTGCAGAGGGACTGTGGTGCGAGGAACTGCCAGATTTTCTTGTCGATTTTCTTTTCCTTGGTTCACTGGTTGGCTTCGGGTCCAAAAGAGAAGCAATATCAACAGTTTTTCGATCGCTGCGTCGTTTCTTTTCCGCTCCACTTCCACTAGATCCTTTTTCTTTCCGGGCAGCTTTCGCGGCGGCAGCAGCTTGCATACGAATCCGTCGGCGTTCCAAGGCATCAAGTTCTTCTTGAGTGAGCTTCACATCTCGTCTCCCTTTTTCTTGCGCACGTCGAATACGAGCCAAAGCACCTTGTACTATTGCTTCCTCTTTGTCCCCTCGTAGGGCCAATTGTCTGTCATCACCCTCCTGGTAATCGGAATCTTCAGAGTCGGAATCGGACTCGGAAGATCGCTCAGCCTCATCATAAGAATAACCCCTTCTAGGCCTTGTGTTTGAAATATCTACACCCGTAAAATGCAGTGGATCGCTCGCAAATCGTTTCTCGCCCAAACGTAACCCAACTCCTTGTGTATCTGTATCACCCTCGCTATCAAGCTCCTCCACACGCGACTGCTGCCAATGCCCTTGATCCTGCTCCCACTGCCTTCTCCTCCTGCTTCCCTTCGCCCCTGATGGTCTTCCCCATTGGGGCATAGATTTGGGAGATTGCGGCCGACCGTCTAGACCGCCTCCCCGGAAAAAGCCTCATCGATTGGTTTATCCATGAATGAGGCATGTCCTATGATGCTAACTCCACTTGCTCCAATGAGCCAGAGAAGAGTTGTGAATGGTGACGCAATGATTCCGAGAGGAACTGCGACGATTAAGAGACCAGTGTAAAGTTGCGAGGATGTAGCCTGGAAACCAGCAATATTTAAATCTTGACCCTCGAGCTTCCCAATCGCCCACATACCCCCAACGGCGAGGATGATGTCGAATAAGAGCAGGAGATTGGTGAGCAAACTGTAGATACTAAGCATAATAAATAATGCAAAGTAGTTGCTGGCGAAGTGTCCAAGGTTGTAGTTGACTCTGGACTGAACTTCACCGAAGTTTGCCGGCTTGGAGAGGCGCTTGAAGTCGAAGAACTCATTTACAGGCTTGAGGTTGGCAAATCTGGTGGATAGAGATTGTGCTCGCACACCAGAAAATCTGTCGGACAGATTAAACCTGGACGCGATAACGTCGAAGGGTATATTGATCCGTGACATTGCGACGTTGAGAATGATGCAAATGCGTGAAGAAGGTTTGATAGATGTAAAGGGTTCAAGTCCCAGATCGCGGAAAGCTGTTCAAGATTCTTTTATTTTCGTCTTTGTTGAAGAAAGTTAATGGAAAATGGTTCTTTTCCTCTTAGTCTGTCTTTTGTTTTTGAGATCTGTCAATATAAATAAAGTTCTGATCAGCATCCGTCATCGCAATAGGCAGAAGATAATAATTTCGACTCGGAAAGAAGTGAACGAAGTCGATTGGTCATGATAGAGAGACTTACGAGCGAACTGTGTATGAGTGAATGAAGATTTAATCCGTAGATCTTTTTGATGGTTGGTTGATCTTGTTGTTGTTTGAAGTTGTTGGAACTCTTGTGATAAATTTATCCCTCGAGCAAACCAACGAACGATTGGCCCCTTACACCCCTAAAAGCCCCAGCAAAGAGCTCCCGGGGGAGATGAAGAATTTAAAAAGGCTCAATAAAGGAAGTCCGGGCGTTCAGCCAGGGGGAATGAAGGGATCTGAAACACATGCAGCTTCGAGAAGTTCCCTTTCAACTTCTGAGATGGATGCTTTTGAAGGAGAAGGAGAAGGAGAGGAGGAGGAAGATCAAGAAGAGAAAGAAGGAGGTAAGAAGGTGCGTATATAAAAGCTCAAGTGGGATCCAAGCGGAGTAATAAGTACTTGTAGTACACCGTACGGAAATGTATATGGGTGCGGTGAAAGGTTTTGGATAATCGGCAGGTTTAGTCTTGCTTACGAGCAAAGGGCGGGAAGAGGAAAGAGCACAGGTAGAAATTGAAGTATAAAACCGTGGACTTGCATAATGCATGAAGCTATTCAGCGGTTCCTGTTCATCATTGGAAACAGCAAGGCAAAACAGCAAGGTAGTCCCATACATAAACTACACATACCGTACATAGCCATGCATAAATACATACATAAATACGATCCCAGGGAACATCTTGTGTGACCTATTGAATTGTCGGAAAGATGATGATTAAGCAATGTAACCATCACCCAATAGCAGAGTGACCTACCTCCACCTACCAAACTTCAAATTCATCGGAATAAATACTCAGTAGCAGTTGATATATATATATATATCATACTTATTATGAAATAATACATTATTAATTCAATCAATAATCATTCCTCTGCCTACCAATGTTCCCAAGTCTTTCGAACCTATCAAAACACCCCTCTGTCTTTTGGAAAAGGGCTCTAATCCACAAGTCCAGAACTAACAAATTTAAGCGGTGCCTTAGTTATCCTTACCGAATAAACCTCGCTGTCATCTATTTCAAGAAAGTAGGATAGTATTAATAACAGAAGGAACGCATCTTCCGTGTGCCTCTTCTTTTGGATCCTTTTCAATTCTTCCTCTCCTTCTTCATCTCCGCAAGATGAGAGGATCTTTCTATACCTTTGCCATATTGGCCTGCCTTTTGGCACTTGTCGCAGCATGGAGTAAAGAAGGTGCGTCGGCTTATACAGTCTATCAATATTCCACATTTCTGCCCAATCCGACACCTTGCGTCTTGTACTCCTTGAAATGTATCAATTAGCTCACTCATAGCAAAATACAGATCAGGAAATCTTTCGTCTGCAAAACGAAGTTGCTACCCATGATGGAGATGAGGTTACGTTTTATGATCTCCTCGACATAAAATCATCTGCCAACCAAGAGGAAATAAGAGCTGCATACAAAAAGAAGTCTCGTACTCAACATCCAGATAAAGTCAAAGCTCAATTCATTGCCGATAAATCCACGGGAAAGGGCGAAAAGTCCAAGAACAAGAAGCCAGGTGTCAGAGTTTCGAAGGGTCCTTCCCAAGCTGAAATCAAGGCACATTACCAACAAGCCAGCGATCGATTCACACGTTTGGGCCTGATAAACAAGATTCTCTTGGGAGAGGGTCGCGTCCGTTACGATCATTTTTTGAAGAATGGATTTCCAAAGTGGAAGGGTACTGGTTATTACTATGCTCGGTTCCGTCCTGGTTTTGGCTCTGTGCTTGTGGGACTCTTCATCTTCGTTGGAGGTGGTGGGCATTACCTTGCCCTGTATTTGAGCTGGAAAAGACAGCGCGAGTTTGTTGAAAGATATATCTCATTCGCCAGAAATGCTGCATGGGGTGGAAATGCCAATCTCAATGTGCCTGGCCTTGATGGAACCTCGACACCTGGAACAGATACCGATGCTGATGCCGATGTTATGGCTCAGCCAATGAACCGGAAACAGAGACGCATGCAGGAGAAGGATGCCAAGAAAGACAAATCTGAAAAGAAAGTCAAGAAGGTCAAGGCATCCGCACCTGGAACTCCAACAACTATTACCGGACCAAAGAAGAGGGTAGTTGCTGAAAATGGCAAAGTGCTCATTGTTGATTCATCCAATAATGTATACTTGGAACAACCTGATGAGGATGGTAAAATGCGAGAATATTTGCTCGACGTAAGTTGATCTCTGTATGTTCTGGAAACATTTCACTAATACGATTTAGCTTGACGAGCTTCCTGCCCCTACCATGAGAGAAACTGCTCTTTTCCGCTTACCAACCTTTACTTTCAACCAGACGATTGGTCGTTTCTTGAACAAAGCTCCAGTTGAGGAAGAACATGAAGAGATAGAAGAAGTATCCAGCAGCTCCGGTGCCGATGACTTTGAAGTTCTCGAGAAAGTCAAGACAACTGCAACAAACGGCAATGGGAAAGCAACAAGAAGAAATAAGAAGAATGGTCGATGAAACATGGGAATATTTTTGGGTAGAGGTTGTAACAAAATATTTGTAGTTTAGAAAAAAGTTCCATCATATTTCAATTTAAGAAACATAAGCTTCAGTAGCCATAAAGTCAATGGCTGGTTGTGAAGTTCTTACCACATGATGCTTAGGTGTATAAGCTTTGCTACGTCCAGAGATGCTGACCAGTTAACAAGTACAAATGATCTCTAGGTAAGATCACCAACATATCAGCATCCACAATTGCAATGAGGAAGAAGCCAGTTGAATCAGCATGACCCTTCCATTGGTTGGCCTACTGAGGGGAAAGGGAGGAGCTGAGCCTAGATTCTTTCACGTGAAAATAGTCCCCTTGGATTTCTTTACACTTCATAGTTCTATTCAATCTCTGGTTTATTAAGCTTGGGGCGATATGCTTGGCATTGAGGAGTTGTTATTATGCTTCTACTTGTTATCTCTCACACATCAAAGGATATCATGTGTCTTCTTCATGTTTGTCTTCATGTTTGAAGGGCTTTTCCTTGGATCCAATCAGGCAAGGAAACTAGCGCATTTACTGTACAGCGGACAAGCTTCCGCAGCTATTTCATTCTAGAACGTTCTTGATGTCCTCTAGATTCATGCTTAGTGAAATTCCTCAGTTCTTACTCTCTTTTTGTCGACGTATATCAATTCACCAAAATGGTTGAGGTTCTGAAGGGAAAATAGCATGCATGCGTTTTCCTTTTATTGAAATTTAAGCGAGAGCGAAAGGGGTGGTCAATAAGTCTCAATAAGGCACTCAATAGAATTACTTCTTTTGTCATTGAAGTCACGAGATTTTCACTATTTATTATATTTTCATACATTCTGTATTTGGATCCTTTGAAATCTGAACAGGTTCTCTACTAGTGTAAGAGAAGTCTTCGAGGTCTAGAAAATAATTTTTCTGTAAGGTAAGTGAATATGGTGGGAATCGTAATAAATAAATTTAGATGAGTTTCTGTCAACCAGATTTGTATTGCACATGGGATGAGATAGAATTTATACTCAATTGGTCTTAACTTGAAATGATAATCTCACTTTGCCGAGGCAAGGTACCGAATGCACATCTTGCAAACAAACTGGAGATTGCTTCTCCCAACCTTGTAATGATCTATTGGTATTGAGCAACAGCTCTTATCATCATGTCTAAACCACAACATGCATATAAAATTACCTTCCTTCAACAGAAATTGTTCCAAAAACCTTTGTCGCCGCGAGCCCTTCTCTTTTCTCGCTTCCAAGTCTATTGAGACCTTCAATAGGGAAAACTCCTAAAATCTCAATAGAAACACTTTCCTTCAAAGATTCTTTTGTCAGTAGCTGCGGAATTTCCGCTTCTTCCTGAACTACGCAAAGTCCAATCATCTATAAATCACGCCAACTTCGATGCTTTTGACACGATCTCTTTTCTCCCTTCCCCTACCCATATCCAATTTTTAAGATTTTAACACCTACACTCACTACTACAATACTTTTACCTTCAATCTACATTCATTATGAAGTTCACAAACGCAATCGCTCTCGCTATCTTGGCTGCCACCGCTACCGCCATCGCTGTCCCTGAGCCATGGTGCGGAAGGTGAGATATCTCTCTTTCCCCTTCGATATATCTTTTACAGGAACATTCGTGCTAACATACTTTTAGACCTGGTCAACCATGCAAGCGTGAGGCCGTCGCCGTCGCTGCCCCCATTCCAGAGCCATGGTGCGGACGTCCAGGTCAACCATGCAAACGTGATGCCGAGCCATGGTGTGGACGCCCAGGTCAACCATGCAAGCGCGAGGCTCTCCCCGAAGCCTGGTGCGGACGTCCCGGTCAACCATGCAAGCGTACTCCTCTCGCTGAAGCCGAGGCCGAAGCTTGGTGTGGACGCCCTGGTCAACCATGCAGCAAGAACAAGCGTGCTGCTGAAGCTTTAGCTGAGGCTTTCGCTGAGCCAGCTGCTGAGGCCGATGTCGATGAGGCCGTCATCAAGAGATGCAACATGGTTGGTGGTGCTTGCTTCGAGGCCAAGAGACTCGCTAGAGATCTTGCTGAGGCTACTGCTGAGACCAAGAGGGATGCTGATGCTTTCCTTGAGGGACTCAACATTGAATCCCGTGAGGGTAGGTTATTAATTTTCCTTCTCTTCTTTTCTCCCTTTCTCGCTATACTCTTCTCAAGAAATATCTGCTAATATAATCCCTAGTTTCCGAGATCGTCGCTCGCGAGGCAGAGGCCTGGTGTGGACGTCCCGGACAACCATGCAAGCGCTCCCCAGAAGCCGAACCATGGTGCGGACGCCCTGGACAACCCTGTAAACGTGAAGCCAAACCATGGTGCGGACGCCCTGGCCAACCATGCAAAGAGAAGCGCGAAGCCGACCCCGAAGCTGAAGCTTGGTGTGGACGTCCCGGACAACCTTGCCGTGCCGTTCGCCGTGCTGCCGAAGCTATGGCTGAGGCGCTCGCTGAGCCCACCGCTGAGGCATGGTGCGGACGCCCTGGTCAACCTTGCAAGAGAGAAGCTCTTGCAGAGGCAGAGGCCAATGCTGAGGCATGGTGCGGTCGTCCCGGTCAACTTTGTCGCAAAGCTAAGAGAGATGCGTTCGCTTTGGCATATGCTGCTGATGTTGCGCTTGCGCAGTTGTAAGCGGTTGTCTACATACCATTGCGAGAATCGCACCAAAACTCGACTTGATGATGAAACGCTGCTTATGGATTTCCGTCTCGTTTCTTCAACTTTCTAGTCGACAGATTACATTACTTTATGGCGATTCAACCACGTATTTCTCAGACGCACACCTTCGACCTCAACTTTTTGCATTTCTTTTTATCTCGTTCGGTACATACATGCGTATACAGAGCAGACCACAGATAGCGCTAGACTTTTGCGCCTACACGTACAAAAACTTCGATTCATGTTTTTCTTAACATTACAAATTTTGGATCTCAGGATTTATACTTTTAAAAAAAGACGATATCCTTTTTTTTTCACTTCTACGCCATCATATTATTTGATAGACGGGTAGGTATCACTTTGGGATACCATTCAACAAAACATGGGTTTTGGGATCTTTAAAAGCAAGCATGGCAAGCATGGCAAAAACATGGCCAAAAAACAAAGATTTCTTAACTTTTTTTTCCAAAAACTTTTTAAACATAAGATATAGATGTTGGATACTACTGGGACTAGATCCCCTGCTGGAGCTTTTTTCCTTTTCTTTTGGAAATGGAGATGGAGAGAGAGAGAGAGAGAGGATTCGGGTATGGGATTGGCCGTCGGTCGTGTTTGATATTTTTGTATATTTTTTTTACACTTTTACTTTGTTACATATTTGCATAGGTATTTACATACTTTTGTATGCTGGGGAAATGGGATGACATGGTTTTGATAAGGCTGGGTGCGGACTGCGAATTGTAAGGGTGGATTGCAGAGGTAGTTTGTGGTTCGTGCTTAGCTTCGGATTTATGTCATTTTATTTTATTACTCTTTTCCCCCTGTTGATGGGTTTTTGGGTGTGAGGTTTTGTGATTTATGTTGTGAGAGTGAATATTTGTGTTGTGATGTGATGTGAAAGGAACTTATGGTATTATTTCGCCTCGGAGGATACGGATTTTCTTTTTTTAAGAAAAAAACTAATTAATGGCTTGCTCACTAATTCTCATGCTCCGCCTTGAATAATACGTCTACTTCACTGAACTTTACACATACCAATTTCTGATCATCTCCCCCGAGAATTGGAAATCTAATTGTTAATTTCGAATTTCAAATTAGCCGTTACTTATTATACTTATTCAAAACCCGCCAGAGGCTCTTTCAACTGATATTCTTACTGGTCCTCGCTGAGACTTTGATCTTATTTTCCCCTGAGTCCTGACTGATCGAGCTACAGATGCTAATCGTTGGGTTATGGAGCAATATACATGATTTATTAGCTGGCTATAGGTAGTGATGGTAGGTATGGAATGCTAATCAAGATTAACAGTCCAAGTATAGAGAGATTTCCCAATGGAATTACGGGAGCTTTGCAGTCGGAAATTAAGACATACAGACAGCCCCAAATTCTTAGATACTCAAAAGAGGCCTCTTAAATTACGATTTAGATTCAGTCGTAGAAGAGATGATGTAAAATTAATGGAGTTTTTGATATATCAAGATAGAATTTAAATCTATTTTACTTTATGATTTGGGAAATTGTGCTGGAGTAGGCTTATTAGTAGCGTGTTGATGATTAGACCGATGAGGTATCTGCTCTGTATTCTTCAAAGTTCTCATGTCTGATTAGGTAATGAATATGATTGTTGGTGTCTTTGGACTACACGGCTTGGTGGAATTGGGATACGACTTTTGTTTTGGGAATGGAGTGAATGTCTTTCTAAGTGAATCGAGGAAGCGGATATGTGAATTGAGTCTTTTAATCATATTTAGGAGGGAGCAGTTCAAAAGTATTAATAAGTGTGTTAGAAAGTCATATATATATTTATTAGAAGGGTTTAGCTTTACCTAATAAGGTTTAGTACTATTTGGTTTTGATAATCTATCTATATTACAAAGCTTGCTCTTAGTATTCTACAACTCAATAATAATGCTTAAGATCCATTCCCAACAAAGTGAATGACTTCTCGTTAAATGTTGGGCTAGAGAATACTGCGATGTCCCTACTTAATCACATCCCGGGGCTAAAAAAAATCGTCAAACCCGTTCACCACCCAAAGAGCAATAACTATCGAACGGTAGGAGGATTTTGAAGAGCATAATAACTATTTCCATCCAGACAAATATGAAGGACTGAAAGCTATTTGATTAATTTGGCTTCTCATCTTAATATCATGTGTGATTTATGTGATTTGTTTTGTAAATATTCTGGTTTTCGATTGAGAGCATTTATTCTAACATTTTCGTTTCCTTTGACATAAAATTCTGAAGTTGTAGGCAGCCATGGTTTCTGACCATCAGACCTGCTGTCGATTTAATTCCTTTGTTGTGGTGAAGTAAACCAAGTTCTTGTGATCGGTGTACACTTGTACCGTGTATTTCGGTGCTTTCAAATACACTCTACATTCCCTGAATGCATTCACTATCGTTAGTAACTCTTTGTCGTATATCTCGTAGTTTGATTCGGCTAACGATAGCTTGCGTGAATGATAGGCGACTGGTTACTGTTTCTCGTTCGAGCCTGGCTGGCTCAGTACTGCTCCTATTGCGTAGTCTGAAGCATCTGTTTCTACAGTTATTGGTAATTCTGGATCGAAGGCCAGAAGTACTGGTTCCCTTGTGAAAGCCTTCTTGAGGTTCTCGAATGCCTTTTGTGCTTCAGGCGTCCATTGGAATTCCCCCTGGTTCTTCTTAGTGGTGTCTGATATCGGGGCAGATATTTTTGAATAATCCCTGATGAATCTTCGATAGAAGTTGGCAAATCCTAAGAAGGATTGTACTTCCTTCACGCTTGTTGGTGATTCCCATACTATCTCATGGTCCCATAGCTTGTGTTCTGGTAAAGCTTCATGGCCCTTTCTTTCTTCGAAAAGTTTCCTGTACTTCTGATATTGTACTGGTATTGGCAATTCTTCCTGCTTCGTTGCAGAGATGGTTTCAAGCAATTTCTTCTGCTTATTCTTCATTTGTACAGGAGGCTCACCTTTCTTCGTTGTTAATGGAGGACTCTGGACCGGGTGTCCTATATCAATGGTATTGTTCGCCTTCAGTTCTCCATTGTATATGTTCAGCTTCGCAGGCTTCAGTGTATCTCGTTGATCGCTTTTGTTTGAAAATGATATAGTTTTCGATAACCAATCAATCTGGGGGTTGTTTGCTTTCAACTATAGCATTCCTAGAATGATTTATTGATTCCCTAGTAAAACAATATCGAATTGGATAACCTCTTTGTGTTGGTTTATACTCATCTGTATTGGGCGAGTCTCCTATGAAATCTTTCCATTTAATCCTGCTAATTGTCCATCAACTAGCTGCAATTGATATGGGTCGTTTTGTCTAAAACTGTACTCCCAAATACCTCACAGTTCCTGATACAATAAAATTTCCCACAACTCCTGAATCGATCATAGCTCGGATTAATCATCCATTTATCTTTGCATCGCAGTAAATCTGTCCTGCCTGTCCCGCAATATTTAATTGCCCTTGACCTGTTTCGTCGATTTGGTCAATTTGGTCAATTTTTTGACCATGTTCGCTGTCTTCTGTTGGTTCTTTCGGATACCCATAGTTTATCCTTTCGATAAAGGCGCTATTAGTGGTAACTCTGTACCATAGGATAGGATATTCGTCGATGAATTTTACCTCGTAAGTCTCGCCTTGTCCAGCGCCTGTCACGCTGGTACCTTCACTCATCGTTCCTTCGTCGGTATCCTCGAATTTCCAGACGCGGCGGTTCCATTCATCTATTTCGCGGATAGTCCATAGCTCTCCTAAGCTAGGATCTCTGTTAAGCCACCAATGGTTTTCTTCCATTTCCTCTTCGGTATAGATTGATGGCTGTTCTGTAGCAAGATTGGAAGCACCGACTGAGCATAATTAAGGGGTGAAGGTAGCATTAAGTTGGCCCTTGCCAAACTTTTTGTAGTAACTCCTCCTGATGATTTCTTACTTCGGCAGTCTCTGGCTCGATAGTCTGCTTTACTGTATTCGAAGCAGAACTTGTCCTTGTGTCTTCGTTCTATTTCTTCCTTAGGTAATTTGTTTTTAAAGGTTATATCCAATTGTATTGGGTCCTTATAGGATTGTTGTTATTCTCGAGGTCTTCCTTTATTTTTATAGTATTTATCACGATCTTGGTTTTTATGAAAGTTGGAAGATCGGTGTTTCTTTTGATACTTATAGAGTATCTCATCCATCTTGATAGATTCCTTGATTAGTTTGTTTAGGTCCTCCCAAATATAATTGCGATCCAGTTCTAGTCTGATTTTAGACTTGAGTCTCTTCCGATAATAGCTCATTGTTGCATTCTCTTCCCATCCAGTACAACCTATATACCTCCTGAATTCCATAGCGTACTTGACTGCTGACCCTGTTTGTTTAAGGCTATAGATCTTAGACTCAGCGTTACATAATTCATTGATGTTCCCGAAAACTTGTTGTATTTCTTTCTTGAACCCTTCGAATTTCCCAAAGATAGTTTGAGTAGGATATATTCGTTCCTTAGATTTATTCAAGTTGGTAAAGTAATCCTTGAGATAAAATTGTATCCATTTAGCGGCTTTTCCTTTGAGGTAGGAGACAGCCCAAACGCTTTTGTCAACATTATAATTGAACTTATCCTAATTAAAATAAAAGTAAATCTTAAGTTGAAACAAGAAGGTTTCTAGTTTTTATTGATTGCCTATAAATCGGTCTGGCAGAGCAATTTGAGGAGTTTCGGTGACAGTAATCTCCTTAGGGTCTTCGATATCTTTTATAGCAATATCTCCGTTTTTGTTAGTACTTTCAGGGGTGACCTGGCTGGTCATAGCAGAGTTGATAGGCTGTGGTGTCTTGGAAGACATAATGTCGTTACTATCGAGTCGGTACTTGAAGCAGTAGTGGTGCTCAAAGTGTTACGAGGTCGCCGTCTAGATCATGTAGGAGTGTTCTAGGATCTCGAGATGGTTTATAATTAGGTGTCAAGTTATCTCATCCTCAGACCCTTTGTCGCTTGCCTTACCTAACCTAAAATCCTATAAACCAGCCAATTGTTACGCCGCTACAATTCCTAATCACGTAGAAGTGATTAAGAGACTATAGAAAACTATATGGTTTCTACTAAGGATCAAGTAGGGGTTTGGAATGAAGATATAAATGAGTATATTGTATGGTAACTATAGTATTCAACTAATGATTGTTCTTGAGCACGAAGCTCTATATAAAGGAGTGTTGTTTTGATTATATAGATCTTCGTAAAGGTGTAGGCTTCATTATCTGTTTTCTGATAGTGCGTATGTATAGGATCTTTGAGTGCACTTAATCGTATACTAATTTAGTAAAATCTGATTCCATATATACAGGGTCTAAGCGCAACTGTTACCTTCATAACATATAAGTAAAGAATTCAATTACTTTTTATTATTATAAAATTATTATATGAAGGGTGAAAATTACTTCTTTAATATAAGTAAAGATATAAATTGATTTTAATATTTTAATATTATTATATGAAAGGTGAAGATCACTTCTTTTCATATATAAATAAAGGTGTAGATTGCTTTAAATATTATTTTAATATTATTTTAATGTTATTGTTGGGTTGACTTCAAAGGTGTGCACACTAAGTAAATAGTATAAGGGTAAATGGTATATTGTATTCTGCTTGATTCCCTCTTGTACGAAGAGGGAATGACTACTTATAGAGGTAGTGTACATGAATTACAAGTAGCAGTGTACGTACGATTGTACATGCAAGTACTAATGTACGTACAGTTGTACGTAACCCTAATCTCATCGATATTCCGACAGTTATATTATTATTTTATTATTATTATATACTTATTAAATTATTATTATATTATTTTTATATTATTATAAGTAAAGATAAAAATTATTTATTAATTATTATATCAAAGGTGAAAATCACTTCTTTTTATATATAAATAAAGGTGTAGCACGCTCATTGCGGGTAAACATGTGGAATATATGGCTGCTCGCTACACGCTGTTGTATAAGATGCACTGCTAGGTAACTAGCAATAAAGCGTCTAGTATATTCATGTTCAGATGTGTTGAAAAACTCATCAAGTAGTCACAATGACTGTTTGACAGGTATCTGAGATATGCAACAAAATGCCAGTTTAAATACGCTTGACCAATTTGGGGCACGGCAATAAGCTAATACCAGTATTTTGATATATTTAGCTCGAACTTGCATCAACAAATGGAGGTCAGCTTAACCATTTTAGTCATCGCTTCCGCTCGCTAATGAAAGTAAACCCAAAGTGAACGCTAGTTCTTCCAATCATATATATTTATCTCGACTAGTGTAGCTTACCCCGCATTTAGAAGATGTTCGGACTGAAACCCAATTTGTTAATTAAATATTGTGGGAACTTTCTAGTCACTCAAAGCTTATTTGATGACCAGCTTGTAAGAATACTCCGTACCGTACTAAAAAATCAGCTAGCTAAAAACCAGTACAAAGCTCTCCATCATCCTTTTAAGTGATAGAAAACCCCTTCTTTTGATACCTATACAGGAAATCATCGGCACGACGGTGCACGCCTTCCACCCAATATAGCCCGATATTGAACATCTCTATATCGTCAAGCGAAAAGAGGCCAGAGTGTTCTTTCTTTAGTTTATTTTTACTCATACTTTCAAAAAGTATGAAAGTCGAACATTAGAGAAATCAGAGTTTTTTAAGTTCATCATTTTCCGGTGCAATTTGGTTTTCGGAGTTGCGGTACTTTCTGTTTGCACGAGTAGAACCAGTGTGGCCATTGTGAACAAGTGTGCACAGTAGTCGACCACTCAAACTTGCTCCCCAAGCACGCAGATTTACCGGCAGTGTAGTTAGTAATTCCATATCCATAATGGTAGCCCAATTACTTGAAATGATAACCTGCGAGCTTCAATTGGTTAAACTGGGAAAACTATAGTTGAGTTTTTTTTACGTCATATTGATATGACTTAAAAGAAACGAAATGCAGATCTTTAGGATGCACCAAAAGACTATCTCCCGACCTCTTGCCAAACTGCTGATAATTATAATTTCACACTTACTATTCTAATTCAAACTCCCTCGGAGCAGCCCGAAATCCAGACCTGCAACAAATTTAAATAAAAAAAATCATCTGACATTCACATCACATAGTCCAACCCTATAAAAAAGCTGGTAGGTAATTGATATTTTTTGCTAGTTTGAAAACAGAGCACTCGATTCTTTTGACCACAAAGTTGATATATTATTATTATATAAATAATAAATTTTATCAAATTATATTCATAAATAAAATAATTTATAAAAATCGATTTTTATTATTTTTTGATAAAAAAAATTAACTGGAATTAGAGGCAGTTGGAAGGTAGGGTACTAGACTTAATGTTAACTTATGGCCCATTCTGTCGGACTTCTCTACCGAGCTATCTACATAGTCCCCCCCATAGAAACTCGCATGCCCTGAATTCAGATTTGCAATATAAAGCCATGTATCATACTTTTCCCCACTGATCTGTTGCTGTAGTTATAGAGGAGTTGCATGACTCAAACCCGTGCAACAACTGGGATATCTGTGCTAAATATACGTTTGTAACAGAGCCCACATCCCATGAAAACTCAACTGCACCTTTTCAACCCATCAAGGAACCCTCTAAAATTAAAATACCGGCTGTAGGCGTTTGAAAAGAAGATGTGCGTTCCGGGCACTGGTCAACGTGTGGATTGAGCAATCAACTACGTTGATATTGAAATGAGCTAGCTCATTGGCCAATAGATGAAGTTGCTGTATTGACTAGCTCATATATATACGGATAAATAAATTTGAGGCTATTCGCAAATGAATTAAGTTCATACAAAATAATATATTCAATATCCCAGTTTACTGAATTATAAACTAATATATGAATATCTTAATCAAAAAGTGTATGAGAGAGAGAGGAAGAACAAAGCTATAATCTCGTCGCCTCCATTTCCAACCTCATTATCGTTATTCTTTTATATATTTATTATTTAATTAATAAATAAATAATGACATAATTTTCTTATATAGATTTAATTGTGAACCTTTCCTTTCAACAAAAATTTATTCATCTATTAAAGTAATATAATGGGCTATAAAAAATATTTATGAATAAATTAGATTGTTTTTGAATAGCTTCATTTTTATCTGAACAGGACGCACTAGTCAATACACCAAGTTGATAACAATATGTTACGACGGTAACAACTGACTAATTAGAAGAGCTTGGGCCTTGTGCAAAAGCGATCAGATTTCATGATCCCATGCGCACACACCATCAGAAAACATGTGACTTAGGCTTTTGGAGCTTGAGGATCCAAAAGGATCCAATAGGGCATGGAGATCTATATATTCAGTACGAATCTCTTTATTCAGAGCTTCGTGCCCAAGATCAATCATTTAGTATAAACTACTATTAGTTACAAATTGCATATCATTACCATTATTACTTCAGCCCCTGCTTGACGCCTAGTTATAAATCACCTCGAGGATCAAGACCACTTCCACATGATTTAGATCGCAACCCTCGTAACACAATAGCCTTGTATAGAATTCAAGCAATATATTTACTCAAGAAGAGATTCCAAAAAGACATTCTGAACTCCCCACGGCACTTCTGCGTCATGGCATTGAGATCGACAAGAAATGGCAAGTATTAGCGGGAGAAGGTGTTTGGAACATTGAGAAATCGAATCCCAACAGACTCCCCTGGAAATCCTCATTTCATAGAGTTACTTCACTAGGAATGCTAGAGTTCTGGTGCTATGAATGTTGTTGTGCAGTACAGTCACGGTGATTGACTGTAGAGAATTTGAATTCGAATTTGAATAATTCCTCCTGCGTCCCCAGAAAAAGAAAATATTAGCATGTTGGCAAAGAAGATAACTTTTGGATTTCTAGAATTTTAAATCACCAAAGTACTACACTCAATCACTTCCAATCAATACAGATAAACCAGCCAACTCATCAACAACTCCGATCAACGCAACTCAAAGCATTCCATGACGTTATCTCTTCCACCAAAATCAAGAATCGACAAATCTCCACCGCATGAGAACCAGCAAGAAAAAAGAAAAAACCACGCCGAAAGTCTATTTAAAAGATATGCAACAGAACAACATCCAAACCTCATTACTCCTTGACATCAAAAACCTAAACCAGGTTAACTAAAAGCATAATTGCACGATATGCAAGAAAGAATTCCCCAAACCCAATAAATCTATCTATGCATACCCGCTTTGAAGTGGATAGAAAGGTAATAAGTTCTAAGTTCAAAGGTGTATTTTTCAGAGGTGCAACAGAAGCTACGTACGTGTACTGCTTTGTTTGCTGTATATCTGAGACTTAATCTCGGCTGAATCGAGGCATGTTTTGAGATGTGCAACAAATAGATTTTTAGGGCTTTTCATTTGATGTAGCTTATATCCAAATGCGGCTGGAGTGGATGCGATGCCGAAAGTAAAATTTTCAGATGTGCAACAGAAGCTACATGTATTGCTTCATTTACTGTATATCTAAAACTTAATATCGGCTGACTCGAAGCATATTTTGAAGATATGCAACAAGAGATGCTCAGAGTCGTCTTCTAGGTTTCGTGCGCAAGAGCTAGGCTGGCTTGGCTCATCTGAGCTGAAAAGTTTATTCATGAGATGTGCAACACGTCGGCTCGAAGTTCTGCATTACTCGATACAGACGATGACCTAGGAATTCTGCTGGCTGGGTATAAAGTTGTCTCAAAGTATTTTTTTTATGATGTGCAACAAAGATGTGGGAGGTCTATATGATTCGTCAGTGGGGATAACATTGGGCTGGCATGGAATATGGTTACACTGGATCGAATGGAAAATTCCGCTTGTGCAACTATGGCAAGATATTGGAATTTGTACTGGGATGAAATTAATCAAGTCTTTTATTCAATCAGGATGGAATATTCTGCCATATGCAACAAACATCGTTCCAGGTAATGACAATGACCATCCAAGAGACACAGGTCATGGACTTGCTATTGTTGGGTCATGAATAGCTAATTCCTGAGGTAAGGTTTATGTCTTGAACTAGTCCGACCTGTAAAATTCAATGTACGCAACGAGTTTTTCGCTTACTACAGGTATCAACAATAATATGACTCCAAGAAGGAGAAAACAGAGGATTCAGGGGATAGCTAAAGTGTATTTTTGAGATGTGCAACAAAAGTCAGAAGAGGCTTCGTAATTGGCGAATACAGAAACCTTCGTTTGGTTGAAACAATGTAACCATGCGCTGTGTTGTGGAGATGTGCAACGACCTCTCCTGGAAGTATCAATCCCAAGTAACTGGTGACGAAAACGGTTGAGCTTCGGGAATGCTGAACTTTAATTCCAATCTTGCAAAAACTTTTCATAGAGTTTCATGAAAAGCGTCAGTATTCAAAAACGCCGAAGCGGCGGAAAAGGTAAATGAACTAGAAAAACTATAACAGAAAGCTGCGGTACGAAGGATTACTTTCCGGTAATGCTTCGGCAACAATGAATAGTGTTTACTGAACAATTACCATGAAGGGATTATGTGGGAATACTCTCGGAAGAAAAATCCTCTGCATTGATGATTTTCCCGGCGTCAAAGTTTAAAGATTGAGTTTATCCTTACGAAAGGAATTTGATTGGTCTGAATGCACTTCAGGGGATACCATATAAAAATGAAGGAGGGTCAAAGTCTTAGGTGGGGAATTTCTACTTCTACTAGCAAAAGATTGAACATCCTGTGAGATGATCGGAAAATGGCCTACTAGGGCTAATGATATCACTTTTTGAAAGAAACTTCGCGTCAAATTGGAGGAGGTACAACGCATAGATCTTTGCACGGGTATATATTTCTCCACGGATCGTATGATTCACCGGAAACATCTGATTAAGATCAATCGATGAAGTACGAGACATCAAATACAGCTGGCCCTCTATGAGAACAACAACTCTAAAGACACTGGGCAGTCATTGGAACCCCTAGGGCCTAGACAGTATTTAGTAAGGGATAAAAAGAGCTCCAAGCCTTGATTGACACAGTTTTACATAAGCACTTACAACCTCAGTCGCTTAATGAGATACTAGACAATTTTAAGGCCCAACTAATGAACAACATCGAATTGCAGCTCACACTTGTGGGAATTGTAGACAGTAGTCTTTGATGCGGTGTCGTATTTTGAGTTCGATATCAACTATATTTTCCACGACGATGCTACGGAAATTTGCCACTTGGAGCATCTGGAACATTAATTCAACGAAATTCTATCTAGGAGGCCCGAGAACTGAAAAATGACCACATCATGCTTTCTGCTTTGATTATTAATGATAGCGGGTTTCTAACGCATGGAAGCTTTCCACAATACCAAATCAGAAAGATTTGAGTTCACAATTGCTTCTTAAAGTTATCATAATGCCATATTGAGATCTTAACTAGCCAAAACGTAGCTGACAAGGTGGACGATGAGTTGCGTAATCGGAAAGGAGCAAATGTGAGAAGCTTACTATACAAGCCAATTCCCAAACACAGTCTAGCATTCCAACGTAAAGTTTAGACCACTACACTCAAAATTCGAACTCAATACAGTAGAGGTCATATCTCCTCATAACAGGATGATGAAAACAAGAAAAACTTCCCACGTATGATTAATGCGACGTTCCACTCGCAGAACTTTGTTCCATAGACTCTTGGCGGATATTGACCGATGAGTCGGCGTGAGGTTAACATTTAGCAGAAGTTTAACCTAAAGATACCGGGTTGGTGGGGCATAGACACTCACGTGCTAGCAAGGTTGTGCTGTTGACATGTCAAGACTCACTCAGCGGCGATGTGATTGGTGAAAGTTAACCTCTGTAGAAGTCCTCGCGGGTCGCCGCAGCAGAGTCTATGGCAGAAACGTTGAACGTTCCAGAGATAAGGGGATCGATAACTGGTCTTTGAAGTTGCAACTTGCAACTAGCAACTAATTCTAGCAAGCTGTAACCCTAAGATACCAAGGATATCGAATACATTACAGAACGCGCCATGTCGAAAGTCGAGCAATCGAACAAACAACTTAAAAGTGTACAATTGTGTAATTAGAGAAGGTTGAATAGCATGAATGTTATTAGAAACTTTAAAAACTTATCGCAACACTGAAACCTGTTTACGATTAGTATATCACGTGTATTGCGGGGTAGAGTTGCATCGCCATGCCTTTCTAGAACTAGGAAACCTTCCATGACAAGATTCGAAAAATCCATGTCTGCAAAATAGTGAGATTAGTGATCAGCGCCTTTGCGCCGGAACTCCAGTCATCATGCTCCAAGTCTTGGTGCATGGTCACGTGACACACGTGCTGGGAAAATAGGATGACGATATTTCCCAGCATTCAAGAACAGTGTATGATCAATAATTTTTGGTTCTTGGTATATAGATCCTGATGGACTCTCCAAGATATCGAGGTCAGCGAGAGACTCTGGACGAAAAAAATTAACCATTGTACGGAAATTCCCCAGGATTTGTGAAGATAAATGATCTCCCATATGTCAGCCCGCAGCCGGTGTTTCCTGTAGCCATTTGAGCCGACCGGTTTGCGATCACATTGTCAGTTCAATCCTCTCGTTTTGTATTTCGTTTGTTGTCCAATCTTCTCCCCATTCCATCTCATGTGATTTTCCGGAATCTCAATCTCACCACGTCAACTATCCCACCTCTCCAAAACCTTTCGCCTACCGATCCTCTATCAATCGCTCCAAGCTGCCGCTGAACCTGCTCAACAGCCCGTCGGATCCAGCTTTGAAGTACCCCTGCAATCGATCGCTATTTCTCTCCAAGAAATGCATATGTCTATTCCCATGTATACTGCCCACGAGGTGGTCCTCGAGCCCTCCTCTCTGCTCTCCCTGTCCCATCTCCACTCCCTCCCCTAACTTCATCCACTCCACCTCCACTCCCGCTTGTCTCAGATATTTCACCGTACATCCATCATACATCCATCATTAACTCTATGAAAGCTCGCTTCCCCAATTTCCACTAAGACTTTAGTCCCTCTCAGATTCTTCAGTTTTGTCGTCGGCTCCCTTTGCAACCAACATTCCTCTAACTCGTCGTCTCCCGCATTTTTAGTCCCAACACGCACTTTCTCCAACACTTCTCGAACCCCCAATTCCGGTTCATATTGCAACGGAATATCGGTGATCCCGTACTTCCTTGTAAATTCCCCCGGCGTCGTTGAGGGAAAAGGGACGTCTTAGAATGGAGGGCCAATCGGCCCAACCGAGACGATGGCTTTGACTAGTTCCGGAGCCTTGTCCACTATAAACTATGGCATAAGACCGCCTTATGAATGACTCAATAAAATTGCTGGAGCTGTACGATTGAGTAGTGCTGCGCCTGCGTTTTGCATATTTACCTCTTGGATTACGGTGTCGGGTTGGAATTGAACATTTGAAGCGTAGAAGGCGCCGAAAATGGGTTTTCCTATTAAGCCATTCTATGGTCACAACCGCCGGGATTAGCGTATTCACTCGTTTGAAAGTACGCAATACTCGCTAAAGTATGAAGCAAATATAATAAAGCCACGCCAGGCCATTGATTATGCAACCGCGCTTGAGGCCATAATCCATATTTTTCCGTCGCTGTAAATCTCTCCAAATTCTCTCCGCCGGATAACTTATCAATGTCGTGTTGCCACTTGGATTCCAAGCGCTTCTACCTCTTGCCGCCTGGTCTGGTATACATATTTAGTAACGGGATAAGAAATAAGTTGCCCATCCCGGTGATTCATTGGGTTTGTTGAGCCACTTCTGTTCGGAGTTAGATTTGGATACATAGGTATGAAGCTTATGTAATTGAGAAAGATATGTAGCGAGGACTAAAGGAGGGTACGTACAGTGCCCTGGCCATGGATGAAGACGATGAGATAAGGCTGTTCGATCCGATTTGGAACAATCTGTTCCACTTACATCTGATTAATTAACAAAGTATTATTGAGGTGGTAACATATATACCACCAACATAAAAATAATCTCTTGACGCAAAGGCTTTAATGGTTTGAGATTCACGATGATATGGTTAGAATAGAGCGGACACTACGTTCCGAAATACGAAAACCGCTAATCGAAATAATAGATGATACCTAGTGGTTAATAAAGGACAATGTTCAGAGCTTCAGCAATGCAATGATGTAACAAGATGAGTATGGCGACTGTGAATAGTATCGCGATGTTGAAAGAAAGTACTCGCTTACAATACCATGCAGTTGTACATTGGATCTGCATATATCACTGGATACACAGGAAGGCGAACAAGGAATAATATGCCAAGTAGATCGTCGTCTCATACATCCTCAAAGGGTTGCCTGAAGTTCTACCCTTGCCTTGTACGACGCGAGACTATTAAGACGTCGCTAGGGAAGCTACCCCGCACTATCTTAACACAGGCCTAATATATACGAAGTCTAGATCACTGTGAAAAAAATGCAAAGACAAGGCGATGCAATCTCGTCTAATGCTGTGCAAATACTGAATTTTGTGATGATTAAATCTATTCTGCATACTCTTTCGAAGCTAAATGAAAGGAAAGATCGAGACAATGCAATAAGTAATCCTGCGGCACCCAATGATGAACTGTTGCTAAAACCCCAACCCCCGTGGCTCGTTTGATCGAAGATATCACAAGTAAAAGAAACCAACTTTGACATGGCGTGATTAGGACGAAGTCAAAGGTAGATCACGCACTTGGCGAATGAACAAGAAACAGCACACATAGTAATTTAGTAGGACAAGGAAGACTCGGATGCAGGAAGCCTTGTTCCATACAACAACAGAAGAAACAAGCCCGAGTCGTCCGCCGAAACCAAAGCCCATCAAGGTAGAATAGAAACATAGAAATGTGAACTCTAACAAGGGAAGGAAGAAGTTTCACTCCACAGGACCGCAGCAACAGAGCACAAGAAACTCCTTCCACCACCAACTATGGGATGGAAGGGCAGTGCAGTTCCTTTTTGGGTTTATCTTGACTGAATAGTGTTACTGGGTAGTGATGAAATTGAAAAATGTTGGTAGAAAAAAACGGAGATCTTGAATCGAGACCAGCGAGCTATGAAGTTTTAGCGCTTGCCCCCATGATAATGAACTCTAACAACAGTAAATAATTCGAGCGTACGCAATCGATATCACCAAATATGTATGGTTACTTACCTCTAAAGTAGATTTCGACAATTAAAGTAAGTATAGGTGGTGGAATAAAATGCTCAAAACAATGAAAAAAAATACAAAAAACATACAACAGTAGGGATTCGCTGGTGGTCACCCACCCAACTACTAATCTACCGATCTGAGGCTTGTGTATGGCAGAGCGGACGGGATGCCCAATTCTCCTCAGTCTATGGTCGTATGTGATGGGAATGTATGTGATTGATGATATATTGTAATGATAAGTGTTTGATGTTGCTCAAAGTCTCAAGGGACCAGAGCTTGTGCAGGTACGGGATCGAAATGATTTTCAGGATCGAGATTGAAGACCAGAAAGCATCATGAACGGCACTCCGAGATGCCAAAATCGAAGGCATCTTGCAACATTGTTGAGAGAAGTGTTCACTATATATAATTAATTTCAAATAGGAAGGATGTGTGTTGGGTAGGAGGATATGTTGACGAAGGGGCTGCATGTTAATGCAAATATCAAGCCAGGACCAACATGAAATGGTTAAAGCCAGCATCTTCTTGACAGGAATAGTCAACTTAATCAATCCAGGAACATCAGTAGCCTATAAACTTTGTTCAGGCAAACTTCACAGACCCTGGAAGCTTGAAAGATTCGTATCCAAGCATGAGCCGTGTCAGCGCTCAACCTCTGAACCTTCGAGATCAATGCTTGAGCATAAGACTTGTGGTATATATTTACAAGTAATAGCTGAGATTTAAATCTAAGATAGGGATGATAGGGTGATGGTTCGAATAATTGGTTCGAAGAAAGGGGGAGAAGTAGCAAATGAGTCTGTGATGCTTGAGATTCTGCCGGTAAATAGATTGGAGAATCGAGTGACTGATTCGTGAAAAAATGACAACAATATAGAAAGATCTGATTCGAGTGTATTCATATTCGATTGGACATTAGAATTCGATGTAAGACTCCGCACATTGCGACCAAAAATTCATGTATTCTGCGTATAATCGAGGGTATCAAATATCACCGTCCAACGCCTGTCCAACTTGCTTTCTTATTTACATGACCAACGCCGTATAACTTGAAATAATTCCCTATTCTCGATGGTAGTATCTTGGATGTCGTATGTTTGATCATGAAGGTCGAACTGGCTCTGGTGCCGTCGTATTATCGGTCCATTCGAATTCTGCATAATCAGTCAATATCTTTTGCGATGATCTCCCGGATTCCCAAACGATCTTACTCTGTCTGCACATGGGACATTGTCCTTTGGAAGAATCTTGTTTAATCCACTCTACTATGCAATGCTGAATCTTTGTCAACGTTCGTTCCGTCAATCAGTACGATGTCAAAACTAACCATGTGAAAATTGTGCCCGCATTTCCCTGATACTATTTTCGACTCAGGATTAGCTGTACTGCACAATCATGAATGCAAAACTGTGAAGAGTGAGAAAAATCATACACAAACTACAATCGTCTCCAGGATATTTGCAAGTAGGACATGTGCCATCGAAATGTACCTGACAAATACCACAGACATCATCCTCATCAAGATCCCACCTCCAAGTAGCGACGGCATTCCACGTTTTGATTTTAACTTTCATTTTGTGAAAAGCGCGGGTTTTGCCAACTCAACTATTTGTGAAGCTTGAGATATTAATAGTGAGGTGGTTTTCGATGATGGGTTGTGTTTGCAATGGGTAAGTTCGAGGACTGAGTACGGAGTAGGTAATGAATTGTTTGTTTTGTCGAGATGCGATAACCATAGCTCATTTCCAAAAAATGTTGTTCGGGGTAAGGGTAAGGTTAGTGTGGGGGGCAGCTCCTCTGGCTTTCACTCCTTAGATAAGAACGGCGAATTAAAGCTCCGATAAGCTTTTGGTGCTGGGCTGGTGGGTTGGTGGGCTGGTGGCTGGTGTGTGGCTGGTGGCTGGTGGGCTGGTCAACAAACAAAGTTACTCCAACACCCACAACCACAATCCAAAAGCTCCGAGGTCATTACACACAATTTACTCACAAATCCTAATCTTTGTTGCGAAATCAAAACCTTCATTGTTTAGAGCTGAGCTCTTCCTACTCCAGCAGATCTCGATGTTCCTGATTTAGGAACGGATTTGAATCTGGTAAATCTCAAGTCAATGATAAACTTTTATTAATCTGACGATAACATCATTTCTGCCATAATGGCAGCATCTTTACTTTATCGACGAGCTCCCATTTTGAGCTCT
This sequence comes from Sclerotinia subarctica, assembly GCA_025389085.1. Classification (NCBI taxonomy): domain Eukaryota; kingdom Fungi; phylum Ascomycota; class Leotiomycetes; order Helotiales; family Sclerotiniaceae; genus Sclerotinia; species Sclerotinia subarctica. The sequence goes on along the minus strand of QRFI01000004.1, from coordinate 3,450,277 downwards.
TTCTCTTACTCACGACAACCTCTTACTTCCGCCTTTTCCAAATACATCACCATGACATCTCATCGATCATTCTCATCATATCTCGTCACTCCAGCCGAACTATCCGAAGCCCTCAAAAAGAATCCCCCCTCCAAGATCTCCACTTCTCCCCGCACCGTCGCCCTCTGCTCAACATGGTTCCTCCCTACATCTCCCCTAAATGGTCTTCAAACCTACCGCGAAAAGCGAATTCCCTCTAGTCGTTTCTTCGATCTCGATAAAGTATGCGACAAACGTTCTCCTTATCCTCATATGCTCCCAGATGCTACAACATTTGCGTCCGCCATGAGCGCGTTGGGAATTCGCAGAGATGATACTGTCGTAGTATACGACTCACATGAGCAAGGTCTATTCAGCGCACCGAGAGTAGGGTGGACATTAAAGGTTTTCGGACATTCAAGTGTACATATTTTGAACAATTTCAAATTATGGGTGGAAGAGGGGTATCCAACTGAAAGTGGGGAATTCTGGGATGTTGACACTTGCGCATATCCGATTCCACAATTGGATGAAAGTAAAGTTGCGGATTTCGAGGAAGTTAGTGAAATTATTAAGGATACTGGTAAGGAGAGAGCTGAAGGAGTGCAAATATTGGATGCGAGAAGTCATGGAAGGTGGACAGGAAAGGATCCGGAGCCGAGAGAGGGATTGACCAGTGGTCATATGAAGGGTAGTATTAGTCTTCCCATAGGGGAACTGTTGGATCCAAGTACCAAGACCTTGTTACCTGCGGACCAGTTAAGGAAGGTGTTTGAGAGTAAGGGGGTTGATCCGACAAAGCCTATTATCAGCAGTTGTGGTACCGGTGTCACGGCTACGATTATTGATGCTGCACTGGCAGAAGCATATGGAGAGTCTGGTGTGAGAAAGGTATATGATGGAAGTTGGACGTACGTAAATCCCGTCTCCTTCTTGTTCTCTCGTTCACTTAACTAACAGCAACAGCGAATTTGCTCAAAGATCCAAGATCTCAGATGGATTAATCGTCAAGGATGAATAATTTATTGCATTTTAGCGTTTCCGGAAAATATACCCACTCTACTCAGGAACTTTTTACATGACGATATCTATGATGCAGTTCAGTTGCGCATGTTTCAGCGATGCAATTAGTTACGGATTTTTAGCTCTGCGAATAATAAGATAGCACCCGGTGGGAACTTGATATTAGGGAGGAATAGATGCATATGAGGGTCAGTTGATGAAATTTTTTGATGGATGATCAGAGAACGTGTATCGGAGTATCCAAAAAAGTCACATCTCTTCTAGCAGTCCATGTTTTTGTGATATCTTCTCTATTAAAGAGTGAGGTCCTTTTTTGAAGAAAGTTCAAACACTAAAAAGCCATTTAAATTACACCAAACGCGCTCTTCGTTACTTCCTGCTCCTCCCAAAGTTCTCGGCACATCATACACCATAAAAACCACCCATATCTCAACCCTTAACCCTCTTCATTTAAGCAACAGCAAAATAGCTGTCATTGTCTAAATGTCAATGTCAAGTGACCCCGACAAATTCCTCTTGACAATTGCAATTATGTATCAATACTCATAGCATCGTGATACAAATCCCCATACTACTCTTAGCTCTCTTCGCCTACTATACCCCACCCAAATACTTAATCATTCATAAGCTCATGCTCTCGAATCTTCTTGCTCAGTAGCAGTGATGGGGTACTTTAGATTCTTGTCGTGATGAAATGTAATCTGTAGTCTGTTTTTTGGGGGGGTTGGTGATCGGTGATTGGAATGAGGATGAGGGTGGGAAGGGTGGGGGACTGGTGTAGTAGGTTTTTGGTTTTATGTCTCAGGAGTTGCTGGTGGTGTGTGTTTTGGGTGTGTTTGAACGGGGAGTGGATTTCTTGGTTTTGTGGGTGGTGTGAATTTGGGCTGCTTGGCCTGGGGAGAGGACATTTTAAGTAACCGGTTTGAGTCTCTGAGTTTGGTAACTTGATCTGTATATTATTGTCCAGCATGGAGACTTATTATTATGCCTATACCTATACTAACAAATGCAGTATCGCCTCGTCGAATGCTCTTACTGCTAATATATAAAATTATTATAATCCTAAGAATCTGTTTTATATCAAACTCATATGTAACCTAGCTAGCCCTTCGCCAATATAAAGTGGTTAGCATAACTTCCAGTCTCATCCTCAAGCGTGGCAGCAGATTTTTGGAAAGCACACCTGATTGATTAGTTCCTCTGCAATCTAATCCATTTTCTTATTATTATTATTATTTTTTATGGTTTTTTATAGACAACTTCCACACTTTCCTTCCGTTTCTGTGCAAATATACATGCGCAATTACAGCCAGTATACCCACTCCATTCTCCAAACTTTTCGTCTATCATCAAAATTTTTGCGAATTACGTATTCTGAAAATATCACTTTCTTTCTCATATAACATATATAATATGTATTGACCAAACAATTTGATCTACCATCTCTCTATATTTGTGGTAGCTTTAAGGTAAAGTTGACATATAATCGCGGCTCCCCGGACGAACAAAAACAGAAGGGCGAATAGCTATTTTACGTGCCTCTTTGCGAAGAGCTCAGTACTGCGAGTGAGTTCTTCATTTAATCTTACCTACTTTATGTAAGATCTTATGAGTGTTGTCAATGGACTATAAGGATGAGCCGAGAAAATGCTAGGTATAGTGAGTTTAGTTTTCTCTCTTCATTGAACTTGGACGTAGTCATCTGGACCCCACTCTCAACATTGGTATATTTATGGAAACCGAAGAACTCATAGTTGGTCTAAATGAAATGAGAGTTAAAAACGAAACTCTGAATACTGATGGTTCCCAGATGAAAATTTTACAGTAAAGAAACTAATACGTATTTGGCAGCGATTGAACTTTTCTGGTTGGAAACTTTCATCTGCTTGCTGGTTTTGTATCACTACTTATCCTTCTTTTTACTTTGATAATGCCACTCAACGACATATGGATAGATGACGATACTCAAAAATAAAAACGACGACGATAATCAATAGCTATCTTATGCCATTAAACTATTTCTCCCTTCCTATTTCTCCTGTAGATTATACCTTCAACGAGAATTGCTGGGCATCTCCGTGAAGTCACACATGTCTGCCCCAAGTAGCAAAAACCATCAGCCTCAGCCAACTTTTTGTGCTGCGAGCTTTACAGATTATTTTATTGGCGATGCCTGCGCTTTTATATCCAAATTCCCATATTTTCTTCTGCTTGCTAGTCAATTAGTGGATATATCTCTTCAAGTATCGAGGACTGGGCATAAAAGCCGCTGTGCAGAAATCCGAGAGTATGATACTAGATTTGAGCGATCCGAGCTGTGAAATGCTGAGGCGACGTATGATTCTGAGTAATCTTAATCATATATATAACTAGCGTTATTCCAGAGAGAGTGAAGGTATGGTTTGGGATGATTGAAGCTTCTTGCTGGATTTTGATACTCTCGTCTGATTTTCAGCACGATTGTTAAGTGACAGTAGACAATTTAGGAGAAAGCAACTAACAGCGAGTGAAACTCGAAATTCCACGGACGGAATCACATATCTTACGACTTGCTTCGAGAACGATGTTCTCGTCAACGAATTAGAGTCTCGAGCAGCAGTATTGTATGCAGTAATGCCAAATGCAGAAGTATGGGAAACAGCGGTGCGAGAAGCGTCATCATTCCTGACATGGCAATACAAGCACACGACCCGCTCTTTCAGCTTTTCTTCTTCGTTTGCCACGTCCTGATTATTTGCTTGCAAATTCTTATGTACCTACCTAGCCTGAAACGCAAAGTAAACTTTTGAAGCTCGGGATACTTTTCAAGACTTGATTACGCTGACATGCTTGGGATTTTTTATGTTGCAGATTGGTTTTGGGGTGGGGATTGGTTTTTATGCACAGAGATGAGAAAAGTAAGAAGTTGGAAGGGTCAGATTAAGTGAGATGCTAATTCACTGGTTTTCTTGATCTTCAGTCGTCCGATTCGGAGTCCAGCATATTCAAGTCTCCCAGTATAGGTGAAGTACGCTCTTTTTAGGACGTGGATCTATAAAAGCACCGACTTTGTCCTCTATAACTATCCTCGCACAGTTACACGACGCAAGGAAACACTAATATTGCTGTTGTTGGAGTTTCTCATGTTAAAAGTAATTGGAAGACAGCAAGAATTCAAAGAAATTGCTAAAGCATGCGCTTTCCCTTTTTACACAACTTTTCCGAGGTTTTATGGGGAAACTCAGCGTTGTAGCTCACTCGAAGGGTCGGTTCACCAGTTCCCAACATAAGGCTGATCAAATGAATAATGTTTAGACATCCAGTTACATTAGCGATTTTTCAATATTTAATGGTACTTTAATTAACCTTCCAATACTTCTAATTCTTTATGACTCCCCAAAAGATAGAACCGTAGCACAGTTACCTCAGTCCCCACATATTTTTTTTACTATTCACTTCAAATCCCGTCATACACTGACTTGCAATATCCGTAAATGACTCTATGTACTCCCCTTTAGTTCATGAATTGAGAAACAACTAATTTTGGGGGGTTTCCGCAGCCTAAGAATGTCTTTATGTGTCTATGAATGGATAATTAACTCGTCGTTGCTTGGAATACATCAACCATTAAGATGCCAAGCGAGTCGATTCTCGAAGGGCTTTCTCACAAAAAAGACTTCAATAATTCACATATTCGGTTGATCAACCAATCTAGATCATAAACAGGAAATTCCCCAAAGTTTTAGGAAAAAAGATGGCGAAAATTCAAAGCTCGACAGTAACAAATGTCTTCCACCAAGTATCCGAGGAGAACTTTATTTCTCTCCCTCTCCCCTTTCTTCCTTTCCCTGTTACCATACCATGACAAATGTAAAGCCTAAAGGATCACAGCAGATTCCCCGGGCGTATATATACCAGATTTAACTCTAGGAGGGTTTGTTCTCTTTTTTGATTTGTCAATGAATAGGTAGCTACACGGTGAGTAGCTGCAACTTATTGCTGCTGTGAGACAAAAATCGACCATACTCGGGATAAGGGGTGGCTGGGATGAGGAGATACTTGTATTGATTGAGGTGTTACGAACCATCGCAACATAGAGTCACGTGTGGTAAGGATGGTAAGAATGGTAAGGATGGTAAGGATGACCAATCAATCTGGATCACGTGATGGACCCTACATATTCAGGGATACGAATCGTAGGTCCATACGAATCGTAGGTCTATAGGAATTATAGGTCCATCATCCTTTAGGATCCAGAGGATATAGTAGAATACGAAGATCTATATAAGCTAGATGGATTTTCTTTGTATAGAGCTTTGTGCTCAAGATCAATCATTTAGTATACTCTATTATTAGTTACGAATAGCATATTCATTATTGTTATTATTTAAGTTCCTACTTAACGCCTAGTTATAAACCTACCTCGAGAGCCTAGAACACTTCTATATGATCTAGATGGCTACCCTTGTAACACTTTAAGCACCATTACTGCTTCAAGTACCAATTCGACTAGTAACGACAATATATCTTTCAAAATATTATAGCCTAGCAATCCTACTACGATCAGTCAGGTCATCTCTGAAAGCATCGATAAGGACGAAGACATCGCTATGGGAGGTATCGAAGACCCCAAGGAAATCACTGTCACTGAAACCTTTAAAATCGCCTTGCCAGATCGATTTACAGGTAACCGACAAGAGCTAGAAACCTTCTTGCTTCAACTTGAGATCTATTTCCAATTTAATCAGGACAAGTTCAACTATAACACCAACAAAAGTGTCTAGGCTGCCTCCTATCTCAAAGGAGAAGCTGTTAAATGGATCCAACCATATCTCAAGGACTATTTCACCAATTTAAATGAGCCTAAAAAGTGATTGTACCCAACTCAAACAATCTTTAGGAAATTCGAAGGGTTTAAGAAAGAAATATGATGAGTGTTCAGAAATGTCAATGAATTATATGATACTGAGTCCAAGATCTATGGCCTCAAGCAGACAGGGTTAGCAATCAAGTATGCTATAGAATTCAGAAGGTATATAGGTACCACTGGATGGGAAAAGAATGTAACAATGAGTCATTACTGGAAAGGGCTCAAGTCTGAAGTCAGGCTAGAACTAGATCACAATTGTACTTGGGAGGATCTAAACAAGTTGATTGAGGAGTCTATTAAAGCAGATGAGATGTTTTACAAGTATTAGAAGGAACGCTGTTCTTCCAATTTCTATGGGAACTGAGATTATGGTAAGTACTACAAGAATGAAGGAAGACCTCGAGAGAACAGATAACCTTATGGAGACCCAATACAATTGGATGCAATCTTTAGAAACAAATTATCTAAGAAAGAGGTAGAACGAAGATGTAAAGACAAGCTTTGTTTCGAATACAGCAAGCCAGGTCATAGAGCCAGAGATTGTCGAAACAAAAAGCCACCAGGAGGAGGTTATCATAAAAAGTTCGGCAAAGGCCAATTTAATGTGACCTTCACACCTCAACTATATGCAATAACCTCTACAGAACCTGAAGAGATCCAATATATAGGCTATAAGGAGTTCAAGAAATTACTAAACGAACTACCAAAGAACAAAGAAGGTCTTAATACAATAAATCTATAAAAACAAGAGTATCTATAAACTCCTTCCCCACCCTTATTCGGAACAGAAACAAAGAAAGAACAGACAGCTGAGCATGCTGCTATAAGCTGGACAGCCTGTTACGATGAATCTTGCAAGATTCATTTATCAGACAAGGAAGCCATAGGGTGGTTTCTACAAAAGAAGGCAAGGAGATCCCGCGGGAAGGGAAGGTCAGTTAAGATCTATGAAAAGGGCCAAGGCCAATTGAATATTACAGGATAGGCAGGACAGATCTATTGCAACACGAAAATAAATGGACAAGCAATCCAGGCTATGATAGATTCAGAAGCCACAGGAAATTTTATTGTATCAGGAACTATGAAGTATTTGGGAGTACAGCTTTAAGCGAAACAAGCACCATATCAATTACAGTTAGTTGACGGACAATTAGCAGGATTGGACGGAAAGATTTCGTAGGAGACTCGCCCTTTATAAATGAGTATGACCCAGTATAAAGAGGTTATCCAGTTCGATATTGTTCCACTAGGGAATCAACAGATCATTCTGGGAATGCTATGATTGAAAGCATACAACCCCCAGATTGATTGGTCATCGGAAACTATATCATTTCCGAAGAAAAGCGATCGACAAGTTACGCTAGAGCCAGTAAGGCTGAATATACACGGTGAAGAACTGAAGGCGAACAACACCACTGATGTAGGACATCAAGTCCAGGATCCTTCATTAACAGCGAAGGAAGATGAACCTTCTGTACGAATGAAGAATAAGCAAAAGAAGTTGCTTGAAAACACCCCTGTAGTGAAGCAGGACGAAGCGCCAATATCGGTATAGTACCAGAAGTACAAGAAATTATTTGAAGAAAGAAAAGGCTATGAAGCTTTACCGGAATATAAGCCATAGAATTATAAGATAATATTAAAGGAAGGCAAGATGTTTCCTTTCGGCCCAATCTATTTGATATCAGCCTTTGACTTAGGGACACTTAGGGATTATATTGGCGACGTATTAAAAAAGGAATGGATCAGAGAATCCACCTTATAGGCAACTAGCCCTGTGTTATTTGTACCAAAGAAAGATGGTACAAGGAGACTTTATGTAAACTATCGCAAACTTAATGATATAACGATCAAAAATCGGTACCCACTTTTATTAATTATAGAATTAAGGGATCGATTAAGAAAAGCCAAGATTTTCTCCAAGTTTGATTTATGAAACGGATTCCACCTAATCAGAATAAAGGAAGGTGAGGAATGAAAGATAGTATTCAGAATTCGCTACGGATTATATGAGTATCAAGTAATGCTATTCGGTTTGACAAACACATCAGCAATATATATACACTTGATTAATAATATATTAAGGAAATACCTAGATATATACTATATATGCTATTTAGATGATATATTGATATTTTCAGAAACAGAAGAACAATACATCCAGGATGTTTATAATATTCTACAATTTTTGGAGGAAGCAGATTTTTAATGCAAATCCAGCAAATACGAATTTTATGTCACAAAGACAGAATTCCTAGGTTACACTATATTCTCAGGAGGTCTCAAGATAAGCTCTAACAAGGTAAAAGCAATCAAAGAATAAGAGTCATCAATTAATGTAAAGGAAATATAGTCCTTTTTAGGGTTTGCTAATTTTTATTGATAATTTATCAAGAATTATTTAAAGATAGCCTCCTTAATAACTGAAATCACTAAGAAGAATCAGGGAGAGTTTCAATGGATGGAAGTAGCACAAGCAGTATTTGAATGCCTCAAAGAAACATTCATAGGAGAGCCAGTTCTCAAGGTTTTCGATCCAAAACTACTAATAATTGTGGAGACAGATTCCTCAGATTACATAATAGATACAGTATTTAGCCAACCAGGTTTGAATAAGAAATAGCAACCAGTCACTTATCATTTACACAAACTATCGCCAGCCAAACTAAATTACGAAATATATGACAAAGAATTACTAATGATAATAAATACTTTTAGGGAATAAAGAATATACTTGAAAGGATTGAAATATATGATACAAATATATATAGATTATAAGAACTTGGTTTACTTCATCATAACAAAGGAATTAAATAGATGATAAGTCTGATGGTCGGAAACTATAGCTGTATACAACTTCAGAATTTTATATGTCAAAGGAAACAAAAATGCTAGGGTAGATATTTTAAGCCGAAAATCAAAATACTTACAAAACAAAACATACAAATCACACACGATATTAAGGCAAGATGGTGATGATTTAATTCACAATAAACCATAACTCGCCACTATATCAGAAATAAATTATAATACTATCAAAGACATCATAAAGATAGAATACTCAATAGATATTACAACTAAAAGAATCCTAACTACCCCAGACAACCTAGAAAAAGGATTTACTATTGAAAATAGGTTCATCCATTTTCATAATAAGCTTTACATACCCTCTAATCTAGCTAAGGATTATATCATAGAACAACATGAGCTACCAGCTCACGGGCATCAAGGTATTGCAAGAACCTTTGCCAAAATAAGGAAAGAAGTGTACTTTCCAAAGATGAGGACTATAGTTGAAAACATAGTTAAGAATTGCAACATCTGTATAAGAAATAAAGCCATCCAGTATGCTCCTTATGATCAGCTCAAAACCCCCGAACTATCTACTTAACCTTAGAAATCCATTACTTGGGATTTTGTAATGAAACTACCATTATCCAAGGACCCAGTTACCCAAAAGGAATATGATTCTATATTGATGGTAATAGATAGATTAACCAAATTCGCTCATATAATATCATTCTATGAAACTTGGATAGCAAATGATCTTGCTTATATATTCATAAGGAATATAATCAGCATTTATAGTGTACCAAACGAAATTATCTTAGATAAAGACAAACTATTTATATCAAAATTTTGGTCTACCCTTATAGTATTGCTTGGAATCAAAAGAAAGCTTTCAATAGCTTTCCATTCATAAACAAATGGCCAAATAGAACGACTAAATCAAATGATGGAAGCCTATCTCTGCTATTACATCAATTATAGATAAGATAATTGGGTTAAATTATTACCCTTGACACAATTCATATATAATACATCAGAGACAGAAATCACAAAAGTAATGCCAGTATACACTAACTTTGGGTTCAACCTACTGGCATACAAATCACCATTGCCACAAGATGTGAATACAGACAAAGCCATAAAAGATATCATGGAAATCAAGGAGCTTTAAGAACAATTCTCCTTGGATTTATAGTTTATCGCTTTAAGAACAATATCTTATTACAACGAATCAAGAAGTATAGGATCTATTCTTAAAGAGAGGGATAAAGTTTATCTTATTCGAAGAAACATATAGATTAAATAATCCAGCGATAAACTAGACCACAAAAAACTAGGACCATTCAAAATCGATAAGGTAATAGGACCAGTCAATTACAAACTCAAGTTACCACACACAATGAATATCTATCTAATATTCTATATCTCACTTCTCGAGAAAGCACCACCTGGAACACCGAAAGCACCAGATCCAGAAATTGAACCAATCAATTCAAAAGGAGAATATTATATCGAAGAAATACTAGACTGCAAATATGTTAATGGGAAAGTCAAATATTTAATCAAATGGCAAGGCTACCCACATTCGGAAAACATTTGGGAATCTAAGAAGAACCTTGGTACTCCTGATTTGTTGAAGGAATTTCATCAATGCTATCCAGACCTTCCCAAAAAGGATCTGAAGGACTCAAAAAGGAAGAAGGGTCAAAGTTGTTCAATATGCTCGAGCTAGCCTTGGTAGATGTCGACGAACCAACACCTGTTTGCTCCTTCTTTTTCTCCACACGCTCATTCTCCAACATTTCCTTCTCCTTAACATCGTCTAATTCATCCATTGTCTTCAAACTACAACGAATCATTTCGGACGCTCGTCCTTGTAGGAAGCGCTGCTGCTTATCCAAACGAAGCAATTTCGACAAGGTCTTTTCACACTCACGATCCAAATGTTCCTGTTCATGGATAATAGCCGTTATATCCCTAAAAAAAGGCCCTAATACATCATATTGTTGACCTCGATAAGCGCATTCATTACATCGATCGGAATTTTCCCTAGCAATAATGCAACGATGCGAATGTTTTTCACAATAAGTACAGGGAGGCATTTCGAACCCTTTAGATTCAATTAATAAAGTAAGTTCAATTCGTTCCTTATATTTTCTTGATTGTATAGGTGGTATAGTGAAAGGAAAAGAGTTATTCTTTGAAAGAAACACAAGTAGGAAAATGATTATAAGAGTTTGGGACAAGCACTAAATTAGGAAGGGGATAGTATTACAAACTATCGCAATATAGAGTTATATGTGGTAAGAATGGTAAGAATGGTAAGGATAGTAAGGATGACCAATCAATCTGGATCACATGATGGACCCTACATATTCAGGGATACGAATTGTAGGTCTATATGAATCGTAGGTCTATAGGAATTATAAGTTCATCATCCTTTAGGATCCAAAGAATATAGTAAAACACGAAGATCTATATAAGCTAGATGGATTTCTTTTGTATAAAGCTTTGTGCTCAAGATCAATTATTTAGTATACTCTATTATTAGTTACGAATAGCATATTCATTATTGTTATTACTTAAGTCCCTGCTTGACACCTAGTTATAAACCTACCTCGAGAGCCTAGAACACTTCCATGTGATCTAGACGGCTACCCTCGTAACATGAGGTTTGAAGGAAGCTTTCCACTCCAAATTTCCTGTATAATGTGTGAATGACTTCACTTCCTCTACTTTGCCGATTGGTGGTGAGTACTACATTCATCCCGAGCAGTTTAAGCGATAAGTGTTCATAAAATTACAAGTCACTGCTAATTTGCTGAATCAGAACCATGTCCCCATCAGAGAACATTTCTCATGTCTGCAGAAAGCAAATTTGTGAAGTGATGAGGTTTCCAGTCGCGTGCGGGAGAGTTCTGTTAAGTATCAGGAAGGCTTGTTCAAGTTTCATTTATTTAAATTTACATACTTGAAATGGCAGTATTTTTATCCCCTTAATCAAGCGAGGACTAAAGGGAGCAGTAGTAATTAATCTAATACGTGCTTGAATTGGGAGGAAAAGTTAATAGGCATGGATGTCGGTGATAGAGAAGCTATTTATCTCTCATTTCCCAATTGGTCGTGTAGTTTGTTGCTTATTGTCATTCGTCCCAAGACTTTGGGTGAGGATACTTGGATTAGATGATGATAAAACACCAGACTCAAATGACAATGACAATGACAACGATAGCTCACCTTCTATATTTCCTAGGCCTTGCATTGTTCTTACTACAAAATTATTCTTATCTTCTCAAGGAATTAAAAAGCTAAATATACCCAAGTATCATGAATTTAACTCGAAATCATGCCTCCTTCATTTGTGTATTTTGTTGTGCACCTTCAAGCTGTTTGTAGATTTCGAATTGTTTCATGCTTGCGCTTTTATAACAATACATGAAGACTTTTCCGCAGAATAAACAAAGATTTTTGTGCTCCCCTTCATCAACTCATACTTCATTTTGACTCAAAGTATCTGCGTCGCATGTACAAGAGTTCATGCCATGCGCCTTTTGTTTTTAGTAGGTGGTGAATACCTTGCCATTCTACCGTTCTATCTAAAGCATCCCTGTTTATAAAAGCGTCTCATTGCTCATCTTTCGTATCTCCAGCTAATTTATCTCGGTGACTATTCCGGCTCTATGCTTTACATTGATTCGTATCGTTACTCAATCTACGATCCTGCGTCATCACATCAGTTTCCGGTCCAGCAATTATATGGTTTGCCTCAGATCTCGTTTGGCACTCTTATGAAAACTCCCAAGATTACCTGACAACTTGTAAGAGTCTTACCTAAATATCGACAACGAAAGCTTTTTACTGTCTTCCAACTATGAACTTTCGACCTCACTGTCTGTTTCTTATCTAAAAGCCCTGCCTTACATATGATTCGAGTACTACATGCTCAAAGGGTCGTCAGGCTCCAAGAAGCATGACACCCATATACCAACCCTTCTTCCCGACTAAAATTGCCATACCTTATATTGAAAGAGCAAACGGCATCTTATAACTCTCTACTGATGAAATTAGAAAGCCAAAAAGCGAGAATGTTCAAGTGAATAGAATAGATAAAGACCGAAAGTCATCACCTGGTTTACTTTACCCGCCTGTCACCATACTTACGGTACACTCGTCCCATCCAGTCGAGAAATGAATACCCACTTCTCACCCCTCCTTCTACTCTAATTCCACAGCCATGAGAGCCAAAACCTTGCATAATAAAAGTATCTCATCCATACTGGCTTTTAACGTTAAACATAGGAAGCCCGTCAGACGTGGAGTTTAAAGCCCATGTGTATACCAGTTTGACTTTGATGCTTATACTGTTTTACAGTTTTCTAGAATTCTAGAATTCTCGGGCCAAAAGTCTTAGAAAACCACCAGAACTCAAAGCAGTAAGTACTCATCCCGTGTTGATGGATAAATTCATCGACAACACTTATAAATGAATGGCGGCAATAAATACACACCAAAATAACAATAAGTTGTCAGATGCTATAGCTAAAGAGCTCTTTGCATATCTAAATATCAATCAACCTACATCTTCCCCCCAAACTTGATTTGCTTTGAAAAACTCTGAAATGGCTTCCCGCATGTTGAATACAGAATATCTGGGCTGATTACTTGAAGCTTTAGGAATAGTAGGTAGTAGGTCTTTAAATACTACATTTGTGTAAGAAATAGTTCAATACCCTTTCATTCACTAAAATATTCACAATATTAACCCACTTTTTATACATCCCCTCTCTGACCAAGCCAGTAACCGTCTATTCACTTCCTTTATTCTACGAAAACATTTATTTTTCTAGATCTGGTCTTTTTCAATCTTGCAATTTATCTATAAAAGCGCACATCCAACTTAATTTCCCAATCATACAATTTTACCAACTTACGAGAATGGAAGCATGGGTCCTGGAAAAAAGTGTATCAACTTTGAGCAGATTTTCTATTCATTATTCCATAAATGTATCTCGTTTGTTGATTGAGAACTTGATAATATTTCAGTAATTATACTCTGTATATATCCAGTAAGTCTAGTACCCCATTTTGGGCCACCCTTAAAAACCACTCTATTATCAATAATCTCTCTTATTCAATATTTAATAATTCAATAATCATTAATTTAATACAATAATGATATAATAATATAATAGCAATATAATAATGATATATAAGAAGAGTTAATATTTATCTTTAATAAAATTATAATATAATAATAATATAGTAATGCGTTACGAAGGTAACAGTTGCGCTTAGACCTTGTGTGCATAGGATCAGATTTTACTAAATTAGTATGCGATTGAGCTCATCTGAAGATCACATACACATGCACCAATCAGAAAACAAGTTATAAAGCGAATATAGCGGAAAACCGAAAATCTTCGAAAGGCCTAGACCTCGTAAAGCATTCGTACGAAGATCTATATATTCAGAATAATACCTTTTCATATAAAGCTTCATATTCAAGAACAATCATTTAGTCTAGTACTATAATTACCATACAATACGATCTTTATTCCTTTCATTCCAAGCCCCTGCTTGATCCTTAGTAGAAACCTTATAGCTTTCTATAGCCTCTTATTCCTTTCTATAGGAATAGGAATTGTAGCGGCGTAACATAATGATATAATATTGAAAAGTAATAAATATCTTTATTTATATATAAAAAAAAAGTGATCTTAATCTTTAATATAATAATAATATTGATATAATATTATTCAAAATACTTCTAAAAGTCTTTTTTATATAGAATATAATATTTCAGAAATACTTTGAATAATATTGTATTGTATTGAAATGAAATAATTATTATATTAATATCAATATAATATAAAATATTCTTTTATTATTTTTATTTAAAATAATATTATATGAAATTGATATTATATAATATTATTATTATACTATTATTTTAGAGATGAAAAATACTTCTTTCTACATATGAATAAAGGTATTAATTACTTTCCAATATTATATTATCATTATATAATTATTATTACATTCAAGATCAAAATTACTTTTTTTATTTTTTTTTATTATATATATATATTATAATTATCAAATTATTAAATTATTAATATTTTTATCTTTTAAAAACAAATAAAAATATTATTTTAATAAAAAAGTGATTTAAAAAAGAGATGTTCTGAAACTAGAATATTAGATTTAATCCTATATTTTTATTTATTTCTCTCTATCTCTCATATTCTCGTTTTCAATCACATTCTCAAATCTCCACTTATATTAAAGATTAATCATAATCACAGACAGCAAAGCAAAACAAAGCACATGAAAAAACACCCATCATCATAATAATAATTCTATCGATTCTCCACACCAGGTAGGTATCTAATTTATTCAACTTCAGGTCATCCCATCTCTCATCTCTCATAACTATCCCTTCATGGTATAATGCAAACTCAAACTCCTTTCCAATCATAATCATAATGAAAACATCATATCAGTGCGATCGATGCAATGCATGCGTATGCCAATTTACCACAATTCCCATCCCAACCCATCCCATTCCATTACAACCAAAGAGTTATCAATGCGAAACCATTGAAACATCCAAATATATATGCCGGCGCCATATTCTAAACATGAACTTTCATAATTAACTCCATCATGCATATGTAGGAAAGAAACCGAAACTCCGTCGCTAAAACAATCGAAATAAAAATCTACCTCCTTCCATCATTCTAATTCCACAACATCATCACCAACCCTCATCTTCATTCAACCACTCAAACCTCTTTCCTCTACTCAACTTATTTTCCCCATCTTTCTCCAAATCTCTCAATCCAATTCTTCTTAACAGTCCACATCCTAGCTCTCTTTCCCCAAATGTACATTGGTATACTGGCCGCCATCAAAATTAATTGAATAACTCCCAACCAAATAAAAACGCTTTTACTTCCACTTCTCTCCAACCATTTCGTAAAGAACAAACTGAATACCAATCCATGAAAGACATTCTTGCTAAAGTTCAAAGTTACCAATGCTTCTCCAGCATATTGTCGATAACTATCCACACAGAAAGTGATTGCCGTTGTTGAACCAAGAGAACAACCAAACGAGATAATACCGAAAAAGATTGTTGGGACAATCCATTTATCATGAACCTGAGCGGACCAGCCAAAACCCATGAGTCCAATGACAGTCGTAACTGCGACAGGTGCTGCCATGATCAGACGGAATTCAGGTTCATAAAGACCTCCATTACGACGAGACATGGCTCGTACAATAACATCACTGACTTTACCAGCAACGGCCGTACCTAATACACCACCAACAAATGGTGAGATATAGATTAAACCAGTTGATAGAGCAGAGAAGTTGTAGGTTTCTTTTGTTCGATAAATGACGGCGACAGATTCGGATAAAACGATGAGCCAACCTATTGAACAAGCGTATACAATAGAAGACCATAAAACAGCCGGATATGTGAATAAAATGAAAGGACGAATCGCCACTATGAGCCATTTATCTTTACACAATCGACCATTCCAAACCTTGAGTTGTTGTATGAATGTTTGTCTCGGTCCTTCTCGAAGTTCTCTAGTGTATTGTGGTCCAAGGGATACTTCACGAGAAGTTCCTTCTTCAATATGTCGAAGAGTTGCACCTGATCTGTCTCTTTCCATTGGACGACCTCGATCGGCATAACTTCCTCCCGACTTTTCCACATTATTATAGTAAGGTGAGTTGAAATTGTGTAAAGTAGGTACCCCTGTTGAGTTTGAAGATTCGTCTTGATGTATGAAGTCATGATCACGACTAGTAGGTCGAGTAGTGTTAGGATCAAATGATACATGTGCTACGCAGGAGATTGTTAGCTCGATATCGAATTAATTGAGAAGATATCTCTTACCGTGATGGAGACTGGGTCTCGTGAGAGGACTTGTAGGTCTAGTAATGACATCTTTATCTTCTTTGTCTTGCTTATCATCTTCATCAATCTTTGTTGAGGTTGAATCTGAATTCATATCATCCGGAACGAAACCAACATGCATACTTCGAGTTGGTTCACTTGGTCTCACCTGTATTTGAGGAGATCTCATTGGTTGCTGTTCTCCTTCAGTTCCATCGAGTTGAGGCTGATGAGCTACATCAACTCTACTTGATGAACGCCTGAATCCTCCCAAAGTGTGAATGATTTGTGACATGTTGGAATTTTTCCTGCTTCGACTTCTAGATCGCGATCTTTTAGGTCGTGGTGTTCGATCCCAGAATGTCTCTGGAACGAAGAAGAAAAGGAGTATCCAACAAAAGCCAGCAATCATGGTGACCACCCAAAATACCCATCTCCAACCAAGTGATTGAATGACAGCGGCACTGACAAGTGGAACCAAATTCTTTCCACCTAGGAGCAACAGAGTATAAATCCCAATACGATAAGCACGTTCGTGTAAAAAGAAAATCTCGGCAATGGTCGCAGATGGCAAACATTCAACTGGACTAAGCGCAATCCCTTGAACGATCCTAGCAATGAGAAGTGAAATATATGTAGGTGAGAGAGCGCACCAGACACAAGAGAGGATGAAAAGAATGGCTCCACCGAGGTAGACTGGACGTTTTCCGTAAAGAATGGCTGTAGGTGAAGCAAATACCGAACCCACGCCAAGGCCCATCATATACAATCCAGTTGTAAGTGCAACATCGGCGGTTGTAACGTCGTACGTAGATGCAACATTGGTAAATCCGGCAGCTAAAATCGGTGTCATACCACCTCCTAACATACAGTATAATCCAAGAGAAAGTAATGCTGCATCCCTTCTCCACACAGGCCAATTCAGAGGATCATTACTGGATTCTTCTGGTTGAGGATCCAAAACGGTCGAGCCATCTTTTGTTAATTTCTTTTCGGACCAAGTCGAAGCTGCACGACTTCTATCATATGGAGTTTGAGGTGGGAGTGTAGATGTTGAAGTTCTCGCGGGAGCATTTCGCAAACCTAATGGTTCGTTTCGTTTACCTGTGAGTAAGAGGATCGAGCCTGGGGAGTTGAATCATTAGATATTGTCGAGATTAAGATGGATTGACTAGAAATCTTACCAGGAACTTCATGAGTATTAGGCACATTTAAAATGCCCATACTCCATTTTGAAGGTCGACCTTTAACATGGGGTTCTTCCAAGTCTCCATCTTCCTTTTCGTTTATTGGAGAGTTTAGGGCAGAATTTTGAACGAAGAATGATCGTGGTTCTGGAGTGGCTTCCTTGGGGGAAATATCGGTGATTGGGTCTTCGCCCATTTTGACCATGGTAGATTAAAGAGGAGGAGGAATTAATATATCATCTCCAAGTGATGGTGATGTCTAGGTTTGACGCAAGAGATCAAAGCGAACGGGCTTCACCAGCCTTATCGAGGAGGCTGGCTGGAAGAAACTGAGGGTCCTTGGACTCGATCAATAGGTAGGGGAAGGAAGTGAAGTATTGATTATAAAGATAATGACTGTCCTTTCACGAATATAGGAAACTGATCTATAGGAAAACGGAATATATATGAAAGTTGGAGGAAGCGGTTGAGGGGCAATGCAGAAGTCGGAATGGCAGAAAACCGACTCTCACATGCATAAGATGAAAGATATTTTTAACATGAGAAGATATTTGGGGTATTTGTACAAGTAAGATATTTGCGATAAGAAAAAGGAAAGAACTAGTGACTTGTTGGTATATGATGGTAAGGATGAAGGGTTGCATGAGGGAAGTTTATTACTTAGTTGGGCGGTGTACTCGAGTAGTGGTATTTTCAATGACGACAATCCCAGGGTGAGAAAAAAGAGGTCCCTGAAATGTCGAGGAAGGTCATATGGGGTAATTCGAGCGCCACAGAGGTTAAGATGGAGATGGAGACACAACAGCGGTGGAGTAAGTTCCAAGACATATGTGTTGATAAAGAGGTAAGATAAGCGCTTGATATGGGGATGTTTGGATGTTTGGATGTTTTCATGATTTGGAAAGTGGGAAGAGGATTGCACGTGGTGGGAATGTTTAGGTTGTGCTCGTGTTGGTTTTGCTTGTGATGATGAGGGCGAGGTGAGGTTTCACTGGAGTTGTGGTAGGTTATGGTCGTATATCCTCTACTCCAAGATGATTATAACAACGCTTCACTCACACACTCGTAGATCTTATGAGATCTCAAGCCTCAATATAAATCCTTGTTGCTTGTGCTTACGCTTACGCTTCTTGACCCATCATATGCACCAACATCCCTAGTCGTGTTCTTCTCCCAAATATATACAGACCACGACAGGCAGATTATCAGATAACGCGCGCTTCCCGGTCTTTGCGACCTTGTTGGTTGTGAAAAAGCTTGGTGAGGGGGTCGTGATGTTCACAAACTTCTCGACTACCAGGTATCTACGTGTTTTGCTCGACTGCCCAACCCAATAATGGGATGATCCGAGGTGTGATGATCCATTAGATACACACTCTGTATACATCTTCACGTCTCGTCCAGAGAATATTCAACATATTGGGCAACGTGGGCAACCTGGTGGACTACAAGTGGAGGTACAATATGGGACCATCTTCATTGCGCGATTTACAGATGGAGTACGATACTTGATGCTTGATATTTGATGCTTGATACTTGATCCTTTCTACTCTGTACATTCTCGTGGGTACATACATCAGATACATCACTGTACATGTAAAAGTCTCACAATCGACCTGGTCTTATCATTTTCTTCATTTTCTTCCCAAAAAGATGTGTCTACAAGGTATCACGTATATTAAGTCCCAAACATTCTACGCGTAGAGTGGAACATTAATATCCAGCTGATCACAAGTCATCTGTTCTTCAATCATGCACAACCAGTTTTCCTCCTTGGTTTTGCTCTTACAATCAGGATCCATTTCTCACCCCAATCTAACATCTTTGCATAACATACGCACGCCACACGCCTCTTTATGCAGGATATTTTCGGAAACATCGTCTTTGTTCAACCCCAGATTCCAAATCATTGGCTTTCGGACAATACCGACCAGAATTTGGGATATTTCCGGGGTAATACTACTTTCCTATATAGGGGAACTTTGATAAGATAGACGTTCATCTATTGTTTGATGGTGAGGTTACTCATCAAATATACATGAGAAACATATCAATATATATGAGAAACATATCAATATAAATTTCTTTCCAACTTTCAAATCACAACATTTGCACAAGGTATCTTCTCATGCACCTTACACATTGTACGTTGTCCATTGCATATACAAATGTAGATTCCAACTTCCGAAACTTCATTCAATTTCCATGCAACCAACATAAAGTCGAGTGATCAAAATATGGCCCAAACAAGCTTTGGGATAACGTCCATCCGGAACATCTAGCAACGTTAACCTCTACGGAACGGCTTCTCGCATGAAATTAATCTTCAACTTCGTCTTACCACCTAACAATACCTAGGCAATCTTATTTCAATTTATATATATATGTATATATATACATACATATATACATACATACATACATACATACATACACACTATATCCCCTCGTTTCACTACTTTACACACCCTCACAATTCCGCAACTAAAAAGCCAGTCGGTCAGTCAGTCAGTAGGTAGCTTTCCAGAATCTTTACTTACATACCTAGGCAGGATGAATATAAATATAAATATAAATATAAATATAAATATAAATATAAATAAAAATAAAAATATCAACTCCTAACCTTCCTTCCACCTCACCCCCTTCAAAAACAACAACAACAACAACAACCACACCAACAAAAAGAACCACCTCAATTCAATTCAATACTCAACCCTCTTATCACCTCCTTCGTTCCACCACCTACCTTTCTTTATTTCCCTTTCCCTTTCCCTTTCCCATTCCCATTACTCCAATCCAATCCAATCCCACATAACCATAACCATAACCTTAAACTCGAAGAATCCGAAAATCGATCCACAAAAATACCTAACTTAGGTATCGATGATTAATTTGATGAATTCTATATGATATGTATATCCTCGTATACGTATATATACATCTAATCCGATCTTTCGAGCACTTCCGTTCCTATCTTATTAATAAATAATTTCCACTTCCAAAATCGTCGAGGAGGTAGATATAGTATATAGAGCTTGGGGAGCTTTTTGTAAGACTTACATATGATGGTGATTGTGATTGTGATTGTGATTGTGATTGAAGATTTTTTTTTTTTAATATTATATAGATAATTTTCTTCATAATTTATAATATAGATATATATTAGTTAGAATCTTTTATTTCTTTTCCTTCAAACAAATTTTTTATATTTTTTCAAATACGAGTTTCTGGTTTAATATTTCAAATCTAAGATTATCGTATAATATTATTCTAATAGATATATTATAAAGTAAGTATTGTTTAATATTATCAATATTCCAAAACTACTCGAATTGTTTTAATAATAGACTCTATTTAAGAAACTTTAGTTTGTTTATCTTTTATTTTTATTTATTATAGGATTTTATTCTCATTTATATATTCTCTCCTCCCCTTCTCCTCCCCTTCTCCTTTCATATCTCCCTCTCACATATCTACACCATTCAATCAATCAATCAATCAATCAATAAATAAATCTCCATCTATCCTATCCTATCCTTTCTTTTCATCTCCCACAATCTTCATCTCCCACTATTTCTCCCCTACAATCTCTCCCCTCACTATTCCCCTCTTTCAATATATATTATAGCCAATATAACTTCCCATCTCATGTATAATCCCTCATCCTCTCATCCTCTCATCCTCTCATCCTCTCATCCTCTCATCCTCTCATCCTCTCATCCTC
This sequence comes from Sclerotinia subarctica, assembly GCA_025389085.1. Taxonomy (NCBI): domain Eukaryota; kingdom Fungi; phylum Ascomycota; class Leotiomycetes; order Helotiales; family Sclerotiniaceae; genus Sclerotinia; species Sclerotinia subarctica. The sequence goes on along the minus strand of QRFI01000004.1, from coordinate 3,428,771 downwards.
TCATCCTCTCATCCTCTCAACACATCTCATTTCCCATTTCACAAAACCTCATATCTATACCCAAATAACTAAACCCCTAATCTCTTAATCATCAAAAAGAGAAAAATATAAAACTAACTCCTGAAACTCCTTTTAAAATAAACTCTTTTGATATTGTTTAAATATTTAAATATTTACTTATTTTTATATAAATTTAAATAAATTTTTTGATTATTTTTTTTAATTATAATAATAATAAAATCTATTTAATTTAATTTAACTTCGATTTTTTTCTCTTTGATTTTTTACTTTTTACTCTTGATAGAAATAAAAGAAATTCTGTTTTAAATTTAATCTTAGTAATCTCGAGATTATTTATTCAACTCATCTGAAGTTATTTAAATCTATTCATTTATTCATCTTTTATTAATCTCAAAATCCATCCAAACACATTATATATAATACACCCTCACTCCTCTCCCCTTGTTCTATCTCCCCCACCCCTTGAACAATCCCCCAAAAAGCCCCTCACCCCCCGGATGCATACCCCTCCACTCCTCCCCCCCTCCCTCGCCACCCCCCCGAACCCACTCTTCCAGTCCCTCCCTCCCTAACCTCCTAATCTCATCCGCGTTCAACCTCCCCCTCTCCCTCCCATTCTCCCTCCCACCACCTATCCCCTCCCCACCATCCCTCCCCCCCAACCTCCCCCCCTCCAAAAAACCACCAAACTCGGCACTCCTAACCAGATACCTCATGCCCAACCCCTCCCTCAACAAATCCGGCGCATCAAATTCCACCTCTGTATACAATACCCCTCCTTCCTTCTCCCCGGTACCATTCTCTATGATCTCTCGTAACAATGGGGAGATCGTGCGGCAGGAGGAACAGGATGATGTGGTCCAGAGGGTGAGGAGGGGTTTGGAGGTGGAGGTGCTGAGGGTTATGTAGGTTGAGAGGTCGGTGGGGTAGCGGACGCTGTAGGGGGAGGGGAGGGTTAGAAGGTGTGAGTGGAATTGGGAGGGAAAAGGGGAGGGGACTTACGGAGAGTATATTCTATTCTGACCTTTATTTGGAGGGGTACTTGCGAAATGACGATATCGGGATGGTATCTGAGAGGGAGAGATCGGTATTGATATTGCTATTGGGGTCGAGGATCTAGGGAGAGAATATGGGATGCGTTTGAGAGGGAGCATGATGAAATTGAGGTGTGAATTTGTGAATTGATGCTTTTTGATGAGGAGTTTGGAGGTTGAATCTCTTCTTGTATCCAGAATATACTCGAGTATAAGGATTGGTAATTGATGAATCCGAAGCAAATATTATGTCTTCTTTAAAAAACAGAAATAAAATTAATAGAGCGTATATATTCCAATCCACAGAAATAAAATAACAATATCAGACTGAGACTCTTTAAAGCATAATATACTACTCGTTTCGAGCCTCAAAATATCAATATTCATCTGCGACGCCAAAGCTAGAGCGTACAGCTTCAACTATGACATAATTATGATTTCTTGAACAAATAAAGCTAAACCTAATATGGTAAACTAAGTTGGTATGCCTTTTGCAACTACTACGTAGATGAGGTTATTTTTGGGTATTGAGTTGTATCAATGTCGACGTATGTATAAAATGGAAAGGGAAGTTGAAGATATACTTACGATGTAATTATGATGTTTATTGCGTTGATGTAAGATCTCACGTCCAATGATTTGTGTAGTGTTAAACTACTGACTCGGTGGAGTTGAATATATATCCTTATATAGAGGTTCCCCTTTGGAGAGCAATTGGATTCATACTATGAGAAAATCAAGCATTGAATACCTACCTACCTGTGAAAGCATCAAGAAGCAAAGAATAAGAATGATAAAGGAGAAAAGGAAGATTGCTAGAAATTCATATCATTGATCATACATTTCATTTCAATCCACAACCAGGTTCTTTGTCGTATTCCATTCAATCCATTTCATATCATGTCATGGCATATAATCCTGAAATTTTCATCCTACTCTTTTCTCCCTCTTTCCTTCCGAACAATGTTCCTTCTGCTCCCTACTCTTAGATTTTTATCTTCTCCCTTATATTCCAATCGCATCACACTCTTCCCACTCCATCCGGCAGTCCACACTCCCTCATCCTCAATCCCACCCATTGTCATCCCTCCTCAAATCATGCCACATAAAAAACCTGATCAATACCCTTCCACCATCCCTTCTCATCCGTACTTCCCTTACTCCCCTCAACCATCGTCTCTTGAAATGAATCCGTCATCTCCCACCACTCTCTAACCTTTGGATTTTCCCTCATTTTCTCCATATCACCCGCATAATCATATCCTACATATTTGAACGATGCGAAAAGAATATTTGATTCCGGGTCATGAAAGATGGAATCTATGATGTTACGATTAGCTTACATCCATTTATCAAAATAGGATAAAAAAGACCGAAACTTCGGCAACAGCAAAAGAAAAGAGATATAACATACAATCCTCAATGCAACATTCTTTAATTTGTTTCAATACCTCAGGCCAAACTCGTGCATGACACTCTTTATACTTCTCCGCGCATTCCGGCTTCAATTTCACAATCTGCGCAATTCTTTTTCCTTGATATTTTAATTTGTGTGTGGGGGCAGGAAATGTTCCTGAAGGACCGGAGGGCGAAATAGGTGATAAAGGGGAAAAAGATTGGGAATGGGTTGGAGAAGGTCGATGGGAAGATTGAGGAGGTGGATTGCGAGGAGACCACATTTTTGGAGAGGGAGATCGAGGATTTGTCCACATTTTGAGAGTGAGGCGGAGGCGATATAGGTAGGTTGAAGTGAGGGATGAGGATATAGATTGGTGATGAGGATGAGGATGTAGATTGGTGATGAGGATGAAGGATATATTCAATGGATGGATATTGTGTCGCGAAGATAGAGTGAAGATGTAATAAAGACCAGAAGTCTAAGCCGAGTACGCAATATCAGGAAGTCCGAAGCAAGGTACGAGTCAATTCCAAGAATTTGGCGATGCGGGGTCTCGGGGTCTTGGGATCTTTAGCTGAGCTGAGCTTGCTTCAAAGGTTCCATCAATGTAACCCTCCTTCGCATTGATCATTGATGAAGATATCGGGAACTGGGTAATCAATTGAATACAATGACCATTCAATTCTACTCTATGCAAAACTGTACATACACGCAACAATCTGCATACCCTCTCACCGATGCAGAAGATTTCTAATCCCCCAACGATCACCACAATTAAAGCCTTCATAACTCCGAAAAGCGCAGATGAATTCTCCACTCGTATTCTACACAGGACTTCATCCTATCCTCTCCGTATGATATATTTTGACCGAATTGAATCCGCCCGTGAAGTTATTTCTACCGAAATATAAGGTAAAGCTAGTAAAGCTAGCTACTAGGAAGCTATAGAGCTAGATGACCTGGCACGTATAGCGAGGTACTTCTTGAATGATGTGTAGGAACTATATACCGGTAGAAGCACGTCTTGTGACCAGGAACACCTACACACCTATACGCCTAGCTAGAGTTTCACGGTAGTTATTAGCTAATAAGGATAGAAGCTTGACAATCAAGGAACTAAATTAACTCCCGGTGAGCCCTAAATCTAGGCTTAGTACTTTTGCACTAGTGATATTTTCACTGCTATGGTATTACATAATCATTCAATCACCACCTGGTTAACTTTTCCTCTCTCCTCTCATCCCTTCAACTTTTCACGTGCAATATAAATTTTATATTCTCTTTATTTCGGGATATTATATCACAATATCACAATATATCTATTTACATCATCTACAATCCACACCAATAATCACACAACGACATACCCAGTAACCTTCTACATCATCAAACAAACCTCCACCTCCCATCTCCCATCTCCCACCTCTCACTCAAAAATCCAAAATCAAAATGTCAACCACCCGCTCCCTCCCACCCCTCCTAACACCCTACCTCTCACTCCCCTCCTCCACCTCCTACGAATCATCACTTATCCTTCTAACTAGTGTTTTGGGCGCTGGTACAAATTGGGTTTTGTTAAGATATTTAAGTTCTTTACTTTCTACTACTGAGGGAAATGGAAATGGAAATGGAAATGGAGAAGGGGAGACCAAAGTAGTATTTTTGAGTTTTATGAGGGATATGAATTTTTGGAGAGAGGGGGCTAGGAAGATTGTAAGTTTTTTGGGTTTTTGGGTTTTAGTTATGATGAAGGATGTTATATTTTTCTTTTGAAGGGCTGGATTGGTGGGTCTGGGGTGTTTTGGAAGGTATCTTGAAGGGCTGGGAATACTTAGTTGTATTCCTATTCTCTGTGACTTTTCTCTCTTGGCTGAAAGATCGCAAGATATGAAGGAAATAATAACTAATCAGCGAATCCCCAATCTCAAACCTCCCTTCCGTTCCCATATTTCCCTGTCCTTTCTCGTTCCCATATTTCCCTGTCCTTCCTCCTTTCCATCTTCTTATCCCACTCCATTATTCTCACTCACTAACACCTCTCATCAGAACCTCGACCTCGACAAAGCTACCTTCCAAAAACGCTTCCTCTTCATCGACGGTCTAACATCTCTTTATCTCCCTCAAACTCAACCATCAGCTTCCGGCTCAGGTGTCATGCTCAAAAATCCTTTACTTCCCAATATCTCCCAAACACTCAATGCAGCTATCACATCACTCTCCTCCTCTTCTTCATCTCAAACCCCAAAAATAATCCTCATAATCGACAATCCCGATTACCTAATCGCAAGTTCCGCCTCCCCAACCATCACTCAAGATTTAAACTCCTTACTCTTGACTGTTCGAGAAAAAGTCCATTCAACCATCCTAACAGTATCAATCGATACACCTCTTTTATCGCCCTCTCCTTCTTCTCAAACCCCACTAGAAACAAATACCTCAACCTTCGCCACCTCACTCGCACATGAAGCCTCTCTAATCCTCAGTACTAGACTTTTAGATACAGGTGCTGCGAGAGATGTAAGTGGAGTTTTGCGTATTACAGCTGGAGGTAATCCAGTTGTGGAAGCTAAAAGTGAAGGAGGAATAGAGGAAAAAGAATTATTGTATTTTGTATCTGGAGATGGTAGTGTGAGGGTTTTTGAGAGGGGTCAATGAGAGGCTTTTGGAGATGTATGGATTTCCGAATTTCTGAAATCTGTATTGTTCTGAATCGAGATGAGAGAGAAGGAATTAAACGAGACGGCAAGGTAAAGAGAAGAGGAAAGTGGAAAGTGGATACACTAATCCAGGAATTACGACCAATGTCGGAAGATATCGTGAGATGAGAGAAAGGGGTAAAATACCAGTCATCAAGGCAGCATCGAGGCCAGAGAAATACGGCAGAGCGTATCCCAAGACCAAACTAAACGGAAGATAAGAGAGGGAAAACCCTCCACCTGGTCCCGAAAATGAAAATGGGGAGGAGTAGAAACGTATAGCATGAAGAAAGAGTCAGGTCTAAGAACCCAAAGTGCTCAGCGCGCGCCCCGGCTCTCAATTCTCGATCATCGATCCTCATCTTGGTACATGGATAGATACAGCAATGATTACGAAATCAGAAATGGGAATCTCGACTCACTTTCTCTTTTCGATCAAAAAAAGTGATATGACATGATATGATATGATATGATATGATAGGAGAAGGGGACAGGGCAGTCAGTAGCAGGATTAATAAAAAGAAGAGGATTTTATGAAGCGATTGGAATGAATAGGATAGGTGGATTGAATTAATTGAGTTGAACCCACCCCCAAGGTTAAAGAACACCACCACCAGTGGTACTGTAGGATGAAGATGAGAATAGTTACTCTGTGTATAATATATCTTATATCTTATATCTTATATCGAGGTATATCTTAAATCACATATCGAGTCAATACCTCAAACCTCCAAAGTAAAACTATCTACCTACTTAATACATACGGTAGAGAGGGGCATCCATCAACTCCAACAATGCCATTGAAATAAATAAATCCAATTCATTTGTACTCTCAAGTCTCGATTCTTATAATAAAGTCAATTGGACTACTCAGTTGTCATATCGCATCACATCACATCATCACACACTAAACAAGTTCATAGTCGTATCCATAATCAATCAATCCATTTCATCTCACAATCAAAAAACGCCCAACTTTACAAAGTGGCGGGTCGTCAAATCATCAAATCTCACGCTTATGCTCATGCTCATCCTCATCACGCTCAAAATGATTGCAAATGATGACATTTTTGCTAGAGAACATATCATGTAAGTGATCATGTCTTTTTTAAAAAAATTGGTAGCACCACCCTCTAACCCACATTCATAGCCTCCTAAAGACATGGATCAAGATCGAGAAATGTCAAGGTATCCGATACTGAGCCAACACTCATAAAAAAAGATTATGAAATTTCTCAATAATGTAGCCCATTTCATTCCTGTCCTCTAGCATATGAAAAGCCATCCATTCGCCAACCCTCGACCCCTATCAAATCCTTCCCATGCAATGTCAAGTCCATTTTACTCGGATGATTTGTTGGCTGGTCCTCTAGCTCCCTTGGGTGTACCGGTTTGGAATCCATTCTTGAATCTACGTGGGACTTCCTTCATGTGACGCATGCGACCGGTACCGGTGGTCTTTCTTCTCTTGGCCTTCTCACCCCAGTTGTCTGTTTATGATATTTGAATTAGCATATGGTTCGTATTTATTCCTTCCTTCTTGATATATCGAGAGTTTGAAAGTATATCGTTGACGTCGTCTGGATCGATTTGGTGAAGATGAATGGATTGAAAAACGTACATTGACGGATCTTGGCTGCTGGGTAACCGCATCCAGAACATGTGTGCTTTTGGATGTGGAGGGATCGGCGACCTAGAAATTTAAACCATAAAACATCAGCCGCTTATTCTCCTCTCAAAAATATCCCAACATCCTTCAATCAAATCCTCAATCAATTGTCCACCTCCTGATTCCAACTTTCCATCCTCCTTCCCATTCCCAAGAATTGAATCAAAACTAACCGCAGCGTCTGCACAAAGTGTGCGTCTTGTTGTGGCGCTTTCCGAAACTGGAAGTTCCCTTGGCTATAATTCAAAATAATCATCAGTATTGAAATTCCTCCTTGGTGTTGATCAGTACAATCGAGAATCGAAGGTTTACGCACTCATTTTGAATTAGGAACTATTGAATTAAACTGTCAGCGATTGTCCAGGCGATACCTATGATGACGGCACATAAATTGGCGATAACTTACCTTGGGGTTGTCGTGGGGTTGTCGTTGGTTTCAATATCTCGACTTTTTTCGATGAACAGGCTTAATGGCGAAATAGTGGGAAATTTCTTTGGAAACCCTAAGCTAGGGCAGTATCATGTGATTCTTTTTACCGAAGCGAGATGTTGAGGACCGTGCGGGGTTAAAAAATTCGAGATGCCTCAGAACCTGATCTTTTATTATCGCAATCTTCACTAGCCAGTAAGGTGTACTGGGTGGTGAATTTGATAATTACGTGTAGCTTTCAGATATGTTTCATTATTTATCGTACTCTACCTAGGTGCTTCAACCTCGAAAAAATCAATATATAAAAACAAGTATCATCAATCGAATAAAATGACGTTCCGCTAGCCCTCCGGGGGCCACTGCCGTGGAGGCAGAATATTTCCATCCACAAACTCCATATATCTCACGAGGCTACCATCAATACATCCGAGTCCTTCCTTCCTTCCCTATCATATAATAACTTCACACACTATACCTATACATTGCAATTTACAATTTACATTACATTCAAAGGAAATGCGAAAGTGAAGAACTGCGAGTATGTTATTTACATACATACATACATACATACATACATAAACCGGTCTCTATATTGTGGATTTCATCCCTATTCCTACACACATCAATAACTCACCCAATCAAGACAGACGATGTTCTACCAATTCTTTAAAAGGGTATTATTATGAGAGGAGATTATCGATATGTATCTATATTCATATTCATATTCTTTCTAAGCTTATTATCTACAATCTATCCCAACCAATAAAACAAGGGGTATCTAAAGCTGATCCTCCCATTGCTCTCCTTCCTACCATCTGATCTGATCTGTTCATCTGTACACCCACCTGCTGTAATTGGATCCGGCCCTTTCCAATGCATCCAAGCAAACTTGCATGAATAATCTATATCCAAGCAATACTTTTCTCTTCCTTCACTCATAAAAATATCCATTCACCAACTTTTGGCCCTCATACACAAACGCAAGCATAGGTACAAACACCATCTTTCCCATCATTAACTATATGTTCCCTTTCCCTTTCCCTCACTTCCCCCCAACCCTTAACCAAAACGCCAATCCTTCCCTCTTCCTTTGCCTTCTCCAAACCAAACACCCACCAACAAATCTACAAAGTAATCAAATCAACCTCCGAAAAATCCGGCGGATTCCTCCCATAAACCACCCTTCCCTTAGCATCCAACGCCGCCCCCACATTACTAATCCAAATATTGGCACCAGCATAATCTCTCGTCCTCTTAACCTCATCATCACTAACTCCAATATCATCTCTGGGAATCCAAACTACTGGTCTTCTAGCCCTGAGCGCATAATGTTGAAAAGCATGTTTAACAAGACTATCTCTCTCTTCCGGAGCTAAGTCTTCAATTTCATCATTGTAACCACCGTAAAGAGCATTTGCGATTTTTTGCTGCGCTTCGATATCCTTGTGACGACGTTTTCGTGTGATGGTTGGTCGGATTATTGGTTCATCGATAGATTGGGGACCAGCTGTGCCTCCACGAGCAAATGTTTTATGACGAAGATTTCGACCGGATTGTATAGCCCAACCACCTGCTGCAGCAGCACCATGAACGAGGTTTGATGGTTTAAGTTTGGAAAATGCACCACCTCCATGTGCGGTAGAGGGATTTAAATTTTCCATCTCGATATATCCAGGTCCTTGGATGCCAGCACCATCACTTTGTGGTAATGCTTCATGATCCGCAATGGTAAGACCTAAACGTTCGGCTTGCATTCGATCAAATGCTTCATCACGAAGAACGGCTTCATCTTCAAATGTAATTGGTAGATATCGAAGTAGTGGGCCAAACGACCAATTGAGAAGGAATTGATAAAGAGCAGTTAATAGTAGAGCAACAATCATAATGATTGCTTGAGCAGTGAGTGCTTCACCTTGCTCATCCCTCGTCAAGAAGAACAATCCAATGAGGCACAATTCCATGACATACAAGCCAGTAAATGTCTGATTTATAGCACGTGGATAAAGAAGTCCTCCTGTATCAATCCTGAATCGAGACACGTAAAGCATATTATAACGATTCGCAATCCAAAGAAGTGTGAATGTAAGAATGACGAAAATGATGATGATCGGAGAAACCACGCAATAAATTAATCCGATGCAGGCGAAATTGGTATAAACTGGAAAGAATGATCCCCATGATACTGATGGGAGTGTTGTATTTCTTGTCCACTTCTGTCGAGCAGTATTATCGAAAATTTTCGGCAAAACAAACCAAAAGATGAGTGTGGTTAACTGTAAGAGTGTACCCGAGCTCACAGAAAATGCTTGAAGAATCATGTAGGAGAAAAAATAATTCGCCGCCTTTGGTAATTGTTGTGCAAGTGTCTCCGGGATAGAAGTGATATCACTGGACCATGAGCCCAATGCAGCGACCACACCACCGGATATAGACACGACCAAGAAAACTTGGACAAAGAGGAATGCAAAATAATACGTTTGAACCGAACCTTGCTTCTCATTGCCGGTTTGTGAACCTTGAACAAATGCAAGATATCCCAAGATCGTTGGTACCAATGATAGCAAGATACTAAGCACAAGAGCTGGTAAAACACCTGCTATAGCTTGAAGAACCTTCTCGGGTATAACTGTAAGCCAATGAAGCCAAGGCTTACTATTAACGAGGGAGGAAATCTGGGATAAAGATGATGTCCATGCAACAGGAATAGACCATAACAGGATCATACCAAGAACGACAGCAGTAATGACGGCGGTCCTAAGCCAAGACTCCCACCATTTGATGGACATGTTATCCCAAAGGACATCATTAGGTGAGATCTCCACAGTACGTGGTGCCATTTGTTTGGGGACATGATAGGTAACACACTGACAAGCCATGTGGGCGGCTACTTGATGATTGAATTGAATAAAAGCCGAGTTCATGAGTGGAAATCTCTCTGGAGACTTTTGATCCAATTCAATCTCAAGGTTGAGTTGAGCAAGTTGTTCCCGACACCAATAGATGGTATCAACCTTTGGACTAATTCCAGGGATACCGGGGAACCAACTAGGAGTCCAACTAAACCTAGGTAATCTATGCGTCGGCCTATCCTTTTCCCTTAGATGCTGTTGCCAAGCTGCAGGTGCCGCATCTTCCTTATAAGCTTCGTTGTAAGCTTTTGGATACTCGACTCCGGGTCCATCATCCGAGTTTAGGAAAGGAATAATTGATTTAATCACTTCCCAAGCACTCTTCTTCGGGGGAGCACCAGTGGCAACTCTCGATCTCGCTCCGTCGCCTAGAGTTAGAGGAAATTCGTCATCTTCATATCCCGTTGGAACTGGGGAAGGAAATCCGCCGGCGGGACCTCTCCAGAATTTCCACCAATTATTCGTTTTAAGGGCATCATTGGCACCGTCACCTCCATATTCGAAGCGATTTCTTCGTACTGTGTTGCCAACCAACTTTCCATCACCGTCATAGCTTCGAGGGTCACGTTCTGACGTTGAAGGACGATCTTCTCCTGCTACCCCTTCTTTTTCAGGATCCCGGTCATTTCCGTCGTCAACTCCATATCCATAAGGTTTCGGTGGTGATTGTCGCTGTTTGTATCTTCCATATTGATCATATTCATCATCCTCCGCTATTGACTGCGTATCAAGATTCATGAAGCCATTACCATTAGTTTCCTCAATTGTCTCATCCAATTCTCTACCCAGCCCTATGACACCCCCTAACGCAGTTTCACCGACCTTTCCAACTACACCTACACCTCTATTCAAGCCTTGTCCGACTGCCTCGAAGCCTTGACCCACGGCGGCGAATGGATTACCAAGTTTAAATTTGTTCTTCGAACCGTGCCGTTTATGTTGGTGGTCTTCTTCCTGCCTTTCCAATTCTGCTTCCTCATCTACTGCATCATCTACTGTATGAGGAGCCTCCTCACCCGTAGCGACTCCACCACTTTGAGCAAGCCTTTCCGCCAGCTCATTTTCCTCTTTGATTTTTTGAGCTCTCTCTTCCTTCGTGAGAGCTTTGCGATTCGACCTCTTTGCGTTAATCTTCTCTTGCTTTTCTATCATTCTCTTATGGGCTTTCTTTGCTGCCCTGATTAATTCCGTTTCGGCGCCCTCCAACTGCAAATGGATCTGGTCCCGAAGATGGATCTTTGTCAACAACTCATCATAATTTCGATTAATCCAAATATTCCTAATTCCTCCAGGGAAGACATCATAAAGTCCAGCGAGTGCTTCTTTCGTGAGCCATTTATCCGGAATGGCACTAACGAGAACAGTCGTTGCTGAAGCTCTGAGTCGATGTTCTGCGGATGTTAAATAATCTTGTCGTACTTTGATATAAACTCGCAACTCCGCAAAAAATACACCGCAAACCCACATGATGGCCAACAAGGCAAGGACCAGATGAGCCCAGTATCTATTGGTTTTGCTTGGCTGTATATTAGTCCAAGCTAACTGATCCAGTCCAGTCACATTTGGGTTCGAGGAAACTTCGGTGGTATTTTTATCGTTTGCATATTGTAAAGCCCAATCGCCACCTCTTCCACCAATGTAGTTCATGGGTACGAGAATTGGTATTATGACAACGGCCATAGGTATGAAGATAACCAAAAGAGTTTGGAGGTATCGGAGGAAAAAGTAGGCGTCCAATCCACACTTGTTGATAACTTCTCGATCTCGAAATTGAAATATTGTGAATAGCCATCCCCATGGACTTCTAGGAGGTGGTTCCGTTCGTTCTTTTTCGGGGACTAAATAGGTCTTTGGTTTGCTAGAATTCAGTCAGTGAAGCCCCTACGTAATATACGTCCGCAGATGGCAAAGTGCTCCATGGTAAATGTCCCACAACTTACAATATCCGCGCAAGCTTGTTCTTCAGGAGCATAAAAGCTATCATCTGTACGCCAAAAATGATCGCAGAAGATGCCATTGCCGTAAGAAGAGCCACCAAACTGATACCCTCAGAGCCTTGCGCCGGCCCAGCCACAGGAGATGTAGTTGCGACTGTGGTGGCAGAAGTCGCCGTCGGACTGTTACTCAAGGTTGAAGACATGTTGAGTAACGTTCAACACCTTATCGATGCATAAGAGAAATTATGTATTGTTCCACCTAAGAAGATGCGGTGGATGTATTTGCTGATGTTCGTGATATCATTCATAGGACCGTATCGATTTCAGGATCGGTATCGATATGGATGTGGATGTCGAAGAGAAGGGATCAGAAGGAGAGAAGAGGATGACGAAGGAGAGGAAGAAGAAAAGATACTGGGTGAAGAGTATGGATACAAATGAATCATTTGGAAATCAACAAGTCAAAACTGGAGTACTGCCCTACCTGGGGTACAGTAATGCCAATGCCATTCAAAACACTCTATGAATATTTATTACCTAGTAGGTATTTTGAACTTTGTATGATAAGATTAAGCAGGATTAACAAGTATTCGTAATCAAAAGAGAGTGAATTGATTTATGGAGAGGATTTTTCGAATGCAACGATGCCATTCGCTTATAAGTAAAATAAAGTTTATATAACCCAGACAAAATACGACATGGATATAAATCAACGGGGGTCTATTGGAGTGATCTTGATTCAGATTAGGAAAGCTGAGTATGATGTCACGAATCATACTGGAGAGAAAACTGGAATCCCCATGTCCAATAGAAATAAATATGTTTCAAGTTTCTGGGTTCCTTTTCTATCAATTCGATATCAATCATCACTCCTCAATCATCTACTCTTTCGTATACAGAATCAGGGGATGCGCTTATCGCATATCAAAGAATTAACGTCTACATTCATTTGGTCAAGTGTGATGAAGATGATACAGAAGGCGTTTAAGATTATGATAACGACCATCTCTATTGCATTTTTATACACTGTACTCTCTGTGCATAAAGATAAAAGTAGCTACTCTTCAATATAATTTATCGACAAGTGAAGACTAGAAATGATAGGTTGATATAAAAACAACCATTAAGCCACTGTCGCCATTACGCATCGGGATTATTTAATCCTAGACATGCCTGTCCTCCGTAAGCCACTCACTATTCCGCGCAGTTCAGGCATCAAAACTTGAATTTTCCGGCTTTTGACCCCTGAAACCTCAACATGTGGCAGCATGATGGATGGAGCATTTCTTCTTTTCTTTGACAAGACTTGCTCCATCCGTACAACCATTCCACGTGGATCTGCTACTTTTTCCTACATGAGCAAAGATAAACATTTATTTAAAAACTATCGGAACTATCGAATTGAAAATATTACTAGTGTGAAGATCAACACCATTAATCTGGAAGAATCTCATGTCCAAAACCCCTCTCTGTGGAATCTCCTGAAGAAACTCCATCCCCTTTCCATGAGCCCGTCCCTTCCCCCACCTCTTTTCCCCTCCCCCTTAACAACCTCATTCGATATCCGCAGCTCCCGTTCCCAATCCTAAACTTCCTCTCCCTCTCCATTTCATAAATTACTCCGTACTAGGAGCCACCTTCCTAACAGCCACACTAATACTCGATCCATCGTCAATCTCTTCCGCATTCCATTTCAATTGCCAGACGCCATCCGACACGGGAGTCGCATAGAAGTTGGAAACGATCTTCGACGTGCTTGGATTCTTCCACATAGCCCAGTTACCAAATGACATGAAACCTTTAGTCGTGCCGTTCGATGAAGCGGATCTGGTAAATCCAACATTGGTTAAGGCTGTGGCCGAGGGGTCGATGAATAGTACCGGAGATGTGATGTTGGTGAGAGTAACATTGGCAGCGGTTGGTGTGATGGCCCATTCACTGGATGAGCTTGGTGCGACTTTGACAGTATTAGTATGACTGCTGTCTCAAGTGGTACTTGTGGGACTGGTGGTTATTGAAGTCCTTACATGTGATATTTGTGTTAACGTTGGATCCAGATGGAAATTTGCTCCCGACAAATGCATTTCCTACATGTCCAATTAGTTTGGGGGACATGCATGCGTCGTAGTACGATTATCAACTTACCATCGGAGTAGTATACTGGCAGTCCACCAATACCTTTACCGTAAGCATACAAGTGGAATGAGCTGGTGGTTCTTCTGTCAATGACTGCAGCAGATACTGTCAAACATCCCAAGAGGAAGAAGAGAGAAGAGGTAAACTTCATGTTTTGTTGATCTTGTAAAGGCTGGATGTGATGGCTAAATGGATGCAGATGTTTACACGAAGAGAGGGTGATGATGGGATGTAAAGAGTGTTACAGAGATGATGAATATATTGAGAAACAGCCACTGACCTGAAATACGAAGAACTCACGGTTAATATTATATCGATAAGAAAGTTGATGTCAGAGCACATGAGCTCGGTGCTGACTTCCAACGCCTCTCCATCACAATATTGCATTCTCAGGGAAAGCACCTCAAGCTACCAAACACTTTCTTGGTCCCCTGACTAGTCGGAGAAAGATATCTTGGGTCAATTAAGCCTGTGCTGTAAATGGTTTAAGGCACACGAATCAACCATGCAAAATGGCAAGAACTGCATGGCTATGGTCAGTGCAATAGCGAGCCAAGGGTATTCATCGACCCTGTCGATCACTAGGAACAATAAGTTAAACGCCACGCGGTGGTTAGGATGGATATTAAAAACATGCTATTATATTGTACACGGCTCTATGCGAACTGAGTGTGGAGGTAAGCATTTGGAATGGCTTTCTCCCGAAAAGGATCTTCCTCGCCAAACTCGAAAATTCTAACTTTAGGAGCATGAGTACCAAGTAAACAGAAAATTTCCAATAGTCCGAGCCATCGGAGGGAGAGAAAAATCGGAAAGAATTGATATGGCTGAAGGTAAAGCGCATGGTAACTGGAAGGATATCCGGTGGAAATGTGTGCACGGTTCCCGAGACACTTCCGAACTTGATGTTTCGAAATACGAAGTCGACACAATCAATTGTGATGAGAATGAATCGTCGGAACATTGGGAGAGCTACAGCAGCTATCAAATTGATCGCACATTTGAGATCTATATATCGTCTAATTCGGATCGAAAAAATCCGAAGATATAAACTTGGAAAATGTATCTTGTGCAAAACCTACATTTATAGAGTAGAGTGAGTTGGCGATTAGCTGAAGTCAGTCTAATCGGAATGTTTTTAATATACCCTCGTCTTCAAGTACATATTTGAGGTGTATACCCTCGTCTTCAAGTACATATTTGAGGTGGATGATGAGTAAATCGCAGATGGAAATTGCAGATATCGGAAAGATGCGCCAAGTAAGATCTTACCTCTGCAAAGCTACCCGATGTTAAGTTATCAAAATTAAAGCTCATTTAAGGACGCACGACGATCTCCCGCAGACCATCCCATCACCGTCACTTGGACCCATGTTTCGAAACATGTCCATATTCGCTGCTTATTCTTCTCTCAGTCCGTTCTTCCTCGGATCTTTCCCAAGCTTAGTCGAGCTAGTTTCTCTCGTTCATGAGTACCTTGCAGATATGATCGTCTGCAGATCTTCCACTACTGCATGTCAAGTTTTCGGTCGATCCATTTTACTCCGGTCATTTTATTTTAACGTAATGTTTTGACTCGAAATTGTTATTCATACTTCGGTCGGTGTATACCCAAAATCTCCGATGTACAACCTGTTGATGCACGTCGATGGTTAAGGGGAGGCAATAAGTACCGTACTACCACAGCGGTACAATACGAAACTACCATGCACGGTGAACCATATACGGTACCATCGGGATTTGAGTCTTTTTCCTACCAGAAATCGAAAGAGGGGTCAAAAAAAAATTGTACAGTTTTCTTCATTGGATTGAGAGCTAGTGCTGCGTTACTAGTCCAGGTTAAGTGTAGGACTCACAAACACTTGCTCGGGCATATGAAGAGACTTGAGGACAAGTTGGAGTCATCTTAACTTCAGATAGTAAGGTTCCAACAACTAAATGTCCGAATACTTTAAACAAACGAAGAACCATCATCGATGCTTGTACACTTTTTATCCTTGGTGACCCCGGATTTATTCAGCTACCTTTATAAGAAATTATCCAAGGATGGATGCACGGACAACGTGCACTCCCGATACCTTTAACCTAAGGACATATTGAGATGCAAGCATCCTCTTCAAGTTAATGTTGTGAGCTTGTCGCCGATGCTATCTCATCTTCGTATTATCCAAGGACGTTTCGGCTTGGCTGCCAGTGTGGCTAAGGTCATCCAATATCGACTAGTGAACTTGTCAAATGTTCACCCCAATACTTTTTCAGACCAACCTTATGATAGCTTGGAGCACTCGGATCTTCTTCTCATCTCTAGCGTCACCCTTAGTGCGAACCTGAAGCTTACCATGGTGGAGATACAAATGGTGGATAAGACTAATATTTGATATTCCAAGTCTCGATGAGGCTTTGTATTGACACTATACAGTGGGATTCAACTTGGATGCTCTTGGAAACGGACTTTGACCATATGCATGTAAGTGGATTTGAGATATTTCATCGTGCTCGCTTCTACCTGTTAATGTTCATTATCGTAAATCTCTTCTTAAGGAAGACTGTCCCTTCCCACTGGTACGACCTTATTATTATCAACTCTTTTCCTTTCTCTCTCTTTTACATTCGCTTTGTTTCACTTTGACATCCTCATTCGAGGACCATAATACCAGTTTATCCTCAATACTTTCCAACGGCTAAGTTTCATATACCAGGAAAGTCTCATAGAGGGTTCCATTATGCGTTTTTATATCCTTTTGGCCTTGTGCCTTTCACTTTGCCAAATTCAGGCCACCCCTACTTTTGGATTTTTCAATCCCATTGCTGCTCTTCAAGCAGATATCCTTAAAATAATGAACGAGGTCGAGTGCTTGCTTAGCACAAAATCTTCTTTTATCCCCGCAATTCTTACCAAAGGCAATCCCAAAGCTGTTACATCAAACAAGTGCTCACCAACCAAAGCAACGGCCACTAGTGCTGCTGTCAAAACTTCCGTCTCTTCTCTCCAATCGGTAGCTCTATCCAAATGGAGTTCGCTTCAAAGTTTATTGTCGACAACCACTACACTTCCTCCCATACTTACCACAAGTGTCACTGTCTCAACGGCTAAAACCGCTTCGAGCACTTCGGGCGTAGTGTCAACTTCGACAACTGCAAAGGCTACATCTTTAACTGCAACAGCAACTTCCACAACAGCCCAAGGATCTTCGATCACTAGTAAAGTTACATCTTCAGCAGTATCTTCTGCAACAGCATCATCCTCAACCAGCAAAACTGTAAGCTCGAGTATCGCGGTAGGAACTCCATGTGCAGGCAATACCGCCGCCGATAGATCAAAGTGGTGCGACTATTCTACCAGCACCGATTACTACAATGAGGTGCCAAATACCGGGGTCACTCGCGAGGTAAGAAACTTTTCCAAATAACTGATATATTTCTCTAATCTCATATTTTAGTATTGGCTCAATATTCAAGATGGCGTCGCTTCACCTGACGGAATTTCAAGATATGTTCAAACGGTTAATGGAAGTATCCCAGGTCCAACTATTATTGCTGATTGGGGTGATAATGTTGTGGTACATGTAACCAACAATCTTTCTGTCAATGGTTCAACCATTCATTTCCATGGTATCCATCAAAATTATACCAATCAAAATGACGGAGTGCCTTCGATTACACAATGTCCTATCGCCTTTGGAGCTACTTATACCTACAAATGGAGAGCCACTCAATATGGTTCATCATGGTATCATTCTCATGTTGGACTACAAGCATGGGAAGGTGTAGCTGGCGGTATCATTATCAATGGCCCTTCCACAGCCAACTATGACGTTGACAAGGGAACACTTATGCTTACTGATTGGGGTCACACTACGGTTGATGAGCAATATCAATATGCTCAAACTGCTGGTCCACCAGTCATGGATACAGGTCTTATAAATGGTACCAATGTTTTTGGAGAAGATGGTGCTAGTAACCAGACTGGTTCACGTTTCTCAACTAGTGTTACATCAGGCACTTCATATCGATTCCGTCTTGTGAATAGTGCTATCGATACTCACTTTAAGTTCTCGGTTGATAATCACATCTTAACTGTCATGGCAAATGATCTTGTTCCTATCGTACCTTATCAAACTCAGGTTCTCAACATTGCTATCGGTTAGTGTTGCCCTACTTATCATCAGAAAATACGTACTAATAGCTTTCTTCCAGGCCAACGCTACGATGTCATCGTAACCGCAAACCAAGCTTCCGTCGCTTCTGATTTCTGGATTCGAGCTATTCCCCAAGCATCCTGTTCGGAGAATAGCAACCCAAGTAACATCAAAGGTATTCTTCACTACGGCAGCTCAAGTGGCCTTCCCAAAACCACCGGCTACAACTTCACCGATGAATGTATTGACGAATCCCCCTCATCACTAATCCCCTTCGTCCCCAAAACGGTATCCGCCTCCTCCAAATCCGCCGACGAAGCCGTCACCATCGCGCAAAACTCCAACAAACTCTTCAAATGGTACCTCAACAACTCGACCTTCCTAACCGAATGGGAAGACCCCACTCTCCTCATGGTCCAAAAAGAAATCACCACTTTCACCACCGCAAACAATCTCATCGAGCTCCCCAACGCAAACGAATGGATCTATTTAATAATCCACTCGCGCATCCCAGTCCCTCACCCCATCCACCTCCACGGCCACGATTTCTACATCATCTCCCAACAAGCCTCCCTCTACGACCCGACCACCGCGGTATCCACATACAATCTCAACAATCCTCCTCGAAGAGACGTGGCTAATTTGCCCGCGGGAGGATATCTCGTATTGGCTTTCGAGACGGATAATCCGGGGGCGTGGTTGGCGCACTGTCATATTGGGTGGCATGCTAGTCAGGGGTTTGCGATGCAGTTTTTGGAGCGGGCGGGTGAGATTCCGGGGATTTTGGATACGGCGTCGTTGCAGGGGACTTGTGATCAGTGGAATGGTAATCCGGTTCATCAGGAGGATTCGGGGATTTAGGGGGGGGGGGGGAGTGGTAGCTTTAGGTGAGGTTGGGGGGCTTTTGTATATATATATTTTTATCATTTTCTTTCTTTCTTTTTCTTAGATTTGGATTGGGATTTGGATTTGGGATCTATGAGGTGGAAAGTTGGTGGTGGGTGAATTTGGGTATGTTTTTACATATGTATATGCGTATATATACATACACGTATATCCCAACAAAGGAATTTGGAGGATAATATTAATACTCTTTCTTATTTAATTACGAAGAGTTGGAGAGTAGGAGTAGGAGAAAAGAGATGGAAGAGTAGGAGAAAAGGAGGAAAAGATATCTATCAATAGATAGATGCGATGGTCCTAGATGATGCAGAGGTATATATACCAAATAGTTCTAGAGTATCTATCTATCTATCTATCTATCTATCACCTAATCTAATCTAATCTAATCTAATCTAATCTAATCTAATAGAATCAAATTCAAATTCAAATAAGTCTTACTTACACTATTACAACGAAAACATTAGTGAAAGAAGGAAGTGAGAAGTCTTATAAAGGAAAAAGAAAAAGAAATAGAAAAATAATCTTGTGAGTTTTTGTTTTTTTATATATAATCTTATAACACGATATAATATAATATAATATAATATAATATAATATAATATAATATAATATAATATAATATAATATAATATAATATAATATAATATAATATAATATAATATAATATAATATAATATAATATAATATAATATAATATAACATAATGTGTTATATCACACATACACATACACATACACATACACACAGAAATAAAATGAAATTAATGATGAAGTAATAATTCGAGGGACGGGACAATAGTGTATTTGATACTCGTATTGGGACCAATCCAAGAAGGATGTACCTAGTATTTATCTCATAACTTCGCGAGCGATGTAAGACTTATGACTTTCTTTTTATCCTGATGCTGTGTCCTATCTCATCGCATTGCATCTTATTCATAATATCCATCTCATCCTAGATTTCGAAAATGGGAGATAGACGAGCAAGCATCCATTCTGCATTTCAATCAACCAACGAAGTATGAACGACTATTTTAACCTCCCAAAATCCAAACCCTGATTTGAATTTCCCTCGCCCGTTGCCCCTGTACTCCATCCAGTTTCGAATCCCACCTCCCCATCCCCTCTAACAACCTTTCCTCTATCCCATTCCCTCCCCTCCCCTTTCCCCCTCCACTTGACATCCTCTTCCTTTTTCTCACCTCCATTCTCCCACTTCCTAACTTCCTCTTCCGAGAACCCCGCATCTCTTAATCTATTTGCGCCCTGCATTTTCCACCTCTGTCGGTCGCGTAATGCTTCGAGTGCTTGATCCCAATCTTCTCCTTCTCCTTGAAGAGTATCTTCAAGTTGTACGTCACTTTTTGGATCATAGTCTGCGTGGAATCGAGAATCCATAATTGATGTTGAGCCAAGGGATGTAGCGCCACGACCACGGATTCGAACGGGTTGTTTTTCATGGGCGGGACGAGGACCGATTATTGAGTCTAGGGGGTCAGAATCGGATGATTGTTCTGGCTCTCGGTCTGGATGTTGTTTCATGCGTGAGGAAGAATATTTATGTGGTTGATGTGATGATCTTTCTTCGTCTTCTGAGGTTGGGGAGAGGGAGCGTTTTCGTTTGCGATGGGGTGAGCGATCTCTTTCCCTATAACTCGATTCTTTACGTCGATGTTCTCTAGGTGAACGTGATCTTTCCCTATGTCTCCTCCTATCATCCTTTGTGCGCTCTCTATCCTCGGACGTACTTCTTCGCCTATGTTCTCTTCGCCGTGATTTATGATCTTCTTCCTCCGAATCATCATGGTATTTTCTCCGCCTATCCTTAGATCTTCGTTTATCACCATCAAGCTCCTCATCCCCTGCTCCACCTTCCATACGTCTTGATTCTCTCCTTCGATGACCTGTTAATTCCGCAGAAATATCTATATTCTTCCTACGACTTCGACGATCACTATCCTCCCCATCCCTCAATTTCCGTATCTTCGTATTTTCCACCCCCCTCCTCTCCTTTGAGCGCAATGAATCCCTCTTCCCGTCAATTTCCCTCCCAGAATCCTCCCGTTTCCTCTTTACTGGTCCGCCCAAAATCGCCTTAATATCTCCCAATTGTCTCCTTCTAATATCTCCCGGCGCAACTTTACCTTCAACCTTCCTTTCTCTCCCACCATTCGATAAACCTTCCAATCTAGCTCTTGCTTCTGCCGCCTCTTTAGCCAATAATGCGCTATTATGATTATCCGTATCTCTAATAATATTGCGTAGAAAACGGGTATTAGGTTTTGGTTTATTGGGTGGAGGTTTAGATTCTTTGGCATATGCTTCGAGACCCATGGAAGAATACTTTATAGAACTAGCTTTGGCATCTTGAGCTAGAAGGTTGGCGACATAGTCATCGGTTAGGTAGGTGTTGTTTGCCATGTTTGGGGTGGAATGCGATTTGTTGGAGGTTGGAGGAGGGATCTGTGGATGAAGTGGATGGAGTGGAGGATAAGATGTTTGTATTCATATAATGTTTAGTAAAAGGCTGTAGATTTTGGTGAAAGAAATGAAATAGGGTAATACAGAAATATCTAGAATATAGTGAATGAAAAGATTAATCAAACGTGTATATATAGAAGTATGGAGATTTTGGGAGCACCAGCCTTGCGGTTGCTATCGTATTTGCTAATATTGGATGCATTGACCTCTTGATCGGATAATGCCATTCAATTGTCAGTATTTGCCGCTTATAAAGTCTAGATATAACCATTACAAGGTGTGAATTTATATTAAATACTTACCGCCGGCAGAATAAATCAAAGTAAACAATGTATTGCAATGCGACAGACACCCCTCTGATTTTCAAACATCAATACCAAAACTTGCAGCTGCAAATACGCAATCAGCAAAGATATTTCTTCTATACTATTTGACGCGATATCGATATTTCCCCATACATACAAAATTTCACAACCCATATAATATCTGCAAACAACTAATCACAGCCTAAGAACATGGCACTTTCACCTGGAAGTACCCTCACCACCCTCCAGAAACTTCAAAAATCCCACGAATTAAGTATTATAAAACTGAGCGAGCCAATTTCTGCCCCTTTAAAACCAGGCGATCGAACATCCAATGGTTCTGCATCTGATCCTCTCGAAAATCCATCGCCTGCTAGTTTAGAGGCTGATTTGGCGCATTATAAGGTAATTCTATTATGATCCTCACTTATACATTTATCTCTACATTCACACATTCACACATCCCCACAACCTGTTTCCCTCTCAAAATAAAACATAAACAAATACTAACCCCACCTCCCAGGAACTCTTCTCCAAACTCCGCTTCTCCTACCTCGAACAAGTAACCAAAGAAAAGTTCATCCGAGCCATCGTCGGCGATCCACCCCTCGTAGTCGAACATCAAGAAAACCTCGATTTAGAAGCCTCGTTACTCCTCTCCAAATCCTCACTCAAAGCCCAAAAAGTCGAAGTCGCAGAACTTGTTGAGGAGCTCGAGAAACGAGGAAGAGAATTATGTAGAAAATATGAACATGTCCAACTTCAAACTAAACAACTTTCCGAACTGCCGTTGAAAATATCTGGATTGGAGGAAAGTATTCAAAAGTTGAAAAATGAGCAGAATGGGATAGATGGAGAGGGGATCAGTCATCCGAATCTTAAATTGGGGTTAGATAGAACGAGGGAGTTGGTGGAAGAAAAGGAGAGGGAGAGGAGAGATCTAGATAGGCAGTTGGAACAGTTACAAGTACAGGTTCCGAGGAAAACTAAAGAAGTTGAGAGGTTAAATGCGGAACTAGTGCCGTTAGAAGCGAAGAGGACGATTAGTGTTGCGGCGGCAAGAGAGGCGAAGAGGAGGAAGGAAGAGGGGGCAGGTGGGACGGGCGATGATTTGGAGGAGAGAGGACGTTGGTGGAGGGGTGTGGAAGGAGGATTGAGGGGAATGTTAGGGGTGGAGGGTGATGCTTAGGTTATTATTACTATTGCTTGGGATTTTACGTTCGGAGTTTGGCGTGAAAGGGAGTTCACAAATGGAGATTTTGGTATAGGGGGAACCATCAAAGGAGGAGTCTGTGATTCTACATATCCGTCAATACCGTGGGTACACCAAAATCACCGCTTTCTGGCATGGATTCTGACTTAGAGAGGCGTTCAGCCATTATCCAGCAGATGGTAGCTTCGCGGCACTGCCTTGTCAGATAGCCGTGGTGGTATATGATAGATAGATAGATATATGAAAATATATCACTTTTTCTCACTTTATATTATCATTGTATTATATTATATTGCATTGTATTGTATTCCTTCTTCCCTCCTGGCTTTCTACCCGTCTGTCTATCTGTTTGTCTGTTTGTAATCTCATATTCCCTCACCACTCCTACTCAATCAAGCAATCCCATCCATCTATGATAATGTCTCTTTCTTTATCATCCCTTCCTCCATCCCTTTTCCTTCCCTCCCCTCTCCCTACCAGAACATTTAAATTTTATATCATCTATTCTCATTCATCCATCCAACCATCCATTTATTGCATCCATCCATCCATTGCATCCATTACACCCATTCCAATCCATACCAATCCACACCATACCATTACTAACTAACCTCAGCCCAAACCCTAACCCAGCCATACAATACCAACAGTACAGTACAGTACAGTACAACGAACAGAAAAGTCCTATCCTTTCCTATCCTTTCACGCATCTCATTCATCCCATCTACCTATTCCTACCCATCCTCATACCCTTATACCCTTATACCAATCCACACACATTCCCGCCCAATTATCCATTCATCCACCCATCCACCCATTCATCCATCCATTCCTCATATATTATTAGTAACAAAGTAAAGACGTAAACAAGTAAGAAAGAAGGAGAGAGAAACTATTATTGTAAACATGGACCTCCATATTCTCCTTCCTCATTTGACGAATCCACTCCTGATCTTATTTTATCCCAAAACCCAAGCTATCTCAAATAAAAGAAAAGTATATCTCGCTCTCATCCCATACCCAGGCTTTTAAAGGAACGCATTCGAAAAAAAATTGCGTTTTGGACAGGAAAGCGAAGCGGAAAAGAATTGTATTGATATTACATGTGATTTCGAACTAATGGATCTGTACTATGAATGAAACAATGCGTTTCCTCTAACAAGCTAACAAGTTAAGAAGCTGTGAAGTCAAGCTTAAGCATAGTACAAAGCTTCGACGAGATAAATAATGCCAAAGACTAAAAAGGCGATTGCCCCTCCTAATGTTACTGTGAAATGGTTAGTTATACGACTTTCAGAATGACAGAATCAAGAAGAACTTACCAACTCTTAAGCTGACTTTTCCAGCAATAGCTCTTCCTCCAATAACAGCCACTCCAGTACAAACGGCATGACCACTAACCGCGCCCCCAGTTACCCACCAATAATCTTGACCAGCAGCCATAGCAATTGTAGCAATTTGACTACGATCTCCCCATTCACCTAGGAAAGTCATGACGAATGTTTGAACCCAAGCTGGACTCAATAGTAAAGAAAGAAGATTATTCAAACCACCTGCGGCACTTTGAATTGCTGATCTCTTAGGAGAAGGAGATCGATCTGATGAAGTTGAAGGACTTCTTGGTGGCGATGGTAGGCGGGATCCTGATCTAGATTTTCTTGTGCTGGCTCTTGTACCTCCGCCAAGACCCATTTCGAGAGCATATGGAGAAACTGATGATCGACGTCTTCCTTGTTGTTTTGCCAAATGCTCTTTTTCTTCAAGTTCCATTTCGACTTCTTTCATTTCTTCAGTAACACCCTCATCTGGACTCATGGCTAAACCTTCTTTTAATAAACGTCCTCCGAAGATCAAGAATAATCCTGCGGCTAGGAAATTCGTGAATCGTTTTGGAATTAAAGTAGGAACTGCATGACCTAACACGGCGGATAGAATTGTCATAGCTATTAATGCGGAAAATGCGGCGGAAAATACGAGAAGTCTGTCATGCTTCATAGCCATCAATGCTGCAATCAAAAATGTCTTGTCTCCAATTTCAGAGAACAAGATCATTGTGAGTGAAAGAAGAAATGAATGTAAAGGTTGAATGAGACCCTCATTACCTTCTCCTTCCAAGTCAAGCTTTGGAATGGTCTTTGAATCGGATTTGGTAACATCTAGGTGATCCTTATTGGCAGAATTAGGAATTGGATGTGGATTATTGTTTGTCTTATCTGGAAGATCTGTAGGTTTATCCAATCCAGCGAGGTTGTCAGTGGCACCAGTCTCCTTGTCATCAGTGATTTTTTTAGTCGAATCCTTCTTCTGCGGATCTTTGCTGTCACCCTGTAACTTTTGTTCGGTATCGTGAGGTATTGGAGGTGCCTCTTTAGGTGATGCTGGCTTCTTTTCCATCTTCTCTCCGGTTTGGCTTTCTTGACCCTTTCGTGTCTTCTCTTTCTCACTCACACCTCCCTCGGTACCTGTTGTGCCATACTTAGGTAATGCTCGACTTGGATCGTTCATCACGCCATCAATGCTCTGAGGGATTTCGTTGCCGTCGTCATCAACCATTTTTTCCTTCTTCGCTGTGGAAGTTTTGGTTGTAGGTGGCACAACCAATTCTCCATCTTCAAGCTTGGACTTGGAGTTCTTGGAATCTTTAGAGTCTTTCGAACCCTTGGTGTCCGCTTTTTCATCTGTTGCAGCATCTTTCTTCGAGTCCTTTTTGGTGTCTACGAATGGGCCAGCGTGTGGTTTTCCATCTTTTCCATCGACTGGCGCATCTTTCGTACCAACATCATATTTTGCTTTATTATCGGCAAGACCTGTAACAGCTGATGATGAATCGTATCCAGAATCGACCGTTTTGTCTATCTTTCCAGTTTGCGCATCAGCATCTTTTGAGAGAGCAGATTGGATGTTATCCTGTGCCGCAGGGGATAGAGCTAAAGCCAATGATGGTAATAAAAGTAAAAGTAATGGAGATTGCTTCCTCCGGAATCTCATCTTGAATTATATCTTTCAATTGAACGTGGCAGATGTGATAGAACTGTATTTGAGGATAAGAAGTGTGATCAGGGGGAATACGGATTGTTGGTTGTGAGGCGGTCGATGGGTAATTTGTATGAAGATGACTTTCAATGACGTGTCTAGTAGTTTTTGAATGTAAGCAGCTGTCAAGTATTTTTTTTTATAAAATTGAATAAAACATACCTCGATTGAATCCGCAGACAGCGGTGTTGTGAAGGATAAAAGTTGGATTAAAAGAAAAGGGCTCAATAATGAATATAACGGATTATTTGTTAGGAGCAACACTGAAAGAGGGAGGAAAGGAGTTCCACTTTTTAGCTTGTGGCTTGTCTCTCATGGTCAGCTTCATTTTTGATTGGCTGCACCATTTCAGAAGTGGCTTATTTATGATTTATTGTACTATTTACTATTTAAATAGGTAGATAGATCCGTTTAAGGTTACAAGCAAAGGATCTTCGTATTTTCATTCAGATAATCGCCTCGGTCAAGTAGAGGTTGAAAAGTCCATACTTATACGTACCTAGGACTTATACGTAGTGGTGAAGTTCTCTTAATACCTATACACATGTTTGTTCTCATTGTCGAAGTTTTCTCCTCGGATCTGATGAAGATCTCGTCCGAAACCCTTGATTATATATTCCTTACCACCCAATGGCACATTCACATTTTTGAAGTTGTTTTGTGAAATATCGACTTTTTCCATCTCTTCAGACAGGCAGAGAATAAAGTACAGCATGTCCACGTGATTGCGTGATTAATAGCCTCAGGCATCAGGTCTCAGGTCGTGCGCCCCGCTTTCTCACCCACAATCTCCACCTAGCAACACAAACAAAGCGCGTAAATCCATCCACAGCACAGCAATATAAACTCCACTCACCTACATCATCAAACAACATCAAAAGATTCACGATAAGGCATCAAATCTGCGGTGCGAAATATATTGGGCTACGGCTCATAATCTGTTGGTCGCATCAGGATATTTGAGATGGCTCGAACATCTGCGCGGTCGGCGTCACAAGATATCCCCTCTTCACCACCCAAACGCGAAAGTCCTATTCGAAGAGTGACTCGATCAGCTCGTCACCAAAGTGTAGACTTGGATGAGCCTCGTAACAATGGAAGAAGTGTTGAGCGCGCGGGTAGTGAGAATGAGCGGAGAATTTCCCAAGGTTCTCGCAGAATTGCGCTCAAGTCGGGTTAGTATTCTTTGTATTGCGTTTGTTGATTATTCCTTACAAAGTTTAGACTTATCAATACTTGCAGAAGATAGCGAAATCTCTCCCGGAGAGGATGATGAAGTAGAAAAAGAAGAAGACGACGACGACGAAGATGAGGAGGATCCCGAAGCAACCAAGGTCGCAGATTTTCAAGGATATGATTTAGAGCATGATGATCGCAGTAATTCGTCAGGTGAAACGCTCATCACATCACATACCGTACGGGTTATGCAAGAAATTGACTCCATATCGGCTATCGAGACTCTTCCGGACCTTTATGATACGTCTTGTAAGATTGTCAACAAATCCACGAAAAAAAATGTTCGCCCAAAGGAAATGGGGCGCCATCTCAGATCTTTGAAAACACTTTTTGATACTTTGGAAGTCAATAGAGAGCCATATGGAGGAGAAATATTCATCGAGGTTGACATCGTGAAGAAAAAGCTGTCTGAATCAATACACTCTGTGTATCATAATTCAGAAGGCCTCGGAGATAAAGCTATTCCTGTTACTGCCATTCTTCAATCGGCAAATCTTGCAACTTTGATAGGCCTAGTTGATCAATTGCGCGAAGACATTCAATATTTTGAAGAAGAACTGAAGGTATTCCTTCAGACTTTAGAGAAAACCTTCCCTCGCCCGTTTGTATCTGAGTTTGCTGGGCCTTTAGACGAGGATTCCGAAAACAGCAAACTAATTAACGAAAGTTTCGACATGGTGTTAGACATACGAACTCAGCTGTTTATAACTGCCTCACATCAACTAGAAACTGACCCGGGCTTCGATCCAGATCATATGCTAACATTGTATTTTCTCAGTAGCGCAGATAGGGAGGAAATTTGTGGGGTTGATTTCAAGGTTATTGGTCTGAAGGGGCAAAGGAAGAGGACCGACGACAGAATAGATCTCATCCGTGACACTTTCATGCCTGCAGATGAGGCTACAGGCCCTGGCGAATACATCGACTTTGACAGACTAGAAGTACTGTTCCCCAGGTCTGAGTTCTTCAATAATCTTGTCGGATACGGTCAAGACCGTATGGTAGAGGTCGAGAAGATTGTAGACAGCCGAGGCGGTATCGAGAACGTGATGGAGCCACTTAAAGATCTTGTAAAAGATCTTGCATCCGACGGCGAACCTTCCCTTAATGTAGACTACAAACAGGATGTTGTGGATCGTGGCGATAGTTCAATATCGAAAAACAAGGCTTCTTCTCCACCTCCACGAAAATCAAGAAAAGAGTGAGAGTTCCTTGCCAATTTACCATCTCATCCAAACAGCTGAAAAAACGAATCCCCACTAATAATAGTCTAGGCCTCATGCTGACCTCAAGGCTATATTGAAGCTTATGAAATTCAGACGTCAAGGTGATGGGAGAGGCTCCTCAAAACCTGACTCTAGCACAAATGTCACGTCTACCATCCGCGGTCCATCACGGATACAATCAGGGGCGCAACAGGAGGAATCTGAAATCACCAGGAATTTCAAGAAATTTAAAAGTTCACAGAATAAAGAGAATAGACGACCTGAGCAACACCAAGAATCTCGAGGTGCCAAGGTGCCAACAGATACTTCAAGGCGCGCAATGTATAGGAAGCATCCCAATGGTGAAAAAGTGGAGTGGAATGAGGATAGCCAAGGGTTTCTAATAGACTCTCAGCCGAGGAACAACAAGCGCAAAGATCCACTTCCTCCGGACGATGAAGCCGGTAGTTCGGATCAAGGCTTTCAAACCGATCAGAGAGCAGCTGAACCTACAGCTCGTCCGCGCAGGGTTAGAGCAGATGATGAAGTACTCCTTCAACCAATAAATAACAAGCGCAAAGCTCCCGCTCCGCCAGCAGTTCAGACAAATGACAAGGGAGCTCCCTCACAAAGAAACAACAAACGCAAAGCTTCCTCATCTCCAGCTGTCGAGCCGGAAGACGAAGATTATAGCTCAGATCAAGGCTTTCAAAACCATCAGAAATTATCCAGACCCATAGCCCGCCCTACCAAACGAGCACGTACCGAAGCAGGTGAAAGTCCCCGAGCACAAAATTCAAATGGGAATAGGTCCCGGGAAGTCCATTCACCACTTGTCGTCGATGACAATGACGATGTTGATGAGGTGCAAAATCAATTTGCCTTAGTACCACAATACCAACGCAGAAGAGAGCAATCTCGATCATACCAAGTCCGACGCATGTCACCAGGTCGATCAAGAGGACGTTCAATGGCAAACCAAGATGATGATGAAGGCAGCCTACAACTACCTGCTGATGAGCATTCAGACGAAACGTCATTTGCATTCACCCAGGCCACTGCTCGTGCTAATGCAAGAGCACAAGCAGCCAAAACTGGCTTAAGTAAGGCACAAACTCGTACAGAATGGTCTGATGGTGATACACAGCTTCTCATTGATTACATCAGTGGAATCGGACCGATGTGGGCAGAGATTGAAAGACGTGGTGAGTTTGAACGTGCAAACATCAGTCAGGTTGGCTTGAAGGACAAGGCGAGGAATATTAAGGTTTCTATGTTGTTGTAAGTGAAATTAACCCTAACCCTAAACTCAACCCTAGCCCTACCTTCGAATAAGCACATCGCAGGTATTAAAATTTATATCATTACAGGGCCGGTCAAAAGCTTCCGCGAAACTTCGAAGGGGTTAAACTAAATGTCAATTTGATCAAAAGGGTCAAGACTACATGGCCAAATTACGATCCATATACCGAAACTGGGTATGGTGCATTCTAATTACATGATCGTCGCTCAAAGTGGCAGACCATACTTTCATGAGTTGGTGGTTTTTGTTGGTACACTGGATTGAGTAAGGGTATTTACCTAGAAAGGTGTAGTTCTATATTTTCTTGATTCGAACCGATTGCACAGAACGGACCTTTGCATAGAAGGGATCAGTATTTACTGGTTTCTAAATGCATCACATATGGCGGGTTGGGTGAAGTTTGGCCGAATTTATGGCGTCTGGATGGATGGGATATTGGTAGGATGATTATGAATATGGTTTTCTTTTTGTTTTTGCAGGCGAAGGGCATTGTATCTTGAGGAACTGGCATGGGAAATGTGTGGTTCCGGGGTGTTGGGGGGGGGGTTGGCTGGGCTTGGGATGGGTCGGAACTGGGAAAGCAATGCATTTTCTTTGATACCACATTGTAATGATTTCATAAGATACCTCATGAATGCTTATATGCAGAAGTCAATGATAAATATATTTGATCATAATGATGTTTTAATTGACTTCCACTGAACTAGTGGAGTGTAGCTTCGTAGTACCCGGTAGCTTCACGCTCGTGCCATTTTACGACCGTTCAATGCCTGCCTCTCATTCGCAAGGCTGAACATCAAATATATTTTCCGCCCTCAACGTCAGCCTTATACATCCAATCCACGCCATGCACCCCGAACCATGTCCCAACGTCTATTCTCCGCCCTGAAAAAAGGATCTTCCACCCGACACTTTCTCAAAGAATTCTCCTACTGTAGTCTCATAATCGTATCATGGCTACCAGCCGTGATCTTCTTTCAAGAACATGTCGCCGCGCTATACACCATTAAGGGCGCTTCCATGTATCCATTTTTGAATGGTGGATATAATGAAAGTCAGACGGAGGATGTATGTTTAGTTGATAAGAGGAATCCTACTGAGGGATTGGAGAGGGGAATGCTGGTTTCTTTTCGGTTTGTTTTTTTTTTTATTTTCTCAATTCTCTGGAATTCAAATTCGAATTAAGATTCAAATCCCAATTACAATTACAATACTAACCTCCACTCACCCAAAGATCCCCCTACCGTCCCGAAACCCTAGTAGTAAAACGCATCATAGCACTCGAAGGCGATCGCGTCTACACGCGCGCTCCATATCCATACCCCATAGCAGATATACAGGCGGGACATGTATGGGTTGAGGGGGATAATAATGCCGACGCGAGAAATTCGCTAGATAGTAATCATTATGGTCCTATTGCGGTTAATTTGATTAATGGGAGGTTGACGAGGGTGCTTTGGCCTTGGGGGAGTATGGGGTCTATTAGGTGGGAGGGGTGGAGGGGGAGGACGAAGGTGGTTAGGGGGTGGAATGGGGGGGGGTGAGGTAGGAGTTTGGGGAGGGGTAAGGGTGAGAGGAAGTGGGAGGAAGGGTGGGGTTTGTGTTATGGATGTTGTTGGGTAGAATGTCGAGGGGTTTGGTGCTTGAAGATGGGCATATCATTTCAATGTAGTCATTGAAGTATATAGCATATCAGACAGATAGGGAAATCTCGAGAAGCAATCAAACCGTTTGATATCCTTTAAATCGTCACAAGCAGTGTGTTGAGATGCTCGTGATTAAATACTGATAATATACCGTATAATATACCGTATAATAAACTTGCTTATAAGCAAGTTTATAAGTTTATACAGTATCTAATTTCGAAGACATCGACAGTTCTACATACATCACCTGACTAAAGTTACCCCTCCTGAGCTCCCGCCCCGCCCCCACTTTATCTCATCCCCAGACCATTCTTCGCTTACCTAATCTAAAATCTATAAACTGGTTGATAAGGACTATATATAGTATTATTATAAATCTTTAAAGAATCTGAAATATTTTAATCTTTATTCAATTATTATTTAATATATTAAAAATGTATTAAAAATTTAGATTTTTAATATAAATTTAATAAATAAAAATAATAATAATTTAATAGATTATATATAAATTATTTAATAAAAGATTCAAATTATCTTTTTAAAAAGATAAACCTTCTTCTATTTATACTTTAATATATATTTAAATTTAAATTTATAATAAACTTTTTTAAAACTTAAATTTTTATTAAATTTCTCAAAAAGCTAGGGGTCTGGGAGCTCAGGCCCCTGGTACAAATAACTATCCAACCTACAAAATTCACCATTGAAGATCCACCCTCCAAAATTCTTGCCGTGCACCCGCAGAGCGGTGGTTTTGGCTATACTAACTAAATAAGCGAAGAAGGGTCTGAGGATGAGATAGATAACCCCCACTACCAAACATACAAAATACATCCATCATCAACAACAACAACAACAACAACAACAACATATCAAACCACTTCCTCCCTCCCCCTATCCTATAAAAATATCCCACAAATACAAAATGGGACATCTAGCCACGCTCGCCACGTGCAATTTAAATCAATGGGCTTTAGATTTCGACGGGAATCAAAAGCGCATTATTGAGAGTATTCGACGCGCGAAGAGCGCAGGAGCTTCGTTGCGCGTGGGACCCGAGTTGGAGATTACGGGGTATGGGTGTCAGGATCATTTGTAAGGGTTTTTTTTATTTGGTTCTGGTTCGATTTTGATTTTGGTTTGATTTTGGATGGAGGGAAGATGTGATGGGAACTGATTATCTCATAGTCTAGAATCCGACACCGAGTTGCATTCTTGGGAGTCGTTGGCGGAAATCATTGCGCATGATGAATGTCGGGATATTTTACTCGATATTGGTATGCCGGTTAGGCATAAGAATGTTAATTATAATTGTAGGATTATTTGTTATAATACTAAGGTTAGTAGAGTATTGGTTTTTTTTGGATTTGGTTTTTATTGTTTTATTGATTCAAAGAGATAATGTTTTGAATATTTTGAATATTTTGAATATTTTAAATGTTTTGAATTCGTATTATACTTTGAATTTATTTAAACAATGAATGAATTCAGGATTTGAACTTTTTAAAAATACCGCAATATAGTCAGACATTTATAATCTTACAAACATTGAATCATTTCGGATTTTATTTCAGGCTGGACTATTGGATATCTTTTCATTATGAATTGCAACTAATAAAACATAGATTTTACTCATTCGCCCTAAGCTCTCTTTGGCTTCGGATGGAAATTATCGTGAGCAGAGATGGTTCACACCATGGAAAGGGCAGAGGATAGTAGAGCAGTATTATTTACCAAGATTGATCACCAAAGTAACAGGACAACATAAAGTTCCAATTGGAGATGCTGTTATCAGTACTTACGACTCATGCTTTGGTGCTGAGACTTGCGAGGAATTATTCACGCCAAGTGCACCTCATATAAATATGTCATTGGATGGTGTTGAAATTTTTACCAACAGCAGTGGAAGTCATCATGAGCTTCGTAAGCTGAACATTCGCCTCGAACTTATCAAGGAAGCTACTTTGAAGGCTGGAGGTATATATCTATATGCTAACCAGCAGGGTTGCGATGGAGATC
The DNA here is from genome assembly GCA_025389085.1 of Sclerotinia subarctica. NCBI lineage: Eukaryota > Fungi > Ascomycota > Leotiomycetes > Helotiales > Sclerotiniaceae > Sclerotinia > Sclerotinia subarctica. The sequence continues at coordinate 3,395,058 of QRFI01000004.1, read as the reverse complement.
GTCTTTACTACGATGGATCAGCCATGATTGTCGTCAATGGCAGAGTTGTCGCTCAAGCAAGCCAATTTTCGTTAAACGATGTGGAAGTGGTGACTGCCACTGTTGATTTAGAAGAGGTTAGGGCTTATAGAACCTCCAGATCCCGTGCCATGCAAGCAAGGGAAACAGCTCCATACGAAAGAATTGAAGCCGGAATGAGTCTTTCGAGTGATGCTGAAGATGTAAATCCTTTGGTGCAACCTACCAAGGAAATCTCAATCAAATACCACGTCCCCGAGGAAGAAATTGCACTTGGCCCAGCTTGTTTCTTATGGGACTACCTTCGTCGATCTCGACAAGCTGGATATTTTGTACCACTTTCTGGCGGGATTGATAGTTGTGCTACCTCGGTTATAGTTCATTCCATGTGTCGGATTGTCTTTGCAGCAGTCGAGAAGGGTGACAATCCACAGGTTATTGAGGATTTACTTAGAATTGTTGGAGAAGAGGAAGATAGCACATGGCGGCCATCCAATTCACAGGACATCGCTAATCGAATCTTCCATACTGCATATATGGGATCCACAAATTCCTCATCAGAAACACGAACTCGCGCCAAAGACTTAGGTGGAAAGATTGGTAGTTATCACCTGGATTTCAATATCGATAATGTTGTTTCAGCAGTCACCACATTGTTCACAACGGTCACCAATTACACTCCAAAGTATAAAATGTACGGAGGAACACCAGCATCAAACTTAGCGTTACAAAACATCCAAGCCAGACTTCGTATGGTTTTGGCTTATCTTTTCGCCCAACTTCTCCCGACCGTCCGCGGCAGGACGAAGCCTGGATCTTTGTTGGTCTTAGGCTCTGCAAATGTTGATGAATCACTCAGAGGTTATTTCACAAAATACGATTGCAGTAGTGCAGATATCAATCCCATTGGCGCCATCTCCAAGACTGATTTGAAGAGATTCATTCTTTGGGCCAGTACAGAATTCGAAATGCCACTTCTTCAAGATTTCATTGATGCTCCACCAACTGCAGAACTCGAACCTATCACCGAAGATTATGTACAAAGCGATGAAGCTGATATGGGTATGAGCTATAATGAGCTATCAATATACGGTCGTCTTCGGAAGGTGGATAAATTGGGGCCATATGGAATGTGGACTAAACTTCTTCATGAATGGGGTCATGTTCTTTCACCACGCGAGATATATGAGAAGACTAGATGGTTCTTTTGGTGTTATTCTATTAATCGACATAAGATGACTACACTTACACCGAGTTACCATGCCGAACAATATTCTCGTATGTCATTATCCTTTCATTTCCCTTTTTTCACCATTCCGTATTTCCAGCGACATTCAAACTACTTGCTAACTTTTCAAAGCGGACGATAATCGATATGATTTACGACCATTCCTCTATCCCGGCTTCTCATTTGCATATAGGAAGATCGAGAAGGCATTAAATGCCATGGGGATAGCTGCAGACAAGAAACCAGAGGTAGACGGAGAGAAAAAGACAGAGTAGATATTCATTTCTTCCATCACGTATGGAGATCGAAGTCTGGAGAATTGTACGTTCATTTTTATGGATATTTATTTGAGAGGATAGCAAGTAATAGCGATAATGTTGTTCGTAGATTGGTTTTGATGACTGGGAATTTCATACTCTTTTTGACACATGAATAATGATTCGAATAGTTTCCACGACTAAAAATGGCATTTCGACGAATGCAAGAGTCATTTCATATCCATCTCGACACATTAATCATGCTTCAAATGTTTAAATAGGCCAGAATGCTCTTGATAATTACAAGAGTCAGCCTGGAATCTGCCTCTCCAGAGTGCTTTTAAGGCTCGAGGATCCCCTGTTTTCTACCCTTTCTTCTTCTTCACAACAAACATACATCTCCCAGCCGAAGCAAGATCTAAAAACGCCCAAAGCCATCCAGCACTCTATCCAACTTCGATACCTCATCTTGTTTAATCACACTATCGCAATCCAACATTATTCTACTCCAAAGCTCCATCTTACTCGAACATCCCATCCTACTCGAACACTGTATCCTCGTCAAACAAGAATAATCAACAGTCAAAATGAGTTACCCCTACCAAAAAGTCACTCAAACAAACAATCCAGCTCGAACTCCAGCATCGTCAGAGGCAGTTCAACCCTCAGGTAGTACCTACCAAGAAATCCAATATGCACCAAGCCCACGCCAAGTAGTGGCTGTTAAACCAGCATCGGTTGCACACACAGTAGGTGTGACAACTGCTGAATTAAAGGACGCACAAGATCGGTACAATAGTGCTCCCAGTTCGCAAAACCCTGCCCAATATGTGGCAACGGTGCCAGGGGATGTCGCTGGAAAGAAAGGGAAATCGCGTAAACATAGCAAGAAGAGCGGAAGCAGAAGCCGAAGCAGAAGCAGGAGCGGAAGCAAAAGCAGAAAGAAGGATTGCCAAATTCTTTAGGGGACGAGATATGGTTGCTGAATCGGTGCATCAACAAGCACTACAGCGTGTTGGTTTTACGCTGTGATTCAGGAGTATGGTCGAGGTTCGGTTCATAAGCGATGGAAGTGGAGGAAGGGAAGGGAAGGGAGAAAAGCTGGTTTTTCTTTTGACTCTGAACGAATATTTGAAGACGGATATAGAAGGGCTGATTTAGAAGGGACGCATAAAGAACGTGGGAGGTAAAGGAGAACTTGTTTTTAACAACGCACTCGATGCATGAAAAAAGCAACTAGCCTGATTTTTAGAAAATATGACTTTGTTGTCATAATCATATATTCATGACCCAATATGACTTGATATTGCCGTGGAATTAAAACAAGCAAATTTAGACTCGAAAGTATTTAATGAAGTGGTTAAAAATGAGTCGGCTTGACTGCGCTGACTGATAGCAAATAGCGGAATTGCAGTTATTTGAAGTTCTGCAACCATTCACTCAGCCAGTCATCATTTTCTCTGCGCTGATCAACAATATATCAGTGGGATGATTCTGCATTTTTCTTTATTTTAGAGTCATCTTGTAGGGGTCTTGGGGATGTTTTGTAGGAATTTTCGGGATACTTGTAAGACCTTAGTAAAAAGTATTCTTACCCATTTCAATTTCAAATAATGGGGAGATGATTCGCGTAAAATTCTGTGAGAAAATGATCGAATTTGTTGAATTAGAAAAATAAAAGATTCAGACAAAGATGAAGTATATCATCTTCATCTTTTCGATGACTCCCGTAATAAGTAAAGATTACCCATTAGTTAATTCAACGACTGACTGATTGACTACTCTGACAATAGGATAATTCTAGTCTACCCCTTGAATCATTTTAACCGGAAGCGAGTTATGATACATCTAGTAGAAAATCAAGAAAGACCTGACTGTACATTAAAAATGTGAAAAAAATGATGAATAGAATGAAAATGTCAATTAATCAAGTCATAAATAAACACTTGGTTTTCTATGATTGACTAATATCACTGATCAACTAACCAGTATATAATCGTTCAATCCCTCAGCTCTTCAACTCTTCAACTTCTTCAGCCTCCTCCAAGATCCAACTCTATTTCGATTCAATATTCTACTCTCTTAAACAAAGACCATACCCACCTCCATCAGACATCGTAAGTAACATCCTCACCTAATCCTACATATAAACAACAAATCTAACACATCACAGATGGTTTTCATAATTTATGGAGAGTTTGGTTGCAGCGACTGGCACGAGAAAGTCAGAAATGAGTCTCGCTGGAGAGCCATCGCCTTGGAAAGCAACAATGATCCCAATGAAACTTTACTTAGGATCACAAATCAAAAACAAGTTACCAGAAACATGCGAAGAGGATGTCCAGATTGCGGCAATGAAGCGATGGAAGTTGCGAGACTTTCAAGGGAAGCGGACCTTGAACGAATCAGGACTGAACCACAACCTCAAGAGCTCACGGCAGTTCCAGGGCCGGCGCCAAAAGAAGGGACAGATGAGGTTGCGGAAAGGCGTCCAACTCGGGATGTCGCTGAAGGAGGCAGAGAAGCTAGAACTAGGCATGAGTCTGGTAGTACTATTGAGCCAAAATTCAACAAAGAACGTCCCGACACATCGTGCCCCGCAGAATCTAGCAAAATCGGAAAGAGACACAGAAGCAGAAAATAGAGGTCCAACCTCTTTCATGATTTACTGGTATGGGTTATGGAAGTCAAAATTAGCTAGCTGATCATGAATTCAAGTTTGACGGAGTGAATTTTTACCTCAGGGCCTTGAGCTCTGTCTAGGATAGGAAATAAGAACAATAGCCTGATTTTCCAAAACATAAATTTTTGACCGCTCTATTCATATCTCGTGCTATCGTGATTGTGAAGTTATAATTGAAATAAGCAAATGAATAGGTGAAGTGGCATGATTAATAAATTAATATAAGGAGCTCAGATCACGCGAGTTATGATAATTATATAGAAACATAACTTATACCTAGCTAAAGTAATGATGAGTAGATGGATATTCAATCAATTATTAGTCGGTCAATCTACCATCAATAACACTTGACATTCTATTGACTAATGAATACCATTATTCAATCCAGTAAGTGACTCTTCAATGTTTTAGTTAAGGTAAACAGCACTTCCTTTACACCCCATCCTCATCGCCACCTCATCCACTCGAATAATCAAACGAATTATGTTCCAATACCATATCCATCCCACTTAGCCAGTATTAAAACAAGATCTTACACATATGCACATGAGAATCCAAGTCATAATTAAAGTCAAATATAAGTAGATCTTAACAATTATGAAATAAACTCAGAGTATTACCGTAACTAAGTCGTAATTAACATCTTTAACTACTCCAACGCAAGCAGCGGATGGAAAATATTCTCCCGTCCCGTCCTGTCATGTCCTCTCCTCACCTTAACTAAAGGAAAGGAAAGGAAGGGGGTTTCCAGCTTTGACAAGAGACAGGTCAAGGACAAGGAAAAACCAGCACCTATCGGCATATTTAATTTCAAGAATCCTTAAGAATTACTATTTCAGTTCATTGTGCGAAAAGAAAAAACACACACACACACACATACATCATATTGCGCCGACTAAAACTAAAACGCCAAACCTATAAGCCATCTCGCGACGCATAGCAATTGAATATCCATATCCATATAACTCTTAAAACCTAATAAACCCATTCAATAACCCCTATCCGTCCATCCATACAAAACCCAGCCTTCACCTCATTATTCCTTCATTAATTATAAAACTCTGCACTTTTCACACCTATCCCTAGTTCAATACTCTGAGTAAGTATTATCTCTCAATTTTCATCCCGTCGCACCTCTACTTCCGCTCGCACCCGATTCCATCACACCCGTTCCACCTCTCATAGTACTCTTCTTCCCATTATCGACCAAAGTCCCCTCACTATCCCGCTTATCTTTTTTGATTCCGCTCACTCCACCATTTCCCCTAGCAGCAAACTCATCATCATGCATCCCTCCTCCATTCAATCCTGCAAACTGATCATTCGGATGTGGTGGTGCAGGACTATCACTAAATGGTCTCCTGTGCGTTCCATATTCCTTTGGAGTCCCGAAATTCTTATCCGTCCCATGAACATGACTAGCTCCGCTTTCGTCCAATTCCCTACCAACCATTCCCTCTTCCGCAAAATTTACTTTATTTTTAGCGTGGGCTTGGGACTTAAAAGTTTCACCCACTCGACCAGCATCTTGACCTGGGTTTGCGGTTTCGTACTCGAGTACCTTTATGAATTTGTAGAAGGCAGAGGCGAGAATCGCGCCGAGAAAAGGTCCGAGCCAGTAAATCCAGTGGTAACCGGGGAACTGGCCGGAGACGACGGATGGCCCGAAGGAGCGAGCGGGGTTTACGGATCCGCCGGTGAAGTAAACGCCTGGGAAAGGTTAGAATTTATGATGGGATGAAGTTTTAGCGGATTTGGGTGATGATGGGTCGAAATTTAGGCAATATGAACATGAGTGAAAGATAATAGTGTATACCTGTAAGTTCAGCAATGAATAGAGCAAGACCGATTCCAATTGGTGCAATAAAAGTTCCCTTGTGTTTCTCAGCGGCAAGCATAAAGATCGTAAGGACCAATTGAGCAGTAAGGAACATCTCAATGAAAAGACCTCGAACGATTGATGTTCCGCCTCCCAAAGTGGTTCTAAATGTTATGGGACCAGGGAAGAGAGCAGAAACAAGGGCAGCAGCTGTGATACCACCAACGATCTGAGCTATGAATAGAAAAAGGCCTCGTAGATATGGGAGAGCGCCGACGAGACACATGCCTACTGTGACCTATGGATTATTAGACGGTATTCCATTGAGCAAGGAAAAACGGAAAAGGGGGTGAATATTCTTACGGCAGGGTTGAAAAGGCCACCGCTAATACGGAAGAAAACCCAAGCGTTAACTGCCAGAGAAAAACCAAAACTTAAAGCTATATAGAGTAATTGGGCAGGATCGCTTGGGGTTCCGACGATGTTCGAATTGTTGGCTGGTGTTGCTAAGAGAGCTACTTGGGTACCTGCAAAAGCAAAGAAGAGAAAGAGAGTCGTTCCAGCAAATTCTGCCGTCGTTGCCACGAAATGATTACGTATCTTATCGTGCGAGTGAAGCCATCTATGGCCATGTCTGAGTGGAGTTGTTGTGTAATTGACTGTACCTGGTATCCAGCCAGTGTAATGATTTCTACTTGACTGTAATGAATCTCTGCCCGCATGAGGCTCTCGTGACTTTTTACTGTCATTGAAAAAGGGTAGCACAAAACCACCACCGCGTCTCGGTTCGTTGATGTTCATGATGGCTAGTTGAGTGATGGAGAATTGAACGAGGGTAGTACAACTGAGTAGAGGATTTAAATTGATTAATTTGTCTATTTATATTGTTGTAACTCGATGCAATGGAAAACGAAAGATGAATGCAGTCACAAAGAGAGCCGGGGGGCTGAAAATGATACAAAGAAAACCCCGCATCGCCGAGATGAAACTGTAGATCTTGAAACCATAAAGCAGTGGTATAACCGATTGCGAATACATAGATCCGCGAGGGGTATAACAGATACGTCGGATGTACGAAGCCGGAGACTTGATAGGGTTTTGACGTAGTAATTATGAAAAATCTAGACCTTTGTATCGTAAAAAATGTCGGAAAATTGTACAAAGCCGCAAATAAATTGCATTACGAAAAATGATCTTGTGGCAGGTATCTCTTCGGTCAGCTTGGAATCCGACACATGAATGCGGAAATGATTGAATCAATTGCGTCTTGAAATGAGCCAACTGTACCTCAAAGCGAGTGATGGCTCATTCTCAAGGCTATCACAAGAGGAATTGAGAGGCTCATAGACAACATTGAGAGCTCGTGAAAAGCATTAGAAAAGTGATGATAGGGTATTTGACAGATGAGGCTACTTCTAAAGAACTTTCCATATAGAAATTTTCAAGACATTAAAGGGGTTTTGATGTGGCTGGAATACAATAATTACTTAGAACTACCAAGTAATGACAGTAACCACGGCTTCAGTAATCAAACTCATAGGCCACCTGAAAATGATTCTATGTGAAACTTGAAGCTGGAGGTATTGATTCAAAATTCAAAGTCATTGTCGTTGGTGTCAGGCACTAGATTGAATGGCTTAATGATGTTGATAAAATGGAGAGTGTGTGACGAATTGACCTAAGTCATATATGGCATATCGAGGAATGCGGAATCACTCGAGTATGCCGAGTGAGATATGAAAGAATCACTTTCTTGATTGTGATCTGGGAATTGAATGCCAGGGCCACAGGATCAATATCTTTCAATGAAAAGGGAGAGTTTTCATCCTGTAGTATAGCTGCCCTTCATTCAGGAAGGATCGTAGGGATTCGCCTTGCTATGTTGGAAGGGAGTCGATTGACTTGGGCTTTCGCAGATGAACTTATGGGAGTGTATGCCATTGAGAATAAAATCAACTGCAGAGTAAGTTATATAAACCAAGAATAGATGATTACTCGACGACTCATCGGTACCAAGTGCTGAGAATGATTTTAGAAGAAATACGAAGAGGAAGCCAAACATACGAAAGAAATATGGGGACTAGCTGAAAGATCCACCGAAACAAGCTTTTTGTACATGGTCAAGTGTGGGATTTTGGATCAAATATTCTACGAGGAATAATACAGCCACATAGATTTCCTATTTGGGGAGGAGACTTGATCGTATATAGTAAATGGATGACATTTCAGATATACATCCTAATTTCAAATACGACTTTACTACTCCTTACCGCGCTAGGTACCTTATGTCATCCATCATGGATTGATATTCACTGCGACGGTATCGCTACACTCACTCCAGCATAGAAAAGTCCAGTTACTTGGGATGTGCGTTGGAACTACCTATTCCATATACTAAAATGGTGAGATCAAAATGAAAGATTTTATATAGAATAAATAATCATCAACCCCCTCTCCTCTTTCTGTTATGGTAAAACTACCTCGCCACAAATCCACAAATCCCTTGTGTGACCCAAAGGTGTGATCGACAACAACTGATTCATCCTTCATCCCACTCGCCTACCAACAACCTTTTTGTGGCTCAACTCTCAACTTCCGCTGCTGCATTTCAACCCACGACGCTTTCACCAACCTCAACCTCATTAATCCTCTCTACCAACAACCGTGTTTGTTTGTATTTGGCATTAAACATATTTTACGACGCTCCCTTTCCATCAAGGCGGATGCGATCAAGCTGGTGCAAAATCCAGCCGGAGAGCTGAAGGATTGTACTGTCGGCGCTTTCAAGATATTTGAGCTTTGAAGTTTACTTTAAACATACGATATCCATCATGCGACCACCAAGAATCGTATTAATTATTGCCTTCCTCGTTTCCATCTACTTTCTTACCCTCTTATCTCTGCCGTTCTCTCATTCACCGGATGTAGCTGCTTCCACGACAACCCGCAAGAGTGGCATACAATCGTTATTCTCCTTCCGAGCTCCATTCTCGCTCTTCCCTCCTAATGCAATCATAACTCTCACCAATGATAATACGACTGCTTTCCTGGCAAGGCCTGCTGCCTTTGGGCCTTTATTGCCCAACGAAGGATTAAAAGGGCAGTTATGGATAGGGAGTGGGTTTGGAGATGATAGCATACGGCAAGGTCCTGTTGCCTCTGGGGCTGAAGGCGAACTAGGCTGTAGTGACGTGCCGGGTTGGGTCGATAATTTTGCAAAGTCTGGCGCGATAGAAGGAGTTAAATCTGGAGATGATAAATCTGCGACGACTGCGAGTAAAGCGAAAACAAACAAGAGGGCACATGAAGATGACAAAACTTTCATCGATCGTACATCGAGCAGTTCTGCGAAGGGTAAAGATAATGTTGGAGGGCCCTCGGTCGACGACGGTACCGATGACTACCTTCACCATCCTCTACCGGGATCAACAGTATCAAAACATACGGACAAGCAACCCGCGGATCTGAAGGCAAATCATGCAGATATTCAATCTATACAGGAAGGTGCGGAAATCGCTGGTAAGGTTGTCTTATTGAGCCGTGGAGGCTGTGGATTTTTGGAAAAGGTCAAATGGGTACAGCGCAGAGGTGGTATTGCTTTAATTGTCGGTGATGACAAAAGTGGCGGGCCACTAATTCAGATGTATGCTCGGGGCGATACATCAAATGTGACAATACCAGCCATCTTTACATCTCGTACCACGGCACATTTACTCTCTTCTCTCATAGGGCCGGGGGCATATAAGGAAGATGCGCTGGATGAAGGTGGTAAGGCAACATCGAAGGTTCAAAAGAATGATAAGTCGAAGAATGTTTCGAAAAAGAAGAAGACGAAGGAATCCCAGCCCACGTTTACAGCTACCCTTGCAACACCCAAAGCTACAAAGGCAGCTCGAACGAATTTGAAGAAGTCGTCTAAAAAAGCATCTTCAAAGGTTGAGGAGAAAAGTACAACAATCGAAACTCGAAAACCAGGTTGGTTTAAGTCATTGTTCTATGGAACCGGTGGGCGAGGTTCTGTAAAGGACAGCAGTCGACCACCGAGCAGTGGTCAGCTTGATTGGGTTCTTGTTGACGACTGGAAGGACGATGACAATGCCGGTACGAAGAAAATATCCACTGCCAAACTCACGGGTCAAGAAAAGGTGGATGCAGACAAAAAGTCACAACAAACCAGCAAGAGTTCAAACAAGGCTACATCAGGGGATGATTTTGTTATTGGTGTTCAGGATTGGCGTGATCCTGATCTAGTGGGGTCATCTGATAGCAAGGATTCTGAAGAGAGCTCGGAAACAGGTACCACGAAGACAGGGGGAAAGTCTGACACAAATAAGGCAAAAAATGAATCACCACAGCCGACAACGGCAGGCAAGAAAAATTCAGGTAGTATCACCGAAGAAGAGACTGAAGTCACACCTAAATTACGAGGTGGGAGTATTACACCGGGCAGTGGAGAGTACGCACCTAAAGTCGCCTCAGATGTGGATAAGACCAAGGCTAAGGAGATCGGAGAAAAGTCCAGCTCAATTGGTAGCAAAACTAAGGGTATTTTGACAACTATCTTTGGTGATGATGAAGAGGATTTTGAGCTCATTGCGCCAGGATCAAGTAGTACTGGCAATGTTGATATGGATGATGAGAATGAAGAGGATGACAATGACGAAGGTGATGAGGAAGATGGACTTTGGGTCACATTAACACCCACCAGCGGAGCTAGCCCATTCCTTGACACTCTATTAGTCCTAGTTGTCAGTCCGTTGGTCACTTTGACCTTGGTTTACGCGTTGCTGCTGCTCCGATCACGTATTAGGAGACGTCGTTGGAGAGCACCTAAATCTGTTGTCGAAAGATTACCTGTCAGAACTTATCAAACTATTAATACACCTGGCAGTCGATCCCCGACGGTGCCATCCCCATCCAATTCCTCAGCAACCACCCCACTTCTTTCACATACAACACCCAGCAGACCTCGACCGAGATCACGGACGACAACCGGCATACCAGAGCCTGGAGACATTGCCCGGGTCAATTCAAACCCATTACATGTACCCGCGCTCACAGCACCTCAACCTAATGAACATGAGAAAAATGTTGGATCACCTAGTCAATGGAAGAAGTATATGGGCAAGCAAATAGAGTGTGTAGTGTGTTTGGAAGAATACGTGGATGGTGTTAGTCAAGTCATGAGTTTACCATGTGGCCATGAATTCCACGTGGATTGCATGTATGTTCCATCTCTTCATTCCCATTGATGATTTTAAATAACTAATAAATTTTCTAGCACACCTTGGTTAACAACACGTCGTCGAACATGTCCTATCTGTAAGGGTGATGTCGTTCGTTCTCTCGCTCGAGGATCACCTTCTTCTCCGCGCTATGAAGCGTACCATGATGACGACAGTGATGATGATATACAAGCTCAAGCAGCGGAAACTGTAAATACATCCTCATCATCGACCCTACCCATTTCCCGCCATCTCGAAGATGAAATTGTAAGGGACCTAGAACAAGGAATATCTTCACCTACACCAAGTCGCGCTGGCAGACATGTTAATAGGCGTGGGGAGAGCTGGAGGAGTGTGTTGGTGGATAGTTCGATGAATCTGTTAAGCGGAAGTTCAGGATCTGGATCAAGAAGTAGAAGTCCCCGAAGGGGGGAAGAGGATAGGAATCGGTGAATAATTTTCTGGAGACAGATATAACATTTTAATGGATGGGAGGGAAGGATCATGAAACGGGAAACGGGAAATGGAGTTAAGCAAGTGGGAAGTTTATCTATCTCTGTACTAGGTAATCTTGTAAACATCTCCATAACTGTTGTCTCTTCCAAAGTGTCGATAGACAATACAGGAAATGTATGGAGTAGAAATGAACGCCCTTTTACATGGTGTAGAGGATGATGCTGGGTGTTAAGAAGTATAGCATAGCATAGTATAGCCAGGGAAGGAAATGCATGCATGCATACATGCATACATGGGATGAATGAATGAATGAATGAATGAATGAACGGGTATTTTTAAAACCTCTGTCTAGGATGGGATATGGGATAAGGGGTTTATGGGGTAAGGAAAGCAAGGCAGGTATGGTTTTATGGTTATGGTTATGGTTATGGTTTGGATGGCGTTCTCTTGTTAGTTAGGTGGTTATTTTAAATGGAAATTTTTACTCTTTTACTTTTTTATTTTTTGGCTCTTTTTTTCACATTGTTATTTGTGTTGTAGTAGTATATATGTTCTTGAGGGGAATTAGCTGGGTGGAATGGATGGATGAGTGGATGGATGGATTGGAATAGATGGTGGAAAATAGAGAAAGAAGAAAATACGGAGTAGATCAAAAGATACCTATTATCAACACACCTTATCAGATGCCTAAGGTTATCTACCTACTAGGTAATCTTACCTAGTAGGTAGATTATTGATGTGTGATGTGATATGTGATATGTGATGGACGTGTGGAGTATGGAGTGCGGAGTATGGATAAATGATACATGATAAATGACGATAATAGAGTACGGGGTAGGAAGATTAATATCAGATCCTGAGTAAGCACGACCAATCGGCTCATCTCCTCACTTGCATGTGGCGCGTACGGAGGAGAAGGTAGGTAGGTATATATATATAGGATGTCGGGGAAAAAAGTGCCGAGGATGTGCGGTATGATGCATGATGTATGATGTATGATGTAGGTCTTGGATGCTGGTGGTGTGGGGATTCGGGGGGATGATTGGGGATGGTTTGTTGATCTCTTGAACTTTGTTTTTGTTGTGGTGAGGTAGAGTAGAAGTAAAGTAAAGTAATGAAACTTGGATGGAAATATTCTTATTCTTTATCAACCGATTTGATGACCGATAGATGATTTGAATCTCTGAACTTGCCATACGCTACGCTACGATAAGATTTGTATATCCTCGAGGACGTACGTACCTACCTACCTAGGTCATCTGTACCCTTATCCTCTCAATTTCGACTTTTTGGGATCACTCATCTATCTCTCTTTCGTTTTATACGAGTCTCTTTTTCTTTTCTTTGCTTTTCTTCCCCCTTCTTTTATTTCAAGACGGCAGACCTGATTTTGGTCTTGGGATAAGAATTAGGTAATAAACCTTTCTTCCTATAAATTGATTAATGAATTATTGGTGGGGTGGATGATCGATTGATTGATCCATTTGATTCACTTGACTCATTGAAGTGTGCACGAGCGGGCTCTGCATGATCGATTGTTGCTTGGGGGTGGGATTGGATATTGGTGGAACGGTAGTTGGTATTTGAAGAGGGGGTTTCTGGAGCTAAGGGAAGGACTTGGACTTGGATTTGGACTTGGGTTTTGTTGTGAAGTGAGGAGAATAAGCAGCGAAGAGCAAGCAGAGAACCAAGGGAAAGAGAAAGGCCAAGGACAATTGCGCTACCTTTATCGCGACGAAGTTTATTTTATATATACCTTGGGCGTTTTCACTATAAGAGACGGAGTGCGCTGGGTTACTACTACGGTTAGGTTGAGGAAGCTGGATTCGATTCGATATCTTATTGCGCGGCGCATTGAGGCAGACAGCGCATCGAGATTCGCATATATTACGATACGGAAACGAATATTATACAAGGTGACGGTGGTACAGATTTACTAGAGCCTGGATTAGAGATTGGATTGGATTTGAGTATCGGACGGAGTCAGCCAAGCTGGAATCATGGCCGTGGATAAATCGACCGACAGAATGGATGAGGAGAAAGGCTTCCCGAATGATGTAGGTGCTGAGACATTAGAAGTTGAGAAGGGATGTGGATGGAGAAGACATGCTACGGGGAAAAAGTTGCCTGGAGTTACGATTTGGTTAGAGGTATGGTTGGTCCCTGTTGCAGACTTCCCCTCTCGATTCACTTGGCTTTTTTGTCACACATGCTGGGATGAATTGTCCGACATAAGATGAACTTAAAGACGAACCTAAAGACGAACCTAAAGATGAACTTAAGAAGCTAACTCGTATCTGCAAAGCTTATAGCAATTGCTCTCTTAGTCACAATGTTATATCGACAACAACATGCGTTAGGATGTTTGTCATTGGCGATGCTAGGGTTTGGTAATACGTCTGCGAGACCTAATACTACTCTTCCTTCATTTGTGTTTGATTATGGTGAGAAAGTTCAGTCCATGCATCAAATATGCATATCAGCATAGCACTCACTAACATGTGGCTTGTTAGCACCACTTGTTTGGTTGGACGAAGCAGAAATGTATTTTCCCTCCGACATGTACGCCCAAATCCTCAATACTAAACCTTATGTCAATCTTACTTTGATACCTAATGATACGCTTCCTTCTCCACTCAACCTCGAAAATCTTGATCTATTGAATAATTGGGGTCCAGACGTCTATCTAACCTCCAATATTGATGTCACCACCACCCCTGCTTACCTTACCGGCGTCGTTCCATCTTCAGCTACCGGCCGTACCCAAAACGCCATCTCCTGTGCCGTAATCCTCTCCGATCATGGAGATGGTCTCATGGATGTCTTTTACATGTATTTTTACGCCTATAATCAAGGAAACATCGTTTTGGGACAAGAATTAGGTGATCATATAGGAGATTGGGAACACAACATGATTCGCTTTGTGAACGGTACTCCCCAAGCAATTTGGTATTCCCAACATGGAAATGGTCAAGCATTCCTCTATTCCGTTGTTGAAAAAAGCGGAAAGAGACCTATTGCCTACTCAGCTCGTGGTTCTCATGCTAATTACGCTATTCCCGGTACTCACGACCATACCATCCCAGATCTGAATCTTCCAGCTGGCCTCCTCCAGGATTATACATCCAGAGGTACACTTTGGGATCCAGTCCTCTCATCATATTTTTACACATACGATATCCCTAGTAAAAGTTTCACGGCGGCAAGTGAAGGGAGTCCGGTTGGTGCGATGGAATATGAGGGGAGGTGGGGTGATGCTCAGTATGCGAAAAATGATAGGAGACAGAGTGAGTTTTTTGGGTTTTGGAAGTTTGTGGGGGGACCGACGGGGCCGGGTGATAAACAGTTGGGGAGGAAGAAGGTTTGTCCTGATAATGGGATTCTTTGTATTGTGAGAGATAGGTTGGGTCCGTAGGTTTGGTGGGGGGTTGAGTGGGGAGAGAATGAGGGGTTTTGGGGGTCTATATGGGTTTGTTATGGGATTGTGAGATGGTTATCGTGTTTAAAGCGTTTTGCTTTGTTTACTTAGGCATTGAACAGTATAGAATGATTGGGTCGCCTCTGCTTTTGGAATTGGATTAGGATTAGGATTAGGTGTTTTTTGTTTTGTTTTTTTCTTTTGTCTGGAGAGATGAGAGAAATGAGAGAAGGAATCCATGTATATTTCGTTCTGCTATACACGGAGGATATGAATATGAATATGAATATGAAGAAGTGAGGGTGGTTAACGCCCGCACATGAAACGTTAGAATGATTGCGAGAGCATGGGAAAGCATCGAACGGGATAGGATAGGACAGAATGCAATAAGATTATAGCCTGAGATTGTATACATGTTTAGAGTATGGGTAAACTATTTGTAAACTGCTATGATTAGAGATCGTGGTTGAGTATGAGGTTTGAGGTTTTCAGGGAAGTGAGATGGGATGGGATGGATGTGTGAGATACCATTGGATGGGCGAGATAGTTGGGAGAGGTGGGTATGGAGGAGCGTTAGTTGGGCTTTGAGTATTTGGGCTTTGTTTTGGGGTTTGGTGTAAGATGGAGGGAGGGAGAGAGGTGGATGGGTGGGTGGGTGGATGTATATATATATAAAATGAAACGAATAAATAAATAAATAAATGAACGAACGAACGAACAAGTAGATTAAATAAGCAGACTGGATTATTAGATTATTAGATAGATATAAATAAATTGATATGAAAAATATTTGAGATCAATTCTATATATAATAAATCCCTATTTATTCTTCCCCCAAAAAATGATACAAACATCTATTATAAATAAATTAATTATCTGATAATATTAATATCTATTATTACTCTTATTAGATAGAAAAATAGTTTTTTCAATTTATTATTTAATAAAATAAAATAAAATAAAATAAAATAAAATAAAATAAAATAAAATAAAATAAAATAAAATAAAATAAAATAAAATAAAATAAAATAAAATAAAATAAAATAAAATAAAATAAAATAAAATAAAATAAAATAAAATAAAATAAAATAAAATAAAATAAAATAAAATAAAATAAAATAAAATAAAATAATTTTATATATTATTTAAATATATCTTATAAGGGGAGTATTAGAATAAAATGAATTTATTATTTATTTATTTATTTATTTATTTATTTATTTATTTATTTATTTATTTATTTATTTATTTATTTATTTATTTATTTATTTATTTATTTATTTATTTATTTATTTATTTATTTATTTATTTATTTATTTATTTATTTATTTATTTATTTATTTATTTATTTATTTATTTATTTATTTATTTATTTATTTATTTATTTATTTATTTATTTATTTAATATTTAATATCTAATATGATCATTTATAAAGTTAAAGGAATCAAGATACTAATAAGAGTAATCTTACTGTAAGAATTTTCGCTGAATATTGTTAGGAGAGTACTAGATACGCTATACCGGACTTTCACAATATACAATATGATAATATCTTCCTTCAATGACTGACTTTCGATAATACCTAGACACGCTTCTTTACATCCTGAGATCACATGATAAAAAGTCTTAAAAATCTCGTTTCGATTGATCGTTATTCGCATATTAGAAGCTATTATCGCTCTACTATGCGCCTACAATGCAAACAAATCCATAAACCGATTAGTTGGTCTAATTAGATAACTTTTGAATGCTTTTGATATCCCCCTATGATATGAAACCTTTTTACATGACCTCGACTTGGTTCTCATCACTCTCACTCATACTCTCATCTCCACTAACTTCTGCGTTTTCACGTTCTCTCTTCTCCATGAGTGCTTGTAATTCAGCATCATCGTTCTCGGTGACTGCCTTAGGTTCCATCTTGACAATTAATCCACCTCCTGCAGCTTCAATGTTCTTTCTGATATCCACAATTGCGGCTTCCAAGGTCGAGATACCGACAGACTTTTCCAGACATGTGCTTGTGAGAACGTAGAGTGGTGGAGAAACGAGCTTGACCTTGACTTGGTTATCGGCCGTGTTTCTGGCTTCGGCAGTTCTTAAAGCCGTCTTAACGGCATCAATTCCCTCATATCCAAAGCATGTAACTTCGACATCGGCACGAACTTTTGTTGGTTGTGGTGTAAGACGTTTTCCAATATATGATTTTAATTCCTCGGCAACGATATCATTAGGAAATGAGACATCTTGCCAAGTATCAGCGTTTCTATGTTCATGTCAGTATACATAAAATTTCAAAAGAAACCAGAAATTCCATACGTTATCGAAAGCTTGAAGGCATCAACAGCATGTCCATATTTCTTATTCAATGGCCACACAATCTTCTCGTACAAATCCTCGATAGGGTGCTTTGTTTTCTCCGCAACGTGGCGCATAATCGAATGAACCATTTTACCCTTGTTGTATCGTTCTTCGCATCTTACAATATCTTCAGGTGAAACTCTTCGTTTGGAAAGATCAATATAACCTGGAATCGATCAGATCAGCCTTCTGCCACAATGTACTATTTGAGGATCTTCTGCATACCCTTCTCCTTATCGACTCTGAGAACAACCACAACCTCATTACGGCCAACACGAATGAGCTTTTGAATACTTCTAATACGACGTCTGGATAATTCGGAGAGGAGAATCATGCCATCAATGTTGTCATATTCGAGGAGCTTGACATAGGCACCCATCTCCGCGATCTGCGTAGCTGGAGATTAGCATCTCTCCTGCAACTTTGAACGCGCCTAGGATTCCCTACCTGCTTGACATTCACCATGACGAAGCTATCGATCTCTGGGTATTTTTCTTCATAGAAACGGCAATTTGTGAGAGACATGATTGCGATTGTTGCGCGACTGGGCGCGGGGTGAAAAATTTGTGGTTTCCGTTGGGCTTCCTTGCCGAACTCGAGGGATTCTTTTGAATATCAAATCTAATGGATCACTATGTTGTTGTTGGTGTTTTTGTACAAATTTGAATTGGTGATAGATTTCTCAAATGAGGCTCCAAGGTTGAAAGAGTCACAATCAATCTTTTGATCGGATTTGGTTTGATGGGAGGGGCCGTGGTGGGATGGTCTCGCTAAATAAAAAAATCTGGAGAATTTTGATTGGTGCAATGACGTTTAGCAGTAAATGCCGTTCTGAAGCTCGTGAAATTGTTCCCTGGCTAAATTCCAAGAAGGTGCTTCGGTTCCTTCTTTCAGTACAACAACTATTGGTCTAACGGTGGCCGTACTTCAAATATGGAATTGTCAGTCGACATGCGAAAGTGGAATACATATATATATAGCAGGAGATTCTGCTAATACTTTACATTCTTTCAACACAAAATCATGTCCTCTGAAACTGTTTCCTCCCTTGTGGGAAGCTCTGTTAGCTTCATGGATTCGACAATAGCTTCAACTATGGACTCGGCAACCGGCATACCAATAAATCAAATGAATGTCAAAGCGGCAGGATCATGGTTTGGAGTCTTTGGCAACATGGCTATGTTCTTCATTAAAGTGATTCCGGGGATCCTTTACTGGGCTATAACTTTCACGACAATTACAATGCCGACGTTCCTCTTCACAATGTTCTCAACTAGCTTGACATTTACCATGAATGCTACCACTTTGTATGTGCCATTTATTCTATCTCATTATCAGTGCTAATTACCTATCCTAGGATGTTGATCATGGTGGCATTTGTGTCAACCATCAGTTGGTTCGTGAGATACCGATTTCTCAACATGTACTCTCGATTACCTCCGGAACCTCAACGAAAGGAACCTCAAATAGACCTCTATCCAGATACACAGGACGAAGGATCAAAGTCAGGGTTCTCAAATTACTTGGATGAATTTCTGAGTGCTATTAAAATCTTTGGTTATTTGGAACGCCCTGTTTTCCATGAACTCACGCGCTCCATGCAAACAAGAAAGCTGATAGCCGGTGAAACCTTGAACCTTGAAGAGGAGAAGGGATTCTGTTTGGTAGTCGATGGATTAGTGGAGATTTTTGTCAAGTCGGCTCGAGAAGGACGTGAATCAGATACCGATCCTACGTCGTATGAACGAGAAGATTCGGACAGTGGATCTGGCCCTCACCGAGGTGGTCATCATCAGGGTTACCAATTATTGACCGAGGTAAAGAATGGTGCACCTATGTCATCTCTCTTTTCCATACTTTCACTCTTTACCGAAGATGTCAAATTGAGACATTCTGATGACGAAGATTTTGATGGAAGTGTTTCTGGTACTCCTTATGGCAATTCAGATCATCACGAATTTGGAAATAGCCATGAAGCTCCCCCATCGCTTCCCACAAGTCCAATATATGGGGCCCCTCCTCAAGATGGCCAAAGAAATGGTAGGGATCGTCGTGCTTCGGCAACAAATGTTAATGGAAGAATACCCCCATTGTCATTAGATGCTTCAGCCGATATTCACCCACGTCGACCTAGGCCTAAAAGGTTGACTACAACTTCCGTACACCCTGATATCGTGGCTAGAGCTACAGTGGATACTACAATTGCTATAATACCTGCTAGCGCTTTCCGTCGATTAACAAGAGTATATCCTAAGGCTACAGCACATATCGTACAGGTCATTTTAACAAGATTACAGAGAGTTACTCTTGCGACTGGTCATTCTTATCTTGGGTTAACTAGCGAGGTTTTGCGCACTGAAAAGCATATGAACAAGTACACGACATACGAATTGCCGAATTTCCTCCGCGGGGATGCATTGAAGCGCTTGAAGGAAAAGTTCATTCGCGAGAAGGAGAGGATTGGCACGGAAGAAGGTAGCAAAGGTATTGCTTTGCATAATGCTGGAGCCGGAAGACGACGCAGATCCAGTCATAGCCTCAGAAAAGAAGCCACAATGCACGCATCGTCGGTCAGCGCTTCTATGTCGATGTCCAGACAAACCTTCGAAGCACACGGTGGGGATTCCAGTGTCAGCCCTAGTCCTGGAGATCTTCTTACGAATATTCAGATGTCACGACACGGTGGTAGGAAGCCTGCTCTAAGTGTGAAAGGTTCTAGCCCTCAAGTATGGCATCATGATGCTCAAAGTCCTCTTTCTCAAAGGACTTCAAATCCATTCAATAGTCCTATGAATTCACGGATACCTCTTCATCGTCAAGAATCGATTGATGAAGACGGAATGTTTAGGAAATCCATTTTGGAATGTATATTCAAGGCTATCGGTCTTACGAACACTAAGAATGCATTGCGTATGTCAGATTCTGTTGAAGGCTCGCCTCGGATGCTTTCATATGATCAGAAACGTCAAAAGGCATTTTTTACCAACAATTCCTTTACTACCAACGCTTTTGGTCTTATTGATCCCTACGAAGGTTCTGTAGATGACACCGAATCAGTGACATCTGGTGGAGTTAGTGCTGGTGGCTATCCAAGTACGCAGGGGCTTGCCCAAGAACTCAAGGATGAAGTAGAGATTGTTTACTTCCCAAAAGGCTCGGTACTTGTGGAACAAGGAGAGAGGAACCCTGGGCTGTATTATGTTATTGATGGCTTCCTAGATGTTAGTGTTCCTGCTGATGAGAAATCCGATTCCATGGTGTTAGGCCAATCTTTCCGACACTCTTCGAACGTCAAGAACGCCAATGATCCGATGCCTTCACTATCTAGAACGAAGACCGCCTCATCGCGTGCTTCAGGGTCTGGTTTTGGTAGTGCAGGGCATGACAGTAAAAAGCGAAAGACAACAGACCGAAAAAGTTTGGCACTCATCAAACCAGGTGGCATTGCAGGCTACATCGGTACCATATCCTCTTATCGCTCGTTCATTGATGTTGTTGCAAAAACAGATGTTTATGTAGGATTCTTACCGCGAACATCACTAGAAAGAATTGTTGAGAAGTATCCTGTCGTACTCCTGACTATGGCTAAACGTCTCACCAGTCTATTGCCTAGATTAATCCTGCACATAGACTTTGCTCTTGAATGGGTACAGGTGAGCGCCGGTCAAGTCATCTACCACCAAGGCGATGATAGTGATGCAATTTACATCGTCTTGAACGGCCGACTTCGACTTGTAGTCAATAATGACGAGGCTGGAATGAAAGTCATCGGCGAGTATGGGCAAGGTGAAAGTGTTGGAGAACTAGAAGTCATGACGGAATCGGTCAGACCTGCTACACTGCATGCTATTCGAGATACCGAACTCGCCAAATTCCCAAAGACTCTATTCAACAGTCTTGCGCAAGAACACCCAGGTATAACGATCAAAATCTCCAAGATTATTGCATCTCGTATGCGAGCTTTAGTGGAAGAACCTGTCTTCGTACAAACAAAAGAGAAGGTTACTGGTGCTACGAATGATAAAGTATCCTCGACTGTCAATCTTCGTACTGTTGCTATACTTCCTGTTACGGCTGGAGTACCTGTGGTCGAGTTTGGTAGTCGTTTAATGAATGCTTTGACTCAAATCGGAGCACCTAACGGTGTAACTTCTCTCAATCAAGCAGCTATTCTTAATCATCTTGGCAGGCATGCTTTCAGTCGTATGGGACGACTTAAACTTTCACAATATCTTGCTGATCTGGAGGAGAAGTATGGCCTGGTTTTATATATTGCTGGTAAGTAATTTCTTTCCGGGACATACAAAATGTGGCTCCCTAGGATCCTCGCTAATGTTATCTCTAGACACAAACGTGAATTCGCCTTGGACTCAAACTTGCATCAGTCAAGCTGATTGCATTCTCCTAGTGGGCATAGCAGATGGTTCACCGGCCATTGGAGAGTACGAACGCTTTTTATTAGGAATGAAAACCACTGCAAGAAAGGAATTGGTATTATTGCATGCGGACCGCTTCTCATCACCTGGTGTGACTCGTGCATGGCTTAGAAATCGAGTCTGGATCAATGGCGGGCACCATCATGTTCAAATGGACTTCAGAACTAGTGCTGTCCCAGTACATCCTCAAACAAGAAAGTTCGGGACCGCATTGAAACAACGAGTACAAGTGATTCAAGCAGAAATTCAAAAATACACATCTCGCCGTGTACGACAATCGCCACTTTACTCCGCAGAGACCCCATTCAAAGGCGACTTTCACCGGATTGCTAGACGTCTTTGCGGCAAGTCTATTGGTCTGGTTCTCGGAGGAGGTGGTGCACGCGGTATATCTCAGGTTGGGATTATAAGGGCTATGGAAGAAGCTGGAATTCCGATCGACATAATTGGAGGAACCTCTATTGGATCTTTCATTGGCGCATTATATGCTCGTGATGCAGATGTAGTTCCTATGTATGGACGCGCAAAGAAATTTTCAGGCCGCATGGCAAGTATGTGGCGCTTCGCACTGGATTTAACGTATCCATCTGCTTCCTATACGACTGGTCATGAATTCAACCGTGGTATCTTCAAGACGTTTGGCAATACTCAGATTGAAGATTTCTGGCTAGAGTTCTATTGCAACACTACCAACATTAGTAAAAGTCGATCTGAAATCCATACCAGTGGATATGCATGGAGATACGTAAGGGCATCTATGTCTCTTGCTGGACTTCTCCCACCACTGTGCGATGAAGGAAGTATGCTGTTAGATGGTGGATATGTTGATAACCTGACGGTTTCTCACATGAAATCTTTAGGCGCTGATATCATCTTTGCTATTGATGTTGGCAGTCTCGATGACGACATACCACAGAATTTTGGCGACTCACTTTCTGGGTTCTGGGCATTTGCAAATCGTTGGAACCCATTCTCATCATATCCGAATCCCCCCACTTTGGCTGAGATCCAAGCACGCTTGGCATATGTATCCAGTGTCGATGCTTTGGAAAGAGCGAAAACAACTCCAGGATGTATTTACATGAGACCTCCAATTGACGAATATGGAACTCTGGACTTTGGTAAATTCGATGAAATTTATCAGGTTGGTTACAAATTCGGACAAGAATATCTAGCAAAGATGAGAGATCAAGGTATTCTTCCTCTGGTGGATGAGACGGAAGAGAAAAAGGCATTGAGGAGAACTATGGCTCCGAGACGAGCAAGCATTTAGTGTGGACTATCCTTAGGATCCAGATGTTATAGTTTTTGCGCTCGAATATCACGGGGCGTTTTGGTGTAGATGAATTATGATGATGATGGTATACCCAAGTATATATTGATATAGGCGGAGGTCTTTTATCAGCTAGGCATTAAATTGATGGGAAATCTTATTCGATATGTGTATTGTATTCCTCTCAAAGTGATTTTCAAGTGTCTATAGTATTCTTCTGCCCTCAGCTGTGATTGTACGAATACTCTGGAAGTTACTAACTATTACTTGTTAAACTCATAAATCTATTGGCACAGCGCAATCGATCAATCAGTTGAACTTTTAAGGGTAAAATAAGATCTCACAATTTTGAGGACTCACCGGGATCTGGAGGGGTTGAGAAATCCACTGGGGATAACCCCACGTCAAAGAAATGCCTTGGTCTTAATCAGGCATAAACAAATGTGGAAAGTTCCGGCAAAAAAAGTTGAGCGCATCAAAAAACATTTGTGATACCCAGCTTAATGATTTGTATTTGCCTACCAACGCCGTAACAAAAACTCTCTCGTCTGCATATCTGGGGATCAGGAAGGCGATCAGCTTCATAAATTGAGGAAGGGCCATGTCCCTGACCTCTCGTGTTGCCAACCTGTTTTCCTTCGGATCAGCAGGTTCGCCAGCAGAAGATCGCACCAAATTTGGGATTGTTGATAATGGAGTGGAAAAGGACGCCGATGTTAGAGTTGGAAACGGGTTACTCAGGTCGAAAAACATGGCACAGGAAGAGGTCGAAGAGGAGGGACGACCGCCATATTTACATGTGAGATTTGTAGATTTTGGTCTACAGGCAAGTTACTGATTGTTTGTAGGCCATGATTGCGGGAGGAATTGGTGGAACCACGGGGGATCTTCTTATGCACTCTTTGGATACGGTCAAAACTCGCCAACAAGGCGATCCACATGTTCCGCCAAAGTATACCAAATTATCGTCCTCATATTCTACGATTTTGCGACAAGAAGGGATCCGGAGAGGGCTATATGGAGGATGGGTTCCTGCTCTCCTTGGTTCTTTTCCTGGCACAATTATATTCTTTGGAACATATGAGTACAGCAAAAGGCATTTAATAGATAATGGCATTCCACCATGGTTTGCCTACCTATCCAGTGGTAAGTGCGAGAAATCTAAGTTCAATTGGCTTCATTCTAATGATCCCAGGTTTCGTCGCCGACTTTGCAGCCTCGTTCATATACGTACCTTCCGAGGTTCTCAAAACTCGTCTACAACTCCAAGGACGATACAACAACCCATTTTTCAACTCTGGCTACAATTACAAAAACACAGCACATGCTGCCCGAACAATAGTTAAGCAAGAAGGCTTCTCGGCACTATTCTACGGTTACAGAGCAACAATCGTTCGAGACCTACCATTTTCGGCATTACAATTCGCATTTTACGAGCAAGGTCAAACATGGGCGAGAAAATGGAAGGAAAGCCGAGATATTGGATTGCCATTGGAGCTCGTAACAGGAGCGGCAGCTGGTGGCCTGGCTGGAGTAATTACATGTCCTCTGGATGTTGTGAAAACAAGGATCCAAACTCAAGTCATTTCCGACCCAGAGTCTACTTCCAAGCAGGCCTCAAAATCTACGAAAAACGCCTCCACTAAATCTACCCGTGCGAAGCCACCATCTACAAAACCTACAAAACCTACGAAGCACCAGATCAGGTCGATATCCACGTCATCCCCTTCCACGCATACCCCGCGCCCTGGTAGCATCATTCTCGATACCTCTTCCGTTCCAACTGGTCTTAAACTCATCTATAAGACGGAAGGCATAGCAGGGTTGTTTCGGGGAGTAGGACCTAGATTTGTGTGGACAAGTACGCAAAGTAGTTGCATGTTGGTATTATACCAATACATCCTCAAGCGACTGGAAAATTCCAACTTGCAGCGGGATCAGGAATCGATTGTATAATGGTAGGGACAGACGGGAACATAGGGGATCATAAATGATAGGGAAATGTAGGATTATGTACAGCAAAAAGACTATGGTTGCATTGGGCGGCGTTTTGGGAAGTCTTAAGATTAGACGAATAGATGATCTTCACTTTTGTATACTTGTGAGCACGAAGGAAATCATGTTAAACGAACGGAATGGCTTTGTCGACTTGGACTAATAGTCGGCCTTCCAAGTGACCGACTATTACCCACCAATCGTACTCGGCAATGTTGTGCATGTAGCATGAGGTACGGCATTTATCTTGGCTTTCATTCGTTCTAAATTCTTCAGGGGTCGCACTGGACCCTGCCAATATCTCTCTAAGCACAATTTCGACCTCGATCAACATCGCAATGGTACTTTACGGCCTTAAAAGTTAACACCGAATCTCATCCAATTATCAAGAAGATGGAAAGAGAATTTTAAAGAGAATCCACCAAGGAAACCTTGGCAAGTTGGAATAGATTTCGACGCTAATCCTCCCCACTTATTAGATCCTCCCCTCCTCAGCTGGAACCCTCACTAGCTCACGGAATACGAACAGCCCATGACTTCATTCGTATGACGCTGAAAGGGTTACTCTTGTAGGTGTGAAGAGGGCTATCTTATTATTGGTGCTACGACCCACTCATCATCGTACTCGCCATATTAGGCCTAACAACGCATCAGCAAGCATCAGCAAGCATCGGCACAAAAAAGACGGGAAAATACGCCATGCTGGACTGGAGCGGGTTGTACGGCATCAATACGGTATCTGCATATTTTTCAGCTAAAGTTCATGAGGCTTCGACGGTACTTAAACTGGGTTTATCTGGGCAGTTAGGTAAGTGATAGACAGATGGCACGCCTCATAGCATGCTAAAGCTCGTATCCTGTGCGGCATTCCACTAGAAGCCAAAGGATGTACCTATGAGATCTCTGTTGATTCCTGAATAATTGTAGAAAGACCGTTTAGGTCCTTTTTTCTTCAACGATAGGGCTTGGCGCCCAGTGTTCAGGTGAGCCAGTTCGCCAGTTCAGTTGTGTTGTGTGAAGTCATGCAGAATAGTAGTTGGTGTAATGTGTAGGTATATAAAGGTAGGTGATTTTGTTCGTTATTTGTTGTGTGTTTGCTTTTGTGTTCTGCATTCAAAGTCAAAGTCGAATTCATCATGAAGATCTCAAAGCATATTTCTCTCTTTGCCGGATTGCTAAGTGCAGTTTGGGGTCAGGAAGATAATAGTTGGATTCAGGAGCAATGGGATATTATCGTTGTGGGATCTGGCCCCGGGGGTATTATTGGTATGTATTTCAGTTGTGTGTAAAGAAAAGTGCATCAGCTAATTATCACGTTACAGTCTCTTCACGACTTGCAGAAGCAGGTCTTAAGACATTGTTACTTGAAAGTGGTGGACCTTCCTATGGAATTACGGGTGGAGATTTGAATGCCAGGAGGCCGGTGAGTTTAACTTCTTCGTTGGAAATAATTTATGATTTCTAATACTTGATAGGGATGGTTAAGTGGTACGAATCTTACGAGAGTTGATGTACCTGGACTTTACACGACAATCTTTGGGGATCCCAGTGCGGACATTCTCATGTGTGGTTCAGATCAGGTAAATGCTTATGGAGGTTGTACGATCGGAGGATGCTCAGCCATAAATGCTGGCCTATTCTTTGAGCCTCCGGCCTCTGATTGGGATACATATTTCCCTGAGGAAGTGAGTAATGAGCTTTTGCAATTTCAATATACCAAGGTGTTAACCCACATCTAGTGGAACTCCCAAAACATGGATGCTGCTATCCAGCGTCTATACGACACACAACCTTCAACAAGCCTTACTTCTCAAGATGGTATCCGTTATCTTCAATCAGGATACAATGCCGCCAGAAAATGGTTAGTCGAAGGATTAGGCTACAAAGATGTGGATATCAATGCTGAAGCCGATGATAAAACTGACGTATTTGGATACCCAAACTTTTTCTATTCCGATGGTGAGAGAGGAGGTCCCGTCACTACCTATCTCCAATCTGCTCTTCAGCGCAGTAATTTCCGTCTTCAACACGGGGTTCGCGTAGTGAGAGTTGAGCGACATGGTGACACAGCCACGGGAGTCACAGCTCTAGTCAACGGTGTCGAGACATTCATCTCAGTTACATCAACAGGAAGAGTAATATTGTCAGCCGGAGCTATTATCAGTCCTTCACTCCTCATGCACTCTGGAATCGGCGATTTAGCAACCGTCTCCAGACTCAACTCTGCAGGAAAGCTCTCCCCCAATCTCACAAGTGACGAATGGATAATCAGCTCAGAGATCGGAACCGGCCTTTTCGATAACCCAAATACATTCATCGTACTCGAAGGCGACTCCATAGAATCCTACAAATATTCCTACGAGTCTCCCCCACCAGAAGACAAAGATCTCTACCTGGATTCCCGCAGCGGTCCCTACACCTTCGCATCCGAAACCTCCGTCTTCTGGACCACCATCTCGCACGACGACGGAACCAAAGCCGGAGTCCAAGGCACCATCGGATCAGCCGGCTACGCAGACTACACCTCCAACCACAGCATCACTCTCAACGTCTACGGCACATCCGGACTCCTCTCCACGGGCTCCGTCATCCTTGACGATAACTTCATCCCGGGTTCTAGCGGCAGCGTCTATTATTCGAATCCGCGCGACGCGCAGGATATCTCACAATTCATCCACGATATCTTTGCCGCTCTTCCGGCCGCGGGTCTCACACCCCTGAACATCCCGCAGAATTCCACCCGCGAGGAAATCGAAACGTATATCACGACTTGGTCGGCTTATGCTCGCGGACAGGTTAATCACTGGAGTAGTAGTTGTCGATTGGAGAAGTGCGTCGATGTGGATACGAAGGTTATCGGGACGACAAATGTTCATGTAGTTGATGCGAGTATTCTCGCGCCTGTGACGGTGAATCCGCAGTTTGCGGTTATGGCGGCGGCGGAAAAGGCCGCGGAGTTGATTTTGAAGAGTGTCGGGGTGGAGTGTAGGTTTTGTGCTGGTGGTGGTGGGGAAGGGGAAGGGTTTGGAAGTTATGGTGAGTATGGGAGTTATGCGGGTTATGAGGATTATAAGAGGAGGAAGATATAAGTCAGATTCTTGAGCGATGGGGAAAGTATGAGGAATTGGTGGATGGATGGATGGATGGATGGATGAATGGGTAAATGGGAAATGGAAAATGGAAAATGGGAATTAGGCGTTTACTATCGAATTTCGTAATACTAATTGAATATTGGAAGATTGGATCTAGAAGGTGTTTTCTGGCTGCAATGGTTGGGATGCTTGGATTAGCGATTGGATTATTGACTTTGATATGGATATTTTTTATTTATTCATTCATACATTCATTATTATATTTCTTTTTTGGAATTTTGAATCCTAAAAAGGTTGATAGTTCTTAAAGGTAGTTAGCTTACTTATAGGTATAATAAGTATATATATTTGTTTTATTAGTATTTTTATTTTTATTTTTATTTTTACTTCTTCTTCTTCTTCTTCTTCATACGATCTCCTTAAGTGTATTATTTATTTATATATTTCATATCTCTTATACTCAAGTATACCTTCTCATTAATTCTCTATTTAGATATCGTATTTTCACTATCCATTATTTAAATTTTATTAATCATGTTTCCACATATTATTCAGATCATTCAATCATTCAATCATTCAATCATTCAATCATTCAATCATTCAATCATTCAATCATTCAAACCAATCCATTCATTCATATCATTAACTAAACAACAAGTACTACTACCAACCCTAATGATATCCCATATCCCACAATCTACAACCAACCTACCTCCTCCGATAAACCAACCTCCCCCCAACCCAAACCCGCACGGTATTCCTATCATCCCCACCAAAAACCCACTTTGCGACTTTCTCTTCCCAGTTTTCCCAGCCGAAAATATCTACTGGTCCCTTGTTTTCTGCTTCTAGCGTATCGATTCCATTATACACATCTTCTCTGTCCTTTTCTCCCTTCCCGCCCTCCTCCTCACCCTCCCATTCCCCCTCCCTATTTTTCCTCATAAGCGGTCTCCCCAATCCCACAAGTTGGGCATCCCATAATTTTCCTACTTCAAACCCACCGATTGAATCTTGCATTCCGACTACTTTTGCGCCGCCCCTCGTAGCTAGATATAAAACTTCTGGTACACTTAAAGAATCTGTTCCACTTCCCTCTCCCTCTCCCTGCAAACCCATTCCCCCAATCCCAGCAGCCACACACCTACTAACACAACTAGCCTCCCTCGCCGCCGTCAAAACACTCGCACTAAACCCACCACTAACATCCGTCCCCAACCCCACATTAAGCCCCCTATCCAACATCCACCTCACCCTCGCCATTCCACTCGTCAACGCCGAATTCGAAATCGGACAATGTGATATCCCACTCCCTCTCTCCTTAATCAAACGTGCTTCTTCCTCTGAAATATGTACCGCGTGCGCGAGGATCGTTTTGGAGGTCAAACATCCATATTTATCATACACCGCGGCATAATTTGGGCATTCGGGGAAAAGTTCCCCTACCCAATTTATCTCTGCTCGATTCTCGGAAATATGCGTTTGGATGGGGAGATTTTTTTCGGTGGCTAATATCCCCAGGGAAGTCATTAATTCTCGCGAACAACTAGGCGCAAATCTTGGTGTTAAGATAGGCGTCACGAGATCTCTGTCTGGATCAATTTCCTCGCAATGTTGAATACATTCCTTTGATCTCTGTAAACTCTGAGTAGCATCTTCATCACGATAATAATCGGGATTAGCCCCAGATGAAGAATCCATACAGCATCTTCCTACGAGCGCTCTCTGACCAAATCGTAAACATAAATCCGCGAGCAGATTTGTAGCTTCGACATGGATGGTGGCGTAATAAGCGGCGGTTGTTGTTCCATGTGATAACGTACGTTGGATTACGCGTGAGTAGATGGTGTGGGCTTTGGAGAGAGACGTGAAAGAGGATTCGAGGGGGAAGGTGTAAGTATTTAGCCAATTTAAGAGGGTTGAGGAGCCGAAGAGTCCGCTATTGGGGTATTGAGGCGCGTGGATATGGGTATCTGGGAGTTTGTTAGTTGGATGGTGTTGGGGAGGATTATCGTGATATCATTTTTTTCCGTGATAGATGTTCATGATATCCCTTCCTTGAATGAACAAACAAACAAACCAAAGTCGAAAGTAGAAAAGGAACTGCAAAAGAAAACTAACCAATAAACCCCGGAAAGAAAAACCTGTCCTCTCCATCCCTCAAAGAACTCAAATACTCAATCCCATAATCACCATCCATTCCTATTCCCATATCCCCATCCCTATCCCAACCCAAATCCTCCACATCCTCCCTGACGTCCTCCCAACCCAATTTCCCCTTCAACCCCATCACACCACCATCACCATCATCACGATCCTTCCTCACAATCCTCACAATAACCCCGTTCTCATCCACAAAAACATACGTATCATGTCGAATCTCCAATTCCGTCAAACTCCTACAATGAACAAAAGTTCCATGAAAAATCTGACGTTTAAGTATTTTTTTCTGTTCCTGTGGTGATGAGGAGGAGGAGGAGGACATCTTGGGAGTTTTGCTATAGTTATAGTTATAGCTGTGTTGATTTCTAATTGGGAGGAGTGCAAGATTTAGGATGTATCTTGCTTGTTGGTGTTGGATCTTTATGGAAAGATGTCTTGCTGTCTTGCTGTCTTGCTGTTCAGCTTGTCCACTGGCTTGAGTCTGGCTCAACACAAACACAAACACAAATCTTCCAATCCAACAATCCAACAGTTCACAAAACCAAAAGTCCAAAATAAAAGTAAAAGCAAACCCCTCAAAATTTAATCCAAAATATAAGAATAATAAAATCCCACTTCTACACAGAATTATAAAGAAAGAAAGAAAGATGTCAAACTATTTGCTTCCATCTCCATTACGGGGCACACAATATTTGTTGGTGGATCATATATCGGCCGTCTCCGACAGCCTAACCTATCGGAAGGCGGCTTTTACCATGGTCCATGGAGTTCCGATATCCAGGTTTGCGGGATCGGGATCGGGGTCTGGATCTGGCTCTGGCTCGAGCTCTGCTTGCTTGTTTGGTTCCTTTGAACGACGTCGTTTATATTCTACATGGGTTTTAGTTGTTTGTTATTGGGGGTTATGAGTGTGATAGGGTAACTTTAGAAGTGATGCTGTTTGGATTTTTGATCATGTTTTTCAATTGAATGGTTTATTGGATGTTTGCTTTTGTTATTATAAGCTTATGGTTGAGTAATCCAAGGGGATGAGATGACGTTAGGAAGTGACGCGAGGGGTAACTGAGAGGATGGTATCAATCTATTGAAACAGGGTGATTCAGCTAGTGGTTTATCAAATGGTATGACATGTAGATCATTCTATCGTTTGTTGGCATTAATATCCATCCATCTATCTAATAATATATCTTCTTCAAAACTATCAAATTCTATATTCATTCTATACTAGTCTGAATGAAATCAACACGATTCAATTCCTAGCAGCGAACAAACACACATCCCCAAGTCAGCCAGAGGGACTAATCTGCGTGCCGAGGTTGCAAGAAGTGCCCTCTAGCTACCAGGTATTCAACGGATACAATCTACCAGAACTTTGTGATTATTTAGTCGCATTTATAAGTCGTCGAAGGAAGTCTACCAGAAGTCCAGACCGGCGTCAAGTCCTAATCCGTAGAGAGCTGGAGATTATTAAAATGATAATATGAATATATTCCGAAAGAACCAGCTTCGGCATAACAGCGAATAAGTGTCGATTTGTGAGGTTACGTTGATCGATAGAAATATTTAAGCTTTTGTAGAAGTGGGCGAGAACGAGGAAGGCGAGGCAGAGACAAACGACAGTGATTATCGAAAGTTCGAATTCGAGAGAGGCTAGCCAGAACCAGATATTATCCAAGGAGTTCATTCAAATGTATATACTTACATTGAATGATGAGGGGATGAAGTTGTGGAAGAAGTACACGCTGACAAAAGCGTTAATACAAGTAGAGGTGGCGATGGAGAAGGCAATGGTAGAAGTAGGCCGCGGTGGGGGAGTCTCGAGGAGGAGGTGGTGGTAGACAAGAAAGTTGTTTGATCAGGAATTGAAAATAGTTCTTTGCCCTCTTCTCTTGATAAATGATATCAGCTTGGACTTTGATCGAAATTCGTCAGATTTTCAGCCGGTTAGGAAATCGTTGTTTGTGGATCAAACTTCACGTCGGAGTCAAGGGGATTTGCCTCTCCGGCTTCGATGACTATCACGAAATCCAGTCAAGCTGCTGCATTCTCAAGATCAAATGTCCACCACGAGTCCACCTCAACTTGCTACTGAATCAGAGATTGCTTGGCTGGGCGCTCTGTAAACATGACGGCCATCCTTCCAGGCCATTGTATCCCCTACATAAAATGTTCCACCCCAAGCCGCATGTAGTTTCTCAACAACATAC
Organism: Sclerotinia subarctica; assembly: GCA_025389085.1. Classification (NCBI taxonomy): domain Eukaryota; kingdom Fungi; phylum Ascomycota; class Leotiomycetes; order Helotiales; family Sclerotiniaceae; genus Sclerotinia; species Sclerotinia subarctica. The sequence continues at coordinate 3,362,426 of QRFI01000004.1, read as the reverse complement.
ATTAAATTCTGAATATCCATAGGAGATTTCTTAGGAATGTTCCCCAGTACCTCCTCATAACTCGAGCCACCAGTAATTCTCATACCTCTATGACATCTCCAAGTTTGTAGACTACATAAAAATATTAAATTGCCATAGAATCTGTGCGCTTTCTCAGAGACAGGGTCTCTCAGTAGATCGCGTATTTTGAAGCCAAGCATGAGATGCTCTATCACTAGATTTATTACTTGTAATTGTCCGTGTCGAGCTAGCGAGTTAATCATTGAAATTGCGAGACAAAGACCTGAAATTTCCCAGTGATGAAAGTCGAAAGATTCTACATGAAGCTCGATATGCGTGATATATTTGATGGAATCTTGACGGATGGATTGAAGTGCATCGATTGCACGAAAAGGGGCCGGCAAAACAAAGGTGGCACGTTTCCAGAAAAGCTCCCTGGCTTCCTGATAGATTCGCGGATGAACTCTTAAGAAAGATGCATCAAAAGCCTGACATTTCGGAAAAGGTAAACTCGTTGTGTCATATGGGGATTGACTCCCATATGCATATAAAATTGGCTCGAGATCAAATCTCCAACATATTTCGTCTGGGGCCTTACAATAAGGCGCCAGATAAAATCTGGTTGGGAATATGTAGCCATAGATTATCTCTCGAACTTCAGGAGGAACACCCATTAAAGAGGCCTTTTCGCACGTCCATTCTTGAAAATTCGCACTTTCTATCTCTGTTCCTGTCTTCGACAGTGGATCGGTCTGAATTGGAGGAATGCTGAGATGAAGCAGAGGAATTTGGGATTTTGTCCCGAATGATTCTTCCCTTCTCAACAATACAGCTTTCGAAGGTAAGTCCTGTGAGGCGATAAAACTATGTCTGCGAGTAATTTGAGATCTACTCGCAAGTGATTCCTCGCTTCTCCACCATATACCTTCTGGAGATATGTCAGTGATACCATGCCTACGAGTAATTGGCACATCAAATCTGGAGTCCTCCCCGGAAAATGAGACTTTTCGCTTCTTGACGTCCATGGTTGGGGAGGGGTGTACGGATGTGAGGTTGAGTGATTTAGGTAAAAAGTAGGACTGACTCGAGGGAGATGTTAATTATAAAAATGATGAATTGAGAATTGGATATGTAGAAAGGAACAAAATAGTTATTAACTATGTCCAAATGAATAACTTGAAGTATTTTATTGGGAAGAAAAGAATCGAGACGCCCTATATGAAAGAATTAAAAGTACTATGAATGATGAAGAAGAAGAAGAAGAAAGATTGGGTGGTGGGAAGTCTTAAGAGGAGACCAAGATCATTGCTGATGTCAAGCGTTGTTAGGCCTAATATGGCAAGTACGATGACTGTGGGCCTACCATATAATCATGAGTCGTAGCACCTCTAGCTTCCGCTTGGATCCTGATCCCGATTTCATTTCCAAGACATAATGATTGAAGAGCAGAATAATGAGGAAATAAAAAGTACAAGTGGACAATGAAATCTGGATGTATCACGTGATTTGATAACCACAATTCTATCTAGTGGCTATCCCCATCCAACAACCCCCGTTTCCGCTCGTACCATCACAATTCTAGTCCTTTCTCCCTTTCTCCCGTGGCAACCATGAATTTCTCCATACGTCACATCTTCCGGTCCCGGTTACACTTTGTTCCAACCCTCACACCCCCCTACCAAACTTTTCCAAAGACTTTTCCATCTAATGCTGTATGCCAAGTACGCCGTTTACAACTTCCCACAGTCACAGATTCCCCGGAAGAAAAGTGCTCTTTGAAAGATGAGACCACTCTAGAAGAGGATACGATCTCAGGAGCACATACCCGTCCAGAGGAGAAAGTACCTCCGGAAATCATATTATCTCCTCCTACGGACATCACTTCTCACTCTTCTCAACTACCAAAATGGAGACCCTCCGAAAAAGTAGAACACTCTTCTACTCTCTCTGATTTCATAATACAGGAATCACTTAAACCACTTTTGAAGGAAAATGGTGGGAAATGGGTTTTGACCTCTGATGGGATGGGGATGAGGAGGATATTTAAGTTTAACGGGTTTAAGGATACTTGGGTTAGTTTTTTCCTTGTTATTTTTGAGTGCTGGAAATGCTGCATCTGGGTATAGAGGATTTGATTGGGCTTGCTGGAGTTCTGTGTGAAGATCACCTTAGGAGGAAAGTTAGGATGATAAATAGTCATCTAATAAACCCCCTGAAACCTTCTCCCGAAGAGAACTACGAAATTTCCACTCTTTTCCGTCAATCTACCTTCAATACGCTGAGAGAAACCAAAAGTTAGCAGCATCACTAACACAACAATTAACCCCCAGAACTTCATGAACGCTATAGCAGCAAAATGCAAACAAGCAAAACATCACCCAGAATGGGTTAACGTGCGTCTCTTACATCTCCTCTTACCTTTTCCATTCGTCTAACAGCCTCTAGATCTACAACAAAGTATTCATCCACTGGACCACACATGATCTTCCCGGTCTAAGTTCTACCGATATCCTCATGGCCACATTTTGCGACGAACAAGCTACGATACACAAAGAAGTCAAAGAACAAGAAACCCAAGAAGTATCCGATGACATTGAAATTACCAAGAGCGAGGAGTTGCTCAATCATGCCCGTGAGGTCGGAAACGAGAATGAATCCGAACATCCAAAGACCGCCAACGTGACTCGGGAAAAGGCACCCACTCAAGAGAATAAAGCCAAAGCATCCCCAAAGGAAAAGTCCAAGTCTTCCCAATACTCTGAGGTTTACCAAAAAAACAAAGAGATGAAAAAGCTAGAAGCAGAAGAAGCATGCAAAGAACCATCGACATGAAGAACGTACTCCAAAAAGCCGAAGAAATGCGACGAAGACGCGAAGCCCACGAGGAATTACTCCGACAACATAAAAAGCAGAGGGAAAAGAGAGAAGAGCAAGAAAGGTGGGGCTCTCTTTCCGAGGAAGATATCGGAGAAAGGAAAAAAAAGCGAAAAGTTGAAGGAAGAGAGGAGGGAGAAGAAGAAGTTGAGTGTTTCGAGGTATCAGGAGCGGTTGAGGACGCATAGGGTGGAAAGTGGATTGAAGATCGAAGCGGGGGGGGGGTAAAAACAGATGAGAGGATGAAGTATGAGGAGAATGAGAATGAAAAAGAGAAGGAGCATGAAAAATGAAAAATAATAATATATAAATAAACCCTCAAGATATCCAAAAATCTATACAAATAAAAGAGCAAAAGTAGTTTCATTCAAATCAAGTATATTAATTATCTAAATGTTAAAACTATCCCCCTATTTCCGAAACCCTCAAAAACAAACCCACTCCTAATTAAAACTTCTTCCTCTCATTCTTAGCAGCAATCTCATAAAAAAGACTTCCATCAAAAATCCTTCTAATATCTTCTTTTTTCATCCTCCCATCTTCTGGCCATAACAAAAGCCACATCGCGAGCCCTAATAACTCACAAAAAACAAATGAATAAGACTACTGTTGCCGCGTTCTTTATTCACATTCTTCATCATATCATCAAGAGTAAACAATATATAGCAATCCCCATCCCATTCCATCCCGTTCCGTCTTCATATTCTCCATGCATCTCATTACGCACACATCTCCCATTTGATAAACATACTATATGTAATACTAGATGTAATGCCAATACAAGCAAAAAGCAACTACCATGATTGGTATCGCCAGGTACGGGAATATGGACGCTAGGGCTGCGAGTCATGCATGACGTAACCTTTGTTTAGGTTATGGTTAACCTTAATATTACCCTTACCTGACCTTGCTTTACACCCAGTCGAGTATTTAACATGTGAAATGTATTCCGACTACGGAGTACTTGGAGGTTCGATGCGCAACCAGGGCATGGATATCATAATACCACATAGACTATTTCATTACCTAACCTGGATGATTAACTACACTTAACTTTAAGCTTCGTTGTAAGAATCCAAGTACGAGTATTATTCTAGTTACCTACTCGAGTCTCTATCCACGTACCTACCTCCCTAGGCAAAACTTAAAAACTCCCAAAACCTCCTCGTGCATATATATATATCATGTTACACTGCGTAACCTTGACATTAATAATCACTTAATTAACACTAATCACCTAATCCACCAGATATCTCTCCGATCTACCTACCTACCTACCTACCTACCTCCCTACCTACCCATCCAACCATCACACCACAACCTTCCCTGTCCATACACGTACAGATAAATTTGCAACCCAGTTCAAAGCTTGAAACCTCAAATCCGTTAACCTACATTTAAGTCCACAAGTCTATCCACTCACTACAGATCCTACAATCCCCAACAACCCATCCTAAGATTGCTAAATTTTAAACCTTTTTGTTAAATCATCACCTCTCCCCTAAGTCATCACCTCAAGCCCAGCTCAAAACTAAATCCCAACATCCCACGCAAGATCCCACCAGAAGTTCAGAAATTCCCTGTGACGCATCCCGGATTGTACCCTCATAATTAAAATAATAAAAAATCTAAGATAAAACTTCTCAATGGAGATAAATGCCCATCGCCGACTAGCTCGAAAAAATCACAATATTCTCATGGTAAGCCTACATGTGTGTTTTCACATTTCGTAGCTATTCATACTTCTCATTATTCCACTAGAAATTATACAGGACATTCCAAATAGCAATTCTAGAGTCTACTCTCCCTTGGCCCATCTCTCAAACTCCTCCAACATATCCGGAGTTATCTGTCTCTTAATCTTTGGCATTGCCGTCAAAAAGTCATTCATAACTGCTGGTTCCATCGTCCCATTCTTTTTACGTCTTTCAATAGCCGCATCAAAGGCTTTTTGACAAATACTCACCATTTCCGCTCCAGAATATCCCTCGGTTAGACGAGCAAGTTCGGCTATATCAACGTCTTTTGCCATAGTAGATTCCCGTTGTCTAGCACGAATGATGGCTTCCCGACCAGCAAGGTCTGGTGGTGCAACATAAATTAGTTCATCAAACCGACCAGGTCGAAGAAGTGCCAGGTCAAGATCTTGGGGTTTGTTGGTTGCCGCAAGTACGGTAACACCCTTTAAACTCTCAATTCCATCCATTTCATTGAGTAAAGTAGTAAGAACGTTGACTCCACTATTCGAATTTTTACCATCTCTCTTCCCACCAATGGATTCAATTTCATCAAAGAAAATAATACTTGGAGCTGCGGCGCGTGCACGGGAAAATATATTTCGAACAGCTCGTTCGGAGTCACCAACATATTTGGAAAGAAGTTCGGCACCTTTGACAGCAAAGAAGTTGAAACCCATTTCAGTGGCAACGGCTTGAGCGGTGAGTGTTTTGGAACATCCAGGAGGTCCATAGAGAAGAAGACCTTTTGTTGGGGAACGGCCAAAATCTTGCATGATCTCTTGGTACTGAAAATATTGTTAGTACTTTGGATTAAAAACGTAAAGCAGTCAGATAGAAAAGAACTTACGTGGAAAGGTGTCTCGATTGCAAGTTGAATAGCCTCTTTGACTTTATCTTGTCCTCCAATGTCACTCCACTTAACCTTGGGTGGCCGCAAAGTAATATCATGCATTGCACTTGGCCTTACCTCCAGAAGTGCATGCTCAATATCCTCTTTAACGATGAATTTCTGCCCCGGCAAGTTTTCTACATCTAACTTATCTTCCGCAAAAATGTGTGCTTCATCTAACAGAAGGGCGAGATCTTCTGGTGTATATGCATGTGTTCGTTCTCCAAGATCATGAAGAATCTCATCCCGGGTTTCAGGGCACATTTGAGGATTGAGAGACTTGAGAATAGCTTTCCTGGCAGCTGCATCTGGAACTGGTAGAGAGATAGCTGTAGTGAACCTACCTCGCTTTCGTAATGAAGCAGGTATTTTAAGCATATCAGATGTTGCCGCTGCCACGACGACTTGTGGTAAAGAGTTTGGAGGCTCATCCTTAGCAAGATCTTCAAACCCTTCACAAATAGCCTCTGTCATATCTAACAGTGGTTCACCACCCTTTGTAACCACAGACTCAAGATCATCTATGATTATAATACTTGGCTGGTTAATTTTTGAATCCTTGAAAATCTTCTGGACTTCCGAAGGTTTGGTTTTGCGATCGATTTTGCGAACTTTGCCCCATTCTGTACTGGCGAGTTTTTCTAGGACAAAGGTTTTGCCCGTTCCCCTTCCACCATGTAGAAGAACAGCAGGCGACCTACGAACTTTGGTGAAATGAAATTGACGGTTGAAATTACTCAGGAATTTGTTCAGTTTTCCGAGAGCTTGATCGATGCCAGCAATATCAACAACTTGAAGAGGTTTTTGCTCAACATTGCTTGCAGCAAGTACGGCTCCACTGATTTCAGCGATTGTTGCAATCTTAACAGAAGATGATCCATCATCAAAAAAGCTGGAAACACCAGATTTCGATCCATCTATAGAGAAAACTTCAAAAGTTCGCTTTTCTCTTCTGTACATCACATCTCTAAATGTCATGCCAGGGTAAATCAACTCAGCACGAGCTGCATCTCGTCAGCTCTGCACTGAACATCGTAGTAAAAACATGAAAAGAACGACCCTTGACCTTTTGATAGTGGAAAATGAAAGAGAGGAAACAAAAGAAGAAGATCCTACCAAAAAGATCCTCCAAAATACACCGCCAACCAATTCTCACATCCCCACTCAACTCTCGCATAACGCCTTCAACCATACCGACATCCTTGATCAGAATATCCTTCGCAACCTCCAACTTTCCTGCTCTAGCAATGATCACATCATCACTCAATTTGAATCCGCATGCCTCTTGGAAAGCCTTGCTGACTTGGACCACTTTCCTACTTAACTTTTCCGCGGCCAACCAAATCACCGCCTCTCGTCTTGTATGTTCCCCCTCAGAGCTCTTCCATAGATAGCATGTTTCCCCATTTTTGATTTGAAGATCTAAGAGAACATCAGTGCAAACATATACACGAGCTACATTTTTGAAATCCGGTCTTTCTTGAGATTGTGCTTGATATGGGCGAACCTTTAATTCCAGGATTTTAGATTCGGATGCCATATTGATTTGTAATTTGAATGTTTCCAATGAAATCAAATACTTCCTTCAATCAAGTAAATAAAGGAGGGGAAGATAAAAAAAAAGCTCATCAATAATGGAGGGGCAAAAGTAAATAAAATTATCGTTAGCCTTGCCAAGGAACATGGGTCAGGTTATGTATCACTGCTCTAGTTCTGCCATCAAACTAATCCTAATCTTCGAATGTAAAGGCGGTGAACTAAAATAAATCCGTAAGACCAATTAATTTTCCCCATTTCCGCAGCCTTGACCCTCCTACGTTCATCCCCTCATTATCACCAATGCCCTCCCTCCGTTCACTACCCCCGTCATTCCTTACCCCGTCATGGACCACTTGCCAACTGCAATGTCTCTTTCAACGTCGTCACATATACCAAAAGACTCGCAGGAACAATGGAGATCCCCCGAAACCACGAGGTGAATCTCTCTTCGGAGCCCGACGTCTCGATCTTACTCCCCCTATAAAACCACCCACATCTCTCTTTGAAGAGCTCTTCCCCGAGGAACAACAAAGACCTCCTCGATATGCAACCCCATCAAAACACCTCAATCATCCTTCACCTTCAAGGTTTCCAAAATTACCTACCTTTGACTGGACATCTAATATTGAGACATTCGATGAAGCCGAAGTGCGACGACGGGCTGCAGAAAAGGAGAGGAAGGATTGGAATTTGCTTGGAAAAGAAAGGGGAAGAGAAGAAGAAGAAGATGCGGTTCAGAGACTGGAGGCTAGTGTTTTAATTTTGAATTGTGCAAGTAAGACGTTGGAGGAGAGTGATTTTTTTAGGTTGAGTCCAAGGGGTGAACATATTGAGGGATGGACCAGTGGAATTATAAAGAGTAAGTTGTTTCTTCTCTGTCCTTTTACTTTAATCTATATCCGTTGGTATATGTACAAGCTTGCAAGCTAACTAACTACTTAACTAGTAATTCCCGGTCGCGATCCTCAAACCCTCGAAGCTCTAGGTCACTACTTCATACTCTTCTCCTCGCGCGCTGCAGCCCTTGCCTATTTTCATCGTACCATCGATCTGCACTCTCTATCTCGAACCTACCAACCCAATATCATCCCCCTTCCAGATGCATTTCCCTTAAATCCTAATCGACCCCCTTCAACCCTTCCCCACTCACCCAAAGAACTTCAATCGCTGCTGCGGAACTTCACCCTAGTCCCTCCTTATACTCGTCTCTCTCTCCGCCTCCTTCACAAACCCTACCGTCCAGCCATAACTACTCTCTTAAGAACTGGTTCTCCACTCACCCTCACAAACTCTCGCTCTCAATCTCAAACTCAAGATACTGTCCTTTTCACCATTACCATCACATCAGTTGGTCTTAGTTCTTGGGGCCTCCGAGAAATTCTCGAGACAGATGGAAAACGTCGTAACCTGCATTGGCGTTTCGCTCGCGAAGGAGCCATCATTCGGGTTGGCGAAAAAATAAATGCCGAATCTGAAACGGGATATCGAGGGGAAAATAATATTGGAAGACAGAAAGCTTATAATACAAGCGCGAGATATATATTGTCATTTATGGATAGAGCGGAAGCTAGACGGTTTGTGAGGGAGTGGCATAAAAGGCCATGTCCTTTGCAAAAGGAATACAAGGAGGGTGATGAGCCCCCTCCTATTGTTAATGCTGAGATTATGTGGTAGATGTTGAATAAAGAGGGGATAGGGGGGATAGAGTAGATAAAGTAAATAAAGTAGATAGAGATAGAGGAGATATCAGTATAGGAGAGGAAGAATCTTTGAGAGATTCTACAAAATCATATCAGTAATAAGTAATTACTTACAAACAAGTGAGGTGAAGGAACTCTTCCTCCGACACCACCATACTTGACTGTAACACATAGATGTATGATAATAGTGAGAATCAGCAAAAGAAAAGAAGACAAAAAGAAATCAATATATGAATAAGCCTAATACTTTACTTTTAGGCCACTTTTTTCTATCAAAAATAATAAAAATTAATATTTATAATTTTCTAATTCATAAATATAATTTTCAGAAATTTTAAGTACGAATTCCTTAAGTTTAATATAATTATAGAATTTAGATAATTTTGTATCCTTAATAAACATTTTAATATATTAATTAAGCTTTATATAATAATATTTAATCACTCAAATCAAAATCATATAAGCATATCGATCTTTAATTAGCTAAGAATAATTAATTTAGTAATATAGATTATGAATTATTATATTCCTATAAATATTTCTAAATTAACTTTTTTCAATTCAAAATTTCTTTTATATTGAATTAGTATTTATAATGATTATCTTATCAAATGAATTGCTTTTTCGTTATTATTGATAATATTCTTTTTTTTAAATATAATATATAAGTTATTTATTATATTAAACATCTCAGAATTCCCTCCCAAAATTATAACAAAATTCAAAGATCTAATTATTTGCATAAAATACTTGTTGATATATTAGCAAATTTCATTAATTGATGATTTTATAATATAAATTATATTCTCTTTTATTATTAAATTTACATTTAAAGATTATATTAAAAAAACTAATAATAAATTCACTTTATTAATATAAATTGATCTTTTCTATATAGTATATCAAATAAATCTCTTTCAATTATAAAGTTTATAATATTATTAGCATTAAAAGAGAGATATGTAACGATATTGTATTGGAGGCAGCGGCTGCCTGAGGTTTCGTTGATTGATAGTTGTAGATTAAGGCTTTATCAATAAGGTTCATTTAGAAGTGAAGTCGTTATTAAATCAAGTAAAATATAGGTAAACTAATTGATAACTAAATTGAATACGAAGTTTCTAAACTATAAAACTATTCTAACTATATACTTAATGAATGTAATTGGATAGTTTAAATAGACTGGCTATTCAGATTATTCTCTAGATTGGATAGCTTAGATAGATTGACTATTTAATCTATCTATCATATAATCCATCATTAATCTTAGGATACTAATTCTAAAATGATTCCAATCTTGAAATTGTATAGATCCTGAAATAATAGTTTTGGGATAATAATCCTGGGATAAGTATTATCCTGGGATAATCTTTTTGGGATGAATCATATCCTAGGATATTTATCCTAGAACCTTATAATTATCTAATTTATTCTTTTTAGGATATTATTTGTTTTAGGACAATATTTGTTCTAGGATTCTTTATCGATAAGAATCCTTATAAAGAAAATGGCTTAAATATTAATAATTAGTTTTATTTTATAATAATGAATGTGATTCGTAATACTATTCTTTTCCTAATCAAGCATTGTCCTCGATCGCTTATAATTAATACAAGATCTATGATATTCATTATTTATATTCCTTTCTTTCTTTTTGCAATATACCACCTCAACATACTCGAAAACGAACAAAGTAATTGGAACTTGGAAATCGAATCGAACAAACAGGAAGCGAGATGGTTACTTATACTCGATATGAAAAGGCCAATTGTTATTATATTGCTTTGGAATCGGGTTCCAATAATAGTAGATATGTTGAATGTTATTATTATAGAAAAACTTGTAATATAAAGTTGAAGAATATTATATTATCTTTTTCCGATTGATCCTCTATCGATCATCAACAACAAAAACTTTGTAAAAAGAAGGAAAAGATTATAGCTAAGATTCTTCGTCTCCAAAAACAGCAATATTTCCTGGATAAATACAAACAAAAAATGATTATGATTGGTTTAAATTCTCTAAATGAACTTGATACTTTAAAAAAGAAAAAAAGATTTGAAAAGGAAAAAGAAAGAGAAATTACTACAATTTCAATATTTGTTATTCCTTCCGATCTTTTTGGTCAATTTGGTTCTGAACTTCTTACAACTAATTCCAACTTCCTTGAATCCTTTTTTTTATATTCGATGGATTCACTATCTATATAAATTATATTAAATTCTCCTTCTTTTTGGATAAATCCAGATTCTATTGATGAAACTTCTCAAACTTTTCAAAATATTTGAGATCTTTTTTTAATTCCTATATATTCTTGGAATCCAAATAATTTTTCTATTTTATCAAATATTTGATTTTGTTTCTAATATATTTGCAATCTAATATTTTCTTTATCTTATACTTGGCTTTTTGATTAATAGATATAATTTTGGTTTTAGGAACTTTAGGTACTCTTAATGATATTAATTCGAACAAGGATATATAAAATACTAGATAGATATTCATATTTTTTGATAATATCAATTTATAATTCAAAAATCCTTTAATTTTCTTGATTTTGAATGATCCCAATTTTTTATGGTTTAGTTTCATATTTGATCTTTTTATCTCGATGTTTTTTCGGAGTAAATAGACTTTATTCTTTTCCTTTAATGTTAGCTCCTGATTATATTTTTTATTATAATAATAAATGTTTCTTTCAATAACGAACTTAAATTCTGTTACTAATTCCTTGTAAATTTCCTTGAGTTTCTTTGTCTATATTATAGCAAATTGGTTCTCTATTTTTGGAATATCTGATTTTTAATATACAACTAATTTATATCCAAAATTAATATAGTTCAGGGAGACTTGGGTAGTTTCTGAAACAAAGTTATTGTATACAAATTATATTAAGGATAATAGTCTTATTCAATTATTTTGTTAATAATTTATATAACAATAAAGATATATTTCAATAATCTGATTTACTTATTTATTCCCTTCATTCATTTATAGGTAAAATATTATAAATATTTTCCTTTTTACATCTAGTAATACTATTAAGGCAATCCAGAATTTTGATATGAAAAGTTTATCCCTATCAAACAATATCTCTTCTGATAATCTATATATTACAATGATCTCTTTTAGGAATATAACTGCTAAGGTTTCTATAATTAAAATGGTTTTATATAATATTAGTATCATATACTTAATTAATTAATCTATAATGATTAAGAGATAATCATACTCTACTCCTATTATTAGATCCTTGGATTTAGATAATAATTTTATAAAGTCCTATAATATCGATTTCTATAATATTGATGGTATCTTAATTATGTATATCTGTTCATAAAGAATATGGCGAGAAACCTTGTTCCTGATATAAGTATCATATTCGATGATCATTTTTTTGATTATGATTTGGAATCCCAAATTCTAATATTGTCTCTTAATTCTTAAGTATATCCTTTATACTCCCTAATAACTATAAATTGGCAATATATATTGTTCCTCGATGAATTCAATGACAATATTATCTGATAATCAAATTTTCCTTACAACCCATATCAATCCATCTATAATTACTGGCGGCTTAAATTATTTAATATTTTCTTTATTTAATTGTGTGTCTATAAGTTTGTTTTTTCAGATTTTTGTTAGTTTATTCTCTAAAATAGCAATTTCTATTAAATTCGGAATAAGATCTTTATTTGAAAAAGATTTCAAAATTGCTATTTCCTAATAGGTCTTATTATTCTTATATCTTAATGACCTACTTAATATATCTGCCCTTACATTATCTTTGTTTTTGATATACTTGATTATCAAGTTGAAACCAATTAATTCTTTAGTTTATTAAGCTAATCTTCAATTATCTAGAACCTTAATTATAATAAAGATTTATAGATTCATATAATCAATATAAATGATTATTGGGAATTTAGCCTTTTAGAAATAGATTCTCCAATATTTCAATAACTTGATTATAATTATGAGTTCCTTTTTATAAATATTGTAATTCTGCTCTGTTTTATTTATTTTGCTGGAATAATAAGTAATTGGGTGTAGTTTCCTATTATTATCTCTTTGAAGATAAACTTCTATTATATAGGTATCGGAAGTATCTGTTTCAATGATATTTTCTTGATTATTATGATAATTGTAGAGTATAGGTTCCCTAATAAATCTATCTTTGATTTTCTGGAAAATTTGTTTTATTTTTTTGTTTTATACAAATCCTATACCTTTTTTTGTCATTTTTATAAATGGTTCTATTATCTTTGAAAAATCTTTGATAAATATCTAACAAAAATTGGCGAATTTTAATATAACTTATACATCCTTAATGTTTCTAGATTGTTCCCAATTCTTTATTTTCTCAATTTTCTTTGAATTAATACTTATCTAATCTGATTTGATTATATATCCCAGAAAGGTTACATTTTTGATTCCAAACTTGTATTTCGATAGTTTGAATCGTAAATCGATCTTTCTAAATACTTCGAATACTTTAAGGATATATTCCTTGTATTCTTTTTCTTTTTGAAAGAAGACAAGGATATCATCCAGATAATAGATTATGAATAAGCTAAACTCCTTAAATATTTCATTATTTTATTGTTGATATATAGCAAATGTATTTGTTAATCCAAATGATATAACAATGTATTCCCATAATCCAGAAGGTAATATAAAAGTGGTCTTCTATTTATATCCTTCTTTAATTCGTATAAGATTAAAGATATTTCTTTGATCCAATTTAGTATAGATTATTGCCTTACTCAATTTATTCCTTAGTTCTTGGGCTTTAGGTATAAGGTATATATTTCTGATGATCCTATTATTCACTCAATAGTAATCTTTGCAAGATTGATTATTCGGATCTCCTTTTTTGAATATTAATAATATATTAGATATATAAGGGGACTTGAATTTCCTAATCCATTCTTTTTTTTCAGTTTTCATTTAGTATTCTTTTTATATTCTTAAAGTACTAGGATTATATAATCTCAATCTCTCAATTAGGGATATAAATCCTTCTTTGAAATTAATCTTATAATCCCAAAACTTATATTCTAGTAAGACTCTCAAATCCTATGCGTCTTCGAACAATTTGGCGAATTTTTTGTACTACATTGGAATCTTTTTTGCATCGGATTCGCCGATTAATGAAAGATCTATAATTGTTATAGTATAATATCCGATCTCCCCAAAAATCTGTTCTTTTAGATTATATAATTATTTGTTCTTGTATTTATAATAATTGAATATAAGGGTATCTTCTATTTAATCAATATTTGGATTATATTTTCTAATCCAAAAGGTTCTTAAGATTATTGTATGTTTATTCAATGATACTAAGTCCAATTTGATTTGCTTTATATATCCTCTCGATATAACTATTTTTAAAATATTAATTTGTCTTTATATCTATTTATCTATTTCAGCCTTTTTTTCTTTTAATAATATCAATTGATATAGATATTCTTTTAGTTTAATAAGGATTTCATTTTCTTTAGTGAAGTTGAGATCTATGAATATTCTTATAACTCCTGAATCGATCAAAGTTTTCGCTTCTTGCTTTCCAAGACTAATTCTTATAATTAATTGCCCGATCCTAATTGTATTATTAAGTTTTAACAATAATAATTCAATGATCTATTCTTTAATAAAGAGATTTAATTATTTATATTGATATTTGCTTATACTCAATAATTTATAGGGTATAATTATCAATAATTCTATTGGTCCTATTTGAAAGTCTTGGCAATAATCCTTGGTCTATTGATGTTTATAGTAATAATTAATTTTACGCCAGATTCTGCGATATCCAGTTTATAATAGGATCTCTTATATATCTCTGATTTCTAGGTTATAATTGTTATATTCTTATTCTTCATTAGTTTGCAAAGAGTTTAAGTCCGTGACAAATCTTTTAGCATTGCCTTCCCTGGTATTCTTCTTGAATACTATTCGATAAAGATCGTTATAAATGATAATGTACAGGATCAACAGGGTTGGATAATCATGAATCTGATATTTTTCTACAAAATCAGGCTTCTGTTCCTTGTGATAATACCATATACGTTTTCTATCGAGGTAATTAGTTAGGTACTATAACTTGTCTTTTTGAGATTTTAGATAGATTTCATTGATTCATTAATTATCTTTGGATCCTTCAATAGATCCTTTTTTTTTTAAATAATTCAACTGACTTATAGTTATCTATCAATTCGACTTCCTTATCAGCATTTCTGAATAATTCTATCTCTATATATAAAGTGACCAACCCTAACTCTTTGAATTATTCTGAATATAATTAAGGTAACTCTTTTTTTAATAATCCAATTTCACAAAAGTTATTATTTAATATACCTACTTCTCAGGATTTTTATCTCCTATTTCCAAATTTTATTTGTTTTTTGTCTTTTGTAATGAATAGCTTCTTTTAATTACAATCTCGAGATATATATTTATTTTTTCTATAAGTAAAATATAGATTATTCTTTTTGCATCTTTTCTTCTTTTTGGCACTAAGCCCATTTGATTTATATCAGCATTCGGCTTTATCCAATTCTATTGGGTCGTTAGTATCATAATATCTGTTCTAATATTGAGGTTTAGAAAACTTTCTATTTTTCTGAGTGATTCCCTTTTTCTCTATTTGTCTTTTATAGAAATAGGTGTCGATTAGAATGAAGATTTCGATTAATTTAGAAAGGTTTGGTGATTTTGAAGCTCTTATTAATTTATCCTTGATAATATTTTTAAATCTCTTATAGAACTGGGATCTAAAGTAATCATTATTTTATATAATATATCTAATATATTATTGGAATTTAGTAATATAGATTATGATTAACCTTATTTGCTTAAATTGTTGTAATACTCTTTCAATTATATGATTAAGATTAACTTCCCCGAAAGCTTTATCGAAATCTTGTCGAAATAACTCGTAAATACCAAAAAGATAATATATCTCAGATTTCATATTTTCATTAAATTGATCATTGATAATTTTGGTTATTAGATCATTAAAGAAGGGTTCGATTTAATTGAATATAGTTCCTTGAAAGAACAAGATTAATCATAAGATCCTCTGCATTTATATCAAGAAGAGGTATCTATTAAAGATATAGTAAAGATCAGTTTGAGCGATAAAAGCTTGATGTTTGCTATAATCTTCATAAAATAGATCAAAAATGGATATTTGGATTGTTTGTCTCAATTCTATATTGGCAACAGCCTACCCTGAAGCTCCGATAAAGGAGAAGGAAACTGATTTAATAGATTATTAAAGAGAATCTATTGTAATTGATATAGCTTAACTGAAACAATACTCAAAGTATAATGATATTATACTGGAGGTAATAGTTGTCTAAGGTTTTGTTGATTGATAATTGTAGGTTAAGACTTTATCAATAAGGTTTATTTGGAAATGAAGTTGTTATTAAATCAAATAGAATATAGGTAAACTAATTGATAACTAAGTTGAGTACAAAGCTCCTAAATTATGAAACTATTTTGATTATATATTTAATGAATATAATTGGATAATTTGGATAGATTGGTTATTTAGACTATCCTTTAGATTGGATAATTTGGATAGATTAATTATTTAATCTATTTATTATATAATTTATTATTAACTTCAAGATATTAATCTTGGGATGATTCTAATTCTGAGATTATATAGATCCTGGAATAATAGTCCTAGAACAATAGTTCTGGGACAAGTATTATCCTAGGATAATCTTCCTAGGACGAATTATATTCTAGAACACTTGTCCTAAGACCTTATAATTGCCTAGCTTATTCTTTTTAGGATACTATTTGTCCTAGGACAATATTTGTCCTAGGATTCCTTATCGATAAGGATCCTTATAAAGAAAATGGCTCAAACACCAATAACTAGTTTTATTTTATAATAATGAGCGTGATTCGTGACAAGATACTATTTGATATATATATTGAAATTGAATAAATTGAATTATATCTTAAGGTATCTTTGGGTATATACTATTCAGTTCTTTGTATATTTTAGGATATAAATCCACAATGTTATACAAGAATATTTATTTTGTGGAAAGTATCGAATGCTATTTTGAATTTATATTTTCTGAAAGATTTCTGTAACGATACTGTACTGGAGGCAGTGGCTGCCTGAGGTTTCGTTGGTTGATAGTTGTAGGTTAAGGCTTTATTATTAAAGTTCACTTAAAAGTGAAATCATTATTAGATCAAGTAGAATATAGATAAACTAATTGATAACTAAATTGAGCATAAAGTTCCTAAACTATAAAATTATTCTAATTATATACTAATAATTTCCTTTGAATAACTTGGATAAACTAATCTATCCAATCTATTTGTAACAATACTATATTAGAGGCAGCGGCTGCCTGAGGTTTCGTTGATTGATAGTTGTAGGTTAAGGCTTTATCAATAAGGTTCATTTGAAAGTAAAGTCATTACTAAATCAAGTAGAATATAGGTAAACTAATTGATAACTAAGTTGAATATAAAGCTCTTAAACTATGAAATTATTCTGATTATATATTAATAAATATAATTGGATAGTTTGGATAAATTGGTTATCTAGACTATCCTTTAGACTGGATAGATTGATTATCCAGGCTATCCTTTAGATTGGATAGATTGGCTATCCAGATTATCTATCATATAATCTATCCTCAACCTTAGAATATTAATCCTAAGATGATTCCAATCCTAGGATTATAGGGATTCTAAAATAATAATCCTAGGATAGATATTATCTTGAGATAATAGTCCTGGGACAAATATTATCCTGGGATAATAATCCTAGGACGAATTATATCCTAGAATATTTATCCTAAAACTTTATGATTATTTAGCTTATTTTTCCTAATATATTATTTGTCCTAGGATAATATTTATTCTAGGATTCCTTATTGATAAGGATCCTTATAAAGAAAGCAGCTTAAATATCAATATCTAGTTTTATTTTATAATAACAAATATGATTTGTGACATTATCCCCTTTTTGGCCAAGTATCGTCCTTGATCGTTTATAATTGTCCGATCCCTCTATAATATTCAATATTTATATTCTTCCCTTTTTCTTGCAATATATTATCTTAACATACCAAAAGATAAACAATACAATTAGAACTCGGAAATTGAATCGAACGAATAGAAAGCGAGATGGTTGTTTGTACTTGTTGTAAGAAGGTCAATTGCCATTGTGTTACTTTGGAGTTGGATGCAAATAATGGTAGATATACTGAATATTGTTGTTAGGGAAAGACTTGTGATATAAAGTTGAAGAATATTATGCCATCTCTTTCCGATTGGTCCTTTATCGATCATCAACAACAAAAGCTTTGTGAAAAGGAGGAAGAGACTATAGCTAAAATTCTTCGTCTCCGAAAACAACAACGTTTCTTGAATGAACACGAACAGAAATTGATTATAACTAGTTTAAATTCTTTGAATAAGCTTGATATTCTAAAGGAGAAGAAAAGATAAGAAAAAGAAAAAGAAAGAGAAATTACTGTAACTTCAGTGTTTATCGTTTCTTCTAATCCTTTTGGTCAATTTGGTCAATTTAATTCTGAACTTTCTATAATTAATTCTAGCTTCTCTGAATCCTTCTTTTTATATTTAATAGATTCATTATCTATACAAATTATATTGAATTCTTCTTTTTTTTTTGGATAAATCCAGATTCTGTTGATGAAACTCCTTAAACTTTTTAAGATACTTAAGGTCCTTCTTTAATTCCTATATATTTTTGGAGTCCAAATAATTTTCTTATTTTATCAAATATTTGATTTTGTTTCTAATATATTTGTAATCTAATATTTTCTTTATTTTATATTCAATGTTTTGATTAATAGATATGATTTTGGTTTTAGAAGTTTTAAATGTTCTTAATGATGCTAGTTCGAACAAAGATATATAGAATACTAGATGAATATTTATACTTCTTGATAATATTAATTTATAATTTAAGGATCCCTTAATTTTCTTGATTTTGAATAATCCTAATTTCTTATAGTCCAGTTTCATATTTGGTCTCTTTATCTCGATATTTTTTTGGAGTAAATAGACTTTATCCCTCTTCTTTAATATTGGTTCCTGACTATGCTTTTTATTGTAATAATAAACGTTCTTTTCGACAACGAACTTGAATTCTGCTACTAATTCCTTATAGATTTCTTTGAGTTTCTTTATTTATATTATAATAGATTGATTCTTTATTTCTGAAATATCTGGTTCCTAATATACAACTAATTTGTATTCAAAATTAATATAATTCAGGGAGACTTAGGTAATTTCTAAAGTAAAACTATTATATACAAATTATACTAAGGATAATAATTCTACCCAATTATTTTGTTAATAATTTATATAATAGTAAAGATATATTTCGATAATCTGGTTTGTTTGTTTGTTTTCTTTATTTGTTTGTAGATAAAACACTATAAATATTTTCCTTTTTATATTTAGTAATATTATTAAAACAATCCAGAATTTTGATATAAAGAGTTTATCCTTATCAGATAATATCTTCTTTAATAATTTATATACTACAATAATCTCTTTTAGGAATATAATTGCTAAGATTTTTATAATTAAGGTGATCTTATATAATATTAGTATTATATATTTGATTAATTGATTCATAATGATCAAGAGGTAATTATACTCCACTTCTGTTGTTAGATCCTTGGATTTAGATAATGGCCTTATAAAGTTTTATGATATCGATTTCTATAGTATTAGTAGTATCTCAATTGTATATATCTATTTATAAGAGATACAGTGAAAAGCCTTATTCCTGATATAAGTATTATATTCAATGATTACTTTTTTGATTATAATTTGGAGTCCTAAATTTCAGTATTATCTCTTAATTCTTAAGTATATTCTTTGTACTCCCTAATGATTATAAATTGATAATATATATTGTTCTTTAATGAATTTGGTGGCAATATTATTTAATAGCCAAATTTTCCTTGTGATTTATATCAATCTATTTATAATTATTGGTGGCTTAGATTATTTGATATTTTCCTTATTCAATTATATATCTATAAGTTTGTTTTTCTAGACTTCTGTTGATTTATTCTTTAAAATAACAATTTCTATTAGATTTGGAATGAGGTCTTTATTTAAAAGAGATTTCAAAATTACTATCTTCTAATAGGTTTTATTATTCTTATATTTTAATAATCTATTTAGTGTATTTATCCTTATATTATCTTTACTTTTAATATACTTGATTATTAAATCAAAGCTAGCTAATTCTTTAATTTATTAAATTAATCTTTAATTATTCAGAATCTTAATTATTATAAAGATTTATAGAATTATATAATCAATATAGATGATTATTAAGAATTTAGTTTTTTGAAGATAGATTCTTCAATATTTCAATGATTTGATTATAATTATAAGTTCCTTTTCATATATATTGTAATTCTGTTTTATCTTATTTATCTTATTGGAATAATAAGTAATTAAATATAGTTTTCTATTGTCATCTTTTTGAAAATGAATTCCTATTATATAGATATCAGAAGTGTCTGTTTCAATGATATTTTCTCGATCGTTATAATAATTGTAGAGTATAGGTTCCCTAGTAAATTTATCTTTGATTTTCTGGAAGATTTATTCTATTTTTTCGCTTTATATAAATCCTATATCTTTTTTTGTTATTTTTATAAATGATTTTATTATTTTTGAAAAATCTTTAATAAATATTTAACAAAAGTTAGCGAATCCTAATATAATCTATATATCTTTGATATTTCTAGATTGTTTTTAATTCTTTATCTTCTTGGTTTTCTTTAGATCAATACTTATTTATTTTGATTCAATTATATATCTTAGGAAGGTTATTTTTTTGATTTCAAACTTATATTTCGATAATTTGAATTATAAATCGATCTTCCTAAATATTTCGAATATTCTAAGAATATATTCCTTATACTCTTTTTTCTTTTGAAAGAAGATAAGGATATTATCTAAATAATAGATTACGAATAAGCTAAATTCCTTAAGTATTTTATTGTTTTATTATTGATATATAACAGGTGTATTTGTTAATCCAAATAGTATAATAATATATTCCTATAATCCGGAAGGTAATATAAAAGCGGTTTTCTATTTGTGTCCTTTCTTGATTTGTATAAGATTGAAGGTATTTCTTTGATCTAGTTTAATATAGATCATTATCTTACTCAATTTATTCTTTAACTTTTGGGCTTTAAGTATAAGATATATATCCCTGATGATCTTATTATTTACTCGATAATAATCTCCACAAAATCGATTATTTGGATCTTCTTTTTTGAATATTAATAATATATTAATTGTATAAAAGAACTTGGATTTCCTAATCTATTCTTTCTTTTTAGTTTTAGATCAATACTTTTTTTATATTCTTAAAATATTAAGATTATATAATCTCAATCTTTTAATTAGGGGTATGAATCTTTCTTTGAAATTGATCTTATAATTCCAAAGTTTATATTCTGATAGGACTCTCAAGTTTTATAGGTCTTCAAACAACTTGGCGAATTTTCTGTATTACACTGGAATCTTTTTTGTATCAGTCTTGTTGATCAATGAAGGATCTATAATTGCTATAATATAATATCTAGTCTTTTTAGAAGTTTGTTCTTTTAGATTATATAATCATTCGTTTTTATATCTACAATAATCAAATATAAAGATATCCTTTACTTAATCAATATTTGGATTATATTTTCTAATCCAAAAGGTTCCCAAGATTATTATATATCTGCTTAATAGTACTAAGTCTAATTTAATTTGTTCTGTATATCCTCCTAATATAATTATTTTGAAAGCATTAATTTGTCTTTGTACTTATTCATCTACTCCAGTCTTTTTTCCTTTCAGCAATGTTAGTTGATATAGATGTTCTTTTGGCTTAATAAGGATTCCATTTTATTTAACGAAGTTAGGATCTATGAATATTCTTATAGCTCCTGAATCGATCAAAGCTTTAACTTTCTGTTTTCCAAGATTGATTTCTATAATTAATTGTTCAATCCTTATTATACTATTGAGTTTTAATAATAAAGATTTGGTGATCTATTCTTTGATAAAAAGGTTCAATTATTTATATTAATATTCGCTTATATTCAATAATCTATAAGATATAATTACTAATAATTCTATTAATCTTATTTGAAAATCTTGATAATAATCTTTGGCCTATTGATATTTATGGTAATAATTGATCCTACATCAAATCCTGCGATATCCAACTTGCAATAAGATCTCTTATATATCTCTAATCTCTAGATCATAATTATTATGTTCTTATCCTTTATTAATATAAAGAAAGTTTAGGTTTATAACAAATTTCTTAGTATTGCTTTTCTTTGTATACTTCTTGAATACTATTTGATAAGGATCGTTATAAATGATGATATATAGGATCAACAAGATTGGATGATTATGAATCTGATGTTTCTTTATAAAATTAGGTTTCTGTTCTTTATAATAATGTTATATATATTTTCCATCAAGATAATTGATCAGGTATTATAACTTGTTTTTTTTGAGGTTTTAAATAGACTTTGTTGATTTACTGATTGTTTTCGGATCCTTCAATGAATCCTTCCTTTTCAAATAGTTTGATTAACTTATAGTTCCTTATAAACTCGACTTCCTTATTGGCATCTTTGAATAATTCCACCTCTATATATGAAATGACCAAGCCCAACTCTCTAAGTTATTCCAGATATAATTAAGGTAACTCTTTTTTTAATAATCCAATTTTGTAGAAGTTATCCTTTAGTATATCTATTTCTCGGGATCTCTATCTCCTATTTCCAAATCTTACTTATTTCTTATCTTTTGTAGCAAATAACTTCTTTTAATTATAATCTTAAGATATATACTCATTCTTATTATAAATAAAGCATAGATTATTTTCTCTATATCTTTTCTTTTCTTCAACATTAAGTTTATTAGATTTATATCAGTATTTAGCTTTATTCAATTCTATTGGGTTACTGGCATCATAATATTTGTTCTGATATTAAGGTTTAGAAAACTTTCTATTTTCCTGAGTGATTCCTTTTTTCTTTATTTATCTTTTGTAGAAATAATTATCGATTAGAATAAAGGTTTCGATTAATTCAGAAAGATTTGGTAGTTTCAGAGCTCTTATTAGCTTATTCTTGATAATATCTTTGAGTCCTTTATAGAACTAGAATCTAAAATAATTATTATTTTATATAATATATCTAGTATATTATTGGAATTTAGCAATATAGGTTATAACTAACCCTATCTGCTTAAATTATTGTAATACTCTTTCAATTATATAATCAGGATCAACTTCCCTGAAAGCCTTATCGAAACCTTATTGGAATAACTTGTAAATATCAAAAAGATAATGTATCTCGGATTTCATATTTTCATTAAGCTAATTATTAATAGTTTTGATTATTAGATTATTGAAGAAAAGTTCGATTCAATTAAACACAGTTCCTCGGAAGAATGAGATCAATTACAAGATCCTCTGTATTTGTATTAAAAAGAAATGTTCATTAAAGATATAGTAAAGATTAGTTTATACAATAAAAGCTTGATGTTTGTTATATTCTCCATAAAATAAGTCAGAGATAGATATTTGGATTATTCGTCTCGGCTCTATATTAATAGCAATCTGCCTTAAGACTTCAATAAAGGAGAAGGAAACTGGTTCAATAAATTGTTGAAGGGAGTCTATTATAATTGATATAACTTAATCAAAATGATATTCAAAATATAACAATATTATACTAAAGATAATGGCTGTCTAAGGTTTTGTTGATTAATAATTATAGGTTAAGGCTTTATTAATAAGATTTATTTGAAAATGAAATCATTACTAAATTAAATAGAATATAGATAAATTAATTGATAATTAAATTGAATACAAAGTTCCTAAACTATGAAATTATTCTGATTATATACTAATGAATATGATTGGATAGTTTGGATAGATTGGCTATCCAGGTTATCCTTTAGATTGAATAGATTGGCTATCCAGGCTATCCTTTAGATTAGATAGATTAGCTATTCAGGCTATCTGTTATATAATCTATCCTCAACCTTAGAATACTAATCTTAGAATGATTCCAATCCTGGGATTATAGGGATCTTAAAATAATAATCTTGAGATAAATATTATCCTGAAATAATAATCCTGGGACAAATATTATCCTGAGATAATAGTCCTAGGACAAATCATATCTTAGAATATTTATCCTAGGACTCTATAATTGCCTAACTTATTCTTCTTAGAATACTATTTGTTTTAGGACAATATTCGTCCTAGGATTCCTTATCAATAAGGATCCTTATAAAGAAAGTAGCTTAAATATCAATACCTAGTTTTATTTTATAATAACGAACGTGATTCATGACACTATTCCCTAAACTGAATAGACTAGTTTATTCAGTTTATCTATCACATAATCTATTATTAGCTTTAGAACATTAATCTTAGAATGATTCCAATCCTGAGATTGTAGAATTCCTAGATTAATAATCCTAGGATGAATATTATTCTAGGATACTTTATTTTAGAATAAATCATATTCTAGAATATTTATCCTGGGATTATATAATTATCTAGCCCTTCTTTCCTAGGATATTAATTATTCTAGAATCTTATTAATCCTAGGATTCCTTATCGATAAGGATTCCTACAAAAACAGCAGCTCAAACCTATATACTTAGTTTTATTTTATAATAATGAGCATGATTCGTGACAATTTCATTCATCTAATCTTCACATATCTTATTACGATACTCACAGTTTGATTAAGATAAAGTGAGGCGGATAAAGTTGTAGTATTAAAAGGTGAAAAGAGCAAACACCTCTTATAGACCTGTTTCATTATTGGAATCTTTCGAATTAATAACCTTTTTTATTTCTTTTGCTCCAGAATAAACAATGATATTGATCAAGATCACATATATCAAATCGAACTTCCATACTCCAAAAGCAAGAATTCCCTGAAAAAATGATGTTGCTTTCTGCAAGTAGTTTCGAGAGGAATAATTGTATTATAAGGAGTTAACCTTATTAGACCTCTAGCATCTTTCTTCATTGCCTTTATTTTCAAACAGGGTTTTCTAAGTAGTATAATACCGGCATCTAATTGTACCGACAATATTACTGATATCGAACATAGGTCAAGCTTGTTTGCGGCACCCTCGCTTTCCTCAGATACGTTAAAGCGTCCTACCAAAGTTATACTGTATTTGAACATCTCAATTTTCCTAGGGAAAAATGAGATGCCCAAATATGGCAAAGTGTGTGTACATTAGCAGCTCACAATTATCCACTTCTAGTCTTCTTCTACTTCTACTTTCTTGTTATTCATTTTCTAATCATCACCAAAATGTATTTATGCTCAGAGATTCAATATGGATTTACACAACCTTCTGATAATTAAGAGGTATGAAAAAGATGAATCTATTGAAGGTATATTGTTACTGATAATTAGGAAAGTTAGCTGGACGCTTGGAAGTTTTTTTGATGCAATTGTATGACTTTGTATCTAACAACGAACATTTGATGCCGTATCTTCTATTTATATTACAAAGAAAATTGGCTGTGTTATCAAGTACAATGTCTAAGTGTTTGGAGGCCGAGAGCTATATAGCAAAGATTTACAAGTACGATCCTGCTGATTATCATGTACGGACGCTTCTTTATCATAACTTCGACATTTGGGATAAGCAACTAGAGTCATTCTTTATATATCAACAATTACAGATGATATGTGATATAGTCAACCCCCAATCTACAATCATCCTTAATTATCTACAGCTTCAACAATTCGATGCCCATTCCCGAATATTATGTAGATTTTATTGTGTTGCACTTTATCGATGCCGAAAAATTCGTCAGCAAAGTGATGATGCGAAAACTATTGTATATATGATTTTTCCAATTTATCATTCTAATAGATCTTTAGAAGAAGCTGGCGATGATATGCAATCTCTTATTACAACGATTGAAATCTTGATACAAGCAGGTCCAAGATATGAAAATATTGCAAAGAAATTGAGCCTTAGCAATTTATTTCTTTTTGGAGATATTGTTTCAATTAGTGTATAAATAAATTTATCCAAATCAGAACAGAATTCTGATCTTTGTATAGATGGGAGAGATGGCTATCAAAAAAAGGCCCGTTATTTGAGCAGGTGATGAGTTATTTGAAGGACAAAGGTATCATCGACTTGGGAGAAAAATATGAGGAGGTTGCTAATAAAATCCTTAATCATTTTGAAGATAGTGAATAGTAGAAAGTATATTAAAATATTGACTAATATTTTAGTTCTGTCAAAATCTATATGTATTTGGGTCAGCCAAGAAATTGCAGGTCAGAAGTCATCAAAACAGAAGTTAAATTATCAGCTAAACCGAAACAATAAAAGGAACAGGAACTATAATACAAGGAATTCCTTGGACGATAGTGGAGATCGTACAGAAACCGAGCCAGCTGCCCCAGATCACACTGCAGAGTTTCCAGATCAGTTTGGAGTTGACAGTCTGGGCAACGACCGACTCAGACAGGATTTTACAATATCACTGTCTACTTCAAGCACATCTATGACTGCTTTCAAACATGCTGTAGTTGTTGATCCGGCCACTTCCAACTACAATTCCATTTCCATAGATGCACTGTTAAATACAACTGAAGCTACCACTGCAGATGGTCAGTCAGAGATATGGAACAATAGAGGGGAATCTAATGGTTTTGTGTCACAAACACACGACTTATATAGAAAACAAAGATACGTTGATTTATCTTTCTCTCAGTCGAAAAATGGAGTTATATATGGCCAAGGAGAAGCGATTGGGAATTCGCCTTTGGGGGATCCAGATATTAGTGCGGTACCTCAGACGGAAGGTACCATTGACGGTCGCATTCAAACTACGAATGAACAAAGGAGTAAGTATGAATGTGTATATGGTTTTAGAGTTAATATTGATGAGGATAAATCTAGAAATCGAGTTTGTGTATAGTGATCCAAAGAAAGAGAAAATAAATAGCAATCTTCAGGAACCATTTCGCAGTCCTGTGATGGTTAGGTTTCAATTAGGTCTAGGGAATCATCAATAATGTATTGTGGCAATGTTCCTATAAGGATGGAAACAAGATGTTACATTCTTTATTATTGTTGATTACAGGGCTGGATACGAAATAATTCGAATGCTTGATTTGCAATATCTACCACAAGTTCAATCTCCTCAAGGTCAAGTTGAGCAATATTCGAATATGCTAAAGGCAAGCCTACATTTTTTAGGAGACCTTCAACAAGCTACGATTCGTACAGGCTCTTACAAATTGGCGCCTGGACCTTATTGTAGTTGCGTTTCTGCATTTATGTCTGATGGTATAAATGATGACTTCACATTTTCTAATATAATTGATTAAGATTTAGGATAAGAATTAATAAGTATATTTGGATTGAAGAAGATTCACACCAACTTTTAATTGTTCTCTCAGGTTGCTTTGTCAGATAGCTTAAAAAAATGTTCTTTGGTACCACCATATATTATATATTCATAGCCAGTCTTCATTGTATATTCCATTGGAGTATTGACATTAAGATGATCCTTTACTATATCATTTGTATCCTGATTAAAAATTATGATCGATTCGCCCTTGAATTCAATCGTTCTATTACGATTGTTGTCTGGTTTGATAATCCATATCTGAAAATTCTCTTTTTGAAGTACAGATATTGTATTGATAAATACCTGTCGAAACCCTTAATACAAAGTATGTAATATGTATAATAGCTTGATGATATCGCAAATATAATTATCTTGTGGATAGAAAATTGTTGCGAATGAGAGGAGGATATTGGAGATGAGGAGAGGATATTATGAATAAATAGAAAGGTCGCGTTTTGTGAAGAAATTATATATAGATCAGCGATAGTAATAGAAATATAATTATGAATATATACCACCCTATACACTTTTCTTGAAATGTAGATAAATAAAGAAGATTGTGGTCGAATTTTGGCGTCTTTCTTGATGCTTGAAGGCTGGCTCGAAATGAGATTGTTTGATTTGACTGCTATGCAATTAGTAATACTAGCAGATAGATATCATAAATGAATATATACTAATTTTCAAGGATTTCTGATCGAAATGAAGTTGATGCGAAATGTTGAAAGTTTGAGATCGGGATGAATATTAGATATACAGGGAAAGAATATAATATTGTCAAGATGTGAACAAAGGTAAAGAAAGACTTGGTGGGGTTTGGCGTTATCATCTTTTGACCCAATCTCACGTCAGGCGATTTACCCCACCTACTATAATTCGCAAGGCATTTGTCGTTACAAGATGATTTCCCTACTTGATTCCATTCATAGATTCACTATTTTACAACCTTTAATAAATCAACCTCCATCAATCAACAATCCTTCACGATGGCTAACATTCAAGCCAAAGCTGCTACTATTGCGGTAGCATCCAATCTATATCTCTCCAACATCGAAAAAGAAATGTGTATATTGCTCTTCGTCGAATTGAAGATCAAATTTGCTTGGAAATTCAGCTATGGCATTTGCCACTGTTTAGGTCGATCAACATTGGCGTCACTATAAGGAGATTATAATGGTGGTTGCCCCAATCATATAAGGAACGCAACTCTTGCGCCATACTTAACACCAAGTAAAGGATAAGTTTGCAAAGTATTCGGAATCTCATTTTCATAAGTGAAAACGAGATTTCCAAATAAGACTAGAAAGTTGCAATGAAATAGGGTAAACAAGTAATATATTTATATTTGGCTAAGAAACACAAATCAGTGTCAGGATTTTATATTGGGCATGTACTCTGAAATTTCTATTTTATAATGTTAACACATCTTATTACATAATAATGTGGAAACTTTGAGCGATAGAATGGAGGTCATATCAATTATACTTGATATCCCTACTTGACCTTGCCGGGGCGAGGGTAAATTATAACTTGCTTATAGACTGGACCATATCTTGATATGAAGGGTAATAAAAAGGATTGTCAGGGTATAATACAGGTAAAATAGAAAGGTATGATATAATGCAATGTTAGGATATAATTTATTCGAGATATATGAAATGGTAATGGTTTCGGTATTGTTTATTTTGTTTATAATACAAAGGTATAAAAACGATATCAAACAAAAATATAAAACTAATTGGTTTATTTAATTATTTATAGATCTATTTAGAAAATCAATATTCAGTTCATCCCATTATCATTCACCAGATTTGACTCCCTCTTATTAACTCTATTCATATAACCTCATTCTCGCCCACAATGTCTGGCATAGTGAGAGTATCAGATCTTCTTTTAGAAAATCCTCCTCATACTTTATATTCTAGGCTTACATCTACTCCTTCTTTAAGTAAGAAAGCATGGACTGATATTTATCATCCAATCTCTAATCCAACAATCCATTTGGCAACTTTGAATGGAGTTAATGGCTCTTTAACCTTGGACCAATCTCAGGCAGACAGTATATATAGTACCGATGATAATGATATCGATCGCCTTCACAAATCAGCTTATCGTTTGAACTATCTTGATCGTATAGATATCCAAACAGAAGGCGATGTGGAGCATGATTTTTACCAAAACTTTGCTCTTCCGGTTTCTCTTGCTTGGCAGAAGAATGGCCACTTTCTGCAGAGATCATTGTCAGGCCCTCCAGGACCCACAAATTCAAACAAAACTATGGATCATCTGTATTCATAGCAAGTAGGAGAAAGGGGTGGAAACGAAAGATATCAGGTGATAAAAGAGATGAAGCAATGGGATGTTATTATTGTCAATGAATAGTTTGGAGTAAAAGAGAAGAAAGATATAACAATATAGTTAGGAAAAGAAATCAGAGTGTAAGACTTACCTTTTTTGATAACGAAAATGAATTGCTAATATGCAAAGATATATATGGGAATATAAGTGCTCATAGGTGTTTATGTATGATGGAAAATATCTCTTAATTGTCCAATTCAAGGCCAAAGATATCGACCAGATCAAATCAGTGGATTGTCCTGTTGATTGCTGTATTTTGGCATGATCACTAGAGGATGCGCAGCAATATACAGCCTGATATATACTTTACCGATTAGTATGGCGGGGGTGGATATGTATGACAGGGGATGCTTCAAATTATATATCTCTTTCAATTGATGGCTGGGAACGGAAATTTCGTTATTGATCAGGCTGATCATATTGGGAGCAAGACCGAATTAAGGAATTGACTCATCCTAATGGCTACATGCGATGATTTGACCGGATAGCGAAGAAATGGTATTGGGTGCATACAAATGGAAATAGAGTATTGGATATGAACGGAAATACTGGCTGGGATTCTATTCAGTCATGGTTGTAAAAGCTGCCTAGATAGTATTATGTGTTTGGCGTTGAGGCAAGCCGACATCTACTTTCTTTACTCACTTAGTATTCTCAATAAAAAAGTATTCTTTTCAGGAACTAGTTCTCCTTATCCTTCTTTGCGCCATGACCGATAGACACTTCTTGTTAGAGGTAATGAATGTTTCGGTATAATCACGTGGTGTAAGTGTGGTTCCACGATCATATTTCTACTCGTACAAAGGAAATGACAGGGCCATCAAAACAATTAGAAAGCTATATCTACCTCCTATGTCTCCTATCTCTCTTGATAAACTTCCACTCACTCTCTTTGCAATGGATTCACCAGAATTAGATGAAGATATGCCTTACATTCCACCGTCATTCCATGGTCCACCAGCGCATCCCCTATTAGTATGTCCTTCATCATCTCGATCGCCATCACCACCAATTGTATTTTACTCAGATCAATTTATTCACGAACGAGATCCTAGCGAAACTCATGGTCCTTTGGTATGATGATTTACTTTTGTAATCTGATCCAAATAAATCTAATCTTTTTAGGAATTTCATATGGGTCATAGATTGATTATTGTAACTATCGCCAAACGGATTGATCCATTGCGAACAGTTTACCGGTTGAAGATTGAAAAACCATCCATTCTCGATTATATTCCGATTCTATTTATTCGATTTATATTCCAGAAGTTTTTGGACTTTTTTCCATGTCTCAAGAATTTCTATCCCGAATGGTTCTTGTCATCCACAGTTATCCTCAAAAAACGCAAGCCTGATTGGGATGATGAATTCGAGGTTGAAAAATATATGTACCGTCGCCTTCAGCCTCTTCAAGAAAGATTCATACCCTATTTCTATGGAGAGGCGATATATGATGGATCGCCTGCTTTGGTCTTATCGGAAATTATTGGACGAAGATTGTATGATATTACGATGAAACATGGAGAGGATGAAGAATTTAAGAGAAAGCTAGAAGAAGTCTACAAGGCATTAACTTGGTATGGAGTGATTTATGGAGATACTAAACTCGACAATACTATTGATGTTGGAGATCGAGTGATGCTTATCGATTTAGAACAAGCTGAGATTGATGAGACTGTATGGGATCAGAGTATTAATAAAGGGAATACGGGAGGCTTATTGTATGATCTCCAACAAAATCGTCAATGTGAAGATGAGGCAAGGGAATGGGAAGAGAAGAGATTGAAAGAAAGGGCGGAGGCGAAGGCAGAAAGAAGAAGGTATAGTGGGAAATCCTGATTTATCACTTATCTAACATAATGTTTAGGCTTTGGGACTTGGCCTATTCAAATCAACAAAAAGAAGAATGAAATTGTTTCCAATTGGTATGGAAGAGGTTTTGAATGCTTTCTTTATTGCCTAATTGGAAAACAAGGCAAGTCTGGGTGACTGAGCAACCAAGATTGCAACAGAAGAGATGAAAGAATGGGAAGAACAGACTTTAGTAGGAGTTGACATCGGACTAATTCACGTAATGTAATTCAAAGATCTCCCTACAGCTGAAACATAAACCGATTGAAGAAACATAACATGAGATATTACGTTTATTTTGAGTTTCGCAGAATACTGCACCTGTATTGCGGCTAGAGTTCTATGCGGAAGGGTATAATGGATCTCCTCCCAGGAGCATCCGCTCTTCTTCATCCTGAGTATCGTCTCGCGTTCTTTTGGTTCCCAACAAACACACTTCCTTTTAGCCTGCAATCTTGCTGGCTGTACTCTGGAATATAGAATGCTATAAAGGGGCAGGGTCTACATAACTTCGATAATGCCAAATGCTTCAGAAAGAATAAGGAAATGAAGATGCTCTAGAATATGTTGTAATCGAAACTCGAGATTGATATCTTTAATATCTTTTATTATATAAAATATTACCTTTAGAAATACTTTTAAATAATATTATAATAATAATTGTCGGTACATCATATGATTATCATACTAAAAAGAGAAACTGTAGTAACTAATGAGTATTAATACCTACCTCTTTTATTATAAATAGAACTCTTTTCTTATAAATAATATATTATATATTTGATATCTTCTATTAATAAATATTATATCATCAGAATGATACTAACAATAATATAAAAATAACATAAAGACTTTCAATATTAATATAAATATAAAATAATTTTTAATAATTAATCTAGATATTTATTATATGTTGATAACAAAAAGTAAATCATTCTTTAATTTTCTAATCTCAATTTTTCATTTAATTAATCTCAAAATCTTCAATTAAATATTATTTTATAATAATTCATTATAAAATAATAAAAATTGAATTATTGTAAAATTCTTTTTATTAATTTCTTTAAATTATAATATTATTTAATATTATTCAAGGGGTTTCCGAAACCTTTTTTAATATAAGAAAAAGTGTTTCCGAAACTCTTATAATATTATATAATAATGATAATAAAATTTAATTATTTTATTTAAAGAGATTTTATAGTTTATAAAAGAATAATAATATAATAATATTAATATATTATTTCAATTTTCTTTTAATATTATATATAATATTATTCAAGGGGTTTCCGAAGTCTTTTTTAATATAAGAAAAAGAGTTTCCGAAACTCTTATAATATTATATAATAATAATAAAAAATTATTATAAAAGATTTTTAATAAAAATATAAATTAATTATTATTTAAAAAATAATAATATAAAATAAGATTCTCGATACATTTTCAGAAATACTGTTTATTATTGTTGGTATCACTCTGGTGATATGATGCCTATTAGTAGAAGGTATCAAGTGTTTGGTATGTAATTCTTATTTGTCATTATTATCTATAAAAAGAGGGTCCTATTTATAATAGAAGAGATAAGCATTAGTATTCGTTAATGAATATAGCTCCCCTTTTCAATACAGTAATCATATAATATACCGACAATTATATAAAATATTACTTCAGAAATATTTTTAAACAATATTGTAATAATATTATTATTATAATACAAAATATAAATTTATTATTTTTGTTTTAATTAATATTATATAAAATTAATAAATAATAAAAATAATATTATATAATATTATTTGTAGTACTTTTGAAAACCTTTTTTGTATTGAAAATAAAACTTCAGAAATACTTTTCATTATAAAAAAATTTATTTCAGAAATACATTTTAATTTTATTATTATTATAATAATAATAATAATAATAATAATAATAATAATAATAATAATAATAATAATAATAATAATAATAATAATAATAATAATAATAATAATAATAATAATAATAATAATAATAATAATAATAATAATAATAATAATAATAATAATAATAATAATAATAATAATAGAATAATATCATTATTATACTTTCGGAAATACCTGTAACGATACTGTACTGGAGGCAGCGGTTGCCTGAGGTTCGTCTAATTGGTAGTTGTAGGTTAAGGCTTTATCAATAAGGTTCACTTAGAAGTGAAGTTGTTATTAGATCAAATAGAATATAGATAAATTAATTGATAACTAAATTAAATACAAAGCTCTTAAACTATGAAACTATCCGAATTATATACTTCCGAATATTATTGGATAGCTTGAATAGATTGATCTATCCAAATTATCCTTTAAACTGGATAAACTAGATTATCCAGTTTATTCATTATATAATCCTTTTGTAGTTTTAGAATATTAATCCTAAAATAACTTGTTTTCTAAAATAATAATCCTAAAATCAATCTTATCCTAAAACTTTCTGTTTTAGAACGAATAAGATCCTAAAATAATTTGTTTTAAGCTATTATAATTATCTAATTGATTAATCCTAGAATATATATAATCCTAGAACTTATTGAATCCTAAAATACTTATTCTAGGATTCCTTATCGATAAGGATCTTTCTGAAAACAATGGTTCAAACTATTATATTTGCTTTTATTATATTATAATAAATGTGATTTATAATACTATCCCTTTTCTAATTAAATATCATCCTTAATCACCTATAATTATCTGATATTTATAATATTTAATATTTTTATTCTTTACTTCTTTTCCTATAATATATTATTTCAATATATCAAAAAACGAATAAAGCAATTAGAATTCGGAAATCATATCGAACAAATAGAAAACAAAATGATTATTTGTACTCGATATAAAAAGGCTAATTGTCGTTGTATTGCTTTGGAATCGAATTTCAATAATAGTAGATATATTGAATGTTATTGTCAAGGGAAGATTTGTAATATAAAATTGAAGAACAAAATGTTGTTTCTTTCTGATTAGTCTTCTATTGATTATCAAAAACAA
Source organism: Sclerotinia subarctica (assembly GCA_025389085.1). Lineage (NCBI taxonomy): Eukaryota > Fungi > Ascomycota > Leotiomycetes > Helotiales > Sclerotiniaceae > Sclerotinia > Sclerotinia subarctica. The sequence goes on along the minus strand of QRFI01000004.1, from coordinate 3,327,975 downwards.
AAACTTTATGAAAAGGAGGAAAAGGCTTTTGTAATATTGCAAAAAGCTATAGCCAAGATTTCTGTCACGAATCACGTTCATTATTATAAAATAAAACTAGTTACTAATGTTTGAGCTGCTCTCTTCAGAAGGATCCTTATCAATAAGGAATCCTAGGATAAATATTGTCTTAAAACAAATAATATTCTAGAAAGAATAAATTAAGCAATTATTGGATCTTAGAACAAATATTCTAGGATATAATTCGTCCCAGGATTATTATCCCAGGATAATATTTGTCCTAGAACTATTGTCTCAGGATAATATCTGTCCCAAGATTATTATTCTAAGATCTCTACAATCCCAGAATTGGAATTATCCCAGGATTAATGTTTTAAGACTAATAGCAAATTATATGATAAATAGACTAAATAGATCAATCTATTCTATCTATTTTATTGAATAAATAAACTAAATAGATCAATCTATTTAAGTTATCCAAATTATATTTATTAGTATATAATTAAAATAATTTTATAGTTTAAGAGCTTTATATTTAATTTAATTATTAATTAGTTTACCTATATTCTACTTGATTTAATAACAATTTCATTTCTAAATGAATCTTATTGATAAAGTCTTAATTTATAATTATTAATCAATGAAATCTTAGATAATTATTATCTCCAATATAATATTGTTATACTTTAAATATTGTTTCAGTTAAGTTATATCAATTATAATAGATTCCATTCAATAATTTATCGAATCAGTTTCCTTCTCCTCCATTGGAACTTTGGGATAGATTATTATCAATATAAAGCTGAGACAAATAATCCAAATATCCACCCCTGATTTATTTCATAAAGATTATAGTAAACATCAAGTTTTTGTTGTACAAGCTGATCTTTACTATACTTTTAATGAATACCTCTTTTTGATACAAATACAAAGGATCTTATAGCTAATCTTATTCTTTTGAAGAACTGTGTTCAATTAGATCGAACCCTTTTTTAATGATCTAATATCTAAAACTACTAATGGTCAGCTTAATGAAAACATGAAATCTGAGATATATCATCTTTTTAATACTTACAAATTATTTCGATAAGGTTTCGATAGGGTTTTCGGGAAAGTTGACCTTGATCATATAATTGAAAAAGTATTATAATAACTTAAGCAAATAGGGTTAATCATAATCTATACTGCTAAATTCCAATAATATATCAGATATATTATATAGAATAATAATTATTTTAGATCCTAGTTTTATAAGGGACTTAAGGATATTATCAAGGATGAGCTAATAAGAGCTCCAAAACCACTAAATCTTTCTGAATTAATCGAAACCTTTATTTTAATTGATAATCGTTTCTACAAATAATAAATAAAGAAAAAAGGAATTATTCAAGAAAATAAAAAGTTTTCTAAACCTCAATATCAGAATAGATATTATAATACCAACAACCCAATAGAATTGGATAAAGTTGAATATTGATATAAATCAAACAGACTTAATATCAAAGAAAAGAAAAGATATAGAAAGAATAATCTATATTTCATTTATAGAAAGAATAAGTATATATCTTAAGACTATAATCAAAAAAAGTTATTCACTACAAAAGACAAGAAACAAATAAGATTTGGAAATAGGAGATAAGGATCCTAAGAAATGGGTATATTAGAAGGTAATTTTCATAAAATTGGATTATTAAAAAAAGAATTATCCCAATTATATTTGAAACAATTTAGAGAGTTAGGGTTGATCATTTTATTTATAGAAATAGAATTATCTGGAAATGTTGATAAGGAAATCAAGCTTATAAATAACTATAAATCAATCGAATTATTCAAAAAAAAAGGATCTATCAAAGTATCCGAAGATGATCAGCGAATCAATAAAGTTTATCTAAAACCTTAGAAAGATAAGTTATAGTATTTGATCAATTATCTTAATGGAAAATATATATGATATTATCACAAAGAACAAAAACCTGATTTTATAGAAAAACACCAGATTTATAATTATCCAATTCTATTGATTCTATATTATTATTATTTATAGCAATCTTTATTAAATAATATTCAAAAAGAATATAAAGAAGGATAATACTAGAAGATTTGTTATAAATTTAAGCTCTCTTTAGATTAATAAAGAATGGGAATATAATAATTATAATCTAAAAATTAAAGATATATAAAAAATCCTATTATAAATTAGATATCGCAAAATCTGATATAGGATTAATTATTATTATGAATATTAATAGGCTAAGAACTATTGCCGAGATTTTCAGATAGGACTAATAGAATTGTTGGTAATTATACCTTATAGATTATTGAGTATAAATGAGTATCAATATAAATAATTGAATCTCTTTATTGAAGAATAGATCATCAAATTATTATTATTAGAATTTAATAATATAATTAGGATTGAATAATTAATTATAAGAATCAATCTTAGAAAACAAAAAGTTAAAGTTTTGATCAATTCAGGAATTATAAAAATATTTATAAATCCCAATTTCGCTAAAGAAAATAGAATCTCTATTAAACTAAAAGAATATCTATATTAACTGATATTATTAGAAGGAAAAAAGGCTGGAATAGATGAATAAATATGAAGATAAATTAATGCTTTAAAAATAACTATATCAGAAGGGTATATAAAACAAATCAAATTGAACTTAATATCATTAGATAAATATATAATAATCTTGGGAACCTCTTAGATTAGAAGATATAATCCAAATATTAATTAGGTAAAGGATACCTTTATATTCAATCATTATAGATACAAAAACAAATAATTATATAATTCAAAGAAATAAACTTTCAGAGAGATTGGATATTATATTATAACAATCACAGATCCTTTACTAATCGATAAGATTAATATAAAAAAGATTCCAGTATAGTACAGAAAATTCGTCAAACTGTTCGAAGATCTATAGGATTTGAAAACTTTGCCAAAATATAAGTTTTGGGATTATAAAATCAATTTCAAAGAGGGATTTATATCCCTAATTAAGAGATTAAGATTATATAACCTTAGTACCTTAAGAATATGGGAAGAATATCAATCGAAAACTGAAAAGAAAGGATAGATTAGGAAATCCAAGTCCCCTTATATATCTAATATATTATTAGCATTCAAAAAAGAAGATCTGAATAATCGATTTTGTAGAGATTATCATTAAATAAACAATAGGATCATCAGGGATATATACCTTATACCTAAAGCCCAAGAGTTAAGAAATAGATTGAGTAAGGTAATAATTTATATTAAGCTAAATTAAAGGAATATCTTCAATCTTATATAAATCAAGAAAGGATACAAATAGAAGACCATTTTCATATTATCTTCTGGATTATAGGAATATATTGTTATATCATTTGGATTAACAAATACACCAATTATATATTAATAATAAAACAATGAAATACTCAAAGAATTTAACTTATTTATAATCTATTATTTAGATAACATCCTGATCTTCTTCTAAAAAGAAAAGGAATATAAGGAATATATTCTCAAAATATTTGAAGTATTTAAAAAGATTGACTTACAATTTAAACTATCAAAATACAAGTTTGGAATCAAGAAAATAATTTTCCTAAGATATATAATCAAATTAGGTCAGATAAATATTAATTTAAAGAAAACCAAGAAAATAAGAAATTGAGAACGATCTAAAAACATCAAAGATATATAGGTTATATTAGGATTTATTAACTTTTGTTGGGTATTCATCAAAGACTTTTCCAAAATGATAGAACCATTTATAAAGATAATGAAAAAGGGTATAGGATTTGTATAAAACGAAAAGGCAAAGTAAGTCTTCCAAGAAATCAAGGATAGATTTATTAAGGAACTTATACTTTATAATTATTATAATAATCGAGAAAGTATCATTGAAACAGATATTTCCGATACCTATATAGTAGGAGTTCATCTTCAAAAGGATAATAATAAGAAATTATATTTAATTACTTATTATTTCAGTAAGGTAAATAAAACAAAGCAGAATTACAATATCTATAAAAAGGAACTCATGGTTATAGTCAAATCATTAAAACATTGAAGGATCTATTTCCAAAGAGCTAAATTCCTAGTAATCATTTATACTAATTATATAAATCTATAAACCTTTATTACAATTAAGGTTTTGAATAATCGAAGATTAGTATAATAAACTGAAGAATTAGTTGGTTTCGATTTAATAATCAAGTATATTAAAGATAAAGATAATATAAAGATAAATGCACTAAATAGATCATTAAAATATAAGGATAATAAGATTTATTAGGAAATAACAATTTTGAAATCCTTTCCAAATAAAGATCTCATTCTGAACCTAATAGAAATTGCTGTTTTAGAGAATAAATCAATGGAAGTCTGGAAAAACAAACTTATAGATATATAATTGAATAAGGAAAACATCAAATAGCCTGAGCTATCAGTAATTATAGATAGATTGATATAGGTCGCAGGGAAAATTTGGCTACCAAATAACATTACCATCGAATTCATTGAAGAACAATATGTATTGCTAGCTTATAATCATTAAAGAGTACAAAGAATATACTTGAGAATTAAGAGACAATATTGGAGTTTAGGACTCTGAACTATAATCAAAAAAGTGGTTACCGAATATAATACCTGTATCAGGAATAAAACTTCTCGCCATACTCTTTATGAACAAATATATACAATTGAGATACTATCAACATTATAGAAATCAATATTATAGGACTTTATAGATCCGCTATTTAAATCCAAGGATTTAATAATAGGAATAAAATATAATTATCTCTTGGTTATTATAGATCGATTGATCAAGTATATAATACTAATACTATATAAGATCATCTTAACTACAGAAACCCTAGTAACCATATTCTTAAAAGAGATCATTGCAATATATGGATTATTAGAAGAGATATTGTCCGATAGGGATAAACTTTTTACATCAAAATTTTGGATTGTCTTAATAGTATTATTAGATATGAAAAAAAAATATCTATAGCGTTCTATTTACAAACAAATAAAGGAAACGAACAGATAAATTAGGTTATCGAAGCATATCTTTGTTATTATATAAATTATCAACAAAATGATTGGATAGGATTATTACCCCTAATACAATTTGTATACAATAACTCTACTTCCGAAACTACCCAAGTTTCCCTGAACTATATCAATTTTGGATATGAATTAATTATATATCAAAAATCAGATATTTTAGAAATAGAGAACCAATCTGTTATTATACAAACAAAGAAACTCAAGGAAGTTCATAAAGAAATAGCAACAGAACTCAAGTTCATTATTGAAAGGAATGTTTATTATTATAACAAAAAACATAGTTAAAAATCAATATTAAAGAAGAGGGATAAAGTCTATTTATTCCAAAAGAACATTAAAACAAAGAGACTAAATATAAAACTGGACTATAAGAAATTAGGACTATTTAAAATCAAGAAAAATAAAGGACCCTTGAATTATAAATTAATATTATTAAAAAGTATAAATATCCATTCAATATTTTATATATCCTTATTCGAATTAGTATCACTAAAAGTACCTAAAGTTCCTGAAACCAAAATCATATCTATTAATCAAAACATTGAATATAAAATAAAGAAAATATTAGATTACAAATATATTAGAAACAAAATCAAATATTTGATAAAATAGAAAAATTATCTAGATTCCAAAAATATATAGGAATTAGAAAGAGACCTTAAATATCTTAAAAAGTTTGAGGATTTTCATCGACAGAATCCGGATTTGTCTAAAAAAAAGAAGAATTCAATATAGCTTATACAAATAGCGAATTCATCAAATATAAAAAAAAGGGATTGAAGAAACTGGAATTAGTTATAAAAAGTTTAGGTGTTACGAAGGTAACAGCTGACTTGTTTGTATGAGCTTGGGCTATGTGCGAGCAAGATACGATTCGACTATATTAGTATGTGATTATGGTCACCCGAGGATCATATGTGCACATACCATCAGAATATACAAACAGGAAAGCTTCAGGCGTATACAGCATCAATCACGAGATTGAGCATCATGTGATGGACAGCTCTAGAACGACAGCGCTCCAGGAGCGCTCGGCTGTCCCAGTTGTCCGAAGGAGACGAAGGTCTATATAAGGGAATGGGATATCATTAAATATAGAGCTTCGTGCTCAAGATCAATCATTTAGTATACCATACTATTAGTTACGAATTGCATCATCTTATTATCATTACTTTAAAGTCCCTGCTTGATGCCTAGTTATAAACCTACTTCGAGAGCCTAGAGCACTTCCACGTGATCTAGACGGCAAACCTCGTAACATTAGGATCAAATTGATCAAATTAACCAAAAGGACCAGGAGGAATAATAAATATTGAAATTATAGCAATTTCTCTCTTTTTTTCTTTTTCAAATCTTTTCTTTTCTTTTAGAATATCAAGTTCATTCAAAGAATTTAAATCAGTCATTATCAATTTCTGCTCTTATTCATTTAATAAATATTGTTGTTTATAAAGACAAGAAATCTTGGCTATAGTTTCTTATAATATTATAAAAGCTTTTTCCTTCTCTTTACAAAGTTTTTGTCTTTAATAATCAATAAAGAACCAATCGGAAAGGGATGGCATTTTGTTCTTTGATTTTATATCATAAGTTTTTCTATAATAATAATATTCAGCATATTTATTATTATTAGAGCCCAATTCCAAAATGATACAATGATAATTGGCCTTTTCATATCGAGTACAAGCAACTATCTCGCTTCCTATTCGTTCGATTCGATTTCCAAGTTCTAATTGCTCTATTTGTTTTCGAGTATATTAAAGTGATATATTATAAAAAGAAAGAAAGGAATATAAAGGATGGATATTGTAGATCTTGTATTAATTATAAGTGATCAAGGACAACACTTAGTCAGGAAAAGGATAATGTTATGAATCATATTCATTATTATAAAATAAAACTAGTTATTGATGTTTAAGCCGCTTTCTTCAATAGGATCCTTATCGATAAGGAATCCTAGAACAAATATTATCCTAAAATAAATAATATTCTAGAAAGAATAGGTTAGGCAACTATTGGATTCTAAAATAAATATTTTAGGATATGATTCGTCCTAGGACTATTATCCCAGGATAGTATTTGTCCCAGAACTATTATCCTAGGATAATATCTATCCCAGGATTATTATCCTAGAATCTCTACAATCCCAAGATTGGAATCATCCCAGGATTAATGTTCTGAGATTAATAACAAATCATATAATAAATAGACTAGATAAATTAGTCTATCCTGTCTATTTTATTAAATAAATAAACTAAATAGATCAGTCTATTTAAGTTATCTAAATTATATTTATTAATATATAATCAAAATAATTTCATAATTTAGGAGCTTTATATTCAATTTAGTTATTAATTAGTTTATTTATATTTTACTTGATTTAATAACAACTTTACTTCTAAGTGAACCTTATTGATAAAGTCTTAACCTATAATTACCAATCAACGAAACCTTAGGTAGCCGCTGCCTCCAGTACAGTATCGTTACAATTTCTTGTCTTCGTAAACAATAATGTTTATTGAATAAGCAAAAGCAGAAATTGATAACAATTGATTTAAATTCTTTAGATAAGTTCGATATTTTAGAAAAGAAAGAAAGACAAGAAAAAGAGAAAGAAATTGCTGCAACTTTAATGCCTATTGCCCCTTCCGACCTCTTTGATCAATTTGGTCAATTTAATTCTGAATTTCCCATAACTAATTCTGATTTCCTCGATCCTTCCTTTTTATATTCGATGGATTCTCTATTTATACAAACTATATTGAACTTTTCTTCTTTTTGAATAAATCCAGATTCTATTGACAAAACTCCTCAAACTTCTTGTTGAGTGATTATATTCGGATAATAGATAATAATAATAATATTATTATTATCTATTATGATAGTGGAAGACTTAGTTATATTTAGCTTTGAGGTAAATCGAATATAGAGGTGGAAAATTTTGAAGTCAGAACAATATATATAATAAATATTGAATTTTATCTGCTTGCTTTTCCGAAGAATTCTTTGAAGAAAATCTTCGGATTTATAATCTACAATCTAATTCTAGTATATTCTATGCTTATAAATAAGATCGATTTAAATCGAATCTTATAGAATCATTTTATATAATAGAAATGAGTAATAACCAATAATATTTGATTTGAGAAATAAGAAAATTCCATATGATTCTATATGTTTCCATCACATTCTATTTCGTTACAAATCATTCTAATATGATATATGATCGAAATTTTATATAATAATAAAATTACGTAATATATAATGATATTACTAATATATCACGTGATCATATAATCATTGGTTCGGTTATTATTATTAAGTGATTTAATAACTTATTAGGAATTCTGACAATATATAATTCTAGAACTTATTGAATCCTAAAACACTTATCTTAGGATTCCTTATCGATAAGGATCTTTCCGAAAACAGCGGCCCAAACTGCTGTACTTGCTTTTATTATGTTATAATGAATGTGATTCGTGATAATACCTTTGATCATATAAAATATTACTTTAGAAACCCTTTTGAATAATCTAATTAAAAAACTTTGATATAAATATAAATTATTTATTAATAAAATGAACTTATTTTATTTTTTATTTAGTAATAATATAAAATATTATTATTAATACACTTTCAGAATAAATTTTATTATATAAAACAATAATAATAATAAATTAATATAATAAATTGTAACGATACTGTACTGAAGGCAGTGGCTGCCTGAGGTTCGTCTGGTTGGTAATTGTAGGTTAAGGCTTTATCATTAATATTCATTTGGAAGTGAAGTCGTTATTAAATCAAATAAAATATAAATAAATTAATTAATAACTAAATTGAATACAAAGCTCCTAAACTATGAAACTATCCTAACTATATATATTGGTTACTTTCCTTGAGTGCTAGTTATATTAGCTAACTAGTATAGTTAGCATTCCCCTCGATATTAGCTCTGTTAGCTAATTAGCAGAGCTAGTATATTACATGATCCTTATTTGATCTCAAAACATTAATCTTGGAATAATTTGTTTTCTAGGATAATATACTTCCTAAAATAATTATTTTAGGATTAATATTATTCTAAAACTTTTTATTTTAGAATGAATAAGATCCTAGAATATTTTGCTTTAAGCTAATATAATTGTGTAACGATATTGTATTGAAGGCAGCGGCTGCCTAAGATTCGTTTGGTTGGTAGTTGTAGGTTAAGACTTTATCATTAGTTTTCATTTAGAAATGAAGTTGTCATTAGATCAAATAGAATATAAATAAACTAATTGATAATTAAGTTGAATACGAAGCTTCTAAATTATAAAACTATCCTAATTATATATATTGATTGTTTTTCTTAAGTATTAGTTATATTAGTTGGTTAGTATAGCTAATATTCCCCTTGATACTAGCTTTGCTAATTGGTTAACAGAATTAGTATATTATATGATCTTTATTTAGCCTTAAAATATTAATCCTGAAATAACTTATTTCCTAGAATAATATACTTCTTAAAATAATTATTTTGGGATTAATATTATTCTAGGACTTTCTATTCTAGAACGAATAAGATCTTAGGATATTTTGCTTTAAGTTATTATAGTTACCTAATTGATTAATCCTAGAATAATTATGATTCTAGAATTTATTGAATTTTAAAATACTTATCCTAAGATTCCTTATCGATAAGAATCTTTTCGGAAACAACGGTCTAAATCGTTGTATTTGCTTTTATTGTATTATAATGAATATGATTCGTGATACTATCCCTTTTCTGATTAAGTGTTGTTCTCGATCGCTTATAATTATCCGATTAAGAATCTTTCTATTTCTATAACTTCTTAATTTATTTTCTTCATTATATTACCTATTTGTTCTCAACTTTATATTGATTATAAAGCTTTAGGAAAAGAAATTAATTTGATTGGGAAAAAGATGGCTCCTTGTATTCGCTATGAAAATATTAATGTCGAATATATTATTCTTTATAATACCAAATATCACCATTATAAACACTATACTTCTTTGAATAAATCCTGCGATATTTGCGACTTAAATAAGATACCCTTTATTTCTGATTGAAAGACTATCAATGCTTAGATTGAGTAGATGGATACTGAGAAAGATGAGGCGATGTCAAAAATACTTCGATTTAGTAAATAATAGAAGTTTCTTTGTAAACAGAAACAAAAAATTATTAATGTTGGATTGAACTCTATAGATAAGCTTGATATTCTAAAGAAGAAAGAGAGACAAGAAAAAGAGAGAGAAATTGCTACAATCTCAACGCCTATTGTTATTTCCGACCCTTTTGATCAATTTGGTCAATTTGGTTCTGATCTCCCTATAAATAATTCCGACTCCCTTGATTCCTCCTTTTTATATTCGATGGATTCCTTATTTGTATAAATTATATTGAATTCTTTTTTTTTTAGTAAATTCAGATTTTGTTAACGAAACTCTTCAAACTTTTCGAGATATTTGAGATCTTTTTTATAAATTATATTGAATTCTTTTTTTTGAGTAAATTCAGATTTTGTTAACGAAACTCTTCAAACTTTTCGAGATATTTGAGATCTTTTTTATAAATTATATTGAATTCTTTTTTTTGAGTAAATTCAGATTTTGTTAACGAAACTCCTCAAACTTTTCGAGATATTTGAGATCTTTTTTTAGTTTCTATATATTCTCGGAATCTGGGTAATTTTCCTATTTTATTAAATATTTGATTTTGTTTTTAATATATTTACAATCTAATATACTCTTTACTTTGTATTCGATATTCTGATCTATGAATATGATTTCTGTTTCAAAAGTTTTAATTATTTTTAATAATACTAATTCGAATAAGGATATATAGAATACTAAATGGATATTTATATTTTTTGATAACACTAATTTATAATTCAAGGATCCTTTAATTTTCTTGATTTTGAATAATCTTAGTTTCTTATAATCCAGTTTTGCATTTGATCTTTTTATCTCGATGTTTTTTTGGAGTAGATAGACTTTATCCTTTTTTTTTAATATTGATTCCTGATTATATTTCCTATTGTAATAATAAATATTCCTTTCAATAATGAATTTGAATTTGATTATTAATTCCTTATAAACTTTCTTGAATTTCTTTATCTATATTATAATAGATTAATTCTACATTTCTGAAATATCTGATTTCTGATATACAATTAGTTTGTAACCAAAGTTGATATAATTCAAAGAGATTTATATAATTTCTGAAATAGAATTATTATATATAAATTATACTAAAGATAATAATTTAATCTAATTATTTTATTAATAATTCATATAACAACAAAAGTATATTTCAATAATTTAATTTATTTATTCATTTCTTTTATTTGTTTATAAATAAAATATTATAAATATTTTCCTTTTAATATCTAATAATACTATTAAAATAATTCAAAATTTTGATATAAAAAGTTTATCTTTATCTAAAAATATCTCTTCTAATAATCTATATATTATAATAATCTTTTTTAGAAATATAATTATTAAAGTTTTTATAATTAAGATAATCTTATATAATACTAATATTATATATTTGATTAATCGATCTATAATAATTAAGAGATAATCATATTCTATTTCTATTATTAGATTTTTGGATTTAGATAACAAATCTATGAAATCCTATAATAATGATTTTAAGGTTATTGTTTTCTAATAAACCTTATCATTTTTATAATTTAATAGCTTACTCAATATATCTGTTTTTATATTATCTTTATCTTTAATATACTTGATTATCAAATCGAAACTAATTAATTCCTTAGCTTATTAAGCCAATCTTCGATTATCCAAGATTTTAATGATAATAAAGATTTATAGATTTATATAATCAATATAAATGATTATCAGGAATTTAGTTTTTTGAAGATAAATCCTTTAATATTTCAATAACTTGATTATAATCATAAATTCCTTCTTATAGATATTATAATTTTGTTTTATTTTATCTATTTTATTGAAATAATAAACAATTGGATATAGTTTCCCATTATCATCTTTTTATAAATAAACTCTTACTATATAGATATCGGAGACATCTATCTCAATAATACTCTCCCAATTATTATAATAATTATATAATATAAGTTCTTTAATGAATCTATTCTTGATTTCTTAAAAGGCTTTTTTTGCCTTTTCATTTTAGGCGAATCCCATACCCTTTTTTATCATTTCTATAAATAACTCTATTATCTTGAAAAAGTCTTTGATGAATATTCAATAAAAGTTAACAAATCTTAATATAACTTATATATCCTTAATATTTTTAAATCATTCCTAATTCTTTACTTTCTTAATTTTCTTTAAATCAATATTTATTTATCTAGATTTTATAATATATTTTAGAAAAATTATTTTTCTGATATTAAACTTATATTTTGATAATTTAAGTTATAAATCAACCTTCCTAAATATCTCAAATATTATATTAATATATCCTTCATATTCCTTTATTTTTTGAAAAAAAACTAAAATATTATTTAAATAACAAATTATAAATATATTAAATTCTTTAAGTATTTTGTTGTTTTATTATTAACAAATAACAAATATATTTATTAATCCAAAAAATATGATTATATATTTTTATAATCTAGAAAATAATATAAAAACAATCTTCTATTTATATCCTTTCTTGATTTATATTAGATTGAAAATATTTCTTTAATTTAATTTAATATAAATTATTACTTTACTTAATTTATCTTTTAGCTCCTAAATTTTGAGTATTAGATATACATTCTTAATAATCCTATTATTTATTTAATAATAATCTCTATAAGATCGATTATTCAGATCTCCTTTTTTGAATATTAATAATACATTGATTACACAAAAAGACTTGGATTTCCTAATCCATCCTTTTTTTTTGGTTTTAAATCTATATTCTTCCTATATTTTTAAAGTACTAAGATTATATAATCTCAATTTCTCAATTAGAAATACAAATCCTTTTTTGAAATTGATCTTATAATCCTAAGACTTATATTCTGACAAGGCTCTCAAATCTTACAGGTCTTCGAATAACTTGGCGAATTTTTTGTATTATACTAAAATTCTTTTTGTATCGATCTCACCAATTAATAGAGGATCTGTAATTGTAATAATACAGTATCCAGTCTCCCTAAAAGTCTGTTCTTTCAGATTATATAGTTATTTATTTTTATATTTATAATAATCAAATATAAGAATATTCTTTATTTAATCAATATTTGGATTATATTTCTTAATCTAAAAGGTTTCTAAGATAATTATATATCTATCTAATAATACTAAGTTCATTTTGATTTGCTTGGTATACCCTTCTAATATAATTATTCTAATAATATTGATTTGTTTTTATATCCAATTATTTATTTCAGCTTTTTTTTTAATAATATTAGTTGACAAAGATATTCTTTAAGTTCAATAAGAATTCCATTCTTTTTAGTAAAATCAGGATTTATAAATATCCTTATAACTTCTGAATTAATTAGAGCTTTGACTTTTTGTTTTCCTAGATTGATTTCGATAATCAATTGTCCAATCCCAATTATATCATTGAGTTTTAACAATAATAATTCGGTGATCTGTTTTTTAATAAAGAGATTTAATTATTTATATTAATATTCGCTTATATCCAATAATTGATAGAATATAATTGATAACAATTCTATTGATCCTATTTAAAAATCTTGATAATAATTCTTAATTTATTGAAATTTGTTATAGAAATTAATTCTGTATCAAATTCTACAATCTTTGTTTTGTAATAGGATTTCTTATATATCTTTAATCATCAAATTACAATCATTATATTCCTATCCCTTATTAATATAAAGAAAATCTAAATTTATAATAAATCTTTTAATATTATCTTTACTTATATTCTCTTTGAATATTATATAATATAAATCGTTATAAATGATAATATATAGAACTAATAAGATTAAATAATTATAAATTCAATATTTCTTTATAAAATCAGGTTTTTGTTTTTTATAATAACATTATATACATTTCCTATCAAAATAACTGGTTATATGTCACAACTTATTTATTTGAGATTTTAGAAATTTTTTGTTTATTTATTGATTACCCACAAATCCTACAATAGATTCTTTTTTAAATATCTCAACTGATTCAAGGTTTCTTTTCGATTTGATTTCTTTATCGATACTTTTAGATAAACTTATTCTTTTTATATCTAACTCCTCAAATTATTCTGAATAGAATTAAGATAATTCCTTTTCTAATAACTTCATTTTGTAAAAGCTACCTGTCAGAATTCCTAATAAGTTATTAAATCACTTAATAATAATAACCGAACCAATGATTATATGATCACGTGATATATTAGTAATATCATTATATATTACGTAATTTTATTATTATATAAAATTTCGATCATATATCATATTAGAATGATTTGTAACGAAATAGAATGTGATGGAAACATATAGAATCATATGGAATTTTCTTATTTCTCAAATCAAATATTATTGGTTATTACTCATTTCTATTATATAAAATGATTCTATAAGATTCGATTTAAATCGATCTTATTTATAAGCATAGAATATACTAGAATTAGATTGTAGATTATAAATCCGAAGATTTTCTTCAAAGAATTCTTCGGAAAAGCAAGCAGATAAAATTCAATATTTATTATATATATTGTTCTGACTTCAAAATTTTCCACCTCTATATTCGATTTACCTCAAAGCTAAATATAACTAAGTCTTCCACTATCATAATAGATAATAATAATATTATTATTATTATTTATTATTATTCAATCGACCACCCTCCAAGACTACCTTTTAAGACACCCATTTCCTAGGGTCCTTATTTCTTGTTTCCAAATCTTATTTGTTTCTTATCTTTTATAATGAATAACTTCTTTTGATTACAATCCCTAAACATATACCTACTTTTCCTATAAATGAAGCATAGATTATTCTCCCTATATCTTTTTTTTTACTCAGCGCTCAGTCCATTTGGTTTATGGCAGCATTCAGCTCCATCTAATTGTCAATTAGAATGAAGGTCTCGATCAACTCGAAAAAATTTGGTGGTTTTGGAGCTCTAATTAGCTTATCCTTAATGATATCCTTGAATCCTTCATAAAATTAGGACCTTAAATAATCATCATCTTATATAATATACCTAGTATATTACTGAAATTTAGCAGTATAAATTATAACTAACTCAGTTTATTTAAATTATTATAATACTTTCTCAATTATATAATCAGGGTCAACTTTCCCGAAAGTTTTGTCAAAATCTTGCCAAAATGATTTGTAAATATTGAAGAGACAGTATATCTTAAATTTCATATTCTCATTTAGTTGGTTATTGATCGTTTTGGTTATCAGATCATTGAAGAAAGATTCGATTCAATTGAATATAATTCCGTAGAAAAACGAAATTAACTACAAGATTCTTTATATCTATATCAAAAAAAGGTATTCATTAAAAATATAATAGAGATCAGTTTGTGTAATAAAAGCTTAATGTTTACTATAATCTTTATAGAATTGATTAGAAATGAATATTTGGATGATTTGTCTTAACTTTATATTAACAATAGCTTGTCTTGAGGCCTTAATAAAGGAGAAGGAAATTGATTCAATAGATTATTGATTAGGGTCTATTATAATTGATATAGCTTAATTATAACAATATTCAAAGTATAACAATATTATACTAAAGGTAACGATTATCTAAGGTTCGTTTAATTGGTAATTATAGGTTAAGACTTTATTACTAATATTTATTTGGAAATAAAGTTGTTACTTAATCAAATAGAATATAAATTAACTAATTGATAATTAAATTGAATATAAAGTTTTTAAATTATAAAACTATCCTAATTATATATATTGGTTGTTTTTCTTAAATGTTAATTATATTAATTGGTTAGTATAACTAGCATTCCTTTTGATGTTAACTTTGTTAGCTGGCTAACAAAGCTAGTATATTATATAATCCTTATTTGGCCTTAGAATATTAATTCTGGAATAATTTGTTTCCTAGGATAATATATTTCTTAGAATAATTATTTTGGGATTAATATTATCCTAAAACTTTCTATTCTAGAATGAATAAAATCCTAGGATATTTTGTTCTAAACTAATATAGTTGTCTAATTGATTAACCCTAGGATAATTATGATTTTAGGACTTATTGAATCCTAGAATACTTGTTCTAGGATTCCTTATCGATAAGGATCTTTACAGAAACAATGGCCTAAACCGCTGTACTTGCTTTTATTGTGTTATAATGAATATGATTCGTGATATAAATATACTTTGAGATATACTTTTATTATATAAAGAATTACTTCAGAAATACTTTTCCATAATATTATAATAGTAATCAAATAATTAAATTTTTTTTATCTAAACAATATTAATATTATTAATACACTTTCAAAAATACTTTTTATTATAGAAAATATTACTTCAGAAATACTTTTGAATAATATTATTAATAAACTTTCAGAAATACTTTTTCTTATATAAAATATCACTTCAGAAATACTTTTGAATAATATTATTTATAAACTTTCAGAAATACTTTTTCTTATATAAAATATCACTTCAGAAATATTTTTAAATAATATTATGATAATAATAAAATAATATTGTTAATATACTTTTAGAAATACTTTTTATTATACAAAATATCACTTCGAAAACCTTTTTAGATAATATAAATAAAAAATATTTAATATAAAAAGAAATTATTTCTTAATAATAAAATAATAATATTTCTTTTTTTATTATATAAAATATTATTTTAGAAATCTCTTTAAATAATATTATAATAATAATTGAATAATATTATCAATTGTCACGAATCACGTTCATTATAATACAATAAAATCAAGTACGCCGGTTTGGGCCGCTGTTTTCGTAGAAACCCTTATCGATAAGGAATCCTAGGATAAATAAGATCCTAGGATAACTAATATCTTAGGAAGAAAAGGTTAGACAATCATTTAGTCTTAGGATAAGTATTCTAAGATATGATTCGTTTTAAAATAAAGCATTTTAGGATAATATTCATTCTAGGATTATTATCTTAGGAACTCTATAATCCCAGGATAGGAATCACTTTAGGATTAATGTTCTGAGGCTTGTATAGGATCATGTGATATACTAACCTTGTTAGTTAATTAGTAGAGCTAGCAATGAGGGAATGTTAGCTATATTAATCAGTTAGTATAATTAATATTCAAGGAGGATAATTAATATATAATTAGAATAATTTCATAATTTAGAAGCTTTATATTCAATTTAGTTATCAATTAGTTTATCTATATTCTACTTGATCTAATAACGATTTCATTTCTAAATAAACCTTAGTAATAAAGCCTTAATCTACAATTATTAATTAATAAAATCTTAGGCAATTATTATTTATAATATAAAATCGTTATACTTTAAGTATTGTTTTGATTAAGCTATATCAATTACAATAGACTCCATTCAGCAACCTATCAAACCAGTTTCCTTCTCCTTCACCAAAGCCTCAAGGCAGGCCGCCGCTAATATAAAGCTAAAACAAACAATCCAAATATCCACCCCTAATCTATTTTATAGAGATTTTAACAAGCATCGAGCTTTTGTTATACAAACTGATCTTTACTATATCTTTAATAAATATCTCTTCTTGATATAAATACAAAGGATCTTGTAGTTAATCTTATTCTTCCGAGGAACTATATTCAATTGGATCGAACCTTTCTTTAATGATCTAATAACCAAAACTACTAATGATCAATTCAATGAAAATATGAAATCTGAGATACATCATTTTTTTGGTATTTACAAATCATTCCAATAAGGTTTCGATAAGACTTTCAGGGAAGTTGATCCTAATCATATAATTGAGAAAGTATTACAACAATTTAAGCAAATAAGATTAATCACAACTTATACTACTAAATTCCAATAATATATCGAATATATTATATAAAATAATAATTATTTTAGATCCCAATTCTATAAAGGACTCAAGAATATTATCAAAGATGAGCTAACAAGAGCTCCGAAATCACCAAATCTTTCTAAATTAATCGAGACCTCCATTCTAATTAACAATCGTTTTTATGAAAGACAAATAAAGAAAAAGAGAATCACTCAGAAAAATAGAAAGTTTTCTAAAACTCAATGTCAAAACAGATATTACAATATTAGCGATCCAATAAAATTAGATAAAGCCAAACATTGATATAAATCAAATGAACTTAACGCCAAAGAAAAGAAAAGATACAAAGAGAATAATCTATATTTCATCTATAGAAAAAATAAGTATATATCTCGAAATTATAACCAAAAGAAGTTATTTATTATGAAAGGCAAAAAATAAGTGAGATTTGGAAATAGGAGATAGGGATTTTGGAAAGTAAATATATTAAAGGATAATTCCTATAAAATAGAATTATTAGAAAAAAAATTACCTTAATTATATCTAGAACAATTTAGGGAATTAGACTTAATCACTTTATATATAGAAATGGAATTATCTGGAAATGCTGATAAGGAAATCGAGTTTATAAAAAACCACGAATTAGTCGAATTGCTTGAAGAGAAAGGATCTATAGAAGGATCTGAAGATAACCAACAAATCAATAAAATTCATCTAAGATTTCAAGAAAACAAATTATGGTATATAATCAATTACCTCAATAGGAAATAAATATAATGTTATTATAAAGAATAAAAACCTGATTTTATAGAAAAACATCAGATTCATAATTATCCAATCTTATTGATCCTTTATATTGTCATTTATAACAACCCTTACTAAATAATATTCAAGGAAAATATAGGGGAAAGTAATATTAAGAGATTTATTATAAATCTAGACTTTTTTATATTAATGAAGAATAGGAGCATAACAATTATAATTTAGAGATTAAAGATATATAGGAGATCCTAGTACAAATCGGATATCATAGGATCTGGCGTAGGATTAATCTTTACCATGAACATCGATGGGCCAAAGATTACTATCGAGATTTTCAAATAGAATTAATAGAATTGTTATTAACTACACTCTACAAATTATTAAATAAAAGTAAACATCAATATAAATAATTGAACCTCTTTATCGAAGAACGGATCACTAAATCACTATCATTAGAACTTAATAATACAATTAAAATTGGATAATTAATCATAAAAATCAATCTTGGAAAATAAGAAATTAAAGTTTTAATTGATTTAGGAATTATAAAAATATTCATAAATCCCAACTTTACTAAAGAAAATAGAATCCTTATTGAATCTAAAGAATATCTTTATCAACTGATACTATTAAAAAAAAGAAGGCTGGAATAGATGGATGGGTATAAAAACAAACTAATACTTTCAAAATAATTATATTAGGAGGGTATATAAAGCAAATCAAATTGAACTTAATATTATTAAACAGATATATAATAATCTTAGAAACCCTTTAAATTAGAAAATATAATCCAAATATTGATTAGGTAAAGGATACCCTTATATTTGATTATTATAGATATAAGAACGAATAATTATATAGTCTAAAAAAAAAGATTTCTGGGGAGATTGGATATTGTATTATAGTAACTATAAACTCTTTATTGGTTAATGAGATTAATACAAAAAAGATTCCAGTATAATACAGAAAATTCGCTAAGCTATTCGAAGATCTATAAAATTTGAGAGTCCTGCCAGAATATAAGCCTTGAAATTATAAGATCAATTTTAAAAAAAGATTCATACCTGTCACGAATCACGTTTATTTTTATAAAATAAATCTAGTTACTGATGTTTAAGCCATTTTCTTCAAGGGGATCCTTATCGATAAGGAATCCTAGGACAAATATTGTCCTAGGACAAATGATGTCCTAGAAAGAATAGGTTAGGCAATTATTGGATTTTAGAACAAATATTCTAAGATATGATTCGTTTTAGAAAGATTATCTCAAGATAATATTTGTCCTAGGATAATTGTCCCAGGATTATTATCCCAGGATTATTATTCTAGGATTGAAATTGTTCTAAGATTAATATTTTAGGGCTAATGATAGATTATATAATAAAGAGTCTTAGGAGCTTTGAAAGCTCCTAGAGCTCTAGGAGCTTTTTGGAGCTTTAGGGCTCCTTAAAGCTTCTTTATATTCATTAGTATATAGTCAGAATAATTTTATAATTTAGGAGCTTCATATTCAACTTAATTATCAATTAGTTTATTTATATTCTACTTAATTTAGTAACAACTTCATTTCCAAGTAAACCTAATTGATAAAGCCTTAATCTACAATTATTAATTAACGAAATCTTAGATAGCTGTTGTTTTCAGTACAGTATTGTTATATTTTGAATATTGTTTTCGGTTAAGCTATATCAGTTACGATAGACTTTATTCAGCAATCCACCAAATTAATTTCTTTTTTCTCTATTGAAGCCTTAGGACAAGTTATTATCAATATAAAGTCAAGACAAATAATCTAAATATCTACCCTTGATTTATTTTATAGAGATTATAATAAGCATCGAGTTTTTATTATACAAACTGATCTTTACTATACCTTTAATGAATATCTTTTCTTGACATCAATATAAAGGATCTTATAGCTAATCTCGTTCTTTCGAAGAACTATATTCAATTGAATCAAACCCTTTGTCAATGATCTAATAATCAAAACTACCAATAATCAACTCAATGAAAATATGAAATCTGAGATACATTATCTTTTTAGTATTTATAAGTTATTCCGATAAGGTTTCGATAGGGTTTTCGGGGAAGTTGATCTTGATTATATAACTGAAAAAGTATTACAACAATTTAAACAAATAGGATCAGTTATGACCTATACTGCTAAATTCTAACAATATATTAAATGTATTATATAAAATGATGATTACCTTAGATCCCAGTTCTATAAAGAACTTAAAGATATCATCAAAGATGAGCTAATAAGAGCTCCAAAATCATCAAATTTTTCTGAGTTAATCGAAACCTTTATTCTAATTGACAATTGTTTCTATAAAAGATGAATAGAGAAAAAGGGAATTATTCAGGAAAACAGAAAATTTTCTAAACCTTAGCGTCAGAACAGATACTACAATGCCGACGACCTAATAGAATTAGATGAAGCTGAACGCTAATATAAATCAAATAAACTTAATATCAAAGAAAAGAAAAGATGTAAAGAGAATAATCTATATTTCATCTATAGAAAAGATGGGTATATATTTCGAGACTATAATCAAAAAAAGTTATTTGTTATGAAAGGCAAGAAACAAAAAAGATTTGGAAATAGGAGACAAGGACCCTAAGAAATAGATATAATAAAAAGTAACTTTTGTGAGATTGAATTGTTAGAAAAAGAGTTATCCTAATCATATCCAGAATAACTTAGGGAATTGAATATGGTTATTTTATTTACAAATATAGAACCATCTGTAAATATTAATAGAGAAGTCGAGCTTACAGATAATTATAAATTAGTCAAATTGTTCGAAAAGAAAGGATCTATTAAAGGATCTTAAGATAATCAGCAAATCAACAAAGTTTATCTGAGACTTTAAGAAAGCAAGTTATAGTATCTGATTAGTTATCTTAATGGAAAATATATATAGTATTATTACAAAGAACAGAAACCTGATTTCATAAAAAAAATCAGATTTATGATTATCTAATCTTATTAATCTTGTATACTATTATATATAGCGATCTTTATCGAATAGTATTCAAGAAGAATATAAGGAAAAGCAATGCTAGAAGATTTGTTGCAGACTTAAATTCTTCTCAGATTAATGAAGGATAGGAATATAATAATTATAATTTAGAAATCGAAGATATATAGGAAATTCTATTACAAATTGAATATTGCAGGATCTGGTGTAGGATTAATTATTATTATGAATATTATTGAGCCGAAGATTATTGCCGAGATTTTCAGATAGGATTAATAGAATTGTCAGTAGTTATACCCTATAGATTATTAAGTATAAGCAAATATTAGTATAAATAATTAAACCTCTTTATTAAAGAATAGATCACTGAATTATTATTGTTAGAATTTAATAATACAATTGGGATTGGATAATTAATTATAAGAATCAGTCTCGGAAAAAAGGAAGTTAAAGCTTTGATCGATTCAGGAGCTATAAGAATATTTATAGATCCTAATTTCATAGAAGAAAACAGAATCTTTATTGAACCTAAAGAACATTTATATCAATTGATATTATTAGAAGGAAAGAAGGCTGGAGTAGATGGATAAGTATAAAGACAGATTAATGCTCTAAAAATGGTTATATTAGAAGGGTATATAGAATAAGTCAAATTAGACTTAGTATTATTAGGCAGACATATAGTAATCTTGAGAACCTCTTGGATTAAAAGATATAATCCAAATATTGATTAGGTAAAGGATACCTTTATATTCGATCGTTATCGATATAAGGATGAATGATTATATGATCTAAAGAAACAGATTTCTGGGGAGATTGGATATTGTATTATAGTAGTTATAGATCCTTTACTAATCAGCAAGATTGATACAAAAGAAATTCCAGTACAATACAGAAAATTCGCCAAATTGTTCGAAGACTTACAGGACTTGAGAGCTCTGCCAAAATATAAGCTTTGGGATTATAAGATCAATTTCAAAGAAGGATTCATATCCCTAATTGAGAGATTAAGATTATATAATCCTAGTATTTTAAGAATATAGAAAGAATATTGATCGAAAATTGAAAAGAAAGGATGGATTAGGAAATCCAAGTCCCTTTGTACATTTAATATATTATTAACATTCAAAAAAGGAGATCCGAATAATCGATTTTGTGGAGATTATTGTTGAATAAATAATGGAATCATCAGGGATATATACCCTATACCCAAAGTCTAGGAGCTAAGGGATAAATTGAGTAGGGTAATGATTTATACTAAACTAGATCAAAGGAATATCTTTAATCTTATATGAATCAAGGAAGGACATAAATGAAAGACCGCTTTCATATTACCTTCCGGATTGTGGGAATACACTATTATATTATTTGGATTAATAAATACACCTGTTATATATCAATAATAAAACAACGAAATACTTAAGGAGTTTAGTTTATTTATAATTTGTTATTTGGATGATATCTTAATCTTCTTTTAAAAAGAAAAAGAATATAAGGAATATATCCTCAAGATATTCGAAGTATTTAGGAAGGTCGATTTATAACTTAAGTTATCGAAATATGAGTTTAAAGTCAAGAAGGTAATTTTCCTAGGATATATAATCGAATCAGGTCAAATGAGCATTAACCCAAAAAAAACCAAGAAAATAAAAAATTGGGAACGATCTAAAAACATCAAAGATATACAGATTATACTAGGATTCATTAACTTTTGTTAGATATTCATCAAAGATTTTTCTAAAATAATAGAATTATTTATAAAGATAACAAAGAAGAGTATAGGATTCATATAAAACAAAAAGATAAAGCAAATCTTCCAGAAAATCAAGGACAGATTTATCAGGGAACCCATACTCTACAATTATTATAATAATCGAGAAAACATCATTGAAACAGACGCTTCCGATACCTATATAACAAGAGTTCATCTTCAAAGAGATGATAATGAGAAACTACACCCAATTGCTTATTACTCCAACAAAATGAATAAAACAAAGCAAAATTATAATATCTATAAAAAAGAATTTATGGCTATAATCAAATCATTGAAATATTGGAGAATCTATCTTTAAAGAGCTAAATTCCCAATAATCATTTATATTGATTATATAAATCTATAAACCTTCATTACAACTAAAATTCTGGATAATCAAAGATTGATTCGATGAACTGAAGAATTAGCTGGTTTCAACTTGATAATCAAGTATGTTAAAGGCAAAGACAATACAAGGATAGATATATTAAATAGGCCATTAGGGTATAAAGATAATAAAATCTATCAAAAAACAACAATTTTGAAATCTCTCCTTAATAAAGATCTTATTCCGAATCTAACAAAAATTGTTATTTTAAAGAATAAATCAATAAAAGTTTAGAAAAACAAACTTATAGATATATAATTGAATAAGGAAAATATCAAATGGTCTGAGCCACCAATGACTATAGATGGATTGATATAGGTCACAAGAAAATTTGGCTACCAAATAGTATTGCCATCAAATTCATCGAAGAACAGTATATATTACCAGCTTATAATTATTAAGAAGTACAAAGGATATATTTAAGAATTAAGAGATAATATTGGAATCCGGGACTCTGAATTATAATCAAAAAAGTAGTCATTGAATGTGATATTTGTATCAGGAACAAGGCTTCTCACTATACCCCTTATAGACAAATATATATAATTGAAATATCATCAATATTATAGAAATCAATATTATAGGATTTTATAGGATCATTACCTAAATCCAAGGATCCAACAATAGGAGTAGAATATGATTACCTCCTAATCATTATAGATCGATTGATTAAGTACATAATACTAATATTATACAAGACCACCTTGACTACAGAAACCCTAACAATCATATTCCTAAAAGAAGTCATTGCAATACATAGATTACCAGAAGAGATATTGTCCAATAAAGATAAACTCTTCATATCAAAATTCTGGATTACTTTAATAATATTATTAGATGTAAAAAGGAAAATATCTATAATATTCTATTTATAAACAAATAAAGAAAATAAATAAATAAATCAAATTGTTGAAGTATATCTCTATTATTATATAAATTATCAATAAAATAATTGAGTAGGATTATTACCCTTAACACAATTTATATACAACAGCTCTGTTTCAGAAACTATCCAAGTCTTCTCAAATTATACCAATTTTGAATACGAATTAGTTGTATACCAGAAACCAAATATTCCAGAAATAAAGAATTAATCTACTATTATATAAACAAAGAAACTCAAGGAAATTCATAAGGAAATAACAATGGAACTTAAGTTTATTACTAAAAGAAACATTTATTACTATAACAAGAAATATAATTAAAAGCCAATATTAAAGAAGGGGGATAAAGTCTATCTACTCCAAAAAAACATCGAAACAAAGAGATCAAATATAAAATTAGACTACAAGAAATTGGGATTATTCAAAATCAAGAAGATTAAAGGACCCTTGAATTATGAATTGGTGCTACCAAGAAATATGAATATCCATTTAATATTTTATATATCTTTACTCAAACTAATATTATTAGGAATATCTAAAGCTCCTGAAACCGAAATTATATCTATTGATCAAAACGCTAAGTATAAGGTAAAGAAAATATTAGATTGCAAATATATTAGAAATAAAATCAAATATTTGATAAAATAGGAAAATTATCTGGACTCCAAGAATATATAGGAATTAGAGAAAGATCTTAAACACTTTAAGAAGTTTAAGGATTTTTATTGATAGAATCCGGATTTGTCCAAAAGGAAGAAGAATTCAATATAATTTGTACAAATAATGAATTTATTGAATATAAAAAGGAAGACTTAAGGAAGTCGGAATTAATCATAAGGAATTCAGAATCAAATTGATCAAAAGGATCAGAAAGAACGACAAATATTGAAGTTACAGCAATTTCTTTTTCTTTTTCCTTTTCTTACTTTTCCTTTTCTTTTAAAATATCAAATTCATCAAGATACTTGAGATCACAACATAATATTTCATCACATCGTTTTTTGAGTTGCACTTTTTGTTTAACAAGATAAGCAATCTTAACAAAAGATTCAGCAATTTCAGCATCCAATTTATCGATCTATCAATCAAGACTTTCCCAATTATATTCTTGAGAAATTTCATGATCCTAATTATCTTCTAGATGAAACTCAATATCACAAAAAACGGAATTTTATATATATTCCGAATAATATAAACGATATTTATCGAAGAGATCTTTAATACAATAACGATTTTCCTATCGACAATAGGAATAGAGAATCATCTCGATATTAGTAGAATCGATAATTGTAGCTAAACGGATACGTTTCTTTTTCTTTCTTTGAGTTAAATTATATAAGGAATCAGAATTGTTTATAATAAAAAGTCGAAGGATATAATAATAAAACAAAGTAGGATACTTATTAGTTATAAGCAATCGAGGACAACATTTAATCAGAAAAGGGATAATATCACGAATCACATTCATTTTTATAAAATAAATCTAATTACTAATATTTGAACCGCTTTTTTTGGGGGGATCCTTATTGATAAGGAATCCTAGGACAAATATTGTTCTAGGATAAATGATATCCCAGAAAGAATAGGTTAGGCAATTATTAGATCCTAGAATAAGTGTCCTAGGATATAATTCGTTCTAGGAAGATTATCCCAGGATAATATTTGTCCCAAGATAATTGTCCCAGGATTATTGTCCCAGGATTATTATTCTAGGATTGGAATTGTCCTAGGATTAATATCCTAGGGCTAATAGTAGATCATATGATAAGGAGCCTTAGGAGCTTTGAAAGCTCCTAAAGCTCCAAAAGCTTTTTGGAGCTTTAGGGCTCCTCAAAGCTTCTTTATATTCATTAGTATATAATCAGAATAATTTTATAGTTTAGGAGCTTTGTATTCAATTTAGTTATCAATTAGTTTATCTACATTTTACTTGATTTAATAACGACTTCACTTCTAAGTGAACCTAATTGATAAAGTCTTAACCTACAATTACCAATCAACGAAACCTCAGGCAGCCGCTGCCTCCAGTACAGTATCGTTACAATACCCCCAATTAAGAAATTGAAATTATATAACCCCAATACTTTAAGAATATAAAAAAAGTACTGATCTAAAGCTGAAAAGAAAGGGTAAATTAGGAAATCCAAGTTCCTTTGTACAGCCAATATACTATTAATATTCAAAAAGAGAGATCCGAATAATCAATCTTGTGGAGACTATCATCAAATAAACAATAGGACCATCAGGGATATATACCCAATACCCAAAGTTCAAGAGTTAAAAGACAAATTAAGCAAAACAATAATTTATATCAAATTGGATCAAAGAAACGTTTTCAATTTGATATAAATCAAGAAAGGGCATAAATGAAAGATTGCTTTTATACTACCTTCTGGATTATAGGAATATATTATTATACTATTTGGATTAATAAATATACCTATTATTTATCAATAACAAAATAACAAAATACTCAAGAAATTTAACTTATTCATAATCTATTATCTAGATAACATCCTTATCTTCTTCCAAAAGAAAAAAAAAACATAAGGAACACATCCTTAAAGTACTTAAAGCATTTAGAAAGGTTGATTTACAACTCAAACTATTGAAATACAAGTTTAAAATCAAAAAGATAACCTTTCTCAGATATATAATCGAATCAGGACAAATAAATATTAATCTAAAAAAAACCAAGAAAATAAAGAATTAGAAATAATCTAGAAATATCAAGGATATATAAACTATATTAGGATTCACCAACTTTTGTTAGATATTCATTAAAGATTTTTCCAAAATAATAGAATCACTTACAGAAATAACCAAAAAAAAATATAGGATTCGTATAAAACGAAAAGGCGAAGTAAGTTTTCTAGGAAATCAAGGATAGATTCATTAAGGAATCTATATTTTATAATTATTATAACGATCGAGAAAGTATTATTGAAACAGATGCTTCTGATACCTATATAATAAAAGTTTATCTTCAAAGAGATAATAATAGGAAACTATATTCAGTTATATATTATTCCAATAAGATAAATAAAATAAAACAGAATTACAATATTTATAAAAAGGAATTTATAATTATAGTCAAATCATTGAAATATTAGAGAATCTATTTTTAAGAGGCTAAATTCCTAATAATTATTTATATTAATTATATAAATCTATAAACCTTAATTACAACTAAAATCCTGAATAATTAAAGATTGACTTGATAAATTGAAGAATTAGCTGGTTTCAATTTAATAATCAAGTATATCAAAGGCAAGGATAATATAAGGATAAATATATTAAATAGATCATTAAAATATAAGGATAATAAGATCTATTAAAAGATAACAATCTTGAAATCTTTATTAAATAAAGATCTTATTCCGAATCTAACAAAAATTATTGTTTTAGAGAATAAATCAATAGAAATCTGGAAAAACAAATTTATAAATATATAATTAAATAAGGAAAATATCAACTAATTAGAATCGCCAATAATTATAAATAGATTGATATAGGTTACAAGAAAAATTTGGTTATCAAATAATATTACCATCAAATTTATTAAAGAATAGTATATATTGCCAGTTTATAGTCATTAGGAAGTACAAAGAATATATTTAAGAATTAAGAGACAATATTAGAATCCGGGACTCCAAATTATAATCAAAAAAGTGATCATCGAATATAATACTTATATCAAAAATAAGGTTTCCCATCATACCCTTTATGAATAAATACATACAACTGAAATATCATTAATATTATGGAAATCGATATTATAGGACTTTATAAATTCGCTACCTAAATCCAAGGATCTAATAATAGGAATAAAGTATAATTACCTCCTAATCATTATAGATCGATTAATCAAATATATAATACTAATATTATATAAGATTATCTTAACTATAAAAATCTTAATAATTATATTTCTAAAAAAGGTTATTATAATATATAGATTATTAAAAAAGATATTATCTGATAAGGATAAACTTTTAATATTAAAATTCTGGATTGTTTTAATAATATTATTAAATATAAAAAGGAAAATATTTATAATATTTCATTTATAAACAAATAAAGGAAATAAATAGGTAAATCAAATTATCAAAATATATCTTTGTTATTATATGAATTATTAATAAAATAATTGAATAGAATTACTATTTTTAATATAATTTATATATAATAACTCTATTTCAGAAATTATCCAAATCTCCCCAAATTATATTAACTTTGGATACAAATTAGTTATATACCAAGAATCAAATATTTCAGAAATAGAAAATAAATTTGTTATAATACAAATAAAGAAATTCAAGAAAGTTCACAAAAAATTAGCAATGAAATTTAAGTTCATTATTGAAAGGAATATTCATTACTATAACAAAAAGTGTAATCAAAAGCCAATATTAAAAGAAAGGGATAAAGTCTATCTATTCCGAAAAAACATTAAGATAAAGAGACCAAGTGCAAAACTGGATTACAAGAAATTAGGATTATTCAAAATCAAGAAAATTAAGGGATCCTTAAATTATGAATTGGTATTATTAAGAAGTATAAACATCTATTCAGTATTCTATATATCCTTGTTCAAATTAGCATTATCAAAAGCATTTAAAGCTCCTGAAACAGAAATCAGATTTATCAACCAAAACACCAAATACAAAATAGAGAAAATATTAGATTACAAATATATTAAAAACAAAGTCAAATATTTGATGAAATGGGAAAATTATCTGGATTTCGAGAATATATAGGAATTAAAGAAAGACCTTAAGTATTTTAAAAAGTTTAAGAAGTTTCGTTGATAGAATCCGGATTTACTTAAAAAAAAGGAGAATTCAATATGGCTTATATAAATAACAAATTTATCGAATATAAAAAGAAGGATTCGAGGAAGTCGGAACTAATCAAAGAAAGTTCAGAATCAAATTGACCAAATTGATCAAAGGAATCGGAGGGAACAACAGACATTGAAATTGCAACAATTTCTTTCTCTTTTTCTTGTCTTTCTTTCTTCTTTAAAGCATCGAACTTATCCATAGAGTTCAATCCAGTATTAATCATTTTCTGTTTCCTTTCACAAAGAAACTTTTGTTGTTTACTGAGTCGAAGTATTTTCGATATCGCCTCATCCTTCTCTACATCCATCTGTTCAATCTGAGCATCGATAATCTTTCAATCGGAAACAAAGGGTATCTTATTTAAATCATATATATCATAGAATTTATTTAAAGAAGTGCAATGTTCACAACAATGATACTTAGTATCGTAAGGAGAAATACATTCGGTATTGATAGTTTCACAACGAGTGCAAGAAGCCATCTTCTTCCCAAACAAATTAATCTCCCTTCCTAAAGCTTTATGATCGATACAGAGTTGGGAATGAATAGATAGTATAATAAAGAAAGTAAATTGAGAAGTTATAGAGATGGAAAGGTTCTTAGTAGGATAATTATAGGCGATCGAGGATAATGTTTAATCAAAAAGGGGATAGTATCACAAATCATATTCATTATAATATAATAAAACCAAGTATATTAATTTAGGCCGTTGTTTTTGTAGAAATCCTTATCGATAAGGAATCCTAGGATAAATAGGATCCTAGAATAATTAATATCTTAGGAAGAAAGGGTTAGACAATTATTTAGTTCTAGGATAAATGTTTTAGAATGTGATTCATTCTAAAATAAAGTATTCTAGAATAATATTCATCCCAAAACTATTATTTTAGAAACTCTACAATCCCAGGATAGAAATTACCCCAAAATTAATATCCTGAGGTTTGTATAGGATTATATGATATGCTAGCCTTATTAATTAGCTAACAGAGCTAGCAATGAAGGAATGTTAGCTATACTAATCAATTAATATAATTAATATCCAAGGAGGATAATTAGTATATAATTAGGATAGTTTTATAATTTAAAAGCTTTATGCTCAATTTAGTTATCAATTAGTTTACCTATATTCTACTTGATCTAATAATGACTTCATTTTCAAGTGAACCTTAGTAATAAAGCCTTAACCTACAACTACCAACCAACAAAACCTCAGGTAGCCGCTGCCTACAATACAGAATCGTTACATCAATGTACTTTCAGAAATGCTTTTTATTATATAAAAAACTACTTCAGAAATATTTTTAAATAATATAATAATAATAATATTATTAATAATATTTTATTAATAATATTATTATTATTATTATAGAAAATATAAATTTATTATTTTTATTTCAATTGATATTATATATAAATAATATAATCATATAATATACAAAAGGATCTTATTATAAATAATACAAAAGAAAATAAAAAATGATCTTAAATTAAATAAACTTATCCCTTAATTAATAGGATCAAAAGTTATATATATATTATATAATAGTATATAAGATTATTAGACTTTTATAACAATATTATATAATATTATTCAAAATACTTCTGAAAATCTTTTTTATATTAAAAATAATATTTCAGAAATCCTTTTCAATATTAATATTAAATATTTTCAATATAAGAATTTTTAATATTCAAAAGTAATGTATTTAATAATTAATTAGATTTAAATACTTAATATATATATTCATTATTCACCTTATTCACTTTTACCCCCCCTCACCCCCCCTTTTTCACTTCACTTCACTTCATCCCATCTCATCTCAGACTTAAGTTATAATACCCCATCTTATCCTATAGCTATCCTCTATTAATTACCTCTTTCAAAATATACCTTTTCATAGGTAGGTAGATATCCTTCCTTTCCCTCTCTCTACCTTCCTTCCCTCTTTCTAACCCTTCATCCTACGTAGTAGGTACCTAGCATCATCTCGTTCATCTCGTTTATCTCTTTCATCATCTCATCCCAAATACCTCTTCTCACCACCCTCCCACCCTCTAGCCTTCTATTCTCCCCTACCCCTCCTCCCATCCTCACCTCTTCACCTCTTCACCCGATCATCTCATCATTCCATTCCATACTATACCTCCATCTCATCTCATCCCCATACCCCATCCCTATACCCTATACCCCATACCCCTACCCCCTCATCTAAATCTAAATCTAAATCCTCCTTCACACATCCACACACCCCCCTTCCAAATCCTCACAATCCCTCCTACCCTAACTAACCATCATCACCATACACACCATACACACCATACACAAAATCACCAACACCAACACCAACACCATCACCACAATCGCACAATCACAAAATCACAAAAATCATCCTTCACACACACACAAATCATCACACAATCATCCAAGGAAAGCCCGCCCCCAAAAAACACACAAAACCCAAAAAAAACACGCCAATCAATTTACTACTATATAAATACGCACAAGACCCAACTCCGGCTCTCAAAAACTAAATAAGCTGATCTCTTAAAACGGTGTGTGTGTGTGTAAAGTAAACAAGTAAACAAGCCCAGCAAGCAAGCAAGTAATAAATAGTAAAGTTATGCACCACACTAGCACAACAACACCATTGTCTTACTTCTTGCACTGTGCTCAACCATTCCCCCCCTTGGTTTCTCTTCTCCCTCCCTCTCCTCTATGAATCATAAAAGTCTTCTTCTTGCTGCTCCTCCGTTTACTTTCCTAGCATATCACATCAAGACGTCTATCATCCTCCCACAAACATACATCATATAAATCCCTCTTAACAACATTTACCCCCATTTCCACCACCTTGACCACCTACATCTACACCCTGTTGTGTTGCCTGATCTATCTTACTGGTATCCACGATTCTCTTCTTGATATCTGCTGCCAAACTATAGAATGCTTTTTCCACATTGATGTTACTCTTGGCTGAGACCTCAAGGAAAGGAATTCCAAGTTCATCGGCTAATTGTTGACCGCGTTCGGTTGATACAACTCGTTTATCTTCCCAATCGCATTTGTTGCCTATGAGGATCTTGTTTACGCCTTCAGTCGCATGTTGTTCGACGTTGCTGAACCAGGTGCGGATATCTGAAGTGTTTTGTTAGTATAACTCCTAAGAAGACCGACGCTCAAATCTGCCATCCGCCTCAATTCCCTTATTGCTCCAACAGCATCACATCCATCCATTTGCCTCCTCAACCCCATATCATCTTCCTCCTCTCCTCAAACCCATCCACAAACACAAATAAAAAGAATAACCTACTAGTAAAAGACCTCTCATCCGTAACATCATAAACAAGCAAAATGCCCATGGCCCCCCTATAATACGCCGTCGTGATAGTTCTAAACCTCTCCTGACCCGCCGTATCCCAAATCTGCAACTTCACCCTCTTCCCATCAAGCTCAATCGTACGAATCTTGAAATCAATTCCGATAGTAGTGATGAAAGAAGGTGTGAAACTATCCTCACTGAAACGCAAGAGACAGCATGATTTTCCCACGCCGGAATCGCCTATCAAGAGGAGTTTAATCTGTGCGTGCACATCATGTCATTAGAAGTTGTACTTGCATCTGTAAATGTATTTCTGTGGGAGGTTGGGAGTTGGAATGGGATAGGGGAAGTAGAGGGGAGAGATAGATAGATTGATAGATTGATTAGATTGAAGGGTAAACAACGACAGCAAGCAAACGACCCCAAGCAAATCCGAGCAGAGTAAAACAGAACATACCAAAAAATCGTAATTCCTCGTCCCGGCCATCTTGTATTAATCGCACTCGAGCAGTTGACTCAAGTACCGTCTTTCGTATATCTGGATAGCCTTGTTGGTGCGGCGTTGTCAAATCCTCAAGATCTGATCACTTTGTCCGTGTCCTTAGTTCTCGGTCTGGTCTGCACCTCAACCAAAGTAAATTCGTCCACCGTATTTAAGATCGCTGGAAGGGTGTGTGGGGTACAGGGTGTTGTGGGTCGTAGACAGGTACTTTCTTTATCGTGTGTACGGTATTTTGGTTGATGTTGAAGAGAGGAAGTCTGCAAGTGAGATGTCGATTTCGAGAAGTTCGATGTGAACGATGCGAGATTGACTATACGGCACTCCCCTTCTGCCAATGTTGTGATTGCTCTCTTGACCGTACCGTATGAAAGACCTTGATTAAGCTCAACAGAATATGATTGATGTAACAAGTAATGGCAAGGTTCTTTCCTGATGATGATTGTTGATAGACAGCGGGATATGGAAGGTCCGGTTCGTTCTAGGTCGTGAATTCAAAATCTGATAGGTAAGTTATCATATCTATTAGGTATGTCTGCGTCCTTAACGAGCATGTGGCGTCTACCAAATCTGGCTGTGGCGTTATGTTGGCCAACGTTCAAGATCTGACAGGCACAGGGGAAGTGTTCCCGGAGAGTATGATTCAAAAATAAAATAGATATGACCAATTATTTATCTAATCATGGAAAGCAAATAGTATATCGAGATTGTGGAGTTGAACGAAGTCTCAATTAAAGCAACAGCGCTGTGTCAAGGTATGCTGATCCCAACAAAATCTTTATAAATATGGCATCTGAAAGGGTTTCATATATACAATGGTAACACTGTCACTCGAGTAGGATGACATGACACCTAGTACTTTGGAATCTCTCAGTCTTGCGACCATATTTCATTATTCCTTTATCCCATCCCGTCATCTAATCGTATCGTATCGTATCAATATCACTCGCTATGCATATATTCATGCCGTACTGTACACCCCTGAATCTGTTACCTATCCTTTTCCTTCCCTTCCCTTCCCTTCCCCTGGCTATCTCAACCATTTTCCATAACTCCACCTAATTCTCTCCAAAACTTTGAGTTGCACCTGTATACCACTATTGATGTTACAAAGATCCCCCACATCTTCCAAAAACTCCCTCTCCACATCCCCAGGAAATAGGCTATGAGCTCTCTTTCTCAAAACATGAACCTCGCACAACAGTAATCCGTGATCTTTGTACGAGAGTAGATTATTTTGCGTAGGCGTAGCAATCGTCAGGATACGATCGATATTTCTCAAAACTCTTGCTGTTCTTCCAGCCCTTTCGCCTCTTCGAAGCCCCTTGCGTGAGCCAAGTAAAGTTGCAAAATATCTGAAAGCAGCAAAACAAACCATTACACCAGGCGTGAGACCTACAAAACCAAAGACAAGTTCTTGACTTTTAAGCAGCGAATCTATACCATTAAGCGCAACCTCCACATCAACTTTAGTCTTTTGCACTTGAATCAAAACTGTTCTAATCAAATCTCCTCTAACCGTTCCTACAAATGGACGTTGCATATCCTTTTCATAAGCGCGAAGAACGGGGGTGAGATCACCTGCTTTGACTTTAGCTTTGATTTCAGAGATTTGAGAATCAGTCAAGGCGCCAACTCCATAATGTGCAGCTTCAGGATTGTCGCGAGCGAAATCTACCACCATACGTTCAAGACTTTCCATGTCGCCTTTGAGACTCTCTTTGCTCATGATGGCTACCTCGCTATCTTTATCATGACGAATGGTTCCAATGACTTTCCGGGTAGGTTCAACCACCCAGTTCATCCAAAAGTCTTGCATGGTAGATCCGAGTTCTCTGATCCAGGTAACGATCTCTGCTTTTCTGTGTACTAAGATCCGGAGTATAGTCGAAGAGGAAAGTAATAACATGCTAGCCGGTAACCAGTATCTAACGAGTCTTGAAGGTCGTCCATAAGCCGATGCCAGCTTTTGTGAATTTGTAATATGCTTTGGTACATGCGTAGAGAGAATATGTTGTAATCTTCTGGACAACTTGCTGGTTCTTGTTTCCGGTGAGATATCCGCACTCGAGATCTCCGGATCGTCCTCCACACTAGCAAACACAGTATCCTCGAAATCCGAAACTCCTTGTTCGAGAGCCGTAACGTTGCGAAGTACATTATCCATCAGTGCTACACTTCTCTCCACCACATCTTTCCATTCAGAGTTTTCCGATTCTTCGGCCTTTAAAGCCGCGCCCTCCTCATCGATATCAAAACTCAACGCTTCATCCATCAAGACTCCCAATCCACTAGCCCCCATCTCTCTGAATCTCTTTAACCTCGTCTGATTCATCTTGGCCTTTGCTCTTCCAATCGCAACCGGACTCATCACTCTCTTTTGAACCTCCACCACACTTCTCTCCCTAATACTCTCCCTCACCAAACCGTAGAAAACACTCCACTGGCCCGCAACCCCTTCTCTCACATCCCTACCACTCTTTCTAACCGCACTCCCAGGCGCTTCCTTCAAATGCACCAATCTCTCCCTCGAATCACTATAAATATCCTTTCCCCAATCCCACAACCTCTGCGGCGAAGTCTGTATAGTGTATAACCCCGAATATGTATACGAGCCCAGCACTTCATCCCAATACCAAATATCATCACTAAGCGGAATCGTTTGTTCCAACAACGTATTCAATATCAACCCGTACGTCTGCACCGTCGCCTTGCTAACCAACAACCACTCCAATTCTTTCTCATACTTTTTCAAATAAGCATTTATACCCGCTCTACTAGCCCCATATTCTCTTTCATCGTCATCGTCATCGTCATCGTCATCTTCATCCTCATCTTCGTTTTCTTCATTATGCACAGCACCCTTCAAATCAGCCTGCTCCAACAATCTACTAATCCTCGGACCCGAAAGCAGCGCCGTAGAACTCGACGTAGTGCTCAATGCCTTAACCAGAGCTTGTAACTCAGCTACTCGCGGCGAGAAAGCAACTTTGGCATGTTGCGCAGAAACAAGACTCTCATCTGCGGGGTATGGAAAGGGCGCAAGTTGGACGCGGTCGAGCTGGGCGTCGACTTTTCGAATTTGGCTGAATGGCAGACACTGTTAGTGATTTGTATGCGAGTTGAATCAAGGAGCGACATAGAATTGAAGAATTGAATCTAAGAGTGTGAAGAAATTCACATCAAGAAACAACTAAATCATTAACTCTCCAAGCACTTCCCAATCCCAAAAAACAACCCCTCACCTCACCAAACCCCGCGCGCGAAGAAAAAAAAACCCCCCAAATCCAAACGCAAAGGAAATAAATTTTGTTTTTCCAAACATCTCCAAACAACAATAAACCACTTACTCTGCAACAATTGACATCCTGCCACCACCAGCATCGATATGCGATCCGTTTGCTTGCGTTCTTGTGTTGTATCTGGGCGCTCAGAATCTCAAGTTGTGATATTCCGACCAAGGCAAGCAACAAGGTTCCAGGATGATTGATTGATTGATGGTCGGGGAGCTCTTTCGCTTAACCTTATGATCGTTCTGTCGATAATTAATTATGGAGAGAAGCGTGGAAAGGATGAGAAAAGAAGGATAGTGAATCTAATAATAAGTCTGTTGGAGGTTGGCAGCTAGGTTGAAATGCAAACACGGTTTGATGAGTGAGATATTTGAAAGCTTGTTTGGTATATCGATTTTGAAATATAGACAGACATGATTATAACTCACATTTATATCATCTCTCTAAGCGCCAAGAGCTGTTATCATGTACGTGGGGGATGCGAGGAGTCAAAACATCCATCTATTTATCCATGACAAAGGAACAGAATTGCTTCCGTTATTCTAAATCTATATACTCTATATACATAATAAATACACACACACATACATATGTACAAACTTCTTTCCGAGTCCTCAAAATGAACCTCCTGCTATTGGCCCTTGAACAGATTGATCTCGTTCATTCAAGTCTAAACTTTCCTCCTCAAAGTCATCCCAGTTATTGATTTCTGGTTCCGGGGGTGATTTCTGTGTATCAAGAGCAATAGCTCTCTCCATGATTTCAAGAGTTTTGCTTCTAGCGTGACTTTTCTCCTTGTAGTCATTCTCTCGCATCATCGCAAATATCACAAAAGCTTCTTCTACAGCCTGAAGAAATTCATGCTGTCTAGGATTTAACTTCCTTTTCCGCATTATTTGTCGCGTGTTTTTCAGTATACTTCTCATTCGCCCATCCGGTACGATTTGATGAACAGATAACATCTTCGTGATCCAAATGATGCCACTGGCTTCTTTGATGGCAATATAAGCCTTGAGAAGGATGGTAAGGCTGACCACATTAGGTCGAACTGTTGCACCATGAGTCCGGGAGGCCTCTGTCCAGAACACTATTGCGTCTCGAAAAAAAGCATTTTGGACAAGGATATTGGTGACCTCATTGAACACGTTTTCTGTGATAGTAAGCCCATGCTCTTCTGCCTTGGCAATTGCTTTTCTGGCAGAAGTCAAGAACATAATCAGACGACTGCTTCCAGCAGACTCCATGAATTTTGGCAGTCGATGAGTAAGAAGCGTGATAAGGGCCTCGTCCAACGCGTAGCCTTTCCGTTTCGCATCTCTGAGTAGCTCGATAGCCATGTGAGAATCGCCGTTGTTCAAATGCAACGACGCTTTCACTGTGGCTGATAGAACCGAGCCATGGATGTAGACGCCCTGTTTGCAAGCAGCTTTGTATATGTCTACGACCTTTTCAAAATTACCCTTCCCCATTTCTTCAAAAATTAGCCGGCGAGGGTAGTTATCATCCATTATAGATCTAGTCCCCTTCGGGATAACCCTTAATTTCTTAGCAGCGACTTCTTGGCTCCCTTTCGAATCTTTCAGAGCAAGTTGACGCAGATGCGCTAAGGTGAAATCATTGGTATACTCCACAGAAGATTTTAACATCACACGATGTACTTGATATACTTGCTCGAAATTGAAATCCCACGTCTTATAAAGCTGGCTCAGGATATTATTGAACGAATCAGCGTCAAAACATGTAGAAACAGAGGTTGCATATTCTATCCAACGAAGGATGGAACGAAGTTCTTTGGCTTTTGCATATTCGCCGATCATGATGTTGGAAGCATAAGGTGTCAACGGTACTTGATATTTTTCAAGGAAACAGCGGAGAAATTTCTCTGTCTCAGCCACGGAATGTGATTTGGCATACAATTTAAGTATTGGTGGAAAGATATCGCCATAGACTTTGTTCCTGGGGTTGAGTTTTGCCATTTCAGCAAAATTGGCTTTCACATCGTCCCACTCCTCACACATCGCTTTGCCACGGGCGATTTGGCCACGAATGAGAATATCGTCCTCGCATGGACCGCTTATTTGAAATAGTTGTTCGTGGTATTTGCCAGCGGCTCCAAAATCTCCTGCTTCTACACATAACTGGATAATGACGGCATATGCAGCCTGTGGGCGACAAAGAGTCGGTATAACTGTCTTAAGACGATCGAACCTCTCTTGAGTTTCACGGATATTACGTTTTCCGCGCCATTCGGTGCCGAGTAGTTTTTGAAACCAGTTGTTCGTCCGTATGAACTGGTCGCTTTTAATCAATTTCGTCGCCTCAATCAAGATCTGTTCGGCTCTGGCAAAATGCTTCAGTTCAAGCGCTCTCTCGAATAAAGCATCCGTAACACGGTAGACTTCTTCTTGGCTTGGTGCTGACTTGAGGAAATATCTCAAGAATTGAGAGACAGCACCACGGAATTGTTTGGTCTGTATTTCGGCAATTATAAAAGATCCGATAGCGTGATTAGGTGTTTTTCCACGGGTAGCCTCAATGCGCCAGAATAGTTGCTTGGTCAAATCAAACATGTCGAAACGGCAGGTCAAATTGCAAGTTTCTACTAGGACTGGTCTCATTTTGTTTGAAAGTGGCCCTGGCCTCTCCTTAAACTCCGTAAGGCACAAAGCAGAAGCTTTTCGCAGCTTAGAAAGATAGTTATCGAGGCCAGCCTCATTGTCCTGACTCTTTAATAGAGATCCAATGATGATATGTGGCTCGAATCGCTTGAACTCAGACTCAGAAAGCGTAGTAGATTTTAGAACAATATCAAGAATTTTCTCCATTTTGTCCACCATAGAGTTTGTTCGACAGGCCGTAGATAGTACAATTGCTGCTTCCAAGAGACATGTTTGCATGCCCCTAGATCCTACATCCAAACCTTCCTCGAATGCCTCTGAGAATCGGCGCAATGCGGAACCTATGGCAGCTGGGTCCTTTCCTTCTCCAAGAATCTGATGTATGTCATTTGCCAGGCGCTGCTGACGATCTTCATCAATATATTCAGGCTTTTGTGTAGAATCATTTTTTTTCGGCGAGGGCAGTCTCTCGATCCGTGGCGGTTTGAACGGAATTGAAGGTGGTATCGAAGCTACCGGCTCTGTAGTCTCGCCAGCCGTTTTGTCCCTGACCACAACAACCTCGGAACTTTGGGCATCGCTCGAGGCGGTGCTGCCAGCCTGCCAAAATCTATCATCCTTATATCTCAAAACCTGCCCCTCAAACGTTTCGGCCAAATGTGCACTCGATTCGTGGTAATGCCTTGAGGATTTAAGTTTCTTGGCATTGTCGTGTACCAGTTTTGCTCCGTGTATTCGTCGTCGACGGTCCTCTGTTAGCATACCAGTACTGAATGCGACTGTGCAGGATGTTCCAAGGGCGATGTTGCGAAGTGCTCGCAATGCACCTTTAGAAGGCACAGGCAAGGCGGATGGCATTTCAGTGGTAACAAAGCCATTGCATCTCTCATTCAGAAAAAAAAAGTTGCGGGTGAAGTGCCCGGTGCACTTAGGTTTTGCGCAGATGGTCCGATCTGGATTGAAGTGTTGGTCCCAGCAATCTACAAACCCAGAACTTTTCGATCGCGAGTGCTTAGTCATCAACCCCGCGGCGACTCGCTCTGCTCCCGGTGAGCTTTGGGTGGAAAAAATAGTGATACATTTGTCAAATCGAACTACCAACTTCTTAACAAATCACGAATCTCATCTATCTGCGCATCATCAACCTTGATAGTTTACCTAACACCTACCTACCTACTTATATCCTCGCAAAAGAGGGGAATCGATGTAGAATTAGTGTCTTCATTATCATAGATATAGTTACAGTACTTACACCTATTTTTCCAAATTAATCCCTTCCTACTTTCTGCTAATATGAACCTCCAATATCCCATACGATGCTCCTCTCACAAGCCCAATGATATTTCTATTCTCATCATACAAATCTCCATTTCCAGTGATACCTAACTGCAGTCTGCGATTTACGCCTACTATATGGATTTCCCCTTTATACGTCTTCGTTGGTAGATCTCCGAGTATGTCAAAACATCAGCACCTAAGTTTACTTCCTCTGAGACCCTTGGTTCAATATATGTTCCGAAAATGAATTCTACATCTAACAGTTCATTTCCTTAGTATGTTGTCGATTCAGGCTCTGAAATATGGGGGAAAGTCTCACTCCAGGAACAGATAGAAAGATAGGAAGACACTGTATCCAACAGAATAGCCCCTGTCACTTGACCAGTAGAATAAATCTATCTTTTGTTGCAACTCTGATATTTGACATGATCA
The DNA here is from genome assembly GCA_025389085.1 of Sclerotinia subarctica. Lineage (NCBI taxonomy): Eukaryota > Fungi > Ascomycota > Leotiomycetes > Helotiales > Sclerotiniaceae > Sclerotinia > Sclerotinia subarctica. Next base: position 3,286,901 of record QRFI01000004.1, on the reverse strand, counting down.
TATTCCAATATTAAACAAGCTATAAACAAAATCATGTATCAGATATGCAACCAAAGGTCAAACTTGGCAGACAGCTCTAAACATTTTGTTGCACGTCAGCTCTTCCGATCTAAGAATTTCAACATCAGATGAAACCCAAGAAACCCTCGAAAGCGGGCGATAAAAACAAGCCAGCCACAGAACCCAACCAATAAAGTAACTCAAGTCATTCGACAACTAGATAGCTCAACATACATCTCTTGTTGCACATTTAAAAACCAGTCTGATATCGATACCACTCTACTGATACTGACTGACAAGATCAAACCAAATCATGACAAAGATACCTACCTACCTAGCAAGATAGGTGAATTACCAAGAGAAAACGGGAGTTTGAGAACCGGCCAATAGGATTGTTTGGGTCACTTGACATATCATATAGATCTTTTGTTGCACATCTCATGAATCGATCTTACTGGAGAAGAAGCAGTTCGTAGATTGTAGTTGCAATCGATCTTACTCCACAAGACCGACTCGCCTTCTGATTTGTAGTGAAGTGACAATGACACACCCCTCCCCACTTTAATTGTAAAAAATCGTGGCCTCTGAAATGGAGCTACTGCTAGATGCCATATTAAGTCAAGTAATAAATTGCTCTGACCTATAATCCAACCGCCATGAGTATTTGAATAGATATGAAACTATAACAAATTAGGAAAATCGGTTAGAATCTATTTGTTGCTCACACAAAAATGACGAGTCAGCAACAGAGCATCAACAAATATCCAGAGTTGATTTGCCGACCATCTCGCACAACGATCTTGGTATTCATCTGTCTATATGAGGCATCTCAAAATCTGCTTTCAATGTTGACTTGCTGTATTTTTCACAAGTCAGAATCCACAGTTCTGCACTTTCTTACGTGTGATCTTAGGATTTAGCTTTGTAACAAGATTTGTAAGCCACCACAAAGATTATGGATCCATAGTCCAATAACCTCTCACCTCCCACCTCTCACCTGGTAAACCACCGGGAGATCTCGGTGACCGAGCAAGAGCTCATCCTCGAGGCTGGCATGAAGCGAAACGGTAGTACTGATAAGGCTGAGGTGGGACTGCGCTCCTGCGTGTGGTATTGTTGGCACACCTCTAGCTTGCATATGACACTTTGAGGCTCAGAAAAGCATTGAAAACGTCCGTATGGTAAGGCTAGGAGACTCCATCACGATGGTACTTTATCCCACGCGAATATAACCAGTCAAAAGAGATGAGATTGAGAATGAAGAAACGCATCTCGTGAGAGCTAATTGGTTAACGTACGAAGGTACTTGGGGGCTGGTGATTGTGTTGCGTGATAAGGTAGTGAAAACATCATTAGATTCTATTTATCCTAGGTTTAAGGATGATGTTTTGCATTGAATGCAGTAGTTGGGTGGTATTTGCTAACTTTAGCATGTACATCAGGCTATTCGATTAGATTGTGGACGACATAGAATTGGAAACTGGTTACTAGATGGATATATCTATAAATATTGTACATGAAGTTGTTTAAAAGGGGATGTATCACGTCGCGTCAAGCCTGTCGATACTTTCGCTATACGAAAGAGTCCGAAAACTTCCCGCTCTAGAGTAAAATTCATACAATCGTCCACGGCAAGGAGATTGCGTACAGTGTGTTCGCCGAATGTTCGGCATAATAGTTCGATAGTCAAGGGCCTCAAAAACATGCAAATAACTGTATATCTACGATCGGGAATTCGCAAAATGCCATTATGCTATGTCATCATACCGGAGAAGGTATATCTTTTGTGTAGAGTTGTATACTTGCAAAACTCAAAACATTTCGGGCAAATATGCGTCAAACAGCTAGAAATTATTACCTGTTCGCATGTCTCATCATACAAAAATTTCACCGATGCCAATCCATCTTTCTTCATAATTTCGGTAGCACCAACTGACAGCGCCTTCACACGTGACATTAACCTTGAAATGCAGTCAGCTTACTTCCCCGCCCACGAGAGGGCAACCGATGATTTATCGTATACTTTATGTTTCCCATATGGCAATCGGCGTTGATCACTGAACTTTAAATAGCTCCACCAAGGTTGAGGGCGGCATATTTGAAGCAGACAATTTTGTTACAAGAGGCAGGTAAAAAAACAATTATCGGTGATCATTTTGTCCGGTTCGACTTGTCATTTTTGTCTTTTCCTGAAGAGCATGAGCTGCAGTTTATCAATATTGGCAAACAGGAGTGCAATATGATCGAGTGCTGGTGAAAGTGTGTTACTATGTGCAAGAAAAAGTCAGCGTTGCAGTGCTAAACGTCAGGGTATGTATCAAACTGTTGATTTTATAATTCTACCATTCGCTGCTGAACGAACTGAGTTTCTTGGTAGAAAAGGGGTGTGGAAGCAACAATGAGAGAAGTGCCACGATTCGGCTTATATATCTCGCCGACTCCGGCGGAACAATTACTTAAAATGTAAGGGCTCAGATAATGGGAACGGTGGACTTCTTCTCGAAAGCCAAGAATTGGAAGACATGCCGGTAGTTCAAATGACAAAGCCAGTGCGAAGTTAGTTAGTTGTCACTCATTAATCGGCTCCGACAGCGAAATAACCAAAGGCGACTTACTTGACACGCGCCCTTGCCATCTGGTAACCTTGACGCTTGAGCATCATGCTGTAAGGCTGAAGCGCGACACTCTCTTCCAGCAAGCCCTCGTTCATTTCCCACGAGTACTTGGTACATTATTCCCAAGCTTATAAGTGATGTGACATGGTGCATTTGTGTACGGAGGACATGATGGATTCAAAGCTCGGGACCCTGGTTGGAAGGAGAGGAATTCCGGAGTGTCGGATTCAGAAAGTGTTAGCGAAAGGCCGAGTGAGATTGCTGAAGGAGCTTGTACGGTGTTGTGTATATGGAGTCGGTAGGTATGTATTGATATGAAGTGATGCTTCGTGGTCAGTACGTGGATAAATAAAAAAAGAAAAACGAATATACCACAGCCTGCTACAGTCTGCTACAGTCTACTACAGTCTACTACAGTCTCCCAGTCTACTACAGTCTCCCAGTCGACTACAGTCTGTTACAGTCTACAAAGTATCTAACCATCATCTCGTATCCCGCAACAGCCTTCAATTCTGGGGTGGTAGCACGGGATGAGTTTCTTGATGACAGAGATGATTACTAATCGGTCATTAGCATGAAATCCCCGATGAAAGAAAACGAATCATTGCGTCAACTCTAATTAAGTCCGACTCTGATGTCTTCGTCTTTATGAAACCCTGGTGATAACCGCTTTCCATAATGGGCCCGCAACAAAGCCGGAAAGGTCGGAGAAAGGAAGGTGGGAATTAGTAAAAGATATGTAAGCAGATTAAATGATTAACTCGATTACGTTCCAATGTGATGAGGCAAAGAAATTAGTTCAGGTTGGAAAAATGAACCATAAATACTCCCTTGGAAGTAACCATCTTATTAAGTTCCTTACTCATCATTTTCATCCTTCAATCTAAAGAGATAAAGTCGATATTCACCATTCACGTCCGGTGCGATAACACATCCATATATAAAATATATGGATGACCGGAAAATACCTATATCTCATACCCAAAGAGGAAAACAACCATAGTCACGTGTTTTTCTTTTTCTTTTTCTATTTTCCCCGGAAGTGCGCAGTTGAGTAGCACCCTCTCACCACTAGGTAGCAGTACACTCAGCTTGAATTCACGAGGGAATCCTCTGTATAAGCAAGCAAGCCAGCCTCCTCCCATCCAGCCGACCCGGGTAACGGTGAAATCATACAATCGACACGGAGAACCATCCAACCCAGCCTTTTTCAATTTTACTCAATCATTTCCGTGGTACCGATTTACTACGGTTTACCAACTTCCTACTTCCTACTTCCTACATACCTTACCTGACATTACATTACATGCATACATGTATCCGTCCGACCATTACTACTTATTCTTGATCTTCCCTCAACCCTAGTCATCATCAAAGGTCGGTCACGTCAACCTTCTGATAAATCTATTTGTCAAGCAAATCAAAACTCAGCAAAAGTCCGAGAATCATCAACCCCTCAGCTACTAAAAAGTTCCAAAAGCAATATCCACTACCTATCTGGGAACGCTTTTGATAACTTTCCAAATATGCAATCAATTGCGCCCGCGCCTGTAGCACAGATGCAAAATCAAGTTCGTATTTCCCTTTCCATCATGTTTCCTTTACCCATTGTCATTCCCTCACATCTACTACTTAACCTATAACTCCGGTGGTGGGCATGACAATTTGACCTAGCTCACTTGTCATACCCCTCCATTCAATTCCTTTCAACTTTCAATTCCGAAAAAGTCTCGAGCTTTTCTCACTCGCGTGTTCGCAACCCTAATACAACCTCCAAAAAGTTATTGCATCTTAAAGCTGACTCAGTCGCGCAGGAAATGAGTGCAGATAATGGTATGATATCCCCTCCCTTTCTTTGATAACCAAGCACAACAACGGTTTCTTGTCCCCCATCCCAGTATAGGTATATGCGGCTATACGAGTCGAGTAAACAAAATTACCTTCTTATAATTTTGCGCCGCAATCTATATTTCCCTTCCACTCCATCGCACTCCACATGCTTATGTTGCTTTCTGCTGACGCGCCTTACTTCCTCCAGACTTAAGAGCTCAGCTCTTAAACCTGACCTCGCAGTCCCAGCATCATAATACCCAGACACATGGCTACAATCACGACGTGCAAGCTTCGAGCAGCGCTTCACCTCACGACCACAATATAGATCCTGCCATCGGTGGACAAATGATGTCGGAAAGCGGAGGAGATGATGCAGATGGTAGAAAGGGTGGAAAGCGCGAGCTTTCTCAATCGAAGCGCGCTGCTCAGAATCGCGCAGCCCAGGTTCGTAATTTTAACTCATCGTGATTTTTTCTGGTCGGCGCATCATTCGTGAAGTTGTTATGATGCGAAGTATCGCTCGTTTAAAAAAAAGTTAACGTCGGGTTGAGATTTATGGTTCTCTTGCTTTGTCAATTCTCATGTCATCCGAAAAATTCCCTCCAACGCATTACCCAAGCTTACATAATCTATCACACAGAGAGCCTTCCGTCAACGTAAAGAAGGATATATCAAGAAGCTTGAAGAGCAAGTTCGTGATTTTCATGCACTGGAGGATAATTACAAGGCAATTCATGCCGAGAATTACTCTCTGCGCGAGTACATTATCCGACTACAATCTCGACTCATTGAATCCCAAGGGGAATTTCCACAACCACCACCAAACATTAACTTAAGCCATACATCAACGCACCCTCATCCCCAACCACCTCAACAGAGGCAAATGGAGCCATTAGAGCACATGCATCGACACGAACCACCCATCGCCCCAATGGCCCCAATGGGTGCACTTCAACCTTCTGCCGCCAGAACTTTAGCAGCAGCCAGTCTTAAGCACCCTGGTGAAGAGCAGCAGGGTCAGCAACAACAACAATCATATCCTCCTCACCAAGAAAACAAACGCTTCAAGGACGACGACACTAATGATGAGAATCTCATTCGGTCACAATTGGGCGGTGGACAATTGCCCCATGACGGTCTACCAACTTCCATGACCATGTAACATCTTGCACCCAGGATCTAACTTATTCTTCTTCTGCTTTTTTTCGGCGTTGATAAAGACGGAGGCTATCTGGGATGGTTCACTACGAAAGGGCACATGGGTGGAGTTCCTACTTATATAAAAAGTGGTACCTCACCTTTCACGGGTGTTTTATTCAATCAATATTTTGGCTTTGCTTTTGCCATTTTCCCCGTCATGGCGTTTACCCTTTCTTCTTCCTTATTTCCCTCTTCACTTCTATCACGTGTGTTTATTCAATGTGGTTACCATATGAAGGAGTGTGTTTCGTCCAAGGTGGATTGCGCATGCTGCGGGAACTTCGGACGTGTGCGTAAAAGCGGAGCAAAAGTGAGTCGTTCCGAGTAATCAAATATCAGTTAACTTTTCGGCTTTTGTGATGAAATGGATGGGATACGATAGGCGGATGGATGGATGGATGGATGGATGGAAAGTCCGGCATGAATGGATAGATGGATGGATGGATGGATGAGATGAGATGAGATGTGGGTATGTCCAATTAACTAAGCCACCACTTGCTGGTCTTATGTGATGGTAAAAGGCAAAATGAAAAATTCAAAGTTTTCACTCAAAACTCAATTTTGAACCATTCAAAAGCATGATTTTGTCTTATTCATATATTGTATTTCTTCGATTATAGAACTCTCTGTGCTTTTTATTTCTCCCTTCCTGTAATATGATATTTCTTCCCATCACATACATGTAATGTAAAAAGAAGATGAAAGATATCCATCTATCCATCAACTCGTGACTCCTATCTATTATAAGAAGCCAGAATGACTGAATGACTGAATGACTGACTAACTGACCGAACAAGTCGGTGACAACTACTGATATCTATCAACCGAGAGATTTTTCATTGAAAATTAACAAAAACGCCTAAATTAGCCAAACCGGATTCCCCAACCAACCAACCTAAGTGTCTCTCTAGTCTTATCGCATCGAATCGCATCGCATCTCATCTTATATCATATCATGTCATACCATATCATATCATATCATGTCATAGGTAGGTAGGTCAGGTAGCTAGCTAGCTACATGATATGATATCCTTTCATCTTAGCGCGATGATTACAGTACAGGACGTACGGTACTCCGTAGACTTTATCACGAATACGCATTTCCGAGATCGTGTTCCTGCAGATGTATTAGTGAATTTTGTCGCATATTACATATTACATATTCCTGCTCTCCACTCGAGGCTCAGACACTCTCCACCTTGCCCACTTCTCGTCTTTTTCACCGGCAGCCAATAGAAGGGGGAGAGAGGGAAAGAAGGGGAAAAGGAAAGATAGGAAAAAAGAAAGAAAGGAAACCAGGAAAAAAAAAAAACCTAAAACAAGACATACCTTAATATACTCCCCACCCTTCTCAGCATACTCCTCCCTCGTAATCTTGGCCTCCCTCCACCGATCTCCACAACTCCACTTCGCGGCCCCCCTCCACGCATCCAACAATGGATCTTTCGCCCTCCTAATCTTCACTTCCGTGCCCGCTTCCAAATGTCCCCTTAATCCCTCTCTCAATCTCTCGTCAAAATTTTGCCAGAGTGTATTTCCGCCGGTCAAAAAGATATCTTTAAGGAAGTCCTGTTGTTTCATTCCTGATCCCGAGATCCGCTGCGTGAGTATGTCAGCTGCGATCTCGATGATGCCCGCTTGATCTAAACCGGCGATATTGGGCTGAAAAATTACTTCTGGGACGCGGATTCGCTCGACGTTTAGATGGAGTTGGTGGGCTTCTGCTGTGCTAGCCGGGTTGAAAGGACGGGGCCCACGGAGGAAAGCATGGATGAGTGATTTTGTCCAATCAGTTTGCGCATCTAGTGTGTGCTGATCCGTGAATTCCGGATCGTATTTCAGGAGGTCTGCTTCGAGGGTTTTAAGCATGACGCTTGGATCTTCTTCTTCCTCTTCATCACTGCCACCATCCCCGGTTTGAATGGTGCGATACACGCCCCAATCATCATCGTTTTGACCGAAATCATCATCATCACCTCCGCGACGGCGTTTTTTGGTCGGATTATCGGATGCGAGGTGAGCGATGCTTTTCATGCGGATTTGACTCGCGAGACTCTTTCTATTTCCGAGATCCGCTCTGAGACGCTCCCTGTCTTTGATTTTTTGAAGCATGATTGCCCGAGCTTCCCGACGCTCCTGGAGCCAGCCTTCGAGATCATTTTCTCGCTTTTCGTCGTCTATGCGTTGTTCTTCGGCGACGCGGGCTTTTTCTGCCTGCTTTTCCGCTTTAGCACGGGCGCGGGCTTCGTTGTTAGATTTCATGAGACGTTGGTGACGCTTTTGTTTGAGACCTGCTTCATCCAGTTGGTCGTCCGGGATTTCAAGCATAGAGTAGTCAGGTTCTTCGATCTCTTCTTCAATTTCAGGCCCACCAATATCCTTAGTCCTGGCTTTGCGGATACTTTTGTCGAGTTCTTTGATGGTTCTCTCCAGAGCAGCCTCGTCTTTCAACTCTTCGGCGTCAAGTAATCTCTTAATTTCCTTCTTCGTTTGATCCACTAATCTGCCTTGCAAATGTCTATAGTAGTCCAATTCCTGTTCCTTGCGAATTAATCTCTCTAATCGCATTTTGGCAGCTTGTTCTTGTAGTCTTCGTCCACTCTCTTTTCTCTTCTCTGCAATTTTTGCCAACTCTTCTTCACTTTTTTGCACCTCAATTACCACTGTATAAGGGTATTGAATTACATGGTCTCTATCTTCCAGCCCTGTCCAGTCGAGATATTTGCTTACTTCCTGATCATAATCCCGTGATAAATAGCAATGATCTTGTACCATATATTCCATTTGAGTAGCGGCTAGCTTCCCCGGAAAACTAGGATATTTGAGCCTGATGAGCTTCAAGAGGTACTCGGCACTTTGTGATGCACCCCAGTTTAATCTTGTTGCTTGGGTCAGTATAGCTTTCGAGTTGTAGACCGGAATGAGATGTGTAGAACTGTGAGAAGAGGATACAACAAGACCTGTCTTGCCACCATTGTAGTCGTAAGAAAATAGAGAATCGATTCCGTAGGCCAAAGATGGTGCTCCATAACATTCGAATATGATCTCCGTCATAGCTATTCCATACCATTAGCAAAATCCCTCAATTCCTGGGAAATATCATACATTTCCTTGAATATGGTAAGTTTGCGACAGCTTCTGTCATGACAATCGGCATATCCACTCGCCCTTCTGAATCAACCCCTAATTTGAGGAAGATACAATCCAATACCTGCTCCATAACATCCCAATTGCTCACAATTCCACTTCCTGCTTCAAAGGCATTTCTCATATGGCCCTTAGCTGTAGTATCTGCGTATACATCGGCGCCAACAAACGAATATGTTTTGCCTAACTTTCTGTCCCTGTATTTCGAGAAAAGCGGTAGAACATCGAGACGTGGTGAGTCCTCAAAAGACCAGCCAGCTCGAGTCACCGATGAGCCTGCAACGAGAAATGTTAGTATCCGCGAGTTGTATTGTCCCAGCCATAATGCGCGGCGCATAATTACCATTGTCAATTACTATCGCAGCTTGATCAGCCCCCCTCGACTTCGCCTTTTGATACCCATCTGGCTGTGGCTCAACATATTTGTCGAAGTGAAGATCCTTAGCAGGATAAAGTATAGGTGGAGGCAATGAGTTCTGTTGCTCTGATGCAGGCGCATCAATGTCCATGGCTGAGGGTGACATCTTCCTGGAAAGGGACTTGTTGATTCAAGTTGTGGTTTAGATCATTGTTCGTATGTTTTTGCGACGGTAAATAATTAGGAAAATAGTATATGAGCTAATTGTGAGCACTTGACTTGTAATTATTCTTCTTTATGATGTTGCCGCTTCACAAGGCTGGATTTTTGTAACGAGGCTGAAGTACATGTAAAAGATATCAATTACATTACATGCACATGTGGAGAATCACGATTACTTTATCTATAGCGCCAAATTTCGTCGAATATCTATCTCCCAGAGTCATGAAATATATCCTAATAAATCATTAAATCAATAACCACATTGGATTCAACCTCCACCACAGAACGCCTGCTCCCTTCCCGCGAAAGTTCTCATCAGCACTTTCACGATGGCTCCTTGAGACTGTCGGTAGCTTTCAATAAATTAGCTTAAGTATTTTGATAGGAGGAACTGGTTACCTTCTAAATGGAAGAGAACATTGGATTGATAGTTCTTGAACATATCTGCAACTAAAACAACGTTTGTGTTCGCGATATTGATCTCCTAATATGCGTTCAGCTGAAAGTATCCAAACACAGGAGACCGATAGACAACTCATACCTGCAGATTCTTGTTTAGTAGCATAATTGCTTCATTGAGTTTCTCCTGCGCGTGAGTTAGTATGTTACCATTTTGGGCGTCCTGAAAAATACTTACTACGTTGGTGATGATTCGTGATAGTAGCAAATTTTGCTGATGCTCATGAGGGTTTTCCTATAATATGGTCATTATTTTGTGTAGAAGACCGACATACTGAGACCTTACCATATTCTCTATCTTCTTTGTCCGATATGATTTCTGAAGTGTGATGTTTGACGAGGTCAATCTTTTGATAGATAGGAATGGAGTAAATATCTCTATGAATTTCATGTGAAGCGTGATTGGTCGGCTGTTGTGAAGCTTGAAGCTCAGTGACCAAGGCGGAAGGAAGTACGAACTCAATCCAACTTCAAAGAAATAACAAGAACAACCACCAAAAGTCATCAATCATGGCACCAGCAACTCCAGAATCTGAAGCTCATCAAGCACTCATCGATCAACTTGATGTCCATTCAATACGTAAACCATTTCGCAATCCACATTGGAGACCTAATCAACGTCGCAACAAGAATATCAAGACAATTCTTGGTGATGCAGTTCGAAAGGAAGCATCACTTATGCCGACACAAGACAACAGTGGTGCCGCAACACCTTTCTCTGAAGATAATACTACTTCAACGGATGGCGATATGACACCTGCACCTATGAGCGCGCCTACACTCCAGCCGAACCTTGCGCAGGCTTCCAAGAATCTGTCGAAATTGGTGTTGGAGAAGAATATGAGGACGAACGGCTATTCTAGTGCGCCTACTGCGACGTACACAAATATCGAATCGGCGCCATCATTAGCACATGCAAAGCATTATTGCGATATTACAGGGCTACCAGCACCATATACAGATCCTAAGACGAGGCTACGATATCACAATAAGGAAGTGTTTGGGGTTGTTAGATTTTTGGGTCAAGGAGTTGCAGAGCAGTATTTAGAGATACGAGGAGCGCATACTGTTTTGAAGTGAAAGACGATGGTAATTTACCACGTTGGTTCATTTGGAGAAAGTGTAATCATCGGCCAAGGTTTTACTCATACACACAATGACACACTTCACCTCCTCCAAGGATCGGTAGACGACGCGCAATCTGGATGGTAATCTTGCGAGACGGCTGTATATACAGGCAATAGAGTCGAGAGAGGAATAATACATGACACCAGAGGGAATTATGTGGAGATGAATACAATCAGCTTTTGATGGTTCTTAAGGGGGGCCAGGAAGGGTCAAAGAAGCACGAGGATATGTCTGACCGACAAAGTCAAGCTCATTCTACCCGCCAACCATCTTTCAATGGTTGGTTCAGGAATACGCTCCGGCTTAATCGCGATCATGGATGATATCTGCCTACTCTAGTAGAGATGACGGGGTACCGAGAACATATAGATAATGAAACTCAGTCACCAGGACAAATTGTCCCGGTTCGTCGTGGCAATGATAATACTTTACCTAATGCAAGCTTAAGATGAAAACCCAAGAGGCAGCAGTAGAGTCGTTTCTTTTGCATACCAGTTTGAATCATACTGGGAGGTAAATTGACCTCAGTATCACCTCATGTTTTCACTTGAGATTACTGGTTGATTCGTTCTTGTGAATCTCGAATTATACAATCAATTGATAGAAGTGGTGTAAAAATGTCTGACAACATAGGACAGCCATCGAGTAAAATTTATATTTAAGCTTTTGTGGTCCGCATATGACGCTAATTTCATTCCCGAGCACGGACGTGCCCAAGCCTCGTTCTTTCAATAAACTCCAAAAAAGAGCATTAAGGACAGCTCTTCTTACTTCCTGTCACCAGTTGTTGAAGTACTACGAGAAGGTATTTTAAAAGCACCCTAATATATTCGCAAACTCTTGATTGCCGCTTCGCAAGCTATTCAAAATGCCGTCTATGTGGTTATCAGACTCCCAGAGTAAGTGCTGAATTCCAAACAAACTAATGGCTGCGGACTACTTTGCGCCGGGTGGAATTAGTCTTGTTCAGAACATGCTACGCTATTTGACGGGATGTATGCTAATAGCTTTCGTGTATAGAAATTGGGGTAGCCTTCTGTTCGGGTGGTAGGTACAATGCCGTGGTTTGTGCTTCGAATTGAGCATAGCTAATAAGGTCTTGAAAGGCGGGTTCTTCCTGATCGGTGGTGTCATGATGTTTTTTGATAGAGCTATGTATGCTATTTGACCTCTGCAGCAAAATTCAAGGAAAGTGACGCTAATAAGCTTTCAGGCTCGCGATGGGAAATGTGCGTGCCTAGGTGTCCTCCGAAGCTGGAAAGGGAGTTTCCAAGCTTACAGTATATCGATGTAGATTCTCTTCTTAATCGGGTTAACCATTATAATCGGACCTCAAAAGACGATGATGTTTTTCGCGCGGAAACAAAAGCTTAAAGGGACCGGGGCTTTCTTTGCTGGCCTTGCACTCATTCTCATGAGGTGGCCCTTTACAGGATTTCTGGTGGAATTATATGGCATATTTATCTTGTTTGGCGATTTCCTGGGGACTATAGCTGGATTCGCGAGAAACATACCGATTATTGGCCCATATATTGGAGCTATGGTGGATAGGAGCGGGGTTGCAATGAGAGGGGCGGAGTTGCCTGTTTGAAGAAAAGATGCAGAAAGATACCCACGAAATCTTATAAGAGCTATGAAGGAGCATGTAACATGTTTACGACATTATGGGATGAGTTAATGGGCTAAATTCTGACGCTACTACGAAGGTTTAGATTGTATATGAAGAGGGAGCATAGGAATGGCATACATTCAGGCTTCCATTAAGGTATATACTAGACGGCGGTTTGTAAAGTAGAGCACATGCTCCTTTATAATTAACAACCAAACGTGAAGAGATATTGGAGACCGCCAAAAATATGTATTTGTACCATTGAAGTATTAAGACGTTGCCTTAAGCCACGTTGACACCAATATTCCCAACCTCGAACTGCAATTTACATTCTCCAATCGAAACGTTGCCTGCGGGAATGCTATCAAAAAAGGACGGAAACGCCATAGCCAACAAATATATCCATTTACATAGCCACGCAGCATGAATTCTGCTTCTTTGCTTGTGCTATTTACGAATTAGTAAATGCTCTCTCGTCGACTCTCCCCCACAAACTCACTATAAAACATCTTGCTCTGCGCACTCAAGCCATCACTCTTTGCCACCAAGGTATCAATCTTCTCGCCTCTCTCTAAAACACTCTCAATAGTCTTGTGCAACACAATCTTCGTTTCATCCAATTCCTTCTGGATCTTCATGATACTATCTGCCTGTTGTGGGTCTTGATATTTCACAATGTAGTCGTTTAATTCAGGGAATGAAATGGTGGGGTTTGAATTCGCCCATTCTGATCGTGGGTGTGCGTTTAAGAACTCGTCGACGACTTTGGAGAGAAGTTGATGGGCGACAAGGGCTGGATATTCGTGGTCTGAAATTATGATGCCGCAGACACCTTCGGTGCGTCCATAGGCATGGAATGTATTGCCTTGTAATTGTTAGTTTCGGAGTGTCGTCAGATTGGGAAGAGGTGCTATTTACTATCTTGTTCAATATCTTGCCTTTGGCCAGGCTTTGTTCGTTCAGCGACTGTCTTACTGAAAACCGTCATGAATTCGCCATAACTGTGCATTAATTCTATTAGCCAAACTCCCCCAATGAAGATCATATAGTTAATCTAACCTCGCTCTTGTGAATCGACCATATGCGCTCAACTCTTTCACGCAACAAAGCTCGTGTGATGGCGTCTCCGAGTTCTTGATTATCTGATAGCGGTCAGCCTGATAACATCGTCATAGTTGGATCTGCGAACGAACTCCAATGTAATGCAACTTCATCTTTGCGGTTTTTGTTGATTGTAAAGGTCCCTGGAGTCTCGATGACAAGAATAGGCGTAGATTTGGAAGGATGTGGCTTTGCTTTGTCCTTGATGTTGAAACTTGGGCTGGGTTGTACAATTCTGGTCAGGGTTGTACAATCACATGGGGGGTTTATGACGCCGGAAGTTCTTATGCCCGAGTTGCCCCACTGATTACTCCCCGCCGCGAGAGTCAGCTAGCTTTATTTGCATTCTGTGACAACTAAAACCAATCCACGGTCAAGACAAGATTTCTGGAGAAGTTGACAAAGATTTATCGAAAATCATGTCTCCTTCAACGCTGGATTCAGCTGAGGTACAATGGCAAGCCCAACTTGCTGCTATGAAAAATGCCTTAGCGGAGTTGAATTTGCCCCCGAAATCGACAAACGGTGAATCTAAATCATATGATATCGACGTCGATTTTGACGATGATGAGGAATTTACCTCTGGGAATAGTGGGGATGACGTTTGGGACTTCATTAGTGATGAAGATGACGATTTATCCAGCAGCGATATCAACGATGACTTTCCTAGTCTCTCGGATTCCGCTGGCGCAGGCAGCTATGGACCTCAATGGTTGAAGAGCAAATGTATGGATATTGCTCAGAGGAAGCAGGGACTTTCAGGGAACGACTTCCAGGAACAGATTATGGCAATCTTGGCTTCTGATAGTGGAGAAGAGGAGCTTCAGTCTACTTTAATCGACATGATTGGCTTTGATGATATTGACTTTGCTATTGAAGTTATTTCTCACCGGAAGGATATCATTGCTGCCTCACGTTCTGTTGGGACAAGAGATGATGGCATTTTTACTGGAAAGTTACAGACTAGAAAGGAACGAGAAGCCGCGTTAAGGCAAAGGGATTATGAGCATAAGCATGCCGCGTTAGGACCCGCCCTTAATCGAGATGAAGAGAGGTATCCTCATGTGTATAAAACGCATCATGCAGGTAACATCCTGGACTCGAGAGGGAAGAAGTATGCTTTGCCAATGGGCAGTGAGAGAACAGAACACGAAAGATATTCAGAGTATACTGTTCCTGCTGGGAAGGTTGGAACGCTGGGTGCAGGTCGAAGGCTAGTCGAGATATCTGAAATGGACGGCCTCTGCAAGAAAACCTTCAGGGGCTATAAGACTCTCAACCGAATGCAAAGCTTGGTCTATCCAGTGGCGTATAAGACCAGCGAGAACATGCTGATTTGTGCTCCCACTGGTGCTGGTAAAACCGATGCAGCAATGCTCACGATACTTCACGCTATTGGAGAAAATGTTTCACCACATCCATCAGAGAACACTGATTCCTCCGACTTTGTGGTCAGTTTCGAGGACTTCAAGATTGTTTATGTTGCCCCAATGAAAGCCCTAGCAGCCGAAATCACACAAAAGCTAGGTAGTCGTCTAGCTTGGCTGGGTATACAAGTTCGCGAATTTACTGGTGATATGCATCTTACTAAGAAGGAAATTGTTCAAACGCAAATCATTGTCACAACCCCTGAAAAATGGGACGTAGTCACTCGAAAAGGCACTGGTGATACAGAATTAGTTCAGAAGGTCCGACTTCTGATTATTGATGAAGTCCATATGCTCCATGATGACAGAGGTTCTGTCCTAGAATCTTTGGTTGCACGTACTGAACGTCAAGTTGAGAGCACACAATCTCTTATTCGCATTGTTGGGCTTTCTGCAACCCTTCCAAACTACATCGATGTAGCCGACTTTCTCAAAGTCAATCGCTATGCAGGTCTCTTTTACTTCGACGCTACCTTCAGACCTGTACCTCTTGAACAGCACTTCATTGGTGTCAAAGGAAAAGCCGGAACCCGACAATCTCGAGAAAACATCGATACAACTGCGTTCGAGAAGGTCCGAGATATGTTGGAACAAAACCATCAAGTCATGGTATTTGTTCATTCAAGAAAGGACACTTTTAATACCGCTAAGATGTTGTATGAAAAGGCTATAGAGCAAGTTTGCATAGATTTGTTTGATCCTTCTAACCATCCTCAATATGAAGCGGCTGTGAAGGATATGAAGAGCTCACGAGGTCGCGAACTTCGGGAGCTACTACCAAAAGGTATCGGTATCCATCATGCTGGTATGGCTCGTTCCGACAGAAATCTCATGGAGAGGTTATTTGGAAGTGGTGTTCTCAAAGTTCTTTGCTGTACTGCTACCTTGGCATGGGGTGTCAATTTGCCAGCTGCGGCAGTAGTCATCAAAGGTACACAGGTTTACAGTGCCCAAGATGGTAAATTCATTGACCTAGGCATATTGGACGTTCTTCAGATCTTTGGTCGTGCTGGTAGACCACAGTTTCAAGATACTGGTATAGGTATGATTTGTACAACAGCAGATAAGCTCGATCATTATCTACAAGCTGTGACATCGCAAGTTCCCATCGAATCTCGATTCTCGAAGCATCTTGTTGACAATCTAAATGCTGAGATTGGTTTGGGAACAGTCACATCAATTCCCGAAGCAGTTACATGGCTCGGATACTCCTATTTGTTCGTTCGAATGAAGAGAGATCCTTTGACTTATGGTATTGACTGGGCTGAGGCTCGCGAGGATCCGAACTTGGTACAACGTCGACGACAATTATGCATTCAAGCGGCAAAGACCCTTCAGCAAAGCCAGATGATTATCTTTAATGAAACGACCGAAGAGCTTAGAAGTAAGGATGTTGGGCGTATTGCCAGTCAATTTTATGTACTGCATACTAGTATTCAAATATTCAACACCATGATGCAACCTCAATCATCCGAAGCTGATGTCCTCACTATGATCGCTATGAGTGGAGAATTTGATCAGATTCAATCAAGAGATAGCGAGTCAAAGGAGCTCACCAGTTTAAGAGAGGACTATTCTCCTTGTCAAGTAAAGGGTGGAACTGACTCTTCACACGCTAAGACGAATATTCTCTTGCAATCATACATATCTCGAGCGAAGCTTGAGGATTTTGCTCTCGCCAATGACACGAACTATATTGCTCAGCAATCTGCTAGAATATGTCGTGCGTTATTCATGATTGCACTTAATCGTCGTTGGGGCCACCAATGTCTCGTGCTTCTCTCACTATGCAAGTCTATTGAGAAGAGAATTTGGCCATTCCAACATCCTCTTCATCAATTCGAGCTAGCCCAGCCAATTCTAAAACAACTTGATGATAAAGAAAACCTTTCCATTGAAACTCTTAAAGAGATGGATGTAGCCGAAATCGGTGCCATGGTACACAATCCTGGTGCTGGAAAGACGATCTCAAGGATCCTTGACAATTTTCCTACGTTGAGAGTAGAAGCCGAGATTGCGCCTCTTAATAGAGATGTTTTGAGAATTCGTCTTTACATAACCCCTGAGTTCAAATGGAACGACCGCCATAATGGTACATCAGAAAGTTACTGGATCTGGGTTGAGAACTCAGAAACTTCTGAAATTTTTCATCATGAGTTTTTCATTCTTAATCGAAAGAAGTTATATGACGACCATGAACTCAATTTTACTATTCCATTATCAGATCCACTACCTACACAGATCTATGTGAGAGCAGTTTCTGATAGATGGTTGGGTGCAGAAACAGTGTATCCGATTTCTTTCCAACATTTAATCAGACCTGACACTGAGAGTGTTTATACTGATCTGTTAAATCTACAACCTCTGCCCATTACCGCTCTTAAGAACCCAGCTTTGGAAGAGATTTATGGCAAGCGTTTCCAGTTCTTCAACCCTATGCAAACTCAAATCTTCCACACTTTGTACCACACACCAGCGAACGTACTTCTCGGGTCACCAACCGGATCTGGTAAAACTATTGCTTGTGAGTTGGCCATGTGGTGGGCATTCCGAGAAAAGCCTGGCTCTAAGGTTGTCTACATCGCTCCCATGAAAGCACTTGTACGGGAACGAGTTAAGGATTGGGGAGCTCGATTGACTAAACAGATGGGCTTGAAATTGGTCGAATTAACTGGTGACAATACACCTGATACACGAACTATTCGAGATGCGGACATCATTATCACTACTCCAGAAAAGTGGGATGGTATTAGTCGTTCGTGGACCACTAGAGGTTATGTAAGGCAAGTCAGTCTGGTTATCATTGATGAAATCCATTTGCTTGGTGGAGATCGTGGTCCTATTTTGGAGATCATTGTTTCTCGTATGAATTATATTGCAACTCAAACCAATAACTCGGTCAGACTTATGGGTATGTCGACTGCATGCGCCAACGCTATGGACTTAGGGAATTGGCTTGGTGTCAAGGAAGGGTTGTTTAATTTCAGACATTCCGTTCGACCAGTTCCATTGGAGATTTTCATCGATGGTTTTCCAGAAGTTCGAGGCTTTTGTCCTCTAATGCAGTCTATGAATAGACCAACTTTCCTGGCTATCAAGACCCACAGTCCAGACAAACCAGTGATTGTCTTTGTTGCTTCTCGAAGACAGACACGTTTAACAGCCAAAGACTTGATTAATTTCTGCGGTATGGAAGATAATCCTCGTCGATTCGTTAAGATGTCTGAGGATGACCTTCAATTGAATCTTGCCCGGGTGAAAGATGATGCTTTGAAGGAGGCCTTGAGTTTTGGTATTGGTCTGCATCATGCCGGTCTGATTGAATCTGATCGTTCATTGGCCGAAGAATTATTTGCCAACAACAAGATTCAGATCCTTGTTGCAACCTCCACTTTAGCATGGGGTGTCAATCTTCCAGCTCATTTAGTTGTTGTGAAGGGTACTCAGTTCTTCGATGCTAAGATTGAAGGTTATAAGGATATGGACTTGACGGACGTTCTACAAATGTTAGGTCGTGCTGGACGTCCCCAATTCGATACTTCTGGAATTGCTCGTATTTTCACTCAAGATTCAAAGAAAGCATTCTACAAGCATTTCTTACATACAGGTTTTCCTGTAGAATCATCTCTCCATAACGTCCTAGACAACCATCTTGGAGCTGAAGTATCCGCGGAAACCATCACCACCAAACAAGACGCCCTGGACTATCTAACCTGGACATTCTTTTTCCGACGTCTTCACAAAAATCCTTCATATTATGGTCTCGAAATTTCAGCTGAAGAACATAACACTATTGCAGCTCAACAAATGGCCAATGACTATATGATCTCCATGGTTGACAAATCTCTAGAGGAGCTTGCCGAATCTAAATGTCTGGAAATCTATCCCAATGGTAACATCGATTCCACTCCTCTTGGAAAAATTATGTCCTACTACTACCTCTCTCATAAAACTATCCGTCACCTCGTCACTCATGCCAAACCTAACGCTTCATTCCGCGACGTACTTTCATGGATGTCTTCGGCAACTGAGTACGATGAGCTACCTGTTCGTCACAATGAAGACCTCATTAACATTGAACTCTCCAAGAATCTACCTCTACCAGCAGACGCAGCTCACTTCAATGGTCTTCCCATGTGGGATCCTCATGTGAAAGCATTCTTACTTTTGCAAGCACATATGAGTAGAATCGACTTACCCATCTCCGATTATGTGGGTGATCAAACGAGTGTATTAGATCAAGCTATCCGTATTATTCAAGCCAGCATCGATGTTCTCACCGAGCTAGGATATCTCTCAAGCGTGATGCAAATGATAACTCTACTCCAATGTATCAAATCCGCCCGTTGGCCAGAAGACCACGCTCTATCCATTTTCCCGGGTATACCCCCCGATTTCAAATCTGCCACAGGAAAAGAAAAACAAAGACAAGAAATTCCAACCACACTCCAACAATTCTCAGCGCTACCCCAAAACATCTACCAAGGTCTCAAACAAGCATTGCAGACTCCAAATAGAAATATACAAGCATTCGATAAAGCCGCAAATATGATACCGAACTTAAAAATTGAAGTTCAAAATGTTACGGCATTAAAAATGGATGTGGTAATTAAGAGACTCAACGGATTAGCAGACAAAGAAGCGAAAATGTACGCCCCTCGATTCCCCAAGAGCCAAAGCGAAGGCTACTTTGTAATCCTCTGCAAGAAAGGAAGCGACGAAGTCATCGCCATCAAAAGATTAGGATGGAGCGCACCTAAAGCCAAAGGTAAAAATAGCCAAGATGGAGAACCAAAACAAGCTAGCGGTATAATAGGTATAGGAGTTAAACCAACAGCAAAAGCAACGATTAAATTTCCCGGGGTGGGAGATGGCGAGGAGGGAAATGTGGAGGATGGGAGGGTGTTTGATGTGAGGGTTGTGAGTGATGGGTATAGGGGGTTTGTGGAGGGTGGAGTAGAGGTGGAATGGGGGGAAGGGGAAGGAGAAGGAGATGGGAAGGGGTTTGAAAGGAAAGGAAAGGAAAAGAAAGAAAAGCGGAGGAGAATGAAAGATAGAGGATAGATAATAATGATAGAACATAAAAGATGATGATTATGATAATGAGTATGACGGATGATTTATGAATGAATAAAAACAGACATCAATCATGAAAACATAGCATAGCATATCATATACTCTATAATAAATAGAAATATTGTGAGTACCATTACTATCACCATCATCATCATCGTCGAGCATCAAAACCGAAATACAACGACCAAAAAATTACAAGTGCAATAATCATAAACTAACTACCATCTAACCTGCTAACCTGCGAACGATCCATCGATCCATCTATCATGTAATCTAAGTGAGATGATTCATTTTTTCATCTATCATGCAAGCATATGCGCGTTTGTAGAATCCCCGACGCCCGCACAGTAAAGCTTGAATCAATACCCATCCATCATCTCATCTCATCTCTTTGTTTTTCTCTTCCGTCTAATCCCCAACCATCTAATGCGTACCATTAACACCATTTGCTTCAACCTCCACTTCATCACTAGACTCTTCATACCCGTCTTGATATTTGTGCCAGTTTGCCAATACATTTCCGATTTTTGGACTATTAGTTAGACGATAGACATCTTCAAAGTATTCCTTAGTCAACTCAAAAGGTCTAGCAGTAACGTTAGGAATATATTTCCCAATCAATTTGCTAGGATCGATAGTTGTCTTGTTAATTTTCTTAAGCAAGAAACTTCTGAATGGTTTGACACCACTTCTCAAGAATGTCGAGTGGAAAGGTACATCGATACCCTTAAGAGGGATCGTAGCGAAACCTCTTTGAAGATCGAGGGGTTTGGGCTTGGCTTCGGTTTGTTTGGCACATTCGCGGATGATTTCCACAAGATGGGCTTTGACATCATCGAGACTCAAAGTTTGCATGAGCTCTTGGATATCAATTCTTTGGGCTTTCAAGTAGTTGGTGACACCGGTAAGGGTATCAAGAGCTCGAAGATCACCAGCGCATACGTATTGCATGTTGGCAATGTTGTAGTTGACAATTTCCAATAACCAGCTAGTTTCTTCAGCAATGTTTGCAACGACATATTGAAGAGCTTCTTCGTTGAATGTCTTGGAAATTCTGCTAGGGTTGACAGCGCACATAGAGTAATTGGATCGTCCAGAAGCATCACGCTCGACAGCGACTTGCATGGTCAAACCTCTGTAGAAAACGACAGAGACTAAACTTTCAATTGGCATGACATCTGCCAAAGCAGCAAGAGCGGAGTATTCTCCAAGGGAGTGACCGGCAAAACTGCTGTCACGTTGGACAAGACCCTTGGAGCGCATATCTTCGAAACTTGCCTTCTCCATCAATGTCAAGGCAGGCTGTGTGAATTGAGTGGCGGAAAGAAGACCAGTTGGTGATCTGTAGGTATAAGATGTTGTGCGTTCGTCGACTTCTTTGAACATCTTCTCGGATTTAATAGAACCATCGGCACCAACAGTTTCGAAAGTCATAGACATATAGTTTTGACGGATTGCCTTACCACGAGGACCACCAAAGTGAATAGTGAGTTCCTTAGGGTTGTTTTTGACAATATTGGTGATGGCGAAACCTAATGTTGTTAGAAATGGCAATGAAAGAAATAGCTAGAGAAACTTACCATAGTTGTCCATGAAGTGCTTATCAGCACGGTCCCACACCTCCTTGGCAACAGGGCTGCTAGCATACAACTCCATACCCATACCTTGCTCTTGAGAACCTTGACCAGTGAAGACGTATGCTGTGACTGGTTGTTCGACCTCGGCCTCTCCAAGTAAGACCTTATCTTCAGTCTCTTTATTGCTAGCTTCAACCTTGATGATCTTGCGACCAGCAACCATACCGACATGCTGTAACTTGACCTCGATGTCATCGTTTGGAAGAACCATACCAGTCAATTGAGCATGGAAGCTGCGAACACGGCCAACATTGTTCTCTGCAGCCCAAGTCTCAACCAAGCTACGGACAGCTGCGCTAGAGTACATACCATGAGTGATAGTACCAGGCAAGTTTGCGTAGCTAGAGAAGACACGAGAAACGTGAATAGGATTATAATCACCCGAAACACGAGCGTAGGTCTCATTGGATGTTGGTGCTCTGATAGAGAGTGGAGTTTTACCATTGAGAGGGATGGGGTTCTCAAAATTGATGGGTTGTTCAATAGAAGATCCATGACGTTCAAGGTAATCAATGACAGGGTTACCGTGTGAAACGCCAGCCTCGTACTGAACACTAGCAACTTGAATAATCTCCTTGGTTGGAAGCTCCAACAGAACTTGGCCACTAGTCTCAACACTTGAGAAAACAGTCTTGTTCTTGAAGCGGACAAGACTTTCAAGACGGAAAGTCAAGGTTTGACCAAGTAACTCGTGACCTGGCTCGTCCAAGTTGAACCACTCCTTAGATCTCAAGACAGCGACGTCCTTCGAGGTAGCGAGATGAATTTGCATAGGTGTCTCAATTTTACGCTGGAAGGTGTTCTCAAAATCGGTGTATGCACCTCTGTACAAGAATTGTGAAGTAACCTCCATTACTGGACGTCCTTCTCTGGTGATGGTACCGCATACCTCGACCATTTTACCGGAATCTTGATTGAGAACAGCATTTATCTGAGCTGTAGTCTCAACTTCATCACCCTTCTTCAGTGGCTCGGCTCCAGGAATCATGCGGAACCCGTTAGAAAGATGCACAAGCTTGAGAAGATCACCGTCAATTGTTCTAGGGAAGATCGGCTTAGTGATGGCTTTCCATCCAACGACAATAGCGAAGTCCATAGGAGCGAAGACCTCCTTACCAGGTCGATCAACAAAAGCTTCCCCAGTGTTGCCAACAGCATGAACGAAGTCATTGATAGCTTCACTAGTGATGGTAGCCTTACCACCGTTGAAGATGCCAGTGACTGAGGCGTCGAGGTCAAGAGTCTCACCACCAAACCAGGCTCTCCAGTAAAATTCCTTGATACGGTCATTTCTATCATCCATGACTTCGCGTACTGGAGCGTAACCAGCCTCGGGGTGGTATGTGAACTTTAGTGGAAGGGATACCGGCTTCCCGACTGCAGTGGTTTCCTTGATCATGTTGACCGAGATCTCGTTCTTGCCAACCAGTTTCACATCAATAACAGTAAGGTAGTGGTTCGGTCTGGGTTGCTCCTTGACGGTGATTACAGTCTTTGAAGGATCATTAGGATGAGTGATCTCAACAAATAAGCCTTTCACAGGAGAAAAGATTCGCTTCATTGGATTTGTTTGGAATTTTTGTCCTTGGACAATTACCTCCGAAGTGAAGAGAGCATGTCTCCAAGATCTCTTGCGGCCTGCGAGCAATGAGAGCCAAGCCTCGAGAGATGGAAGAACAGCGGTGGGGGAGTTTGACAACCGGTAAGTGGTCTTCTCGGCATCCTCCGAAATTGTGAGACCTTCAACGTCGACCTCTTCCTCAGTCTCAATGAGCTTACCGCCGAAGTATTCAAGCACTGGGATGGAGCCTTCATCTCCACCATAGATATCTCGAGTCAAGTACTTGATGTGTGAGTTATGAACACCGTCAAGGATTTCCTTGATTGGCTCATCTACAACCTTTGAGTATTTGACAGCCATTGGTCCTTGCAAGATACAGGTTCTGCCGACATCTTGCCCGATGACAGCCTCGAGATCCTCGGATTGCCAAAGAGAATCCTTTTTGAAGAAAAATTCAAAGTTTTCATCAAGCGATGGCACAAAAGTAGTTGGCTTCTGACCTCTACGTTGGCAAAGCATGAGGAAGTGTTGCACATCTTGGGCATTGATAAGTTGTTTCTCAGACTCTGGGTAAGCAGCGAGGACCTTTTCCACTGTTGGGTATGGATCTTCCAAATCTGCGTAGCTTTGGAGCATGGACGGCTTTCCTTGACCAGTCGTGAAACGTTCCTCAACACGGCGGATGAAGTCGCCAGTGAGCTTAATGTATGATTTGTCGATCCAGCGAAACTCGTGCTTGACATACATCAAATCCACCATTCTGCGAACAACTTCGCCATATGTCATATCCTCAAGATCAACGGTTTCTCCGGCTTTGTTTCGTCCAAACCACACCTTTTGGAAATCATCGTTCAACTTCCTGATGATGTAATCGCGGTTCTTCTTTAATTCAGGTACTCGCTTCTCCTTTGGCAAACTGAAAATCTTGGCATCCATCTCAGCCCAGAACTTAACACCGCGAGTCGCCAATTTGTGAATTGGCTCACCCATCTCAGATCGAACAGTGATAACACCACCGGCAGGACCCTTGTACGTCTTCTCCCATGCGACATCGTCAAGGCCTTCGGCTTCAGTGATGGCTTTCTTAGCGTTTTTGCTAGTATGTACTTCCTTAGCTGTCATGACGCGACTACCAAAGAGACATCCATCAAATGGCATTGGGGGATAGCCATAGTTCTTTGACCATTCACCAGTGAGGTAAGGATAAGTATCTTCTGCGCCACCGAAGCCACTGCCCGCGACCAAGAGAACATTCTCTTGTCTCCGGATACGGGAGTACATTGAAAGAATTGGTTGATGGAAATCCTCAAAGGAGTGATGTCCACCTCCACGTCCTCCAGTCCATTGAACAATCACGGGGAAAGTAGGGTTGGCATGTGCGATGTTGATGACAGCTTGAATGGCTTCCATGGATCCTGGCTTGAACGAAATATGTTTTAAGCCAAGGGTTTCAATGTATTCCTGGGCAACTTCAACGGATGGCACACCAGCACCAATTGTTAGACCCTCGATTGGTACACCTTCTGCACGCAGCTGTCCAAGGAGTGGAATTTGCCATTGCATAGCACGTGGGTTGATGTAAATAAGGTTGACGGAAATACCACGACCAGCTGGAATGGCATTCTCAATCTTCCTCAACGCTTCGGTCATAGTCTTGGCATTGTAATATCCACCTCCAGCCAACTCAATTTGGTACCCTGCGTTCATCGTTGCAGCCACGAAATCCCAAGGAACAGTACATGGCGTCATACCAGCAACCATGACAGGAGGTACTCCCAAGATTCGACTCATCTTTGTGTCCACGAATGTCTGACCGCTTGAGGTCTTGACTAATTTTGGACCGTGCTCCTTTACCCAATCAACGGCATATTTGACTGCATGTTCTTCATCACGGTCGAAAAGCTCAGGTTTGTAACCGACCTCGGGAACCGTACCACTGACTGCACCAGCCAAGATAACACGAACACCCGTTCCGTCCTTGTTCCGGCTGGTCAAAACACCAAGGCCAGACACACCACCAGGACCAAAATCAAGAACGTGAGTTGCATTTGGGAAAACTGTGGCCTTCTCCCATTCGACTGTGTCGTGGGTAATCAAGCGCACCAAGGCTGGCACGATATTGCCCTGAATGTCACCCCGAATGTCCTTTCCAGTGTTGGTGTCATAAACTGGAATACCCACTGTTTTGCTATCAATCTCAACATCCTTTAGGTCTTCATTGATATGAGTTGTGGCCTCGGCAAGATATTTGCTGTGGAAAGGAGATGTGATTGGCAAGAATCTGTTTACAAATCTAACTTTGCGCTCTGTGAATGGGATTCGAGTTTGGTCGAGACCGGTTGGAGCCTTGACTTTTCGTAGTTGGAGGTTGAGACCGTACAAGGAAATTGGAGGTCCTGAAACAACCATATTTCTAGCACTATTAATGAGAGAAATGGCAATTTGTCTATCTTCTGGAAGATATTTGTTGGTCTTGTCGATGTGTTCCTGGACCTGAGCCTGTGATAAATCGCGAATGCTCAACATAGGCGTGGGTGTTCCTTCACCATGATCCACGGAATCCTGGAGGATATTGGGTGCCAGGGAAGTTCTTGGGAATGTCTGTTGACTTCTGGATCCAACCCAGAACAAAATTGTCAGGGCGGAAACTGCGACTTTATCGAAGGACTCCCAAGAGTCCGCGGCAGCAGTAGCAGCGGCTAAAACAATACCTTGAGAGTGACCAGTTGCTCCGCTAATCCTTTCTCTGAATTGCCCAGGAGTGAGCCCCAGAACTCTGCAGGTTACAGCATAATGACAAAGCTGAACCAACCCAATCAATGGGAAACTGACTGGCGCAGAAACTAAATAGTCGATATCTGGAGTTGACTCGGGATCATGAAGCCAGGCCATGACGTCCAAGCCCTTTGGGTATAATTTCTCGGCTCTCGGGTCTTTTGACAGACTCTGCAACAGTTCAGCAGATTCAGTGATTAAATCCTCGACGAAGACTGCATATGTGTTGTACAATTCTCGAAGCTCATCAAAGTATTCCTCGATATTTCCTTGTCCACCAAAAATATTATAAATCTTGGCTTCCTCGTCGCTGGCTGCTCTGAACAATGCTGATTCGTGAGGGCGGATGGGCCTGTTGCTAGCCGCACGCGCAGCGTAGTAGGACTCGACCACTTTGAGTTTCTTCGCATCAATTCCAGGAAGCGTAGCAACCAAAGCGTGAGCTTCATTGCCTCTCAAGAAACCACGTTCGAATTCGTTCAGAACGAGCTTCAAGACTTCTTCATATGATCCTTGCGCATCATCCTCCCCCTCATCGACTTCTTGGGCTACAAAACCCAGATATCTGGCGACAAGTTCAGCCACGGATGAAGGCTCGTCATCTTGTGCGAGTTCGTCTGTGGGCTCAGGAAGGGATGCAAGAAAACGGTCTTTGATCTGGGAGGCTTGAAAATGAATATTTGTGGGTATCAAAAATGAGTGCTCTAATGAGCCATGTGAGAGGACGAGTGGTCGCAGAGATGATGAAGATCGTGGTGTTGAGACGCCCGTTTGAGGGCCGGTAGCAGTACCGTACATAATGGCGAGTGGTGGTAGATTGTGTCGAGGTGATGAAATTGACTCTAGCAAGTTTTACAGAAATCAGTAAAGGGCTCTCAGCAAATGTTGCAGTTTGAGACTAAATCTCAGATTACTAGATGGTACTTACAATTTTCTCAGGACTCCAGGAACTCAATGAAGAGCAGGAGGAAGGGATTCGATGTGGTGTAGTGTAAAAAGTTACAGACAGTGTTTTATTCTAACAAGGGTACAACCGCTCCACCAAAATGGCAATATGTAGGTGGGAGAGAATTGATTAATTGAAGGAGTGAGATGTGAGGGATGAGGGATGGGATATGAACAGATGAAGAGACGAAGAGACGAAGAGATGAAGAGATGAACAGATGAAGAGATGAAGAGATGAACAGATGAACAGAAGTATCAAAGGTATATACTGAGGAGAAGAGGGAATTTTCAAGATTCCTTCCTCATGAAAATTGGTCCATGGTGGTGCTGTTGTACTCAATTGGCTAGCTCTTCCTATCAAAGCTTTCGCTCTCAACGTAACGCCAAAAAGTCATTCACCGGTGCAGGGGGGAAACAGACCCAATTTAGTTCGAGATTTGTTGGGGCACCAGGCTTAGCCGCGTAAGGAGGGGTGTTGAATGCATTCAAGGGTCCTGGTCAATTTAGTCAGCCTCTTTTGGTCCCGTTTCGTTATCTTTGCATGAACGTCACTTGTAACACAAACACAACCTCGAGCGCTTTTCTTTGCTTGATTGATACACGGCCAGAAGCTGATGGTAGCTATGATATGATCTCCTCTCTCATTAGCAGAATTTAGAAAGAGACGGGAAAGGCTGGATCCAAAAGATATGCTCTGCTAGTACCTATCTCGTACGCATCCAATGTTTACTCGTTCAGGAACCCGAACATCTTCGTTATTCATCCGTATATTGCATATTCTCCAATATCCTATAGCTCGTGTGCAGTAACTATTACCATTTACTTGACCCTGTCTTGGTGAAGATCGCAAAAGGGAATGTGTCATTCATGGCTACCTAGATATTGCGATTCTCTCCCCGAGTTACCCACAGTGTCTAGTAATCTTTTGTTGGGTAGGAATGTCAATATATTTGCTTACAACATTCCAAATACATGACACGACATTCTTTTGATGGAATGTCAATCTAGACGCCGGCCACACCCATGCGCGGACGATTATCCCGCCGGTTCTGCTTGATATTTGATACAAGAACAGGTGAGGTCTCTCTAGGTATAACAATATCACTAATCACGGAATCTATGAATCTATGAATCTATGAAAACGGTCCAATATTCGTCCGGTGATGAGGTTGAATGTCTCGAGATTAGTATACACAAGATTCGTTGAAGTGGAAAGAGGGCTGATGGATTACAGCTTTAGTATATTGGACAAGCCGGATCGATCACTTCACGCCAGGGTTTGTACTTTTAACCCTGCCTTATGCATACAATCAGATCAAGGGGTCCAACGGGAAGGGGAGAAATGTGCCGACGTTTTCTTTCCTCTCTCTTTTTGCTAATGACTGTACTATTATGTATGTAGTATGCACTCGTATTGGGTCAGGAATTATTAAAAAGGTCGTTGAGATGATGTTTTTAATCCTCACCCGTGCTTTTGAGGGGGGGATATTGATTAGCAAGGATAAGATCATCAAGCTAAACCTAATTCACATCTAGTCTCAATCCTCGCCTGTCTGTTGGGAGGAGGGCCAAAATGTTGTCAACCATTGAGATGGCTCCCCATGTAATCCTAGACAAATAACGAATGCGAGCACGAGAAAGCGAGAAAGCGAGAAAGCGAGAAAGCTTCTCTCTCTAACAACAATTATTGACTTGACTATTTGTCTTTTCTCCGCTCCACCAGAATTGAAAACATTAGAAGGTCCCCCTCCTCTTCTTATTTGCTTCATTGATCCCCATCCTCATTTCAATCCCTCAATTTGATTTTCATTTCCCTATTCAACTCAGTCATTTTGTTTTGCTGATCTAGAAAGAGAAAAGTCTCTATATCTCTTGCATTACTGGGTGTACACCTTAGAGGAATTCTCAGGGTAGCCTTTTCTTTACTATTTTTTTTAGAGAGAAAAAGAAAGAACCGTCTTGGGATTCAAAAATCTGACTTGGACAGTTTGACCAACGTTCAGAATCCCTTCGCAGAAATCCTTTTTATGATACCCCCCTCAAATACAGCTTAATTTTCCTCCCGCACGCACAATCCTCCACCATGCGTCCCGAAGTCGAGCAAGAGCTCGCCCATACGCTTCTTGTTGAACTTTTGGCATATCAATTTGCATCTCCCGTAAGATGGATTGAAACACAAGATGTCATTTTAGATGAGAAGACTACCGAAAGAATCGTCGAAATTGGTCCTGCAGATACCCTTGGTACCATGGCCAAGCGGACACTCGCCTCTAAATACGAAGCCTACGATGCAGCAAAATCTATTCAACGTCAAATTTTATGTTACAACAAGGATGCCAAGGAGATTTACTATGATGTCGACCCAGTGGAGGATGAGCCTGCGGCTGCTCCAAGTGATTCTGCACCAGCATCAGCAGCATCTTCTGGTTCGGCACCTGCACCGGCTGTAGCGGCTCCTCCACCAAGTGCAGGTCCGGCCGCACAAGTTCCAGATGCCCCAGTTGGAGCCATAGATATTGTGCGATCTTTGATTGCCCAAAAACTCAAGAAACCACTTCTGGAAATTCCTTTGACCAAGGCCATTAAGGATCTTGTCGGAGGTAAGAATCGTCTTTTTCAGTTGCTCGAGTCGCAAAAGCTAACCATGAGATTTCTACAGGAAAATCTACACTTCAAAATGAAATATTGGGAGATTTGGGCAAAGAATTTGGATCAACGCCTGAGAAGCCAGAAGATACCCCTCTAGACGAGTTAGGAGCTTCAATGCAGCAAACTTTCAATGGCCAATTGGGAAAGCAATCATCATCCCTTGTTGCGAGGTTAATATCCTCAAAAATGCCTGGTGGATTCAATATCACCGCAGCACGAAAATACTTGGAAACACGATGGGGTTTGGCATCCGGAAGACAAGATGGTGTCTTGCTTTTGGCTTTGACAATGGAGCCAGCAGCACGTTTAGGATCTGATAACGATGCTAAGGCATTCCTCGACGACGTTTCACAAAAGTACGCAGCAAATGTAGGCATTAGCCTTTCTACGGCATCTGCCAGTGCCGATGCAGGTGGTTCGGGTGGTGGAATGATGATGGATCCCGCTGCCCTTGATGCTTTGACCAAGGATCAGAGAGCACTCTTCAAGCAGCAGCTTGAGCTTTTCGCCAGATACCTTAAGATGGATCTCCGAGCCGGTGACAAGGCGTTTATTGGTGCGCAGCAATCAGAAAAGGTACTTCAAGCGCAACTCGACCTGTGGAACGTCGAACATGGAGAGTTTTACGCTTCAGGTATTGAGCCCGTCTTCACCTCATTAAAGGCTAGAGTATACGACTCTTCTTGGAATTGGGCTCGACAAGATGCCTTGACAATGTACTACGATATAATTTTCGGTCGACTTCAGGCAGTTGATCGAGAAATCGTTAGCCAGTGCATTCGTATCATGAACAGATCCAACCCTACCCTTCTGGAATTTATGCAATACCATATGGATAACTGCCCAACTGAGCGTGGCGAAACTTACAAGCTTGCAAAAGAACTCGGGCAGACGCTCATCGATAACTGCAGAGATGTACTCCACGAGTCGCCTGTTTACAAGGACGTTTCGTTACCAACCGGACCACACACAACAATCGATGCCCGCGGCAACCTAGAATATGCCGAGATCCCAAGATCTAGT
This sequence comes from Sclerotinia subarctica, assembly GCA_025389085.1. NCBI lineage: Eukaryota > Fungi > Ascomycota > Leotiomycetes > Helotiales > Sclerotiniaceae > Sclerotinia > Sclerotinia subarctica. The sequence goes on along the minus strand of QRFI01000004.1, from coordinate 3,256,136 downwards.
GTCCGGAAGCTAGAGCACTATGTGCGAGAGATGGCTGATGGCGGAAAGATCTCAGAATATGGAAACCGAACCAAGGTCCAGAACGATCTCAGTCGTATCTACAAGCTTATCAAGCAGCAACACAAGCTCTCCAAAGCATCACAACTCCAGATCAAGAATCTTTACGGTGATGTCATTCGCTCTTTAGCGATGAGCGAAGGACAGATAATCCCTAAAGAGAACGGCAATGGCAAAGCCTCATCCGGCAGAAAGAACGGAGTCAAGATGAACGACAGAAATATCAATGGCAATGCCAAGGCTGGAAAGGTTGAGACCATCCCATTCCTTCACTTAAAGAGAAAGGATGAGCATGGTTGGGAATACAGCAAGAAGCTTACAGGCCTCTATCTTGATGGCTTAGAGCAAGCTGCTAAATCTGGTGTCACTTTCCAAGGCAAGAATGCTTTGATGACTGGTGCCGGAGCTGGCTCAATCGGGGCCGATGTATTGCAAGGCTTGATCAGTGGTGGCGCTAAGGTTGTTGTAACCACCAGTCGATTCTCCAGACAGGTCACTGAGTATTATCAATCGATGTATGCTCGCCATGGATCCCGAGGATCTCAACTTATTGTCGTTCCCTTCAACCAAGGTAGCAAACAAGACGTTGAAGCCTTGATTGACTATATTTACGATCCAAAGAAGGGTCTTGGATGGGATCTCGACTATGTCATCCCATTTGCTGCCATTCCCGAGAACGGTCGTGAAATCGATAGTATCGACTCCAAATCAGAGCTTGCACATCGCATCATGTTGACCAATCTACTACGTCTTTTGGGTTGTGTCAAGACTCAAAAGTTTGAGCGAGGATTCGAAACTAGACCTGCTCAAGTCGTCTTGCCGCTCTCTCCAAACCACGGTACCTTTGGAAACGACGGTCTTTACTCCGAATCCAAGTTGGCATTGGAAACTTTGTTCAACAGATGGCACTCGGAAAGCTGGGGTAGCTTCCTCACTATTTGCGGAGCTGTCATTGGTTGGACTCGTGGTACTGGTCTCATGTCTGGCAACAACATTGTTGCAGAAGGTGTCGAAGCTTATGGTGTACGCACATTCTCTCAGCAAGAAATGGCTTTCAACTTGTTGGGCCTGATGGCTCCTAACATTGTTGACCTCTGCCAATCCGAGCCAGTTTTCGCTGATCTGAACGGTGGTTTACAATTCATTCCTAACCTCAAGGACGAGATGACCAAAATCCGAAAAGACATTATGGAGACTAGCGAAGTCCGACAAGCTGTCACCAAGGAGACCGCCATTGAGAATAAGATTGTCAATGGTGAGGACAGTGAGATGCTCTACAAGAAGGTCACAATTGAACCACGCGCAAACATCAAGTACGATTTCCCACCATTACCAGACTGGAAGAAGGAAGTTTCTCCACTCAATGAAAACCTCAAGGGAATGGTTGATCTCGAAAAGGTCGTTGTAGTTACCGGTTTTGCTGAGGTTGGACCATGGGGTAACTCTCGGACTAGATGGGAAATGGAGGCATACGGCGAATTCTCTTTGGAAGGTTGTGTTGAGATGGCCTGGATCATGGGTCTCATCAAGAATCACAATGGTAACCTTAAAGGCAAATCATACGCAGGATGGGTTGATGCCAAGACTGGAGATCCGGTTGATGATAAAGATATCAAGAGCAAATACGAGAAGTACATTCTCGAACACTCCGGTATCCGTTTGATTGAGCCCGAGCTTTTCAAGGGCTATGACCCGGAGAAGAAGCAATTGCTTCAAGAGGTTGTCATTGAAGAGGACTTGGAGCCATTTGAGACCTCCAAGGAGACAGCAGAAGAATTCAAACGTGAGCACGGTGACAAAGCTGAGATCTTTGAGATCCCAGAATCCGGAGAGTATCTCGTCCGCATGCGCAAGGGTGCTACCCTACTCATTCCAAAGGCTCTTCGTTTCGACCGACTTGTTGCAGGCCAAATCCCGACTGGATGGGATGCTAAAAAATATGGTATCCCGGATGATATCATCTCACAAGTCGACCCTGTGACCTTGTTCGTCCTTGTTTGTACTGTCGAGTCTTTATTGGCATCTGGTATCACCGATCCATATGAGTTCTATCAGTATGTACACATCTCCGAAGTAGGTAACTGTATTGGATCTGGTATTGGTGGTACCACGGCTCTAAGAGGAATGTACAAAGATCGCTTCTTGGACAAACCGCTCCAAAAGGATATCCTTCAGGAGTCTTTCATTAACACCATGAGTGCTTGGGTCAACATGCTGTTGATCTCCTCGACTGGTCCAATCAAGACTCCTGTCGGAGCTTGCGCTACATCAGTCGAATCCGTCGACATCGGTTACGAGACTATTGTTGAAGGAAAAGCTCGCGTCTGTTTTGTTGGTGGCTTCGATGATTTCCAAGAGGAAGGTTCATACGAGTTTGCCAACATGAAGGCCACCAGCAATGCTGTCGATGAAATCGCTCATGGCCGAACACCTAAGGAAATGTCTCGTCCTAATACCACCACCAGAAATGGTTTCATGGAGTCGCAAGGTTGTGGTATCCAAGTCATCATGACTGCCAAACTTGCTCTTGACATGGGTGTGCCAATCTACGGTATCCTTGGATTAACTACCACTGCTACTGATAAAATCGGGCGATCTGTTCCTGCTCCGGGGCAAGGTGTTCTCACAACCGCTCGTGAAAACCCAGGCAAGTTCCCATCACCACTTTTGGACATCAAGTACCGTCGCAGACAAGTTGAGCTTCGCAAGAAGAACATCAAGGCATGGCAAGAGTCGGAACTTGAGTATCTTCATGAGGAAATTTCTGCTATGAAAGCTGAAGGAAGAGACTTCAACGAAAGCGAATATGCTCAAGACCGTGCACAGCACATCGAGCGCGAGGCTTTACGTCAAGAACGCGAGGTCTTGAACAGTCTTGGTAACAATTTCTGGAAGAAAGATCCTACCATCGCACCGCTTCGTGGTGCCCTTGCTACTTGGGGCCTTACCATCGATGACCTCGATGTCGCATCTTTCCACGGTACCTCAACCGTTGCAAACGATAAGAACGAGTCTTCAGTCATTTGCCAGCAAATGGAGCATCTCGGTCGTAAAAAGGGTAACGCTGTTATGGGTATCTTCCAGAAGTACTTGACAGGTCATCCAAAAGGTGCTGCCGGCGCTTGGATGTTCAACGGTTGTTTGCAGGTCCTCAACAGTGGTTTGGTCCCTGGTAACAGAAATGCCGACAACATCGACCAAGTTATGGAGAAGTTTGACTACATTGTTTACCCAAGCCGCAGCATTCAAACAGATGGTATCAAGGCTTTCTCTCTTACCTCTTTCGGTTTCGGTCAGAAGGGTGCCCAGGCTATTGGTATCCATCCAAAGTATTTGTACGCCACTCTAGATGAGCAAACATACTCGGCATACTGCACCAAGGTTGAGGCCAGACAGAAGAAGGCTTACCGCTACTTTCACAACGGAATGATTACAAACACCTTGTTTGTCGCCAAGGACAAATCTCCTTACACCGACGATCAACAGGGAGCTGTCTTCCTTAACCCAGATGCTCGTGTATCAGTTGACAGGAAGACATCTGCTCTCACATATGCTCCAAACTTCGCCAAGAAGGTCATCAGCAAGGAAAAGGCCGAGAGCACAAAGCAACTGGTTGAATCACTTGCAAAGGGCGCTGCAACAGCTAGTAACAAAGTTGGTGTTGATGTAGAGGATATCGCTGCCATCAACATTGAGAACGAGACATTCTTGGAGAGAAACTTCACCGAGAAGGAGGTCGCTTACTGCAAGCAAGCACCCCACCCACAGGCATCTTTCGCTGGAAAGTGGAGTGCAAAAGAGGCAGTCTTCAAGTCTCTCGGTGTTGCAAGCAAGGGAGCTGGAGCACCTTTGAAGGAGATTGAGATTACTAACAACGAAAAGGGTGCACCAATAGTCTCTGTAAGTTTACACTCCTTCATTTTCAAACAACATTCACTAACGAATATGTAGCTTCACGGCGATGCCGCAACAGCAGCAAAGAAAGCCGGTGTAAAGGAGATCAGCATTTCAATCTCGCACTCCGATAGCCAAGCCATCGCAATTGCCGTTGCAACCTTTTAAGCTTTAGATTTTTCGTCTCTTCTTGTACAATGGAGTTTAGGTTTTTTCTTTTACATATTTAACTAGTATGGGCTTTGCAGGCGCGCATCTAGTTCTGGTTGGAGCAATGTGCCTGGAAGAGTAAAGCGATTTGAACGCCTTTCTAATGCGATGAGATGAGATGAACATGAGAGCAATCAGAAATTGAATCCACGTCAACGATTTTATGTAAATAAATTGTTAGAGAGAGAGAGAGAGAATGGAAAAATTACAATGATAGATTTAAAATTATTTAGGATTGTACCATTATTTTATGTGCCCAATCTTCTATTATCATGATAACATAAGCAAGTCTGGCTATAAATGCAGATCGCTACAGAAGCAATCTAGCCTTTGCTCGCAGTAAAAACTCCAATTGATGTGATGAAGGGGTGAGAAGAATACCTAGGCTGAAGCTGAAGCGATCGATAGTGGGCCTGACGGCCCTCTATTCTGTCAAACGGATGGACGGGGTTGGCAATGGATACAAGAAAAGTATAAAAGATACCCTTGGTGTATCAATTTCTTTTTGATATGTTTGATGTATTTTGATATGTTTCGTCGTTGGGAGAGTAGATTTTATATATGTATAGATGTATAAATGTATAGATGTATAAATGTATAGATGTATAGATGTGTAGATGTATGTATAGATGTATAGATATATAGATGTGTAAATGTTTATTAGCTTTGCTTTGTTTTGTTTTAGGTATAGGATTGTTTTCTGGGGATTATTTTGTTTGATGCTGTAAGATATGGTAGGATATGGTAAGATCTTGTAAGATCTTAATGATTGTCTACACAATATGCTTCACGAGCGGGCGATGGGATTGCAATGGAGAACTCACGTACCACTTGTTGTCAGCCCTGATCCACACGCTGTGTTTGTGCAAGGCTTGATCGGTCCAGGGGCTGTGCTCATTCTGCAGAAGCTCTTCGTGGGTCGTGCAATATACTCGCTCTTAAGGTCAAGGGCCACCAGGGCGTAAGGTTAAGGGAAAAGTAAACTTTCCCGTAGGTTTCTGGTAGGTTTCTGGTAAAGTTCTTTAACTGTCAGCAACCAGAAGGGCGACGTTGATTTATGAGGGTAGCAATACAACGAGAAAACGAACTTTGATCCATTGTAAGATTACTTTTACCCTTCATATTTCCGTGCATCGTACTCCTGCCCGTAATTGGGGGGACTCGAGATTGGACGAATCCATTTCTTAGTATGGTTATACAGCATATACTACTACACTACCAACCGCCTGGGCAACCTATGGACGAGTAATATATTACCATACACAGGACGTACTGCAAATGAAAAAGAGCCGCAGCGCTACACAACAAGTAATCCTTTCGCCCTCTTCATTTCTCTGCTAGACACAGACCTCACCTCCATTCATTTATTCATTCCAAGTACCATCTCCTCCCTGGTTACCGTGGGCAATCGTCCAATTATCATCTAGATTATTAACTAGTATATCTTACCTACACAACGTTCTCTACACCTTATACCGCGAATTGGGACCATTTCGTTATTGGCAGATTGGGTGAAACTGGATACGGGGAAAACGGATCGGACATTACGTACCTTTTGATTGATCGACAGAAAGCGAACCTCGATACATGTCCCTGAGAATCAGACGCAAGATTATCGATAAAGGTTAGAACAAGTGGAAGCGGAGTGGCCTCTGCGCAAACTGCCGGACTGGGAACGGTTCGTGAGTGAGCAAGGTCGTCCTTGGTTTGGTCGTGCGCCCAGAGATACATTTACGAACTACTCGCAAAGCTACTACACCGTCCGCGAACTACACTCAATAGTCGCGAGCGACGCTACGCTCGCAAGCTCCCGCCCACATGTCCGACGATTTCGCCGCTCCTGTAAAGGGCATCATAAAGGCACTCGATGCGGGGATCAAGTTGACGAAGAGGATTTCGAGAACGGCGAGTCATGGTCCAGAGAATTTAAAATATATCGCCGAGTTCGCACAGAATTTACAAAGGACTTTGGAGAAGAATTGTCAAGCCATTGCGGATGCCTATAGAGATGCTGCCGGATCTTGTGGTGAAGCTTTTGCTAAGGCTTTGCTGGAGGATGGTGAGTGTTGTTGAGGTTATGGAGTTTTATGGGAGTTATTGACTGATGGTGTGGTAGAATCTATGTTAAATCGATTGAAGGAGGTTAGAATTGATCTTAGGGATCATATTGATGAATGCCAAGATTTCGATGAGAACCTCGAATCCTTTCAAGCATCAGCTTTCACCAATGTTAAACACCAATCGAAAAGATGTTGGACGGAATGTACTTTTATCTTCAACAGTCTTCGGGATCGGATAGAGCAAGCGGATAGCCATCATTTTCGGATGGAGGATAGATCCCCCCCTTTGAGTCCCGCACATGTACCGATGATGGAACAATCTCCTCGAGGACCACTGGCAACAGGATTCTCATATCCTACCACCTCACCATCTTCAAAATTACCACGTTATTTCAACAGACAAGATATCGAGGATAGAGTTCCCGTATCGAGTCCTTCCAAGAGTTCTCCTAAAAAGGAAAATCCATGGAGTTTGAGTGGACCCTATTTTGATGTAGGGCCAAGAACTCCGCCTCGTGGTCAATCCCCAGAACCAAGTTATCAAGGATCGATACAAGCTACACCCCCTCCTAAATATGGATTTGATACATCACCTCCCAAGCAAGTATTCATAGCCAAAGAGCTCGTGTATCAAAGGCTTAGCGCAAATGAGGAATTTTTAGAGCGAAGGAAACAGTCTCGTATGTCATTTCACAACGAGTTGCGAAAATCGGCGTCCTCGGTTGAAGAGAACAGGGCGAGTGAAACTTTTAGTGATGGATCAATGCTCACATCTCCTTGGTCCTCAAATTCGTCGACTAGTAGTCCGATAGAAAGGCATAGTTCTAAAGGGAGTGGATATGGTGAATTAATAGGAAGGAAAAGGAGTCAGGGTCAGACATCTCAAGGGGGAAGTTCGCGGAATGGTTCATTGAGGGATCGAGATGCTACGCCCCCATCTTCGAGTACAACGAAGCCGGATAATGATTACTTTCCTACTGCATCATTAAAGCCTCCAACGCCAATTTCGGCAACGCCATTAAGTCCAGGTATTAGCGACTATCAACCTTCAGAGTCTGGGACATCATTATGGATGAAAAGTCCGGTTAGTCCACCTATGTCTGACATACATGATCCAGCTTCTTGGGGTAGATTGGCACCTGCAACCACTTCTCCAACTTCTACTGCATCACTAGCTTCCACACTACAACTGCCCGGTTTTGGAAATGGGGTTGAAGATGGATTAGAAGTCGTTCCCATGTTTGAAAGTGGTTTAGAAGTTGTACCAACTCAAGATCCTGAACCAGTACCAATACAGCCTTTAAGTCGCATTCCAGAATATCGAAGTCAAAGTCAATTAGCCATGCATAGAGCTATCACTCCTTCATTGAAAAGTTTAGATTGTCCTATGAGACATGATAGTTCATTTTATAAATTTGATGGATTTTGTCCGGGAGCTAAAGCGATGATTAGAGGGGAGACAGGATTTAAAGTTGTTAAGAGACCTTCGGTATGTAGGATTCTCTTGTGTTTACTTTGTTGCAATTTCTTTGTATATTTGGTTCGCGTTTCCGCTAATACTTAGGTTTGTTTTAACTGACAGAAGGATCAGGGCCATTACAGTGCTACTTTGAGTGCGAGATGTATTAAATGTGCTTATGAAGTGGGTTGGAATGATGTGGAAAAGGATAGATTACTTGATCGTATGTACAACTTGTTTTTAAGGAGGGAGAATGCTAATGTTGTAGGTTCTGGTATATATTCTAATACTGGTATTCGATGGCGTCAAAGATTTATCTCGAAATGTCACCTTAAAACAACTTCAGTGGATGATCCTATCTACGGGGTAAGCATTCTCTCTTCAACTCAGCTTCCAGTAATCAACAACCAACTAACATTCAATTCAGTGCATATTCTGCATCGAAGATCACCGCACGGTCGAAGACCATGATGCAACCATCTTCTTTAGCGTAACATCCCTTTTCCGTCACCTAGCTCGTCACCCTCGTCCCCTTCCACATGTAACAGGTATAACAACTGTCTATGGCATTCAACCACCTTCGGTCCTCGATTTCGATATTCAATTCACCATTCACGAACCCAAACTCTCTACTTACTGCATGTCCGAAATAGCATCTAAAGTAGCTTCTCGTCCTTCGGCTCATGCAACAATAACCCATCATCCAAAACCTACTGCTAAAACATTTCGTGATCCTGATGGTCAACCAACTATGCATTTTGCAGATGGTGCGAAGATTGTGGGAATAACGTTTCCACAACGTTTTGGTGGTAATTGGTGTATAGGTTATCATGATGGTGAACGTGGATCATTCCCTGCAACGACTATTTCTCTCCTCTCACCCCCACGAGATGAGGTAAAAATGAATCCTCAAAGTTCTCTTCAAGCAGTCGCAAAATGGGATTGGAAACCCAAAGATAAAGAAGAAGGATGGTTAAAATTTTCAAAAGGAGAGAGAATTTATAATGTAGGATATGCATGGCAAGATCAGTGGTGCTGGAGCGGATGTACCTCGAAAGGAAAATGGGGTCTCTTTCCCAGCAGTTTCGTAGAAGATCTAATGAGTACCGATTCATCCTCTGGTAACGCAAAAGCATCTAAAATTCTAGGCACAGATATAGAGAAAAAGGAGCGTGGGGGATTAGGAGCAGCATTTGGATTTCCAGGAAGTAGATCTAGAATGGTTAGTTTTCCACTGAGTAGAAATAGAAGTGGGAGAAGTGGGCAAAGTCCAGTGCAGAGGGATGATAGGGAAAGGAGTGGTAGTTCGCTAAGTGGGCTTATGGGGTATGGACATCATAGGGCGGCTAGCGTGAGGAGTAATGGGAGTTCGGCGAGTACGCCTAGTAGTCCGTTGGTGTCGGTGCAGGCGGGTTTGGAGGTTGATAAGAGGCCGGGAACTGCTGGGGGGGGAAGAGGGAGTAGTGGAAAAGGTGGAGTAGTGAAGTGAGAATCAAGGAGGGGGGAGACGAGAGTGGGGGAAGAGGGAAAAGAGAAGGCAGGGGAAGAGGGAGGAGGGAGGAGAGGATATAAACTATGATAATTACGACATATACGCATATACACAACACACACAAACGAAAACGAAAACGAAAGATACGGCAACCCTCGGCTGAGGAATAATACAGTCGGTATCGGATCTGATATTTCACATTTCACATTTCACATTTGATATTCGATGCTTGATAAAGCTAGGGAATTCGATACAAGCCGGTGTTGAAAACAGGACAGGACAGGACAGAACTGGATAGGATAGGATAGGACAGGACAGGACACGGAGTGGATATGGATATAGATATGGATGAAACGCAAGGCTTGCATGGGCTTGGACTTATGGAGATATGCATTACATTGCATATTTGGATTGTTGAATTGAATAGGATAGGATAGGATAGGATGGACTAGGATGGACTGAATTGATCTTTGGATAGGATACTGGATTATTGGATACCATAGTTTTTTTAACTTGCTTGCTTGCTTCTTTTTCTTTTTTTTATTGGCTCTATTAGCATCGATATTAATATCAAATTCAATATCAAATTTAAGACGTATTTTCTTTTCTATTCTTTCAAAAGTGGTTGGTTGGTTGGATAATTGACACCGATTGAAAGATTTTAATAATCCGAGTTTTATCTATTTATATAGGTATAGGTATAGGTATTTATATAGGTATGGGTAGATATATTTTTTCAGATTCTATTAATATATATATATATATATAAGTTCATGGGATTTAGAGTGAAGAATTGAAGAGTAAAGAGTTAAGAATCGAGGAGATGAGGTAGAGAGGAATACCTAGCGAGAGGATTAGGTAGTTGGGTTTAGATAAATCTTATTCGTTCATTCATTGTATATTGCAATATGGATCGTTCATTCATTCATTCATTCGTCCATGCATGCAATCCTCTGAATGAATTTATCAATCAAAATGATCGACACTATTCTAGTATCTCCCTTCCATTTCTTCCCTTTCCTTCCCCATCATCATATCCTCTCTCCCCTATTCTTCTATCCACATATGCAAATCTCCCTCCCGTTTCGTTCCTCTTCCTAAAACATCCATCCATCCATTCATCCTTCCGCCCGTCCTTTCATCCATCATAACATCATCATCATCATCAACAACACCAGCAAAAAGACAAAAAATTGCAAAGAAGTAGTAGCAGAAGAAAGAATCCATTGTTTGATATTTAACAGGATATTTAGTAGCCAACTTTAACGAGATAATCGACCAATTTTTGAACAGTCTCCGAGGTGTTTCCGGCGATCATTGGGTCGACGTATCGAGCTATGACAATTGCTTGGACGGTTTTACCGATGACGAGACCATCTTTACCCTATTTTTTGGAGTTGAAAGATTAGCGTGTATCTTTGTGGGCGTGATGAAGTGAAGGTATTGGAATACGATGGACGTGTTGATTGTTGAAAGGTTGGAAAATGAATAATGAGATGACAAATAAATGCAAGGCTGAGAAATTATACGGAAATATGAACAAACATACCTTTCTAGCGTAGAGAACCTTGGTATCCTCATCCACCTTTGTAAGAACGTATCTCTCGCCTGCAAGATGGAATCCATTTGCATATAAATCATCTGTCTTGCCGTCAAGTCCCTTTTTGACCTCTACCATCTCGGCGGGTGTGATCTAGATGATTTATGTCAGCGCTTGATTCCGGGTGAGATTTCGTAGACGTGTGCTTGGTATCCATGCCCATAATCATCACTCTATCTATCAATATGCGAAACCAAACCAGCAGATGTATGTATGAAATGAATCTTGAAGACGAGATGGATAAACAGATGTTGAGGAAGTGATTTCGTACTGGAAATTCAGGGCTGGTGGCCCAGCAAGAGTTTCCCTCCAAATTGTAGATAGCTCCCTTTTCGACATGTCCGCTTCCGCAAAGACTATTATTCCTATCAGCTTCTCGTCCTCTTCCATCCCTATCTCGTCATCTCGTTATGGATTCCGTACCTTTGGTCGATATAAGCTGTGTTGAATCATTAGTCAACGTCTCCTTTCAAAGTATCATTCAGAGAGGGGTCCCGAGGAGGGGCAAGCTCAGCTCAGCTCAGCTCCACATGGATGATGGAAAGAAAACGACAAACGTACCCTGCCACGACATCTTGAAGAGAGTAAATTGGTTGAAGTGAAGATTCTTTGGATTCTTGCGATGATTTGAGTTATCAGCAGATATGGATTATGGACGAGAGGGAGGGTAAGTTGTGATAAATTTTGATGAGGGATCCAGTTTATGTTTCTGTAACAATGAACGAGCGAACGAACGAACGAACGGGAAATAAAAGCGTTCCCGGTCGGATTTTTGGTGCTCTGGCTCGCTTGTTTAGTTTGATGGCTGGCTCTTTGGTGGGGTTGAGTTGCTGAGTTGTTGTTTGCGGTGTGTGATAATGTGATTGATGACCACGGGTCTTGATGGATGCAATCATATAAAGTGGTACCGTCCTTTCTTGGTGGTGGTGGTAGATGTTCAGACAATATTGGACGTGAATATATGGATTGACTTCACCTCATTCACCTCCATCCTTTCCATGCTCTGGATGTTCATCTCACCTCCCTCAAAAACCACCACTCCCTAGTAGATATCTGCATTAGACGAAACATCCCGCTGTCACAGGAGAATAAGGCATGGCAGTGCAAAGGGGGTGATGCTTATGTTGTGTAAAGATCTTGTGGAGGATCTTGAATCTTGGACCTGGATGGCATTGGAAGGAATATCAGCTGTGCCAATGTAGCTGTGCCAATGTAGCTGTGCCAATGTAGCTGTGCCTATGTAGCTGTAGCAAATATAATATTATTAATATATATGAGCCGGGAAGCTTCTAGGATTTTGACTAATCCTGCGTGAAGAAGTCATCTGCGTGTCATATTGTCTCATGAAGATGCTTCAAGGAAGCTGGAGCTACGGCTACGTTACAATGCTACACTCCTGTCAATGTTATGTCATGCATAAGTAAAGGTAGCTATCTAAATACAGAGTAGAGCAAAGGTAGCATTATAAAGTCTTGGGAGGAATCATGCATGCTCGGCCGCCCGCATACATTTGCACAAATGCTCACCGGCACAACAAGCCCAACGGCACACCAACGGTGAGGAAAGATGCATCGTGAGATGGCACTTCGGAGCATTGATAGCATGGATGGCACGAAAGTAATATGGCAGACGCTTTACTCCGTCGCCGCTATGTAAGTTCGAAGCTCAGACACCGACAACCGTACGTGGCAATCGACCCTCTTTCAATCATTCTACAGAGGAGAAAGGAAGACCAAAAGGGGGAAATTTGATGATTTTGATGTGACGTGAACTTTATATCTTCAATATTGACGACAACCACAGATCAAAGAGCAGTCTTTTTCTCTCAACCCATCACATTCAACTGATCTCAAATAGGAACATGATTTCCGAGGCTTCTGAATTGAGAATTCTACTTCATCGGCGTTTACTTAGTATGCTGTCGCTACATGATTAAACTTTCTCTCATTTCATCCTACTGGTCGATTGAGCCATCTCGAAATTCTCCGTGTACTTTATAGAAGGCTGTTGTCGTGTACATTGTGGGTTCTCAAGTCTTTAAGATTACCATTAATTTCACCCGACTTCATTCTTTGGATTCCTCAATCCAATTCCGGATGGGATGGCGGATCTACGGCAACCACATTGAATTGAGGTTCTCAGTAGAGGGTCCTGGTGGTCCCAACTTCCCAACTTCCCAACTAATCGGGATCATCTGTATCTTGTTGTTATCTCGCCAACTTTGGAGTTGTGTAATCCAATAGGAGGACTCTTCGAGGCCAGACCATAGGACCATATGTATAGAAAGTCTCACAACCGAAGTATAAAGCCCTTGAAATTTCAATGAATATCATAAGATCTTGCAACTCTGAGGACGTTTCAATGTCGACATCTTTATCGTCGCGGGATCATTTAAAACCCGGTAGGCTAACGTAGCGTCCGCCATTTCCATTTTGAGATCTGGTGGATGTCTTTCAACGGTGAGAACGGGCTTCTTCACTAGAACTTTACCAAATCACCCAGTCTAAGTTTTGTGAAGGGAAGACCCGCCGAAATCTCCTCTCAATGAAGTTTGTCTTGATTCTCGTATCGGGGATAATGAATGCAATGAATGCATTTACATTGGGTCATATGAATAAATGTACCGTTGCTATGAAATTCTGTAAGTTCAACTTTCAGCTGGCTTCAGATGGCCTATCAATTAACATGCGTTCGTGAATTCCCCTCTCTGGCGCCTAGAAATTATCTTCCCTTTGCAATTTTGGCCCTGTAGGAGCCGCGCCCCAGGTTGCATTTTACGGAGATATACCGGTTGCTACGCTGTCTAAAGACCCTAGCATAGAAATTGCAGATCTCAAGGGATGGTTATGGTTGTCATTGACATTGATACATGCGAGGATATGAATTGCTTGTCTGTGAGCTTAAATCTTTATACTAGGGGTGACTTCAGGTTATTTAGAACTTGGAAGACTGAATGAATAAGGTGAGAGATTCTAGAAATTAAAAAGATCAGACCATCGTCTAGACATAGAAGAACATCTTGGCTAAACAAGGTTAAGCTTTTGCTTGACATTCCTCAATTGTTTTGTATCATCGTGAGTTGTATCAAAAGTTGATGGGATGAAGGGGGTAGGCGAGATGGTCGCTACAGTAATTCTCAGGGCCGTTCGACAATACCCAGACATCCTATCCATGACATGCTTGTGATCTTGCCTCAAGATGATCTTCCTGGCTCCTTTTACAGAAAGCTCTCACGCCTACGAACAATGAAGAGACGATGTTACTGTGAGGTCGGCGGAGATTAAGTACAGTTAGTGCTTAGCTGTATGACGATTACTGCCTGGCAAAGTCGGTAGCGAATCCTTTACTGTTTCATTAGAAGAGGTGAGGGAGGAACTAGCATGGCAAGACATGTTTGTCACCTTGATATTAAAAACGGCCAAATCCAGAATGTTACATCTAATTGTACATCTAATTGTTCAGATGTTGATAAAGTCGTTTCGACGACTGCTATAGTAGGTACCACATTAAGTATCCAGTTTCTTTCCGTGTTAAATTTTGAGCCGCTTCAACAGTTGCACGGAAAACGCTCCAAACGATAATTTTGGCAAACATATCTTCATCCTATCATTGGATCACGACGAGGATCGTAAGATTAAACCATCTCCACAAGAAACATGATCCTAATCAAAACGTGATTTCATTCGCTTGTTTTCACTGCCTGCATCCTCAAGGGTCATCCAGCACTTTTCGTACGGGTCAAATACCGATATCAATACAGAACACCGGGCGTAAGAACTTGAGAGAGATGTACAACCATACGTTACCATATAATATACGCATACATGTCTGATGTTTCGAAAATCCAAAACAGTTTGAAATCCCAAATCCTCATGCTTCTAGTACAACATCTAAATTCCAGTCCCAAGTCAAAACCCACCAAGCAGTTCGGTACGGGTCGGATAAACTCCCTTGCCCGAACCATGAAATGCCTAGGGAAGCAATTCTAGACTCCACAATCAAAGCAATTTCAAAGGCATTTATTTATCTAACCTAGAAAGATGTTTTCGATGGACTGCTCTAATGTGATTGTTGAATATATAATTTGATTTATAGATTTGATAACTTTATGATGATTATATGATTATATGATTATATGGTTATATGATAATAAGATTATAAGATTATAAGATTATAGATTATAGATTATAAATTATAGATTATAGATTATAGATTATAGATTATAGATTATAGATTATAGATTATCGATAGATTATATTATACATTATACCTATATCTTTCGTAATTCTCCCCACTCGCTTGGCATCGCCTTGTTCAAAATTTACCCCTTGTTCTCTGGAAATCTCCAAATTAAACGTCCCATCTACCTCAAACAATAAATCACAATATCCCGAGATACCCCATTTCTTCTTACTTGCTTTAGCTTGCAGGGCTGAAGGGCATTTTGTGCGATGCAACTCACAGATAAGTCATATAACCATGCTCCTTCCCGTTTGGTTATTCTTTTCTCCTCTTCTTTGTCATATCTCCGATCTGCATTCGATTTCTCTCTCTCTCGGCCAAAGACTATTCCACTCTTTTTCTCCTCTCTCGCCGCGATTTTTCCGCAATCCAAGGGTCTCCTGGTGTAACCCGTCCACTCCTTTGAAGAATACATTCAGTCAATATAATCATTACACCATCTCTTGTCCGTCACATCACACTTCGTCATCATCAACACTCCAGACCAATTTTATTAGCTCAGGAAGGCTCGAAAGTTTACGTTCAAGATCACATCCCAGGAATAAGCCATGTCGAAGAATCTTACTAGGTCGAAGTCGGTGATGGACCGTTTTAGAGGTCGAGGCGCACAACATGTTACAGATGATATACCGCCGCCCAAGATTAGAGATGTCAATAAATTCCAAAAATTCGAATCTGGACGTGAAGATCCGCATAAACTTCCCGAAAGACCATCTACGTCAGGTGGAACCAAAAAATCAAAAGGGAATGCTCTTAAGAGGGCCAATACTGTCAAGAGGGAAACACGGGATGATCTATTCTTCAATCCACTAAGAGCACATGGGATAGATGGATCTACTTTTTATGACTTTCCTTTACCTTCTAATCGGCCGCCGCCTTCACCCATCGTACCAAAAGGGATAGATGGTCCTGATTTTTATAACTTTCCTTTGCCTTCTATTCGACCCCCAACTTCACCAATCGTACCAAAAGGGATAGATGGACCTACTTTTGATAACTTTCCTTTACCTTCTAATCGACCCCCACCTTCACCAGTCGTACCAAAAGTGATAGAACCTTTACCCCGACCCAAAAGTCCAGATTCTATCAAGGCGACCGAGACCCTTCAGCCTAACATTAGTGAAGTCGAGATTGGTATGGCACTTGGAAGCCCTTCTCATCCACCAGAGAGTACGCAACAAGATCAACAGTCTTACGAGGTAGAAACACCAAGCACTCCTCATCCAATGGACGATATGTCTTTCAATGCCGATTCTGTTGATGCTCCGAAGCAAAAGAAGGGACGCAAGTGGTTTGGATTATTTGGAACTAAGAAGGAAAAGACAGCGACCCCATTCTATCAAGTCAAACCTGAATCACAACAAGAAATACCCATGAGCGATCCTTCTTCACCAGAGGCCGAGCGTGGTAGATCTCGTGGTCGTTCAACTTCAAGTGCAACTAGAAAGAAACCTGATATTAAAAGAGCGCAAACTGCACCTATGGCAATCACGACACCTGTTTTACAATTTCCATTCCAAGCTTCATCTTTATCAAGTATCCATGCTTCAACTTTAACAACTATCGAAACTTCAGACTCAACAACTACTCAAGCTTCAAACTCAACGACTATTCAAGCTTCGACTTCAACAACTATTCGAGCAGGAACTCCAGATATTCGTGTTCAAGATTCTATTGAAGTAGAAGCTCCACAATCATATCCTAAAGCACCGCTCGAGAGTCCAAAGCTTGCTCTGGCACTCCCTTCGGCAGAAATGGAAAGATATAGTGTTATGTTTGGGCAGATTTTACAAAATCCTTCGATTATCACCCCCTCATTACTTCAAAGACGTCAAGCAACACTTAATAGACTCAAGAGTGAAGAAGAAGCACTCGCTAAAAAGGTTTATACTCTTTCTAGTGCATTTGAGATACGCTAATAATCCAAATTAGGAAGCAGAACTTGAGGCTCGTAAAAAGGCACTGTCGAAACGTAGGGGTACCTCACCAGAACCAAATCACAACAACTCATCATTCTCTCTCTTTCCAAATACACCCTCAAGACAAGGCTATCATGAAAACTCACCAACACGAGAAAGGTCGCCGCTAAATCGATCTAACACCACTCCCGCTTACCTCTCACCTAATAGACCCTCATTCGCGACAGGTTTAGAGAATGATAGACGCGCAGATCTTGTGTCCGATGACGAAACGCTTACTGATCGTCACGGGCATGAACATCAAGATTCCTTTTCGAGTACGTCTACCAAGAAACCAAGCAATCGATCGAGGAGATCATCATCGAGCTCTCCAAGGTCAAGACCACCAATTCAAATGGCACGTACTTGGTCACCAGATAAATCCCAACCTTTTTCACCATCCTCCGCGGAAGACTCAGAGGCAGATGCAGGTTACACAAATGGTCAAAGAAAAGAAGATGTTTTATATTGCGCATCACCATTAACAGCAACGAAATCAAGATTCGATGAAAAGGGGTCAACATGGCAGATGATAAATTCCAAAAAACAAAATCGTCAAGCACCATCATCGGTATCTGGATCAACAACAAGTGAAGCTAGCACTGTTTCATCATCACACTCTAATTCATCATTTTCGAGTGTACCGGGTGGTTCAATTACGATTTCAATGCCCATGCCTGAGCGGGAAAACATGAGAGAAAGAGGTTCAATGAAAACACCGGCAAACAATCAAGCTTCTCGAAATCCCAAAGAAATGAAAATCCCCATCAAATTTACACCTGGACCACGGCCAATAATCTCATCATTCAACACTACAACTCGATCCTCAGGTTCCGCACCTCGGCCTCCCCTCAAATCTCCAATGTTTGAAAGTCAAGGCCTTAGACCTAGACCCGCGATTCAAAGATCAGCTTCGACCGCATCCCCTGTCGCCATGTCGCATCGTCCTCCACTTCGAATATCTTCTATGGCATCAGCCAACAACTCTTCAACCAGCATTTCCACTCCACGTAAAATTCCTCTCCCAGTTTCTCCGCGTCCGCATCCTCATCGCTTCATCGCTACTCCAATCTCATCTCCGCAACCAGAACCTTCCTACATTTCTCATCAAAAACAAGAATCCACCTACTCTATAACCCCATCACTTCTCGACGTTCAAATAGATGACCACCTCGACGTCCCAGGCGCCCACTCTCGCGATCCCGAACAAAAACGTCTCGAATCAGCAGCCGGTGTCTCAATCGCACGTCAAATTTCCGTTTCACGTCAACAACGTCAATTACTCATTCCCATCAAAACTAGTGGTACAATATCCAGAAAAAATCCTGGTGATAGGTCTCCGGGGCTGAAAAGTCCTTTTGATATACAGAGTGAACGAAGTCCTATTCCTGCTGGATTTGGAGCTAGGAGGACAATGACGGGTGGAGATGCTAGTGAAAAAAAGGATTCACCGTTAGAAAGCTTCGCGGCATCAAATCTTCCTGGGGGATTATTGTCAAATCAAAATGGGAGTGACGTACGCGGAATTCGTATTCCAATCAGTCATCCACGTGGAAGAACAGGAATCCAACAATCTTCTAAACCCTCAACACCGACTCTTATGGTTGTTCCAGACGCAGAAGAACCATGGGGTACAGGAAATTCGAATGGATTGATGACTAGTAGAGACAAAGTGGAAGCAATGATGAAAGGGAGTAGAGGAAGTCCAGCGATGGTGAATAGTGAGTGGGAGGAAAAAGGCATGAAAATGAATGTTAGTCCGAGGATTTAAATGGGGAGTGGGAATCAGAATAGGAGGAATGAGAGAGTGGCTGTTGGGGAGTTTTGAGTTTGACCTGACGGCTTTTTGGTTCGAGGAGATATTTATAATTTACTCTCTTCCCTTCCTTCTATTCTGTTGAGAAGGAATGAGAGGAAGACGGATTGCACGTCTATGTTTACATCGCGGAATGGCATGACATGGCAGTTTACGTTACAATACGCTATTTTCCGATCCCACACATTCCGACTTCCACTAAATATTCGCATTTTCAAGATATTAATGGGAACGAAAACATACGGCCAAACACGCAAGATATATCCATACCTTTCTTTCCACCTTATGTTTTTATCATTCTTATCTTATCATATTTATTACTTTACGAATACGCTTCAGAACGCATTTATATTGGATAGTCGACATTTCTCTTCTATCTTTACTCATATTCGCATTTATATATATATATATATATATTTATTCACATTTATATTCGCATTTACATATTTATATATAAATGCTATATACGCCACATACATCCTACATCATAAAACCAAACCTCCCTCTCTCACCATCTTCTATTCTTTACAGACCCCGATGATACAAGCTGAAATAAGGGTTTGCGTTCAGATTCGGGTTTGGGTTCGGGTTCGGGTTCGATATGGTAGGCATGGTGTTATAGGGTTGATTTTAGGGGAGCGGAGCAGGATGGGATGGGATAGGACGGGGTGGAAAAAGTAGATGGAAGGGATTTTTATACCACTTTTTGGATTTTTTTGGCTTGATTGATTGATTGATTGATTGATTGATTGATTGATTGATTGATTGATTGATTGATTGATTGATTGATTGATTGATTATCGTTTGGAGAGACTTTATGATTGAGGATTTGAGGATTGCGGTTGCGGCTTGGGGATTAGAGCAAGTAAAGAGAGGAAGAAGAAGAAGAAGAAGCGAAGAAGCGAAGAGGAAAAGTGGAAAAGAGGAAAAGAAGTTGGATAGAATAGAGAATAAGATATTTTATATTTATTTTTATATTTATAAATAAATAAATAAATAAATAAACAATTTAAAATAAAAGAATTAAAAGAATTTAAAATGTCTTTTATTCTTAATTTTCTTTTCAAATTTTATAATTATTTTTAAACAAACTTAAAAAAAAATCATTTGAAAAAAATATATTTAAAAAAAATATATTTAAAAAAAATATATTTAAAAAAAATATATTTAAAAAAAAATATATTTAAAAAAAAATATATTTAAAATTTTTTTATTTATTTAAATTTCATTTATATATATATAGAATGATTGATGATATAAAATAAGGGATAATTATTCTAGGAATCTTTTCTACTTCTTAAGATATAATCTCTTATTGTCTTTCAATCTTCATTTATACTCACATTATCATTGCACTTATAATCACATTCAAATTGTATCATCATTTCAACATTTATCGAATAAAAATGTGTATTAATTATAGGTTTAACCAGGTGATCTATAAAAACGAACGAGACAAAGGAAGAAAGGAAGAAAGTTCCACCACCCTCTTTCCTTCTTCCCCCGCTTCACCTCCCCCTTCATCTCCCCAATAACGCCTGCATCCATGCATATCCTTCAATAGCAATCGAGTTTCCACGATACAATGTTATCGAAGATCTCAATTACTATCACCCCATTACCATAATATAAGTTATTTGTGAATCTCTCATCACTCATCTCTCGTGGTCATCTATTTGTCCATCCATGCATATGTTCCTCCAACCTCCACAGGTTTTACTTCTCACCCAAAGTTTAAACGGGCCCAAATGGTAGGCCCTCTCTAAATATACAACCCCCAGTTCCACTACATCTTCAGTGTACAAACAAACTGAGATGAATAATTTACTGAGCCTTCTTTGCTTCCTTCTCAACTTTTCTCTCTCTTCTCCTCTTGGCAGCTTCAGGTCCACTCTCGGTATCCAAACAATAATCCCACCATCTGAAAGAACTTGCATAATTCCCAATAAATTTCTCATGGTGAGTATCGTGATGGTCAGCTCCCGCCCAGAAAGGCAAGAAATGGTGCAACGACCATGGGAATTCATATCCACTATGAGCGTCAATCGCTTGGAAAAGTCTACACACAATCCAAATATACATTGTCAAGATATGTAAGTTTCCAGTGAGCATAACCCAAAGGATAGGAGATCCGATAGTTCCGAGACCAAGAACCATAACTTCGATTGGAGATGCATATTCAGCGGCAAGACCGAATGGTGCAGAGTATTGATGATGGATTTTGTGTATTTTCTTGTAGAGCCAGCCGTAGTGCATAGCGCGGTGCATCCAGTAATGCCAGGTATCTTCGAGAACGAAAAAGATAGCTACTTGATAGGCGATGGTGAAGAGAGATGGGAAGGGAACATCGGTGCCCATTCCGAAATATTTAGCCATTGGATGAAAGAGGTAGATTTGAGGAAGTTCGACGGTGAAATGTGAGAGGAGTACAAGTTTGGTACAGGTCCATTGTTCGGCGGCAGTAGGGATTTTGTTCTGAATGGGAAGTATGATTAGCCAATGTTGACATGTAGATATTGCCATGATAATAGGAATTGTTGTGTTGCCATACGCCTTGAATCTTGTATTTGTTGAAATAAGGAATTTGATCGATAATAATCCAAGGAAGACTTCGCCCGAAATAAAACACTTCATGCATAACAAAACTCATGATGCCAGTTGCAAGGACATCATTTTGCATGTAGGCATACCAACTCTAGATGGTCAATTAGTATATAATTAAAAGTATGGTGGATGAAGAGGAACTTACAGCCCAAAGACGTTCAAATATGTTGAGATGGACATTATATTTACTCAGCTCATCATATATACCCAAAAAGGTATCGGGAGTGGCAGAAATGGTTCCATTCGATAGGAGATCCATGATTTCGAATGATGAAAGGAAAGGAAAGGAAGCAACTTCAAAAGAGGTCGAAGTTGAATTGAAGATGTGGGCAGAAGAAAAAGATGAGGAGGTGTAGGTAAGAGGAAAGAGATGTACTGGGTAGGTAGATATGATAAAGCCACTGGTCGATTATTTTATTATTATTTGCCTGTCGAACCACAATTGGTTATCGGAAAGGAAAAGTCCCGGTAAGGATCAAGGCGCTAGTACTTGATTAGGTAAAGGAGGATGATGAGCCTGAGAGAGGATCACGTGTTTTGGTGGTACGGTTTTTCGTGTATCGGGATTTGAGAAAATGATCCTCAACGGGGAATAATCACCATGATGAAGTGATGAATGAGCTGGTGTTTGAAACTTCTGACGAGATTGATGATTTGATTGGTGACTCGGGATATGATCTATGATTCTATTCATCTAGGAAGGAAGGTATTCCCAGCTATTGACTAACTGGATGTGATCTCCAACGAATATCTAGACTCATATCCTCATCCTCGTGTTCGTACCTGAAAATCAGACTAAAATCTCTTTACCCCTTTTTTTCCTTCCCTGCATTTACTCCAGTCCGGACGGAGTCGAGATTCCTTCTGGAAGATGGTTACGTAATCAATAACCAATCCCCAAGTCTCTCATCCGCCAACGTCCTGTTTGTTATCTTAATCTGCCCATCGCAAATCTTTCACCGATGCCAAGCCACATTCGTTCAATCACCATGAACAATGGAAATCTCAGCCAATCATATTGACCAATCGCAGCCAACTTCTCCACTTAAATTCCTACACCACACACCGTGTTTACCAGGGGGTTGATTATTTGGGACTTTCATATGATAGTCTAGAAATCGGGAAAGAAGAATATGATCTGGGAGTCGTCGGAATTTAATCGTAAGATTCTTGGATATACTCGGTTCATCCTACACCTGATATTTCGAGTAGAGATCAGTCCATTGTTCATTGTACGACTTCCTAAGATTATGTATCGATTTTCTTGACTGACCTGACTTTCTATCACCCAAGATATTTGACGAGATACAAACTATTGAGGTCATTCTTCCCACAGCAGACATCTGCGAACCCACCTACAACATCTCTCTCCTCTCTCAATTCTTTTACTTTCACCTCAACCACAATGTCAAAATCATACACCCTAGAATCTGCCAACGAAGAAAGACGACGCGTCTACCACGAGGCAGATGTAGTTGTAGTCGGAGCTGGTGTATTCGGGTGCGCCATCTCCTACGCACTCGCCCAACAAGGTCGCAGCGTACTCCTCCTCGAACGTTGGCTCAAGGAGCCAGACCGCATTGTTGGGGAACTTCTTCAACCAGGCGGCGTGTCGGCACTGGAAAAGTTGGGCTTGGCACATTGTCTGGAAGGTATTGATTCGGTGGTTGTAAAGGGATATGAGGTTATATATCATGGAACGCCGGTTTCCATCCCGTATCCTATGAATGCGGCCAAGGCACAAGAAGGAGGGTTTATGGATGCGAAAAATGAAAAGAGCAAGAGGCCTGAAGGAAGAAGTTTTCATCATGGGAGATTTATTTCGCAATTGCGTAAAGCTTGTGCTGGTCATCCTAATATCACAATTGTCGAAACAGAAGTCACGGAAACAATAACGGGTGGTCATAACGAAACTCAAGTTCTCGGAGTACACTCACGAACTACGAATCCATCAACGGGTGAAAAGAAGGCAGATTGTTATTTTGGACATCTCACCATAATCGCAGATGGATATGCCTCGAAATTCCGCAAACAATACATCAACAAAACCCCCATAGTCAAAAGTAAATTCTACGCTCTAGAATTAATAGACTGTCCCATGCCAGCCCCAAACCATGGAATCGTGGTCCTCTCCGACGTCTCTCCAGTCCTCCTCTACCAAATTGGCACTCATGAAACCCGCGCTCTAATCGATGTCCCAGACAATATTCCCTCTGCATCCCCCGCTGCAGGTGGCGTACGAAATTACATCCACAATACCGTTCTCCCGATCCTACCTCCACAAGTACAACCTTGTTTCCTCAAAGCCCTCGAAGATGGAAAAATTCCCCGCAGCATGCCAAATAGTTTTCTTCCGCCCACAACCCAAACCCAAAAAGGAGTTCTCCTCCTTGGTGACGCAATGAACATGCGACATCCCCTAACAGGAGGTGGAATGACAGTAGCCTTCAACGATGTGGTCCTCCTCGCTTCTCTCCTTGATCCCTCCAAAATTCCAAATCTAAACGACACAGCCGCTATAAGTAAAGCTATGAAAGAATTCCATTGGCGACGCAAAAATCTCTCTTCAATAATAAATATCCTAGCTCAAGCACTCTATGCACTCTTCGCAGCAGATGACCCTCAGTTGAAAGCCTTACAAAAAGGTTGTTTCTATTATTTCCACAAAGGAGGAAATTGTATAGAAGGACCTGCAGGATTATTGGCGGGAATCATCAGACAACCTTTGGTTTTGATATATCATTTTTTCGCAGTAGCGGTATTATCAATCCAAATTTTGATGGGGGAAGTCATGGGGGGATTAAGTGGAATATGGAAAGCACCTTGGGCATTGGAACAAAGTTTAGAGGTTTTTTGGAAGGCGTGTATAGTTATTTTTCCATTTATTTGGAGTGAGGTGAGGAGTTAGTGGTGAGGAGATTCTTGAGCCCATAGAGGTGATGAAGTCTTTCAGCGAGTAGGGGAAGGGGGAGTAGTATAATGTTTGATGAGATGAAAGAGACGATGGATGAATGGCAATGGTGTATAATGGCCAGACAGAGATGCATAGATGATATCCTTAATATGATGAAAGTATTTTATGACTTTTTTGTTATATTTCTTATTGGCGAGCGTTGTTATTAATTGCTGTTTTCGTTTTCGTGGTAGCTCTACGAATTCATGACTCTGTCTCTTTGATCTTTGTTTCTTTCCCTTTTAGACTTTACCTCCTTGCTTTTGCCTGTTATACCCCACTCGTTAGGCTTTCTTATCAATTTTCTTCTAATTAGTGTTGGCTTGCTGGTTGTTTTCTTTTATGGCATATTAATTGTAGTCAGTGTTTACTAGCCCTGTCAGTGTCTTCAACCACTATTTACTCGAATATATTTAGATAATGGTTATAAATAATATACTTGTAAATACCTATTTATCTAGCTATCTACTATACTCATACCTACTTACTACTGATATCACTACTACCTACTCGTATAAACCCCGAAGAAGCAACGTCATTCATTCACTCACTCACTTTCTCAATTACTCACCGAGGAAACAAACAGAATTAGAAAGAAGATGTATAGTTGTATCTTCAATCATAGATGATATCGTTAATCATTATATCGACCAAGAGCTACTGCCCTGGAATATAAGCATCCATAGACTATCTATCTATGGACTCATCGCAGAGAGATTGCAATATCCTAGTGTATCTAAGCACGATGAAAGTGGAAAGTGCCATGTTGCTCGTTGCCAGCCCAGTCGCCACTCATTGAATCATTTCCTTCCGGCAATGTGCCTCGATAAAGAAATGCATGGCTCTGAGTCACCTTGGCAAAAAGAATTTTGACCTGATGAAGAGACCACACCTTTGATTTTATACGGGGGTGTGAGCGAGACCGAATCCCCCCTGATGACAAGCTGATCATCACCCCGGCTCGTCTCGCCAATCAACTTGAAAGTGCAGCTCTTGGTCGAAGTTGAAGTCGACGTCGTGTAGGTTCCGGACCAAGGGCCCTTAACAGCCTCAAGTCGATCTCTCGTGTTCCCCATATTAGCATGTTAGTCCAATTAAATCTTGCTCGGGGTTTTCAATGATTGGGGATGGTTATTGTGCAAATAGTAGGAATATTGATATACACGGCAGTTGTCTCCACATCGCTCTTATGCGCAAGCTGGAAGGCAAAGTATCCTCTGCCTAGCTGACCCCCATCGACTGTACATTATATTTTTGTGGGGGGGGGGGGGCAATATGGCCTTCTTGATGCCACTCCCATGTAGGGTAACTCTTTATTAATTTCACCTGTTCCGTTGTACACATGCGTGTCAGATACAATGAATGCATCAATTTAAACATTTAACGGCAGTTACGGCACAGATTTCAATAGCACTTAGACCTATATGTACACCCCTATCCAGCCTGTTATATTATTCATTAGAAGATATACATGATGGAGATACAGGCACTGGTGTCCTCAGGTATGAAGGGATGCCTATGCGAGCTCACGAGAAGGGGGAACATGTACGTAGCAATGGAGATACCACACAGTACCGTAGTCCTGGATTACGCCATGGCGTGCACTGAGGGTGTGTGTATGGAATACGATGTATCTCCTGTAATATAGCAGCGATGCTGCGCGATGCACGCTGATCATGCAGTCACCACACATACCCGCGTCATTCGATATCTACACACTCACATCAGTCAGGCTCATGCAAAATACGCCTATACACACAACATGGAAGCTCCAAACCATCGAGCCCCAGGAATATGTACTCAAGAATACATATGTGTCGCCATTTGATGACGCTTCCGTAGAGTCCCTAGTCTCAACGCTCAAGCTGGGTTGATTCGGGCCACGGCCTGTCATCTACAGGGAGACAATAACGATCAACGGGTCCAGGGTCATAGCTGAGATAAGGGAGTACGTGAAAGGACATAACTTGCGTGATGCAATGTCTACGTATAATGATACACAACTGGAATGCATTGATAATGATCTCACATTGGCTATATCCCAACACCTTAATGTGACGTTGCCCAGACATGGGTTGCTAGGGACAGTTTCACCAGATGGGAATAACATCCGGGATTATTTAAAGCAACTGGGTGAAAAGCATATATGTAGCGACAAGCGTAGATGTACCGTAAGCGGATGCAGGCTCCCCATAAGATCCAGTGACTCTAGAATGATAAACAAGTCGATGACCCCGGATAACATTATAGTGCATGATGACAAGATAGTTGCCATATTGGGATGGGATGATGTTGAGTTCGCACCCATAGCTTTAGGGATAGTAGAGTATGCGAGGCTCGCAGATTACATGCGTACACCGGGTGCACGGGAGTGGGCTACGCACGTGTGGGGTAAATTCATGTACTTCAAGTCAGATGGTGACAATGCTATCATGTGCTGCATGCGGCGAAGGGGTGCACTCGCGTGATGATATGAGACCTGTGATCTACGTAAGTGCAGCAGGCTTATAACATCATGGACACATGACAACAACGATACCGTTGCATGATATACGCAAGTATGGGTGCAAACACGTCAAGAGAGAACAGTGAAGCTGTAACAGCTTGCATGAATAACTTGGAGCGGGCAATGAGTGGTGGCGGGTACGAGAACGGTGTAACTGCGTCATCAGTTATGGCATGTATACGTGATTTTCGCAATGCAGTTGAGCGTGGTGGCGGGATGGTGCGCATACCAGTAGGTGTGGGAGAACCCAGTAGGCCTATGCTGCTACCCTACTACCCACGGTCGCAATCCAGGACCAGCGGAGGTTCGTCGGTACAAGACAGAGTGCCAATAGCTAGCGGTACCAATGGGATTCACCCAATAATGGAGGACAACGCTGTGTCAGACTTCCCGGCGTACATACGCAGACAGGCGAGATTGCGCCGCATGTCGATGGCGCGGGCCAACACGGCGTCATCCGCTACCAGCACACTCTCGTCGCTGAGGGGATTGGAGACCGCGCACTACACAGATTGAGCACCACCGTCTTAAAAACGTGCATCCAAGATGCACCAGAGACGAAGATTATAGAGATGCCGGCGAATACAGGTAACCCGTACTACCAGCGCGCGAACATATATGGTTCCAGTGACTGCATTTCTGCTAACTACCCCAGGTCAGGCATGACATACCCACCCAAAGCATAGATGAGTTCCAAGCCACCATCTTGTCTTTCGCTTCATCTATTCCAAATCTGAAATAGCAATATGCGAAGTCGTTAATGACCATATCGAGAAGGTGATGTGCTCAATAGGCAACCATGCATCGTGCGTCATTGATACTTTATCTCTAGATTGACGTCGATGAAGCCCAATAGGCATATACTAGCTACGTTTATGGTAAGATCACAGTAGATTAACGTTAGTAAACTTATTTGAATTACCTCTTAACGATGACACGGCGCCGTGCTAAGGTGTTCCGAGCCATTGCGAAATATTCTCATTCCGAAATGAACTACGTTGATTCCGAAATTGGTTAGCTCATCGGCGAATACCCTTAGTTCATTCACCAATCAACTTAATTTTGGAATTAGATAATTCATTCACAAGTGTTTTTCGTACCTCACTGTACTAATTCAACTATTATTAAGGTTTATAGGGAGTTGAACCCTATAAGGATTCAAGATCTAATGAAAGGAAAGGAAAAGCCAGAATAGGATTGAAAATGAGGGTACTCAGGGGGGGAGGCGGGGGGGCGATGAGGTAAGGACTTCGACAAGGATGCCTATTTACCAATGGACTAGTATATTGATTATATTTTTTGGTATGAACTTAGTTCATTTGTGAATGCCCTCACTTTTTCCAAATTCGGTAACAACTAGCTCATCTCGCAACCTAGCTCATTCCGGAATGAGCTATGTTGATTTCAGAATGTCAAAATTGCGCAATGGCCGGGAGAAATGGAGGCTAGTAAGGAAATGGTATATAGGTAATAAATGAATGGGTTTTCATACCCTTAGGCGTATGGTTTAGTACAATGGATAGCTTAACCATTATAATAATCCACTTTTCTCCCGGAATACATATGTAGTATTTTCTTTAGCTTGGAGCAGAAGCACCTGCTACCTGACAACAATATGACGTAGTGTTATAGATCATCAAAATCAGGATCCACATCGTCGATAAGCTCAATATACATACTCACTTAAATGTTACATCAAAGCAGATTCAATATGGACGATATTGCGTGAACTGATTCAGCAGAATTTCAATCGGTGCAGATGCGGCTTTTACTCAGCACTAGAGCAAAGTCTGGAATACTAGCTTATCTACTCCAGGTTAGATTTCAATATTCCAACGCATATTCGTATGTATAAGACGTCACAATGCCGATAGCCATTTTGTTTTGGCGTGTCGAAGTGTCATGTAATTCTCAAATAAGAACGGATGGAAGGCGATTCAATGATTTTGTTACATATCTCAAAAGCCGCAACTGAGGAGTTCGTATACTACTGCGCTTTTCGATCAACAACTAGATTGTGGTGGTATGATCTTGCTTCTACCCCTAGCCTCATTGCCACCCTCTTTTCAACTTCATCATTGATCTTTATCTTTACTGAAAGGCGACGATAAGATTGAAAATATGGTAGGGTAATAATAAAGTTTTATATTAATATATATATACTAATTTATCTAATTCAAGAGTAATTAGCCTGTTGCGTATATGGAGAAATTTAAATTTGATAGCATCGATTGACACTACTAGAACTTATTCCCAACATTATTTTTAGTTGCCATAGGACTGGCAGCTAGAATGTGAGCTATCATGTACCGACATTTTGACGTCGGTATTCACGAAGAAATTTATCGGCAGAGGCGATACTATCTATCGCGCGGTTGGTGATGTCATCAATATCTTTTCAATAAAGGGCATCTTGAAATACAGGTTTTCCCAGAGGATGTATATCTCCCCTAAGCAAGCACGGAATACTTCATATAAATCATTTTTTATTAATTTTAATCCTCCTGGAAGAATAAATGAGCTCGAAATTACTTCTTATATAAGAGGTACTTGTGCCTTTTAAGAGATTATTAATATTATCATTAGAATTGGGGAAGCTTAAACAAATAGCCGTTCGGAGTTTCATTTCCTGCCAAATACGACAACCAAGTATGTGGCTATTTAGCTATCCAGTTATCTTCATTAACCGAGCTTATAATACTCTCTTAGAGCTTATATCACTCTCTTAATATCAGTGTCGCTGAGCTGGTGAACTTAGCTGCACCAGTGTATGTTTTCCCCAAAAGTCAAATTTGAACACTACCACGAAATACGAACTTTAAAATTGCGCTAAAAACGGCCAAGAATTTAGTTAGCCTCGAATTCGTTGAAGAGAAGTAGTGATGATAAGAAACGCAGTTATTTAGCGAGTTCGAATTCTTCGGAAAAGCCTGCAAATTTGCGTACACGATTTTAATATTTGAAATAGCATCTTCATTTTTTACCTAAAAGACTGCACTACCATCATATAATAGATTTTTCGTTTTTGGACGCGAATTTCTGCATCACGTCTAAATTCACTAGTAAGTACTAATCTTTCTATTTTTTAAGTCTTACATTTTTGGATCTCGCTTAATCATGTCTCAATGTCGATGCCTACGCGAGAGGTTATTTGAAAACCTGCGGAAGTAATCAACATCTGAATACTTTGTGGTGAAGAGTTCCGGTCTCTTCGCGGAGGGAGAACAGTGGAGAGTAAATGAACGCTGCTTGTACACTAATATCTACCGTCAGATCTAATTTTCATTGTCAGAAATATCTAATGTAACCATCGCGCCTGGGCGACAACAGTCTCTAAAACTGAGTAACGGTGGAACTGAAGTGGATTCTATTACCCCTTGAAAAATGAGATGTAAGTCTTGCACTAGCAAATACTCGACGGGACGAGACTCTACTGAAATTGACAGGAGCTTGTAACACCTGCCATCGCTTGGTATATGCTACCTATTGTACATTGGTGTTTAGTCGTCGGACTGGTAGGGTCTATTTATGTCCAAAAATGTTTTAAGAGGTGCGATGGCGCTATGTCCTTGAGAGTATATCCTGCGAATATTCACTGAGATGGACTGAATTTGTTCAAGCCCCAATTCTAAAGGCCTGTGATTCAGTCGAATCAAAGGTGCTGATATACCTAATGATCTAGGAGGTCAAATTAGGCAACAAGGTTCGGAATCCGAATCATAAGGAATTCCCCTCTTCTCTTCACTTCTTTAGCTCCACTCTACTTCACTTGCCCGATTTGATTCACAAAAGTAGTACTGCAGAACAATGTTAGTGAACGGGCGTGTCTTTGTGTTATATAAGGTATTGCAATAGATTGAGTTTCAAATCAGGACTAAGGACAAGCTAAACAGACATTGATCGAGGGGTCCTTTAATCTTTGAAGGCCCCCGTCTCATCTGAATATTTAGACTCATGTTAGATGTTCTCAACTTCATATTTTCACTGCCACTCAGTTATCACACCCATCCATATCTAGTCTTACATTGCTGTCCATTATTCTGTTTATCCACTAGTGATGGCACTCCCACATTGTTCAAATCACCGAACTTGCAGCAGCTTATAGAACTATACTCGCAGATTATCTATCTGAGTTAGGGATACTATCATATCTGGAGAATAGGATTAAATTGCTCCCTCATTTTTATGACGCGTAATACCAAGTCCTTTCTAATTTCAGAGAAATGTGATCCATCTCGTCACTATCAAAGCCCTTAGTTTATTTTCACTACTTCTCACTCAATGCTTCTCTCTGCTGTCACTCGATATACATTCCTGGCTCTCGTCTTATCCGGATTTACGCTCCTAGTCCTCCATCCCAGCCCATCGATTTTCATTACTGCGAAGAGTTTCAAAACTCAACTTCAGATGTTAAACTCGTTCCTATTATTGCAATTTTGGTTATTCAGTAGCTGGCATGAAGAACTTCTAGTGCGGAAAATGCGCATCTTTATAATCTCTATTCACGAATCTCACGAATATGTCCATGATAGAGAGTCATGCGCAGTTGGAGTCAGTCAGAGGTATCAAAACTTGTTAGGTGATATGCGAATTA
This sequence comes from Sclerotinia subarctica, assembly GCA_025389085.1. Lineage (NCBI taxonomy): Eukaryota > Fungi > Ascomycota > Leotiomycetes > Helotiales > Sclerotiniaceae > Sclerotinia > Sclerotinia subarctica. Next base: position 3,224,691 of record QRFI01000004.1, on the reverse strand, counting down.
GGAGAGAAATGCCCAAGTGTAGCCAATTTGAGGCTTAGGAAGTTGATGCAGTGACTCCAGAAAAACTTCTATATATCCCTTATTTATCGCATTTTTGGCTGCAATGAAACGAATAGTATTGGACACCAAAAGGAAGAAACAATCAACTTTAAGACTGTGTGGGAAAATTTATATAGGCAGCCTATACGTCAACGTTTTTGAGGTGATATCTTATCATGGCTGTCTCCCCGATCCAGTTTTTTGTAGCTGGTTGATGGTTTGATGATAAATAACTTTTAAGAATTTTTACTGTTGTTATGCTAATCTCTATTATCACCTTTTTACAGATTTGCCCAATACCATATACATATAACTTACAAGATCTTACAACCAAAGAAAAAATTGATTTTGTAAGCTTCTTTGAAAAATTATAATGAATGAAAGGAAGTATGTAACCCAACCAGTCCTACGTGTTGGATCTCCATGTAATCTTTGTTGAGTATTAACAATTCAAACCCACTCTCTTTCTCTTTCAAGTAGTACAGGAATCTCAATATTTCACCATCTACGAACTCGATCTGTCAAGGTCAATGCTCTCGTACTACCATCACATCCCCATGCTCCCTATCAGACCCTATCTCCATCAATTTGCATAGCAATGCCCACAAACGTGGTGCATGCCATTACCCGAGACAAACTATACACTCCACTCCTAAGCCAATAGAAAGAACCCCATCCCACCCCATCCCATCCCATTCCAAGAACCCCTTTTTCCCCGCCTCTCCCACTTTCCCTAGCATACACTTAATTTCATATATGCATCTACCCGCCAGAACACAAGCACGCAATACTCTTCCTCCATTTCAAAGGTTTGTACTTCACAACCGCATTTTCACCAGCCCAATTACACACTCGTCCTACAACCTTCCATCGCAAGACCCCTATTCACCACTTACCATTCATCGATTCCAAAACCCAACCCCACAACCTAACACCCCACGAACTAAACCGCCGAGACATCCCCGTTCTCTATCCAACCTTGTACAATTTTCATGCAGTGCACCCACGCACATAGAAGTGCAACAGAAGACTTTTTCGTTACATTAAGGGCGTTCTGTTGTACAATGTAGTAGTGCAGTACCCCTGGACGAGGGACACGAAAGGGAAGCGAGGCGCTAGAAGTAGTCTGGGGTACAGAAATGCAGGGAGAAAGTAAAAGTACAGGGAATACAAAACTGCGAAAACAGGTGCCGCAAATATAAAAATTAAAGTACTACGCAACACTAAACGAGGCAAAAGAATGTGCGGGGAAACCCGGTCTTAAATTTGGGGATATAAGAACGAACTTCGAAGCGAAGACTAGTCAAGCCATCGGAAATACGAATCGAAATCGAGTGTGGTACTACAGAAGAAGATATACCATCGTAAGCTCAAAATAGTTGATATATACATTATTGTAAACTCAGAGATTTAGTATTTAGACATATTACTCAAACAAGTACAAATATCACGATTTTCTCCCCGCATTTAACCCCGACCCGTTACAACTTGGACCTCGCACTATGAATATTGTGTTTAATAATATAAACTTTTACAAACGGGTTGTACAAGGTAATATTATTATTTTATCTCTTAAGCTGTGATATACTAACACATACAACGTGTTGTACATCTTAGAAATGACCTAGAATAGGAAAGCTACTCAAGTTTGAGGATTCCTGGGGAAATTCCCCAAGTTCTCATCATTAACCTTACATCGGAATGAAGATACATTACCTATCTTAAGATTACAATATAAACAGCGAAGTAATGTAACGAACCACATGTATAATGAACTCGCACGATACAGTCTAGAACACCCCGACTTTCCAATCCAGACCATCCAGAAACAACCTCACGAAATCATCCATACCATACCTATCGGATGCAACGCCTCCCGAGAAAATTTACAATCATATCTACCTATACTTACATTCAAGTGAAGCAAAATGAGAATCTAGACTCCTGTATCCCTATCCTTTCCCCTTTTCGGGTTGTTTATGGTTGTGCAGCATATATATATGCGGTAATCCGGATATGACACCGAGGCCTAGAAAATCTCCTGTACGAAGGATTTTAAGGTTAGTCGTACATTTGATGTAGGGTTTTTGTAAGACTTACGATTGAAGCTCACTGTGCTACGCGAATTAATTACACAGTAGAGTTTTTGAAGACTGGCATGGAGAAGGAATATAGAACTTCTTCCAATATACAGCAGTGTATACGGAGAAAGACAGCCAGTCAGTAATCCACGCCGCAAAGATAGATTAGAGGTTACATAACAGATTTGATATTCTTTTGAGAAGAGGAAAAGTTCTAGCGATATTTTCAGAAACAGTTGATATTTTATTTTTTAGTGCTTTTCCAAATTTCAATGCAAGGTATCCTGATCAAAACCCAGATTAATCCTGAAATAAATTACGTATACAAAGTGACACATACACAACATTTTATAGCACACACTACTTTCTATAAAAACTATTCAAATTATTCAAACTATTCATATAAATCTAAATCTAATTATAAATTTTTTTTATTTAATTTTTATATTTAATTTTTATATTTAATTTTTTACTTTTATTCAAATCTAAATTCAATTTTCTATTTTTATTGAAAATATATCTTTATATTAAATTAATAAAATTAACAAAATTAACAAAATTAACAAAATTAACAAAATTAACAAAATTAACAAAATTAACAAAATTAACAAAATTAACAAAATTAACAAAATTAACAAAATTAACAAAATTAACAAAATTAACAAAATTAACAAAATTAACAAAATTAACAAAATTAACAAAATTAACAAAATTAATAAAATCAACAATATTAATAAAATCAACAATATTAATAAAATCAATTTTAAATTTTTTTATATAAAAGAAACTATAAATTTATTTAAAAAAAAACTCAAAATCTTAAAAACTTTAAAAAAACCAAAAATCAAATCTATAACCTAAATCTTCCATCCATCCACCCACTTATTTCCTCATCCATCCATCCATCCATCCATTCATTTATCCATTCACTTATCTCTCACAGCATACCTACATAACACAACATAGTAATATAAGCTTACCAGCATATAAATTACCCATGTTACATCCATCTACCAAGAAAGCAAGTAGGGTTCCTATCATTCTATCATCGTATCACGATATTCCCGTTACCCTGTTCTTGTTCCTACACCACATAATCATAACATGTTGGGAAAACTACAAAGGATAAATAATATAAACAAAAAGTACTTCCTGAGTTACTGAGCTGTTATACACATTACGTTATTTTTATGAATAAAATATCTAACCACAGACATGTAATAATATTTGTAAATGATTTATAATTGTGGAAAAGACAATACACACAAATAATTACTGATCCTATCTAAAGAAGCCAACTCCATCCGAATGAGAACTATCTTAATCCTTCCTTCCTTCCTAATATCTGACTTTCAATCGTCCCATCTCTTCTCATCTAACCCGTTCAGTCCCATCCCGTCACAAACTCCACCTGTAAATACCCCAAGGAACAAAATCTTATAGGATATATCCATACAATTCTCCATTAGCTCCATATAAATGATTCCCATACCCATACCCATACCCATGCCCTGCCCAAATAAAATGGCCGTGTCCTACCAATGCCCAAGGCTCAATAAGCTTAAACATAGTCCCACCATCAAAAATTTCTCCTGCGTAATGTGACCCTGACTAACAAACATTCCTGCTTTCTGGCATTCAGAGTGATGTCCCTTAAGCCCTGTTCTTCCGCCTCACTTTGAATGGCCATCCGCTTATTTACTTTTAACGATGATGATTCAATGGGCGCGATTTCTCTCTTTCGTAGCGTGCTGAAGTCATTTTATAATCGCTTTCTTTTCCTTCACTGGCCCTTGGTTCCGCTGGATCGTAGTGTTTGTGACTATCTCCGTGGGCGATGACATGAACATTCCCGCTTCTTGATGTTATTCCTGTAATGTATTTCTTATCTATTGTGAAAATAAATGTTAGTAAGATGAGAAAGAATCACACAGAAAGTATAATGTACCAGCAGCGGCATCCCTATACTTCACATTTCGTTCTCCACCACTTCCCCCAAAACTACGTCCATTGCTTGAGAAACGTGTTGACATGCTTTCATGTGATCCAGTATAATAATCGGATGAACGAGTTTCGTACGAGTACTCTGAGTCCCTTGGAGAAGATTCCCGATGTATGACAGTAGTTCTTTGTGTGTTTGTGAATCCACGAGAATCAGTGTAGGACATTGAAATTCTTCGGATGAGTACTTTCGGAGTATTTATATATTTGATGTGCGAGGCGAAAGTCGATTAATGCTTGGTAGGGCGTATAAGGTGTGTAATGGAGTCTTGTAGTACTGTCAAGTAAATGTATGATAAACCTGATGGTTAATCTGTTTCTGATGAAGAGAGCAAACAATGTGAAAAGTCGTCATACTTATAGAAAACGGGAAACTGAGAAATTGAGAAATTCACTAATGAAATCATTCAATTGTTACCTGCTGTGCACACGACTTCTCAGATAAGGCGAAATCATTCGGTTGAGAAAGCCCGAGAAGGATGTCTGCCCAGTCCAGTGCTTTTGGAGAGGAACTTATAGCCAATGGGTGGCTGCCTTTGAATGTGCTATACTGATCCGAAATGATCATCTTGAAGCAGTGAGTCACGACTCACCAAACTAACGGAAATAACTTCGGTGAGCAGTTTCATCCAAATACGATGTAGAGAATCAGAGCTTGGTTGGTGACGTCGATGGTGGATAAGTATGATGTAGATGGAAGTTGAGTAACAAGCTCGAGGCTTCTGCTGGCGAAGCATTGGATTCTTGGAAAGACGACGGGAAACGGGAGGGGCCTAACTTCTTTTCCCCCCAAGTTCATTGACTCAGCCATGGAGAATTAGGAGAATTATAGAGTGTAGAAAGAACGTGGAGGCATTGTGCGCAGTACAGAAGCACAGCACAGAAGCACAGCCATCCGTGTCGTTTGGCCCCCATTCATCCTTTCGGACATTTTTTGAAACAAGGACTTGAAAGACAAACAAACGGATGGAGATTTTGCCGAAAGTTTTGCTTGTAGAACATTTATTGTACGAGAGAAGATATTATTGTTGCCTTGTCTGGGCAGTGTTGAATGATGAAGATATGATTGATTGTTTGAAGCTTGTTCAGCTGAAGTTGATCGTTATCCCAGCTTCGAAAGGTTGAAATTTCCAAGGCTTACCAAAGATTGAATAAGGAAGGCTATGAGTCAAGCTGATTCGGGTGACTACTATCGGTGGATAGGTGTAAGGTGTAAGGATGAGGAATTGAAGCAGTCGGGGATTATTCCGATGAACAACTCGATTGAAACTCGAATTTAAATAGAATAAAACCGCATCGTGGTGAAGAGGAAAGAGTCAATGTAACGATGATGATGATGATGTTGTTGATGTTGTTGATGTTGTTCAAGAAAGAGAGAGAGAGGGAAATGCAAGATGAGAATCATCTGTAGTCACCCGTCATTTTGAGTATTCTAGTATTTTAATTGGCTGTTGCTCAACATTTATTTTATCCACTTCTTGTCCCCTTGTCACAGCTGTTGCTTCTTCGATTCATCCATCCATTCAACTAATAAACGTGTCCAAAACTTCTTTGTTATACAAACTCAACATCCAATTCTCGAAATAACACAGCCTCATTTAAATCAATTCAAAGTGAACAGATTGATAAATCGATAATATCGTCAATATGCGTCTCTCAACAATTTCCATTCTTGCTCTCGCATCCAGCGTTCTCGCAGCTGAAGTCAAGATTGAGGTTACCAAGGCTGTAGAGTGTGAGCGCAAGACTCAAAAGGGTGATAAGATTCATGTTCATTACAGAGGAAACCTTGAGGAGGATGGAAAGGTTGGAAAAGAGTTTGATGCTTCTTACAAGCGTGGTCAACCTTTAAGCTTTGTTGTTGGAAAGGGTAGTGTTATTAAAGGGTATGTATTGCTTGGAGATACGAGGGTTATGAGAAGAATAAGGGAATGCTGATTAATTACTGGCAGATGGGATGATAATCTTCTGGATATGTGTATCGGTGAAAAGAGAGTTCTTACTATTCCTCCTGAATTTGGTTATGGTGATAGAGCTATGGGTCCAATCCCAGCGAAGAGTACATTGAGTATGTGAAATTCATCATTCAATATCCCAACCACTCGTCCCTATTCAAACTTAGACCTTCAAAAAATACTAACCTCGTTTCCTCATACAGTTTTCGAAACCGAACTCATGGGTATTGAAGGAGTCCCCACACCCGAAACCATCATCGAAAAGACTTCCTCCTCATCAGATGCCGCTGATACAGCAACCGATAGCGCATCATCTTTATCAGACAAAGCCACCGAAAAAGCTACTGAAGCAGCAAAAGGAGGTGTGAAAAGCGTTATTTCTGAAGCCGCAGAGGCTGTCAAGACAGCTCTTGCTGATACTGATGGTGATGGACAGGAGCACAACGAGTTGTAGATTCAACAGATGAAAATGAAAATGAGCAAAGGATTTTGAAACATGGTCATGAGGCTCCACATAGTAATGGTCATGAATTGTGACGAACAATTGAAGGAGGATGTGGTAGAAGATTGAGATGTGGCATGGTATACCATTTGAATGAAATTGTTTGGGATGGAACAGTAGATGGAATTTAATAGGACATTCATCTTTTTTTGCGAATCATACTTTCCAGTCATGTTCATGTGCGTATGGAAACCAGTCTGATCATCTGGTGCCCGGTCTGCTTCATTTCCATACCATGTGATTCTCTTCTTGGAGTACGTTTACATGGGCGTATGTATGTGACATTCGAGATTTGACAAATACAAACAGTGTGCATCATTCAACAGTCAGTCCATCAAGTATACATCGTCGTCTGCACAAACAACAACCAGGTTGTCAAATATAATATCTCCAGATCGTGACTTTTAGATTATTTACTTTTTTATAACTATTCAACTATTCATTTCTTCATAGTATATAAAAACCTCAATTTTATATAAATAATATATTTTAACTTTTAATCCTTTTAATTTTTTTATATTTTTTTTATATAAAAGTCTTATAAAAAATCAAAAATTAATAAATTATAATAATATTTTATAAGTTTAAAATTTTATTATATTTCAATCTGAATTTATAATTTATAATTTATAATCTATAATAAAATAAAAGAAACATAATTTTATATTAAATATTTAGATTTAAATAAATAAAACTAAAAGATAGTAAAGATTTTAATATATTCAAAAGAATTTTTTTATATTTTAATATTTAATATTTGATATATTAAAATATATATATATTAAAATATAAATCTGATATCTATATAATATATTAAAACAAAACGAAGTAAAGTATAATATCTTGAAGATATATATTGAATATAGATATAAAAATACTCAAAGATATAAATATAAATGTATATAACTCGGACGAATATGAGATTAATTTATATATATATATATATACATAATGTTTTCTAGATTAAAATAATAATTTTTATCCTAAGTGTTTTTGATGTTTAGGTCCTTTGGCTTCGGTAGAGTTTAGCTGTTATATCAAGAGTTATATTTGTATTTATACCTATATCTTTAGCTGTATTAATATTCAAATTTAAACCGTAAGTTTACTCGGATTTGTCTTCATATTCATGTTCTTGTAGAGTATTATATGTAAGTCCTATATAACAAGAAATCAGAAATTTGATCCATATCCATCATTATACTTATAGTTATGCCAATATTATCTTCATAATGTTAATCCCGTGCTCATAACTTTGTTTCCATCAATATTGATTTGTGAAGAGCGCAAAAAGAAACCGGAAATTAAAATTGAGCCGTCGGTCCTGCTACACACTTGTAATACCTAGATGTCACGGGAATCTCATATGTGATATATAGAAAGAGGCCTAACCTCTTTTGGCAAGGGATTGGAGGGTGAAAGAACCTTTGTTTATAAGATAATAGCTTATATAAAGATCCCTTTATTCTTTATTATAAAAAAGTAAGATTTAGTTTTATATATAATATAATTTTATAATTATTGATTTTATATATTCTTTATTATAATATAAAAATCTGATAAATTAAACCTTTTTTTTAAAAAATAATAATGAATATAATAGAATTACTTAGAATCGAAGGAATATTAGAGAGGGTTTATTGTTCTCCCAAGGTTTTGGGAATTATAAGTAGGGAATATATATTTGTTTATACAACTTTCTTTAAAGCCTCGATTAATTCCCTTGATATTCAAATATTAGTTAAGAGGGTGAATAAGATAGAGGAATTGTTGAGATTCTTCAATTATCTTAAAATAAGCTGATCTATGATCTTTAGGGATATCAAATAAGGATTAGATAAAGTTTGGGGATTAATCAATAATCAACTAAATCGGGAACAAAACCAAAAAGCGAAGTTCTCAGCGAAAAAAAGAAAGCAATTTATTATTATTATTTTTCTCAAATTCAATAAAGAATTCTTTATATTTATCAATAATAACATTTATTTTAATCAGGAAAAATAATATAATAACTTCAAATTGATCAAAATTATATTTATAGATTTATAAGGAATATAAGGCAAAATTCGAAAATCAGCAATCTCCAAGGATCAATATATTGCTCAAAAAGTTAAAGGAGTATATATTACAATAATATACCAATTAAAAGCCTTATTCAATCTCTTTATTATTATCCAAATAATTAATCCTATTAAAAAAGATATAAAAGAACTTAATAAACAAATCAAATAATAAATAAAGAATCCAAAGAGAGAATTCAAATTTATTTTTTTCGATATAGAATTACTAAAAGTCATTATATTCAGTGATATATTATTTACCAATAATAAGGATTATTCATTACAAATAGGCTTTGTAATTGCCCTAACAAACAAAAACAATAATGTGAACATTCTTCATTGATTGTTGATCAAATACAAAAGAATCATACAAAGTATATTAACCTCAAAATTATATAGGCTAATATATAGTTTTAATACTGTCTCAATTATAAAGAATATAATTAATATAATTCTTAAATCTAAGATATCAATACCATTGATTGTTTATATCAATTCTAAATCATTTTATGATTTACTAATCAAATTAGGGTTTACTATCGAAAAAAGGTTAATGATTGATATCATAGCTTTATAATAGTTATATAAAGTAAAAGGAATAATTAAGATTAGATACATCGATAATAAATCTAATTCAATAAATACTATAATTATGAATAAACTTTGTTAAACATTTACAGATCTAATCGATATCAATAAGATTGATATCAAGGTAATGAAATAGATAGAAAGTGTCACGGGGTCACTGGACTATAAAGAATAGTGCTTAGTCATCCTTACCATCCTTACCATCCTGACCATCCTGATCATTATATGATCCTATACTGTAGTGGTTCATAATAAGGTTATATCGCCAAAAAGCGAGGATTAAGTCTAAAAGAGATTAGCCCTCGTACAAATTATATTTAGAAAGCCTCCCTATTCCCTGAATTCATAGTTTTTCGAATAATATCTTCATTAATACAAAGAGATCTATTTCCCACCTAAATCCCTTTTACTATATTATGATATTATATCGTTCCTTTTAAATTATCGATACTTCTACAATATCGGACCACCCACAACCTTCAAATTATCCCAGCCTATCTGAAGATCTTATTATTGCTATAATAAACAATATTATAATATAGTATCAATATTTTACCTCTTTAAACAAATATTATTTGAATATAAAGAAAAAGATAATTAATTTATAAGCAACTAATTAAGGACTTGCTCTTGAATTGTAATTAGAAAAGAGATTATTTATATATTGGCAAACTGAAAATGATAAGTTGATTATATAATTGTTCTGAGACTGCTTTATTCCCACTATTCAGTCTACCCCAACATCTGACAGATCTTATATTACCTCTTCTTTTTGCTCTAAGAAAGGATTTATTGTAAACCCTACTATATCTAAACTTTGATTAAGCAAGAAAGTCCTTAACCCAATATCTTTCAATAAAACGAAAACTGATCTTAATTGTTTTATTAATCAAATACAAAACAAAATATATACTAATACAAATCACTATACTTCCTTATATACATATTTAATCTATGTAATAGGATAATTTATTGGATCAGTTGTAACACAAATTCTTCTTTATAATATCAAAAGAGAATTTGTTAGATTAAATAATTATAATGATTTATTACAAATTCTGGAAAGAGCTTATGGAAACCTAAATAAGTCAGTCGAAGCTTACAAATTGTTGATTAATTTAAGGTAGAAGAATCAATCTTTTTATATCTTTTACACTAAATTTCAAAGATTAATATTGGAGGCCAAGATAGTTGACGATAATAGCATATTGCTTATATTATTAGAACAATCCCTATCCAATAAGTTGAAGAACCAATTTATTATTATCAAGTCCCTTATTTAAAATACTGATATATTCATTATATTTGTATAAATCCTAGAAAACTATTGTATTTATCTAATAAAATCTATTTTTATAGAATATACTCTAAATATATTTTTATCCTGATTTATTATATAAATCTTTATCTCTATTAACTATATACCTACTCAATCTTAACATCAAGCTGTTTATAATGTTATTATCACGAATCATATTTATTATAACACAATAAAAGCAAGTATAGCGGTTTGGGCCGCTATTTCCGAAAAGGCCTTTATCAATAAGGAATCCTAGGATAAATATCCTAGAATAAAATAAGTGTAACGATACTGTACTAAAGGCAGCGGCTGCCTGAGGTTCGTCTGGTTGATAGTTGTAGGTTAAGGCTTTATTACTGGTTTTCATTTGAAAATGAAATCGTTATTAGATCAAGTAGAATATAGATAACTAATTGATAACTAAATTGAGTATAAAGCTCCTAAATTATGAAACTATCCTAATTATATACTTCTGGATATTATTGGATAGCTTGGATAAACTGATCTACCTGGGCTATCCCCTAAACTGGATAGATTAGATTATCCGATCTATCCATCATATAATTTTTTTAATAGCCTTAGGACACTAATCCTGGGATAACTTGTTTCCTAGGATAATATATTTCCTAGGATAACTATCCTGAAATTAATATTATCTTAGGATTCTTTATTCTAGGACGAATAAGATTCTAAAATACTTTGCCCTAAATTATCATAATTATCTAATTGATTAACCCTAGAATAAATACAATCTTAGGATTTATTGAATCCTAGGATATTTATCCTAGGATTCCTTATCGATAAGAATCTTTTCTGGAAACAATGGCTCAATGTCACGAATCACATTCATTTTTATAAAATAAATCTAGTTACCGGTGTTTGAGCCGCTTCCTTTGGGGGGTCCTTATCGATAAGGAATCCTAGGACAAATATTGTCCTAGGACAAATAGTGTCCCAGGAAGAATAGGCTAGGCAACCATTGGATCCTAGGACAAGTGTCCTAGGATATGATTCGTCCTAGGACTAATTATCCTAGGATTGGAATTGTCCCAGGATTAGTGTCCTGGGGCTAATGGTAGATCACATGATGGATAGACTGGATAGCTTGGATAGACTGGTCTATCCAGTCTATCCAAAGCTATCCAAATTATATTCATTAGTATATAGTCAGAATAGTTTTGTAGTTTAGGAGCTTCATACTCAACTTAGTTATCAATTAGTTTACCTACATTCTACTTGATCTAATAACGACTTCACTTCCAAGTGAACCCAATTGATAAAGCCTTAACCTACAACTACCAACCAACGAAACCTCAGGCAGCCGCTACCTCCAGTACAGTATCGTTACAGGATCCTCCTGAAGAAAGCAGCTCAAACATCAGTAACTAGTTTTATTTTATAATAATGAATATGGTTCGTGACAAGATCCTATAATAGATTTTTCTTCGAATATCTCAACTAACTTATAATTTCCTTCAGATTCAACTTTTTTGTCAACATTTTTGAATAGGTTTATTCCTTTTATATCTAACTTCTCAAATTGTTTTGAATAGGATTGAGGTAATTCTTTTTCTAATAACCCCATTTTGTAGAAGTTACCTTCTAGAGCACCTATTTCCTGGGATCTTTGTTTCTTGTTTTCAAATCTTACTTGTGTCACGAATCACGCTCATTATAATATAATAAAACCAAGTATATTGGTTTAGATTGTTGTTTCCAAAAGAGATCTTTATCGATAAGGAATCCTAGAATAAAAGTCCTAGAATAAATGAGATCCTAGGATAATTAATATTTTAAAAAGAGAGAGCTAAACAATTATATAGTCTTAGAATAAGTATCTTAGGATATAATTCGTTTTAAAGTAAAGTATCCTGGAATAATATTTATTTCAGAACTATTATTTTAGGAATTATACAATCTCAGGATTGGAATCGTCCCAGGATTAGTGTCCTGAGGCCTATATGGGATCATGTGATAGAGCCTCTGGAAGCGAAGGCTCCCTAAGGCTCCTAGAAGCCTCCAAGAGTATAGGCTCCCCAAAACTCCAGGAAAAGGAATTAGTATACAATGGACTTTAATCAACAATCTATCAAACCAGTTTCCTTCTTCTTTATCAGGGTCTTAAAGCAGGTTGTTGCTATTATAAAGCCAAGACAAACAATCCAAATATCCACCCCTAATCTATTCTATAAAGATTATAGCAAGTATCAAACTTTTGTTGTACAAGCTAATCTTTATTATATCTTTAATGAATATTTCTTTTTAATATAGATGTAAAGGATTTTGTACTTGATATTATTCTTCTGAGAAACTATATTCAATTGAATCGAACCTTTCTTCAATAATCTAATAACCAAAACTATCAATAATCAACTTAATAAGAATATGAAATCTGAGATACACTATCTTTTTGGTACTTACAAATCATTCCGATAAGGTTTTGATAAAGCTTTCGGAAAAATTGATCCTGATCATATAATTGAGAGAGTATTACAGCAATTCAAATAAACAGGATCAGTTACAATCTATACTATTAAATTCTAATAATATATTGGATATATTATATAAAATAATAATTATCTTAAATCCCAGTTCTATAAAGAATTCAAAAATATCATTAAGAACAAGCTAACAAAAGCTCCAAAACCACCAAATCTTTTTGAGTTAATCGAGACCTTTATTCTAATTGATAATTGTTTTTATAAAAGATGAATAAAGAAGAAAAAAATTATTCAAGAAAATAGAAAGTTTTTTAAATCTCAATATTAAAACAGATACTATAATACTAACGATCCAATAGAACTAGATAAAGCTGAATATCACTATAAATTAAACAGATTAAATACTAAGGAAAAAAGAAGATATAAAAAAAATAATCTATACTTCATTTATAGGAAAAATAAGTATATATTTAAGGATTGTAACCAGAAAAAACTAAAAATATTTGCTATAAAAGACAAAAAATAAATAAGATTTGGAAATAAAAGATAAAGACCCCAGAAAATAAATATCCTAAAAAATAATTTTCACAAAATAGGACTGCTAAAAAAAGAATTACCTTAATCATACCCAAAACAATTCAAGGAATTAGGTATAAACACTCCAAATACAAAAATGGAATTATCCAGAAATATCAACAAGGAAGTCGAATCTATAGAAAACCTTGAGTCAATTAAATTATTTGAAAAGAAAGGATCCATTAAAGGATTCGATAACAACCAACAAATCAATAAAGTTCTCTTAAAACCTTAAAAGAATAAGCTATAGTATATAACCAATTATCTCAACAAGAAATATATATAATATCATTATAAAGAATAAAAACCTGATTTTGTAGAGAAATATCAAATCTATAATCATCCAATCTTATTGGCTTTTTATATTATCACTTATAGCGATCTTTACCAAATAATATTCAAAAAGAATATAGAGGAGAATAATACTAGGAGATTTATTGTGGACCTAAGCTCTCCTCATATTAATAAAGGATAAGAGTATAATAATTATGATCTGATGATTAGAGATATATAGGAAATCCTAATATAAAACAAAGATTATAGGATCTAATATAGAATTAATCTCTATTACAAACATCAATAAACTAAGAATTATTATCAAGATTTTCAAATAAGATCAATAGAATTGTTACCAACTATATCTTACCAATTATTAGATATAAGCAAATATTAATATAAATAATTGGACCTCTTTATCGAAGAACAGATTATTGAATTATTATCGCTAGAATTTAATAATATGATTAGGATTGGATAATTGATTATCAAAGTTAATCTAAAAAGACAAAAAGTCAAAGCTTTAATTAATTTAGGAGTTATAAAGATATTTATAGATCTTGACTTTATTAAAGAAAATAAAATTCTTATTAAATCTAAAAAACATTCTTATCAACTAATATTATTAAAAGAAAAAAAGATTGGAATAGATGATTGAGTATAAAGATAAACTAATACTATCAAAATAATTATATTAAAAAGATATATAAAACAAATCAAAATAGATTTAATATTATTAGATAGATATATAATTGTTTTAGGAATCCCTTGGATTAAAAAGCATAATCCAAATATTGATTAGGTAAAGGATATCTTTATATTCGATTGTTATAATTGCAAAAACAAATAATTATATAGCTCAAAAGAACAAACTTCTGGGGAGGCCAAATACTATACTATAATAATTACAAATCCTCTATTAATCGGTGAGATCGATGAAAAAAAGATTCTAGTATAATACAGAAAATTCACCAAATTATTCGAAGATCTATAAGACTTAAAAATCTTATCTAAACATAAATCTTGGAATTATAAGATCAACTTCAAAAAGAGATTTATATTCCTTGTTGAAAAGTTGAGATTATATAACTGTCACGAATCACGCTCATTATAATACAATAAAACCAAGTACATTGGTTTGGGCCGTTGTTTCTGAGGGAAGCTCTTATCGATAAGGAATCCTAGAATAAAAGTCCTAGGATAAATAAGATCCTAGGATAATTAGTATTCTAGAAAAAGAGGGTTAGACAATCATATAGTTTTAGAACAAATGTTCTAGAATATAATTCGTCCTAAAATAAAGTATCCTAGGATTGGAATCGTTTCAGAATTAGTGTTCTAAGGCCTATATAGGATCACGTGATGGAGCCTCTGGGAGCGTAGGCTCCCCAGGGCTCCAGAAAAGGAATCAGTATATAATCAGAATAATTTCATAGTTTAGAAGCTTTGTATTCAACTTAGTTATCAATTAGTTTATTTATATTCTACTTGATCTAATGACAACTTCACTTCCAAATGAAAACCAGTGATAAAGTCTTAACCTACAACTACCAATCAGACGAACCTCAGGCAGCCGCTGCCTTCAGTACAGTATCGTTACAATATAATCCTATACTACAATGATTCATAATAAGGTTACACCATCAAAAAGTAAGGACTAAGTCTAAAAGGGATTAGCTCTCACACAAATTGTATTTAGAAAGTTTCCCCGCTCCCTGAATTCATAGTTCTTCGAGTGATGTCTTTATCAATACAGAGAGACCTGTTTCCCGCCTGAATCCCTCCTGCCACACCATGATAGAAAGGAATTAAGAGAGTATATAATTTATTTTTTTAAAAAAAGAGTTGTTAATATTGATATATCATATAATTATTATATTAGAAAAAGAAGCTATATCTATTAACAAATATTAACATCTATTTCTTCTATTATAAATAAGATCTTTTTCTTTATAAATAATAATGATAAACAAGAATTACATTATAATTAAACTATATAATACCTTCTATTAGTAGATATTGTATCACTGGAGTGATACCAACACAAATATATTAGGGTATTAAGAATAAGTGTTTAATATATCGAAGATAATAGTTATATATAAGAAAATCTTTCTTTTATATAAGCCAAAGAATTTGTAGCAGATCATTATATATAATTTTAATAATTTTAGGAAATATAATAAAATGGATTATATTATTTCAATAAGAAAGTAAAAGAGAAAGAAAGGACAATATACTTTATATATAAAAATGAATAAAGTATATACAAAACAAACAATAATACCCCAAATAATAATTGCGATATTATAATATAAATATCAATAAAAAGAATTTTTGGTATTTTTCTATTTTTTAAAGTAAAGGTTTTAATAAAGTTTATAAATAGATTTCCTAGGATTGAATAAGAATAATCCCAATATAGAATCAATCAGCTTTTGGGACAAAAGCTTAAAGGAAGGAGGTACCATATCATAGGAATCTTATATATAATATATAGAAAAAGGCCTAACCCTTTTCAATAAGAGATCGAAAAATGAAAGAATCTTTGTTTACAAGATAATAATCTATATAGGGATCCCTTTACCCTTTATTATAAAAAATAAGGTTTAGTTCTATATATAATATAATCCTATGATTATCGATTCTATATATCCCTTATTATGATACAAAAACCTGACACTAGATCAGGAACATCATACTTGGGCATTCTATAAAGTAGATCTAATCCACCCAGTCATCTCCTTTATTCAGTATATACTATACTAAGTCGTCATATCTACTCCATCTCATACCATCTCGTTCATCCCATACAGTACTGTGCCGTCCCCCATTTTCGGGATGCTTCATATTTACATTATCAACTTGTGGAATATGTAGACCTTGCAGCAGCAAAATAAACCATGTGATCTCCCTCTCCACATTGTAGATCCACTGTAGATCCGTCTCCATCTAATCTCCATTGCAAGAATGGGGTATGAAGATAGAGATGCGATGGGGATGAACTGCCGCCACATCTTATCTCTCCGAGAAGAATCATCCGCGGTAAAGCTTCGTACATCTCCATCAAAATATTAAAATAGCAAGGTGTCATTATCAATCTCCATATCATTCAATAGAAGTGCCTGTAGATACCCAGCTAACATCAATCAATAACTCCGGAGGCTATGAAACATCTAACATTCCCATCCGGCACTGAAGCGCCATCCAGTTCAACATGTAGATATATTCACCATGACAAGATAGGTAATCCACTCCGTTGTACATCTTTCATCTTCCATCTTCTATCTGCCGTGCTCCATCTGCTACCACTCCCGATACCTGTACCGTCTCCAAATTCGGGCTTGTATATATGCCGTACTCAACATTATCGAAATGGGTATCAACTCCGTCTTCACATCTCAAACATTTGCTCCGCGTGCACTGAACCCATATACCCATACCTGCGCACATAGTACATGCCGGTAGTTGAAGAATACCATGGCCATGATCATTACCCTAGTCACGGACCCCACAAGCCGTCGAATCTCTACCAACTCCAAGAGTGGGCGCTGTGAATATATTCACTATTACTGAAATAGGTAATCAACTCCGCGTCTGTGTTTCTGGAGTATCTACTACCGTTCTCCACTTGGAAGTTGATACATTGCGATTTTCCCGGGACTCCGCTATCCAATTTCCAGGAACCAAAACCCAGGATCCAAGATTGGATGTATATTCCGCAAGTATCTTCACCATTACCCAAACACGTAATCATTCCGTCGCCATCGTTTCTACTATTACCCAAACACATAATCATCCCGTCCCTATCGTTTCTACCATTCTCGGAGGACTGATAACTAGCAACTACCATGAGCCCGGCACTTGGTCATTCACCACATTTGCCATAGTCCCGGATCTACACCTCTAAGTTGACCCCGGAAAAAGTTCCATTTATTAACCTTGTTGATATATCGTTTTCCACCTCGTCCGAAGCATCTATGCTCTTTTCATCGCTTTCTCCGCTCCCGTTCCTAGCGCGGGTCAGTGTTCGACTGTGAACAAGCATCAAGCATCAAACATTAAGCATCACCATATCTGTTGATCATATGCACAAGATATACCTTGTTCAACAAGTATAAGTCTTAGCTTACCCTAGACATGGATTGAGATCAGACATGAAGTTAGGTAATTCCGCTATGGACGGAGCCATACCGTTCACAAAATCTTTTCTGGGGGAACATTTGATATAGTTGATCATTGATGAATAGACGATACCAAAGAAGTTTTTTGAGGCGGTCAAAGATGTATTTTTATCAATCTTTATTTTTCAGCCTTGGTTTCGTGATTTAGAGTAGTCTGAAGGTTCTTTGTGTGGCTTCGGTCATATTCCGCCTCATCAATCAGGGGTACTGAGTGAATTTGCTTAGAAACTTCTTAGTAAGATTACCTCATGCACCCCAGAAATCGGGATCGAAGCGCCACATCTTCATATCTAATCTAACCTACCTACCTGCTATCTTACCCACAAGATCTAGTTCTAGTTCTACAATAACTATTCTGCAATAACTTATAATTCTACCAATCATCACTCCTCCCATTGCATTGACGACACATACCTTGATCTTCAATATCCGGCCTCATATCCGATAATTATAATCCCTGTCATGTAGTCATTTTTTCGTACAAGACTTACTCCTCTACCATACTACGTGACTGAAACAACACAAATCTTTCTGTAAGCTATCCGAATCTACTAATTGTCGATCTGGTGTTGATTCTTTGGCATTAGTTAAAATAAATGTGGGCTCCCACGTTTTTCCCAGATTTTAAACTTGGCATATGGCTTGACTTGTACCAATGATTCTCCTTGTTCCTTGGTTTGAACCCATTACTCGCCTTATTTTTGACACTGTTGCCTTGTTTTGGATTAATTTTGGAGCTGTATCGCATTGGAGTTAGTTTTTCATTTTAGGGAGTTGGGAGATGTGTTAGATAAGGTTTTAGTTGAAAGCTTCTAGATCGATTTTCTAGCCTGTTGATTAAGATTTTAATTCCTGTTGTATTGGTTTGTGGTTTAGTCTAGGGTCTCTTTCTTCTGAACAGGAATATTTCTTCCAGAAGTGTTTGTTTATACTTTTTATGATATCCGAAGAAGCTAGGATGATTATTAAACCTCAGTTGGATAGATTGCAGATACACCTTGGAATCCCCCCAAGCTCACAACGAGGAACTACTAAATGGCGTTGATAAGAGTTCTGGACTCTACTAATTGCACACTATGACGTTTTGTGACAAAATCCCTGGAAAAATCATATTTTTCTATGTAAAATTAAATATTCAATAATTTCCTAAATATCTAATTAATATCTAATCAAATTGATTGAAATTTGAAAATCTTATAATTAATTATAATCGAATTACCAAAAAAAAAATTATTTTATTTTTTATAAATTTGGTTCAAAAGTTATAAATATTTAAAATTATAGAATTTCAAAATTTCAATTGTATAATATTTTTAACTCTATATAAATTTTCAACGAAAATTGTTAAAAATGAATAAATCAAGGTTTCGAATAAAAAAGTATTATATGTATGACGAGTAGAGTCCAGAACTCTTATCTAGTAATTAGTAATTAAATTTAAATTTATAAACGATATTAAATGATGATATCAAACTAAGATAGTCCCACATGTATAGCTTTGCAAATTAGAATCATTGATCCTGGCCTGGGGATTATCTCCAAGACCATCATTAGTTCACTAAAGTTATTTTCTTGGAAGTTCTACTAGTGTACATTGCACCAAATCTCCACATTGCTTGATCTTTCTTGATACTTCAAGGGTTGACCTCTTATTTACTGAAGTATATCAACGGCTAAACTCATCTCTAAGCATGACATCCTCGCTATTAATCGTGCCGCATCTCATCTTAACCCGTACCAAATACTCATTACTCGCGGACAGAGACCTCATCAACGATGCATACAAACTTTAGTATCAAAACGTACTTACCGGCAATGATTCTCCGACCACTCAGTAACGCTAATACTAAGATTCATCACCGAAACTACTGGAGAACCAATTTAGCACGAGGGAGAGACGCGTTTGACCATTCGGCCTACTTTTCAAACCACAGATCGCCACAAGGAATCTCCTTGGTTGCCTCTTGAACTAAAAATACACGCTAACTTTCTAAAATAAATTCCAACGTTTTTCCAAAAGTAAAGTTTGACTACGGTCCTGTCTCGAAGTGCAAGTCTCGTAGTGTAGACTGTGTAGTCAAGGTAAGATGGTACAAAAACTAGCCGATCTAGCCCCTTTTTAATCCCTGCATTTTTTTGTAAGCTTGTGATGTGATGTTATGTGCTATGAATGGATGGATATTAATGGATGAATAATCGAAATTGAAAGATTGATTTATTGAAGGGAATAAAATAAAAGAATTAAAATGGATCGAACCGACGATAACGGAATGACGTTAAGTAATCTATTATACTTTTTTGACTTTTGACGGGCGGAATACATACAATACACGGATGACCCTTTTACTTTTTTTTTTCCCCATGCACATCATAATCATGATGATCTACATAGAGTCAAAATGTTGACAGGAAAGTTACATGAAAATGACTAACGTTGTTTCCTCTAGACTCAAACATATCTAGGCAAGTAGTTACGTAGCGTAGGTAGGCACGAACTCGAACACAAATCACAAATCAGTTAAGAACGCCGATACCAAGATTCCTAATCTCCTAGTGCTTTTATTTGGTGTCCTCTAGTACCTTTCCCGATATATTCCGTGGTTATACTTCGGTAAGGTTATTCTTCAGACATTGGAGGGGTAAATCGTGGGGTTTCTTCGTTGGGACAACGGATATTTAGTTTGAGCGATGTGTTCTGTTTGATAGGTGGTGAGTGAAGAAGATTGTAATTCATTGAATTGATCACATTTCATGTCACTGTAATCAATACAAAGCTTGTAATTATCGTCATGAAAAAAATAAACTTAAACGCTATGCCGCGTGTCTATCAACAAAAAACTATCTGTAACACATAATCAAATCCCAATGAGGAGAACGCTTCTCGACTCTGAACATGCTTACCTGTCCAAGCCAAGTATTCCAAACTCCTGAAATCCATAATGAAGAAAAAAGCACAACCAAAAACAACCAAAACAAAGCTGTTCTGCGGTATCCTAGTCGGGGTATAGGGCATCCATCCTAAGACCTTTACTCCATCCTATGCCACCTTGTATGCCAACAGCTAATTGTATGGCCCAAATTTCATTTATACGCCTGCCATGTTCGTGTTTCCCGCCGTTTTCCTTATATCCAGAGAATTAATCCATAAAGCGTAAAACTTGTAACCGTTGGCTAGTGTATTTTTTTGGGTTTTGTAAAATATTGCTGCCGAAAACGGTGTTACATAGGAATCGACAGTTATACCATTGTCATATGCTCAAGGGCTGCCGGATAACTTGACATATTCTGTGGATATGCGGCATCGGCACCATTACCCCATATCAATGTGTTTGGAGAAGAATAATGGGAGTTCTCTATCAGACTGGGCGGCGAGAAAGCATTTTGAAATCCAGAATTTTGGTGGAGTGGCATGGATTGTGAATGTGACATGGGATGAGATCGCGCCATATGTGAGATGGGTCCCATGGATCTGGCGAGCATAGATTGATTAAATGGTATCTGTTGAGATTGTCCCAGCTGTTGAAGAGCTCTCATTGATTGAGGGGTACCCATACATTGAGGTACTGGAAACTGTGGGGATGAGCTGATTTGAGGAGATCCAGTATGAGAAACGGTATGATGGGAATGTCCTATGGATAGAGGGGATCCAACGAGTGAAGGTGATCCGATGTGAGATTCCAAATGTTGCGGAGATCCCATGTATTGAATAGATCCGAGTCCATTTGGTTGAGGCTGTACTATAGGTTGATGAAGGTTGGTGGAATTCGTGGGATACATTGGTTGGCTGGCTGGAGAATATTGCTGGCTTTGAAAACCCACTGTGGGCCGATCCATCTCCATCCCCTCCAAAATGCTTTCATTAGAGAAATTTTGCGTTAAATCCAAATTTTGCTTTTCAGATGCAACCATCTTTACTGAATGTTCCGAAGTAGATGGGAATGCTTGTTCTGGATCAATGCCATGTCGCAGCAACAACTCAGTCAAATTTTGAATTAGCTTTTCCGCCTCGGTAAGACGTCTTCTCAGGACGTCATTCTGGCCGTTCTCTAATTCTTGGATCCTTCTTTGCATTGTTGCCAAATTGTTTCGAGCTTTTTCCCTAATATTCCTTTGGGCGTTGCGGTCATTTTCTCTCTTTTTCTGTAACGCAACTGGGTTCATGTTTTGTACACTTCTTCTGCTTTTAGTGGCTACGATTCATGTCAGAGATGATTTGATAAGGTATTGAAGATGGTTTGAACCAGTCAAGGAAGATATTCACATACCTTGTGGTTTGTTGTCTGCAGGTTGAGGAGACTCCATTTTGACGGTGACAGTTTCAGAGTTATCCATGATCAGTTTGTTTTTTGTTGTTTCTATGGTGTGATGAATGTTGATAAATGCTTAGACGATTGAAGATGAGGAAGAAGGTCGAAGATATGGTCCACAAATACTATAAAAGGACCTTAGGGTTCCCCAAGTGCTTTCCCCAATCGTGCACTGATGTGATCCGATTGTGTAATGAGATGTAAGAAAGGGTATCTTTGAAATTTGGACCTTGAAGACGGGTATCGCGAAATGGTGCGTGCTTAAATTCCCTGGGGAAGATGGAACCAATATATTGACACTCGAGCTCTTATAATTTCCTTGGTTTGAGTTGCGGGGGCGAATGGGTCACGAATCTCTAGCTTATAAAACTGTGGTCCAGGATACTTTTTTAAGTAGGTATGTCTACTGGCAAAAGTTAAGCTTCAACGATGGATATGGAGGGAACGCCGAGAAGGGAGGTTCTCCGACAAGAGCGAGCGAGCCTTTAAAGTACTATTCTTTAAATTGAGTCTAGAGTTGCTCTGGTGAAATAGATAGTCATAACGATTCCAAGCTAAAATGCTTTAGTCCCCCTGTCAATTTCTCGACCGAAGCTAAATTAGTTTCTTGAAAGTGATTAAACCATAGTCTGGCAAGGAGTCCCAGTTTTCAATGGCGTGTATAGATATAGTCGTTGGTGGATTGGCTAGGTGGGTAAGTGAGTGGGTGGGTTGGTAGATCTTTTGAAGAGGAGGGGTGTATCTAGTTATGTTGCGGTGAACACTCCAAAACAAAATAAGTCCTTGCTGATTATATGTATATAGACAAGTTTGCAATTGTAAGCGAACTTCATCTCATAAGATGAATTATATCTAGCAAATACCGTTGAGTTGTCAGCGGCAGCTTATAATGTGGTGTGAAAGTAACTCTTTCGGCAGAAGTCCTTCCTTCCTAATAATTGGTTGAGAGGGGTTGAAAAGGCCCCTACTTCCTCTAAATAAAGTTTATTTTCTTCAAGGGCCTGCCCATTTATCTCTTATCTAATTGGACTGGTATTCGTAAAGTATAAACCGAAAAATATATGAAGCCTAAGATGCAAAAGCCAAATACTACAACAATTTGCGAGTTATTTCCCGAACGGTGACCGTCGGCTTGTTGACCAGTGGTTACACAACATGCGGTTTGTACCCTTACAACAAGGTGAGAGATTTATTTCTCGAGCCTCTTTCCGAGATTTATGCCCTTTCTCTACACGGAGTATGGTGTTGCCAATTAGAATGGCTGGCCGAACCGCCTTATGCGAATAATTTTTTTCAAGGGACATACTTATATGCAACTTCAGGGTTGAATGCATCTAACGAATCTAAAGATCTTCAGCGGCTTCATATTTCTTATTGCGCAAAATACTTACATATCATTGCCATCGTGTGATTGACTTTAACACTTCATCGTAGCCCTAATTTTCGGTGCAGAAATTCGAAAACATGTAAAGATCAGCAGGTAGTTGAGCTTGTTTCTCTTGCTTCGAATCGACTATCTGATATATGTATATTTTCTAATCAAAGTGCTGATTTAGATGGTCAATCTCATGAATTTTCCTTATTATCCGGTTTCTTCTAATACGGCAAGTCCAAAAGTTGGAGGTTGAGTAATTTTGACACCTCTCGCATACTTTGATGCCGACTAGTCATGTGAGCCATGTGGCAAGGCGCGATGTGATGGACGTTTCATGAAGAATTTTGACTTTCGTGGCTCTATCAGGGCGGCTGATATTGTCATTAGTACAGTCCATCGAATTGATAGTTATTAGTTGACGCAACAGGGCGGGTCAAGAGAAACAATGCAACATTATTGTTGATTGTATCCTTCTATCAAGAGGGTATTCTCCGCAATACCCAAAAATATCAGTCTGAGCTCTCAAATCTCATTCTTCCTTGCAGGCCGAAAATTCTTCAAGGGTCCTCTAAACTGCATGTTAGAGTTCGGAATCGAATTTGAACCCGGAATCCTAGAGTTAATTCGTTTCAGCATGTCGTTTTTGATGGGCAAATCATAGGGGTTATATGCTCAGCCTACTGGCCATTGCGCTCCAATTTGAAAATTCAAATAGGATTATTATCAAGGTTAATAATATTTTAGCCGGAAAACATGGTCGTACTATAAAACGTCTAGGCAACTCAACAAGGTGCCTTGCCACTTGTGCTACTTTTCGCTACTGAGTGGTCTTGGTTGGTCTCGTTCAATTATAGCCACAAGCAGCCATGCAATTTTCTCGTGCTCAATCCTAGCGACTCAGCTGTCACTGTTGAAGCTGATAAAAAGTCGAGACCTTCTCATCCAGCTTTTCTTGAAATTAGTATCAATCAATGAATCCTTCAAGAAAAACAAAAGCCCATTTGAAGAACTATACGCTCGCTTGAAGGCGACTCTCAACTCAATCGTACTCCTTAAATTTATACTCGGGGTTTCAAGACTTCACGGGGAAATCCACGTTGCGGTGAAGATCTTGAGCCTCGCGTTTCTTTTCCTCTAGGTGTGTTGACGTCTAACGCTACTTTACTTGCTTTTCGAAGACCCTTTGTTTTCCACATCATTTCCAAATGCTGGTTACCACCTAGCGCTCAATAAATATAAACAACGATATAATACAAGGTATTGTGTCTAAAGTTTGAAAATTTGAGTTCAATCTTACGATTCAAAATGATCTCGATTTATTATGGATCGCAAAGTTAATATGATTTCTTGCATTATCCGCCTACGGCGTCGATCCATTGATGCATCAAATCGATATAGCGCGCGCACGGAGAAAGCTTTAGAGAGTTCATGGAAACAGAGTCAGCAGTAATGGAATTTACTTCTCTTCTCGTCTTTTCTCGTTGGACAGCACACAAATAAGTGTACGACCTACGCAACTTTCAGGCTTTCCAGGCCCTCCTCCAGGCCTTCCTAGCCCAAGCTAAACAACCTTTTCAAGACTCCAACCACCAACAAATGGAAAAGTAACGCACTCTCCGGCTCTACAATCCGATAAGAAATCAAGTTTCCTGCTAGTTTTGCCGGTTTTGATGAGATCTTCAATACCTTTTGATTTCTCTTACTCTATGTTTCATCGATTGTTCAGTCCTAAGAAACACTATTTTTTGTTCCAGTTCACTCCGGTATTGAAGATCAATCGTGATATGGGCAAAGTTACGATGATCAAGATGATAGCTAATCTTGAAAATAGTGGTGGTCTAAAATCATTTCGTTGATTTTTCAGGCGAATTAGTCGGAACATTTCTCTTCCTCTTTTTTTCGCTTATGGCGGAACTCAAAGCGCTAATTAAGCATAAGGTTATCAAGGAAGTATCTTAATAATAGCAAGTCCGCTTCCAATTAACCAATTGGTTCATACTTCACATTTTTCTAATTTTTGACTTCAGCCTTGCCACCAATGTCTGGATACTTTTTTCGGTGTTGATGAGGGACTTTCCACGATGGCCGTGTGCCCACCCCACCTTGACTTGGATATGCCAGTTCCACCTTTATTGCATTGCCGGCGAGTATCAGCAAAAGGCCCGAGCATAGGGTTCTCCGGAGTCCGGGTTTTGAATGGAGACAATTTCTAACTATGGGGGAGATGGAATTCAAGCTCTAGAAAGTTTGTAGATCAGAGTTGCTCTTTGCATTGTGGATGTATTGGTGGATGTAGTGGGTCCTAACAGGTAAGTAAGTTTCTAACTAAACATCATAACTTAGGGTCCTCAAGTGTGCACTTCTGGTAGCAGTGCCCTTGATCCACCTACAACGTCACACACGTTCATTATAGAGTTCTAGAAATCACAATCACTTACATCAAAACATCTAAATCTATTTTCATACTCGTCGACCTAATCCTCACCGCTGCCGCCGTCGTTCGAGGCTTCATCTCAGGGAAACAATGCACTCGGTCGTTGAGCACTGCCCTCCGGTACTTATACCACACTAGGGGTTTTCCTCGAAACGTTCTTTACCGTTGAATTATAATTATACGATTTTCATGTTATCCGCCGAAAAAAGCGAAAGCTACATTCGTGGCACCTGCAGGAACAGTGCTTGCGCTCTTTATTGGAGAGATTGGCGAATATTGCTTGGACATAAGGTGCTTTGAATCCTGCTAATGGCTTCAATGCAAGCGTTATTAGTGAATTTAAGGGTTGCCATTGAAGTTACTGTAAGTCTTCACTTTGTTGGCTTACATGTGTCTCCCGCAGTTTCAAACCCATCTTGGGATCATGCCCCAGGAACCTGAGGCTATTTCGCCGCTCTTCACGGATGACCTCTATAACGAAGAAAAAGGGGGGAAGATAAGGAGGCAAAATTGAGAATCATCTCCGCCTTGGGAACCAAAGGGGTCAGGCGAATGCTGGGCATGCAAGAGGAAATGCTGCATGTGTTCGAAGATGTGGCGATAGACCTAGTACAATTTCTGATAACAGCACCCCCTTCAAGATCATGGGATGCTCTTTTTGGAAAGTAGGCCGAGTACAAGTGCAAGTCAGGCAAGGTACTAGAATGGGGAGGATTTGAGGTTTGCAGAGGTAGACAGGAAAATAAGGCGGTTACAACAGAGGAAATCGATATGAAGGGAGGTCAGTAGTGCCACGCCTGAGATTACAGGTTAGCGGGGAGCAATACGTTTAGGACATCGATGCCCAGGATGAAATCAGGTTACCTATCAAAAGTTACTAGATTGGGTAGGATGTTTGTGTAGATGCGCGGTTAATTCCTGTCGAAAGCCCGAATGAATTTGTTGTCAAAAATTTCTCTGATCATTGTTGAGCACAGATATGTACAATACACTGGCATTGCATTGCATTGCATAGGGGCGAGCATGGGGAACACAATATGCATGCAAAGGAAAGGCAACCGAAAAAAGGTAAATCCTGGGCATCTGCAGTCTCGCATGACTAGGTGCCGTATGGACAAAAAAGAGCATGCAAGCATGCGTTATACAGAGTAATGTGCTGTAGTATAGTTTTGTCGTCTAATTTGAAGATATGCGATGAGAAAAAGAGATATTATTCTCTTCGTTAAGTTGCATGCGGCATGGCATGTGGGAGTAAGCGTTCCGTCTACCTGGTGAGCTGCAACTAAATTCCACTGGGAACAATTCGCAAACCACATCCGAACAATGTCTCAGATTCGCAAAGCTCCATTCTTTAATTGTGGGTCAGCTTCGGACATGCCTTTTTTTTCTTCTAGCTCTTGCCCTATTGATCATTCTGCTTAATTCTTTCATTTCTAATTCGCATCTTCACGAGGCGTGTGAGCTGAACGAGCAGCAGGTTAGAAGTATTAGCCATGTGTAAATAGGGTAAATAGCCCTCCCACCTATGACTCTTGAGGATTGCGAAAGTGGGATGCATCATGTACATACTCCCTACAGAGTACAGTACATTATCATTATCGTTACCCCTCAACCAATGGTCAATCATATATCAACACACAGACATCAAAAAGTCTATTTAATTAATTCCCCAAAGAGGCTAAAGTGCCCCATGATTTGCGACATTAGTTGTGGGTTATAATAATACTTTGGTTAATATTAATTAATGTTTATCTTTACTACTTATTCCTGCCCTATCGCTACCGTTATCGCGAGGAATCTTCAAAAGGCAGGCAGGGTGACCTTAGGGTTACATCTTCGCTTTGACATTTGCTCTATCCAACCTTACCTAGATCTTCAGTCCTTAAATTGTAGATGTGCTGGAGATCAAATCATCTTACATGCATAAATAAACACTGAGTATATGTCATACGACAGTGCGTTCCATGTAGAGTGCATTTTTAAAACTTCCAATTTTTTTCCATGCATTATGTGCAGCGGGACTAGGATCTAGGCGAATGACGGTGAATAAAGAAGGGGGGAAACTGGTTGCTGATTGGCAATGGGGGTGTCAGCTTTTTACTTACGCGAGGAAACGCTGTTACCTCATGGGTGTTCACGGGTGTACACCGTCTTTCCTACATCGCTGATAGGTTAGTTAATTTATTAAACTTTTTGGCGCTGGTTGTTGCGTCATCTGATGATTGTTTTTTCTCTTGAGAGAGATGCGAACCCGAGAGTTTCTTTGAGTTGTTGGTTGGCCGTCTCAATTGAGACGGTTTATCGTTGTCCCGTCCAGTTGGCGGTGAGGTGGACTTTTCGATGGCCACGCAGTCATAACGTTGTCACCAACACGAAATATACAGCGTAAACTGAAGTTTTCGTGTCGCATTCGCCCACCATTACTTTTTGTTCAAGCTTTTGAGCTGGATGAACAAATAACACTAGCTAGGCTGGGACCAATCCGTATATGGTCGAAGGAGAATTATGGAGGTGGGATGGAGGAGCGAAAGGAGCTGATAGCAAGTATTCTGTTTGGGGAAGAGATTCAATTCTATTACGTACTATCTTCTTCTCGTCCTCTGTAAACTGTGAGTTGCCTCGCAACCTCGGGATCAGCGTGCTGTGGCGGGGTTAGGTGGATTGGATGTCCTATTTTCCTCTCTTCACGGAGCCAAGTCATCACTAAACACCTCGCTCGGGGCGTTGTGGCCTCTTCAAGCAACCACCGTCCGCTGGTACCATTCTTCTATGTGCAGCTAAGTGTCTACTCTACGTATTGATGACTAGTGGGCAGCGTGGAACAGTCAATCACCGAGCAAATCTTGTCAGTACTTCGTGTTTATCTCTCGTCCCTACAATGATGGTAAATGGTAGTAAATACCAGTGCTTATATTCAAAACTGGGTCAGGAAAGTGCTATTACATCTTTGCGGAATTCCGCACAAGCATCAAGGCTGCACCAAGCAATGGTCCAGTATCTTTCTCTAGCCCAGATCCCTTATCATTACTTCTAACTCTTGCCAGATGCATTCGCGTTCATCGAAATTCGGTTGTTCATTTATGCTCTGTTTTGGAACTGCTTCGCCCCATGATTCACTTATGATGTGTTTATGAATTGCATACGCTGATGCCGTCTTCTTTTTTGGTTAAGCACCGCTCCCGCATCCTTCTTGGGTTCACATGAGACCTTGGCATCCATAAAGAGAAGCGTTTTGCTCTGTTGAATAACTCACATGATTGGAGTAGCGGTGAATAGCTGTATCACCGACTAGATGTAGGGAAGTGAATAACCTTTGCAAGTTGCAGAGGCCATCGGAGTTTATCTATATATAGCGAGGGAGGCACAGTCAACTTGCTCACACGCTCGGGCAGGGAAATTTCGAAGAAGACGAAAGGAGTTGTGCTTTTGTTCATCTGTTTCGAAGAAACTTTCTCTTGATGCAAGCTCATCTATTTGACTTTTGAGTTTCCAGAGGATCAATGCATTCTCTGATAAAGACAAAATCGGGGAAGATAACAATGCAAAGCATGAAATAATAACAAAGCCGGTCATTTTTAGATTCGCATCTCAAGATACTGGCAAACGCTCAAATCTCTATCTGCCTATTATTAGAAGACTTAGCCCTTCCATTCTTTTTCGAACACAGTTGGAAGTGCTACCGTCTGTGTGTTTGAGAAAACGATATAAACTTCCTACAAGTCTGTGCCCACACAAAGCTTTTGTGTGAGCATCAACAAGCACATTGAAAGTAGTATAATGGGAGAACCCCATCTTAAATTGTTCTCTTCGTAGAACAAAGCATTACAAGCACTTGATTTATTTGGGTGATTGAATCACCGGAAGAAAGATGAGTAGATGGCGGCTGCATACTAAAAAGTGAAATGTCCACACGCCTGCGGAACGAAGCTTCCGTTTGAAAGTATAAAGAGCTCTCACTCGGCTAGTGAAACCAGCAGCACCTAATTAAGAAATCGAAGAACACTTCCGGAAAAACATTATTGGCTAACTGGGCTATGCTATTGTCGGGGCAAAGTTGCAACGAGAGCGAACAAAATTGGAAATATCATTTCGGAGCGTGCAAAAGGAGGGATTATGAGAGAATTGACGGCTTATAGATGGCCTAGAACAATATATTAGTCTTTTGATTACTTACTCGTTGTCTCGGATTATTTCCCCTATCCGGGGAAAATATATTTGGCGATACATACCCGTCAAATTAAGGTTTGTGAAACGATCTCAGTCCGGCGCCGATGAGAACTTTAAGTATGTATATGCGAAAGTCCGATGTTTGGCCTACTGTGTTCCGATATGGTCATTCCTTCCGATTCCTCCGGGGCCATTCTTCGTCTTTACCCAGAACTGTGTGAAAATTCCCAAAACAGACTTTTGGTATTCTTTTCTCGTGTTGTAGAGTATGTCACAGCACGGTCTGGTCACACATGTATATTCGCGAGGTATAGAATAATACACCGATCCGTTCACTTCTAATATTGCGAATCTCCGGCGCGAGCCGGTATATGCTGTCCTCTCACCCCTCTGTTGGAACAAGACGATTGTATTTAATCAGCCATTGACCATCAGCATGGTATGATATTTCCAGAGCATATCAACCCCCCCCCCCCCCCCCCCCCACTTCATCTTGGCATAGCTTTTCGTTTTGTGTAAGATGTAAAAACTTTCTCTTCACATATTGTTACTTCTTCAGTCACCACAAAACAACAGCAACAATAAAAAAAATGGCTGCAAGCTTAATCATAAAGTCGCCGGATGACTATTTTCGTATATTCTCATATTTTGAAGCATTATATGTTCGGGTGAAGCCTCGGCATGAACTTGAGAAAAGCCTTACTGCTGTTGGAATCATAGCGGGAGGTTACGATGCAAAGAAAAACGACAGTGATAGTTGATTTGCAATAAAAAAGAACAATATCTAATTGTCCTACTTCTTCGCTCAGCTTCTAATTGTTGCTTAAAATGAAGATTTTCCTGTCGCGGATTTCATTCACGGCAGCAGTTCCTACTTGCTTAATCAACAAGTCTGGTTTCAATTTCTCAAAGCGGCTCCGTGGCAGATACGTATAGACTTGCTGAAACTAGATTGGACATTTGTGGAAGATTACTATCTATTCTTTTGTAAGCATAAGTTGCAAATTACTCTGCGCATTTGGTGCCTCAGTAGTGAGCCGATAAAAGTCGACATGCTACAGATGTCGGGCTTGGTGCGTATTGTGCTTCAACGTATAGTGAATTTCGAGGTCAATGCCCGCATGATTTCATTATGATAAGCTATATAAAGCATTCCCTTTCCTGGTATTTGTTACACTTGGTCGTCTAGTTTCATTTGTGAGGCCTGCTCAAGGCGTGCTCCGTAAACACGTTAGAGTTATCTCTGTCGCGCCTGTTCCCTCAACGGGCTTCATCGGCACAGCTAGTAGTAACCACATTCTAGCCCGTCGATTCAAATCTCTTAGGTGATATAATATCTATGAGACAAAACAAAGCTAGTATGTGAGAACTAATGTCGAAACAGCAATCCTGATAAAAACAATATAAACGGTAGCACCACCCAGAGCATTTCCCCAAGATAGTATAGACATGGACAGTTCCTTCCATCCCATAAGTCCCCTACCCCACATTCCGGCCACCCCCTTATTTATAATATATTGAATTTAAATAATATTTATTAATTAATTCTCCTCACGGGGATGTAAGGCCTCAATCTGATCAAGAGAAATACGATTTTTAAATAGATAGGATTTAAGCAAAGGGTTCGGAACCAATGATATAGTGAGAAGGATCAATGACGATAATATAGAGCGACAGTGAGATATAAAACCACTGCTAAATTTATTGCATCATTGAAAAGATCTTCCTCTCACTAAGAAGACCGAATCTACAGAGCGGAGAGTTCAGCAAGTTAGAGGAAGATGAAACCATAAACATCCATTTAACTGCACGCTTCTAGATTACCATGAAGTTTCATTTCAATTCCGGTCGTGTGTAATTTTTATACTGATCTTCCTACAATTCCCATTTCCGACCAAGGAACATAAATTCTAAAATCGGTAATTTACACGGGAAAATGGAGATGCAGTAGTCTACCCTCATTGCAGCATCCTCCTACTGCGGCATCAGGGTTGCGGAGCGAACAAAATATTTCTGAGGTATAAGTAGCGCGAAGAACCCGAAATCCAGTTGCGAGAGATCTATCCGACCCAGGCTCCTGTCTGGACAATAGGGGGATTGAAAACAAAGAAAAGCATGGGAAGACAACTTCCGATGCGGTTTCTATCAGTTCTCACAATTATGTATGCATATTCCCAGAGAACAATAACACTAAATAAAACAATGGAAATAATTGTTATCAACGGATAAGGACGGACGGATGGATAGCGACAACAAGCAAACGATGAGCAGGAATCCCGAAAGCCATCATCATTTGTGGGTGAATGATTTACAATGGGGAAATTTTCTTGAAGGATACTGAAATTCCTGGTGACCCATGTAGTTGTACCTTTGTAATATTTGTATTCTGGCTTATGTACCCAAACAATTGAGTGTAGTCACAGGTCCAAAGGAATTGCCGAGCCTTATACCTCAAAGCGTTGAACATGCCTCATTGTTCCAACCGAACTCACGTTGTGATGTTATTCTAGCTAGCTTATGAGGCAGGGATACTAGAAAGAAATAAGATGTTTGCAACACAGATACGTTTTATAGCTATTACCATAATGAGATTGAAGCTGCAAAGACTTTGCAATAGAAGTATTATTTCAGGCACAAAACCATGGGATATTGCTGAGGGCTTTTGGCATAACTTTCATACTGTCCACTCATAGAAGGTTTGCTTGGTTCATACAAACCATCTTCATGAAAACTTCTTTGCTTAGAAAGAATACTGTTTGTATTACCACATGAAAGGATCGCTTGTTACGATCAACCGCCGCCAAGCGTCTACCCGCCCGCAACAACTTTTTGCGCTAAGAGAATGAAATAGCAAGAACTATCAAGGGAAAAAACATAGCTTGCGTAAAAAACATTGGATAAGCCGCTGACAGCATATCCACTGGTGAAAGGCGCATTGAGGCTGCCTTTCGGTGCGATTATGTCGTTCTACCGCATAACACTTTCATTGAAACATGGATTTCGAGGCTGTGTAATACTTAAATACGCGCATTTTTCCTCTTCTCCTCTTGATTCGCTACTTTTTCCTTCTTCTGTGACACAAAGATGGAGGACGAAAACGAAGCATCCAACGTACAACTTCCAAGCTCTGAGCGTGAAGGACTTATCGAAGAAAAGTCCGACGAAAAGTTCCCAATCATTGAGGTTTGCGAGATTAGTACCCCTAACACTTCAGGAAGTGTTACCCCAGAATTCGTAACTCCAGAAGAAGATTCTTCAGACGTTGACATGTGCTCGGACGAAAACTCTCCATCCGATGAAACTCACAACATTCAGGTTACTCAGCACAATCCAGGTGACGATACTGCAAAAAACGCATCTCAGGAGAAAGAGCTGCCCAATGCGCCCGATCTTGACTTGCAGCTTTCTACGACAGATATCTCCGAGCTAGAGATTTCCGAGCCAGAACCTTCCGAGCCAGAATTTCCTGAAACCAAGCCCCTTCAAATCGAAGTTACTCAACTCTCGGGACATTTACCTGGAACCATTGAGATTGAGGTTCCTCAACTTTTGAGCCCCTCACCTGAGCCCATTGACGTTGACATTCCGGAACAATCCGACTCTTCACCCGAGCTATCCGAGCCACCCAATCAAGGACTCCAAGATCACAGTGGATCCGACGCAGACAACGAATGTTCCGATGGAGAAACCACTCGAGTCCTTGGAGATTGGCAACTTCGCCAACTGGCAGAGAACGCGCTTGAGATTGCTCTTGATGTCTCTACACCAAAACCATCAGCATCATCTCTAAGCGACCCAAACATTTGCAAGCCCCGAACTCCACTTCCCGAACGAGTGTGGCGCCCATCATCAACCAACCCCACGCGACCGAACAAACCAAAATGTCCCCCATGCGAACGAAAGAAGAAGAGATTTGATTGTTTGGGGAGTCCGCCTTGCAATGAGTGTAGCAAGAGGAATATGACGGCCGAGCAATGTGCTTCGTTTGCATTTGTGAGGAGACGAGGAAAGAGAAGACTGCAAGATGATGATGGGATGGTTGCACAAAAAGCTGAAAAGAGAGGGAAGAGAAGATGAGGAGCATTTCAAGAACCTTACTTTTTGTGAAAAAATAGTTCGCGAAGAAGGACCGAGTTTAAAATGAATAGATTTGGGGGCAATTGCTAAAAATTTCGTATCTTTGAGAGTCGGTATGGTATGTGATGTTTGTTTAATTTCATGCTTAGCCGAGGAGCTGATGTCAATTGGTGGAAAAATTGTTGCCCCGTTTGATTTCAAAGCCTTGTAATGCATGTTCAGAATTTAATTTGACCATTTCTTTTCTATCACGCTACTCTATAGACACAAGATGAACATCATATGTGAGTAATGGTTGAGGCCTAGTGATAGACAAACAAGATCGGCATATCGTAAAGCGAGGGAAGCGAGCCAATATCGTATGAGGTGTATTTGGGGTCAAGTCCATTTCGAATTCCATTCGTTATATAAAAGGCCCGATGAAATTGTGCAACATTCAGAGTAGTACAAGTACATGCGACAGCACGTTAAACAGAAAGGATGTTGAGATTCGTATTTGCTGACCTTCAGAAGGGTGGGGAGAACTTCATTCGCTGTTGCAATAATTGCGCATCTCGAAAAGTCGAGAAGATGGTACTGCAGATAGACGTTTATTCCTCTGTTTCAGGAAATGGTATTACTGCAACCTGAAGCCCCAAACAAAGAGTTGAACAACAAAATCTCAATCCCGACCGTTTGGTTCACTATTTGGAATTCAAATTTCGTGGCTTCTATATTGCAGTAAATTAATCATGCACATGTGAAATTTTGGGATTTTGTCATGCATCATGCATGGCATCATTAGAATACTCATAGAGCAAGACTCTAAAGCTATGCGCATAAAACGAGGGGTATTTACTTCTAGAAGTTCCTATTGCGTAAGTTTGCTTTGTGGATAAATCGAATCAGCGTCCACTAGGCCAGATAAGATTGTGTGATGTTGCACGCTCAGCCGAGTCAAGCATTTAAGATCAGATTTGCTTGTATCTAAAGTAAGATTGTGTCACATATGAGCCACATCTCTTAGAAGAGGAGTATCAAAAATACGCCTGTAGATCTTCTGCATAATACTGGCATCATAAAATTGAGTCTCTGCATGATTGACCGAGTATTGCGCCTTTCTCTCCTTCTGGCCTATTTCGCACATCGTCATTGTGTCGTGGAGAAAACACTTGACCCCGCATTCTCTACGCTTAAGCTTGCTCCTTTCCTTGAATAAGATGTAATGTACAGCGGTATTCCACGTGATGCTGAATATTCCCATGGGGAAGTTGATGACGGGTAAGGCTGACTTTGGCGAGGACTTCCACGGTTGCCGGCCTTGGTTGAACGCAGGAACAATGAAAGTTCTGGTGTCTCTTTGGAGATACACACGACGTGCATATCATGGCCCCAAAGATGAAAGAGGGTAGACCCCACGAAAATGTGGCGTCCCCATGGAGTCAACTAAAGAGTCTTCAGCTTCCCATGGGGATTGTGGTATTCGAGTTCCCAGATGGTTCAGAGGTAAGGATTGGAGAACCTTGTTGTGGCTCAAGCCACTTGTCCAGATCAGGCATTATTCGCGAGAATTCCTGTTTTCAAGCATATCACGCTTTACAAACTAAACTATCGTATCATTTGGGGATTTTTGATATTCCGGCTCTTCGGTTAGGTTCTCCGTGAGAAAGTATCTGAATAAGCGCTAATTCTTGTATAGGAGAAGCGGTACATTGTTGCAGCCAATCAATCATTTATTTTTTAGCCCACACACCTTCCTTAGTCGCCGATTCGCATAACAATACATGGAGCAAGCCAAGCTTACAGAATAGAGCCCTTCCAAAGCTTCGAGAGAGGCACATTTTCACGTGTTGGTGGGATCCTGTCCATCTTCCACCTTTCTGGATATAATTCTTGGCGCCCCCGTACAGAACCTTGTCCGTGGCACCTGTCATTGGTCATTTAGTGGCGTGGATCCTTGCTATACTATGCCTTAGTTTCGATAGTTAGTTCGCCGTTTTCTTCAATATATGAAAGAGCGTCAAGAGCTGCAGGCTGCACTGAAAAGCGAGAGGATTGTCCACTCAGATATACAGTGCTTGCCGGGTATGACTAGAAGCTTGCTGATACATGCCGCATAATCGATTGAATCTGGGTGTCGGTAAACTCTCTTACCGTTTTACTTAATTTATTCTGCCATGAAGCCTGCACCATGTCCCGCTAATATAAATTGCCCATCAAACCGATAAAGTCGTGTTGATTGTTGGCCGAGTCACAAGCCCCAGGCGAAACCTGCTCTGTGTAGTTACTCTCGTGAATAATAACGGACCGAATCCTGTCAATAACTGCTAGAATATTTAGCACATTCTTAACTTTCCAAGAAACAAACTTTTTGGAATTTGAACCAGATTGACCCCAAGAGCGGAAGGAAAAATTGCGATACCACCCACACGAAACCTGACGAGACTATTCTTCCGGTAGTCGGCAAATTGATGCAGTAATTAGATCGGCTTCACGACAATAAACAATGTCATTGAAGCTTCCCTATCCAAACGTTTATAAATTTCTCAATAATTTTTCTGCCCCTGATCAAGGGTCTCCAGAACAAAGATCGAGAAGTCAAGGACTCAGAAAAAGTGGTCCGAGGTCAAAGACGGGCTGTTCAACATGCAAGTAAGTTGAGTTAGAGTTGTGGATCCACACCATTGGGATTTCTCCACCAGGAAATCTTTTTCGGACAATCATCAAATCCGTAACTGACTAATACAATACAGACAGCGACGTGTTAAATGCGACGAAACCAAACCACAATGTATCAGGTGTCAAAACCTCGGTCGGAAATGTGGTGGATACGCCCCGGAGCACGCTGAAGATGTCTCCAAACAGAATGCAAATGCTCCAGTACTTATCCATCCACGACCGATGTCTGTGATGTCATTTGCTCCTTCAGTCGCTATACTTGGTGGTCAAGCCGAACGTCGATATTTCCAAAGGTTTTGTGATAAAACAGCTGCCGAGATTTGCGGTTCCTTCGATCCTACCTTCTGGACAGAAAAGGTTCCTCAATTGTGTCACCAAGATGCGCCCATCAGATATGCGACTATTGCATTGGGTGCTCTAGCAAAATCCTTGGAGATCACATCTTCTCCGACTCGACTATCACTTTCGGGATTTCCTCAAATCGATCATCATCATTTAGATGAACACCATCGTTTCGCTTTGAGGGAGTACAGCAGAGCCATTGCTTCGCTGAGGATAATACTTTCGGACGGCAGAAGACATTTGAGAACATCCCTTACAGCATGCGTACTGTTTATGACATTTGAATCCCTTCAGGGAAGTTACGAAGGTGCTTTGACTCATCTCAGAGGGGGTTCTCGACTGTTGGCTGATTGGAGAATCGCTCGAAGAGGAGGAAGCTCTCGATTGT
This sequence comes from Sclerotinia subarctica, assembly GCA_025389085.1. NCBI lineage: Eukaryota > Fungi > Ascomycota > Leotiomycetes > Helotiales > Sclerotiniaceae > Sclerotinia > Sclerotinia subarctica. Next base: position 3,186,940 of record QRFI01000004.1, on the reverse strand, counting down.
CGCATGATTCATTGTCCGAAATCCAAGATAGTCTAGTCGATGACTTGGGGCGGCTATTTGCTCGTCTTGATGTCCAAGGTCTTTTTGTTCCACCGCCATATCCCGTCCCAAACCTTCTTCAAGATGATATGGAAATTCCAGACGAGTTTGAAAGTGTCCAAGAAGCTCGAGAAGTTTGGGATTTCCTGATGGCTGCTATTGGTCAATTCTATCGAAAATCTGTCATGAAATCGCAAACTGAACCAGAAGAATTATCCACCCCATATTGGAACAGGCTTCATACTCACTACACTACACAACTACTTCGATGGCGAAAAGCCTTTCAATACGTCCATGCTGCAGAGGCACACACTGGAAGTATTTCTGCTAATGCAACTCATATGTTAAGCATCTACTACAACATCGCCACAATACTTGTTGCATCAAGTGTTCCACATACGGAGATGTTATATGACAAATATAACCACCTCTTTGCGGAGATTATATGTAAGGCTCAGATCTTACTCCCTAGTCCGGATGATGCAAGTAATACATCTCGTTTTACTCTAGATATGGGAACAATCCTCCCGCTCGTGATCACTGCAGTAAAATGTCGTGATCGACGAATCCGACGTCAGGCCATAGCACTTCTTTGGTCTAAAGCGAGACGAGAAGGACTCTGCTTTGACACGATTAGCATAGCAAGGATCTGCGCATGGCTTTCGAGTATAGAGGGAGAAGGTATTCAGGAAGATGGTCAACCGATCCCGGAATCATCCAGGTGGGTAATTTCATACCTACATTTGAATTCCGAAGAAAGATGGTTGGCGGTGCAATTGACGTCGAAACATGGCGAGGATGGAAATCCGCGGTACAGAGAAACAACATTTTCTTGGTAAGTGATGGTCGGATCTCGGGAGTTAATTTTCATGGCATAGCGAGGAACTCAGTATGATTTTGGCAATGGCGTAGGGAAATGGTACGGGGATACAGAAGTTACGGATGTTACTAGACATCCTTTGAACACGGTGGGAAGTGCCATCCTTCGCTTGATGAGTTATGGCATATGGGAACAAAAAAAGGTGCCTCTTCCGACAACATTCCGTCAAACACACTCCGCGGGGAGAAAAAGGGGTGAGGTGATTTCGGATCTCTTCTTGGAGTAATGTATTTAACACAAGCTATGAAATCGGAAATCAGTATGGTGCTATGGAGTTAATGTCTGCTTTGTTTTATTGGGTGGGAGAAAGCAAATACTCGAATTTGCTTGTGTATACTATCATGTAGTCTTATTTCCAGCAATATCATTCATTTCAAAGGCCAAGAAAAGCTGATTGTTGTTCTTGACAATTTTCCTGACGATTTTCTTGATGATTTCTTCGGAGAATTATGCATGAATAATTCGACAAATGGCATATTTCGAAGCAGATACATCCGGTTTGAACCTGACTTGTTGGCTGAATCCTCCTTCAGGACAACCTTTTCAAAAGTTAGATGGGTTGATGAGAGTATAATGTGTGCATGTGATATATGATGGGTGTGAAAACATTTTATATCGATATATACGAAAAGATGCGGTATAAAAAAAGATAAGTTCACTATATGCAGGTACGCACTCACAAGATAGTAGATCGATAAGATAGGAGAAAAGTGATCATCGCACGTGATCATCTCTCTTCCGACCCCTCGATTTTGGCCTAATTCTGACAAATACTCCTATCCGGATATCAGGCATCAAGAAACATCAACACTCAATCCGAGCGCTAATCTGCTTTTGGGTCACTAAATTATTGCTTAAGCGAACAATCCCACACTTCCAAATTCTAATTATTTCGAACTTTCTTGATCTCCTAATCGTTCAACGCCCACCGACTTAGCCAACCACCACCCAACGATCAATTCGATATCAATATGGCTGACGCACCAAGAGGCGGCTCTCGAGGAGGTTTCGGCGACAGAGGCCGTGGAGGAGATCGCGGACGCGGACGTGGACGTGGACGTGGTCGCGGACGTGGAGGAAACAAGGACGAGGCAAAGGAATGGCAACCAGTTACCAAACTTGGCCGTCTCGTGAAGGATGGAAAGATCAATTCCATGGAGGAGATCTACCTTCACTCTTTGCCCATCAAGGAGTACCAAATTGTTGACTTCTTCTTACCAAAGTTGAAGGATGAGGTCATGAAGGTATGCGAAATTTGCACATGTCGCTTCTATGCGATTATGAAAATTTGGCAAATATGGATACTGATACGAATTTTGCCTACAGATCAAGCCTGTCCAAAAACAAACTCGTGCCGGTCAACGTACCAGATTCAAGGCCATCGTTGTCATCGGTGACTCTGAGGGACACGTCGGTCTCGGTATCAAGACCTCCAAGGAAGTCGCAACTGCCATTCGTGCCGCTATCATCATCGCAAAGTTGTCCGTTGTTCCAATTAGAAGAGGTTACTGGGGTACCAACTTGGGTACTCCTCACTCTCTCCCAACCAAGGAGAGTGGAAAGTGTGGTTCCGTCTCTGTCAGAGTAAGTAAATTCTTAATATTCTCTCATTCGATGATTTGCTAAATTTCTTCCTTTTCCAGCTTATCCCAGCTCCCCGTGGTACCGGTCTCGTAGCATCCCCAGCTGTCAAGCGTCTCCTCCAACTCGCAGGTGTCGAAGATGCATACACCTCCTCTTCCGGTTCGACCAAGACCCTCGAGAACACCTTGAAGGCTACTTTCGTCGCTGCCGCCAACACATACGGATACTTGACCCCTAACTTATGGAAGGAGACCAAGCTTATCAGAAGTCCTTTGGAGGAATTCGGTGATTCTCTCCGTGCAGGCAAGCGTTACTAGGTGTGTTAGTGGGCTTGTGAAAATGAAATTCTTTAGTTTATGCATATGGGTTTATATGGGGTTAAAAGCTAGGGTCTATAGCTATGTCTCAATGAACTGATTGCCTTCATTTTGATTGAAATGCTACTGTGATTGTTCTATAATATGAAGTATGGAAGTAAGGCGCAAACAGAACAAATAGTTTTGACTAGGAAGGTGGAAATTGCAGGTATAGAGGGTTCTTCCGGGTACATACCAACTGGGAAGGAGTTCCTATGAATCTGGAAATTGAGGCAGCATTAGTCGACAGCTGAGGAAGGAACCGTCCTTTCAAACCCAACAATAAGAAAACCCGTCTCATTCATCTTCTCTTCTTCCTTTTCCTTCCAACTTCTTCAATACAACTCTTTCGCTCGATGCAATTTTGGTAAATTTTGGTCTCCGTCTCTGCACCCTTCACTTCTGCACATACATTGATGCAATTTTGGTCTTTGATACAGCCATTAACTTCGTTTTACTTGCTTCAAGCATTTCCGTTCTTTCCAAAATCTCTTTTCTCGTTGAAATAATGCCTTCACGTCGATTTGGGCGACCCGCGATGGTCGTTGCTACACTAATTGCATTTTCAGTTCTCACACTTGTATTCATTGGAGAGGGGTTGAAAGCATTTGTCCATAGGGATGGTATTAGCTTGGGGAAAAGAGATATCACTTTCGGTCTGAATTGGCAGTAAGGATCTCTCATTCATATCGTTGCTCGAGCTAACAATACTCCATAGAACAACAATCTTTACGCCATCCACTGGGAGAAGTGAGATATCGGCATTGAATTATTGCTCGCCTGACCCATTGAACACTCCAATTCCTTTCATTATCGACGACATGCAATCCGAAAATGAAGCTACAGAGAAGGGATCTACCACAGTTTCTGCCATTCTTGCCCAAGGAACCAATACAGTCTCATTTGCCCTTCAAGGAAGATCTGATATGGTTTCCGTTATCTTGGCGAATATCAACAGCTTAGTGGCACATCCTACTGGTGTTAGTAACACTGCTCGTGATGCCACAGGACTACTTGCCATTGCCATGGCGAAGTCCAATCCAAGTATCCCAAGCACAGCAATATCGTCAGCCGCCACACCTACTGATCTTCATTCTCTGGCTGCTTTCGAATTGTTGAAGAAAGCAGTTGCATATAACGTTCACCACGATTCTCACGGCGAGTCTTGTGATTGTTCAGCATGCATCTCTTCGCAAGCAACTTCCATACCAATAACAATAGCGCCTCCTCTTCCAACACATGAGTTAATGGGCAGAGCTTTCTTGGCTAGAGCCGAAACTGTTACCGTTACTGTCTCGTAAGTAACTGTGCTCATATGGTTATATGCTCTCATTCTAACTTTCCCTTAGGGCATGCCCAGACTCGGCGTCAAAGCCTTCAAATGCAACGGGATCAGGTCCCCAGAGTCCTGCATCGGCTCCCGAAAATCCGAACTCAACATCATCAGGACCCGAAAGCCCCTCATCTGCATCCAACTCGACATCTTCAGGACCCAAGAACCCCGCACCTGCCCCAGGGAACTCAAATGCAACGTCGCCTTCTAGACCAAACCCTCCTTTCTCTAATGGTACAGAAACTGGTTCTGGAGGAGCCCCTGCTAGCTCAGGATCTGCTGGTTCAGGCACTGGTAGTTCAGGTGCTGGTGGTTCAAACTCTGGTGGTTCAAACTCTGGTGGTTCAAACTCTGGTGGTTCAGGCGCTGGTGGTTCAGGCGCTGGTGGTTCAGGCGCTGGTAGTGCTGCATCTGCGTCAGGGGCTGTGGCTAGTGCTGCTTCATTATTCTCAGGTAACTCCACACAGTAAGTTATCCATGCCTAGTATGCTGATGCAAAGACTAATATAAAATCAGGCCGACTGGTAACGCTCAACCAAGCAACAATGCAAACAAACCTTCAAGCACCAGCAAATCTAAACCGACTAAAAACACCTCTCCTGTATCATCTCCCAGCATCAGTCCACCGATTGCCAGTCAAGCATCTGCCGCGTCGAGTGGTATCGACAAAAGCATCTTTACACCCATCATTCCAGCTCTTTCAAATGTTTTCTACATATTTTCGACAATTGCGCCTGTCGCTGGCATAGTTATCATGGGTCAAATATGGCTTCTATGATTGCAGTTGAATGATTTCGGCTGCGGTCTAATCAAATGGCGCATGGATATCTTATCTCATAAGTGTTTATAATAGGAATTAACCAATACATGACTCTTGTATTTATAGTGATAGTGGTGTTATCGACAGGGCATTGTGACGATAAACGGATTTTTTGGAACAAAGTAATGGTAGTTTATGATTAATAGTTCATGCTTAATAGATGAAAAGAAGGCTCAGAATAGTAATAAGAAGATACAAAAGGAGATATTGACGTATCCTGTGTTGTGATTTGATTTGATACTAGATGCGGCATGGTATTATTCAATGGATTTTCTTTCGGCGAGGCAACCATTTCATTTCATCATTGGTGTTTGTGGAAGAGGTAAATTCTAGGTATCTAAACGTCCCTTTTATCCCAAGTTTTGAAGGTATAAAAGTGCAAGTTGGATTCGGAAGAGTTTTTTAAAGTTCGTGGTATATGGTATATGGTATGTGGCGTAATTATGATACGTATTCATCAATTAGCCATTATAATTATATATGTAATACGGATAATAATCATATATATAATGTTAAAGCATAATCTAGTAAAAGGCCTTATATTATGCTTTATTTTAATCTAGCTCTGCTTTACATAAAAGGCCCATCCCTAGCAGGAGGGGGCCATCATGTAAAAGCTGCTCGATTGACAAGGGATCGTCGAGCTCCTCCAATCCTAGAATACAGGATGATTTAAAGACTTGAAAATAATAATTTGTCCGGCTTCGAGTGTTTCCGTGATCTACAGAGAGGATATTTCCCGCTTTGATCGTCTTCAAAATGGTAGGTATGGGCACTAACCACATTTCCTTGGTTTCCTCTGTTGTTAATTGCTGTAGATCGTATATGAACCCTTCTTGCTACAATGCCTTCAGGATTTCAGATCTCGGGTGATATTTCTTTTGAGTCTTTACTATGGCATCCAATGATGCCTCTATGATGACAATGTTCCCTTCTTTCTCGAGCTTGCAGAGTTATGGTATCAGCAAGCTACCAATTGTAATCACTCTGGTTGTAGGCGTTGTGTTGATGATAATTTTTGGTAGGCATGGTCATAAGGATGAGGAGTGCATGACTGGGTCTGAACCTCCTGAAGTCAAGTCAAGGATTCCACTATTTGGACATTTAATTGGTATGCTGAAGGGGCAAGTTGGATATTTTCAGACTCTAAGATATGGGCATTGAGCCCCCCTGTGAGCCTTGACTTACAATCCCCGCTACAGTTTCAAACACCCTCTTTATTCAGTATTAACGCTTAAGATATTCGCCGCACGTGTATATGTTGTCTGCGAACCTTCCCTAATTCAAGCAGCATACCGAAATACTAAAGCCTTTGATTTTACCACGTTCGTCGTTGATTCTTCGAAGCGTGCATTCAAATTCAACAGCGGTGAAAATGGGATGAAGATAATTCGGGGGGAAACTTCGCCGGATTATGATCCCAAAGGGCCGCCTTTAAATGTAAATAATGAGAGGTCGTACCTGAACGAGAATCATGGATTGATGGTAGAATATCTAGGACCTGGTGAGAGCCTACTAGAATTGAACAAAGGAGTTTTAGGTGCCGTTGCCGAATTTTTAAACGAGCTTGGTCAGAACCCTGGGAAATTAGGCCTCTATAAATGGATGAGAGATACCCTTACTTTGGCTACTTCTGCATCTCTCTATGGACCTCACGATCCCGTGAGTGCCGATCACAGGCTCATAGATTCTCTCTGGTTAGCAATCATGTCTCCCCACATGGTCTCAAATAGTCCGGACTGAAATCCTACAACGAATTGGTCTAACATACTGCCTTCTCGTGTGTTCATTCATACCATAAATTCTACTCATTTTTACTCTCAATCCACTGGGAATAATGAATGCATCTCGAGTATCATTCTCTCAAATCTACTAGTCCGGTCTATTGGACACCTGACCCAGACTTGAGGATTAGTGCTGATCTTACCAGGATTTCGAGGAGAACATGACAATGCTTATGCTTGAGTTTCTTCCTAAGTTTATTTGCCCTAAAGCTTATCACGGACGCGCAGCCATCAAAGCTGCCTTTGCATCATATTATGCTTCCTCTCATTATACCACTGCCAGTAGCCTCATCAAGTCTCGACTAGACTGCTCCCAAAAATGGGGCCTTGCCGCTGAGGAAATCGCGAATATCGAAATATCTACTCTTTTCCTTGCTACAACTAATTCAGCGCCAACATCTTTCTGGCTACTTGTGAACATACTTTCAGATCCGGCTTTGGTTTCTTCCATTCGAAGCGAAATATCCAATATTATATCAAAACAGACAGCGGATAATGGGATAGAAGAATCTGTCATGTATATTACCCTATTTCAATCCAGCTGTCCTATATTGATGTTCTGCTTTCGAGAGACACTTCGTTTCGTTGATGCAGAAACTTCTGTTTGATCTGTTACCCAAGATGTCCTTCTGACATCGTCAACCTCCCAATCTTCGTTTTTGCTCAAGGCTGGGAACGTCATACAACTTCCTTCTGGCGTCACCCACAACTCGCCATCAATCTGGGGACCAAATGTTGATTCATTCGATCCATATCGGTTCCTACCAAGTACTATCGCAAAGCTAGGCAAGGAGCAGAAGAAACAGCAAGCACAGGGATATTTCCCTTTTGGGGGCGGCAAACATTTATGTCCAGGAAGACATTTTGCCACAACTGAAATTCTTTCGCTTGTCTCCGCTATTATCATGGGATTTGAAATTTAGGACGCAAGTGTGCCAGAGAGAGCTTTTCAAAAGTTGGGCACAGCGGTTAGGAAACCGAAGAATGATGTTGAAGTCAGCATCAAGAGGAGGAAGGTTGGGAAAATGTCAAATGGAGATTCGATGTGCAGGGTAAAGTTGATTTTGAGGCTTTGGTAGGTGAGAAAAATGATGTCTGATTTGATGAATTTTTTGAGTTGCCAGGTTTACCTTGCTATGTATAGAGAAATCTCATCGACTTGGGCAAGGTTGAGAATAGCTATCATTTGCGCGGTATTCTGGATTGTAATCTGACAAGTCCATTTGGCAAAGACATTCATTTCAAAAATTGGAATACTTGAAGTGTCCACTTATAACATTTAACTTGCCTGGTATATCCAATACACAAAGTTAATCCATAGATTTTTTATATTTCTGATGTGGCTATATCTTACGGGGCTCGAGATCAATGGACAAGATTTTTATCACTCAAGGGAATGATTTTGCTTGCCTGACAGGTTCCAATGTCTCTTTGATCTATTAGTGAATGAAGATGCGCGAAGAACAATTCCTGAAGCAATTTGATCTCTTGCTTCGTTCTGTGATTGTAGTGGGTTTCCGCTTAGCGTTTATATACTATCCATACTTAAAACATCGACCATGCACTCTCCTCCTATCTTGGCTTGAGTCAGTGGTTCGAATATAGCAAGCCCGTTTTTTGGCTTGGCAAATTCCAGTGAATAATGTGGATGGGGTGTTGTTTTTTCCCATCTTTCGACAGCATATTTCAGAAGACTCCTTCGCGAACTCTTAGCTTACATCTTCCTCTCCTACAACACAATCTAAAAAGGTATTTTTGAGTTGCTTTACGTTGCTTTGAGAACTTCTGCCGCTGCTTTCTCTTTCCAATATATCCTTCAAAGGCCGCTCGTTCTCAAGATAGCAAAGCCTTGCAAATGCGTTCTCATAAGCTTAGCGTCTTCGCCGGTGTTCTTGGGATGCTTGGAATGGTCCGTTTCGTAGCAGCTGGGGTGGTATTTATTGAGCCGTATGCTAAAATTGTCCAAGTAAGCATCACCTAGATTTTTGATTTAAAACTATCAAACTTTACAAACTAACATGGAGCCCCAGTTCCGAGCAACAGTAATCGTACCCAAACCACCAACTGTCGTTCAAGCCACTGGAATTCAAGCCTTCTGGCCCGCGCTCGAACCTGCGAGCAGCGACGCTATCCTACAAATAGTATTCGCCAATGAGGGGAAGGTAATAGGTCAGTGGTCATTCTTTGAGTATTTCCAAGATGGGATTGCATCTACTGGAGGTGAAAGGGTTCATGGGAAGAATATTAATGTGTATCCGGGGGATCTGATCTCGAATGGTTTTTATCTCGATGGACGAAAACGAAATGTGGACAGGAGCGATAAACGCTCATAAATGGTATGTGAATTGGATTGTGAGGAGAGGCGCAGAGGGATTGGCGAAGGGTGAGGTAGATGGCGGGGGGAATGCTACGGTAGATCTTTCAGCGCAAGGGTTGTATAGTAAGTTGGCTCTTCTATTTGTCGATAAATGTAGGCGGACTTTGCTTAACACAAAACTTCAGCCGACATGGGAGACTTCACACAAGTATGTGGCGTCTGCATCTTCCTTTACCACTCTTCTCTGCTCCAACTCAGCTTTGTTTCTGAACCAACTAACACGCCCCAGGCTATTCTTGCAACTGAACTCAGCCGCGCGGCAAAGTGGGAGATGGGTCCAATAGACTGGCAAAATGTTATGATTCAAATCGAAGGGACAAGTAGAGACTGGTGCAGTGTCGATAAGCTTATTCTCCTCAACGTTACACTTAGTAATGTGCAAGCCGTCGATTTAATTCCAACGACTAGAGGGGCTACGTGCTTCTTCAAAGGTTTCACTGTTACGGATACCATGGCGACTGGGTAGGGTTTGGGACACCGAGTGGGTAATATATTCTCTGCGCCTCTCAATTGATAAGCCGGTTCTGCCACTGAGCGTATGAATAAAGTTCCTCATTTATCGCTTACGGTTTTGAACATGGAAGTAAAGGGGGTGGATGACGTTTGAACAGTATAGTTGAATGCATTCTGCTTTACTCCCTAAGATCCAACTACGGAATACTCATGAACCACAGTCATGATAGTCCTGCGTATTGAGACGCATGCAATTGTTTAACTTGGGCATTTCACACGCGGTCTTGGCGCAAAATCTCATATCCGATTTCGAGAATGCATAGGGATGTCCCTTGGCTAGGTATTCACTTATGAGATTACCTATTGTGGATATACGCTTTTAATCTTAAACGACGACAACATGTAATAATGAGATTCAGCTATTCTACATCTTATTAGCAATGAGCAAGGCACCATTTGATACATCGGTTTGATTGCCTCGTACGAAGAAAAGGGGTATTGATAGGCGCTTGGTTTATTGGGAGCTCATTCGCAATCTTATTCGGTCAGCATGACCGGGAAAGAAACCATTTAGTGTTGAGTGAAAGATTCAAATTAAGTGGATAGATTGCTTGCTGACGGCCCGATACATTCATGCGGGTTTGCTGGGGATGTGCTGAGAATTATGTATGTGCAACATGCAAAGTTACAAACATACAAACAGCTTTCTGTATGTGCAGATTGACATACAATATATTGGATACATAACTTTGGAATTTAAGGTTGATCTTCGCATGAGCTGCAACTGATAAGAGATATCTTACATCAGTTAGGTACTTAGGGCTCGGAGATCGTGCAGACTTAGGCAAGGAAGGTTCTATTGGATTCTCGCACTGCGTGTTATCTACATTTTTGAATTCCTCATTACTACTTTGTTCTTCTTCATCATGCATTGCTCCATCACTCCTCTTATTTTGCTTGTATTGGCTTTTACACTTATCGATCACGCAAGTGCAGGCGCAGTATTCATCTTCACTTGTGGTGGGAAAATCACACGCGTATGTATCCTCCCTCCCCATCTCCTCTCCTCTCCTCTCCTCTCCTCATCAACCCCCGAGTATCCCAATAACTAACATCCCACCTCAAAGTTCGAAGCAACCCTCCACGTTCCACCCCCTCCAACCGCATTACAGGGTCATGGTCCAGACTGGAAAGTGCAAGTGACATGGACGGGCATGCAACCCAAGGATCAAAGTTGTGTTCTGCAGAATGTGGTTGGGAATGCGGGGGAGGAGGTGGGTCATTGGAGTCATGTGTCTAGTTTTTATGATGGAGCGACGAAACCGAGTTGGAGTGAGGTTTGTTTTGAGGAGGTGCAGCCGGAGGCCGGAGGGTGAGTTCTCCTTGTGAATTTGAAGGGATGAATCTGATAAGGTGTGGAGGGTGGGCGGATACAATTGTCTCGGTGAAGTTTTGATTGTTGGATGTTGAGATAGGGAATGGTGGAGACTAACAGTTAATCGAACAGTATTCCCGGGGGATGAAGTAACAAGTATTTGGGCCCTTGACGAAAGCTCAAATAGATGGCTTGATACGTGGTCAGTGATACCCAGTAAGATCGGCGCATCAAAAGGAGAAGTTCCTTATAGTGGCAACTACACTTTCGATGGCTCCAAATTTGGTATGTTAGTCATATCGTTCAGCGTCGCTGACATTTCACCAGACCCTAAAGTTCCTGATATGGCGGAGGTAAATTCCATTTTCCATTGCGACCTTTGAAGTCGAAGGTTGACGTTAATATATAGGTCTTGCTGATGATCGAGCATGAGGGAATCGGTGGTGGTCCAGACCCTGGTTGGGGTTCTGGAGCCGTCACGTTCACAAATATCCTGATCGAATCGGTTTCAACACAAGATTGGTGCAATCACGAGAACTCAGAGACTTGGCATCCACAAGATCTCAAGGTTCTGGACGTTTCCACACCATTTACCTCGACGGTTAGGGATGGAAAGAAAACTTGTCGTATTGCTCGGCTTGTTATTGATTTGAATTGAGGTCGCGGGGATGGATTTTAGAAATTATGGGGATTTGTAGAAACAGAGCAATAGAGCTTGGGCTGGATCCTTAGTTTTGGGTGCTCTGCAGAGAATGTAGAGGTGAAATAGGGCGTTCTGCATAGATTAGCATAGCGAAAAATATTTTTTAAACTCCGTTAATAATTAGGGTATTCAGTAGTACGGACTGCAGTCCAATGATGAAAAGCTTTGGATTCCTAAATTTATTCGAGATATTGAAATCATTTAAAATAATGAATTATACTTAAATATTTATAAACTTTTGGATATTAAGTATAATTAGGTAGAAATTCGAGGTATTTGAAACATTGAATTCTATTCAAATATTCCAAAGAATTTCTTATCATTGAAAGCTTAAATCTAGACTGTCAGTCTGGACTTTTTGACAACCTGTCCGTCACTCCGTATATCATGCCTCTGAACTACAAGACCGCTTGGTTCTGACATATTGAATGCGCGACTCCAACTGATCAATCCTAGGGCAAAGAAATTGGGATGCATCTGCAGGCCTTATTAAAAAGATCAAGTGGACGTGTTATATGCCCAACCACAGAGATAGAAAGCCAAGAGAATTATAAGATTACCATGCTTTTGGTAGGCTCGGTCAAATTGATGCTTCAAAGCCTTGTTATTACACAGGGAGGGGAAAGAGCACCACGTTTGTGGACTAAATGATATGGAATTCCAAGCATGGACAATTGTGACATAAAGTACTGCGATGTTTGCTGTGGTGTAACTAATATTGGCCATCCAGCTGAGTTCAGAAGAGGACTTCAAAGGATTTTGAGAGCTCTGTTGAGCAGAATCATGGAGCTAAGATCAATGGGTTACAGTAACGGTAGATGGGAAGGTAAAAGAGGACATGGGCGCAAGCACATATATCTCTAAACTAAACCCATATATCAGAGGCAGCAGGATGTAGATGAAGACAAAGTACCAGGCACTTGCTCTAGCTGCCAACATTGCTCGAGATAAGGGTCAGACTTGATTTGCTAAAATAAACAAATATCTTTGAAATGGCCCAAATATCCTAGTCATCGGTTTCATTGCTACCCATTAATGTACAGACATCCACGTAGATAGTTCGAGAGCTCCAAGACTTCCACAAAAATGGATGAAGGGGAAGTAAATGATATCACGTGTCAAAGATCTCTCCACCGCCTACCATTAATGCACGAGCCACTCAGTATTTCCGGCAAAAAAACTTCTTGAGCTTTTTTTATTTTTTCTCTTGTGAATTGAATGAGAAGTCAATATCAAACCGGCGCAATGGATATCCACCGCTGCAGATTCGTTCCATACCCTCCGTCAACAATCAATGCATTGGCATTTACACACTCGAAGTTGACAAAAGGTCAGTCTGCCGTTTCCCCACGATTAGCCCTCGGTCGCGCAAACGGTGATATCGAGCTTTGGAACCCGCAAAAAGGATCATGGCTTCAAGAGACAATCATTCGGGGTGGAAAGGATCGCAGTATCGATGGACTAGTTTGGACTCAAGATCCTAATGAGGATGTTAATGGCACGAAAATAATTGGGAAATCCAGGCTCTTCAGCATCGGATACACTACAACTGTTACCGAGTGGGATTTGGTGAAAGGTCAGCCTTTACGTTCAGCAAGCGGAAACCATGGTGAGATATGGTGTCTTGCTGCCCAACCCGCAGAAGGACAAAAAGCCGGAGAGGAACCTTCTGGAGAATGTCAAAAGCTTATAGCTGGTTGTGTTGACGGAGCTTTGGTTTTATACTCCACGGCGGATGAAGATCTGCAATTACAAAAAGTTCTTGTTCGCCCATCCGCGAAAAAAGCAAAGATTGTTAGTGTTGCCTTCCAGGATCGCTATCATGTTATTGCAGGATGTTCAGATAGCAATATTCGAGTTTATGATATACGAACTGGATCAATGGTAAGACAGATGTCTTTGGGAGCTGGACCTAAAGGGGGACCCAAGGATATCATTGTTTGGGCTGTCAAAGCATTACCGAATGGAGATATAATATCTGGTGACTCGACGGGGGAAATCAAAATATGGCAGGGCAAAACATACAGTATGATGCAGCACATTAAAAGTCATACCCAAGACGTTCTCAGCCTTGCAACAAGCTCTGATGGGATGACAATTTTCAGTGGTGGTATGGATAGACGGACGGTCGTCTACAAACAAATAAAAGGGAAAAAGAGATGGTCAGAAGTTAGGCACAGGAGATTTCATAGCCACGACGTTAAGGCTATGGCAAGCTTGGAATGTCAGGGAATCAGTGTTGTGGTTTCCGGAGGTAAGCAGATCTTTCACTAATATCTTTTGCATAAGCTAATTTTCATTTACAGGTCCTGATGCTGCTCCTACCGTTCTGCCACTTGCTCATTCCGGTCAAGAGAACCAACGTGCCTTGCCATTCCTCCCTCAACCATCTATTATTCAAAGTTCTACAAGAAAGAGATTGTTGATGAGCTGGTGGGATAGAGAAATAAATATCTGGCGCATAAACAAACTTTCGGAATCGATCAACGGCGATGAATCAGAAGCCGCAGCTGTCAATCGCAAATTGGTAGCGAAGATACTAATCAAAGGGGAGTCTAATATTACATCGGCAACCTTGAATGCTGGAGGAAACCTGCTCGCTGTCTCGACAGTGTCAGAAATAAAGCTATTCCGTCTCAAGGCACGGAAACCAGAAGAGGGTGAGGGTCTCAAGGTATCAACCGTCACTGTACCACACGCCTTTTCTTCTGGAGCACGTTTGATTCAGTTCTCCCCGGATGGAAACTGGTTATCGATAATTCGTGATAATAGCTCGGTTGCCGTGGCACGAGTCATCCAGGACAATGCCTCGCCATCATCCTTCAGTATAATACCTCAGCTCTCAAAACTTTCTCGTCTTGATCGCAACGTCTCAAAAGCCAATCTTCTAGGTGGTCTCGGCGCATATGAAAGAACCGTCACTCAAGTAGCATTCTCATCTGACAGTAGAATTTTAGTAGTCAGCGATTTGGCAGGTTTTGTTGATACTTGGGTTTTAGAAGGAATCGAAGATCTCACGCAAGAAGTGGAGGAAACGCAGGGAGATGACGCATCGGATGATGAATCTGACGATGGCTCCGACGTCGAAGAAGAGAAGAAGCCAAAATTAGTTTTCGGCCAACATTGGACACGGAACCCTTATGCCGCTCATTTACCAAAACTTCCCGCCGCGCCAGTTGTACTATCATTCCGTCCTTCAACTCGCCCAGTACTAATCAACGGAGCCACACCTTCTGCTACACGCAACAATCCTCATCCTGTATCTCACGAACTTCCTGTCGCCGAGGACCGTTTGGTCATTGTCACATCCACTAATGAGATTTATGAATTCGAAGTTCTCGCCGGTTCACTCACACCTTGGTCTCGTAGAAACCCTACCTCTACATTTCCACTTGCTTTCCGCCAAGTCGTAGATTTGGCAAGAGGCTGCATATGGGATATTTCTAATGGTCGAGAACGTATGTGGCTACATGGTGTTGGCTGGTTATGGATGTTCGATCTGTCACAAGATTTCCATTTTGAAGATGAGGAAGCAGAGGAGGATGGAGATTCCGAGATCTCGGGAAACAAGCGCAAACGCTTTCAATTAGGAAAATCTGGAGCAGGAGGTATGATCGACCCAGAAAAGAACGAGACAGGCATGTCCCGTAAAATTCGCAAACTCATTCACGAGGAGGAGACGCACGAAACGGAATTTGACGTAGAAGATAACAAATATCAAATGGATGTTGATTCGGACGATGATGAGATTGGCAAGGAATTGAAGTCACTGCTCAGGGAACGGCCGCAAAAGAGCGAGGATGAGAAATTTGGGGGACCAGCACAAACTTACAAAACATTTAAGTATAGGCCTATACTTGGTATGATAGAGATTGGGGAGGGAGGAGAAGGTGGTCCGGAGGTGGCAATCGTAGAGAGACCAATCTGGGAAACTGACTTGCCAATGAGGCTGGAGGGTGACCAGGAGTGGGAAAAGAAGTCGTTGTATTGAAGAAGGAGCAAGGTACTAGATAGGTAATATGATTTTTGACGAGGGCTAAAGAAGCGTAGACTTGACGCATATGGATGGGTATGGCGTTCTGGAGCTAGGATGCAATGGATTGTTCAAAAGCAAAAAGTGTCTAGCTGAATATGGAGACAGGGATTTTTGAGAGATGTACATGTGTGTGTATACTCAAGAGATAGCAGAGCATATTCCTGATACCATTTTACAATACATATATCTCTTGGCCTTATCTCTCTTTTATGAATTTTCTCCTTCTTAATTAGTGTGGAATCGCTGAGTAACTCAGGTGCTGCAATTTATGATCCAGCTACTCATCATCTGTGAATCGCCCTTGAAGCTTTTTGATATCCCCTTTCCGCTTAAATCACACGCGCAATTTTTTGAATTGATAAATCACCAAATGGCTTGTCGCGCAAATGCTCGCTCTGTACCCCTTCTTTGAAAAGCCAGGCATCAAATCGAGGACAAATTGACAGTATCACGCAAAGGGTAAAAACACTCCATCAAGCCCTTGTTACTTTACAAGCACACTTGATAAAATCTCCTGGTATTCTAAAAAGAATCTATGTAGTATATATATAAGATCTATTATACATATTTATTTAAAATTATTTCCAAGGCACTTTTATAGAAAGAAATAATAATAATAATAATAATAATAATAATAATAATAATAATAATAATAATAATAATAATAATAATAATAATAATAATAATAATAATAATAATAATAATAATAATAATAATAATAATAATAATAATAATAATAATAATAATAATAATAGTATTTCTGATATTCAAATCAAAATTTGTAAATTAAAATCAATTAACATATTTAATATATTTTAATTCCGGTTCATTTTAATAATAATAAAAATCTTATAATTAAAAAACTTTTTTTTGGAAATGAATATTCTTTATTAAATATAATTTTTTTTATTATTAAATCCTCTGATAATTTTTTTGGAATTTTCATTTAAAATTTGATATTTTATTTTTAATAATTTTTTTTTTTGGAAAAATTATTAAAGATTTTTAAGATTTTCAAATTTGTATATAAATCCATATAAAATGAAAATTGAAATTACAATTTTCAAATATTCAATCAATAAAATTATCAAAAAAATCTGAAATTTTTAGAATTCATTAATAATTATATAATAAATCTATAATTGTGAATTTTAATAAATTCTATTCATTAGTTGTACAGTTATTAATAATTGAAAATCATGATTTGTGTGTAACGATTCTATACTGGAGGCAGCGGCTGCCTGAGGTTCGTCTGGTTGGTAGTTGTAGGTCAAGGCTTTATCACTAAGGTTCACTTGGAAGTGAAGTTGTTATTAGATCAAGTAGAATATAGATAAACTAATTGATAACTAAGTTGAGTATAAAGCTCCTAAACTATGAAACTATTCTGATTATATATTGATTCCTTTCTTGGAGCCTTGGGGAGCCTTCGCTTCCAGAGGCTCCATCATGTGATCCCATAAAGGCCTCAGGACACTAATCCTGGGACGATTCCAATCCTGGGATTGTATAGTTCCTAGGATAATAATCCTGGGATGAATATTATCTTAGGATACTTTACTCTAAAACGAATTACATCCTAGGACACTTGTTCTAGGACTATATAATTGTCTAGCCCTCTTTTCCCAGGATACTAATTATCCTGGGATCCCATTTATCTTAGGACTTTTATCCTAGGATTCCTTATCGATAAGGCTCTCTTCGAAAACAACAGCCAAAACCGACGTACTCGGTTTTATTGTATTATAATGAACGTAATTCGTGACATTGTGATATAAAAGATGATTTGAATTAAAAAATGATCGGAAAGTAGAGTAAAGTACTAGACTTATTTAAAAATAATGATCAATTACTTGATATTTTGATTGAAATATTTTATCAATAAATAATCAAGTTAAAATTATATTATAATACAAATTAAATTATTTTTTAATCTTATAAATTTTCTATATATTTTGATTAAAATTATAATCATCAGAAAAGTAAAAATGACTTCAAATTTTAAATTTTAAACTATCATTTTCTTTTCCATCCTATCCTGAGCTTTATATATCCTTCTGTATCCTCGAGAAAAAATTTACATCCTCATCCTGCCTATTCTTAATTCAAGGATAGGATAGGATGGGAGATTTGAAACGCTGCTTACACTGTTAGAAGTACTCGCTGTGATACTATCAGTTGTAATTTTCTCCAATTAAGATTCCTAATCTATGTTTGATACCCCGTACAGGATAGCTTTACTTTAGATGCTTCCACTCCACCATTGCTCTTCTTAAGTTCATTCTCCTTGTAACTTATTTAATGCTTTTCCGTATCATATACGTGTATTCAAGTAGTAGATAAGAAGACCAATATACGAAGCTGAAGCAAGAAGTTTCAATCCGACTCCATAGGTCTCAGAGGATACATAAATATTGGGCTAATATCATATATACCATATTGTAAGAAGCGGGTTGAAATATCAAACCGTATACTAAACCATATAGATTTGATCCTCTCTCTTTTGGATCTAAAGAGGAATAGATGGACGGACAATATAATAAGGAAAAAAATTTAGACTTAACACAAACAAAAACAACAAGACGCAACTATTCAGAAAATCATACATAAGATTCTTTTAATCATTTCACCAACTATTCCGTACAAGATAGTATTCACAATAGGAAACTATATCCTTAGTTTCACTCGGGCCTTATCTTCACTCACTAGATCTACCTAACTTTCATGCTTTTAGTCTCCAAATCTATTTGGAAGTTTCAATGACCAGGTGACTAACAAACCACAAACCACAATTACACGTGGCTACAGGGGGAAAGAGGCCCGTGGTGGCGGATTTGGCCTTGAAGCTAGGTTGTGGGTTTGAGGAATGGGATAATAAGATTTCTAGCATGCCCACTCTAGTCATT
Source organism: Sclerotinia subarctica (assembly GCA_025389085.1). NCBI lineage: Eukaryota > Fungi > Ascomycota > Leotiomycetes > Helotiales > Sclerotiniaceae > Sclerotinia > Sclerotinia subarctica. The sequence goes on along the minus strand of QRFI01000004.1, from coordinate 3,168,294 downwards.
CCATCCTGTGAAAGAATGGAAGAGTGCATCTAGCGAGAAACCCCGCACAGTAAGCAAACACCGGTGACGATGAACAAGTAGTGCAACTATGCCATACAAGAACTGTTATACATCGGGCCTCTCGTCGCAACTCTGCTCACTGGAGTCTTGCGTCATGTGTCTTGCATCTGCCTTCGATAACCTAGTATGATGTGAAAAGTGGAAAGCTGCAGATTGAAAATAAGGTTATTGAAATATGCGTGCGTGCGTACGTGTACTTTACGAATCACGCCCACACAATAGCATCTGACGAGCAAGTTTTGAGGAGAAAGCTTCAAGGTTAATACAACCTGTACACACGTAAGATATCTCCATGAGGTTAGTCATGTCCAATAGTCTAGAGGGAGGACACGAGAGAAATATGTAAGTGTTGTGATGATGATGCTAGATGATGTGTTTAGTAAACTGTGGGTTGAAGAGGAGAAACAATATTAGAGAATATGAAAGTATACAGCAAGAATATACTATATCCTTGTCCATTATATTCAAATCCACCGTGATCCATAAGACGACGTAATGACCTTGAAAAATACCAAGACATTGAACCCAAATGTTCATCTATGCATTATTTCCACTAAAATAGCCAAATCATTGATAGATCTATGACGAAAACAAAGCAAGATATGAACAACTCGAATTGCCAGCACTTCAGTCTTCAGGTCTTGCTCGACTGCGTAGATTTCAGATTCAGAAAGAATACCAACGAAACTTCAAAGGCTTCCTTCGACAGCATTCTAGAATTCAAACTTCAACAGTAATAGTGAGAATCCACTCATCAGAAAGCGCTTAAAAGCAAGAAATAAAAACTCAAACCCTCAAACTCAAAAGCTAGCTAGACTTGGCATGGCACTTCCAGAGTAAAACTCGATCGAAAATTCCAAACTCCCAAATAACAACTTACAACTGGTGTCACAACCGACCCGACATCTTGGTAAGGCTTAAATATACTATACTAAAAATATAGAATACTTACCAGTACCTCACTTGAAATAGTAGATCAAGTCAAGAATTGAGTCGAGACGGTAGGTATAATCTGGCAAGTACCGCAGCCCCAAGAATGAGAAAACTTTGTTCACACCCATAATCGGAATCCTCTCAGTGTTTCGTACATTATAATGAATGCGATGGAGGGAGATGTAAAGACTAAGCAATGACTATTTGATATCAGACCTTGAGTTTTCTTGGCCTGAGGTCTTTGTGTATTATTGGTGGTTTGGAGGAAAGGAAGGAGTGAGATTTGGGGATGGAGATGAACGTGGAGATGGAGATGGAGATGGAGATGGAGATGGAGATGGAAGGATATTTGATTTAATATATTAGAGTCCATGCTGATTATTAAGTATCCATTCATGATCTATGTATATATCCATCTTTAGATTTTAAATAGTTTTATTACAAGTATTTTATATTATATATTTATATTATATATATAATATAAAAAGTAATACTCCTTACAAAAACCAGTTTAACTATAATTAAATATACCCAACAACCAACCAACCCATCAACCAAAAAACCACAGACACCAAAACACCAAACCCAGGGGTAAAAGTAGCCGCGCAATCATCCCCCACTTAATCATTCTATATCCGCCCAGGCCCCATAATTATTCGTTATATCCGCTATATCCACAGACGCGATTCCGGTTTTGATACTTTTATCAAAGATTCAAAGCGTTGCTTTTTATTTCTTGCCAAGGGGGAACGCGTACGTATGTTTGGGGTTCGAGGTTGTGAAGGGGAAAGGAAAGGAAAGGAAAGGAAAGGAAGGGTGGGTAAGCGTTGGTTTAGATGGATTTGATTCTTGATGGGTGGATTTAGATTTATAGAGTTACTTTGTTGCTGTACTTGTGTGTAGGTGCTATTGGTTTTGGTATGGGGATCTGGATTTGGATTAGATGGGCATTGGGATGTTTGAGGGAGACTTGGGATTTTTTGATATGGAGGAGATGGAGGAGATGGTAAGAATGATGATGAAAATCCTCTTTCATTATTTCATTACCTACTACTACTGAGCAGAGGAATCACCTACTCCCCTCCCCTCACCACGTGCTTACAACAACCAACTTGACATACGAATACGAATAATCAAGACGTCGGGTCGTCGTCGTCCTCAAACGATGATAAAACTTTGTTTCCTCCTCAACCCAGGATCTTTCTTGCGTGTATGTGGTATGTGTATATACTATTTGTAGATGTACGGAGATGGTTCAGTAACCTTTCAATGTTTATTTATCGTTCACCTTCTGATAATACCACCTAGCTTTGAACACTTTGAATCGATTCCGGGATTTGAGATACCCAGATACTGAGAGATAGATGGATAAATAGATAAATAGATAAATAGGTAATAGATAAATAGATAAATAAATAATCAATAATCAATAATCAATAATCACATTTTTCCACATCCGCCAGCTAGTCCACGAAAGACTGACTACCTACCTACGCTGGCATTCATTTCGTGAGGCTCAAACTTGTCGAGTGCTTTTCGTGTTTCGTATGGTGATCTGCGCCGCTTGGTGACGAACGCTTTTTCCTTTTTTTCTTTTTCCTACAGGAAGGAAGGACCACATGTAGGTAGGTATTCGGAATTCGGGATTTGAAAATTGGAAGACTTGGGATTTGAATTTGGAATTGGGTGGATTGGAGGATGTTTTTATGGTTTTGTTATGTATGTATGTATGTATGTATGTATGTATGTATGTATGTTTTTCTCTTCAAAGGATAAACATCCCAGCGATGAAGTTTTTCGTGTGGCTGTGCTTGAAGCGTTAGAGATCTAGAATTGTGATGGCTTTACTCTTACTACTGATCATTTTCCGCCAATATAAATCATCTGATGTTTACATGACTAGGGAGGCAGTTTTCTTGGAGCACATACAGAAGTATTATGCCAAGATGAAATCGGGTGTGATCTATCACTCATCCATGGATTAATGTATCGAGGCAAAAGATCTACTCGTTGTCGCAATATGGTTCATATCGTACGTACTATGTACACGATGATGAAGAATTCATTCCTGGGGATATACTTTCAGCTAAAAATGATCATCGTTCATAGTTCATTGAATTACTGAGAGTATTAAGTGGTCAGGAGAGGTGATGTACGATGTTCTATGTAGTATGTATGTGCTATGTACTATGTCCTATGTACTCATTTCCAAGGTTTCTCTATCAAATGATTTAGATGTTGCTTGGAACCAATCATATAAAGCAGAGAGTCGATTTCAACATGACAATGAAAATGAAGTCGTCGTCAGCTCTTTTCCAAAGTCACTCAAGTGGCCCACGTCAACATCTTTAAAAGTAGTCCGATGAGACTGAGATACGAGATAGGAAAGTCCATGCATTAGATTAGATGATGACAAGGGAATGGAGGAGGTATCACCAGCTGAAGAGGTGTTACTTTCAAGAGATCAACGTCTGAAGAGTGAGAGGGAGTGAGTTTATTAATTTATAAAAACAATCAAGAATAGACCTGTTCAAATCCCCAATGATAAATCCTCAACCTGGCATGCTTGGCGATGGAAAAGATCCAAAGTGAAGATGGAGAGGTAAATGATAATTAATAATTAATAGCTTAAAAATGAAATATCGGTATTTATAGGATAAAGTCATGCGTGAGGGAGACCGATAAGTGTATGAATAGCCATGATCTTGGAATTTGCTTTGTTTGGTTAGTAAAGTTACGCAGACTTGCGTATGATCGATAATATTCTTTATAATATTCAACTTGGTCATTCTTCTTTCAACTACACATTTACACATTTACACTTTTGACAACACAACAGCACAACTCCTCCTAATGACATTCAACAACTAATCACTTGAATTTCTTCATCCAGATCCATTTTCCCCTTCCCCTAGTTCAAAACATACGGAGTAACCTACACAATTACGAATCCCTAGCCTAATTCATAAGCGAAAAGTGGCGATTGTCGACTGTGCTAGGGAATGGAAGTGTGAAGTGGAGGGCTGTGCTCGAGGGATTGAAGAGGAAGAAGAGAAGGTTGAAGTTGTGGAAGAGTAAGAGTAAGAGTGAGAAGAAGGAAATAATAATCCATTGGTATACAACTTCTTGCAACCTTTACGACTTGACAACTTTACGACTTGACAACTTGACAACTTGACAACTTTACAACAATACAACTTCACCTCTTATTTCAGTCCTACGTTTCATTCATTTTCTTCCACAACATATCCTTCCTGGTATCCTTTGGCCATTACTCGACAGTCGTCTTATACCAACCATTTCGGACGATATTATAGGATTCCTCTTCAATTGTAGGACAAGTCATTATTTATCCAAAGAGATAGTGAGAGGCAGAGAGTGTGAGAGTGAGAGTCAGTGGTTGTAAAGGTCAAAATTAAAGGACGTCGCATTACGCATACGAATACACATACGCATACGCATCATACCTTTTCCTTCAATATACTCTCGATTCGATTCGACATTCTATATTTGATTCTTACCTTCAACAACACAACACAACACCACCACCACAACAACATCAACGAAATGGCTGATCGAAATGCATCAAATGCTTCAAATTCTTCAAATACTTCAAATGGTGATTATGATCATGCATGGGCAAAAGATCTAAGGCAACAATTCGAAGGTTTATTACGGACGAAAAGATTAAATGAATTGGATAGATCAAGATCACGAAATCCTTCACCATCACCTAGAGAACGATCATCTTCATCAAATCTCCGAGCTTCATCTTCTTCACAAAATCAACAACAATCTACCAACCTTCGTCCCACTTCTTCATCAAATAATCAATCAAAACCTCCAACTCCTCCAGCATATTCCTCAATAAGAACTTTACCCAAGATTCCTTCTCCACCAGCAGATTCTCAATCGCAAAAGTTTCGAAATTTATTAATCTCCATCTCACAAACACCAACGAAATATGAAAATCCCGGTTTACTGGATGAAGCTTTGCAACATTTACCATTAGATAGAATTTATGGAGAAGCAGAAGAAGAAAGTCAAATCTTACAAGCTGAGGCCGAAAGTATGGGAGATGGAAGGAAGCCAGAATGGGGTTATCAAGATTGTGTCATTCGAGCGTTACTGAGGTATGTCTTGTTTCCCATCTCAATTCGACACCCTCTCTAACCCTTCATTAGATGGTTTAAACGTTCTTTCTTTTCTTGGGTAAATAATCCACCATGTCACGTATGCATGTCACCTACAGTGGCCCAAGGAATGACACCACCAACACCCGATGAATTAGCGTGTGGAGCGACAAAGGTAGAATTATACAGATGTTCGGCAGGAGATTGTGGTGCATATGAACGATTTCCTCGATATAGTGACGTTTGGCGATTGTTACAAACAAGAAGAGGGCGAGTGGGAGAGTGGGCTAATTGTTTCAGTATGTTGTGTCGCGCCGTTGGAGGTCGTGTAAGATGGGTTTGGAATGTCGAAGATCATGTATGGACCGAAGTTTATTCGGATACGAAAAAGAGGTGGATTCATGTGGATGCATGTGAAGAAGCTTGGGATAACCCGAGATTATACGCAGAAGGTTGGGGTAAGAAGATGTCTTATTGTATTGCTTTTTCAATGGAAGGTGCGACCGATGTTACTCGAAGATATGTGCGAAAACCCGATCATGCTCTCCCACGAAATCGATGTCCGGAAGAAGTTATGTTGTACATTCAAAACGAAATTCGTGGTCTTCGAAGATCAAATATGAATAAGGATGAAAGATTTCGATTGGAAAAGGAAGATGCGAGGGAAGATAAGGAATTGAGGGGTTATGTGGTAGCATCAATTGCGCGATCCGTCGTATCGAATTTGAGACCAGAAGGATCATCAAATCAACAAATAACATCTCCACATCCACCTCCACGACGAGAAGATCAAAAATTACCAGCTGAACAACCTGGTAGACAAACTGGTGCACAAGAATGGGCAAATGCTAGAGGTGAAGCTGGAAGACGAAATCAACATCCAAGAGATCCTTCACAACATGGACCTTGAAATTAAGGAGATTAATTGAAATGCATTCTTTTATACAACATTCGATTCGTGGAGTGGAATCCTTTATGGGGGGTCAAGGCACAGATGCCATACATAACATCGAGACGAAAAATAATCGACCCTCGGATTCATCGAATCAATGCTAATCATACTCTCGAGATGAACAAAGCATTACGAGTTGATATTGCCGTCATGCCGTCGTGCAACCATGCATTATCATTCGATTCTAATACACATCACAAGACTTACCGTTACACTCGTTTTTATGGTTATTCGAGCGCCGTTTTTATTATGGCGTGTACGTTATGCTATATATACTATCGTTTTATCATCCATCATGCGAGGAGTTTGGAATCTCACACTACATACCTAGTAACATATATAATTTTATTTGTTTAAGAGGGGGCGGGGTAGGGCGGGGGAGAAAGGGGAAGAGGGAGAAGAAGAGAAATGAAGGATAAAGCTGTGAGTGAATTTGGATATCACTATTACACAGCTGGCTTTTTTCAGGTCGAGTGGATGTTGAGATTTGAAGATGATGTCTAAGAGTAGTATTACTTATTGGATATATTTCCTTTGTTTATTGTGTCTCTGGGTTCATATCGTGATTTGATATGATGGAGTGAAGGAGTGATTTTGTGGATGGGATAGGGGAAAGGAAATTCGAGGAGTGTATGGACGGTTGGGTGAATGGATCAAAGGATGGGTGGGTGAAAAACCTGTAGGGAATGGAATTGGAAATAGGAGTCGAATGAATACATTGGATTGGATTGGACTTGGATTTGAATTGCTAGAATTGGTATATACCCTGGATCGGGATTGGGATATTAAAAACGAGGAAGAGATGAAGAGGAGAAATGGAAGGGACAGGATGAGAGTGTGGTTATAGCATAGCATAGCTAAGATGGATAGATAGATATATGGTATAGTAGTTATCACATGCATTACTAAATATTGTCTGAAATTATCGAATGAGTTGAGTTGAGTTGAGTTGAGTGGAATGAGATGAGATAGGTAAATGAATAACATTATATAATATTATTCAAAATACTTCTAAAAGTCTTTTTTATATTAAAAATAATATTTCAGAAATACCTTTTATCATATAAAATATTATTTCAGAAATGTTTGTATAATAATATTATAATAATAATAAAATAATATTATTATTATACTGTTATGAAGGTAACAGTTGCACTTAGACCTTATATGTATAGGATCAGATTTTACTAAATTAATATATGATTAAGTTTATCTAAAGATTATATATATATACTATCAGAAAACAGGTTATAAAGCGAATATAGCAGAAAACCGAAAATCTTCGAAAGATTTAGACCTTATAAAGCATTTGTATGAAGATCTATATATTCAGGATAGTATTCTTTTATATAGAGTTTTATACTCAAAAACAATCATTTAGTTTAATATTATAATTATTATATAATATGATCTTTATTCCTTTTATTCTGAATCTCTATTTAATCCTTAATAGAAACCTTATAGCTTTTTATAACCTCTTATTTCTTTCTATAGGAATAGGAATTGTAGTGGCGTAACATATACTTTCGGAAATACTTTTCACTTTTATTATAATAATAAAATAATAATATTATTATTATATTTTTGGAAATACTTTTTATTATAAAAAATATTAATTCAGAAATACTTTTGAATAATATTATAATAATAATAAAATAATATTATTATTATATTTTTTGGAAATACTTTTTGTTGGGTTGACTTCAAAGGTGTGCACACTAATTCAATAGTATACTGGTAAATGGTTTGTTATTCTTGATTCTTAATTCCCTCTTCGTATGAGAGGGAATGCCTAATTATAGAGGTAGTATACATGAAGTGAAATTAGCAGTGTACGTATGGTCGTACACACAAGTACTGGTGTACGTACAATAGTACGTATGTTAGTACTATACGTACAGTAGTACATGCAGGTACTAGTATACGTACATTGGTAAGTATACGTACAGTAGTATATGCATGTACTAGTGCACGGCTGTACGTATCCCTAATCTCATCGATATTCCGACACTTTTTATTATATAAAATATTATTTCAGAAATATTTTTAAATAATATAATAATAATAATAAAACAATATTATTATTATACTTTCGGAAATACTTTTTATTATATAAAATATTACTTCAGAAATATTTTTAAATAATATTATTATTATTATTATAATAATAATAATAATAATAATAATAATAATAATAATAATAATAATAATAATAATATTAATATTAATAAAATTTTATTTAAATCTTATTCTTTTATAATTAAAAGTAAATAAATTCCTATATAGATTATTATTATATTAACAAAGGCCCTTTCATCCTCTATTCCATTACTAGAAGAGTTTAGGCCCCTCTTCCTGTATCATGTGAAAGGTCCCCGTGACATAATCTAATATAGAGATTAAGACTGTTTGAGGGTATTTTTGGATTAGATTATTGGAAGCCTTTCAAGAGAAATAAATAAAGAAGTTTATAAACTTAAACTTGTCAAATATAGAATATTTAAACAATTCAAAAATATATTAGATTTAATAAAAATAAAAAAAAACAATAAAGATAATTTATTTAAAGATATAGAATAAAATAAAAAGATTTATAAGATAATAAAAAAGAATTATAATTTAATTATAAAAGATATTAGAATATTAAGATTTATTATAAATCAAAATAAAATTTATTCAATGAATATGTTACAGTCACTTCGGGAATCTAGATCTTAGGATCGTCATAATTACTCGCACAGAGCTTCCGTACGTTTGGTACCGGCGTGTAGCTGGCATTTGCCCAGTTATTAACTGTAAAAGCTCTACGAAGATCTATTATAGCGTTATGATATCAGGGCCTGGGCGGTCCGATATCGTGTAGTTGGTAATTCTATAATAAGAATGAAAAGCTTTGGTACTATTTTGGGACTAATTGATTCTTTGCTGCGTGACTCTGACATATATTCCACAAGATCATTCCTAACCTTAAATAGAATAGCCCCTTCACAATAAACAATAAGTCCTTGGTGTCAGAGAGTTTTCAGCGCTCGTATTTCTAGTCTAATTCCACAACCACTAGCAATCATTCTCCCCCTTGTGACGCTGAGCAATCATATGAAAACTGCTCTACAATCCTTACTCACCCTCTGATATAATGCCTCTCAACGGTGCATCTCTTCTGCCCCAGGTTTGACCATATGAGAAGCGCACGTATTAGCCACAACCTGCCTTAACTCCCTTCGCACAGGGTGGCATTTAACGTTGGTGCCACGTCGTGTCTCGCATTGTTCAAACAGGGAATTTCCCTCGCATCTGCAGGTGTAACGGACAAACCACTGAGTACACATGATTGATATCAAAGGGGTTTTGCCGTGAAAGGATATTGGGATGTATCTTTTGTCTTTGCTAAATTCGGAAGTCAGTAAATACCTCTCAAGGAATTACTTTCAAAGAAAACTAATCAGTGGGGGAAAAAATATCAGGTGGTTAGAATGAAGTATTTAATGAACTGATTAAGCATACATGAGATTTAGGAAATCGAGTCTTTCAAACTAGACAGACAACCTATGGTCTGGTTTGAGATGAATTTGTTTTTCTTGGTGCCCAAGAAAGTGTTTGCGAAGACTTTTGTATCAAAGTGTAAGTGTTGGTATCACTCCGGTAATACAATGCCTACTAGTAGAAGATATCAAGTGTTTGGTATGTAATTCTTGTTTGTCATTATTATCTATAAGAAGAGGGTCCTATTTATAATAGAAGAGTTAGGCGCTAGTACTCGCTAGTGGGTACGGCTCCCCTTTCCAGTACGGTAATCATATGATGTACCGACAGTAAATCTATGTAATAGAATGTATAGTGATAAAACCTCTGATCTGTTTTCAAATAATGAGATCGAATTGTTGTTTATGGATAATGAGTGGGAGTAAAGATAAAAGGGAAGCCTTCTCTTTTAACCTCCAAGATTTGGTTGTATAACCCCGATGTTAGACTGTAAGGCACCCACTTTATTTCTACAAGACCGCTTCTAACCTTAAATAGAATAGCTTTTCTATAGTAAACAATAATTCCTTACTATTAAAGAGTTTTCATAATAACCTATATAAAGATCAAAATTATTTAAAGGTGTCTCTGAATCAAATCACTAAAAGCCTTTCAAAGGGAATAAATTTAAATAATATATTTAAATAAAAAAATTAAAAATATTAAATTACAAATTGTAAAAAAGAAGATTTTTTTTTTAGATTATAAAAATCTTAGATTCAAAAACAGGAAATTTAATCATTTTTTATTCAAGGGATTTTAAACATTTGGTTTTTATTGAATCAAAAAATAATAAAGATAATATAAAGGCCTTTCTCATTATGCAACGCAGATCCATAATATGTAGCGCTAGCACCCGAGTAATATTTCCAAAACGGAGAAGAAAACAAACGGCTATCGAGGAAAAAGCTATCACGACAAGGGGTCACGGATATGTGCATAATTGCCGCAACAACGATCTCTGATATTTGACAGAGCGTTTGCCATTTGCCGTCATAGTCTAGCTTCTCCTCCAATTAGCATTTTCCGCATCTGTTTCCTCAAATCTTCAAGCTCTCTGAGCCTTGCAGCTTGCTTGTCCATCGTAGATTCTAGCCCCAGTCTTTCGATCTCCAATTTTTCCTTCTTCAGCTCATCGTTCTCCTGCTTCAATCTCGCAATTTCATCATCACGGGCCTCGACATCCAATATCAGATATGCTAATTCTTCCCTGAATGCCGCTGCTGATTCTTTTAGTTCTGTCTCGGCAACTTGCAGCTTGGCATCGAGGTCAACTGCCGAGTCCCGGTAAGCAATAACGTTTCTTTTGAAGGATGCCAGAACCTTCTCGCCTTCCGTCATTGTAGCGAGGAGGGTATCAAATTTTGTGTTGTGATCTGGATGGACTGATTAGTTATCCTGAAGAGACTATGGGGGTTGTCCTATGGAATTACCGCTTTTCGAACCAGAAAATGCGTCCGTTTCATCTTTCGTTAAACCCACGACCCCGCCAGTTGCAAACTCGGATCTTGTGCTGGTGGAAGACGAAGGTGTGCTTGGCTGCACAGAATTATTGTTCCCCTCCAGCCTAGAAATTTTTGAATTGCCAGATCTCAAACCTACAATATGTATCGTTAGACCACAATGAAATGGCTCTACGAATAGTTTTCCACTTGTAATTTTTGTACTTACATCTGACAGTGGCGGCATTCCTGGCTTGATGATAACCCTCATATCTCACCTTTTCCTTTCTCTCCAATCGGGGCGAACGTCTTACTTCTTGTGCCGTCGTCATTTTGGAGGAAAAACTTTTGGCGGCTAAAATTTCTGTGGTATTAATATCGATATACTAGGTCACAGCAGATATAATAGAATGGAAACGGAGGCCACTACTAAAACGGTAAACCTCAATACCTTTTTGATTAGCCAAAAGTGAGAAAACGATTGAGTCTTTTGGAGGGGTGTATGCCCTGATGGGCAAACGATACTAAGCCATATGCTACGGCATTGGCCAGTTCCAATTCCAAGTATACATCCGCATAGTATTTCATCCCGGGAACAATGAACATATGGTAGTCTAAGACAAAGTGCCAAAAGCAACCTCGCCGCATTTGTGCGGAATATGATTCGATCTGCAAGCATCAAAAGCTTTACAATAAATAGAGATATTTTTCGACAGCTATGGAAATATGCAGGCTAATATCAAAGCACAGCGGTGGCGTTTTCATTAGGAGCTAGGTTCATTATGATGTCAAATTCTGGGTGTAACGCATGAGCAATGCTCGGTGACCCTTTTTAGTCAACAGCAAACAGAATGATGGGGCAGGTAGAGGAGAAAAGAGAGTCTTCCATCTTGTGATCCACATTGTAATCTTGCAACATACAAACTCTGGCTGCGGCTAATTGAGTCTCTACAATCATATTCCCCTTCTTGTCAAGTTGATAATTTGAGATACACTGTTACTTAAGCAGCCTACGGGCTTTGAATGACGCAATTTTACTCGAGTTTATTGGACTGAGTATTTGAACCAAAGACTGCCGCTGTCGACTGAAATATGGTATGTCCTATCTCACACTGATAGCAGCATTTTATGGCTCTAAAACTTCAGTTAGAATTCTCCGCCAAACTCAGACATGTATCGAAAAAATCCGCCAGGCACGAAAAGCGGGAGCCCAATAACCAATCGTGAGTACACAGAAATTACGATAGTCGCCCCTCGTCAAAGTAGCTGAATCTAAACTTTCCAAAGTTAAAAAGAGAGCAAGAACAAACGAGCCAGCGCAGGCTGAGCTCGATGGCGCGATGGCAGTCATACAACGTAACCTAGAAGCGAAATCACAGATGGCATCAGAGATTGAGAATCTCCAAGCACAAATCAAACAATGGAGTTCAGAGTCTAGTGCAGCTACGTCTAGATACCAACAACTCTCTGATGAGAATGCGAACCTGCAGAGGATTAACCAGAAACAGGCCAGCAGAATTGAGAGACAGCAAGCTGAGCTGTCAAGAATCAGAAAGGAAATGTCTAAGGAGGAAGAGACACTTTCTTCTACCTTTGCTAGCTTGAACGACCATGTGATAGCGCTGCAAGAAAAGAGCATAGAATTTATATCGACGATCGAGACTGAATGCAAAAGAAGAATAAAGGAGCTCAGAACACAAATAGCAGGAGGGCAGGAGAATGAAGCGAAATTAAGGGATTCTGAACAGTTGCAGGCTAATCTCAAGAAGCTTGTCGCCGGGGTATAGGGTCCTGGCCATAGTGTACTTATCGGTCATTTTTAATCCATGTTAGAGAGGTATGACATTATGATCAGTCAATATCTATTGCCTCATGTGTAAAGACATCAATGCGGTATCAAATTGGGTAATTTCTAGGTTGCATACACATCATATTCAAAAGGAAATACAAAAATTTGATAAATTTCGTTTGATGAAATCCTACTCTCACACAAACCTCTTTTCGTTATTCAACTTCCTGCAATCCATGCAAGTACACAGAATCGCCCGGCTAGATCGTCGATCCCTTTCCCAACAAAAACACCCTACTGTTGTTCTTCTTTTCTATATTTGCTGCTCATCACCCCTCTTTTATCATTCCAATTTTTCACATTCAACATCCAGAGCAAAATTCATCATGGCCAAGAAGAATTCTTCCAAGAAAGCTGCCTCAAAGGTAAAAAAGGGTGCTTACCAGAAGAAGGTAAGCCCTTCAGATAGGGGAAGTATTGACGAGGTATGTTGATGACGAAGGCCTGAAAGAACTTGACTATTCTAATCTATATTCAGGAATTCACTGTCGTCAGTGACACAGATATTCAGAATGTTCTTTCAAATTCAACTTTACAATCCGCTGGTAGGTTCGATGAGTCTTCATGCTTTCAGCTCTTCTTTTTATAGTCTTGAACTAACAGGATCAAGTTTCAGTACCTACAGCTGGTACCTCAGGTCACGCTATGAGCCAAGCTGAATCATCTCAAAGTTCTTCCTCCGAGATGGTCAATACAACTGGTGTTCAAGGAGACAAGCCAACAGTGGCTCCACCTGGCGCAACTGAGGCAAAACAAAACCCTAACCACTCAACCCAAAGTCGTAGGTCTTTCTCTGAGACTCTCATAAAGCATTCCTATCTCCACTCCACACATTCATTAACCAAACCCCCCCCAGAAACCGAGGAAAAAGAAACCCCTCAAACCGTGCACACCGAGGAAGTCAGCAAAGAACTTCTCAACGCCCTAATCGCCATAAAACTTCAATCCAATATCCAGTCTGGACTAGAAAACCGTCTAAAGGAGCTGAGCGAATCAATCAAAGGAGCAATCGATGCAGATATATCCGCTTTCAATCTTCAAGGTAAACCGACTGTGAGACCTTCTGCTGAGCAAATAGAGAAAGAGTTCCATCTGGATCAATTGCGAGTTTTGTGTCTGAAATACAAGGAGGCAAGTGAGAAGAGTATTGCGGAGATTTATAGGAGGAATCAAGAGGTGATTTGGAAGTTTGAGAAGTGGAGGTCTGAGAGAGTTTTAGAAGTTGAGAAGTTTGAGGAGATGGGACGGAATTTGGTGTTGGGTGATTGACTGATTGATAGATAACACTGGAGAGAGTTCTGGTGATGTGATTTGGGGCTTTTATCTGTGGTTCAAGTAATATTGACAGTACCGATAGTTTTTCCTAGTTGAAATGTGTTAATGGGTCATTGAAAATGATCCGCGTATTAAGGTTTTGATATTGCTGGAGTAGCTCTGATTGTTTGAAAGCTTGTTTCCAGTCTCCGACTCCTTCATACAACAGAATTCCGACATCACTTTACCAAAGCACATTCTAACGAATCTGAATGAGAGTCAGCAGACCGTCTAAATCAGATTTTGTTCTCTTCCCATCTTTGATCTGCAACTATAGTCTTCTATCAAAGAGGTACTAATAGCACTTGCCAGCGCTTGTGCATTCTTATCTCAATTAAACCCACTTCATGTTTTGCAAACTAACAACTAATCATTTATACAATGAATTCATGCACAAGATGAGTCAAATAATATTGAATTCTGCACCTGAATTTCCGCTGGGAGTACTCCAAGATGACTGTACGATACAAAACAAAACGTTATTTATTCATCTAGCATCCAAAGTCCGATATTTATGTATCCTCATCTCCATCTTTTATGCTTGCATTGACTTGTATTCACCACAAGCCATATGTTGAGGTCATTCAACTCATCCATTCTCCCCACTTCCTTGGCGATAGCATTACTGTCCAACTTCTCCAGAATGATTCAAATTCCTGAGTCTCTGAAACCTCGCTTAATAAATATTTCGTCCAGAGTTTCACATCTTCCGTTTCTTAGCAATACCTTTAGGAAATGGAGATGTCTCGGTTTCTGTTTGTTGATATTGAGCGGGCGAATCTGGTATTGTAGTTTCAGAAGAATTGTCATCGAGAGCGGCCACGTACGCATCATGAATGTGATTTAATTCTTTTGCGACCTTACGGCACTGTTCTTTAAGTCTTTCTATCCTCCTGTTGCCTGTAATATTGGCTTTTGGTTGTCTTTGTCGGGAGGTTCCGCTCATCTCGTCGCTTAATGTATCAGCGCTTGATTTATTTTCAATCCTTTTTCCATCCTTGGAAACAGCATTACTGGAAGCGAGTGTCAAGGTCTTCGCTGCTAAGTTCAAAGGGTTTTGCTCCACGTGAGGGTGGATAGTGCAGGGGACGCATCGTGGACAAACCAAATCACCTCGCTTAGGAGTGTCAATAATCGCATTGAAATTAGTCGCACAGCTCATGTGATATGCCCCCGAACATCTCATACATGACTCCAATGGTTCAAATGTGTCACTTGACGTACATTCCTTATCTAGCTTTTGGCAGATCTGACAGCAATCCTCGGGCTGCGTCCCTAAAGGCATCAGCAGATATCACTGTACAATCCCATACGAGAACATACTAAAAGCTCTCAAGCAAGAGCAGTTCGTGTCATTCTTGAACTCCCGAAGAATCTCAAATGATTTAGGGACTGACTCTTGGTATTCTGATGACAAAGTATTTGTGAGAATGCGAATTGCAGTGAAGGTTCGAGAAAATTTGCACTGCTGGCATGCAATATAGATGCAGCAAGTAACAAGCAAGGCTTGTAATTTACCCATTATTCCCTCAGAGCAGAAGCAATAGTCCTTGTCGTCGAAAAGAATTTCCCATAGGTACTTTGCTCTGTTGACAACATTCATCGGAAAATTCCCAGCTTTGCAAGCGTCTTTGATTTTTCGGCAACCCATGAGAAAGGTCATTCGATGTTCATTTCGCAATGTTTTTGCCTCCAGTTCCTACAGAAAGTTACTGACCGTTACGTGGATAACAAACATATGGTACATACCTCGTCACTACTCGGTTCGCCCGAAGAAGAACTTGAATAGATAGGACCCTCAGGAAGATCTTTCATTCCATCACATTGAAATTGAAAAGAGCTTGATTCAACCAACGAACTAGAAGTAGCAGCTTCTCCCTTTTTATTGTGCTTGAGTTCGGAAGAGTCCCGTATTTTCGACTGCTTTTCCACAAATTCCAAGTATTGTCTATAATGGCTCCCTGGGGTTGGCACAGTGCCATACCATTCGCCCAAAGAATTAACACCAAAAGGTGAGAAAATTTCTCCAATGCTCTCGTTCTGGAGATTAGAGGCCCTTGTTTCCTTCCGTGGACTTTCTAAATATTTCTTGTGCTGAAATGGCTGGGTTGGCGCATGGAAAATTCCTTGGCTTGGAAAACTAGAATCGAGAGATACTTCAGGTGTACCTCTTGTTCCTTCATAATGCGAGTCAGAAGGATTCGGCTCCTTTGAAATGCTCCTTGCGCCGTCCATGTGTCTATTTTCTGCCAATATAGAATGAGGGCTTATTGAACGCTTGTATAGACGGTCCGGGATTTCTTTCATTCCAGAATAGAAGTTTGTGTCTGACAATGCTAATATGCAAAACTGACAACGTAAGGAAAAACGTTGGTAAAAAATGAGGACTATACTTTGTGAAGATTATGAAGATGAATTGTGTGTGTATTTTGCTAATTGCAAGTTACTCTCTGGTAGGTAGGTAGTGCGTGACCGATGGTTCCTGCCTTGGAATGACTCATGGTCAACATGTTGAAATGGGTGCCCGTTAGGGATGGGGGCTTTATATAAAGTAGAGTTAGATTATAATAAAGTTTAATAAGAGTATAGTATCGTTATTATCTGTTTTATTTTCGAAGAAGCTTAATTATATATTAAGACCAATTAGATCTCTCTGAGACAATTTCTATATCTATCCTATTGAATCTTCTATCCAATCATCTATCTACCTATTATAATTTTAATTATATTTAAAAATAAACAAATTAAATCAAATGAAAAACTTCCTTCTTCATTTATTCAATTACATATTTTATTTAACTCATCCTTTCCCCAAAAACCCTATTATAAATATATTTTTATAATGAAGGGAATTGGATTATTAATAAAATAAAGCAAGCTGGATTGTTATGTTTTAAGCAATTACAAAATGTACACCCCTAATACCCATACTGTATACTTTCCCCATCAATCCAATATAGCATTGATTGAAGGAGATTGACTCGGATCTCCTTATACTCCCTAAAACCCCCAACCAGCCTTTGGAAGAAGGATAATAGCCATTAGCCTGCCAGCCACAACATCCAAAAGTAAAATCTCCCAATTGGTGATCCCCTAACTTATAGATAAAAACAAGAACAAATAACATCAGATACCCAGTAGTAGTACCTAGGTATATAGCTTTACTCTGCTTAAATCGAATTATTCAGTTGAATTGAGACTTTTCTTTTTCTTTCAAGTTCTCTATTCTCTATTGTTCAATTGTATTGTCAAATCAATGGGAATTAATTGGTCAAAGAGTCTTCAAGGAATGGTTTATCAACAACTAAAATACATTCTCTAGAGTAATGTAACCCTAACCCTATCCCTCTCCCTAAATCCACCTAATGTGCTTTTTGAGCATGTTAATGAATCATCTTCATGCGTATAAAAAACTCCCTAAGAGAAAGCTAAGCAAAGTAAAAAAACTGCGATGACTAAGCCATAAATGACCAATTTGAACGCACATTATCAGAAATAAAAAAACGGCGCTGGTAACGGGTCCATCTTATGCTATGATCAACAACTGTAAGTAACTATTCCACCAAAATGATAAATAACCATTCAATCCATCCATACCATTTCCGAACCCGTTTTGGTATATGTATGCGGATAAACCCATCCATTTCCCCTCGAACAATCAAACGAACCAGATTCTTGGTATTGTTGTGCCCCTTTCCGCTTGCCCATGCCCGCTTGCCCCAATGCCTCAATACCCACAATCCTGCAACCACAACGCCTACATGCAAAGTCAAACAACTTCCGAACCCCGTGAAAGATGACAAAAGAGACTGAATACAGAACTTTGGTCTCGATGACCAGATGTGTGCCGCGTGAAATGGTATCTGCGCTTGATTCAAACAAAAGGAAAATGTGTACTAAAAGATTGTGTGTTCTATTGGTTAGCTTTTGGTGGTTGCCAACCATTGAGATATGCCATCAATCCCATACCAATCATGACAACACCAAGCATTGAGACATAAGGTGTCGAGTGGTATAATAAAGGATCGTGGCTAGTATTATTTGAGGAAGCGATCACATGTTTGAGTGACGCATGAAGTTCATCTTTTTCGGATGAGCTACGTTTTATACCATTTGGCCGTTTTATGGGACGAAGTGCCAAATCACCCCCATTCATGGCTCCATTAATATGATTGTCGGAGTGTTGCTTCGATGGAGATTTGGATCGATCGGAAGAATCTAATTGTCTGAGTCGTTCATTCAAGCGAATTTTCTCAATCATTTCTGCTAAACTTTTTCGGTTGGTATCACATTCTGCTTCGGCGGTCTCTGCTCTCTTTTTGTATGACTCCATTTGTGATCGCAGCTCTTGCACATCAGAAAGCATAGTTTCAAGTCGTTGCTCTAAGTGACGAGATGAGTCAGCGATACCATTAGCATCGACATGTGCATTGACGACTTCGTCTTGTGACAACACATCTTCCGAGGGTGGTTCAAAAGCATCTTCGATAATTGATCCTTCCGTCCCGGGTTTAGCTCTCCCATTCATATTGCCCTCTGGGGTCCGGAGTTCTAGTCTTTTAGCCATTTCTTCCGCTGTTTCTCGTGCCTGCCGTTCCTTCTGCAGCATATCCTCTAAATCACGCATCCGAGCACTCTGCGAGTCGATCTCTTTCTTGGCCGATGCCAATGCCTCCACCAAAGTAATTATTTGACTACTCACTTCTCTGACCGGAGAGCCATTCGCCAAGGATCTATGTTTTTCGATATTTGCTCTTCTCAAAGAGGCACTAGGTGATGCGGGGTCAAAAATATGAGAACGAGCAACATCCGGCTTCTCAGGAAGAGGTTGTTGAGGCGGGGGAGCAGGAGGGTCAGAGAATCGAGCTTTGCCTTCAGCCCTGAAGGGTAATGCAGAACCATTTGCAACCGCAGGTTTTGATAGTTCTACGTTTGGCGCGCTATCAAGTTCTTTCACATTCTCCTTCGATAACAGGCCACTAAAGAAATTGTCTGCTCGCCCCAGATCAGAGTTTTGTAATCGGGCCGTCCGCATTTCGTGCTGGACTATACGTTAGCTATACAACGAATCAATCCATGCAATCATGTGAACTTACAGAAAGCCTCTTTACTATCTGCTCTGTCGTAACAGGGGTTAACCAGAAGTTCATCGGGCGTTGCTGACCCATGACACTCATTTGGCTCGCAGCGACACTACCTGGTGGCCCCATGCGACCATTACTACCCATTGAACTTTGACTACTAGTTCTCCCTCTCATCATTGGTCCTTGGGATGGTAACATCATTGATCCATTCGCGGGATTTAAATCGCCAAAGCTCATGTCCAAAACATTATTAGTTGAGCCGGCAAAACCTGCATGTTCGACCTTCGCAGCGACTTTGTGATGTACAACAGTCTTCTGATCCTCGCTCACAATGTCTATACCAAGCTCAAGATGATCTTGCGACTGCAACTCATGTGGATCAGAGTCCTTGTTTTCGGCCGATAAACGCGCTCCATTGACAAAGGTACCGTTGGAAGACTTGACATCTCGAATCCATATTTTCCCACTTCGATCCGCCCATATCTCCGCATGCTGTCTCGATAGTACTTTCGAATCAAAAAAGCCATTGGCAGGTGATGGAACAGTTTTAGCATTTGTCTGGCGTCCAATTCTTAAGCTGTCAGGATAGAATGGTACTGATATTCTCTTGTGGTCAAAAGTGCCGTTCATAGATAATAAGTAGAGCATTGGCTCCCCTTCTGAGGGTTGGCCTTGAGGTCTCATCTGTTGTGATCCGTTTGGTATAATGTGTTGTGATGGTACCATGGGAGTCGGCTGATGTAATGGAGTCATGGATGAACCAGAATTTCCATTTGTCAATGTCGATGAAGGTCGTGTCGTATTCGAACCAGTTATCGTATCTGATTTGTTATTCCATGACGACTGCACCCTTGGGACTTTCTTTCGTGCTGCTGCCGTACTCCAATAGTTTGATTCGCTAGACGAAGACATCGGTACGCCATTAGTCTGTGGTGTTTGTTGCGATATCGTCGAGTTGGATGAAGTAGACGAGTTTGAAGATAATGAAGTTATCGACGAGGATGAGTTGGCGCGCTGAGCGCTTTTCCGCGGCATGAACATTCTGCTCACTTCGTCGCCATTCATAGCATTCATTCCTCCTTGGTTAACACTAGATCCCCATGCCGACCTATTGATCTGCGGGAAACTGGGTAAATTTGCGACTGCCGTCATCGGTCAAGTTGACTATCGACCCTATTCTGACAGCAACTAGGTGTGTCTCTGATGATGTTGATTTAATAAGATCGCTGGAATGTTGTATGTTGTTACTTTCCTCCCCCATTCAACCTCAACTGCGACCAAGATCCCCGCTCCAATGACCCTCTGGTCTAAGTTGTGAATTGCTAAGTGTCTGCAACGTTCTATCTAATGAACTGGATAGAAGAGATATCGTATCGCACTGAATTTGTGATAATTGTCAGTAGTTGCCCAAGAAGAATTGGCGCCATGACGACCAGCGACAATACTGTGGAAGGGCAGTGCGAAAGAAGCGGGAACGCATCAACAACACTACCAAGTGGACTTTGGGCCAAAGGAAGAGAGTAGAAACACTTACATCTATGCAATGCAGGTATTGTAGGACAATTGCTGGTGATAGAGAAGGAAACCTTTTTCAAATTGATGTTGCCAAGCTGGAAAGTTTGGACATTTGGGTTGAGACACGCGAGGTATATGTTTAGCCAACCAGCGCTCGAGATCGGGGATAAGAGCACTTGCGCACGCGCTCTCTTGCAGATACAAAAAGTCTCGATGTGAGAAGAAAAAGAAGGGAAAATTTGGATATCGTAAGAAGGAAGCAGATATTCCACGGCGATCGCAAAGAACGTAGATTCATTTCTATGTGAGCCATTCACTCGAAACAATTGCGTATAGAACAGTCATTGGATTTTTGATACAATCACGTGATGTTCTCAATGGCTTTTCACTGGTGACCTTTTCACCCTGAAGAACGAACCTGGGAAAAGATTAGAACGTGGGGGTGTGTGGTGGATTGCTTGGAGCTGGTCCGTGCACGGGTTCGGAAAATGCCGTTGGCCATGATAGATTTATTTATGTATGATCATTGAAAGTTTGAAGTTCAGAGCTCAAGATTTGACCAGACAATTGATTGAATCTACTACCCAGTAGTAATAATCTTCTTCTTCAATACCTACCTACCTATTCAAATATGCCTCCAGTACCACAACCTCAAGGCCATCCCGGTGGCCAGACCGTCTGGAACAAACGTATGACGATCGATCACTTTACCCCTCTACTTTGACCCTATACTGATCGTGTTTTACAGTCCAGATGGGAGCTATGATGGGTGGCAGTACGCGACAATGATCTCGTTCGTAGATAGAAGTTACTGACCATATTTAACAACAGCTGTCGGTGCTATCTTGGGATTTATGTATGGTATGTTGAAGCTGCTGCAGGCATCATGAACTTGCATTTGACAAGATTAAAGGC
This sequence comes from Sclerotinia subarctica, assembly GCA_025389085.1. Classification (NCBI taxonomy): domain Eukaryota; kingdom Fungi; phylum Ascomycota; class Leotiomycetes; order Helotiales; family Sclerotiniaceae; genus Sclerotinia; species Sclerotinia subarctica. Next base: position 3,146,575 of record QRFI01000004.1, on the reverse strand, counting down.
ACCCTCACCATCATTAAATTTGGTCCTGGTCCAAATGGAGTCTGGAGGACTCTACGCACATATATGCTCACTTCGGGATCTACTTTTGGGTAATCATTATTATCATTTCTTTCTCCAAATCAACATAAAGTGCTAATAATGTGCCACCAGATTCTTCATGGCAATTGGAAGTACCATTCGTTCCGACAGTATTGCATCTCCAGAAACATTAGCAGCATTTGGTCGTGCGAACAGACGTCCTCTGATTATGAATCGCCCTTACCGTCCTTCGCCAACGTCATAGTCGAGCATGCGCCATTGTGGGGTGAAGGGGAAGCACGTCTACCTTGGGAGCAGATGGAAACCGGCGAATGCTTTGTAATTTCATGGCATATGTTTATACGCAATTGGTAGATGCATGTGGAATGTTGGGTTTTGGTGTCTCGCTGCTCATTCTTTGCATATGGGTGGAGTTGAAAGGGGTCAATATGTATCAACAAAAATTTCCCGAATGGCTCTTTTTAGGCCTTCTAATGGGATCGATACCACAATACTCGATTCCACAATACTCGAATCATAGTACTTCATCATGGATTTTGGGTGTTATGCGATCTCGATTCATGGGTTTGCAACGACTTCGGGTCTTTGTTGACCACCAGTGTGAGATTGTTATATAGTGTTCGTGTTTTATATCGCTACCTCGATTATCCGCAATGAACAACCACGCGAGTGTCGTCTACATTTTTTTTCCTTGGCGTCATCTGAAAACTCCCCGCTATTTGATGAGTGCGCAGGAACCAAATCATATTCGCAATGCCATCTGCTAATTACCCAGACACTTACTCGAGTACTCGTGGCGAATACTAGGTTCTAAGCCTTATGCAATGGATGCAACAGCTTGGTGAATTTCTTCAATGATATATTCTCCCTACGGGATCTATACACCTTCAAGATCGCGCTGTAACCTTGAACAGGTCGATGAAATTGCATGGCTCTCGGTGTTGACGAGAACTGGAACTTCTCTTGCGAAATTCAGGTTGTATCGTGAACTCTTAGCAACTACATGACGGAATCCTGGATTTTTATCCCATTTCTCTCGTGTATCAAAAAGTACGAATTTTTCAATGTTCCGACGAAATATCATGGTCTATGTATACGAAGCACGGGAATTATTGAGGAAAAATGCTTCGTTTTGAGGCATCAGACGAGGTACTCGGTCCTTCGCTTCTGATGGTGAAACCTCACTATGACTTCCGGTCTTTAGTTTTAGTAGTCTCCCAGTACAGTTTGATTTCAGCTGGAATTCATCCATATGTTGGCTTTATTTGACGCTGGAAAAGACAAGGACAAACTTTTGGGATTAGCTTTTAGTATTTCCTCTTCGACCTACTCGGCTACATCAATAAACATTGCGGCAAGCAACATGGCCGTACGACCCATTGCCACGGGTAGCTCCGCAACGGTAAAAGTTTAGCAGTGACGTCACGAAGTATTCTACCAAATTTGAGTTGACCAAATTGGAATCATGATTCGCAGCAATTCGTACTATTAAGTACTATCAAGTACCATAAGTACGTAGGTAGTAAGTGTATTGTAGAAAATACCTAGTACAGTAGTCATCCACAAATACTTTCTTCGCTAGGGCCTTGGCACGTCCGAAATAACCAACACTTCGAGTTCTAGAACTGGTCCGTTCAAAAACGTATGATGGCCAGATGCTAATAAATCAATAACACGGACATTCTTACTATCAGTCCATGGAATTGTACGCATCAGGTAAGGTTGGTTACCTACGAAAAAGCGTATACAACATCTTCTTTTCGTGAGCTTAACGATTCGAGTAGCATGCGAAAACCACGACAAACCACGACATTGTGTATTGATACATCAACGACTCCTTTATTCTAGGGAGCCATGTCTCATACGGATACCCCGTTGGACAATATCGCTATCGTGGTATGAGGCTTGTACCATCAATCATGGTTACCTCGTGGCAATAATGTGAGCTTGTACTGCAAAATTCTAATTAGGCTCAATTACCACCAAATACTTCAGGGACAATTGTGAAGACTAATACAACGCTGACTCCTTCATGTACTCCTGGATTAAACTTTTGACAATGACTTTCCACGGCTGGCTACATACAAAAATAGATCGACCCCGACCCCCCTGAATCATATCATTCTTAGCGGCATTCTCTACGCTATTCGAACTACAGCCAGACCAGTCAGCTCCTGCATCCCCGAACACGGCATTGCCACAGTCATTGGTCGCGCAATTAGTCATGTTCGTTCCGGCGTACACTGCTACTGATCATGGACATGATTAATTTGTTTCAAAACACTACAATGGTATCTCGGTATTCTTCTTTGAATAATGATCTACCGGTTAACGGAACATATGTTGGGACGAAAATGGCCACTTGCACAAACGAGATTTCCTCGATGGGATACGGGTCGGGATAGATCTAGATATCCCTCAAGCTTTTAATTTAATTAAGATCAAGGAGACATGGGATCTTTATTCTTCTTTTCGTTCTAGGTAATTTTGTTGTCAGCCCAGATCCTCTCCCTAGTAGTTATATTGGTTTATCCTCCGTATTGTTACTTACCTACATCAGGAGCTTTGGCTGAATTTGAGATTAGTATGGGGATCCATGATCTACCCCTACATCTGGTGATCTCATCTAACTAGTGTTACTCGGTACCGTTAACCGTCCATGCGTTTTCGTTAATGGATAACCTTACTATTTGCTCCTCGATGTAGCATTAATGCTGTGTACTCCTCTCTCTGTAACTTGTACAGAATTTGCAATGAAATTATGGCTGTACACTGAGTACAACATATCGACTATCATGTCTTTGGCTCTATTAGGTTGGCTAATTCCTCAAAAGAGCCTTCCCGTATTCGATTCCTGCAATACATCTAGGATTTACCATATTTCTGAAGTCAGAATGGATCAAACCCCGGACTCAAATCAGGCATTTCCTAATGTCAAAGAACAATTTTTATTTGATTGTTCTACATTAGAATTCAAGCCATTAATAAAGTGTCAGAAAAGCCTGATCTTTGTCGAGCTACACGACGGCTTCGGTCTGTGCAAATACTAAAGCAAAGCTCCGTCAACTTGGCATTCCCAGTAAACAATCAACCGCCTCTCAAGCTTTTTCCATATATAGTACTACTTATCCCTTTTCAAAATGTACATCCCATAGACAAGTCTTCGTCCAATATCATTCAGACGATCACTTCAAATATGTCTTTAGCCGGGCTTCTCACCGGTATATTTACTGGCGCCGCTGCAATTCTTAACCCTCTATCTCAGAGTCTAACTAATGGGTGAGTGTCAGCTTTCTGCTTTAGGAAATACTACCCAATGATTGTTTACTTATTAATCATCGTTCAGAAATTCTCTCTGGGGAACTCTACAGGCTCCAACCTTTCCTCCTTTCCTCACAAATAATCCTCTTCCAAATGGATTTCCCTGGGGTTCATTAACTGCAGGAGGAAATAATCCTTACACATCAGCTCCCTCCACAGGAGTTATCCGGTATTACGACTTCACCGTCACAAGAGGGACAATTGCTCCAGATGGATATGCCAAACAAGTCATACTCGTCAATGGACAATTTCCAGGACCTGCTATTGAAGCCAACTGGGGTGATACCTTCATGATCAAGGTACACAATCAAATCACAGGACCCGAAGAAGGGACATCATTCCATTGGCATGGCTTATTACAGAAAGAAACTCCATATATGGATGGTGTACCTGCTGTTGGACAATGTCCTATTGCCCCCGGTGCTTCTTTCACATATACATTCAAAGCCGACCTTTATGGCACTTCCTGGTATCATTCTCATTATTCTGCTCAATATGCTGGTAAGCTTGACAAATATTCCAATGTTTTTACCCCCCAAGCTAACATTGATTTAGGTGGACTTGTAGGACCTATGATCATTCACGGACCAAGCAACGCACCATATGATATTGATCTTGGGCCAGTTTTTTTGACAGATTACTATCATAAGGAATACTTCTCAATCGTTCAAGAAGTTATGGCCGGTGGTGGAAAAGGAAATCCTAGGGTAATGTCGGATAACAATCTCATCAACGGAAAAATGACTTTCGACTGTTCCACCAAGGATGCTGGAGATAATACTAAATGTTACGACAATGCTGGAATCTCACAATTCAGATTCACCACAGGAAAGACACACAGACTCAGATTAATCAATGCTGGTGCTGAGGGTACACAAAGATTTAGCATTGACGGGCATAAGTTGGTTGTTATTGCCAATGACTTTGTACCAATTGTGAGTAGCTTCAATGGATTGCAGTCCCAAAATATTCTAACAAATACAGAAACCATATACCACCAATGTCGTCACCTTAGCAGTTGGTCAAAGAGCTGATATTCTCGTCACCGCCAATGCCGGAAGATCTAACTCGGCATTCTGGATGAGATCAAGTATTTCCACCATCTGTTCTTTAGCTAAGCAACCCAACGCCCTCGCAGCAATCTACTACGACCGAGCCGACACAAGCAAACCACCCACAAGCACAGCATGGAATGCACCAGACCCAGGAACCTGCACAAACGATGACCTCACCATCACCGAACCTTATTACTCACTTGCCGCCGGCACACCTTCCACAACCCAAAACCTCGACATAAATTTCTACGTCAACGAAACCGGTACTTTCCTCTGGGAACTCGGCGGAACATCTTTCCGCGCAAATTACAACAACCCCGTCCTCCTCCTCGCCGACCAAGGAAAATTCGACTACCCAACCGAATGGAACGTCCAAAACTTCGGCTCCAACTCCTCCATCCGCGTTATCGTCAATAACCCCACCCCGGCCTCCCACCCCATGCATCTGCACGGACACAATATGCAAATCCTCCACGAAGGACCGGGAAACTGGGACGGCGTCTCCATCACTCGACAATCGAATCCGCAACGAAGAGACGTCCAACTCGTAAGACCGTTTGGTCACATGGTGTGGCAAATCACTACGGATAATCCGGGCGTCTGGCCCTTTCATTGCCATATTGCTTGGCATGTTAGTGGAGGCCTCTATGCGAATATTCTCGAGAGACCAAATGATATTAAAAATAATATGTTGATTCCCGTGGAGATGGCACAGACTTGTACCCAGTGGAATGCGTATACTAATCATGCAGTTGTGGATGAGATTGATTCGGGGGTTTAGATGGTGGGATTTTGGTATGGAGTTGGTGTGTGTGGAAAATTTATTTATTAATTTTTTAATTATGAGGGGGGCTTCCATAATAGCTACATTGTATAGATGGGGCTAGGTTTGGTTTGGGTATTGGGTAGGTAGGTAGGTATAGAAATAGATAATTTTAATGTCGAGTTGGGTTGGGGGATTAAAAAGTTAATTATTTAGTACAATAATAATATAGGATGTCATGAGATGGAATTGTATAATTATTTATATTATAAATAAAAATAATCTATAGATTTTTATCACTTTTTATCAATTATATATATAATATTAAAAATTCTTATATTTTCATAATATTTATTAATAAGTCTTCGATTTATAAAAATAAAAAATAAATTAGTTTAAAAAAATCTTTAGAAAAATAATGTTTTTTACAAAAATTGTTAGTGAAATTAATAATATAAATAATGTTTTAATATATATATATATTTATATATAATTTTATTCACTCAAGATACAATTTCTTAAGTCTTACAAGTCCTACCCATGCCACTTACATGTCTTCTAAAATGACATGAATTCAATTCCCTTGGAAAAGATCTGTTGATTTTATATCCATTTGAAACGCTATTCTATCCCGAAAAAAATTGGTTATGGTTCAAGATTGCTTGTTTATTCCAGATACATTCTCTGCCTCTTGTTTTGAATCCTCTTTCTAGGTAATGACTGATAATAGTAGTAGATTTATTATGTTACCTAGTATTAACAATTAGCTCTAAAATCACTCTTAAATTGCTTCAAGGTACATGGAGATTCTTTCCCGCGATTACCGCAAGGATATGAATCTAGATCCTTGGAAAATCGATACGGGAATGAGCGAAATCGGAAGATTTTGCGGGTATTGGGTAGATGAGAATTCGGTTGAGAATTCGGTTGAGAATTCGGTTACTGAGAATAATGTGAAGAAAGCTACGACTAATGCAATACCAAAATGCAATACTGAATTATCCGGGGAAAAGAATTAGCTATATTCCATTTGTGGAAAAATTGGGGGAAGAAGGTGCAGAATTATGTGTGAGCAATTCAATATAATTGGTGAGATGCTCCAGTGTGCGAAATTTGTTCACGGCCGGATACAAATTTTGTCGACGGACTAGCTTCTTGGTCTTCGAGAGGCCAATGGAGAAGAAATAGCTAAGAGAAACATGCATCTTTGAAATGCCTGGTAAAGGAAAATCATGTAACCAGGTTTTTATCTGGATCATCAGGGGTAAAGAATCAGAGGTATAGATGGAATATATCAAACCTAAACGAGAGCGAAGGGATTGTTGGGTTGCTGAGAAACGGAGAACTATATTGGAAAACGAAGGTACATCATACCTTTTGTCACTCTAATAATTTGGGAGGGGGGCGGAGAATATTACCTTTAATGATCGAAGGAAGTATTCAGGGAGATGCAAAAATCTGCACATTAGTCTCAATCAGTATTTCGGTATTTTTACTGCACTCCTTCTAGTATTATTCACTATAACTCTACAATTCACAAACAGAGAAAGTATGGGAAATGACCAGGGAAATAGATTATAGATGACAAGGGGTTCAACGGGTGCATAATAAAGTGAGAAAGAGTGATCTCGGATGATGGTGGAAGGCTGGGAGCTCCGGACATAAGCATTTTTCTCTGCTACATCCCTCAATCGTCATCAATATTGATCCTAGCTTCATGAACTTTCCAAATCCTTTAGCCCCTTCATTTTATCCGAGATCAGTTGCGGCGTAGTTGTTCAGTAGTAGTAAGAAAGAAAGAAGAGGGCTTCGCATGTATTGAAAAAAGGATTAGATGGAACGTCGGAATTAGTTGACAGACAATTTGGATCTCATCATACTGTTGCATATATTATGCTCAATAGAAGCTGAAATACAGATGATTCCTGCACCTCCCAACTTTTCATCACTGTAGCATTCTAGTACATGGATTCGAGAAGACCTGAATATCATATAGAGTGATTGGTTCTACAAGAGTCCGGGTGAAGATAAATTATACAGTAACTTGCATTCTTTCTCGCATGAGTATGTCGAGTCCAATTCATCAATCTTCGTAACATAAGTTAGAACAGTACCTAAAGATTCCCAGATCATTCTCCAAAGAAAGAAGATAATATTATTCTCCCATTCAGCAAAGCTTTACCCTTCCATGTACACTGGATGAATCTGTCTCGAACTTGACATAAGGACGCGCATCCCGCATTCTAGTAAGTTCTTTCGTTTTATTGTCTATGTCTTTCACTCGAAGATGACAAAATCCACCGGCTGAAGGTTGAAATGCATTCTTCCATAGCTCAAAGTATTCACTCCAGATCACGGCTTGTAGAAGCACAAGATATTCGGAAGGATATCATACAATCTAGTTTGCCAAATTGCAGCAGTTAAAGGTACCTAGCTGAAGCGAGTTGAGATTGAAAGGTTGAATAGGATAGTGAGTGTAGAGGATTTGAAGGTGAGATAGGAGATTGATCTGAAGAAGCTGTAAGAATTGTTGAGGGTGTGGGTAAAAGAATTGGATCCGAGATAATGGGTCGATGTGGAGAAGTTTTGAAGGCTATTGAGGATGATGACACTGCAGGGACTTTATAGAAGCGGAACCAATCTCTTAATTTACTCCAATATCTCCCACTCTTCGACTTTCCCTTTTGAACAATATCCGAGTCGTTGTTTCCTATACACCAAATTTCGTGTTTTCTGCAAAAAAGGTTCTTGACCCGCCGAGTAAGCGTGTGCCAGGTGCTGGGAGTTGCAGGAGTTGAGCAGTGTGAGAGATGCAGAAGTGACGTGGTGGAAGATAGGGAAGACTTCGATAGGTCAGTCGTAGCAGGCTCTGATATATAAGGTGTAACATATGTAGGAGGTGGAAGCGATGGAAATGGAATATGAGTAGAAAATTAGGAAGCTTGACGTGCCGGAGTTTTCTAAATACAATTTGTACAAGGGCTAATCCTTTTTAGGCTCAGCCCTCGCCTTTAGGCAGTATAACCTCCTCCTAGCTATTCCTGAACAGTACTATACTCTAAGGTACAGTGACCCCGTGACAAATATTTCCAAAAAAAAAAAATTATTTTATTTTTAATAAATTTTGTTGAAAAGTTATTTAAGATTTTCAAGTTTTTAAATTTATATATAAGTCTTATTTATATAAAATAAATTTACTTTTTTAATTTTCAATATCTTAATTAATAAAATTATAAAAAATCTGAAATTTTCAGTATCTATTTATATCTATTCGATTTCATTCTTTGGTTGGAAAGTTATTAATAAGTGAAAATCATGGTTTTTGGTGTAAAAGGATGGCCGGAATGTAGGGTAGGGGACTTACCTTCAAAGAGTTTTCGATGAAGGATATTTCAAATTTCGATAGAGAATCTTAAATTGAGAGAGAGACTGATCGATAATCTAAAAAGTCGTGTGGAAGGAAGATATTGATTATTATATCCAAAAAATATTATTATTAAATCCAACCCAATTATTATACTAATGGCCTAACAGATTTCCGGAATTTTTAATAACGACGACATTATTAGAGTTTTCTTCTTTGCTTCATACATGTCCTTAAATGGTATTGTGCCCATAATGTTTGATCCAACAGGACGCAATCTTAGAGATATATCTTTGCGTGTTCTTCCAACTTGAAAGCAAATTCGAATGATTCAAAAAATCTTTCCAACTTTTCCGACCCCATTCCAAAGATACCGAAAATCCAAAGTCGACGATACATGGCCGCCTTCATGAATCATAATAACGATACCTATCTCCAACCCTGTTAAGCGAAGAATTTTCACCAGGAGACATATCCTGCAACTTCTCCTCAGAAGACGACGAAGATTGCCTCCTCCGACTCCAAAAACGCCAATTACACTTCTTCTTCTCATTCATCTTCTCCTCCGCCTTTCTCAAAATCCCATGAACTGTCTCGGCATCTTTCCAGCTCCCCAACACCTTCGACCACTCCTCCGTATCCAAATCATACAAATCATCCAACTCATGTTCGATGCTCCAATTCTTAACAATATCATATGCATTATAATCCGGACGATTGCACACCTCGACTAGGATTCTAAAGATCCATACTTCTTGATCGGTGTATGTCCAGCTGTTGAGAGGGATGCTGCTGGTTTTGATGGGTCGTGGTCCTCTTCCTGATGCGGCTAGTAGGAGTTTGAGATAGGTGGGGTTGGATTCCGCGTGGTAGTTTTTGTCTTCTTTACTTCGTCGCCGGACGGTGTCTGATTCTGAGCTTGGGGGGCGCGATCGCAGGGTTTTGAAAATTGATGTCATTGACATGTTGAGGTTGGGGTTGAGGGCGTGTTATACCGAATTGAAGTATCCCAATGTTTGCTTCGGAGGTGTATTGTCAATCGTGGAAAGAAGTGACGAGAAATTGAATGAATGGTTCTGTATGAAAAGGAATGCGCTGGGGATTGTGGAGTGTGGGATATGTTATAGATGAGAGACGTGAATGCACGTCCGTGGTTCATGGTAGTTACTTATAATCGGAGCAGAAATCGTTCTATTCCAGACTAACAGGACACTTAACATCCGTCAATACTGATAGTTGGCGGTTGCCAAGTAGTCTGAACTACATTCCACTAAAATCCAAACCAAAAAAGACACCTGAGCCTCATTCTAGTATCGTGGTATGAATAGCTCAAAAAAGATAACCATACGCAAGATCTGCCAACCACTCAAATATCGACATACTGGAAACTATCCGTTGATCTCGATGCATGATACTATTTCGTGCGTAATAGTATAAATCTTGGCCTAGGTGTCTTGTTAAACTTCTACATGATGATCATAGCAACGTACTGCACCCCACAAACCCCGCACTTATTATCAACGGTCGTTGATAAACTTTTTTGACACGACTTCGCGCCAATTAGAATCTCCATCATATTATTCTCTTGGTCGTAAGATATAAAGGCGAGAATATCCTACTAATTGTGGAAGTTGCCAAAAGCTCCACGTATCTTTTTACTTCAGGTAATGTCCTAGATATTTGCGATCGAATTGGTCAACTACCAATGTCTAGTTGTATCATGTTGAAGCATCCAGTACGGGGTGTGCGTTTCAAATAATGAACTGACTGAATTGATTCTTTGAAATGATCGATAGAAGTAAAGAAAATTCGACAGATCGTTGGAAGGCAAGCTTATTCGAACATTTCGTGGTTCAAGTGAAGTTACCTGCCTCGGTAATTTCAGGGGTGCTCATCTTCGTATATGAAGCCTCTATGTATATTCTCATCTCCTTGTGCTTTTCATATTCCATTTATATAAATTTGTTATGAGTATATAAGTATGATGTAAAATCTTTAAATAAAAATTTAATTTTAAGAGAATTATTATAGTATTTATAAGACTCTAGAGCTGGTTAATTAAGAATATTCTTCTCGGTGGGGTAGGTCTGTGCGGTAGCAACACGTGACCATCACCCACTTTAGTTTTATCACATCTTTGATTTTCTTAAAATAACTATAATAATTCTATATCGGGAGGATTAGAGGCTTATCTTTACCAGAATTTATACCAGATTTGACTGAAATCGTGTGGTAATCCTGCATAGATCAAAAATCCGGTGCATGTATACAAAAATTCAACAAATCGGGGAAATTTTACGACATAACCAGGTTTCCGGGTATATCAAGTCCAGTGTAACCAAGTTCCACTCCACTGTCGAAACATTCCCCGCTTCTCACTCCCAACCCAAGCACCAGCGAAACAAAAGCAAATAGAAAATGCCCATGCCAAAAGTTTTCTTCCCGCTTCATCTAATTGGATTCGCTTCAACGGTATCTATCTGGGTCCCGAGTCCTGATCCTTCTTTTTTCATGATATGACGTCGTCGATAGACCCCGTTACATTCATTCCTACCCTACCCTACCCACCCTGCCCTAAATGCATGAATCTGCACGCCATGATCGGAAACTGGCTTGTATAGGAATTAGACAGATTGAACCTGCTATGTATGTATGTATATGTATGTATATGTATATGTATTAACATTCTGTATATGCTATAGAGATTCAAGAATCTAACGCACGACTATACCAAGACGGCTCCACCGGCTCAAGGCAGGCACCTTAGTTTATAATTCCTAGAATCTTGGAATCTTGGAATCTTGGTTTTTTCCACTCATTATTGATGCGTTTTCCACATCGGGATATGTCAAAGACTTAATAAAGGAAAGCTTAAATTATCATTCATAATTTTGCTACTTATCTACTTATCTTATATACTCCATAGAATATTTAATATTTGTTGGTGGAGCAGAAGAAAACAAGACTAGATAGGTCATTTGGAGAGAGTGAAGTAAGAGTATGTATGAATTCAAGATCCCTTGATTTTCTTCCACTTTTATATACGTATATACATGTTACATACATACAAACTTTAATACAAAAAGCCATACAAACCCTTTGTTTATCTATTCTTTTCGGATTGCAGCTCAGCCCTTTTGCCAAACTTATCTTGGTTTACTTTTCTCCTTGCCAAGTACTCACTACTCACTACTCTACTCTCTACTCACTCCTCACTCCTCACTCCTCACTCCTCACTCCTCACTCCTCACTCCTCACTCCTCACTCCTCTATTAATACTCGTACTATTACCCCTTGGCAAAGCTTGAATCATCGAATAATCTCTCCGTCCGCGGGATCATTTCGTTCATACAAGCTGCAAGCTGCAAGTTACATTACCTACCCGAGCATTCATTGATACACTTTCTAAAATAGAATCACATATCCTCCATTCATCCATCGCAATACTCCGTGCATCGAATCTTATTACACTGCGGTTTACGCATCGGTAACCTTACGTTGTATGGATTCACGAAATTAACCCAGTTACACGGTCTAGTTCGAAAATCATTTCATTTCTTGCGCCTCATGATAAGACGTCGACTACATATCTACCTACCTACCCACTCAACTTGTCCTTTCCTCACTATTCCATTGGTCACGTTGAGAAAATAATATATCCCTCCTACATCCCGAGGTCTCTTTATTCCCCTCCTCCCGCATTTGGTTATCACAACATAATCTTGGCTGTCAGCTCATTTTCACAATCTGCCGGTACATACAACACTGATCTTCTTCACGCGAATTGCGCATTCAATTCACCAAACGCAGTTATATTATACTGGCGGAATATATAAAGATGTCGGAAAAGGTCGAACGTCAAGCACTGGGCGATATGTCAAATGATGCAGCTCATGAAGGCTCAGCGCAAACTGGTACACAGCAAAACGGCGCAACTTACCCAGTCCAAGAAGATTCAGCGCAAAATGATACACAACAAAACGACACACAGCAAAATGGCGACGCAGAGAAACAACACCCAGGTCAATTAAAAGCAGCCAAAGAAAAACTTACCTCGAAACAACAAAAGCTAAGGGATAAGAACAATCCACCCGGTGGATTCGATGCGACGCCCATTCCAACTGCGCGAGATGGTTATACCGTGCGATTTACCTTTCACAGAGCCGAAAATCTTCCTGCGTCGGATCTCAACACTCGATCTTCAGATCCTTTCATTATAGCCAGTCTGACATCTTCTCTATTGAAACGACACAAGGACGATCCAGATCTCGTTCTGCGAACACAAACTATTCACGAGAATACAAATCCAGAATGGAATAAAACTTGGACGGTGGCTGGGATTCCTGGGAGTGGTTTCCGTTTAAAATGTCGTTTGTATGATGAAGACCCCGCAGATCATGATGATAGATTGGGAAATGTTACAATTTATGTGGAATCACTTGGTCCAAATTGGCAGGGTTTCAAGGAGAAAGCATTTGATGTAAAGAAGAGGATGGGTAGCAAGAGAGCATATGGTGTAAGAGCTTGCGCTGCTATGTTTGACAGTAGCATACATATGGATGGTACGCTCTACTTGAGCGCGGAATGCTTAGGACCATCTGAGAAACCATATGGCAGAATGTATACAATTGGGGAAACATATTTCTTCAAGCATTATTCACCTATGATTGGAAGATTGGCTGGCACTAAAGCTCCTGGAAGTTCGTCGGATGGAAAGCCCCCAACTGAGAAATATGAGTAAGTATTTTATTCAACTACAATGATACGAATGCTAACAACTCAGTTTTCAAGCAAATCAAATACAACTTCAAGGTCCAGTACCGGCGGAATTATACCATCGCTTTGTCGAATTTAAACCTTTCGTAAAAGGAATGTTTTCCGGAGCAGGTCTTCGAGGACGTGTCTTGAACAAAGCACTTCATCACCAACATGCCCGTGTATATAATTTCAGCAACAGTACAGAATATGGAGTGTTTCCCACCAAATCCAAAGAAGCCTCCCTACAATTCCTCAAAATGGTACATTTTGACGAAGGAGGAAGAATATTCACTTACGTTCTCTCACTTGATGGACTTCTTCGATTTACCGAAACGGGTAAGGAATTTGGGGTTGATCTGTTATCGAAACATACCATGCATAGTGATGTAAACATTTACATTGCATGTTCGGGAGAATTTTTCGTTCGTCGTTTAAAGCACCCACATCGATCGACCGATGATCCCAGCCAATCTAGTCATCCTGTTGAAGAATTTCCCGGAGGACCACCATTTGAAGCTCCTCCTAAAGATCCCAGCCACTACGAACTCGTAATCGACAACGATAGTGGAACTTACCGACCAAATGGCTCTCTCCTTCCTCTCCTCAAGGAATTCCTGAATGAGAATTTCCCCGGTCTCCACATCGTCACCAAAGAATGCACGGATGAACATCTCCAAAAAATGAAGCAAGGACAACGAGAAAGAAAGAAGAAGGAAGGAAAGGAAATTAACATGGTGCAGAATTCAGATGATGATATTAGTAGTAGTGATGAAGATGATTTGAATGATTTGACGAATACGGGACGGAAAGGAAAGAGTAAGAGAGAGAGAATTGTTGCTGGTCTTGAAGATCCTAGTCAAGCTTTGAAGGATATGAGGAAGGAATTTATTCCTGGAAGGGAGAGAGTCGAGAGAGAAGAGAATGAAGATATACCTGAGGTGGCTTGACCTTGACCTTGATGATTTATGTATGGTTATGTATGGTTATAGTGGAAAGGAAGGAAGGAAGGAAGGAAGGAAGGTTTGCATCATTTCTATTTATTCATTGATTGATTGATGCTCGGAACTCTTGTACTATTACTCTTACTCATACACTGAGGTGAAGTGCTTCACGATGGAGGGGGTTTTATTAGGTAATTAAGGATGTAATGCATTCTCCTGTGCAGGGGAAGAATTAATGGATATGAATGGATAGAAAGCTGAGTATATATTATATTATACTATCTTATACATGATGGGTGAATCGAGAAGTTCATAAGCATCTTCTTTTCTTCCCCTCTTATGAATCAACCCATCCATCCACCCATCCACCCACCCACCCACTTATAGACCCATAGTATAATTAACGAAACGAAACGAAACAACCACTTTTCTTTTCTTTTCTTTTCTTTCATTTTGTCCTCTCCTATCCTATCCTATCCTATCCCATTCTATTCTGTTTTCTTCAAATTTACTCTTTCTTTCTCTCTTTCCCTCTTTCTCTTTTTTTTTCCTTAAATAAATAAATAAATACTCTTTCCTAGAATTTATTTATTTATTTATTTATTTATCTATCTACTTCTATTCTTTCCAGAAAAGAAAGAGTTTTTAAATTTTTTTTTAGTTTTGTTTCTATAATATTAATATATATATATATATATATTCAATTTATACTATACTATATTATACTATACTATACTACTATCTTCTTCTTCTAGAAACCGATAGATGAGATATATTGGTGCTCTTACTCTGTAGATGGATAGATATTATTTATAATTATAATTTTCTATTACCACTTACAACTTATATACACACACATATACACATACACATACACATATTACATAACATAAAATATAAAAATAATAAATATATCTGTATTGACTACCTATCTATACATGTACATACGTATAACACAAGCACTGATGCACCACCCATCATCCATCCATCCATCCTCCATCTACCATCTACCATCCATCTAATCTTAACCCCAACCCCAATCCCACCTCAATCCTTTTCATCCCAAATAATTCATACTTCATATTCATACTCATACTCATACTCCATTAATAATTATTCCCCCCTTTTCTCCTAACCTATACTATCCATATCCAAATCCAAGTCTACACGATTGTGTTGAGTTGACTTGCTTTCTTTCTTTCCTGCTTACTCGCCTCCTTTTTTCAATTCCTCAGGCGATAATTTAGTAGCGAATTATCGCTTACCCACTTTACATAAGCAACCCCATGTTCCACCCCTAAGCAAGCCAATCACCAATCAGTCAGCTATCCCTCTCAGTTATAAGCAACCCAGCCTAGCCTGCCTAGTACAAAAATAAAATATTCAGACCAAGAACACGAAAAACGCCAATAATGCTAATCCCATGGTATCTCCAAATCATCCATCATTCATCAACACACCATGCCATATCATGCTACCCCGAAAATTCTTCACGAACGTTCCTGAATAGGTGCTTTAGCTAATCGACCACCTGCACTAACACGTTTTTGCAATCTTGCCTCTCGTTCCTTAAGCTTGTCTTGTTGGGTCATTGTGGTTGGCAAAGCTGCTAGGGTATCATTAGTGCTTACTCCACGATGTGTCTTTTGTTCGATATACAGCGTTGCGCTTCGACTCAAAGGAAATGCGGGTAATACGGTCGGGATCTCAGCCCCATGTTGTACGAGCATTTCAGCAATTGGGAATGGAACAATCTTTGCAGCATGTTCAACTCGAGTGGGCGATGCAACTTGTGTTGGAGATGCTGGATCGGCAGCAGCGAGAGCCAAAAATACTGAATGAGTTCCACGAGACCTGTCCGTGACATTAGGGTTTGCCTTGAGCGCTAAAGCATAAATCACTTGCTGAACATCATTCTTTTTGATTGCTGCAAGAAGGGTCTCATCCGCCGTGGCATATCGTGAAAGAGTGGATGAGATTGGTTCCACGAAGGCTCGATCAACATATTTAGCCGTGATAAACTTCAACCTTTGCTCCCGTGTAGCTTGTGGCGTAGGTTTTGTAGCCAGATCGAGTCTAGCCTCCCAGACCATGTTGGAAACGCGATTGCCAACCAACAAAAGTAATTCGACAATGTCGGTGGTAAAGGAATTAATATCGAGAGTCAAGGAGCGTACTTTGCTGATATGTGTTCCAAGTGAACGATGAATACCACTACATTCGATACAAAGTATGATGGCCAAGTTGATCGACACCCACTCTGTTTTAATTCCAGATCCACAATCTGCACACCAGCAGTTTCCTTGATCCGTTTCTCGTAGAAGCTGGAGTAGTTTATCTGGGCTTTCATCAAAACTACTACTATTCGATCGGCCATACGCAGGTCTAGCGCCAACGGTCGTTCTTCTAAACACATTGTTCGTATTAGAAGTGTTGTTATGGTTCGACGAATGCCCCTGGTTCAACGAAGAACTCTTTCCTGTCAGTATCGAACCAATATCTCTTCTCATAGAATGAGCCTCAGGTTGTGGTGTCAGAGCAGGATAATCCTTCATGCCTCTACCCTCAACTGCACTCTGAAGTGCATTGTTGATAGCGGAAATCCAATTTTTCATATCATCCTCTGAGGTTGCTTGATATACTCTCTTATACTGAGGGGTAATGACCTCGAAACAGAAACGACGCTCCGCATCGCGAGCCTCACGAACAGATGCCATACGTAGATCTATGGGTTCCATGTGTAGATCTAGACGCTGTTTCCAATTACTGTACTCGGAGAGTTTACCAGCATCCAATACGATCCAAAATCTATATAAGTTAGTAGTGTTGATTCCATGTTAACGCGTCTAACTTACTTGTGCCAAGCTTGCTTGTTCAATCCTCTTGGATCAACATGACTGCCAGGCCTACTTAAAGCCCAGAGAAGACCTTCCTTACGTTGCGTGCCCAACTTTTCACTCGCCGTGATTTGGCTATGGTCTTTCTCTTCAAGGTCTCGAATGCCACGAAACCGAGGATTTGCGGCCGGGCTTCCTACTGGGGCACCATGTACGGACGAGAGGCTCCCAGGAGTCCTGCTAAACTCCGTCGCGCCTCCATTAGTGACTGTAGCAATCGTACTGTTTGTTGGTACTATTCTTAATTGATGTCCTGTGCTGTCTGCTCTGTTGAGCTCAGTATCTGAAGTATATGCACCATTGCCTGAGCTCGATGTGCCAGGTGCGACTGTATCAACCGGGACTGTCTCAGGTTCCACATATGTAACAGTACTCTTTTCGAGATTACGTCGTTTTTCTTCACGTTCAGTCCTCTGGTATTGAAATTCTTTGTCCGCATCCTGCACTTCTGCGCTCAATGCTTCTAACTGTGGAAGCATCTGTTCTACTTTCTTCGCCGCTGCGAGATAGCTTCTTGTTTGAGCATCTGCATACTTGGTTAAATGTGACAACACTTCTTGTTCTTTTCGTCCACCGTGTAAATCTTGCATAAATGAAGAATAATCGAACCGTTTCAGCTCGAAATTGCGACGTTTCGTTTGGTATTTGGTATCGCTTTCCACCCGCTTTTTCTGCTTCAATGAGTCTTGACGCTGCCCCAAATATTTGGAGACATATGCATAATAATCTTTGCTTTCTTCCTCAAAATCCCGCTTCTTTGATTCAGCTTGCTTGATATCAAGGGTGTATAATTTTGCGAGGGGCTCTATGATGACTTTCTCCAGATTGATAGCGTTTTGCCTTTCATACTGTAAAATCTCCCGCGCAATTTTATCGAAATAATGGTCCAGGGCTGGTTGGACTGCGTTTGCGTTTGAATTGGACGCTTCTCGAAGCGCTTCCATAAAACCCCCAATTGCATCGTTGCATTGCATCTGGGCGATCTGTGCTGCTTCAGCCTTTCTGAGAACCTTCTTCATCCGTGTGCGCATGTTTCCAGTTTTTTGTTCCAACGCTTTCATGGTAGCCCTAAATAAAGGTCCATCTTCTGTGGCACTCATGTCTTCGCCCGGGCGCTGACAGGACACATCGACCTTAGGTGCATCCGTGAAATGGCTTTGAGGGACAACGAAATCGAGGCTAA
Source organism: Sclerotinia subarctica (assembly GCA_025389085.1). Lineage (NCBI taxonomy): Eukaryota > Fungi > Ascomycota > Leotiomycetes > Helotiales > Sclerotiniaceae > Sclerotinia > Sclerotinia subarctica. The sequence goes on along the minus strand of QRFI01000004.1, from coordinate 3,128,254 downwards.
GAGGATTTGGCGATGGCGGTGCATCTTCAAACGAATACGATAGTTCTTGCCCGCTCACACGAGAATCGAGGGATTGAGAAGAGGGAAGTCGCAATTTAGGAGGTGGGACGAGATGAAAGGGTGGAGATGGAGAACCTGGCATACTTAATGGTTGCGGATCTAAGACTTTGTTAGCGGAAGATTGGGACAGAGCGATTGTAGCTTTACTTGAAACCCAGAACGAGAAGCTAGCAAGCGTGTTTAATCGATGCGCTCGCTGATCATATTCGAGAAACTAGAGATGGTCAGAATGAGAACGCATGCGACTGAGTCCCACATACACTGCAATTATTTCTCCAACCACCCCCGCGGTCCTCCGTCGGCTTCGGAGGTCTCCATTTCCAAGACCATTCGAACGATACCGACTGACTGCCTCCCGTAGAATAGTCCCCCACTAATTGTACATTGGCATTCTTGTGTAGATTCGGATCGGCATGAAATTCTCGAGTGACTAGATTCTCTACCTCTCGCGCGGTCGAAGCTGATACATATGTAAGGCCATTTATAACGGTATCCATCAAGCCGACTACATCTTTTGCGCCATTCGTCGCAGCCAGGAAACCTTGCGATTGACGTATAATAAATGTGAAGTGGAAGGTAAGTTCTTCGTCATTATTGACCTTGATGAGGAGATTCGGAGCGGCTCCAGGAAGTGTATCAGGGTCCTGCAGGAATCTGATCAGCATTGTTGGTATGACAAATGCAATGTATATGTATGTATAGTCGTTACCTGAACATATTCAACCACAGAGTTATCTCCAAGGTCGCGAATCGCAGAGACTCTTGTTGCTGGGAAACCATTTGGAACAATGTTTAAGAGGGTTCTCCTCCGCTGATTGGTGATCGACAATGACGATATAGTTACTAGCAGTATATCCAAATCAGTTCCCTCCTTCTCTCTAAAGTGGATGGATATCAATGGAAGTACTAACAGCGATTCTGATCCCTCACGTATAATGGCGCGCCATCATCTGGCCTGCTACTAACATTACCCATTTTCGGTGCTGTTGTGTACGGTTCTTCCCTCTTGAGGCTTTACCCCACTAAAGTTATCTCGTTGGAAGTTGTTGCAAGAGATCTGATATGGCCCTTGCTCTTGACAATATTGTCGAAGACTGTAAAGAGGATAATGTTTTTGGCATCTAATCTGTATATTGGGATATTAAGAACAAATGATGGAAAGGAGGAGGATCTCGGGTTGTGGAGAAGAAGAAAAGAATTATTAATCTTGTGTATAAAGGTTGATATGGATTTGGTATGGATTTGGTATGTCTGTTCTGCAGTGCAGTGCGGTGCAAAAGTCTGGGAGATGTTAGATTAGAAATTCAAGAAAGAGTAAGGTTCTCGCTACTCAAGTAGGCACGGTGATAGAAAAGAGCAGCGGTTAGTTTGGTTTGTCTGTTTAAGGATACTTCTGTTTTAAACATCTGTCTCATCAAGGTGGTCACTTATTAAGGATTATCCAAGTAGATAGATGTATACTGTAGTATATGAAGTAAGTAGATGCGCAATAAGATGAAGCTTCTGAGCAAAGCAAGGATATCTCCAAAATGTTATATATGTGATACAATCCTGTGCCATCTTTCTTTTTCGATTTCTCGTGTTGCTCTCCCTTTGTGCTACTCTCTTCGATATTGTTCACAGCCTCTTCATGCTTACATACTCTAGATATACGCTGTTGGGCCACCAGGGCATTGTGAATGAAACTGACCAACAATGACAGGGCGATCAGATGTATTTAAGGAATGATTGTGGGGAGCAGGTAGAGTCTAGCCATCAAACGGGGGGCCCACAGGCTTCAACTGACATTCGGTAGTGAAGGTAGTCAGGGGGATCTCTCACAAGGCCAGCTGTCAAGAGTTGGAGTACTGTATGCACTAGGTAGGTGTGTTCCAGTTTCAAGGTTCGATACGAAGTCTTATGCATGCGCCTCAATATCTACCCAAGTAGCTACCCAAGTAGCTAGATAGTGTTTGAAGGCTACTACTCGAGTGCCTAGCGAAGGGCATGTGGATTGATTACTACGCAGCCAGCACGCACAGAAACACCTTCATACAAGATCTCCGTCAGATACACCCTGCTAATCGATAAGCAATTCCCACCAACCTCGGTACATTCCCTCCTACCACGGCTGTCAAGCTCTCTTCCCCAAGACATCTCAACCCCTTCTCCACAAGAATAAACTTCCCCAGATTCCTCACATTGGTATTTAGATCCAAGAGTTAACCTCCATTTCATCTATAGAATAAACTTTCAAACTTATTATTTTGTCTCACATAAATCCATTTGTATATATACCTACGAGATGACAACCCCCGCTTCATCAACTACAGGCACCACCTTTGCCGATGCGAGTAAGGTGCAACAGTTAACTTCCCACACATACTCTGCGAACTTTCCTGATGTAAGATTCTTGAATACATGATTATGGCTGAAACCATGCTATCCCCAACATACAAAATGTCCATTTACCAGAATAATCATACTAACATCAACACAGGACTGGTGCGTAGGCTCAGGTAAATACCTTACCTCCTACTGAAGTACCCATCCATTGTCTAATCAAACCATGTAGTTCCCCATGGAGGTTTCATAACCGGAGTCTTCCTTCAAGTCTCTACCCTCCATTTTCGAACTACTCTCTCCGCACAAAACCAACCTGATCCCATAATTCTCCATCTCGAGTTCCTGCGTCGGACTCAAGCTGGCCCCGCCATCTTCACCGGTAAGCGTATCCCGTGACTTATATGTTTCAATATGATCATGTAGTTATCTCTGTCTATGTTCAAGACTGGCTTCTGTGTACTAATTTTCATTTTAGTCCAAGATACCAAACTCGGGAGACAAACATCTATTCTTCATATAACCCTATCACAAGACGATCGCGTAGAAGTAGTCGGGTATATCACTCACTCCAATACCACCACTGAAGACGGCGTTTCTTCACCTCATACTCATGTTCTTCATCCTGCCCCCCTTCCAGTCTCTCTTTCCCGTAAGTATAGGCGATTTTGTCATCACAACCCCCTTCCACATAAGAGCCATCATCAATTTTCGCCCACCAACTCCATCTCTTCTCTCAATCACACATACCAATTTTATCCCCTCTCCCAATCAACACCTACTAACCCCAAACCCCTAGTCCTACAAACCAACACCGACCCCAACTATCACCTCCGAGAATTAGAATTCTCCAACTTCCGTAAAGCCACTAAAAAAGGCCAAATGTACCTCCCCCGCACTGAACCATCTCCCAGCATCTCAGACGAATGGATTCGATTATCCACTGGCGAATACGTAAGCACCAATTCTCTATCAAATGCAGACTTCCCCTCTCCCCATTCTCCCTTAATATCCCCTACAACCTCTTCTCTGCTCCCCCACAACCCACTAACCCCTACAACCCACAAATCCCTACAACCCACAAATCCCTACAACCCAATCCTAACCATACCAACTAACCAACCAACCACCACCCAAACAGTGGACCAACGAAAGCCTCGCCTTCGCCTGCGACATGTACTCAATCCCCACCGAATTCCCCCCCTCACCCAACACTCCCACTTCAACTCCCACATCCACATCCCCCTCACCCTACCCATCCCCGTCCCCCTCCACCCCAGCCCCTATCGCAAAATACTGGTTCCCCACCCTCGTCCTCAACATCGATTTCAAAAAGTCACTCCCACAAGAAGGCATCGAATGGCTCTTCATCCGCGTCGAGCGCAAACAGATCAAGAACGGACGCATGGATATCGAGCTGACGGTTTGGGACGAGAAGGGGGAATTGGTCGCGATTAGTAATCATGTTGCTTTGGCTGTGGGGGTGGAGAGGAATATAGCCGCGAGGGGCTCGAGTAAGATTTGAGATTTGAGATGTGAGAAGTGAGATGTATGAGGTTAGAGATGCGAGAAGTGAGTAGAAGTGTGAAAGTGACTGAGTATGGAACTTGTGAAATCGGAATTTCTGGGATGGGATATAGATTGAAGATTGAGACGAAAATCAATATAAATTCGCATATAGAATCACCGACTCAAACATAGGATATCGAGATAGCATAAACGAGATCACATCACTTGCTGCAACCACACCAATCAGTAAGTCGAGATAATAGCATAAACAAGATACTAGGTATATAGGTAGATTCCCAAATTTAAGCTCAATCGTATTTCGCTATGTCTATCCATTCTCATGATTAAATACGGCCCACGCGTATAGTAAAACCTCGCAAGCCGAGGAAGAACCCAAAGTGCTGTTTAGACCCATCAGACCAGCAATCCCATTATCCCCTTCCCGTCGCCAACCTGACTTTGTATGAATCCGATCCTAGCACGATTCGCTGCAATTTACCCACTCTAGTTCCTAAAGTATGCTTGCATTCGTGAAGGGGCCACTTTCGTCTTTATCAGGTCGTGCATATTCAGGTTGTGGGGATTGGCCGCATACTAGTAAATCGTTTGCACCTGACTACAGCTGCATGAAATCGACTGGGGATGTATTCTCATTTCTAGAGGATGCTAGATATATTGAGATATGATAACTATAGCTAAAGCCCTTTCACATAAAATCATCACTGCACTTCGTCAGTGCTTGCTGTCTAAAGTAAGGGATTACATAAACTTACTCTCCAAAATCATCGTCATAAGCCTGGGTATCTTTATGGGAGATGGCATCTCTGCTTGCATTCAAGGTAGTCTTGGTTTTTTGTGCTTTGGACTTCTTTCCTCCCTTTTCAGCTGCCTTCTCCTCCTTCATTTTCTCGTTACTCAAGGCCGTCAATGTACTAGCGATCTTCTTAATTTGATCACTGGGAAGATCTTTAGAAATCTGTTTGGTGAATTCTTGCAAGAAAATGATATATTGTGCCTTCTTGACGTTACTGGTAATGAGAGGGACAAGAGTTTCGCGGAGCTTCTCGAATTGGGGCTTCGTTCTTGGATCGAAAAGTGGGAGAGTTGTCAAATCAACTGTGGCTGCGGGGTTCTTCTCATCAACTTGCACCGCGTTTGCAGCACTTGTAGACTTGCGAGAGTTGATACCAATGTTGCCAAAAAGGTCCTCAGCGTGCTTCAAGTCGGATTCTTGTTCAGTTCGTCTAAGGCGTTCTCTTCTTGTAGCCTCATCTTCACTGCTATCGTCGCTATCTTCCGCGAGTTGACGTGCTCTCTCGGCCTGCTTTTCAGCGACACGTTCCTTTTTCGACTTTTTGTTCGCGGCAGCCAATGCATCAGCCTTTGCTTTTCTCTCGGCTTCGACCTTGGCCTTTTCGCGCTCAACTTCAGAGTCCTCGGCAGCACTCCAGGAGTCTAAGACTTCATCATCATCCTCTTCATCGTCAAACTTTCTTCGGGTCGAAGCGGCAGTTTGTGCGGGCGTTGGATCGGACGACTCTTCGGAGGAGGATTCCTCATCTGTTCAGTAGCGTCGTGATCAGTTTAGTGTTTTCCTCTGCATTTGCATGGAAGTAAATCTTCCGACCAAACCTTCGAAAGCCCCTCACAGATAATGATAATAACATTTTCAGAATGAGACAATACCGCAGAATATGCCCAGGGAAAAAATAGAATATTCTGCCACTTACCCCACTTGTCAGGCATTTTCAAAAGTAAATGCTCAGCGAATAGTCCTTTTTTATTGCTTGTGCTTTGATTGTCTCGAGTATTGAGTCTAGAGCCTCGATAACTTTGCGAGAATGGTTTTTCGCTATGGGTTTGTTGTTCGAAGGAATATGTTTGGGAAAGGTAGATTGTTTGACTTTAGGTTTGCGCCCGCACGTATTAACAGGGAAATTTATTAGTGGTGAGACTGATCGGAAGCGGGCCTTGACTAATACTTTTGATTGGTGCATGACTTGACCTTATGGGTTGAGTTAGTCCAAACATTTCAATTTCAATCTTTCACATCCGTGGGCATAAAACATATACAATAGTAAAGAAATCACATTGTTAACTTTATTTTCATCAAATCAATAAGGTCCATTCACAAGGTAACAGTACCCTCATTGTAATCACAGCATAACGGACTAGTATTTTGATCAAATTGTTCTTCATTTTGTGATATCATTCATCATTAACGTCATGCTATGGTATCGCTCATCCCGCATAACACAGTTATCTACCCAGCTTAACTTTTGGCGCAGTATCTTAAAATCGTTTACAAATTGACAGCAGTTCTGAAGTTCTCTCCAGCATAAACAGCCTTGTCACCGAGCTCCTCCTCGATTCTTAAGATTTGGTTCAACTTGGCCAAACGCTCAGATCTAGCTGGGGCACCAGTCTTGATTTGACCAGCACGGAGACCAACAACGATATCGGCAATGGTGACATCCTCAGTCTCTCCGGAACGGTGAGAAACCATGACACCCCATCCGGCAGCGAAAGAGTCCTTGGCAGCTTGGATAGACTCAGTAAGAGTACCGATTTGGTTGACCTTCAACAAAAGGGCATTGCAAGACTTGAGTTCAATGGCCTTCTTGATTCTGATTGGGTTGGTGACAGTCAAGTCATCACCGACAATTTGGAAGTCGGAAGACTTGTAGAAGTAGCTCCAGGCCTCCCAGTCATCCTCAGCGAATGGATCCTCAATGCTGACGATTGGATATTTCTTAGCGAGGGTCTTGTATTGATCGGCGAGCTCGGCGTATGTGATCCACTTGGTTGGGTCACTCTCTGGGTTCTTGAAGTCCAAATCGTACTTCTTGGCATCCTCCTTGTAGAACTCGCTGGAGGCAACATCCATAGCGATGTTCATCTTTCCGGTGTAACCAGCAGCCTCGATAGCCTCAGTGATGAGCTCAAGAGCCTCCTCAGCGGTTTGAATATCTGGTGCAACACCACCTTCGTCACCGACGTTACCGGCGGATTGACCGTACTTCTTCTTGGCAAGAGACTTGAGCTTTTGGTAAACCTCAGCACCGTGTCTAAGAGCCTCAGTGAAAGATGGGGCAGCGCTACGAGTTATGTATCAGCATATGAATTAGATGTGGATTTTGTAAATGGTAACTTACGAAGGTACGATCATGAACTCTTGGAAGGCCAAACGTCCACCAGCGTGGGAACTATGCGTTGTTAGCTGCCAATCAATGATCTCAGACACGACCGAATGCTTACCCTCCGTTAAGAACGTTCATGAATGGGACTGGGAGAACGTAAGGCTTCTTGGTTCCGGCAAGATCGGAAACGTGGGCGTAGAGTGGGATACCCTATGAATTATTAGGTATGCAAACAATGATGAAAATGAATCATCACTGACCTTCTCAGCAGCTCCGGCCTTGGCGACGGCCAAAGAGACACCAAGGATGGCGTTGGCACCCAACTTTCCCTTGTTTGGTGTACCATCAAGGCTGTTCAAGAACTCATCGATCTTGGATTGATCCTTAACATCAATGTTCTCCTTGATAAGAGCTGGGCCAATGATATCGTTGACGTTTGCAACAGCCTTGGTAACACCCTTTCCGGCCCACTTGTCCTTGTCTCCGTCACGAAGCTCAACAGCCTCGTGTTGACCTGAAGTGACATTCCCATCAGCCTTATGATTTTCTAGTATTCGGGACGATGTACGTACCAGTGGAAGCACCAGATGGGACAATGGCACGGTGGAGACCAGTCTCAGTGACAACGTCAACCTCGACGGTTGGGTTTCCACGAGAATCGTAGACGGAACGAGCGTGAATCTTAGTGATAGCCATATTGACTTTCTGTTGAGGAGTTATCATTAGTATCTCTATCTAAGCTTATAGATCAATTTATATGAGTGTGAAAAGAGCTCAAATCGTACCTTATCTTTCTTGATTATCTGGTAATGTTCTATACACCCTGGGTTAGTATTCATGCAGCGTTTGTTAATGGTGGAAAGATGAAGGAAGAGAACATGGCCAGAGATGATTATGGTGGGGTGAAAGTCACCAAATCTGAGCTTCAGCTCATAGCTTATTTCTCTGTTGATTCACATTGATCAAGAGAAGAAATGAAGCTTTTGATGGTGGGTACAAAGGATAACTGGATGCAGAAGGGATGATGTTGTCTTACCTTGAGTTGTATGTAGCTTACAAAAAGAAGTAGTTGTGAGAAAGTAAAGATCAAGAAGTTGGAGTCACAGAGCAGAACGAGATCTTTTTCAACCCCTCGCCCCACCAACGTGCCAATGCATCGTCCCTTCCCGCCCCAGCCTGCAATCCCTGTTTACCGGAGTTACTCTTAATAAATGAGTTACGCCGAACTTTTGACTGGATGGATGGATATCAATAAATGGATGTCACCTTTTTTATGCATTTTGCATGTAGAAATGTATAAAATGTATAAAAACGTGTGAAAACGTGTGAACTATTAATTCTTGGAAACTTTATATTGAAACCCCTAAGCCATCAACCAACCAACCAACCAACACATGCTCGTCCCGTAGCCTTAGGTTTCAACCACCACTGACGGACGAAGGGCCGGATCGTTACTATTGTCAAACTTATTATACTAGACACATCTACCTAGCTACTTTCTTGTCTAAAATATACTCGTAGCTTTTCTTTGGTCGTACTAATTGCGTCTCCGGTGGCCGGACCCGACTGAAGAAAGTTTCAAAGGTGCTCTTGGGTCTTGGGTCGTGGGTCGTGGGTCTAAAAGATAAACAGCTAGCTGCCAAGGTGATTGACTTACTATTCATAGTCTTTCTCTTGAATAGAAGATAGAAAGCAGAGTAACATTGTCTATCGACTTAAATCGCGCTGAATGATCACACCATACTTTCATCGCTGTCGTGAGAGTCCAAAGCTCGGCACTGAAAGGAGGGCAACTGGAAGAAGGGCAAGCAAGATACAAATAAATATTGGTCTTGTCCAATTCTTGAAAATGAATCGCTCCGAAAGGTATTGTTCATGCTCATACGAACCTCGATGCTCTCGAATGTCTAGTTGTAACACTTGGTACTTGTAGATGTTGTTGGAAAGGTTTCTTCCATTAATCCTGAGGTACCTTGGGCACTTGGCGCGATGAACTGTGCAGGAAATGAGCGCCAGAGAGGTATCATACTTCAAAGTAGATCATCTGGTACCGAGTGAATGTAATCGGAAACAGCATAATGATGGAGGCAAGATTATGTATGATCCGGCTAAGTTGTAAATTCTGAGGTTGATCCAAACCTCGAACTTTCAACACCTTATCCTAAAGGATTGATCACGTGCTAGCTCGCTCCACACAGGCAACAAGAGCTTCGCATGCAACTTATTAGTTAAGCAATTGAGGAATCTTGATACTTCTACTTCCATCAAACACACCTTCCACGCAAATCTGGAAACAAAGCCCGTATTATAATAAATCTGATATTTTAATCGCCTTCACCTAATCAAATTTGCACAGGTACCATTTAATTCCTTGCGACTTTTAAGATGTCTACCAGCGGCGTCATGGATCGCGAGCATGCGCTGTCAACATTCAAGGAAAAGCTATTGGAGTCTAGAGAATGGGAGGCAAGGCTCAAGGCTCTGCGGTTAGAAATCAAAGGGTTGCAGAAGGACTTCGACCATACTGAGGACAATATTAAAGCTCTACAAAGTGTTGGACAAATTATCGGCGAGGTTTTGAAACAACTTGATGATGAGAGATGTGAGTAGCCCAGTGGGAAGCTTCATCCAACATTGCTAATATTGCCATTTCAGTTATCGTTAAAGCATCATCCGGCCCCAGATATGTTGTCGGCTGCAGATCGAAAGTCGACAAATTGAAGTTGAAGCAGGGAACCCGTGTCGCGCTCGATATGACAACTCTCACAATTATGCGAATGTTACCTCGAGAAGTCGATCCCCTCGTTTATAATATGTCTTTGGAAGATCCTGGACAAGTGAGCTTTGGTGGAATTGGTGGTTTGAACGAGCAAATTAGAGAACTACGAGAAGTTATCGAGCTGCCACTTAAGAACCCGGAGTTATTCTTGCGAGTTGGTATCAAGCCTCCAAAGGGTGTTTTATTATATGGACCTCCAGGAACCGGGAAGACTCTGTTAGCAAGAGCTGTTGCCAGCAGTCTGGAGACAAACTTCTTGAAGGGTAGGGGCTTTCTTCTATACATGTTGTTTTCACAGTTATACTAATATGCTGCAGTTGTTTCATCTGCTATCGTCGATAAGTACATTGGAGAATCTGCGCGTCTAATCAGAGAAATGTTTGGTTATGCCAAGGAACATGAGCCATGTATTATCTTCATGGACGAAATTGATGCCATTGGTGGACGTAGATTTTCGGAGGGAACTTCGGCAGATCGTGAAATTCAGAGAACCTTGATGGAATTATTGAATCAACTCGATGGTTTCGATTATTTGGGAAAGACAAAAATTATCATGGCTACCAACCGTCCAGATACGCTTGATCCCGCACTTCTCAGAGCTGGGCGTCTCGACAGGAAGATTGAGATTCCTTTGCCAAATGAGGTCGGACGATTGGAAATTATGAAGATTCACGCTTCCAATGTAGTCATTGATGGCGAGGTTGACTTTGAGAGTGTGGTAAAGATGAGTGACGGCTTGAACGGTGCTGATTTACGAAATGTCGTCACAGAAGCGTATGTATTCCCTCGACACCATTACACGATAGCTTTGCTAACCCTCCCAGTGGTTTATTTGCTATCAAGGATTACAGAGATGCTGTTAACCAGGACGATTTTAATAAAGCAGTTCGCAAAGTGGCAGAATCAAAGAAATTGGAGGGCAAGCTGGAATACCAAAAACTATGATTGCTACATAGATTGTGTTTTAGCATGGCGTATCGCATAATTGAGGTTGGTTGGGCATATAGCTTGACTCTGTAAGAATATTACATGAAAGAGAGCTTCCTCGGAATTCCATGAAGTTGTACCAACGCGAAAACTTGCCATAAATAAAAACCTAGTTAGTAATTTCAATCGATCATGCATTGAGATCATCCCTCTATTGCCCCCCAAAGCCATATTCCATGCTCGCTAGAAAAGGGGGACTTCCCCGTTAGGTTCTTAGGGTACCGGTATATCCTCGATGTTGGACCCTGTGGGGTTGATTGGTGGGGAGCTCGACTATTAAAGGGACAAAGTGGAAATCAACATATTGAATCGGCAGAAGACAATAAACTAGTAGCTAAAACGCACCCAGATATAAAATATGGTAACCTGACGAATCTCTATTTATCGGACCGGCAGAAAGGAAAATCCTTTTGGGGCACACCCCAATCCTGATGGAGGATCGGAAAGAGAGTGCAAATTTTGCATAAAAGGCTTTTTGCTTGGCCAGCAGGAATATCACAGCACACATCACACAGCACGCCAATTTGAATTCGAAGCCAAAAGTCCCGCAGAAAGGATGGATGCAGATTGTTGGCTTAGCTGGTGGTGATACGGTGTGGTTTGGTGGAATGGACTGGTAACCTAAAATAAGGGGTTTTCCGTTTCTTTTTTTGGTATATATTATAGTACCTAGCTAGCAGGTAGTTATCGTCAGTTGGTGACTTTCTTTAGCTGTTGAGTCAAGCTTGATATTGTAGTATGATACCCATGGTACAATACCGATAATCTCTGCTAATACACTCGAATGAATTTACCAACCGAAAACGTAAGTCTTACCATGATCAAGCTTCAATGAAGGGAATTCACCTTGATAGAGCTACGATGGCCCGACGATCCTACTAGGTATGTGTTAGTTACCCTGTGCCTGGAGAACTTGAGATGTTGCTTTATTTAGATTAACAGGTGGGTCGAGTGTGTGGCTCATACAGCTTTAGCCTTAAGTATCCATTGAAGACGCCCTCCCTGTTAAGCCATCTCTCAATAATTGACACGGGAGTATATGAACGAGGAAAACCAGGTGAGAAAGAAGGAGGAAGGAGGGAATGAATGGAAAATGGAATGGACACACACACACACACACACTCACTCACTCACTCACACAAGATCCAAATGATCAAGAAAAGGCGTTTGATTAAATTCCCCAAGAGCGAGACTATTCAGAATTGGGTTGGTGTGCTAAGATTTTCTGAAATGTACGAGAGTTACAGCCTCAAAGGTCCCCCAATCCCCCCCCCTTATCCCCCATCCAGTAACCAAGGTTGTAGGTAGAATGAAGTAGGTAGAATGAATGTTTGAGATCCGCAGCAACGATCAATTGGCCTCGTATCATAGGGAGCAATTGAAGCTAAGAGATTCGTAAACACACATGTATCGTATTTGTCTTTTCGTTAAGAGCCAAAGGCGGTGGGGGTGACCTGGGTGACAACGTGCACGTTTACGTCCAAAGAATATCAAGCCCACCATTCTTCTCCCTCCCTCCCTCTCTCTCTCTCTCTTCCCTTAAATCTATTCACATCTCCCTCAAACGAAAGGAAAGGAAATCATACGTCTCATTTTCATTCGTTTTCTTTTCATCTACAATTGTTCTTGCTTTCGATACCCTTTTTTTGCACATCCTACCAACATCTAAACTCATACGGAAAACAACACATCCCTTTTTATTGTAACAATGTGGTATGTATATGCATCTGGACATGCATACAGATCCTCGAAGACAATTAAAGAATTTACAATCTAACTTTCTTTCGCAGTGGAATTTTCGGATACATTAATTACTTGGTGGAGAAGGATAGAAAGTATATTCTTGATACACTTGTTAATGGTAAGCTCTTCTTCCCATTGCCCCTCCTTCTGGATTGAGGTGTTATTTATACCGCCATTTCAACCAACACATCTTTTTGGGCCCCTTCACAACTTTTCATCATCTCATTGGGATCGATCTGCCAACTGACTCTTCACAATCTACAGGTCTTTCGCGTCTTGAATACCGTGGTTATGATTCTGCTGGTCTCGCCATCGATGGAGACAAGAAGAATGAAGTCTTTGCATTCAAAGAGGTCGGCAAAGTCGCAAAATTAAAGGCTCTCATTGAGCAGGAGAAGCCAGATCTCACCAAGGTCTTCGACTCTCACGCCGGTATTGCACACACCAGATGGGCCACCCACGGTCCTCCATCTCGTCTTAATTGCCATCCTCACAGGTACGTATAAGTATTGTAGGGTTCTAAGCACTGCTGATGTGAGACTCGCAGATCTGACCCCTCCTGGCAATTTTCAGTCGTACACAATGGTATCATCACCAATTACAAGGAGTTGAAGACTCTATTGACATCAAAGGGCTTTAAGTTTGAGACCGAGACCGACACAGAGTGCATTGCCAAACTTGCAAAATACCTTTACGATCAACACCCAACAATTGGTTTCACAGATTTGGCAAAGGCAGTTATCAAGGAGTTGCAAGGTGCTTTTGGTCTTTTGATGAAGTCAGTACACTACCCACACGAGGTTATTGCTGCACGTAAGGGTTCTCCTTTGGTTATTGGTGTACGAACAGAGAAGCGCATGAAGGTCGATTTCGTCGATGTCGAGTACGCTGAGGATGGACCATTACCTGCCGAGAAGGCTTCACAAAACGCTGCATTGAAGAAGTCCAGCGTCGGAAACTTCCTCTCCGCCAGCAATGCCCTCGCTCCAGCAGACAAGTCCTTGTTGCACAGATCTCAATCTCGTGCATTCATGACTGATGATGGAGCCCCAATGCCAACAGAGTTTTTCCTTTCTTCAGATCCTTCTGCTATCGTCGAGCACACTAAGAAGGTCATGTACCTCGAGGATGATGATATCGCGCACATTCACGAGGGATCCTTGAACATCCACAGACTCACAAAGGTCGATGGTTCATCCAACGTCCGCACAATTCAAACCCTTGAGTTGGAACTCCAAGAAATTATGAAGGGCAAATTCGACCATTTCATGCAAAAGGAGATTTTTGAACAACCAGAATCCGTCATCAACACCATGAGAGGACGTTTGGATGTCGAAAACAAGACAGTCACGCTTGGTGGTTTGAGATCATACATTGCCACTATTCGCCGTTGCAGAAGAATTATCTTCATCGCTTGTGGAACCAGTTATCACTCATGTATGGCCGTTCGTGGTGCCTTTGAAGAGTTGACCGAAATCCCTATTTCAGTTGAGTTAGCTTCAGATTTCCTTGATAGACAAGCACCAGTTTTCCGTGATGATACCTGTGTCTTCGTTTCTCAATCTGGTGAGACTGCCGATTCTTTGATGGCTCTGCGATACTGCTTGGAGCGCGGTGCGTTGACCGTTGGTATTGTCAACGTCGTTGGTTCCTCCATCTCCCTCCTCACGCACTGTGGTGTTCACGTCAATGCTGGTCCCGAAATCGGTGTTGCTTCTACCAAAGCTTACACTTCTCAATTCATCGCCATGATCATGTTTGCTCTTTCTTTGAGTGAAGATCGTTCCTCGAAACAGAAGAGACGTGAGGATATCATGGATGGACTCGGAAAGATCTCGGGACAAATTAAGGAGGTTTTAAAGCTTGATCAACCAATTAAGGAGCTTTGCGCCCGAACATTCAAAGATCAAAAGAGTTTGTTGCTTTTGGGTAGAGGTAGCCAGTACTCCACTGCTTTGGAGGGTGCTCTTAAGATCAAGGAGATTTCTTACCTCCATTGCGAGGCTGTTATGTCTGGTGAGCTTAAGCACGGTGTCTTGGCATTGGTCGATGAGAACTTGCCAATCATTATGATCCTCACCCGTGATGAGATCTTTGCTAAGTCTCTCAACGCTTATCAACAAGGTATGTTTGAACTCCCATTTTTCCTGTTTTACCCAATTCAATTCTAACATATTACAGTCATTGCTCGTTCCGGAAAGCCAATCGTTATCTGCAACCCCGGAGATGAGGAATTCCAGACCAGTCAAGCCGAGAAGATTGAGATCCCAGCTACCATTGACTGCTTGCAAGGTCTTCTCAACGTTCTCCCACTCCAACTGATTTCCTATCACTTGGCTGTTGCTGGTGGTCTCAATGTCGACTTCCCAAGAAACTTGGCCAAGTCAGTCACAGTCGAGTAAATGTTCATTTGGCGTGGCATGACTATGAAAGGTTTCTAAGCTCTATCGCTTTGGTGTTCTGCTAGACGTCAGATGCATTAAACGGAGAGAAAAGGAAAGGGCAGGGAGGGGTGGGTAAGAAGTCTAATACACGTTTCAAGTGTTTTGTGCTTCTTTTATTTTTTTGCGTAGATAATGAGACTTAGCGAATTGTGGGTACCTAAAAATTAACGGGTTTGGGAATCTTTGATGGAGGGATGGTATGGTATGTGCTAATGTATGTAGCCAGCTGCTATTGCGATGGATGCGATGGATGCGATGGATGCGATGGATGCGCGCGATGGATATCTCTTTAGATATAGATGTCACTTTTTATTTTTGCAAATGAAGGATGATTTGATTGCAATTTGAGACAAGCTATCTCTTCCCTTTTTTTTTACGTGTACCTACTGTAGTCTGTCTATCTGTGTATGTGACCTGTTAGATGCTTAGATGCTCAGATGCTTACTAGATTCTTGAATTTTTGATCATCTCAGTTTTAGCTTATTTTACATGTGGTGGCTGTGGTGATGATTATTTCATTGTTTCATTATGAATATAAGTAGAAAGGTAGGTAGGTAGGTAGATAGTGAAGCACTACTATACACGTACCTGTATCCAGCATACAGATTGAAGATGAGAATTATATAAATCACTCCCCCTACTACCATCTCCCTAATCAAAAGAAACGAAAAGAATGGCTTAAAAAAGTAAATTTATTATTAACAATATTTAGACTATCTATGTATGCGCATCAAGAATCGGCATATGGATCCGATTGATACATGGCGAGCCCAGTCCCCAGTCCTCAGTCCTCAATCACTCCTCGACTTCCTCGCCTCCCCTAATGCGGGTGGAGATCTCCACTCACATGTTACCCTACTCCACATAATCATATATTAAAACAGGCTCTAGAGCATCCCAATGACTTTTTCACCCGCGTGCGCTGCATTTTCCAATTCCTCCCACCCTTGCACATCAAACATCTGTAAGGTAGAGGAAAAATAGGAACGACAAAACATGAGACGAAGAACGACAAAAAAAAAACCTCCAAAATACAAGTGCATAACTGTGCTGAAAATAATAAATCCGATCATCGCCAAAATCGCTTAGCATAATTCGTTCGTTCATTTCCCCTTCTTCTTCGGCGTTTTGGATTTCGGGGTGTTTGGTTTTGTTGTTTTGGTCTGTGGGGTTTTGGACACGGGAGTTTTGGACAAGGGAGTTTTGGATACTGGCGCCTCCATCTCGGGAGACTTAGGCTTTGCCACTACATCCTCTGGATAGATGCTCTCCCCATCATTGTCAAACAGAGTTTGGTCACCCTTACCACCCATCTCAATGAACTCGTTTGGATCCCGTTTAGCTGCCGGTGCCTCTTCATTCTTGAGTCCGTTTTGCATTGGTTCTTTTTGACTGGCGGGTTGGTTGATACAATGCTTGGCGTTTGGATTCTTGACGTATACTTTGACAGGTTCTTTGTCAGAATTGATGTGAATAACTTTGGAAATCTTGACTTCGTTTATGTCGCTGAGCAGTGTTCTCTCTCTTACTATCTTGCGCTTGCTAAAGTCGAGATTTGCAAGCCCGCCGACTAGACCATCGGTACTATCGTGGAAATTGGTAGTCATTTGTGTCATCCATGGATGCGCCAAGCACTCATCAACAGTGTAACGCTTCTCCGGATCAACCGTTAACATATGATCAATAAGATCTAGTGCTGAGTCGCCAATATTGTCCCAATACGGAGAAGGATAGTCAAATCTACCCATCTTGATCTGTGCTTTGAGATCATAAGGATTGTCCCGAGTATATAACTCATCAGAGAAGGGTGGAAATCCACAGAGGCATATGTATAAAACAACTCCTAATGACCATATATCAACTGCACGTGTGTATCGTCGGTAGTTGTTGTCTTGAAGAATCTCCGGAGCCACATAGCTTGGAGTGCCGCAAAGCGTAGTCGTAAAAGAAGCCTCTCCAATAATCTTTGACAGACCAAAATCTGCAAGTTTTACATGCAGATATTCATCGGTCATTAAAATATTCTCGGGCTTGATATCTCGGTGTACGATACCACGTTCATGCTATTTTTAATGAGTTACCAGGGTCAATAAATGGTTGTTGCCAGAAAAAGTACTCACCAGGTACTTTAAGCCTTCAAATAATTGAACGAAGACCTTTCTTGTTTCTTCTTCTGTAAGTTTGCCCCTCTTAACAATCCAGTTGAATAATTCTCCTTCCGCTGCAAGCTCCAAAACGAGGTAAGTTGCGTCGGGCTCATCGAAGGTGTCCTTCAAGCACAGCATGTTCGGATGGCTGACACCCATAAGTATTGCGATTTCTTGTTGTAGACCTTCGATCCTCTGCTTTTCCCCTGCCCCAGGTTTTCTTGTAAATATTTTGACCGCGAAACGTTGACCCGTACACCTTTCGACGCACAAATAAACGGTTGCATAATGACCTGACCCGAGCTTTTCTAGAACTGTGTATTTTTGCAAGAATTTGCTGGTCTCTCGCAGCTTCGGGTATCGAAAAACAAACCTGGCATCATCCAATATTTGTATCCCATCTCCATCTTCGAGTTGGCGACGCTTGTTTCGTCCAATAACACACTCGTTGACAAAGGTGCCATTACTCGATAAATCCTCAATGACCGCAACATTCAGACCTGCTTGGTTCTCGGTGAAAATGAGACAATGCCTATTTGAGACCCTGATATCATCAATGTTGAGATCTAGAAAGATTATCAATATCACACTTTCGTCTGATTGTCCGAGTTATACTTACCACACTCCGGATGTCGTCCGATCAAGTATCCACCCGAAGCAATTCCCTTGAACTTAGTAGCTTCATAAGCATCTTCTTCCTTATTTAAATCTTTATCTTTACCAGGGTTCCCAAGATCACTGTTCTTATCTGGTAACGGACAGGCATTTCTCTTCCGTAAAACAAGGAGCCTTCCGTATTTGTAATTAAGAGGCATCAAGTATCCCCAAACACCTTCCTCTTCCTCATCTTCTGCTGGTAATTGACTGAGTTCTTGAGTTTGAGTGAATTCTTGAGTCTTTGCTTGAGACTTGGCGATGGGAGATGAGAAAATTTGCGCCTTTGAACCGAAATTCTCAGTTGGTTCCGGAGTTCTATGCTGAATCTGACTCGGTCGACCCTCTGGAGGGGTTGCAGTGCCATCTCTCAAACTATTGGTTGAGGAAGAATCTTGTGTAATGGGCGAAGGCAGGTGTTGTTTATTCGAGATTGGGGTATGACCTGGTTGCGAGAGTCGTTCGGATCGACGGGGTTTTTTGTATGATTCGCCCTCTTCGATCGTTCCGGCCTACAGTGAACCGATATATTAGTCTTCCAGAACTTGAGTATCATTAGGAAGGAACTCATTTCGCACTCTATCCCGCTTTAGATTGCCTTTCCCTCCTCTGGAAGGCATCTTGGTATAAGTTGAAGCTCGGCTTGGTTTGTGATGCGATTCGAGGTAATTGAGTTACTTTGATGGAAGTAAAAGGTTGACTTGAGCCGGGGTGTTAGATTTATGCCGAATTTTGCAAATATATCAATGGAAGTGAGTGTATATGTAGCAATTCAAATCATTATCAATTTGTGCGAAGAGTATATTTTCTTGTGATTGGGGAGTTGGGGTTGGATTCTTTCGAAAATCAAACAAAATGGTTGACGTGATGGTCGGATCTCTCTCCACTAACATTTGCTGGGGCCAGGGACTTTCCTGCCTAGAAGCGATAGAATAAAACGTGTCGATCTCATCAATACATCCAGACCCGCCAACCCATTCACTTATCGTAGAGAATATTAATATATTAATAAAATTTCAGTATTCGAGTACAGTTTTAATATTAGAAAAGGAAATTCCCAAGGCCGCAATACAAATACCTTCTGCAAGAGGAGAAGTTATCGCATGTGGGCTGATTTACTTTATGGTTATAACATCGACAATAAAGATATGTAGAGAGAGAACAATAGTATTGTAGAATAAATTTGTCTTTCCCTTCTTCTACGCACGGGCAGACGTCATCATCGTAAAATCTCCTTTTCCCCATGCCAGAGTGGAACTGGAACTAAATCAATGTGGATATGATATAATATGATGTCTAGAATGCCATATGGCCGGTGGAGTTTCATATATAAGTCAAAATCGCAGTCATGTGTAAGATGGATTGTTGATAAATATTGATCAGAGGACTAATTGTTTTCGATACCTCCCCCTCAATGAATTCATCATCCCCAGATTTAGATATCTCAAGAATTGCAACCAATTCTATTTACAACTGCCCCCCTTCCGCGTCTATCATTAGTCCAGTATAACATCTCGTGATATGTGTATATGCTCATGTCTTGTGAGGATATAAGTGGTAAAGCAAAATCAGAAGTGATCTGAAATATCTACCGAACTATTCTTAGAATAGTCTCTTCATCATTCGGTACCAACCAGGACTTTACCTCAAGAGATTACTCATGATGGAAATCTCGAGAGTGCTAAATGTCCCAAGGGTCTCATGGCTTTCCTTTCGGTCCATGTCTACTTCTAGATAAAGACCCAAAGTCATACTTCGTCCTCATTGACTCGGCGCTTGAAACATCGTGCTTCTTCCAACGTTGAATGGATCATATTAAAAATGACCGTAACTTCAACTTTCGAATCGGGTTTTTCTCTTTACACCTTGCGTGTGAGGTGAGTTCGACCTGCCCTTATCGAGTCCTGCCATTATACGCTCAGCAGTGCTTTGTTGCCCCTTGGCGTTAATACCGCCTGTATGTAGAGTTCCACCACGACTGGCATCAACTGGGTTTGTTGCAGGTACAAAATCTAAAGCTTCCCTCTGACCTCGAGCTTTCTTTTCCTCCTTTTCTTTCAAAATCTTCTGTTGACTTTTCGCAAGTTCTTCTTTGTAAGCGTACTCAGGAAAGCCAGCAGGGTTCCATAAGTCTTTAGGAAGGGTTGTTGAATATTGTTCTGCCTCGTCGATATCTGCGAAGTCCATGAGCTTCTGCATCAAGCTCGGGTTTTTGAGCGCCGCCGATTTTGCAAGCTTTTCATTAAAATGTGTACCCTGCTTCTTGAGTTCGAGGAAGTGCTTGAATTTCGCATTCGTACTAGCTACTGGTGAACCTGGTGGTGAAGGAGGAATATCGTAATTGGGAACTGTCGGGAGGGTGAGATCTCGTAATAGAGCTCGATTCGCGGTGTATGGCGATTGCGGTCCCCCCCCTCGTTCCTCATTCAAAGCATCTTCTAGTTCTGGAAACTGAGTTGCCTCGACTGGTCCTAATTGAGGTCCAACGAGAGGATCGTCTGGTTTTGGATTGCTTGGTAGCTCGATCGTCCGTGAGTTTTCTGCAGATGGAAGCTCTGTCGCATGTGCCTGCACATCTGTCAAAGAGTCAGAAGGGCTAGATATCAAAGTTTAAGCTCTGCGTACCTTCCGTTATACCATCCGCATTAGAATTATTCGACAGTGAACCTTCAGTAGTCTATGGCCTGTGATGTCAGCGATTATTTTTGAATGGCAATTGCAATAAAAAGCTCAACTTACGTCTGAAGGTTTCTGTGGAATGTCTAGATGGACAGAGCCCTCCTCATCACTACTTCCATAATCTACCAAACCTGCCATAATTATTGTAAAGTAAGAACTGAATTGAAAAAAAAAAGACGATTAATCAAATATAGTTCTTGATACACTCCGGGATACCTACAAGGTTATTTCCCGAAGTTCGGCCTCAGGTTGCGGAAGGCGCGTCCCGAGCTGCCTGGAACAACGAGAGCTTCCTCAAGCTCCAACACTATCTATCTATCAATATCAATAGTTTACCCCATGAACTTTTGAAGCTACCACTACACTTCAACAACCCTTTCAAATCCCCAGACTTTTCACACATCATGAATCACCTTCCACAAGCTTGGGGTCGTGTAAGTTCAAATATACACGCAAGATAATATAAGTTCGAGCCACTGACCATTCAAACAGCCTAGAGATGATATCTACGGTGCATATGATGCTTCATATCTTCAACAAAACGGACCAAATCAGCACACTCAATCACCCATTGTCACTGGTACATCTGTTGTGGCATTAAAATTCAAAGATGGTGTTGTGATTGCAGCGGATAACTTGGGTACAGCGCATGGTTGGCTACTGCCGTAAAGACATGTTACTAACGTTTCCATTAGCATCATATGGTTCTCTCGCGCGATTCACAGATGTAAAACGTCTTCGAAAATTCGCAGATACATCCGTTGTTGGTTTTGGAGGGGACGTATCCGACATGCAATATTTAGACCGACTTCTTCAATCCCTCGGTACCGAAGAGGCATACAGCGCTTCAGGCCACACACTCAATGCCCGTAACCTCCACAAATACCTCTCCAAAGTCCTTTACAATCGTCGATCCAAATTCAACCCTTTATGGAACACTTTACTTGTTGCAGGATTGGATGAACATGATAAGCCTTTCTTGGCGAGCGCCGATTTATTGGGCACAACGTTCTCTTCGCCGAGTTTGGCAACGGGATTCGGTGCGCATTTGGCCCAGCCATTGTTAAGAAAGGTTGCGCCGGATGAGGAGGCTACTGCAAAGTTGACCAAGGAGGCAGCTTTAGAGGCAGTCAAGGAGAGTATGAAGGTCTTGTTTTACAGAGATGCGAGGAGTATGGACAAGTATTCAATTGCGGTTATCACGAAGGAAGGTATCGATTTGAAGGAAAATGAGCAATTGGAGAAGCAGAGTTGGGCTTTTGGTAAGATTACAAGACTCAAATATTGCATCATGGCATGCTAACAATTCAATAGCTGAACAAATCCGGGGGTATGGAACCCAGGTCAACTAAATGGATGATTTTAATTATACCTTGCGCTGTAAACTAGACATTGATGACATGAAGCATATCAGGTTTTGAGGTCGCTTACCTCATGGTTAACAAATACTATCCTTCCCATCGTGAATTTCTTTTTTACTCCAGTCTCGAATTGTCGCTCGGAAGTTGGTTGGCCTGCGTATGTGCATTATATTATAGCACTTCTTGAAAGTTCAAAACCAGTGCTTGTCACCGCTTGGGAGGACGAGGTCTTATGGGTGGACTTCCTGCAATCTCGTCGTCAAAACACTCGAAGCACACCAACTACTTATGCCCGTCTATCATTTTACGCTTTTTTTATGCATACCTTCACAGTCTGTGTCAGCCCTCTGATACATTTCACACATACTCTTAAACGACCAACAGTGTAATGAATTTATTGCAGTAAAGCTCGTAAGTCGACACTGACAGCTCTAACAAATCACCAGACTTTACTTCCTGCTCAATTATTGTTCTACCACAAACTATTGTACTGTAGAGTAGCAACATGAAAGTACAGAGTGATGTCCCTTCTCGGAATGCATCTTCACGTAATCGCCTAGGAGTTGAATATCAACATTATTATCATAGAGCTCTTGTTCGATAGGAATAGCAAGTTGCATTCTCCAAGTGACTTGCACATGTCCTTAGCCCCACTTCGCATCAACCCTCCATTAATGTCACTACTTCGCTCTGATTGGTCAAAGCTACCCTCGCCAAAATTGTAGGGAGACACCGAGGCAAGAGACTCCTACTTTTTGTTTCCTACAAAAAAACATCAAGTTGTTATACTATATGGTTAGTTTCTTCATAAAGTTCATATTTTTCCAATTTTGATGATTTCTATCTCCCCAAAACCTTCAAAATCTCCTTTCAGCAACAGAAACCTTAAAGTGTTTTGATTCATCGAAAGTCTACCCACGTACTAGTAGGTATACATACTCAATATGACGAAAGTCCTCCCCTCAGAAAATACCAACCAACTCCAAAAATCTTCCTCAGATCTCGCTTCTCATCCTATAGATATAGAGAAGAGCTCTCACCTCCCGCCTCAACCTCCAGATGATGTTTTAACAGATAATCATAAAAAAACTTCTCTGTTCAAAAGTCTAGGCTGGCTGGATCGTCTCCTCGCTTTGTGGATCTTTCTTGCTATGGCCGTGGGTATCATATTGGGAAATTTTGTGCCTAATACTGGGCCTGCGTTGCAGAAGGGAGAGTTTGTGGGGGTTAGTGTGCCGATTGGTTTGTTTTCCTTTTCCTTTTTTGGTTATTTTATTGTGAAGGAATGTCATGAGTGATATCGAATCGAATCGATCTGAGAAGATGATTTGGGAAGTTGTTGGTATGTGTTAGATTGTCCTACTGTATGTGCTAACGAGAATATAAATAATCTAGCGGTATGTTTATTAGCAATGATGTATCCAATTCTCTGCAAAGTCAAATTCGAAACATTGCACCTTGTCTTTCAAAAGAAAGATATTTGGGTTCAGATTGGATTTAGTTTGGTAGTTAATTGGATTATTGCGCCATTGGTAATGGTACTTATACCTTTCCCCTCATTTTCCCTTCTGGATACAAAAGTCCCATTCAGATAACTAACGAAAATCTACAAATAGTTAGCACTAGCATGGGCCTTCCTACCCGACAAAGAAGAGCTTCGATCCGGTCTAATCCTCGTCGGAATAGCCCGCTGTATCGCAATGGTATCTCTCCTCCTCCTCCTAACCCCTTCCTTAACCTTAACATACTAAGCTTCTTCCAAGGTCTTAATATGGACCGGTCTAGCCGGCGGCTCAACATCCTATTGCGCCATCCTCGTCGCCATAAACAGTCTCCTCCAAATGATCCTCTTCGCCCCACTATCCATCCTCTTCATCTCCACCATCTCGCACTCCAAACACCACCCCCAATTCTCCTACCCAACCATCGCCTCCAGCGTCGCCGTCTTCCTCGGCATCCCCCTCGCCGCCGCAATCCTGACCCGTTTCCTCCTCCGCCATCTCACCTCCCCAGCATGGTACGACACGCAATTCCTAAAATACCTCTCCCCCCTCTCACTACTCGGTCTCCTAGCCACCATCCTCATCCTCTTCGCCAGCCAAGGCCAACACGTTATTCAGCAAATTGTCTCCGTGGTGCGCGTCGCCGCACCGCTAATCGTCTATTTCGCACTCATTTTCTTCCTTACTCTGTTCATCTGTGCCAAGATGGGTTTCGGTTATAAGATAGCCACCACGCAGAGTTTCACGGCCGCGAGCAATAATTTTGAGTTGGCTATTGCGGTCGCGGTTGCGACGTATGGTGCCGATAGTGAGCAGGCGTTGGCGGCTACTGTGGGTCCCTGTATGTATTTTTTTGAGATGAGTGCTATCATGAGAATGTTCTTACTGATGTGTTTTTCTGTAGTGATTGAGGTGCCGGTGTTACTGGCGTTGGTGTATGTAGTGAGGTGGATTGGGGAGAGGAGGGGGTGGAAAGATTAGAGTTTGGGATGGTGTACATATTAGGAGTGCATGTATGCAGGAGGAAATGGGTGTCACTCCCATCCTCCGATTCGACTCGTGGGTACGTAAGAGAAGTAGTGGAAAACCGCCTACCAAACCTCGAAGTTTCAGGAATTAAGTACATGTATATTTCACGATCAGACAATGAGCAATTATGGCATGTAAAACTCGCGAGAACCCCTTTACACAGAAAACTTGCCGAAAAAACATCTCAGATAATTACTTCTATTCTTCAAATGTGTAATGCGCATTCATTCCCACATTGCCAATAATTACAAGTATACATGATGACAGCCCTATATATGGCAACACACCCACCCAGCAACTCCAACGCTAAGCAAAACCAATCCGTAGCAAACTCCAAAAAGGGGGAATGTATGTAGTCATATGTATATTTCAACATCACTCATCACTATCATCGCTATCCACAATTCTCCGCTTCAATCCCCTTCCTCTTACATCAGCATCCCTCTTCCTGGTAAACATATTTGGCGTTGCTTTTTGCCCGCTGCTGAATACGCTGCTGGATAGTGGATTTGCGTTTTTTCTAGTAGTGGTAGTAGTATCACCTCTGACGAGATCTTCAATAGTGGGTAAGTCATCATCCATACTCTCACTACTCTCTTGAGTCATCATAGGAACCGTTCTCTCAAAGGAGGAATTCTCAGCTCTAGCCCCTTCCACGGCTCGCCTCAGCATTTCCTCTTCACCACTGCTGTTTCCTCTCACATCTTCCCAGTTTTCCATCAGCGGCGGGCTTGAAGAAAAATCCGATGTCCCTGTTAATGGCATTTGAGTTTGAGTTTGCGTGGGATCGATGAAGTCGGCTAAACTTCCCAAGTCAGAATCGTCACCCTCTTCTAATTCTTCCATGTCACTCGTCCTATCGACTCTTTCACCTGGACCTTCTTCATCTGAATCCGGTGTTGGTTGTGGGATTTGAGAAGAGCGGAGATTGGATACCATAGCCATGGATGCGGTGCTATCCTCTGGATCGGAGTTATCGTTCTGATGAGCGCGACTACGACGTGGTTTTGCCTTTTTGGGTGCATCCCTTTTACATGCAAGCGTTTTCTTGGGGGCGGAGGTCGTTTTGGCGACTCTAGAAGACTTCGCAACTTGTGCTGAATCAGAAGGTTTGGATTTAGAGGCTTTAGGAGCTCTAGCGCGTAATTCCGCTTCCAATGACAAAGTTGGCATACTACCGAAGTCAGATGGCGGTTCATCTCCGTATGGCTTGTTGTCGCGATCCTCGGATCTCTGAAGTCTCGAAAGCTTTTTGAACAGACTGACACAACTTCTAGTGTATCTTCCATGTGCTACCTTAGCTGTCCGAGTTAGAGACCGTTGTGTGATTGGTTGAGCTGTCAAGTCAGGCATCCCGACTTCTTCCAGAGCACCATCCGGTACTTTCAAAAAACGACGATGATGCTCTGCTTCATCCTTCGCATTGAGTAACACAGAGTCGAGCAATGGTACTGGCGCCAGCTCATCATCATTCAGCTCACTGGGCTTTCGCTTGATACCAAATTTTGTCAAAGGGCTCTCGGAATTACTATTAAGCTTTGAGGCTTTGCGAAAACCTGTCTCAACACCATCAGGCATGTGAAATTTTTTAGCTGGTTTCTTCCTAGGTTTAGCACGTCGTTTAGGCTCCGGCAAAGATGGATCTTGAGTATTCTCCAGAGGAATTTCAATGAAACGTTTGTTCACCTCAGGCTTGACCTTTCTCGGAATGATGCGAGCAGATAAATCGTGGCGGAAAGTGAAGCGAGACCCAGAACTAATCATCCTCTGTATCTGCTCATAATTGTCCTTAGATTTCTTATATGAATCTTCCTCCTTTCCGCGCATGAGAAGAAGAACGATCTTACCAGCCCTCTTTCTTCCTGTACGACCCATTCGCTGTAGCATCCTAATTGGCGACGACGAAGAGTCATAACAGACGATTAGATCGACTTCTCCAATGTCCAAACCTTCTTCACCGATACTGGTTGCAACTATAACATTTATGCCTCCTGCTTTGAATTTGCGAATGGTCTCCAGCTGCTTTTCCTGATTCATGCCTTCTGACCGCTTCGAGTCACTCTGGCCTACAAAGACAGATGCTCTAATCATGGGGCCATGTTTATTGAGTACACGTGCTATATCTTCTGCACTATCTCGATATTCCGTGAAGACAATTACTCGAGTGCTTGAAGGTGGCATGTTGTCACCCATTAACCCGACGCCGGCATCAAGGAAATGATTTAACACCGTATCGCACAAGTAAGTGAGCTTCGGGTGGCCAATGAAGTCTTCTTTATTAATCCAACCTTGAATCCGGTCCATCATTTTCTTGAACTCGGGGGAATTGACAATTTGGTTCTTGTATTTCCCGCCTTTCTTATTTCCCTCGACCTCCGCTCGGAAGTCCTTAATATTCGAGAAGAATGGTCCGATTCCATGGAAACTGAGGAGTTTTATTGCATGACCCATACTCGTCAACACCGTAAATAAAGCATTCATCATCCCTTTGACACTCATTTGTGCAGACTTGCCTGCACCAGATGCCATCCACGCCTTTCTAGCTGTGAGCATGCCATATTGAGTTAGTCCCATAGGATCTTTACTATAATAGGCTTTTTGCGAGCATAGTAGATTGACAAGTGGCTGAAGAGCCTTGCTAAATAGTTCTCTTATCATGATTATTTCATCGGAAGGGTCTATGAGGATCTCAGTGATGTCTCGTCGGTGTACGTACTCCTTGATGTCTATGGAGTCTTCCGTTCGAATTTCGACCTCTGCAATCTCCAAATTATCAATTACCTCCTGAACTGCTTCTACGCTTGATCCAGGGGTGGCCGTCAGAGCAAGTACACGAAAACTCTCGTTGAATCTTCGTAAAAACTGGACAACTTTAGTATAAGCGTAATTGCCAGTTGCTCGATGTGCTTCGTCAACAACTAGTAGCGCGATCTTCTTGGGATCAGCTATACCAGTCTTCAGATCATTCTCGACTGTCTGCGGCGTCATGAAGAATACTCTCTTTTCAGCCCATTCCTCGGCTCTCAGAGCGGGCGACTGATCTCCTGTGAGCATAGTCGTTGATGATCTCGGTATGCCCGCAATCTCGAAGCAAGCTTTGACTTGTTGAGACACCAGAGGTTTTGTAGGCGCCATGAAGACTATTTGTGAATCCGTCGTCCACCGAAAGAAGTTGAGCATGATAGTTGCTGCTATGAATGTCTTCCCCAGACCTGTTGGCAGAGCTACCAGGAGGTTGTTAAAGAGACCTTTGTGTACAATAGTGTATTGATATCTCCGTTCTGCGCCGAGATTATTTGGGTAAATCCATGTTTTGATAGCCTCTTCGTCCAGAGTATGATGTGTCGGTGGCTCTGGCACCTTATCGACCAAATAATTATGCACCTTTTTAGCCTGAGAGGACGAGGGTACCTGGTTTGGAGCACGCCCACCAAAGAGTGTAGTTTGGTGAACGCCATTTTGTGGTGCAGTTAACCGCTGAGAACGAACTGATTGTGTTAATTCGAATGGCGGCGATGAGCTTATCGTAATTGGAACACTTGACATGCGAAGTTGAGGGGGGCTTGGAGAAAAAGCATCAGAGGGCAGGTCCTCAAGCTCTCTAGAGAAATCGTATTGCACGGTGGGTGGGGTTGAGTGAAAAATGTTCTGCTTCTGAGTTTTGGCAGATTGAATCATAGAAGGCTGTGCTGGCGGAGATATCTGCTTTAGCTCTGGTGGAGGAGAGCGCCTAGGCCTTTTGTATATAGGCCCTCTGATTCTGTAAGGGCTTGAGTCCGGCATTCCATCTGCTTGTGTGGCGCCCATTATGACAGCCGCAGGTACTTCCTCAGCGCCGAGATGTATCCTGTATTTGGACTTTTTTTCGTCTCCTTCATCATTATCGGTACGTGAAAAGCCTAGCGATCCACGTCGTCTCGCACTTGAAAAATCATCGTCGAACTCTTCGGAGCCAATTCGCCTTCGTTTTCTGCGATGGGGGGAATTCGATGGCAGTGTTTGTGATGCTTGCGTTAAGGCTTCAGCCTCGTCCCAAACAGCTGCATCAATATCTCCATATTCATCGTCCGACATTCCGCCGCATATCATGTGTTGTTATTGTGTCAATGGTTTGCATTTGAGGCTGTCGCATTTATTGATGTTCCCCAAATCGCGTTGCTTATCGTCACGCTGATTGGGAAGTCAGAACGCGCTATCACGTGATAGTTTATATTCGTTTTGTTTTGCATTGCCGTTCAAAAATATTCTCCAACTCATATTGCTCGAAAATGACTGAACAATGGATATCGCCATCAACGGTAATTTTTGCATCTAAAAGTGATCTATTATTCCGCTCATTTAGAGTGGACTTGTAGCATATTTTGATGTCTAATCTCAAAATGCGCACCAGACAATTATCAAAGGTCTTTTGCAGTCATCGATACAGTCAATTGTCTATATTAGAGTCACGTGTTGAGGGGTTCAATAATCATAGGCATTTCTTGATCTTCGGAGTGCATTATCTCATCCTCAGACCCTTCATCACTTACCTAACCTAAAAATCTATAAACTAATCAATAAGAGGTATATGGAATATTATCGTAGGATCTCTAAAGGGTCTGAAATATTTTGGTTCTGATTTAGATGTAAAAAGTAATATATAGGCTTTTATTTAATTATTATTTAATATATTTAAATTTCATTAATAATCATAGGTTTTTAGTATAAATTCAATAAATAAAAATGATTTTTCTATTTATTTTTATATATATCATATTAATATAATATTATTTGATTAAGATGATATATATTATTTAAAATTAAAAATTGTGTTTTCAAAAAGTAATATTTTACTAAGAATATTCGAATATTGCAATTATAAAAGAAGCTGAACTGAAAGAATTTAGGCCCTTTTCAGATATTGAAAATTATTGAAGTTTATATTTATAAATTAAAATTATCTTATCTTTTATATAAATCTATTATATCCTATTTATAATAATTTTGTTCTTAAACAATATAATCCCCCTTTCTTTTTAATAGAGATCAAGGAATTCGAATAATTTGAAATAAAAGAAATCCTGGATTTCTATTAGGAATAATAAGAACAAAGTAGACTTTGTTTAAAATATATTATTTATTGGATTGAATATAATATATTTATTAAAGAACTTATTGATTATTTGGGAAATACTTAAGAACTGATCCTGAATTATTATTGTAGATATTCTGAAAAGCTTGGTTCTTAAAATTATCTCAACAAAGCTCGATCTTAAAAAGAGGAATATTATTATAAAATTATTATATTACAGAATATAATTGTCACGAACCACACTCATTATTATACAATAAAATTAAGTACAACGGTTTGAGCCGCTTTCTTTGGGGGATCCTTATCGATAAGGAATCCTAGGACAAATATTGTTCTAGGACAAATAATATCCCAAAAAGAATAGGCTAGGCAATCATTGGGTTTTAGGACAAGTGTCCTAGAATATAATTCGTCCTAGAATTAATCATTTTAGAATAGGATTTATCCCAGGATAAGATTTGTCCCAGGACAAATTGTCCCAGGATAATATCTATCTCAGGATTATTATCCTAGGATTGAAATTGTCCCAGAATTAATATTCTAAGATTAATAATAAATCATATAATAGATAGACTGGATAGCTTAGATAGACTGATCTATCTAATCTATCTAAAACTATTCAAATGATATTTATCAATATATAGTCAGAATAGTTTTATAATTTAGGAGCTTTATATTTAACTTAATTATCAATTAGTTTATCTATATTCTACTTGATCTAATAACAACTTTACTTTCAAATAAACCCAATTAATAAAGTCTTAACCTACAATTATCAATCAATGAAATCTTAGATAATTGCTGCCTTCAATATAGTATTGTTATACTTTGAATATTGTTTCGATTAAGCTCTATCAATTATAATGGATTTTATTCAGTAATCCATCGAATCAGTTTCCTTTTCCTCTACTGGAGCCTCAGGATAGATTGCTGTCAATATAAAGCCACAACAAGCAATCCAAATATCTACCCTTAACCTATTTCATAAAGATCGTAACAAGCATCAAGTTTTTGTTGTATAAGCTGATTTGTATTATACCTTTAATGGACACCTCTTCTTGACACAAATACAGAGGATCTTATGGTTAATCTTATTCTTTCGAAGAATTGTGTTCAATTGGATCGAACCTTTCTTTAATGATCTAATGACCAAAATCATCAATGATCAGCTAAATGAAAATATAAAATCTAAGACATATTGTCTTTTTGGTATTTACAAGTCATTTCGATAAAGTTTCGATAAGGCCTTCGAAGAAGTTGATCCTGATCATATAATTGAGAAAGTATTACGACAATTTAAGCAAATAGGATCAATTACAATCTATATTGCTAAATTCTAACAATACATTGGATATATTACATAGGATAATGATTATCTTAGATCCCAGTTTTATAAGGGACTTAAGGATATCATCAAGGATGAGCTAATAAGAGCTCCAAAACTATTAAACCTTTCTAAGTTAATCGAAACCTTTATTCTAATTGATAATCGTTTTTACGAAAGACGAATAAAAAAAAAGGGAACCATTCAGGAAAACAGAAAATTTTCTAAACCTCAGTGTCAGAACAGACACTTTGATACTAACGACCCAATAGAATTGGATGAAGCTAAATATCATTATAAATTAAACAAACTTAACATTAAAGAAAAGAAAAGATGTAGAGAGAATAATCTATACTTTATTTATAGAAAAGATAGGTATATATCTCGAGATTGTAATCAAAAGAAGTTATTTGCTGTTAAAAGCAAGAAGCAAATAAGATTTGGAAATAAGAGATAAGGATCCTGAGAAATGGATATATTAGAAGATAACTTTTATAAGATTGGATTGTTAGAAAAAGAGTTACCCCAATTATATCCAGAACAATTCAGGGAATTAAATGTGATCATTTCATATACAAAAATGGAACCAGCTGGAAATGCCGACAAGGAAGTTGAGTTTACAGATAATTATGAGTTAATCGAGTTGTTCGAAGAGGAAAGATTTGAAGATAATCCGCAAATTAACAAAGTCTATCTAAATCCTTAGGAAAACGAGTTATGATACTTGACCAATTACCTTGATAGAAAATGTATATAATATTATCATAAAGAACAGAAACCTGATTTTATAGAAAAACACCAGACTCATAATCATCCAACCCTGTTAATCCTATATATTATCATTTATAGCAACCTTTATCGGATAGTATTTAAGGAGAATATAAGGGAAGACAATGTTAAGAGATTTGTTGCGGATTTAGGCTCTTCTCGGATTAGTGAAGGATAGGAGTATAATGATTATGATCTAATCGTCGAAGATGTATAGGAAATTCTATTACAAGCTGAATACTACAAGATCTGGTGTAGAATTAATTATTACTATGAACATTATTGGGCCAAGGACTATTGCCGAGACTTTCAAACAAGACCAATAAAGCTATCGGTAGCTACACCTTATAGATTATTGAATATAAGCGAACATCAGCATAAATAATTGAACCTCCTTACCAAAAAATAGATCACTAAGTTATTATCACTAGAACTCAATAGTACAACTGGGATTGGATAATTAATCATAGGAATCAATCTTGGAAAACAGAAAGTTAAAGCTTTGATCAATTCAGAAACTATAGGAATGTTTATAAATCCCAATTTTGTAAAAAAAAACAAAATCCCTATTGAATCTAAGAAACATTTATACCAACTAATATTACTGAGAGGAAAGAAGGTTGGAATAGACGGATAGATATGAAGACAGATTAGTACTCTAAAAATGGTTATACTAGAAGGGTATACTGAACAAGTCAAATTGAACTTAGTACCATTGGATAGATATATAGTAATCTTGGAAACCCCTTGAATTAGAAAATATAATCCAAATATTGATTAGGTAAAGGATACCTTTACATTTAATTATTGCAATTGCAAAAACGAATAATTATATAATCCAAAAGAATAGATTTCTGAGGAGACCGGATACTATATTATAACAGCCACAGATCCTTTATTGATTGATAAGACCAATACAAAAGAAATTCCAGTGCAGTACAGAAAATTCGCCAAGTTGTTCAAAGATTTATAGGATTTAAGAGCCCTGTCAGAATATAAGCCTTAGAATCATAAAATCAATTTCAAGAAAGGATTTATATCCCTAATTAAGAGATTGAGACCATATAACCCTAATACTTTAAGAATATGGGAAGAATACTGGTCTAAGATTGAAAAAAAGGGATAGATTAGGAAATCCAAGTTCCTTTATGTATCTAATATATTATTAGCGTTCAAAAAAGAAGATCCGAATAATTGATCTTGTAAAGACTACCATCAAATGAACAATAGGATCATTAGGGATATATATCCTATACCTAAAGTCTAGGAGCTAAGGGATAAATTGAGCAAGGCAGTGATCTATATTAAATTAGATCAAAGAAATGCCTTCAATCTTATACGAATCAAAGAGAGACACAAATGAAAGATGGCTTTCATATTATCTTCCGGATTATGGGAATATATTGTTATACTATTTAGGTTAACAAATATACCAATTATATATCAATGATAAAACAACGAAATACTCAAGGAGTTTAGCTTATTCGTAATCTGTTATTTAGATGATATCCTGATCTTCTCTCAGAAAGAAAAAGAATACAAGGAATACATTCTCAAAATACTTAAAATATTTAGGAAGATCAACTTATAATTCAAGTTATCAAAATACAAGTTTAGAATCAAGAAGGTAATCTTCTTAGAATATATAATCGAATCAGGTTAAATAAGCATTAACCCAGAAAAAACCAAGAAAATAAAAAATTGGGAATGACCTAAAAACATCAAAGATATATAGGCTATACTAGGATTTACCAATTTTTGTTGGGTATTCATTAAAGACTTTTCCAAAATGATAGAATCACTCACAGAAATGACTAAAAAGAGGATAGGATTTGTATAGAGCGAAAAGGCGGAGTAAGTCTTCCAAGAAATTAAAGATAAATTTACCAGGGAACTTATACTTTACAATTATTATAACAATCGAGAAAGTATTATTGAAACAGATGTTTCCAATACCTATGTAGCAGGAGTTCATCTTCAAAGAGATGATAATAGGAAACTATATCTAGTTGCTTATTACTTCAGCAAAATGGATAAAACAAAGCAAAATTACAATATCTATGAGAAGGAATTTATGATTATAGTTAAGTTGTTGAAATATTGGAGAATTTATCTTTAAGAGACTAAATTCCTAGTAATCATTCATATAAATCATATGAATTTACGAATCTTCATTACAATTAAGATTCTGGATAATCGAAGATTGGCTCAATGGACTGAAGAATTAGCCGATTTCGACTTGATAATCAAGTATGTCAAAGGTAAAGATAATATAAGGGTAGATATATTAAATAAACCATTAGGGTATAAGGATAATAAAATCTATCAAAAGATAGCGATTTTGAAATCTCTTTTTAATAAGGATCTTATTCCAAATTTAATAGAAATTACTATTTTGGAAAATAAACCAATAGAAGTCTGGAAAAACAAACTAACAGATACACAATTGAATAAGGAAAACATCAAATAACCTAAACTGTTAATAATTGTAGATGGATTAATATAAATCGCAAGGAAAATTTGGTTATCAAATAGTATTGTCATTGAATTCATCGAAGAATAGTATACATTGCTAGCTTATAGTTATCAGGGAATACGAAGAATATATTTGAGAATTAAGAGATAATATTAAAATTTAGGACTCCAAATTATAATCAAAAAAGTGGTTATCAAATATGATATCTGTATCAGGAATAAGGTTTTTTGTTATGCCCCTTATGGACAGATGTATATAATTGAAATACCACCAATACCATAGAAATCAATATCATAGGATTTCATAGGACCACTACCTAAATCCAAGGATCTAATAATAAAAGTGGAATACAATTACCTCTTAGTTATTATGGATCAACTAATCAAGTATATAATATTAGTACTATGTAAGACTATCTTGACTACAGAAATCTTAACAGCCATATTCCTAAAAGAAGTTATTACAGTATATAGATTACCAGAAGAGATATTGTCCAATAAAGATAAACTCTTCACATCAAAATTCTGGATCGCTTTAATAACATTACTAAATGTAAAAAGGAAAATGTCTATAATATTTCATTTATAAACAAATAAAGAAAACGAACAGGTAAACCAGATTATTGAAGCATACCTCTATTATTATATGAATTATCAACAAAATGATTAGGTAGGATTATTATCTTTAACACAATTCGTATATAATAACTCTATTTCAGAAATTATCTAAGTCTCATTAAACTATGCCAACTTTGAATACAAATTAATTATATATCAGGAACCAGGTATTCCAGAAATAGAGAACCAATTTGTTATTATATAGATAGAGAGATTCAAAGAAGTTCATAAAGAAATAACAATAGAACTCAAGTTTATTACTGAAAGAAACATTCATTATTATAACAAAAAACATAGTTAAAAGTCAATATTAAAGAAGGGGGATAAAGTCTATCTACTCCAAAAAAACATTGAGATAAAGAGATTAAATGTAAAACTGGACCATAAGAAATTGGGACCATTCAAAATCAAGAGAGTTAAAGGACCCTTGAATTATAAATTGGCATTATCAAAAAGTATGAACATCCATCCAGTATTTTATATATCCTTGCTCGAACTAGTACCATTAAGAGTACCTAAAACTTCTGAAACCGAAATTATATCTATTGATCAAAACACCAAGTATAAAATAAAGAAAATATTAGATTACAAATATATTAGAAACAAAGTCAAATATCTAATGAAATAGGAAAATTATCTAAACTCTGAGAATATATAGAAATTAGAGAAAGATCTTAAGCATCTTAAAAAGTTTGAGGATTTTTATTG
The DNA here is from genome assembly GCA_025389085.1 of Sclerotinia subarctica. Lineage (NCBI taxonomy): Eukaryota > Fungi > Ascomycota > Leotiomycetes > Helotiales > Sclerotiniaceae > Sclerotinia > Sclerotinia subarctica. The sequence continues at coordinate 3,092,934 of QRFI01000004.1, read as the reverse complement.
ATAAAATCCGGATTTGTCCAAAAGGAAGGAGAATTCAATATGACTTATACAGACAACAAATTTATCAAATACAAAAAAAAGGGATTAAAGGAGTTGGAACTAATCATAGAAAGTTCAGAATCAAATTGATCAAATTGACCAAAAAGATTAAGAGGAATAATAAGCATTAAAGTTGTAACAATTTCTTTTTCTTTTTCCTTTTCGAGTCTTTCCTTCTCCTCTAGAGTATCAAACTTATCCAGAGAATTTAAATCAGCCATTATCAACTTTTGCTCCTGTTCATCTAATAAATATTGTTGTTTACAAAGATGAGAAATCTTGACTATAGCTTCTTGAGATACTGCGAAAACCTTGATCATAATCTTTTGTGATATTACAAAAGCTTTTTCCTCCTCTTTACAAAACTTTTGTCTTTAACGATTAATAAAGAATCAATTGGAAAGAATTAGTATTTTGTTCCTCGACTTCATATTACAAGTTTTTCCTTGACGATAATATTCAGCATATCTACCATTATTAAAGCCCAACTCCAAAGCGACACAACAACGATTAGCTTTTTCACATTGAGTATAAGCAACTATTTCGCTTTCTATTTGTTCAATTCAATTACCAAGTTCCAGTTGCTCCGTTCGTTTTCAAGTATATTGAAATGGTATATTACAAAAAGAAAGAAAGGAATGTGAGGGATGGATATTGTAGATCTCGTATTAGTTATAAACGATCAAGGATAATGTTTAGTTAGAAAGGGGATAATGTCACAAATCATATTTATTATTATATAATAAAATTAAGTACAATGGTTTGAATCGTTTTCTTCGGGGGGTCCTTATCGATAAGGAATCTTAGGACAAATATTATCCTAGGACAAATAATATCCTAAAAAGAATAGGCTAGGCAACTATTAGGTTCTAAGATAAATATTCTAGGATATAATTTATTTTAAGATTAATCGTTTCAGAATAGGATTTATCCTAAGATAAGATTTGTCCTAAAACAAATTGTCCCAAGATAATATCTATCCCAGGATTATTATCCTAGGATTGAAATTGTCCTAGGATTAATATCCTGAAATTAATAATAGATTATATAATAGATAGACTAAATAGCTTGAATAGACTGATCTATCCAGTCTATCCAAAGCTATTCAAATAATATTTATCAATATATAATCAGAATAATTTTATAATTTAGGAGCTTTATACTCAATTTAATTATCAATTAATTTACCTATATTTTACTTGATTTAATAACGACTTTACTTCCAAATAAATCCAATTGATAAAGCCTTAACCTACAACTATCAATCAACGAAACCTCAGGCAGCCGCTGCCTCCAGTACAGTATCGTTACAATAATATCATTTAGGAATAGTTAGGAGAAGGTTATATTGCTTAAAGACAAAGATTAAGCCTAAAAAATATTAGCTCTTATATAAATTATATTTAGAAAGCTTCTCCTCTTCTAGAATTCGTAACTCTTCAAATAATGTCCTATCAATAAAGAGAGATCTGTTTCCCTCCCTGAATCCCTCCTGCTGCACCGTGACATGCTCTTATAAAACAGAAATGATTCTTTACCAAAAAAGCGATCAAAAGCTCTTAGACCCTTTAAGAGATTATCTTTCTCCAAATTCTAATTGGCCGAATTTTACCTAAATTCTAATCATATAATAATTAATAAAAGACTATATATTTATTATAAAATGATACTAAAATATAATCGAATCAGAGGGTCTGAAATTTGAGATAAGGAGTGTATGTGTTTGTATGCAGTCCCAACTAGTCTAAAACATCAATTTCTCGTGACACTGCTGTCGTCCCCCCTCAACAGATTAAGAATTTCGATCGCTAATTTTGCTCCATCATTGGAATTGTTAGCAAACAAAGCATACGCCGTTTCGTGAATCTACCCAATTATCTGGGACGAAAATAAGCCGATAATCAGGAGCAATGGGGAATATTCCCAAGAAGCCCGCTTCCTGCCTCCGATTCCCCATCGGACTTTTGCACTCTACCGATGGGAGGAGTAAATATCCAGCTCAGTGGGTTATTCTCTGTCTTTGTCGAAAAATAGGAATAGATGGAGACAACTTGTTTGTCGTCATCGTCGTTTGAATCAATATGTTCTTATCACTGGAAGACGCACCATCCCTTACGCACCTTTCCTGCAGTGTATTCCTCGATTAGTGGAGCAAAACTCAAATGTTTTTTTCACCTGAATGCAAATCTCCTTGTTCAAGTGGTGGTAATATATCCTCCGAGCCAAGGCAAGTGTGTAGCTCCCGGTCGAATATTAAATACATTAGGAACCGCGAATGTATATCCGGTGCTGCGCCAACAGCTTAGTCGGGATTTCAGCACTTTGGACAACAGGATAACTGTGCTCAGAGCCACATGTTTATCTAAATTGGTAGTACCAAGCACCGGAATCCTAAAATGGAATCTTGGAATGGCCCACAAACACGACATAAACTATCTGTATGCATAGAGGCTCTCTGCATCAGTTTTAGGATCTTGACTTATCCTTATCTGATTATTTACGCATGGCTGCAAACTTACCTGCCTATACTCCCATATGAGATTAAGCTTCTGGTGCATGATCATCCTTCCCGTTAATTAAGATCTTACGTCTGACTGTTTCCCTCGCGGTCGGCAACGAAAGGAGCATATTGAGACCGTCGGCTTTCTACATCATCAGGTAGTGCGGCGCGTCGCACACATTCCAAGACGCAAGTTGCGGGCTTCCGCTCATGCGTTCAAGAAAAAGTCAGCTACGACATTCTCATAGGAAATGTTTCACGATTGGGAGCGACCGAGGTGGCGTTGATGTAGTACAAACTGTGACGAATCATGAGAAGGCTGGCGCAGAAGACATGAAGCTCGTACTATGTTACCTTGACTGCATTTTGACAGGTGTAGTTTTGACATGTGCATTTTGACAAAATTATTTATTAGATCTAAAGCTACTTGCAAATCGCTGGCTAAATTCCAATTTATCGATCTTTACACGGTCAAATCTTCCAATGTACCTAAAAATGAATGATCACACTGGTGATGTTTCCAACTCTTTTCCGGAAAGCTCCCCTTGGGCTCCATTTTTCGAACTTTTTACAGCATTTGCTTTCTCTTCATCAATCTCTGCGAGCCTCACTTCTGTAGCTGTTTCTTCTCCAGCGGTTTCTTCCTCGTCGACCTCATCTCGTATCTTATGAATGATAACTGGCGCCGCTATAACCAGGGAAACAGCGAGAAGAATCCAGCAAATTAAGAATTCATTCATTGCAGAAATATTTGAGTTGTTTATGCGATAACTGATAGCGCCACCCGCGGACTGGATGCCTTTGTAGAAGCCGATGTAGATTGATGCTGTTCGAGCACTACTCGTAAATTTCCCCAAGATCCTAAGATTTGTCAGTTGATACTTATTTTCAAACAGTAAAATTTATGGCCCACCAATATACACAATTCTGCCATGTTGCATTGAAAATTCCATAAGCCATGTATAAGAACATCGGCCCAAGGTAAGCTGCATCATCAAAGTCCACTTTCTGCCCCTCGTCGACGACATCTGTTTGATGATAAATCCCTTTTTCCCACATGTATCCGCCAGTCCAAACCCCGAATGTCAGAAGTACAAGTCCGGCGACAAGTCCCTTCGCTCGACTAGATCGGCTCAGACGATCATTATCCAAGGTATGGCCCACAACCAGGGCACCTAGTATCTCCGATAGCCAGTAAAGGAAGTTGTTCAAAGCTCTGGTGCGGATATTGAATGTTTTAAGATTGAAGGTGTTAAATTGGTAAGGATAGCACCAATTTGAGGTGAGGAATACAGGGAATAATAGAATGATAAAATAGTCTTTGCGGATCACTTTACAGAAATGCATAAATTCGTTTCGCCAGTCTTTTTCAACAGTTACTGTGAGGTGAACACAAGACCCGTCTTCCCTTTTGACATTTTTGGGTTGGCATAGACAAAGGGCCAATGCGGTCCCAACAAACATCAGCGCAACGATGGTGATGTATGTACTGTCAGATGCAACATTGCTAACGCTTGTTTGTAGTTCTTGACATAGAGTGACCTTTTCACGGACTGTCAGCTTGGTGAGGTTTGCATGAAGGAATAAAGTTACTCACAAGACTTCCTATTGCAGCTCCACTATTATATATAGCCCAAAACCAGGAGGTAGAACGTCCTTTTTGCTCATCAGAAGGATACGATATCAACATGGCCCCTTGTGCGGCCCAGAACGGGCCTGCACATGCTCCCAAAAATGCTCCCCCAAAGACCAAGAAACCTCGATTCTCCAGGTGTTTGTAAGCAAGAAAGCTTCCAGCGTACACCACATATGATATGCCACCGATAAACAATGATGACTTCAATCCAACTATATTGACGATGAAACCGGCAAAGAACCCCACAATTGCAAAACAAGCGTAGAGAGCGATGTTTGACTCATTGGCCGGACCTGGTGAAACTAATCCAGCTCCACCAAGCCCATTGAGAGCATTGAACATACCAGGACATAGCAGGCAAATGACCGCAACTATCAATAACTGGACGGACGGTGAGGTAATTGGAGGAAGTTGTAAGAAATTGTATTTGAAAGAACGATATATCAAAGAAATTTCACCCGATAGACAAGGTGTGTCGAGGTAAGTTGAAGTAGTACTGTGCTCATTGCTAGGTCTACTTGCTGTCTGAGATCGCGCGACACTCATCGTTTAGAATCAATACTTTAAATCGATGACGGAGAGGTTGGTGTTCTAAGGAAAGTTTAAGATGAGGAAAGATAACATCATTATGTCCCATGATCCTACTATATCAAGATAAGAAACAGCAATCATATCCCCTCGTACCCGCCTTGTAATTACAACAGGGATAATCTGAAAGTGGAGATACCAGCATAGTCTGTCAGCAGGCGAGTAGACATCGTATTGGCACACTTCAATCATGCGAGAGTATATAATGTTGAGACCAAAAGCTCTATTTCTATCATGTTGCATGTATCTCTATAGGATCTCTGCGGGTTACCCCAGAATAAGCGGGAGTAACAGATCGGCGTTGAACATCGTCACTAGCTGTTGCACTGGAGAGAGCTTAGCAACGCCAGAATATGATATCGGCCCCCACTATCCGAAAGTTGTGTTTTTATCGTGCTGAGAAAATTTACGATGAAGTTCCATTGTGATCAAAATTCCAAAAGGGATAAGGAGAAAGGCATAACGTGAAACCGGATACCTGGTAAAAGGAGGAAAGAGCGAGGTTGATATGCAAGTTAAGTGAAACAAGTCACGTGAATTACATCAAGAGATATTCCGTCGAGACAACCATAGCATCTCGTCGATTTATGGCCCAAGTCTTTAGGTGAGGAGTTTTAAAAATCGTAATCCTACACGGTTTAGTGATCTACGCTCGGAATCAAGTCCTTCTGCTTCTATTGCTCATTCCATATGTATGTGCATTGCCAATCGTTTATGATCATAAGGCTGTCACTCCAGCTCAAATTGGTCAAGAATACTTGAATACGACGAGTCCCAATTATAAATTAGCATATCAACGACAGCCAAGCTCCCCTACCGATTCTATAAAGTTTCCTTGTAGTCAGATCTGTTTAACAATCACAACATACTGTATGTTTAGGCTGTCTGCATTCTTGAGTAACATCACTATGGGAGGTGAATCGGGAAAGCAACGTCGTGCTTCGCCAAAGGAATTCAATCTTCTTTCCCCTAATACCTCGTACTTTTTGTATGCAGTACGACGCAAGTGAGCTTTTACAAAAAAGAAAAAACACATGGGTCTGCGTATTGCTTTTGGCACGTGTGGAAAGGTATGAAAGCCCGTCTACTCGGTTTCCATTCGCTTGTCATGTGGGAAGTTACACCATCCCAGTTTTTCAACTTATTAATACTGGTCATATTTCTTCGAGCTGCGATTCCCAGGAACAGATAACAAGTTCCCGTACGAAAGGCTCTAGACTGTCGCTGCGTGACACATATCACTACTATCCACACTTTCGCATCTCGCCCCATTTGTAGGTGCTGCGCCATCAAGTTTATGAATAGACGCTTGAAAATAGAGTCGACTTAAAGTAACAAGCTTTGCATATGCTTAGCATCTCTTCCCTCAAGCTCTCCTGTCATGACTTCCACTTCCGATCGTTCACACCTGTCATCACCAGCAGGAGCTGTGCGGCATAGGATTTTTGTTCCCTGCCCCGGCCCCGCCATGTGTTTCGTTGATGCAAGCGTCAGAGATAATAGCTCGGCGCATTATCGAATGCGTCTTGGATCGAGATAGTCAACATGCATCTCTTTGTGATCCTGAACGCCCCTTTACCCTAGTCTTCCGTGCCTTTGAAAGACGAAAGTAAATTGGACACCAAATACAGTTCAGCAGCCCCTTGCAACTGTCACTATTGCCCCTATCTTCCTGTATCTTATATAATTCGAGTAGCATCGTCCGTGTCTCAGACTTATTTTCTACCATTTCACAAACTTTGTGCTATTCCCAAAATACTTGAAAACTACCCACTTGGCCCCCAACTTTTCTTCCAACGAGCAGTATGGAGATCTCCTCCTTTGATAAAATGCTTCCAGCAATCATTGTTATGAATTATCGTTATTATCCGAGTTCCACCAACTCCGCAGCTAAGGTTGGGGCGACTGCTTTTGCGTTACAAGTGATACGAGTTCTAGAGAATGCGGGGCTGTTTGGCGGGGTGATTCTTTATGATCGTCAGGATCACTTAGTGGCGCCAGTTGTACAGCTCATGACAAAGGACTCAACACCATGCGTCAAGCTATCTTTCAGCTTCAGCATGAATACCGTACAAGTTCGATATGCCTTATACGCCTCCACGGCTCTACTCGTTGCAACATTCTCAGAGAGCCTACCGCCAATGCTTTACTACCAAACCGACACGCTCCTCAGATACCACCCGAAGCGTTTACCCTATTGCGTGACCCACCACGGCCCTTTCTATGGCGACTTTACTCGCCACTTCACAAGAGATCTCGCTGCTATAGCATATGGCTCTGAAAACAAGGCTTCTCATCTGGAAGCTACCCAAGAGGAGGGCTTGAGACATCTAAAAGCCTCTGATCGTGCCTACGTTCTACAACATTCCAATAAACAAGGTGAATATCTCTTAGAAAGAGGTATTGATGCCATGCGAATTCGAGCACTCAATCCACCAATTCACTCGATGAAGATATACAGTCATCATAAAATGGGCGATATCGAGAAACTCACATCCTTCTCATCGAGCAAAAGAACTCTGATCTTCACCGCAGTTGCTCGTCTAGATTACTTCAAAAACGTAGAGTTATTGATAGACTCAGCAGTATCACTCCTCGATGGTGGTAAATTTGTGCGGTTGTTGATAGTGGGTGGTGAAGGGATCTTGGATATAGCATCATCGAGATTGTTAGCCCGAGTCCCACAAAAGCATATCGCTCATGTCAAGATCACTTCTAAAATCCCGAAAGACGACATGTATGCGTTGTTTGAATATGTACAAACACACGGAATATTCGTTTGTACATCACGCTATGAGACTTTGGGGATCACGCCACTCGAGGCAGCTCTGAGTGGTGTGACCACACTGATGCCTGACTGCAACCTCGTTGAAGCTTCTCGCTATTTCCCGTCGAGCTATCGCTTCGATCCCACAGTATTCGGACTTTCGCAAGTATTGGAAGATTTTCTTCGGCGGGGGTTAGAAAAATCTGGCGCAGAGCTGCAGCGTTTCATTAACAGCTTAATTTCAGAGGAGAGGTTCGTATACGAGCTGCTCACTGCGTGGTCTGAGTTCTCGCAGCATGCTCTCAAAGTTTTAGCCACTTCAAACAGTATCGCTTGCAACAAAGCCACTTGGCCATTGAAGATTAGAGGTCGGCGATATTCCATGTAACTCTTTGGAAGTATCTTTTTTTGTATTTAGCAAAGTCCAAGAAGGTCTGTTTCCATGTGTTTCGATAGGTGTTTGATGATAGCAAAGCGGGGTTAGCAATAGTGATTTATAATTTTAAATTCGAGGCATTGTCTCGAACTTCTCTGTTTCTGGATTGATCGGCCACTGCTGAGTTCCCCATGAATGCCATATTAAGCCGTGTGAGTCGGTTCTTTACATAAGATGCCACGTTTATCATGGGCAATTTCCGAGGCTGACAGAAAATGGTGCTTCAATGGGATATATAGTTACAACAGGCTAAAACGTGATCGTCAACGCCACACGTCAAATCTTAGGGTGATCGGAATGACAAAGAGATAAAGAGGTATCAACATGAACAGAAAGGGCTCATGGGTGGAACAAATCCTTGGGCACGCTTTTTACGTACCAATTATCTTACAAGACTTGCAAGAATGATAGGTTTCGTGGGCTGTGATGATCAAGCGGGGTTGAGAAAAGCTCTTAAACATCTGACACCCATGGAATCGAGCACTGCATGAAAATTAACATTCGCCGATTAATGATTCTCGGTCTGGGTTTAATTCAAACAAAGATTTGGAAACTATGATCGACAATGATCATTAATATACGTCTTCAGAATTGGGAAGACAAATCAAGTAGGTAAGTAAATTCATTTACATGCTTAGGTAATTCCAGATCTTCGGATAAAAGTAATTCCTTGATGAAAGTGAATCAGCTTTGATTGGTTGTACGTTTCCAGGATTCCTGGCAAGTAAAGTGCACCCGCAGACGCGTTTCTAGCTCTATGTAAATGTGGATCTGGCGTTGAAGCGGGATTGTTAAACATGAAATTCTGCCCTTGTCAACGACATAGGTGAAAACTATGAAATTCATCAAGCCGTCTTGGCTTTCTCATAGCGGTATGTCTGTTTGGTCGATATTTGCATTAATTCAGTAAAGATGCACCGGTCGTGTCATTTCATTAAGATCGCGTTTTGGCTAACTTTTGCGCTCAATGCGCCTCGACATTTAGGAGAGCAGAGAGACCACGAAGTCTACAGTCTTCATGTATCACCCGACGGTAAACGATTGGCGACAGCTGCCGGAGGTAAGAGGGAAAATTTGGATTGAAATTGGAGTCTCTAGTAGCATAGCTGAATATTGGAAACAGATGGCCATGTTAGAATCTGGTCCGTAGAGGCAATTCTCGAAGCCGCTGGGGAAAACCCTCCTGCAATACCAACACAATTATGCCATATGAGCTATCACTCCGGCACTATACATACTGTTCGATTCTCTCCGAACGGACGATGGCTGGCTTCTGGAGCAGACGACAAGATTATTTGTATTTATCAACTGGATACACAACCAGCAGCCCATTCTGCATCATTCGGTATCTCTGAGTCGTCAATTATGCGGGCAGGCAACAATATATGCTGACGAGTAATAGGGACCAATGAACCACCACCTGTAGAGAATTGGAAAATCGTAAAGCGTCTCATTGGGCACGATAGCGATGTACAGGATCTTGGTTGGTCTTACGATTCCTCGATCATGGTATCCGTAGGGCTGGACTCGAAGATTGTTGTATGGTCAGGGCATACGTTCGAGAAACTCAAGACTCTCTCTGTTCATCAAAGCCACGTTAAAGGAATCACATTTGACCCCGCAAACAAATACTTTGCGACTGCTAGTGACGATCGAACAATTAAGCTCTTTCGATTTACCTCACCGCCACCCAACGCTACTGCGTATGAGTGTATAAATAATTTTACTTTTGAACACTCGATCGCGGCACCTTTCGCTTCATCACCTCTTACAACATACTTCCGACGATGTTCTTGGTCACCAGATGGCAACCACATAGCTGCAGCAAACGCGGTCAACGGGCCTGTAAGCTCTGTAGCGATTGTTAACAGAGGAGCTTGGGATAGTGAAATCAATCTAATTGGTCACGAGGGCCCGGTGGAAGTTTGCACTTTCTCGCCACGTTTGTTTAGCAAAACCGAACCCACTCCAGAAACTACGGACCAAAACAGCTATAGCGCGCATCTGGTTACGGTCATCGCATGTGCTGGACAAGATAAAGGTCTCAGTATCTGGAATACTAGCAGTTCTCGACCATTACTAATTTGCCAACACCTAGCTGCAAAGTCAATTTCTGATCTTGCTTGGTCGCCGGATGGGCTTTCTCTTTTCATCGCAAGTTTAGATGGAACCATAATTGCTGCACACTTTCTTAAGGGCGAACTAGGGTATATTGCACCAATGACGGAAAACGAAAAAGCCTTGAGCAAATTTGGTGGCAATCGCAAAGGTGCTGGAGTTGTTGAAGACGTTGCGTCGATTCACTTAGAAGAGATAAGCAGAGCCGACGAACGTCAAAAGACGGAAGGGAAAATGAGCGCTCTTATGGGAGGCTCCGGTCCTGGTTTGGCCAATAATGGGAACCTGTCGTCGACCCCAATGGCTGTTGTTACCAATGCAGCCCCAGCAACAAATGGCAGCAGTCCTGTACCACCGGCAGAGTCTCAACCGCTAGCTCCAGCCGATCCTAATAAAGAAAAAATAGACGCTTTGAAGCAACGAGTTACAATTACAAAAGAGGGCAAGAAGCGTGTGGCGCCATTACTTGTCTCTGCATTGAGTACAGGATTGTCATCTTTACCTCAATCTCAGCTCATGGCATCGAGTTCCAATAATGTTCAGAATGAAGCCCCAGTATCAATACTAGATCTTTCTAAACCTTACGATGGACTTCCCAGAGGTGGTCTCGCCGCTATGCTTTTAGGCAACAAAAGGAAAGCTATTGCTCTGGAAGGTGATGAAGAAGATGATGATGAATATTCCCACAAGCGATCAACACCAGTCGTCGGGCCTATTCCTATAACAATCAATGGGGTTAGTGGGCTGGAGAATGCTTCACCACTACCACCCCTAAACGGCGTTGTTACAACCCCGGATTTCCTTCGGCCAGCTGTTGTCAATCCATCGCTGTCGGTTAGTCAAGTGCGTTTGGCCGTACCAAAAATTAGAAGCCATGTCGTCAGATCCCTCAACCGTGGCAATCTAGCATCAACAAACGGTAATGGCGCCGCAGGGTCTGATGAGGGTGCGAGACTGTTCGAGGATGTTATTATTGAAGCTCGGAATCCGAATGTAACGGTGCCTGTTCAGGTCAAGGACCCGAGCCGAATCAGTACCATCAAACGAGGCATTACATTATGGCAGGATTTCCTTCCAAGAGCTGTCATATTAGTTACGGGTAACAAGAATTTTTGGGCGGCCGCCTGTGAAGATGGAAGCATCTATACATGGACCCCTGCAGGCCGAAGAATATTCAATGCTCTCGTGACTGAGTCTCAGCCAGTTATCATTGAATGCCGAGGCTGGTGGTTACTTTGCATCACAGCTGTTGGGCTGTGCCATGTATGGAATCTGAAAACTGTCGCTTCGCCACATCCACCTGTTTCAATGGCCCCTATTCTCGAAATTGCCATGCACTCCTTGGGCACGCATACTACATTTGCTCCGGGTGTAACTTCAGCTCATCTCAACTCAACCGGACGTATCGTTGTTACATTAACCAACGGTGATGGATATGTGTACTCACCTAAAATGTTTGTTTGGCAACGATTATCTGAAGCATGGTGGGCTGTGGGTAGTCAATATTGGAACTCCAATGACTCCTCAATCAGTAATCTGCAATCTACAGGAGTCGGCCCCGAGAGTCGCAAAGATGGCGAGATTGATAGCTCGAACTTGTCAGCAGGGATCATTCCTCATCTGGAAAGACATACTACCGGCGAAGTGCTACTTAAAGGTAGAGCCTACCATCTCCAACGGCTTATCAAAACCTTACTTTCCAAAGATGGCTTTGAGGGCTTTGAGTCAGGCGTTAGCATCGCTCATCTCGAAAATCGCGTTGCTGCCGCTTTGCAACTTCAAGCTAAGGATGACTTCCGTCTCTATTTATTCATGTACGCGAAACGTCTTGGGGCAGAGGGGCTCAAGAACAAGATTGAGGAACTTCTACGCAGCATTATGGGTGGCATCTTACAAGAAAACAGTGATATCTCCGCAGCTGAAAAGGGTGAGGGATGGATGAGTGAGGACGAAAAATTATGTGGATGGGACCGGAAAGAGCTCCTGAAAGGAGTTGTATTAATATTAGGTAAACCACTCTTTGCTCTCCCGTCCGATACTTGCAGAGTCCACATGCTAATACATTTCAACAGGAAAATATCGAGACTCCCAAAGACTCACGGTGCAATATGCGAGAATACTCGATATGGTTGACGAAAATATGTGAGCAATTCTTGGTCATGGAAGGATGTATTCATTACAAAGGCGTTGTGGATGGGCAATTGGGCTTGATATGTTGGCATTACTGAATCTGGTGTCCTCGGTCCTGGCTTGGCAATTCCGCCCTTGGGCGAATATCGTGTAATCATTGAAAATACCCTGCATGTGATTTGAAAAGATTTTTGAGAATATCGTTGGGTGCTTGGGGTGTGACATTGTGATCCTAACACGCGTATATTAGTTTTGTCCCACACGAGCGAAAAGCTCCATTACCAACCGTAGCCTTACCCCGAGACACAACGATAGCCGCAGTGTTAAAAGATGATTTCCATTGGCTACACACAGCATCTACCAAAACACTCGGCACGAATTAAATAGCGGGAACTGGACCTTAGACTCAGAGCACATGGTTTTGTTGCATATCTATAAGGTTGTACAACAAAAATGGCGGGGAAGTTATTTAATTTGGTGTGGGGTTATTCGCTAGTGGCAGATATGAGATGTATATTAGTGGTGTGTGGAGTGTGGATGCGAGTGACACGGAAGATGTGATTCGTAAGATAGCCGTATGTTGTGTATCATTCATTGCAAGCATACAAATAGTCAGATCGGAATTTTTTATCCAATGTAAGTAAGTGTATCTATCCAGTGTTGCAGTCGGCGTATTGGGTAATTAGCCTAATTAACAAGTCACTGATCACCATGGGATTAAAAAGACAGACTCTAGATGGCGAAATTATTCATGCATGGTCTAGAATGCAATTGAGGAAATTATTATATTATCTTACTTGAATAATTGTAAGATTATATTGAGTAGTTCATCGCAGGCCTTCAAGCCCCCCCCACTCGATCCACCCCCCCACCTATTACTCACCACCATCTATCGAGAGATAGTAGGCTCTTTTAATCAATCCTTCCCTTTAATTAATCCTTATAACTTTATACTATAAAAAGGTATAATTCATTTAAATGATATCAAAAAAATCTGAAGCTATATTGAGCTCTATATTATAAAACTATAAAATTTATAAAATACTATATTGAATAAGTTTTAATGTGGTTTATCAGTGAGTCGCCACTATCAGCGAGTCGCCACTTTTTCAATATCTTTTATCATTCAATTTCAAGACGTGATATTTCAACGAATTATTATGGAAATACAATCAAAAGAGGCCAGAATAATCTTAGCTATTGAAGCTATTCAAAAATCAAAAAATCTTATAGTTGGAAAGGCTGCGAAAATCTACAAAGTCCCTCGAATTATATTATGAGATAGAATGGGTGGTCGAATTCACAGAATGGAAACTCAAGCAAATAATCTTAATTTGACTGAAAAAGAAGAAGAGGTGCTTATTCAGTATATTATCAATATAGATGAAAAAGGATTTGCACCTAAATTAAATGATATAAAAGATATGGCGAATTATATTCTCGAATCAAGAGGTACGAAGAGAGTTGGAAAGCTCTGGGCTCATCGATTTGTAAAGCGTTATACAAAATTAAAGATGCGTTTTAGTTGTGTTTATGACTTTCAAAGAGCTTTTTGTGAAGATCCCAAGCTTATTGAAGAGTGGTTTGGATTGGTATCGAATATATAGGCGAAATATGGTATTCAAGATTGTGATTTCTATAACTTCGATGAAACCAGTTTTATGATAAGTATAATATACCCTGGAATGGTTGTAACTAGTTCTGAAAGAAATGGCAGAAACAAGGCAATACAACCAGGCAATCGAGAATGGGCTACGGCAATTATATATGGTAATAGAGAGGATGAAATTATACCTCTATTTCTGATAGTTCAAGGACAAGTTCATCTTTCCAATTGATATACCAAAACCGATTTTCCTATAGATTGGGCTATTAAACCTACTTCTAATAAATGGACGAATAATAAGACAGGTTTAGAATAACTAAAGCACTTCGATAAATATACTAGTCAACGAAGAAAGGGCAAATATCGAATATTAGTATTGGATGGGCATAAAAGTCATGAATCGATATCTTTCCAATTATATTGTAAGTCAAATGACATTATATATATAAAGTTATTATTGCATTCAAGTCATTTAATTCAATCATTTGATATTGGATGTTTTAGCATACTCAAACGTTTATATAGTTATCAAATTAAGGGGTTTATCAAGGTATATATCAATCATATTTCTAAGGTTGAATTCTTTATAGTTTTCAAAGTTGTATATCAACAATCGATTACAATTCAGAATATGAAAGCTGGCTTTCGAGGAGTAGGACTAATACCATTTGATTCTCAAACTGTGCTTTCGAAATTAGATATTCGAATTCGCATATTTACCCCTCTATCGATCCTTTTGGAATCTGTCAACTCTTGGGTCTCTCAAATACCTCACAATTTAATTGAAGCTTTTTTACAATCAACTTTAGTGAAATCTCGAATTGCTCGATATCAATCAAGCTCTCCTACACCTATATTCGAAACTGTAATTGTATTAGCTAAGGGTATAGAATGATTAGCTTATGAGAATACACTCTTAAGTGCAGAGATTCGTATACTTCGGAAGGCAAATGAGGTATTAAACAAACGTCGACACATTAAAAAAACTCAATTACATCAAGGAGAAGTACTTACTGGTCAGGAAGCTACAGATATAATATCACAACAAGAGATAGATATTCAGATTCGACACGACGAGCATCAAAATAGGGGAAATTCCAATAGGGAATTATCTACTAATCAATATTATAGTAAATATGGAAAGATTAGTCATAATTCAAGAATTTGTTCTAATAATATAATAGACCCTAGATTATTAGATTCTTAATAGTTTAAATCAATTGATTCAATAATTGTTGATTAAAATAAGTTTAAAGTAGTTGAATAAATGAAAAAGTGGCGATTCGCTGATAGTGGCGACTCGCTGATAAACCACGTTAGTATATCAATATATTAAGATAATTAAAAGATTATAGATATATAGGATTTATATGCAAAAGGATTATTAATATTAAATTCGAAAAAAAATAAAATGAAATCATTATCTTTTTCAAATTGACTCTTCAATTACACACTATAACTTCTTGAACTTCCTTATCTTCTACTCCCTTTTCTTCTTCATTATCATTCCATAATATTTCTAATAACATATTAATCTGATTTTGTCTCAATACCTTGAAAACATCGTCATTTATACCTATAAATCGATATCCTCCATTTCATGACTCCATTTAGCTTGAGCTATAGTCTCCTCCTCATTTAACCTCTTTTATAAATCCTTCAATTCTTGTTCAAATACTGATATACTAACAATAACCTCATTATTCGATCTTAAACAATTTATACATTTTAATAGTTTACCCCTTTTTTTGCCTATTCTATATATCTAATTTCTACCTCGATTTAATCCTTCATTTTGATGATCCTATTCTTTATTATATGTAATAAATTCTGCTTTCTCTTATCGAATTTATTGATTTTCAGTTTTCTTTTGGTAGGTAGCTCCATTTTAAGCTCTTTTGCCGTCATCTCCCTCCTACCCTTAATCTGACCACCCCTCCTAGCATTCTTCTTTTTCTTGGCTTCGTAAATCCCCAGTTTAAGTTCATATAGATTCTTGGCCATTAAAGAATGATAGTTTAATACTATTATTGCTCCTTTAGAAACATTATTAATATAGCCTGTGGGGCTAGTAAAAATACGTTCATCTCCATCATGATTCGCCGATACCCAACTAAAACTAATAGCTTCGGCCTTTACAGTAGAGGCAGGTGGCATAGCAACTCCTGCGGCATTATAAATCTCTCGAACCAATGGTTTTCAGGGCCTTTGATAAAAGGACTGCATGTTTTCAGCTTAGTGAGATCGTGTGCGGCGGTGACAATCATCGATTTTGTAATAGGAGTGCCCATATAGTAATGTAAATCGATATAATTATAAATAGCTTGGGTTTGGTTTATATCGAGGAGTGGAGACTGGGCATTCAGGGTTCTACCATTTTTAATAGTAGGGTTTTTGAAGTGTCTTTCCAACATTTTGGCCTCTATTTTAAATCTCTTTGCTATTGATGTATAGGTGTGTTCTAGATGTCTCTTTTTATATTCTATTGCTTGTTGTAGGGTCATCGGATCCGTATTCCATTTTGTTCTAGGTGCATGCCGACCCGTACGAGAGGAGGGGGTATGTATACTTCGAGGTGTAGCCAATGGTGAACTACATCGAACATTCGAATTGGGAGGAGTGCGAGGTCGAGAAGGCTGATTTTCGAAAGAAATAAAGAGGTGGTAATAGTGCTGGTGCAATAATTAGACCATCAGAGTTTGATTCCATTTTCCTAGATAGGAATTTGGAAATAGATAAAAATTAAGTAGATAGAATGATTCCTGGTATTTTTAAGCCTTAAACAGATTCAATTACATAGAATTTTAATGATGTTGGTAGAATCAATGGCTGAAATTCGAATATGTGGGTTATCACAACTGGCAGAATCATTAAATCTGAGGTTATTTTGGGAGATTCAAGCTGAATAATCATGATTGGGTGATTCTATTGCTTCGGAAGGTAGGTTTTTCCGACATTCGATAAGATAAGCTCTCTCCTCCCCTCTTCTAAATTCACAAAGTCAATCCTCCTCCTACCTATTAAATCATTAACAACCTCACAAAAAACCTACCTACATCTTCAAAATGGTCGTCAAACACGATTTTGATCGTGTCTTCACCCCCAGAGTGTTCCAGCAAGGTTCTGGGGAATGTATTGTCGAAAGTAAGTATATTTTACGCTTTTGTATTGTTTGCATATAGAAATTCATGATTTTAACCATTCAATAGCTACCTTTCAAACTCCATACGATCCTGTCAAGGATAATATCGATTTAAGCCTCATATTCGAAGTCGATTATGCTACCAGGCCCATTACTAGCAACTCTCAAGAAAAAGAGTACGCCGAAAGCCTCCATTTGCATGTTCATGGCAACCCCCAATACGCAACCCCCAATCATTACATTAAGAACGGCTACCATACCCTCCCCGATGCACATCTATCAGTTGAAGGTAGAAAGCTACTTTGCCGCCTTATTAAGGAGGTTGGAGAGAAGATCTATAATGATTCTGAATGGGGTGAGGTTAAGATTGTTGAATATGAGGCAGAGTGGTGGGTAGCTGGGGAAGTCCAGGATCCTGCTTTATATCGAGAGCAAGTAAAAGCTCTGATTAATTTGAAGAGATTGGAGTTATTCAAGGAACGCTCCCCTGCTCCTCAAACAGAACGTTCTATTGGTGGTAGAGCTCCCCGAAAGTCTGGTCAATTTACATCTTCTCCTACCGAGGAGGAATGGTTTAATTGGCCTACAAATGTACTGCAGAAGAAGCCTGTTATTGTACGCAATGCAATGGGTGAGCTTGTTACTTTGGAGTATTGGGCTTGAATTTTTATGTTTCAGGTTTTCAGGGATATGGAAAAGTGTTTTCTTGAATGGGTTTTTCTTGAATGGTGCTATGATACCATGATGCTATGAGGAGGAGAATGAAAAGGAGTTTTTTATTATCATTTGGATATTTCTTATTCTATTTCTTTTGGAAATGATGGGATTTAGGTCTTTTTGGTGAGTTTTATGCTTTTATTAACGGCCTATTTGATGAAATTGATGATTATCATATGGTATTTGGCTATTAGTTAATATGTTTTTATCTTTAAACTTTTTATTTTATTACTATCATATGAGATGACGTTGAATTTAATGCTTTTCATAGCATAAAGTTATGAGGACTAATTAAAGGGGCCTACTACCTCTCGATGGGTGGTGGTAAGTGGCAGGTGGGGGGTGGATCGAGTGGGGGGGGGCTTGAAGGCCTGCGATTATATAATAAATATAATGAAAACAAATAGATCACTATTTGTGCGGGTATGACACTGGACTTTTAACTCTTTAACTATGTGAGTAACGCATCGTGTTATAGATGAAAATCTATAGTGTGCAATCGTAGGTGGATTTTAAAAGGATGCGGGATACCTCACCGGTCGCTTATTTTCGACCCCGCCTTCCTTTGAACGGTCAAATGGAATGAATACATTATTTATCATCGTGGCTGTAGGTGATCCATTACCCGCTCATGTTAGAAGTTTGAACGCGAATCCAGAGAAGTTGTTTGCAGTACTTTACTTTACGTACTCGAGTACACGGGGCGAGGTGGAAATAAATGTGATGTACATTTGATAAGATATAATGTTGTTGTTAGCATTCCCACACGGGAAGAAGATCTCTCTCTCACTTACAAAAGTAAGATGGGATTGTATCTATTTTTAATAGAATTGTTTGATGGGATTACCTCATATGTATAAAGCTAGAAAAAATATAAATTGCATTTTCGATTCGAAACAGGCGGAATAAGAGCGCTCTTGAGCGAGCCCCTGGGTCTTTTGATAGATTTCGTGTAGAGCGTGTCATGTAATAATTTCTACGACTCATAAAGTGCTTCATCCTTACGGCAATTTCACACTCAGACATTCTCGAAGATAAAAAGTTGCAGCGCCGATTCCCAATTCCTTACATCCACGACTCTCCACTGAGCATCCAGCGATACTTTGGAGTAAGATTGCAAAATAGATATAAAGGCTTCCACGAGGATGGTGTTTGGATAGGATAGCTTCAGCCTCAATTCTACCTCCCTATTCTCTACTATCAATAACAATCACCATCACCATAATCCATAATCCATAACTTCCAATTGAAACAACCAAAACTAGAAACGAGAGAACCCTTCATTGCAGCCTAAAAGGATCGGCCCACCTCATAAAACTCGCACCAGATAGCCCGTACTGAAACTCCAATTGATGATGCAGCTTCCAATCTAGTATTTAAACCACATTTTCCTCGAGGATTTTCCTGACATGTACTTTCCCTCCACTAATAGTTCTTCCTGGTTTCTTTAGTTCGCCGTGGTCCTCCGTTCAATCTCCTTGACGCGGAAGCCGTGGAAAATGCTGGAATCAGGGTTCTGGGCCGGAACAAGAGGTGCGTCGTGGATGGAATATATATATGTAGGCCTAAACAAGTGTGCTGGTGTTATTTATGACGATTCCAATCTTGTGATTAATGGCTATGAAATTATTACACTCTGAATTTTGAAACTTGTGGCAAATTTCGTCTTTCTACAGTGGATTAATCCATCACAATCTCCAACGACCTTGATGAGCGCATTTTTGTAGCATGACATTCGTTTGTCATGATCACGAGAGCTCATTTCTTCTCTTGCTTCCATCGCCGGTGTCTTCCTCGTTTGCCAATTTCTTAACCATTTCAACAATAAGTCGATTAGATCAATTTCTGCGGTAATTCGTGATGACCGTCTCCAACTTTCATCGCTCTACACTGAACACAACAGTAATCAGCTGAAATTTCGTTTGACTTCTGCTTAAAGCCGGCCCTAACAACACTCTGATGTTGCATGCAATGATAGATATATCCATAAATGCCAAGTGATTCCCGTCGATGGACACTTTAATGACCATCAGGTTTAGTCGATGATCATCATGCTATTTTGATGAAAGTCGACGGCATGGCGTTGCTAATCCCATTCCCCAGACAGATACTTCCGCCAAAGTTCAGAAGAATCAATCGTCTGCTGAAAAGTATCTCTTGGCCTTGGCCTTCCCCTGTTGGGCTTTCAAATCTTCTGGCACGACCGTATGATGTACAACATGTGGTCTATAAATTGCATCTACTGGTGGCATCCTATATTACCTTGTTAGCATATTTTTACACTGGTCGTCACCTCGATTCTACTCGATCCTCTTATCTCTTAACACCTCCATCCTTGGGATCAAAAATGACGCATTTGAATGAGATTTGAAAGATGGATTCATTTAAGGCCAAAGGAAAAGAAAAATAAACTAACCAATCATCCAAACTCAACGGGAAATACTCATAAAGTGCCTCCTCATTATCTTCTGGACTACCCACACTGATCGCTTTCTTCGATGAACCGGTCTTCGCATTCACTCCGCCATCTTTCTCGGCATTACCTCTCTGACCCATTCTCCTATCCCTATCTCTATTCGAAAGACCCGTTGAATTCCTAGACGAAACTTGGGAGTTCGTATATCCCGTGTCATCATCAGCTAGAGACAGATCTATCGGGGCTGCAGAGTTTTTGGTCGTAGGTCTAGTAGTTGAAGAATCTACTTTCCACCGAGTTTTGGGGATTGGGGGACGATTATGAGATGAATTCCTCTTTGTACGTTGTGAAGGAGTTGGTGGCTGCTCAGGTGTTAAAGATGAAGATGCGAGACTGGTAGGCCAATCAGGTATTAAGTCTAGTGGCTGCTGAGAATAAGTTAGTTTCGTATTCGGGAAAACAGAGTGTGCTAAGGGGATGAAGGTGTGATGTGAGACATACCTGAACAGCATTCGGAGCGTAAAAGCGATAGGAAGACTGAGAGCTTGCCGGGTCAACTTTTACCGTCGTTCCAACCTCGTTGCTCATAGTCCTAGGTTTTGGTTCTCCCTTCTTATCACTCAGAGGAACATCTTTCCTGCTATCGAAATTTCTCGGACTCCTTCCTCTCACGATGATTGCCCCGGATTGAATCTCAGCCAACTTTATCTTTTCCCCGGTGGCTAATGTAGCCATCAAATTAATTTGTATAACATAATGTTGCTGTAGTCCTTTCCTTCTTCCATTATTTGCCGTCGCATGTTTGAATTGCAATCGCTTCCACGCTATAGGAATAGATACACATGTAGGATCCGGCTCCGAATTGGCGCTCAAGTCCAAGGGCCATTGAGGCGGTGCAGCGCCAGCTCTATCTTCAGAAGTAGTCACATTCGCCGTCTTCCATGGTACACTGATAATCTCCGTGCTCTTTCCCTCGATGCTTTCTAGAGCAGATATCGTCGCGATCAAATTATATATTGGAACATGTTGGCCTCGGTCATTTATTATTCTCGTAATGGATCTCGATAAGATAATGTTTCCAGAAATTTGAAATAGATTCCGCCGATAACAAGTCAATTCCATGGGTCTCCCCGCAGTTTCACCACCAAATACATCTTCGGCCACAAAGAACATTCCGTATAATTCTGCAGTCATGGCTGGCCAAGTCTGTCCATTATCATCCAAAACTGGCACTTTCATTATTGATGCGCCAAAGCCTAGTAATTTATTAGCGGGATCGCTAGAATCGGTATGGTCATTATTTTCTGGGTTTGGGTCATCAAGAAGTGATTCGAAGGGTTCAGCGTGATAGGAAAAGGGATCTTCGAAGGTGGTGGAAAAGGCGTCAGATAATTCGTACGAGGGTGTGAATGGTAATGAGGGCATTCCTGTGTTTACATCGTCCCTTCTCCTCAACCGTTAGTATACATGCTCTTCCATCTTCTATCCCGAGGAACTCCTCCGGAGCAAACATACAACAACCCATCCGCCTCGAAATTTAAGCCATGTTCAAAGGCATCCATATTGAATTGATTCCTCCTTGAATCCGGAGCTGTTAATCGTAGAATGTTGTGAGACGAGGTTGACGATGACATGGTCAGAGTATCATAAGCTGCCATGCTCGCGATCTTATGATTGGAGAATACACACGAGTGTTGATTTATACGGAGACGAGAAGAGCCTTGCTAGCATTGTAGAAAATCGACACTCGAGCGGTTGAGAAGTATAACTTCATCTGTTTGGATCACCAGTGAAAAATCAAGGATATTAATGAGTAAGTGAAGTTCGGGCAGGCAAGAAGCCGCAACTTGGCTGGCTATCAGTTCAAGTTAGCGGGGATGTGTGATGGGCAGGATGCCGTGGATGCATCAGAGTTCCTCTTGAGGTTTTGAGGTTTTGAGGTAGCGAGAACTTCTCACTGGTCTTGGATGGTTTTGTATGTATTAGAGAACTTCTTGAGGATGAAGATTTAGAAACACTGCAGATCTTACTTTCACAAATGACTATGGCTGCTAATAAATTATAAATTATAAATTAAACTTTGATTTTCTATCTCCCACGCTCTTATGCTTATGGAGTCTTATCGGCATTGTGGAGTGTACCTTTAGATGTGCGGCATATCCATGCTAGGCTCATGCCAAATACATATTAAAACCAATCAGTAGGTAATAGCTTCCACATTTCACATTTCCCCAGTCCCTAGCTTCCTTTTCCGAATTTGGAAATTACGACGGTTTTATTGTTCTTCTCCGATTCAAAGACACGAGTGACGAGTCCGAGACGGAGCGGTACCATCAGGACCGACTTCCGAGTTTGTGATGTTAATCCTTCTTCCTACTCCTCTCCATTCGTTTTATACTGCATACTGCTTTCAGGTCGCTATCACAACTATCAATATAACGGTAGGGTTCAATTCCATCCATCTCCACACTGGTCACGGCTGACTTGCGCACTCGCTGGAGGATGACAAGTAATTCGCGATCTAATTGGTTCCGAACTCATGATCACAAGAGCTACGTTCCCCAAGGAAGATGCTTGGTCCCCGGCAGTAATTTACCTGCTTTTACGCAATTGTTGTTCTCCCCAGATTCTCTCAGTCATACCGATTTGCGTTCTTGAGGATTTGAGAGGAATTGATCCATCGACGTAAAATCTTTGGAAAGTATCATTCATTCATGTCATTTCAATGTCCCCCACTCTTTATCACGTCCAAGTAAGGATACCGTCAGGCTTCTAAAGAAGTCCTAGCTCGCACGATTAGGGAAGCTGGCTTTCGGGGAGCACAGTCTTTGCCATCCTGACCAGTCGATAACGTGCATTTACCCGTTTGTAGCGCCAGCATTTGGAATCATTCTTATCGCATCCGGTAGCGGCACAAAAGCCTCTTATCGGTTCATGCTTTGAAATGGAACCGCGTTTTCAAGACTTTACCTTCTAATGTCCCTTAGAAATCCTATTCAACCTGGCATACAACCTCAATTTTGATTTTCCAATTTGTTCTTTCGTCTGGCCTTTTTGAGAAAGAGATGCATGTAGTCAATGGGACTCTGTCGGTTGCTAGGAAGAGAAACGGGTATAGGCCCTGCACGAATTGTGCGAGTACGAACAGGTATACAAGTGATGACCTTTAGCCTTTTTACAAACGAAAAGGCCTAACCATTTCCTAACTCACGGATAGATCATACTTCTGTCTGGAATGTTCAGTTAAAAGATGTAAGTTGTCGGGCTCGTCTGAATATATACAGCATACCCAGTGGTATCAACACAACTCTCTTGGCAAAGAGTGCGAATTATCCGGCGCAATGGCAATGGAAGAGCAAATTAGAAGCTATTTCATTTTAGAAACACTCTGGATATCAAGAGAAATCCTCTGCGGTCAATTCTGTTCATTTCGCAATGGTCTATGATCCTTTGTTGTTGAGTGATGATATCTTGTTGTTAGACTGTTGCTGTCACGAATTGCGACCAATTTTCAATTGATTTCAATTGAGCGATAAATCAATTATTGAGATATGCAACAAAATCCGGGAACTCGGCTATACCATACCACCGAAGTTGGGATTTCACAAGATCCTCACTCAACTTTCGTCCTCGCTTATTGGATTCGAGTGAAGGGGCGTCTTGGTGTGTTGAGTGAATAGTTTGGTTTCCATCTGCGCATACTGGACATCCAGGGTTAGTTTAATATTCAATATATCAATGTAGCAGCCTAGAAAATCTTTCGCTGTATGAATTGCATAAACATATCATCATGACATTCACTTTGTCCAGTGCACTCACACTCGACCCAGCTTCCCTCTCGCACCTACTTCCGAACATCTAGTTAACAAACGAATGTAGAAAAAGAGTAGCATCAAAGCAAACCACCATTTAATCTTAAAATCCTTCATTAATTCTCTTCTAATATATATAATATATAGACACTATCAGTTAAGAATCGAATCAAATATCCTATCCAAAATCCCACCATAATCCAAACACCCAGACCACGTGCAAAGATCAACCACTTCAATATGATATATTTTTGAAATATCATACAATCATATTCCACTGTGTCGCAAAAAATAGCAATCAACCTTCTAATGGCATGCCTTTCCTATCTCAATCCCCCCCCAATGTATAATACTATGAATTATGAATCCGAATCAATATGTGCATACACTACATTACATTACATTACACATTACAAATCAAAAACATCAGTCCATACCTACATACTCTACTCATCAAATGCCATAATTTAACAATTATTAACCAAGCAGTATTGTAGCTACCCTACCTCGCACTCCTTCATTTTCATTCCCCGCTGTACCACACAGAACGGAACGGAACGGAACAGAATAGTACAGTACAGTACACATACACATACACAAATCCATCATTGCAAGTCTTTAGGTACCAAATAAAAGATGCTAAATATCAAATTGACTGATAGAATAACTGGCTGTTTAATTCAATGCATGTACATCGCATCGCGTCGCGTCGTATGTGGTATCCATTCTATAGTATAGTAGGCAAAAACGAAACGCAAGGATATTGACTCGCCAAAACACAAAATGACACGCTTATGTGAACCCGTCCATCCATCCATCCATCCATCTTTGTCTTCATCATCACATTACCGAAATATTCATCATGACTTCGTAAAATATCCTGCATCGACTTTCCATCCCGCCGTCCTCCCAAGTCGAGGCATCTCCAATCCTAATATCCCTCCTCCACAAACCTAGGCCGCGGTAGCATATACCCATCGTAGCGGTCGCCTCGAGACTCCTCGCTACTACTCACACTCGTACTTGGGCTTACCAATCCACTGCTCCCGGCCAAGCCCGTCATGTCCTCGTCGATACCTGTAGCTAGTCTTCCAATACACCGACTTCCTGTCCCCTCAATCCCGAATCCGGTGCCGCCTCCAAGTCCCATACCCATACCCATGCCCATGCCCATCCCTATGCTTCCTATACCGGTGGGTAGACTCCCGCCTATAAATCCTAATGGGTTGCCACTTATTCGTCTTGGACCTCCACTGCCTTCCATTCCTTCTCCTACACTCCCCACTCTACTCAAAGCTGGCTTTTCCGGCAATCCCTTCAACAACCCCGTACTCGTATCCAGCATCCCCATCGCCCACCTCGTCAATTCTCCTCCTTTACAGCTAACTCCCAATGTCCACCTGTACTCTCCCAACCTCCTTCTATACCACTCCGCCTCCTCTCTCCCCGGTGCCGTCGCCCACAACAATGAGCCAAACGTTCCGATCAGCGCAAAATTCGTCTTACTCGCAAAATACCAAAACGCCCTCAAATGACTCGTCGTAAGTCTATTCACGAAATCCATGGCGGATATTAAGCGGGTTTTGGCTGCGCTGCGGCAGATGTGCTGGACATATGGATCTAGTTGGGGCGGAGACGATTGCCCTTCTATTTTGATGTGAGTATGCGAGGAGTTGGGGGGAGGCGATAAGGAACGGATGATGCGGCGATGAAGGGTAATTTCCGTAGCGAAATACGCGAGATGCAGAAATCCGGTGGAGGATAAGGATAATTTGGACGAGGTGGGGGGAGCATCCATGCGGAGACAGGCGGGCAGTGCCGCGTACCAGTCTTTCAGCTTGAGCTGTACAGGTTTTGCAAGCTGGAGAACAAGGCTTGTGCCCTGTATCCCGGCATTGGTAATATTAGACATGGCAGATAATGTGTAGAAGGTATCGAGAACCTCGGAGAGGATTTGAGAGAGAATGATCATTTGAGTGAAGAGGAGTCTGCCCCGTTCGTATTCCGTACTTTGCTCATCATCAGTCTCATCATGTTCGACATCTGGAAAATCGTTTTGGGAAAGTGGGAGAACAGCCCAGTTCGAAGCGAAGATATGGGATGGACGTCCATGAACTAACGATCCCCACTTATCCTGCATATACAAAGCCCACGCAAGACGTTTGCGGAGTCCGCGTTCCCACAATGGGATTTTCCAATTCGAGCAGTCGAGGTGGAGACCTAGTTCTTGAGAAATTGCTACAAGTTGTGCGGTGGGTGCCCATTGGTCACCTTCGGGCGCTTGGGATAATAAGAGTCCCGCTTGTACGGTTGACAGCTTGGGCCGGTTCATAGCATCTGCTAACGTAACTCTCGCTAACCGTTCCAACTCCTTAAGGTCGGGCCTAGGGAGATGGGCAAGTTCTTCACTGTGGTCCCACCAGTTGATCGCAAGGATATAAACGGCCGCCAAGAGAGGTGGTGAAAACTCCCGGTACGATCTGTTGTACTTTTCCCAAAATACATTTTTCTGAAGGATAGGAAAGTTTGGATGGATGATGCGAAAATATAAATCCAGGAGTATGGGACCATGTGGAGCCACCAGATTTTCAACCGCATCCGCATCCTCAATTTGATGTTCGTGACCGGGAGTTCTATGATCCGGAAGCATCAAGAATGTATCATAATCGCTGACTTTTCTTAATGTTCCTCTCGACAGTAAACTCTCATCTTGTGGATCAAATGGTGAAAGGTCAATGAGTGAAGGCTCGAAATCTGTAGTTGGACCAATGTATTGACTGTATCGGTCATGTTGCAACCCCAGTGTTCGCTTTAGTAAGGTTGGGCCCCCAATATTTGCCAGATCTTCCGTCAGTGAATTCGTGGCACCGGTGCTAGATATGCTAGCTTCGTGGGGTCTGGACCTTTCGAAATTCCTGTCTGGAGATCTAGTTGCCATACTTGTTAGCCATGACTCAACACACACAAAATATCGAACGTGTAATTTCAGGTACCTTCTTTTAGCAACAGATTCCTCCTTCCCCTCCACATTCAGCTTCCTTTTCCTAGGTTGTGGACTTGACACGAAAGTACAATCCTGCGAATGAAACTGGCAAAGAACACACGTGGTCTGTCCCTCATTGATTACGCATCTACTCTTCCTCCTCCTACAAGCATCACAAGGTCTATCTTTTCGACTTCTCATGTTATTTCCCAAGTCCATCGATGCCACACTACTCGTGCTTGTTGACAGACTAGAAATATCTCTGCCGTTTGAGGAATCAATTGGAGTATCGAGGATTGTATCTGGATGAGGTTTCTTAGAAGCAATGGCAATTGGGGCAGTACGTGCTATAGGAGTTGGGGTCGACATGATGGACACTGGGTAATAAGATTCCTGTGGATCAGTATCCGCCGTAATGTCCACCACCAGGTTCCGTAAGTGCGTGAACCCGATGACCTGCTCTAGACCCTGGGGTTGGCTCCGTCAATACTGCAGCTACACTGCTACAACCAGGGAGGATAGATGAGATATGGGGTTTTTGGAGTAAATCCCCTGTCCTCGGAGAAGCGCGATGTGATTAGGGCCGAAATTTGGTAGGGTATGGGAATGGTCTAGTGACGAGGGGACTGTCTCGATCGGGAAGTCCAGCAAAGATAGAAGATATGATATTCCAAAAGACGTGAGTGGCTTGAAGAGTAGACTATCAGATACGCTTATCGATGTTTCTCCCCACTCTTTTGCCTGTCGAATATCTCTTATATTCTTGGAAGAGCTTATCGGAGCTTGAGGTGGAAAATTGTGGTGTCGTCTGCACTGCGAATCTGCAAGTGCCCGGTCTGTGTCGAACGGGTAGATAAGAAAGCTTGGAGAGCCAACCACAAATGGAATGTCTTTACTGATAATGGTAAGAGGAGATTAATATTAAATTCTTTCTATCCCTTTGAAGTTTATTCTTGTCCGTCTGTCTGGTGGATTTAAGTTGACATGAACCTTGGAGAGAAATACTAATAGTAGTTGACTGAATTCAGCGACTATCCCCACTGCATGCACCAGCTAGTGATTGAAGGAGAATGAGATGATGGATGGTTTTCCACGTCATTGATGAGGGAGAGGAAGAAGTAGTAGATTAGTAAAGGTTTCAGAAGTACTGAATGAGATCGATGAGAGGAACTTGGAGGAAAAAGGAAGGAGCTTGGAAGCTTAGGAGAGATGGAGAGATGAAAGCTCAGATCTGCATTTACTAGAAACAGTACTTTCGTAAGAGAAAAGCTAGAAGCCGATTTGATATTGGTCAAACGGTGGGCTTGGTTACCAGCGGAAGTTGAGTAACTTAAATGGTTAACAGGACAAATAGCTAGTTGATCCCGCGTTGTCAACACGTTTTTCCAGGTTCCAAGACGTAGCTCTGGCGTCTTTTTTTTTTCATGCTTCAAGATAAGGCGAAAGGGACCAATATAAGATTCGATATCTCTATCAAACATAAATAAATATTTTTACATTAATCTAGTAATCCGTACCTCGCATCTGCATTGCCGGCACGATGGACCATCCACATCCAACCCTTGAAGCATTTGGGTACACGACATGTTTTATGTCCCAGGTAGGCTTGGTTAATCTGGCTATTCTGGCCGTTTGCCAGCGTCTAGTCATCAAAAATTCGACTCTTGCACGCAGAGAATGGAAGTTTTCCGGCTTCCCCTACTTGACTACTCCGAGTATATTCTCGTTTGATGGGATTGACTTGTTCGAAGGCTTGCGCTTTGATCAGCTTGAAGTCCCGACATTTACCTAGATACTGAATTGCTAGGTCTTGTAGATGGTTTTAATGACACCAGAATATGCATGAATCTGCATCTTCAACAAGCCATCCACGTGAGTCCAACCAATCAGCATATCTTATACGTAATACTTGGTAACCCTCAGCCGTTCATTGGACACATTTACAGAATTACTTAAATTTATGGGGTTTGTAAATTGTAACATCCCATACGTCTAATTTTCATCAGCTATCCTTTTCCCTATCTCCACCACTCAACGGCCAGCATTCCTTATCATCTCCTCAAACACAAACATCCTATCTCGGTGACCCTTGCTGCTGCAAACCCTCGGCAGCCCAAGTGATGATGCTATCTTGATTTCTGTGCATGTGCTAAAGTTGCTCAGCCACTGAGCCAAGATATGATCCAGATAGCTTTTGCAGAGCAACGGATTAGATGATATGGGGACAATATGGGATGTTGATATCTAATCATCTAATTTAACCATGATCTGCCAAACCCCACAACACACGACCCCTCTAGTGCATGATTATTGCTAAAGGAAACCTCCAAACCCCTCTCAACCCTGGTACCTATTGGTCATACATGACTCCAGAGATCAAACGTCCATCCCTCTACCAGCAGTTTTTACTTCACGAGTCCATGCCCATCCAAACATCTCAATTTTGCGAGGGAAGCTCTCCAGGCCCTTTTCGTGGATGGTGCGCAAATTGTTATGTAATTCCGAGATTGGCGCACATCAGAATTGCGCTTTGAAATACTTTGGTGTCACATAATTCGGGTGGCTTTGATAAGTCTTGACTGCGAAGAAAAGTGGGATTTTGGGGGTTGTGCAGAGGGTGTGCAGAGTGTGTGCAGTGCGCACTGTGCAGATTTCCAGATTTGCAGTCCTACCCACATGTGCGATCGGAGGCACATTCGAAGAATTGTTGAAGAATTATTCTTCAAGAATGATTGGAAACCCAAACGCCGAAATGATTATCAGCATAAGGCGGTGAGATTCTGGATGAAGTGTGTGCTTTTCATTGCTACTGCTGCCTGCATTGCTGCTGCATTACTGCATTGCTGACGGTTCATATCAATCTCTTACCTCATTTTTTGGGCTGGAATGTCACTGTCAGTCAGACTCGGAAATTGCGCGTGGGAGAAAACAGAAGTTTTTGTGGAGGAAAGAGCGGTATGATTTGAGGTACGTGGAAGTGCTTTGACAAGAGAATTCAATCATTCAATGGCATACACATATAACATTACTAAAGCAGTGCCGGTATGTTGCAATGGTGGCTGCCAAGAGAACCGACGTGGAAGATATACTTCCGACACGCTGATCTGTTGTATGGGACACCTTCCGTGACGCTTCGGAAGTCAAGATGCTCAACGACATACGGAGTAAAAAGACTTTCTATTCATCATGCCATCATTATGAATTTGGAACATCAAGGGAGACTTGTTCATCCCCGACAAAATTAACGGCGGGGTGTACTTGTTCCCCGCATTCATGAATCACGATAAGCCGTCTTATCGTTCTAGACCACAGCACTCGAGGCTCATTTGTGAGGCTTAAATAAACCGACAGATGCACTCTCTGACTCACGAGTGTTTTTGCTGTAATGGATGATCTGCCGGACGATAAGGTTTCGGGTGCATAGATGTGGGTTGGCAGCAATTTAGACCCATGAGAACCACCACAATGCGCTCTGAGCAAGAAGTATCCAAACATAGGCGAAGCGAATCACAAAGGACAGACGACAGAGGTCTCATTGGAGCCTACTGCTGCTTCCTGTTCCTCAAATTACCACGTTTGTTGCAGGCAAACAGCTATTCCTCATTACATGCATTGAATCACTGGAAACGGTTGGCCTCCAAAAGGTTTTGATTCTGAATTTTTCGGCAAAGAAGGTTCTCCAAAAGCTGAGTTTACTGAAACCTTTCGACGTAGACGAGAATTGTAAAAGAACGGAACGTTGAAAATTTATAAAGAATATTTAGGTACCAGGATTGCAATCACTTGAGGCAACCCAAGAGAGCAGGAAACGAACGTGAGTACTACTCGCAACGAGGAGTCGCACGAGGTAGAATATCTTGGAAAGTTCTTCCGGTTTCGAGGACAAGTCTTGAGCACTTCCCCGTTTCCCTTTCCTCGCTGAAGATGTAGACATGACTTCAACATCCCGATTCATTCTTCTGTAATGAAGAAAATCACAAAAGTGTAGGAAAGGTGAAGAAGTGGAGCGAAGGATATTTAAGGACGAAAATCCCAAGGGATATTAGTTGATGGTCGTTTCTGCTTCTTTTATATTTTGCTTACTCTTTCATTGATATAAGCAATTATACAATAATGTTCTATTATCTTCTTATAATATATATTATATTGTATTATTGTATATGTTAATAAGGATAAGGTAGAAGGAATGTTCATTTCAGTTCAAGACAATTGATTAGTAATATATAAGATCCTATATAGATGACGACAAATAAAACCTATCAAATCTTCGTTTTATGATTCGATATTTTTGAGTATCTATATCAGGTTTTCGTATCACAGCAGGGGATATGTAGAATCGACAGTAATAGGGTTATATTGTGTACAGAACTAAATCTTATTCTTTTATAATTAAGGGTAAAGGGTTTTTATTATAGACTATTATCTTATAGATAAAGGCTCTTTCACCCTTTCATCCATTGTCGGAAGGGATTAGGCCTCCCTTTTAATATCATATAAAAAATCCCCATGATATAATACCCCCCTCCTTTCATATTTTCATTCCGAAAGTATATAGAGATTTGTTTATTTATAAATTTCAGGAATTCTATTTATTTTATTAGTCTTATTAAAATCTTTTTTTAAGAACAAAAAAATACCAAGGATATTCTCTTTATAAATATTTATTATATAATATAATAATCATTATTCAAAATATTTCTATTTATTTAACTTTAGCTTTATTTATATTATTTATAAAATATATTATTATTTCTATCTTCTTTTCTTCAATTTTTATTATTTAAATCTATTTTATGATACCTTTATAAACATTTAAAATTATATATAATAATCTTTTATAGATTATTTAATCTATAAAAAAAAGATCTTATATATAATTATTAATTTTTGATATATTAAATATTTGTTTTTAAACCTTTTAATATATTTATAATATAGATTTAGAAATATATTAATATTATAATAATCAAAAGTCTATATATAATAAAATATAATATTTTTCTTTTATAATTAATCTTTTTTAACTTTATTTTTAGATTTTTTTCAAACTTATAGACTTTATTTATTAAATAAATTAATAATAACGAAATATTCTTTTGAAAGCTAGATACAAAGTAGATTGATCTTATAGAACCTCTATATCAGATTGACTTCGATTTAAAGAATATAATAGATTATATCTGTTATAGGGACCTCACGCGTGATACTAGGAAGGAGACCTAACCCCTTCCGGCAATGGACTGGAGGATGAAAAAGCTTTTGTCTATAGGATAATAATCTATACAGGAGTGTTACGAATCATCGCAACATAAGGTCACGTGTGGTAAGGATGGTAAGGATGACCAATCACCATATTAGGGTCACGTGATGAATCTAGAGGATCTAGGGGATCTAGATAATTAAACTCTAGATCCAATAGATCCAATAGATCCAAAGGATTACAGCTAAGCATGAAGATCTATATAACCAAGAGGGGTTCCCTTTGTATAGAGCTTCGTGCTTAAGATCAATCATTTAATATACCATACTATTAGTTACGAATTGCATCATCTTATTATCATTACTTTAAAGTCCCTGCTTGACGCCTAGTTATAAACCTACTTCGAGAGCCTAGAGCACTTCCACGTGATCTAGACGGCAAACCTCGTAACAAGGAGTTCTTTTATTCTTAATTATAAAAGGATAAGATTTAATTCTGTATATAATATAATTTTATTATTATCAATTCTATATATCCTTTATTATAATATGAAAATCTGATAAATTAAATCTTTTATATTTTTAAAATAATAATAGATATAATAGAATTATCAGGGGAAGAGAGGATATCGAAGGAAAATCATAGATTTTCTAAGGGATTAAATATTATAAAGAAGAAGTTTATATTTTTTGATATTAACTCTTTTAAATTCCTAATAAAGTTATCTAAAATCCAAATAATAAAAAAGGAAATAAAAGAAATAAAGGGATTATTAAGTTTCTCTAATCGATTTGGAGTATATTATTTTTTGAATTTGAGAGATTCTGAATTAAACTTGAATAAAGTTTAAAAGTCGAATAATAATCAATTAAATCGAGAACGAAACTAAAAATTAATAATATTTAATATTTACTTTGAAGAGAATCTAAAGAAATTTTATAAATTCCCAAAAAAATATTAAAATGTTTTTACGAATATATTTATTATTTATAAAGATAAAGAATATAAGATTATATAGATTATTTTATTGTTAAAGGGATCTTTAATTAAATATTAGAATATTAAAAAAAATTCCAAATATATAAATTCAATATAAGAAATATTCATTGATTATTTATATAAATATTTGAGATTTATAAATTGTTACGAGGTTTGCCGTCTAGATCACGTGGAAGTGCTCTAGGCTCTCGAAGTAGGTTTATAACTAGGCGTCAAGCAGGGACTTAAAGTAATGATAATAATATGATGCAATTCGTAACTAATAGTATGATATACTAAATGATTGATCTTGAGCACGAAGCTCTATACAAAGGGAATCCATTCCAACTATATAGACCTTCGTACTATGCGTCCCACTGCTTCTCGTTGTCCCACCATAGTGGGAATAATTCCCACCATGATGGGAATCCTTATGCCGGTGGGATTCCTTGGTCACGTGGGTAATTACGTAATTACCATCCTTACCACACGTGACCTTATGTTGCGATGATTCGTAACATAAATATAATATAGATTAGAAATCAAAATCATTTATTCAAAACGAAAAGAGTATTTAAGAATATATAATAGAATTAATAAAGATTGAGATAGAACTCAGAGAGCTTTTAAAGGAATACCATATTTATATTTTCGAGATAATGCTGAAGTTAGGTATACTAAATAAAATAATAGAGATAATTATTTGTTTAAAAACTCAAGAGAAAATAATTGAATTAATTATCTTTTTTGAAAATGTCGGAATATCGATGAGATTAGGGATACATACAGCCGTGCACTAGTACATGCATATACTACTATACGTATACTTATCAATATACATATACTAGTACCTGTATGTATATTATTATATATATATTAATATCTATATATACTACTATATATACTATATCAACATACACACTATTGTACATATACCAATACTTGTGTGTACGACCATATGTACATTGCTAATTTCACTTCATATATACTACCTCTATAATTAGGCATTCCCTCTTATACAAAGAGGGGATCAGAACAATCAAGAATAACAAACCATTTACTATTATACTATTGAATTAGTGTGCACACCTTTGAAGTCAACCCAACAGATAATATTAAGATTTGTTAGATAATCAATAACTCCTTATTCTATAATCCAATTTTTATCAACTTGATTCTGAATATAGCATTTAATTAATATATATTATATTAAAGAATCGATAGATACAATCTTCCTTATCGATCCTATTCTTTTTTTGATTAGACCTCTTCAAGGTTAGAGTTAATCATTCTATTCCCAGATTCTCTTCGATTATCTATTTATTGTATTTTTGGATATTTAGGATAATAAAGAGATATATATCCTATTTTATAATAATTATAATATTCTCTTTTATTCTTAATATGAGATTTGGCTAATCTTTTCTTAAAAGAAATAAAGATTTGAGGATGCTTTGTTTTGTCCTTTTCTTTATCTATCAATAATATGCCTCTTCCAGATCCAGCATTCCTTTCTTTATTGAGTCTATTTCTCTTCCAATTGTTTTCAAAAAGGTAGTCAATTTTATTACCTTTTCCCAAATCTTTGGACAAGGGATCATTTCAGTTATTTTATTTAATATTCCTGGCTTAAATCTAGCCTCAAAAATATAGATCCAGTATTTCTTTAAAAATTCCCCAAATTCTATCTTAATCTCCGTTAATTCCGATATATACTCCTAAACACTTTTTTTATTTTGGGTAAAAGATTTATGTTTCTAATCTATATTATATTTACAGATTTCAGATATTTATATAAGATTATACAAATAATTAATGAATTCCTCTTATATTAAATTTATATATTTGGGTTCTTTTCTATCAATCTTTCATTATCAAATTAGGGATCCCCCTAAAAATAAGATAGTTTATATAATCTTATATTCCTTTTTTTGATAAATAATAGATATATTCGTAAAATTATTTTAATATTCTTGTTTGAATTTATAGAATTTCTTTATATTTACCTTAAAATAGATATTAGGTGAATTAGGTGTTCGGTTTTGTTCTTCGTTTAATTGAGTATTGATTAATCTTTAAACTTGATCTGATCCTTATTCGATATCCCTTAAGGTTATAGATCGATTTATTAAAAAATGATTAAAGAATCCCAATAACTTTTCTATTTTGTTCATTCTTTTAATTAACATTTGGATAATAGGGGAGTCAATTAAGGTTTCAAGAGAAGTTGAATGAATGAGTATATATTCCTTGCTGATAGTTTTTAAGATTTTGGAAGAATGATAAATTTCCTTAAGTGTTCCTTTGGTTTTATATAGTTTTGTTATATATATTACTATCTTTTAAAAAAGAAGAAGATTTAGCTTATCAGATTTTTATATTATAATAGGGGATATATAGAATTTATAATTATAAGATTAGATTATGTATAAAACTAAACCTTACCCTTTTATAATAAAGAAAAAGGGGATCTCTATATAACCTTATTATCTTGTAGATAAAGGTTCTTTTACTCTCCGATCCTCCATCAGAAGGGGTTAGGCCTCTCTCTATGTGTCATGTGTGAGTTTCCCGTGACATTTTTTTTAAAAAATAATTTATTTCTTTTCTAATTATTTTCAAAAAAAATAATTAATTCGGTTATTTCTTCTTGAATTTTTAAATAAATAATTATTTCTGTTATTTTATTTAATATATTTAGTTTTAGTCCTACTTTGAAGGTATAAATACAGTACTTCTTTAGAAGCTCTTCGAGTTCTATCTCTATCACAGGTCACTTCCTGGGAGTATTCAGAAGCTTTACCGCTGAGCCAGGAAAGCTCAAAAGACTAGGAGGTAGAACTAGAAGTTCTACCTTACTCTCACATATATGCCAGGTAATCATGTGGTTCCCTCAACCCCGTGACAATCTCGATCTTTACTAATTCCACTATATATTCTTAAATACTCTTTTATCTTAAATAAAAGATTTCTATTTCTAATCTATATAATAATAAAGGATATATTAGATCGATAATAATAAGATTATATAATATATAAAACTAAATCTTATTTTTTTATAGATAAAGATAAGTGGATTTCTATATAGACTATTATTATATAGACAAAGGTCCTTTTATCCTCTGATCCATCGCCGGAAGGGGTTAGGCCTCTCTTCCTATATTATATGAAAGGTCCCTGTAACATAGATATTATAATTAAGGATATATCTTATTAAGCATTTACAAACCTTATCAATATTAATAACATTGATATTAAAATAATAGAATAAATAAAATAAAATTAAAAGAGAGATATATTATATAATTCATCTTCTTAAAAAGAGAATTGCCAATATTAATATATTATAAGATTACTATATTGAAAAAAGGAGCTGTATTCATTAGAGAGTATTAGTATCTATCTCTTCTATTATAAATAGGACCCTTTTCTTATAGATAATAGGAAGCAAGCAAGAATAATATATTACACATTTGATACCTTCTACTAGTAGGCATCGTATCACCGGAGTGATACCAACAATATTATATTGTATCATCGTATATATTAATAGGTATGAGGCGGAAGGAATTTATATTTCAGTTCAAGATAATTGGCCAGTTGCGCGTGTAAGATCCTACATAGATGACGACAGATAAAACCTATCAAATCTTCGTTTCATGACTCGATATTTTGGAGTATCCATCCAATGTACTAAGAATACAATACCGAATATACAATATCAACATCCCACTGTAAAATCATGAAAAGGCAATGAGAAAATATCATACAGGTTAAAATTTCAAGCAGTATCACTTTGAAGCATTCAGAGAAGTGACATGAATATAATTACAACAACAGACCTCTAGGAAGAAATGAGATGGAATCAGGGGCAGGAACATCCAAAATACTAACATATACTTTGATTCCTTCACCGGAGCTCTAGGAAAATTAGTGTCCTTGAGAAGTCAAGTCATGAAGGAGGCAGGGCGACGAATGGTTTTTGTTTTTCTAAGCGATGATATCAACGAGGGGAAAAACACAACTTCATCGCCATTATGCCGAAGGAAATCCCCTAATGCATTTTGGGCAGGGAGTTTCAGGCTGTTAAGTCGTTGACATAATTATCGATCTAAGTTCTTAAAATTGGTATCCCGAGGCAACACAATATTCAATGTTTATGTTTCTTTACTAACTCATCTCTTATCTCTCACTTCCTTAAATGCCCCATCTATGACTCAGCCTCTGAGTTTCTCTCTACAGCTGCTCTTGCTTCTACTTCTAGCGCTCTTCTCTCCTCCTCTGCTAAATCTTCATGAGTCTTGTGCTTTCCAAAAAATGCCAGCAATGATAAATCATAAGTCGCTTTGAGCGCTCCTGCGCAAACAAATACAACCCAGAAGAGGTTCCTCCCAGCCAACACACCCGTGATGACGGGGCTAAGACTTTGCGCAAAAGTCTTTACTACATTTAAAAGACCCATAACTGCAGTACGCTCATGTGGATGGACTACTGCTGCGAGAAAGGCAGAACGCGGTGCTACATCCATACTGGAGGTGGAGTGTCGGAGGATGAGAAAGGTTATTGCTAACGGGAGAGTAGAAGGAACGGGGATCAAAGAGAGAAAAATAGACGAGGGGAGATGTGTGAATGCCATTGTCTGTTAGGAAGCCTTATGTTAGAAGGGTGTGCACTGTGAGGGCAATTAGAAGGGTATACCTTGACGTTTCCAAAACGTTTTGCTAGAGACGACGCGACTAGCATGGAGCCAGCTGATATGATACTCGTGATGGAAAAGAGAGAACCTAGTTGCCCTTCTTCGATGCCGAATTTTTCGTGGAAGAAATAAGTCACCCATGAGCTGTGATAATCTGGTTAGTTCCACGAAGCAAACGTGGGATTGAATAATACTTACAGAGGTACGAGGCCGGATGCAAAAGAATCAAGGCCAAAAATAAGACATAGGTTTAACACGAGAAATTTGCTCTCCTGGCTTATGTTGGGCAACTTCGAGGCAAAATAGCCTTTCTTTTTAGTTACCGCCTCGTCCGCTCCGTCACCAAGCAATGGGGCAGTTTCCGGATCATTAATAAGTTCATCTTTCTTCTCAGCCTCGACGGCTTGGCTCAGTGCCACCGAGAGTAGGAACTTGATGAATCCAATTATGGTATAGCTCCAAAATACAGCTCGATATATAAAGATATTCGTCCAGGCCAGCTCATTCCGAAGATAATTAATGACCCAACCAGAAGCAATGAATCCGCATGCCTGCCCGGCTGTTCCTATCAAAGAATACCATGCATATATGTCGCTTCTATTGGATGCTGCAGTAAGTTGTGCGAGAGTTGACTCTTCAATTGCTCGAAATGGGCCGATTTCATTTCCACTTGAGATATATCATATCAGCATTTCTGAACGGTAACTCGAGTGGACAAGAGGTGTACACACCTGGGACTGATAACCCCCAAAACCGCAGCAGAAAGCAGGACCCAGTAGTTCTCACAAAGCGCAAAAACAATGCCGCTCCCCATCATTAGCCCCGAACCCACCGCCAAGATGGACTTCCTCCCCAGCGCATCTGCGAATAGTGTAAGAACGAAGCTAATTAATGTATCGCCGATCAATGTCAAGGTCATAAAAAGCCCTATCTTCGTCTTGGAGATGTCAAGTGCAGAGAGGAATTCCACGAGAATCAGGGTCGCTGTAGCATATGCGAACATTCGAATGAAGCGCTGAAGACATAGGAGCTTGGTATCAAGGGACGATTTGTAGAGAGTAATGAGGCCAACCTCATCGATTAGACGATGGAAATATTTCAGTACCATTGTGACCTACAATTGAACCAGTCGTGAGCACGCAAGAGGTGACGGAGCTTCGGTTTTCGTGTTTTCGAGGTAGAAAATCAATGAGAAGCTTCATGCAGCTAATTGGTGACCGTCGATCAATAGACAAAAGCAGAAGAGCAAAAAAACTGAAATGAGAAGAGAAGAGAAGGGAATATAAATTCAATATCTCCTATACTTAGCTATTTCACTATATTTATTTACATGGCCGATGGGCGACATACCGCTTTTTATATTGTCATTCATTGCTTTGTCAACAATTCAAAGGTTGCAGCCGGATTAATGCAGCTGCGTAACTATTATGTCACAATATTAGCACCATCTGATAAGATTGACAACGAGAATTCACCGACAATCCTTGTGAATCAATCCTTTCGCTGACAGATAGTAAATACTTCATCAATTGATATTCATTCACAACATCATGGAAATAAGCAAGGCTTGTTTTATGATGAGGTTCTTGATCTATACATATCAAAAAACTGGTCAATAAATCCTGACGAGGGGAATTTTGCTTCGGAATCTCGTGTAAGAAAATCACAAAATCGCAATGCCTACGGATTGTAGTTCATCACTGCCATTCGATCTTCAAGCATGGATCTCGACGCAGTCCTTGGCTTTTATCAGTTACCTTTCAGTAAGGGATGTTCTTTGTGAGACATAGTCCAATGCGGAAACCGCATGCCGAAGATATCTTTGTTGTGAAAATCAACCACATATCGCTATCTTCATTTGCCCTCCAAGTTAGTACTTGCCAAATTGTCAATTTTCTATCATCATCATGGCGCCGAAGAAAGATACAGCTGTCACTGCTACCAGGGCAAGGCTCTCTCGAGCAGCAAAAAATAAACCGAAGGAGTTTCCCGAGCCCATTCCAAAGACTACACCCAAAGCAATCAAGAAAACACGAGGCCGTCCAAAGAAATCGATTCCTGCAAAGATTTCCACTCCAGAAGTAAGTTCAGCTAGCGATGCGAAAGGCAAAGGGAAAGGAAAGGGAAAGGGAAAGGGAAAGGAGACCGATGTAGCAATAACAGAAGTGCCCACAGATTCTGCTTTTGATAATGAAATAATACACCAAGAAGCAACCTATCCAAATCCATCCTCCACAGAAAGCTACCGCAGAAATACCGCAGCTTTACTTTCTCAATGGGATTCTACAAAATCACCTGTTAATGTTTCCCCAGAATCGCCAAAACAATTCGTTAGTGAGACGCCAAAGCCCAGATCACAGAGGTCTGCGAAATCTAAGCATGATAGAGCACATCCGGCGTCGGAAAAAGGGCATATTATCATACCCCCACCAGCCTTGAAGGACATGGGAGAGCAAACCGCTCAGATTTTCGATGCCAACAAACAAAGCCGCTTGAGCTCTTTAGTGGAAGGAAGGTTTCCCGACCCGACTTATCCTCGGGCTAGTATATCTGATGGGACAGACCATTCACCCAGGTTCAGATCGGCCATGGGGTTCAGATACTCTCCGGGATTTGGAGGACCACGAGGCTTCAATGCGAGCCCAACCTATCAATTTGGCCTCAATCCGAGGCGAAGTACATCGGCAATCCCCGGGGTTGAGGCTCTACTGTCCTCGGGGCCGTTTAAATCAGCGGGCCTAACCAATTCCAATGCTGATGCCGGTCCCAGTTCTCGTGGCGATGGAGTAGCAGCCGGGCTTTCATCATCTAAACCTGCATTCACAAGTGGACCCCCAGCATATTCCGCAGACCACAGCCCTGAATATTACCACCAGTTTTCGACAGATCAGAAAAATTTTATGGACTTCAGTCAGAACAGATTCGGTAGCCTTGGTCAGAATTACAGATGGTTCGAACCACGAACATTACCACCGTGGGGACAGCAGGGGACGCTTCTTCCTGGGAACCCACAATACCAGAATCCCGAGGGAAACCAAGCTTGGTATAATAATTGGAATGCATCGCAGCAAAATCTTCCTTGGATACAAGGGTACTCCTCCGACCCAATGCCAGGTTACTCTTCGATACCAGGCTACCCTTCGATACCAGATATCGGATCTATTCCTACACACCGTGAATATCAAGCGCCTTCACACTCGGCACAGACAGGTCAATCATCTACTGAGGAGGGTGCTACAGCGACTACCAATTTAGAGGCACAAGGTATCAAAGAGAGTAGGATGACACGGGAGAAAACCATTTTTGTACCAGGAGGAAAGATAATCAAAACAGTTACCACAATATTCACACCCACTGATGAAGACAAGAAGAAGAAGAAAAAGGGTAAACATGTAGAAAAGCCGCCAGAAGACAAAATTGATATAGTAGTGGTAGATAAAGAGGGTAATGTTGATGTTGAGTCTGGAGATTGGCTGGAAGGATTCAATAGAATCGAAGGATGGGAAGTAGAAGCTCTACTGGGCCAACATAAAAGGTGGCGACCGCACGGAAATCGGAATACAGATACGAGAAAGGGCATTACGAAGAAAACTACGCCACAGAAGAAACCTACTGCTCCATCAGTATCACCAATCTCACCCAAGCTTCCACAGCTAATGTCTCCCGAGCTTGCACACCCAAAGCCTCCCACGACGACAGCGCCATCACCCACTTTAGATTTCATCCCCTTTGATTTTCCACCCTCCCAGAACATGTCACCCACCCGCCCACGAGCAACAAGAATATCGAAAGCAAATCCTTATTCCGTCAAGAAGAAAACCTCTCCAAAGGTTAAATCCAAAGCACTTAAACCTAAAGCCGGCGCTGAAAAAGTCACCAAATCTACTCCGGCTCCAACTCGCAGCCTTCGTTCCAGCATCTCACCTTCCAAAACAAAAGCTTCTGAAACTAAAATTGATAATAAGTCTAAGATCTCTAAGTCTGAACCCAATTCTGCAACTTCCAAATCTAAATCCGCATCGGCCAAAGCAACAGCGGCAAAACAATCAAAAATAACTCCACCACAATCTCAATCCCAATCCCAACCCATCCCCGAAACCTCATCCGAAAACTCCGCAACAAAAAAGCCCTCCCCAGAACCATCAGGAAGTACATCCAATCCTAATCCTAACCCCCTGCCCCAAATTCATCAACATCCCAACCAACCCCCACAAAACCCCCTTCAACAACAACCCATCAAATCCCAACCCCTTCCCCAACAATCCCACACACCCCCCGGCACCTCCAATTCCACCTCCACCTCCACCTCCACCTCCAACCCCCAAGAATTCCCCTACAACACCACAGAACTCCAACAACAAATCCAAGAGCGCCAAATCCTCGCCAATCAATCCGCGGAAAACATGGATCGATTACGCGGAAAAAGCGCTGCGAAATCCGCGAAGAATTTCGAGGAGCTGATGAGGTTTGTGGAGGCTGGCCGGGTGGAGTTGGAGAGGAGGGCGGAGGGGGTGTAGGTGATTTTGGTTTTTGGTTTTTGGTTTTTTGAGTTTTAGAGTTTTGAGAGAGGTGTTGGGGTTGGGGATGGGGAAGGGGATGTATTCATGTTTGATGAGTGGATGGTTGGATGGATGGATGGTTAGTTGATTGTTGAGTTATATGAATATTTTTCTTTTTTAGTGTGTTTATGTTAGGTTATTTTGCAATGAGCATCGCGGCAGTTCTGTGGAGGATATAATTTGTGTATGTAGGTATAGCTATGTCATATTAATATTTCCAAATCTTATTTGCCGACTAGCTTATCTACATTTCTCAAATTGAAACATTTCCTTCTGTCCTTGTCCCTTCATGTAGCATATGGAGGTTAGATGCGTGATGCGTACATACATTCTTCAAGCAACAAATCAATCTTGCGCATGAATACGAATATGGATATGGATATGCTATACTACGAGGAAGCATGAAACTCTTTAAAAAAAGGAAGTTTGCTTGACAAATACTAATTATGTATAGAGAAATCAAATGCATGTGATGAAGAAACATATCAGAGTCAAAATCAAGATCAAAATTCGATTTCAAAATATAATCAGTACATGCAATCGAACTAAAAGGATTTGGCTAAATTATATTGCCAAAGAGCGGAACTTTCAGTTCGACAAGAAAAAAAAAAAGACCGGAATACTGAAGGAAGCAATGTATAAAAAGCCATATGAAACATTAAACTGAAGCGCGGACACCTTTTCGCAAGGAGGAAGGGGAGACCTCATCTAAAGGCTTCTCTCCACATTAACCAACTCTCGAAATTCACACTTCCATTTCGCAATCTGATAATCAGTGGGATGCGGCAATGGTGCACGACCATATCCTCCATAGCCCAACCAACTCTGCATAGCAGTCTTGGTGCACACGATACCTCCCTGAATAGCCACCCAATCACCTTTAGCAACGACTGCCTGAAGTTCCTGGGCCTCCTCGATTTTCCCTTCGTGGTATAGTCTAACCATCTCGATGCA
The DNA here is from genome assembly GCA_025389085.1 of Sclerotinia subarctica. Classification (NCBI taxonomy): domain Eukaryota; kingdom Fungi; phylum Ascomycota; class Leotiomycetes; order Helotiales; family Sclerotiniaceae; genus Sclerotinia; species Sclerotinia subarctica. The sequence continues at coordinate 3,049,657 of QRFI01000004.1, read as the reverse complement.
TGCTTTCGGAACAATATTTGCTAACCCGGCGAGGATCCCATGACCACCACCAATAAGACTTTGTAGAGTGAAATCGGCACTGCCTCCTAGAACCAAGAATGGTGGGGATTCGGGGGAGTGTGGGTTGCGTGTCTTTGTGCCTGCCACAATTCGATTCAATTTGCCAGTGTTGCCACAAGTGAGCTTCACCCCCACAATGTTGGGTGCGTGTGATAATTCGATGATGATGTCTGATGAAAGATCCATACCGGAAACAGCTCCTGGATAGTTGTAAATTAATAATGGAATTGGAGATTGATCCGCTACGTCAGTAAAAAAGCTGACAATGGAAGCAGAGTCAGGCGAAAATAGAGGCGCATAATACGAAGGCGGTAGAACAAGTGCATAATCTCCTCCAGCCGCAAATGCCTCTCGGCAATATTCAACCGTTTCTCGGACAGATTGAGCGCCACAGCCGACAATGATAGGAAGATGTGCGAACCCGGCCGAGGTGAGCGCGGCACGAGTTGTTGCCGTAACCGTCTGACGCTCCGAGTGAGTAAGATTAACAGCTTCACCATTGGAACCCTGAGTGGCTAGACCGGCAACTCCTGCTTCTGCAAGACGAATCGCATGGCTGGAAATGATTTCCGTGTCGAGTTCTTCTGTGGTTGGATCAAAGAAGCAAAGTGTTGGGACGTAAACTCCAGGAACCAATGGACGGGCCGTGGCCGTGGCCGTGTGATCATCAGTTTCTACTGAAACGCTACTGTGCGAAGTACTGTATGGGGATTCGTCCACCGAATACATCCCATTTGCGTTGCCTGAATTCCACAAGGGACGGAGTAATGGGGGGTGAAAAGACATTTTAAAACTTGTCGAGGAAGTCTTTGCTGGCAAAGGTGAATTGCTATGTCGTGTCATAGTTAATATGAAGCTGTCAAAGTTTTTGAGCCAAAAAGGCGGTGATAAATGGCATACAAGGAAAGGTTAAGCTGATTCTAACTTGAACGTCAAACCTAGCACAACACTGAAAGAAGGTAATGTGAATGCAATAAAATTATCAAAGGCATCCAGGTGGGTAACGGTTGGATATTAAATATTGTTCTTTTTGGTATGTTCCTGGTGGCGTATACGGGCTACTTTGTTTGTCGCATAGTGTGGGGGTTGGGAGTTTTCAAGGAGTAGGAACCTCGTGGCATGACTTGCCAGCCATAGCCATCTTAGTAAACGGCAGAGGAAAGCAAGACCAGATATAATTGCAAGATGAGAGATTTGTGGAGCGTTGAGCGCTGAGCAGGTACTAGCCTTGCATATTGCTAAGGAGGTATCGTGAAATCCCTATGTTACTTCTCCATGTCGACGACGACAAGGAGTAACAGGTGATGGCAAGTCACGGCAAGTAACCCTTAATCTCCCGGCCAATTACATGCGTAGCGGAAAAGAATAGGCATTCCTGATATAGCAATCAATATATTGATTAATTGCATCCGCATAACCGATGTGCTGCACTTCTCTATTTTCGATGAATGATCATCAACGACGTTGTATTTTGAATTCAATAAAGATTGGTAAAGCAGCCTTTCTTGGTTATGTCTGCTTGCCAAGAGATGAAATGTGAGGAAGAGAGAAAGTGCAATCCCTTGACCCGTATTCCAATACATGCTGGGCGCTGTTCGCTCCCTCCTAGACGATCTCTCCTCACCGTGTACATGATACCCCAGCAAATGAAGGTGTTTATCCAATGGTTCGTTGCAAATCACAGTTGCTTATTTGCATCATGACCTAGAGAGGCTTTCCACCACTCCGAGTACGATAATGTAACAGAACTTCAACGGATTTGGCCGTTAGCAATTTCTGGATCTTGATTGATGGCAAAACTAAAAAAAACAAAAGCCAACAGGAGCTGGAGGCCCAGAACAGTCTCACTCAGCACCCAACCACACCACAATGATCGGAGCTGAATCCTTAACTTTTGGCAAAAAGCTCATATGGCCTGAAGAAAGCACACCTATAGACAGGTTTGCCTCTCTTTCCTTTCAGGTGTATGTATCAATATACGTATATTGGCCTCTCATTGACTTGTACTTGTCGCTGCAGAGTAAAATGTCTGCTGATACGGTATAATGACCTCGAACCTAGAAAATTGCGGGGTTGATGGACCCTGGCAATGTAAGATCAGTCCGCAGAAGGCTTAGCTGATACAAAAGCATCCAAGATCATGGTGTTGGTAACATGTTTGGACAACCGCTTCTTGTTGAGATTCAGTAAAAGGACGTGGGGGTGAAGGCAATGAATCAACCGTAATAAACGTACTTGGGCCAACGAGAATCTAAATTTTCCCATGATGTCTTGGCGCACATGACATTCATTGACTTCCGATTTCCGTACGTCGAACCATCTTTCCTCTTTTCTCTATGATCACATTATGAAGAGATGTATCACATTCTCAAGATGCCATATTACATAATAGTTCTACGAGAACCATCGCCAACGTACAATCGGACCACGTTGTCGCCTCCAGACTCCTCTAGTATCTGCTGTGAGACTTGATATCCATGCATACCAGTGATTGAATGGCACCACGACGCAAGATCTTACCTTCGCTTGATCATTCAGCGCGTAATGCTTTTTTGAAGCCTGCACAGCTGGGCAGTCATTGAAACCTCGGCATTTGAAACGGTGTTGCCCACGAAATGATGTCGAATCGATCAAACCATTATTTCAAGAAACACGATAAGAGGCACTTGAACAGCCCCCTACCAATCGAGTTGGATTCGTCAAGCAACCGGCACATGAGAAACAGGCTCTTAGTACCCTTTTATCATCCACGATGATACTTCAAGCTGCGTGGATTCATGATTTTCAAGGCCGATAATGCAATATGACGATCCCTACATGTCGTTCGAGTCTAGAAGCTCAAAATTGTTGTCCGTCGTGATGATAGGCGTAGATGCTGTTCGTTTACCAAAATAGTAAAACTAACCTACAGAAGTATATGTCGACAACCTTGGCACTCGTTTTCAGCTACGCCCGAACACAAAAAAGGTACCATGGCACGTGGACATTAACCTTCAAGTTAGCGATAAGGGCACAGCTTTTCATATCGAGAAGCTGCCGACACCGCGGAGCGATAGATACGCAGTGTTTACAGGTGCATCTGGAACGTCGTCCTACTATCGCGTCTTCTTCATCACACCAAAAAGGCGAGGTCTAGCGTCCTCCCTATTTGAAAAACGCTTTGTCATTTTGACGACTTTCAAATCCAGAACTTTTCATCGGCTCCAAAGTTGCAGTCTTTGCCTTTGCTAACAAGGAAGACTTTACACCCGGCCGGTTCAATAACCTGCCCCATATTTCATGTAACACCAAGTATCAGTACGGACCTTCACCGAGTTTACCAACAGGGTTCCGGTCTTCTTACGGACACGGGAAGTCTACTGAACCGCGTAGAATGAGGATGTACTCCTTATACATCCCCGGTATCAACAAGCATCTACAGCTAGATTCGTGTATCATTACCGGTTCAATTTATCCGGCGTGACACTCGGACTAGTCGCATCCCTCGGTCTAGATTCCTCAGCCATCTGCATCTCATTCCGTTGGGATTCGCGTGGGGAACCGCTTCACATACACTACGTACATTTACTTGTTGGTGCATTTGCTTTTTGTGGGGGTCATGCGGCAGTGGAAGAAATGTCTTTTTGTTTAGTGGCGAAATTAATTTCTGGTCAACAATAGTATCTCTAGCCTCATGTGCCGCTCATCTCAAATACACGCTGCCTTTTCCCAATTTGGTTCACATTTGCAGCTTAATAATATCTGTCTCAGAGCTATTAGCATCTTGAATTGTTTAGCAGTTGCTATGGCTGATAAATATCTGTATGGTTGTGGATTGAAAGTCCGTTACCAGATTTATTCACTGCCGTGTTTTGAGTATTATCTTTTTACCTGCATACCATGTCGCAAGTGCTATCTCTACTATATAAGGAATATTGGTCAGATATTCCCTTATAGAGCGTAGGGAAGGCAAAACGGTTATTTGGTTAGGTTATATGCGCCTCGTGGTAGCGTGTTAAAACGCCTGGTTCGAATCAGAAAAAAATCCTCAACGGGGGATTTTCTCTCCAAGGTTTTGTTAGTCTGAAGGTCTTATTCATTAATTGTTTATACATCAAAGAGGGAGAGAGTGTGCATCGATCAGTCAGTTAGTGGCATCTAGGCTTTTTGTATTGCTTGGATGATAGGATGACACCAACAATGATGCGAGGCAATACGAATTCATACTGTGGGGCAACATAGCGAGGAAAGGGATAGGTAGGCGGTTCTTTATTTACGCCGAGCTGGCTGAGAATAATAGACTGGTTGAGTGAATGCTAAGATGAAATTGAAGATCAAACACAGCGTTCGTGAATTATGAATAATCGATGATCATAGATCGTCTTACTTGCCTTTCGACGATCCCATAAACAGAGCTGGGATGGTGACTGAAAGTCAATATTTATCCCTCCAAGGCGAGATGAAACATTTTCTATCCTAAAGAGCCTGTTCTTTGCTTGCCTTTTACCTTCCCTCATCCCCCTTTACCGCCCTCCCCATTCATCATCTCCGGCAAGCTAATTCTCTCAATGATGAAATTCCACAAATCCACGACCCAATAAACCCCAAAACCATCAAAAAAATACATACATACCTCAACGTATCAAGAGTCTCAAGAATCTCTCATCCCAACCAATCAACAATCCACACCATTCTTTCCGAAATACCTTTACCCTTTCCACTTTACACTTTGCATCCTAAACGGAAACACACAATACACACCATACCTCCTCCCATTATTACATTTACATTTACAAATCCAATCTCAAAATAATCAGCAACGATACCTGTTTATACGCCGCATCATCTCGCTAGTACCGACTTACTTACGTTGGTGAGTGGAGGTTAGAGGTTTAGAAGAGCATGTGAGCACATAGAGAACATAAACTCCACGCATGCTAGAAGACGGCGGTAGCACATAGAGTTGTTGCGAAAGGGTCGATAGAGTAATTATGATAGGATAGATAGGACGAATGGCCGTTAAAAGACAACGATGTGATGGCAGGCTCTGTTCATTGCGAATAGGAATGAATGAGCCTAGGAACTTCATAAAATGTTTATTTAGGGAATTTTGAAGGGTAGCTCAAAAATATGATGCATATCACGGAGAACGATGTAGTCATGACACTATGCAAGGCAATCAGAGAAAGAACAGAACAACAGATTCAAGTTAATTTGACAAGAAAAAGAAACTGAAATGTGAATTGAGTTATCGACGGATTCATCATAAGGAATTCATTGCATCATTATATTATTAATGTTCACACTAGCTAAATGTCCAGGGGCCTTATTAATCAACCTCAAACATCCCAAGCTTCCACTTCTTTTTCCCAATCATCTACTGCATCCTGTTCTTCTTTCTTCTTTTTTGCTGCCGTCCTGTTGCCCAAAACTGTGAAGCTGCTTTTAACACCTATGTCGGGCCTCACGGGAGCTTTGCTTCCACTGCCTCCTTTGGCCACCTGACTCCATCCTCCACCTAAATGATCATCTTCTCTTCTGATTACATTTAAACTCGAATCCACATTGCAGAGAACAACTGTGGATGCTAATTCGAGAGCTTTAACTTTTTTGCGAAGGCTGTGCTGCATGGCATTTAATGCCGAATCGACTTTGGTATGCCAAGTCTCAGAGGGTTTTCCACGTAGGACAACCTCACTGGAAGGTAGGAAAGATACCTCAAAGTCGAGACCCGCGTTGGCAAATTCAGATGAAAGATCGGCGTGGATCTCATCGATAGTTAGACCAAACCTAGGGTTCAACAGTAAGAACGCATTGAACGGCTCAGCTGTAGCAACTAATCCTTTCGAGGAAGGCGCAGCTTCTGCAACTGATACTGGCTTTACTTTGACACATTGCGCCAAAGTCTTTAATGGTGCTGAGACAAAGCGTGGCGTCTTAAATATTGAAACGTGGCGATGTGGCTCTGGATCTTGACTTTCACTATCAAGACCATAGTCTTCCGCCAATGAGTGTATAAAAGCTCTTTGATGAGGTTGCATCGGCTTGAACCTCAATCTTTTCTCCAACGGATCTGCCGCGAAAACACGGAACTCGCGCTCGTAGGTTTGACAAAATTTGAGCATGTCCTTGACCATATCTAAGGTCTGTTGTGAGTATGGAATGTGATCGTCCATATGTGTACTTGGGTCAATGTTCAAAGCTGCGGCGAGTTTCGCATTGCGTTGAAGCTTGAGACACTCGTCATTACAATCTAGTGTCTTCTTCGAATTACCCTCGCCGGTTTTTGAGGCAAGGCACTTGACCGCTTGCTTCTGATGTTGACATTCGCATGTGATAAACGTCTTACCTTGGCAAGGTAAAGTTTCCTTACAAGGGTAAGGTGCATGACAAGCGTCAGTACAAGAGTGATCGCAAACGGTTTTCTGCCTTCCGCATGCTTGACGGCATGGCGAAGTTGCATCTTCACATTGTCCAGGACGATGACAGAGACTTTGACAGGAATGTATTCCACATTTTAACTTCTTCCCGCATGGCAAGCCGCACCGGACCTCGGTAAACCAACAAGGGATGTTCTTTAAAGTCCGTTTGCCACAGATGCAGGGCTTCTCTACAAGGAACGGACATTTCGGACATGATTCATCATCGAGGTGGCATTGGTGCTTGGTTTGTGGATGTCCACAAGTCCTCTCTCTTGTACAATCAAAACGGCACTCAGGCGGCTTCGTCCCACAAGGCATTGGAGGCTGCAAAACGGTACGGCCACAAGCGCAGCTGATTTCTTCAAAGATAGCTTCACGGCATGATCGGCAAGGGCCTTTGTGACAAAGTTCTGCGCAAGCATGGTTGCCACATTTCAGCGGGCGTCCGCAGACTTTGAGACAGATGTGCTCGGCCTCAATGTTCTCTTCCACTGGTGGAGCGCTCAGGGCACGATGCTTGCGTTTCGAAGCTTGTCGCTCACTTGCTTTCTTTTCGCCGGAACAACATCTTTCTCCACATTCATGTCTCCCACAGTTGAGTGTTGCTCGACACACTCTGGGACATTGAGGCTTTTCATCCGTTCCTTGATGGCACATCGTGTTTGATGTTGTCCTACCGCAGCGACATGTGATTGTTAGTGACTGAAAGCATGGTCGGCACTCGCCCTCATGACAGATACCTTGGCAGGTATGTCCGCACTTCAATGGCAATTCGCATTTCTCTTGACAATGAGGAATCTTCTGTGTACAATCGGTTCGTGGTGTTTCAAGAAGTGTAGAAATGGGTGTTTTGCCGCAAGGACAAGTCGTGACAACATCTGGCGAAAATGGACAATGAGCAGGTAAAATTTTCTGAGAATGGCATCTGCTCTCGCAGTAATGATCTGGTTTACCACAATCATAAGGTCTGCGACATTCAGAGCCACAATCGAAAGATCCAATCCAGGTCCTCGTGGTCGAGCCCTCACTTTCAAGCGGACCAGCTAGTGCTTGACTTTCACGCTCTTCATCGCGCTCCCAGCAAGGTAACGTTTTTTCGACTTTACCACAATAACATGTAGATTCAATAGGAACTTCACAGCTACCACAGAGGCCCTCATGACAGCTTCTCTGACAATTGTGTTCCCCGCATGGAAGTATGTCATCGCAGATTTGCCCACAACTCCATCCACTCTCGTACTTCGTGTCTAAACATCTCCTTGAGACAGTCTCCTTGCCACAAAAGCAAGGGAGGGAAGGTCCCATGTGAGCGCAAGGCGGGCAAGGTCCAGCATGACAGATAAGGTCGCATGGATGAGGACAGTGTCCGCTCCGTCTCTTCGAACAAGTCTGGCCACAAGAATGTGGTGGTAATCCAGCTTCTGACCGTGGTTCAACCTCCTTCTCACACCAACAAGTGTACGATATTGGGATGTCGTCTTTAGGCAGATTACAACCAGGACATCTCCATTGTCTCGGTGGAGGCAATTCTCCATTCTCAACCGCTCGTTGTTGATGCGTAGATACCTCATTCTTCGACCACCGTTTAACGCACGATAAATGTAGAACCGACCAACAAGTCTTACATGTCCATATCTTGGAATTTGGTAGAACTTCGTTGGTGCAAATCACACACTCGTATTGACCGTTTGTAATATCTTCATGTGTTCGAGTACCAAGATCTGGAGCTTGCGACTTTGACATTCGACGTGCGCGCGGAGCTCGAGATGGTCCAGCTCGGCTGGCAACAGTTTGTCCGGGCACAAACAATGGGGCATCTCCAGCCAGAGAACCAGCGTCGGACGTAGGGTGGGTATGAGAGTTGGAGGTCAGCTGCCCCCCAAATACTCTTCCATTAGCCATAGGTTGTGTACGAGGGCCCCCTCTTCGACCACCTCGTCCAAAACCCCCCCTTCTACCATGACCTCCTCGATTGTTTCCATTCGGATTTCGTGTACTCGATGGGATCGAAGGGTCCGAGCCGGGTAGCGGTGCCACAGAAGCAGGTCTCAGAGCTAAAGGGCCATTCGGTACTTGTACCGTTGTGTTTGGAGTACCGTTTGCATTTGGATCTGCTGGAGCAGGTCCAGCATTCCGATGGCCACCTCTTCTTGGGCGACGAGGCCGTGGTCGAGGAGGACGATTGGAATTAGGAGCTGGAGATGTCTCTGCAGTAGCCATTATGCGAGAATATACGAAGCTGAAGATATTCTCTGAAATGTTTGATGTGTGATGTGGTAAAACCGTTTGTTGATTAGTGGCGGGGTCGTTATTTTTTGTTTACTGCAATCCCAATGCAAACAGATTTGCGGGAACTTTGCAGAATGTGAGTTTGTTCGTGAAATAGCAAGTATCTGCGCCTTAAGAATACGGCGACTTCAAACAAGAAAGGAATGAAAGAAAAAAACTCAAATGATAGGAAATTTGGTAGAAATTACTTTCTATTTGTAAGAAGCAGAAGGGTGCTCTCAGAGCGAACAAGGCTGACTTCATGTGGCAATCGATGAAGTCCTCAATTGATGCTAAACCTATCCACTAGTGTCTTTCTGGCCCGTGCGGATAAATTTGTGAGCTCAAAGACTCACTCGCACATTGTTGACTCATACTCGCTCATCATCTCGGACATAGCAATATGTGAGATGACTCCGAAACATCGAATGTGGAATCAAATTGAGCTGTAAACAGAGCAAGGGTATCACTGCTCACCGTCGCAATCTCCATACGAGTAAGGTTATAACAAATGTTGAATGGAAGTTTTTAGACTTCGGTAGCCTTGTGGTACGAGGCTGGGTGAAACCTTACATCTTGTTTTCGGTCATGATACTCGTTCTTGTTTTGGTATTTCCTTTCCTTGAGCTGTAATAACGGATTGCGGCACGAATATCTTTATCTTTTCAAAACATGCTACTGAGTTTCTATTTATCCTCCGAAAACACTCGGAGTAGGAAGTTCTCCACAAAAGGCAATGGACAGCTACAAACATAGACGCCCAAACTCCAGTATGGCTTCGTTGCATAAAGGAATAGTATCCAGCGGTTATCCAATATGAACATAAACATGATATTTCCTTTTCTTTTTGATATCTATATTCTGTGATTCTGTAATTCTGTGTCATTTTATGTGATGATATATGAATAATAAATCTAATTTTCTTTGTCTGTAATACTCGCCCCTTTCTATTTTCTACCGAGATTTTCTCCTACTTCTTCTTTACCAACTCAATCAAGTATCTTTCACATCCAAGACACAAGTCTCCTATACTCTTCCAAAAGATGTCGCACTCTACCACCGACACAGCCTGCATCCTACCTACCTCCAAGTCTTCCTTCTCCGCATCCTCCAAAGCCGTTACGACTTTCTCACTCTTTTCGGTTCTAACCCCGGAACTGTGTCTTCACATATACCCTTGCTGTCTTTCATCCCCACGTGTTATCGAACTAACTTTTCTCCGTCCATCTGAATCATTCATCCTCATGTACTCTTCTCACTTGGGTCGATTAAGATATTTGATCATTGGGGAAGATGCTTGTTCTCACCTGGCTATCTCATACACTATTCCCGACTCCTTTCATCATTTGAAGGAGATTGGGATGGTCACCAAAGATGAGATACTACTAAACTGGTTGGAGAATGAGGCCAGTTTGTTTGTAGATGAGAGTCCGAGGCTGAAGGGGCAGAAGAAAGATAAAATGAATGGTCCATCAATCAGATATTCCCATGTTCGCTGACGATACAAAGGTATGTGGACTATTAACTTAGATGGAGCGTTTGTGAGGGAGGAGAGAAGAGATCCATTTGCCTGGTGATGGAATTTGAATCTTGATGCATGAATTATATCTATCAATTGTTATGTGTCATTGATCTATCCATCCCAGAGTTCCGCAATCTCCATATCATGTGCATCTCCCACCATAAGGTTCGAGTCAAGATATGACAGAAGTATCCAAGCCACCCCTCCAGGCTCAATTCGATCCAAATGGGTATCCCCTTGTCCTCTAAACCTGGCAACAGTATTCCAAATTTCATTCATTTGTCACACTATATTTTGATATTCTCATTTTTCATCATCATCATCCAGTTCTCGTATTTGCAATATCGAGAATCAAAATATCTGTTGCTCCCACGGCTGTCAAATCATCCATAACCACAGCGATTTTCTTCTTTTCAACCATTGCACTAACTGCTACCCAACCTTCCTCCTCCAAGGCGTTTATTGTGGGTGCTCGCTTTCCAGGAGTAATCTTAATTGCATCTGCGAGGGCCGTTCGTTGAACGTTATACTGACACAGAACGTATTTTTGTGCAGTGATGACACCTCGAATGCGAGAAGCGATGAGATCTACTAATGCTGGGTTGGATGGGTTCTTGGATTTAACTAGAATTGCTGTACTCGATACGACTGTATCAATGGCTTTTAATCCTGCTGCTTTCATCGTTTCGCCAGATTCTAATAATTTATTAGCATGAAACTTTCAGGGCTAACCATTTGTTTCTACTCACCAACCAAATCCACAATTCCATCAGCAACTCCAAGAGCGCATGCAGCCTCAACACTGCCACTAAGCTCAATGATTTTTGTCTTCAACTTGCGTCCAGAAACCGCACCACCATCTGCCTCAGCTTCCAAAGCTCGGAAGAATTCCTCAGACAAACTAACAAAACTGGTACCAATATTTTTTCCGATGAGGTCTGATGGCTTTGTGTATGGCCCCTTCTCCGGTACTTGTACTTGTAACTTGCAAGAACCAAATGCCAAATCCATTACCTCCACACATCCTTTGTCCTTACCCTCCTCAACAGGAGTTGTGGTTCCTGATTCCGACTTCACCCTCCTCTCGGTTTCGACCCCTGTAGCATGTTCTGCAACAGTATCTCGTCCAGTAATACCAAGATCTACTCGACCTTCACCAACAAACGTAGGAATATCGGCAGCGGGGAGGAAGACAAGCGCAATTGGTAAATTCTTAACCAATGCTATGTCAAGTCTTGATTCACGTCTAAACTGAATATCGGCACCTTCGAGTAAATTGAGTGCTGCTTGTAATAATCTTCCCTCTACGAGTTTCATTAACCATTAGAATCGATTATGGGATTCGGTTTGAGTGGTCATGACTCACTTTTCGGTACTGCGAACAGCAATCTACCTTCTAAACTTTTAATATCGTTAGTGAACGGTTCATACTCTTTAGTCTCTTCATCTGCAATATATAACATCTTGAGGGCTTTCATTGTGACTTTCTTTGAACAGTACGAATTGCTAGAGTGCTCAGTGCCAAACTGTGCGAAACTAACAACCCCAACCGTTGAAATAGGTTTCAATGGCAGCCTCAAGAGTAGAATAGTATGAGAAGGATAGTCCTTACTGATTTACGAGATCCATTTTTGTTGAGGGCGTAAATGCGAAGCTCTCTGTACAATGTGAAGATGTATTCACTCCGATCGCGGGTATACACTCGAATCACAAGCAGAAGCAGAGGATGTTGTGTTCGTAAATGACAAGAATTGTTTGTATATCTTCGATAGATTGGAAAGAGATATAAATTAAGAGAATCCACGATTATTGGATGATATAAGAAAGAGACAAGACTTCACTTTAAATATGGCTCGTTGATGTTTGGCGCAAACTCATTTATAAAAAAGTTACTCAACTTCATCATTCTGCCCCACGTAAAACAACAGGTACTTTCGGTGGTCGGCGCTTTCTCTGATGCACTAGTCCCAATGTATCTTAGCGCTTAAATGCTCCGGGGCTCGACACTAAGAAAATTAACGAGAAATCTCTTGCCCTAAGATTCTGCGAACAGGCAAAAAATTATCGCCAAATTCACGTCGACCAGTAAGACCCAAGTCAATTTATCAACCACATCCCAAAATCCAAGCGCCTTAATTCTGTGAGTGACTGAAGAGCTCAACTACGGCTTCTGAATTCTAACAAGACTTAGATTGCAAAAATGGATGCATCAAAGGTCCCCGTCAAGCTCGTTAAGGTCACCCGTGTTTTGGGCAGAACCGGTATGTCGAAAATTGAAAAATCTATATCTGCGAATTTAAAGCATGAAATTCTGATGAAATTTAGGTTCCCGTGGAGGTGTTACTCAAGTTAGAGTTGAGTTCATGGATGATACCACCCGTTCCATTATCCGTAACGTCAAGGGCCCAGGTACGATTTCACGATTACATTTTTTGGCAACTATATTACGACAGCGAATTTTAGAGAAGGAAGATGGCTAGGGATCCAGGAAAACCATAGGCTAACATTTTCCGAAATAGTCCGCGAAGACGACATTCTCTGCCTACTCGAATCCGAGCGTGAAGCTAGAAGATTGAGATAAATTGTTGGTCATGGTCGGTTGATTGGAGCAATGGGATTTTCTTCATTCATGCAGGTCTTTGCTACGGCTTTGGGCTGAATGTGCGTTGATGAATATGGATGAATAAGTTCAAGGAAATACTTTCACAAAATAGCACGATCGATGAATTCCCGGTACAAATGTTTTTTCGACAATATGCAAATTTTGAGACGTGAGGATCATTGTGGCCTCGGGTGATATGGATTTCGCATCATTATAACTTCAACCCACTTTTTTGAAGGATGGGATCATGATTATGGATTTGGAGAATCTAGAATTGTTGAGAAAGTACAAGCGGGGATATCTGCCATTCACTATCTGTTCAATCTATGCCCCGTATTCAAGTATGAATTCTAGACGTCAACTTTAGCGATGGGAATTTGAGCGAATTCCTCCTATGCTAATTTCCATATTTACCCATTCATTGCAACCCTAGAGTCTCAGTTCGTTTGTCTTTTCGAATACTTCAGAAAGTAGCAGTAGCTAAAGCGTACAATACAAGAAGTATACATGTTATTTCCTTTCCACTTCCCTGATTTTTGCATATCAAACTTCAAATTAAGCACAAGTCACTGCCCGAAAGTTCATGGATATTTGCAAACTCACATCTTGACAATTGATTTATGTATGTGCCCTTTGTTTTAGTTAATTACAACGTATCGATTCATTTGGGCAAATTCATTCCTTTTGAGACGAATTACAACTCTCTAGTCACAAGCTCAAATATTCAATTCGACTCACTGTACGGCATATTATCGTTCAAATAGTCATATCTTCCGCAATTCAATCATTGCCATTTTCTAACCAAAGTACATTCAAACCAAGCAACAACGTTAACTCGATGCATTTGAATCTACAGGAAAACGAATACAACAAACCCTCGAAAATGTCTTCCCATCCTTTTCCTCATGCAATCACAATCTTGCAATCCTCTTCTCAAGAACAGTCTAGACAAACTAGACAATCCGAACGACCCAAATAACATTCACCAAGTCAACCACAACCTCAAGCTCGACTCATCTCTCAATCTTCGTCTCCGTCTTTATCTCCATCTTCAAGTCCACCACACGCTAATCTCTCAATCTCAAATCCAATACGACATTTCTACTCGTCTCTTCTCCCTTCTCCTCCTTTAGGTTCATCACCTGCTACGATTGTTTACTCACCTCTTCCACCGCACCCGGAATCACAATCAGAGTCGAAATTCCAATCACAGTCGCAGTCGCAGCCACAGTGGGATTCACAATCAAAGTTACAATCGGAGTCAGACTCAGAGTCAGAGTCTCAACTATTTCTCGCTTCACTACCACCGCCACCACCACCAGTTTCTCATAACTCAAAACAAGCACGGCAAGCTCGAGCTCGAGCTCTAAGAAATAAAGGTCCTTATCCTTCTCTGCCACCGCCGCAACCACCACATCATCACCTACTAGCCCCATTTATTCCTTCATCTTTTTCTGGGAGTCAGCCTCAACATCAACAACATCAAAATTCAATATCAGGGCATAACCAAACCCCAACCCAAATCCCGATTCCAAATCTCTCGTTAAACACCCTTCCTCTCCCCACTTCAACCACCTACACCACAACATACTCCCTCTCCTCCCCCCATCCAAATTTCCCACCCTTCCACAATTTCTCCATTCACTCTCCCCCTTTCCTTTCCCCCTCCTTTCCACCCTACAATTCCTCCTCCTCCTCCTCCCCTCCCTACCATTCAGACTCCTCTTCTTCATTAATACAAACACTATATTCACAATCCTACAATGAACTCAACGAACTCAGCGAACTTCAAGATATAAACGTTCGTCGTGCAAAATTGTTTTGTACTGTGTATACGGGGGTGGTGGTTTTGATGTTAATTGGGGTGGGGGTGGGGCGGTGGGTTGTTTATGGGTAGGTGGTTGTAAGTAGGGATGGTGGGTAGGAGGGGGAAGAGAGAAAAGAGGGGGAGGGGGGGGTTTGAGGGTTATGAAGTAAGAGTTTAGAAAGAGGAAAAAGACTGTGAGAAGAAAGACTAGAAGGAGGAGGGAGGGAGGAAGGAAATGATGAGAGAGGTTTATGTAATATAAAAATTATAAAGAGATGTAGAAACAGAAACAGTTAATGGAATTGGTTTTTTTAATAAATTACTTTATATTATATTACTGAAAGTGAAATAAGTTATTTCTATTTAAGTACATCACTTATAAGTTTATTATCTTACTTTTATATTATTTTTTATATGAAAAATTATAATTTTCATCTACTAATAACTTTATAATAAATGAATAAAATCAATTGGAATTCATTCCACCATCGCACTGTACCATTATACCATTCATCACACCTTCATTATCCTCTCCCACTCCTTCTCACTATCCCTCATCTCAAGACAAAAGTCCTATCTGCAAGCAAGTCGTAATTTACCCGGGCCCCCGACAAGGAAACCTTCATTCTGCCGCTCATGGTGGTATATATGATCACGTGTGCAGCTGGACAATCATATATATTAACTACACAGAATACCCTTATGCTTTGAATATATCCTCAAAACCTACCTCTTAACGTGCAAATAGTGCACTACCCATCTACAGCCGTTTGCACGCACTATGCTCCGTATATTTTGGGACGGTTTCCACTACTGACAACATTGTTCAGTCCACAACTAAAATTTGTCTGTTAAAAGGTATATTATATATTTTAGGCAATAGATACATATCTACAATTGAGTTGTCTTGTTTCTTCGCTGTTCACATCATCAAAGCATAATATACAAGTTTTTTTTCAGGCTGATATTGTATGAATTATATTTTTACTCGCTTCGATGTATTGCCATCAGTTCCCAAGCTTTTTCGAGAAACAGGCTTGCTGTGCTCTTTCCTAATACCAGTACCCGGCTTGACAAATTCCATAAATACATGACCAACACAAACACCCTTCTGAAGGTTATACCCGT
This sequence comes from Sclerotinia subarctica, assembly GCA_025389085.1. Lineage (NCBI taxonomy): Eukaryota > Fungi > Ascomycota > Leotiomycetes > Helotiales > Sclerotiniaceae > Sclerotinia > Sclerotinia subarctica. Next base: position 3,033,869 of record QRFI01000004.1, on the reverse strand, counting down.
CTTTGTTGTGTCGAGGGTGTAAAGCAGCAGAGCGAGCAGTATTGCCTAGCTTCATAAAATCATTTACCAATAACGGACTCATCTCAGCACCATAGTGAACCCCATTAGCCCATTTAATCAGTTTGGCTATATCTGAAATAAACCATAAATTTCTCTCCTCCCATAACCCAAGAGCATCATCGTAATCAAACGGATCATAGAAAAATAACGCAGAGCACCAGGGTATAGTAGCATCAAATATACCAGCATTAGATGTACGGGCACAGTTGGCTAGAATTGACAGCTTGGTAATTAAACGTTTGTGTGTATATACATTCGAGTTTATCTGTATTGCTGTTTGTATCCATTGCACGAACTTCGATTTAAGTATCTTTGAAACTTCTAAATCATGGTTGAATTGCTGACTTAGTTCTCGGGCATTCAAGTAAGCGAGATGTTCTTCATCCGAATCCACGTCCAAGTCCTCTGCCACTTTGCCATGTAACGACTCTTCGATGCTAGGAGAGAAAATGCCATGCAGCACCGGTGTGAGGTTCGGGCTAATTGGAGTACGAGTCGGTTCTTCGATGCTAGGAGAGGAAATGCCATGCGGCACCGGTATGATGTTCGGGCTAACTGGAGTACGAATCGGTGTCTCTGGAATTGTTTCTGCAATCGCCGCTTCGATAGTGTTGATTAATGATGTTTCCCTTTCGAAAATGATTGGTGGTGACTGAGGAACCTGCACTTCCGGAGATGGCTGAGCATATGATGGCGGTAGTGGGTGTTGTTGATTCTCAAATCTACTCCATTCCACTAACATAGCCCCTTGTTGAATGTACATCTCCTTTATGTTGGGTTTGTGTGTATCGGTAGCAGTACAAGTGTTGCTTGAGTAGGTGCGAAGTTTTTCCAGGCCCACCTCCGCGTAAGTGCTTGGCCTGATGTATACGCTGAAGATCGTTGTATTAGACAGAGATTCAAGGCTACGAATCAACTTGTCCGCAGTCCTAGTGCTGGGCCTAATAATCGGGGCAGTCTTCTTCTTCGTAACGACGAATCCCTTCGTAGTTAGATTGAATTGTAGAAGGAAGACATATTGTGAATTGCTTAAACCGGCTTCATGAATGGCAGAAGCGTCGTGAGATAAATCATCGATGCTCGATATTGGACGAGGCGTAGAGGCACTTGAGAAGTCGGCGTCTGGAGGAACAACCAATATCATCTCCATTTGTTCCTTCTTGCCAGCAAGCTTGATAGAGACCATAAGAGAAAAGTGGATGTGAATATATCCTCCCGCATCACTATGTGCAGTCATAGCAAATTTTGGATTCTGCTTGTTTTCATACAAGCAAGAACCCAGTGTGAAAGTCGTACCTGATTGATCTACCCATTTTACAAACACTCTCTCTTCAAGGAGCTTTTCCAGCTGAAGTGCCTCAATCGGAACCGACATAATTTTCACCTATAATTACAATTAGCGATAAAACATAGTTAAAGAATGATTTCATTAAAAATCGTTAGCCCACACTTTACGTGTGATTCCCAACCCACCCAGGCTATAGAGCAGCCTTGACTCTTCGGACAAAATGAAGGGTAGAAGTGATCAATAAAAGCTACTATATGAATTGTGTTGGAGTTGTGCAAAACAATAGGTGCCGAAGGACGTAACCACCGCAGGGTTGTTCTAAACAGCAGGTGCCGAAGGACGTAACCACCGCAGGGTTGTTCTAAACAGCAGGTGCCGAAGGACGTAACCACCGCAGGGTTGTTCTAAACAGCAGATACTGTAAAATACAACTCTTGTACACACAACACAATGTAGGAGCGATTTTGTTGTTTGTATATTCGAAAAGATGGAGATAACGATAGAAAGACCGCGTCTGTAGAATCGTAATAAAAGCTACTATATGAATTGTGTTGGAGTTGTGCTAAACAGTAGATGCTGAAGGACGTAACCACCGCAGGGTTGTTCTAGACAACAAGTGCTAAGGACGTAACCACCACAGAGTTGTTCTAAACAGCAGATATTGTAAAATACAACTCTTGTACACAACACAATATAGGAGCGATTTTGTTGGAAAGACTATGCTTGTATATTCGTAAAAGATGGAGATAACGATGAAAGACCGCGTTTGTATAATCGTAATAGATGTTGTGCGATGGAGATAAAGGGATATAGAGATGGCGACGGAGATGGAGGTGGAAATGGAGGTGGCGATAAGATGGAAGGATATAGAGATGGCGATGGAAATGAAGATGGAAGGATATAAAGATGGCGGCGATGTGGAAACAGAGAAAAAGATAAGTTACTAATAAGCGAGACCAACCAACTACGCGTCATTTAAGTTCTCACGTGCCGCTGGTTAGTTTTACTTATCCCTTACGCGTGCGGCCGGAAAGTGGAGAATAAACCGTTCCCGTTCCCGTTCCCCATCCGGCTGGCTGACCGGCAGTGGAGAGCCATTGAACATACTACATGATACTTCCCTCCTTCCGCTTCCACCACAATCTTCGGCCCGCACTCGTCTTCAAATTATCCGCACCACTCAACTCAACGCCTTAATAACCATCGTCTCACTTCTCTCCCTCCTAATCAGGACTGAGATCATCTATTTTTCAATTTTCATCTGGGTTGCTGCAGATTTTGGATTGGATGGGCCGTTGACAGAGCTTGGGTTAACGAAGATGTTTTTTTTATATTCTTTTTTATTTATTATTTTCAAAATCCAATCGAATTTATAATATGTTCTTTTCTCTATCGGGAACCTAGCCCACCAAGTCTTCGATTTGTCGGTCTCGACCTTATCGGAAACTCAATGTATTAGACCTTCGATTCGTTCAGAAATCTAGCACATGCACGGATTTCGTGAATCTGGGGTAGAACCCGCCAATCGGCATCCAAGGAACAAAACTATATCGATCGTATTGGAAACGTGTGCCTAAATCAAGGACTTAAAGCTACGAAATGTGTATCAAAACGAGTCATCGACCACAGAATATCGTAGTTGAGCACCTATAGAAATAACAAACCTGAGAAATAATTAAAGGGGGTCGAATCGTAAAAGTGAAACTTGAGATACTTTAAGGAGTATATCTTCATTTTTCGATACTGGCAGATCGAATTCGACTTGTGTAATGTAATATTCAATTATATTGAGGTTAGAAACTCCCTCAAAACCTATCCCTGCATTGATCATTATGAAAGATATTCGTGCTGTTAGAAAGTATATGATTTCTATTTAAACAGATCTGATTTACAGAGGAAACTTTAATTTAGTTAATAAAATTAAAGTTTTCTTTTATAAATTCAAATCTATTTAGATAATAATTATATATTTATCAATTATAGAAATATTTATTATAAATATAAAAAGATTTATTTCATTTAATCTTTTATATTTTAAAATATAAATAAAAAAAATTTATAATATTTATTTTTTTAATCTTTATATATATTTCTTGAATAGTAAAGTTTAATTGATTAAAATAAAAATAAACTTTTGAGATGTTTTCAAATATTCTTTTATCAAATCAAAATTTTAAATTTAAATATAGATTTTAAAATTTAAAAAAATTATTTAATCTTTTATATTATAAATCTTATCATAAATCTTACTATTAATTTTTTTAGGAGTTTTATTTATTATTTTATTCATCTTTTTATTCATTTTTTATTAATCTTTTTAATTAATTTTTTTTATTAATCGCTCTCAGGATGAAGACTATAAGATTATAATAATTATCAATATAAAATCTTCATTTATAATATTAAAACTCTACAAAAATCTTTTTTAATATTATAATATCAGAATTTATAGAATCTAATATTATACAATTAATAGTTTTATAAAAAGAATATCTTTATTTTAGGTTTAAAAGAATAATAAAAAACTTTGATATTATTTTAAAATTAATTAATTCTTTATATCACGATCTCCGAGAGTAGAGAGTCGGCTAGTTGAAAGAGGGCTGATCTTTATATAAAAAGATTCTTAAATAGAATTAAAGAAGTAATAAAAAGCCTTTGAATCTTTCTATTTATTATCCGAATATAATCAATTCTTTATTGTATAACTCTTATAATTTGTTAATTATATTATAAATAATCTTATTTTCTTCAAAAATCTTTGAAATTATTCAAATTTATAAAAGTTTATCTTTTTAAAGATCTGATCAAAAAATATATAATTATTATTGAAAAATCTTCGAAATAAAAATCAGATTATCTTCATTTTTACTTTCAAAATATTCCAAATTATATAAATTTACTCTCAAATTTTACCTTCGAAGAATCTTCGAAATAGACTCGAAATGGATCTCAAAATCATCTTATATATTATAAATAGAAGATCTTCAAATAATTTTCAAATCTTTTACAAATTGTTGGTGTCGGAATATTGATGAGATTAGGGTTATATATACCTGTACGTATACTAGTACCTGTACGTACTATTGTATGTATATGTCACGGGAAACTCACATGTAACATATAGAGAGAGGCCTAACCTCTTCCGACAGAGGACTAGAGGGTGAAAGAACCTTTATCTATAAGATAATAAGGTTATATAAGGATTCCCTTTCCCTTTATTATAAAAAGATAAAATTTAGTTTTATATATAATCTAATCTTATAATTATAAATTCTATATATTCTTTATTATAATATAAAAACCTAATAAATTAAATTTTCCTTTCTTTTAAAGGTAATAGTAGATATGATAAAATTATATAAAACTGAAAGGACACTTGGGGAGGCCTATTATTCTTTTGAGGTTCTGAGAACTACCAACAAGGAATATACATTTGCTCGTTCAATTTCCCTTGAAGCTTCGGCCAACTCCCCTATTATTCAAATGTTAGTTAAAAGAATGAATAAGATAAAAGAATTGTTAGAATTTTCCAATTATCTTTTAATAAACCAATCTATAATTTTTGGGGATATCGAATAAGAATTGGATCAAGTTTAGAGGTTAATTAATATTCAATTAAATGAGGAATGAAATCAAAAATTTGATTCATTTAATATCTATTTTGAGGAAAGTATAAAAAAATTCTATAAATTCAAACAAAAATATTAAAATATCTTTATAAATATATTTACTATTTATCGAAAAGAGGAATATAAGGTTATGTAGATTATCTTATTCTTAAGGGGATCCTTAATTCGATATTGAGAGATTAATAAAAGAGAATCTAAATATATAAATTTAATATAAAAGGAATTTATCAATTATTTATATAATCTTATATAAACACCTGAAATCTATAGATATAATATAGACTAGAAATATAAATCTTTTATTTAAAATAAAAAAAGTGTTTAGAAATATATATCAGAACTAACAGAGATTGAGATAGAATTTGGAGAATTCTTAGAGGAGTACCAGATCTATATTTTTGAGGCCGGATTTAAGCCAGGAATATTGAATAAAATAATTGAGGTAACCCCCTATCCAAAGATTCAGGAAAAGATAATAGAATTAGTTATCTCTTTTGAAAACAATTGGAAAAGGAATAGATTTAATAAAGAAAGAAAAACCAGATCTAAAAAGAGTATATCATTAATAGATAAAGAAAAGGATAAAGCAAAGTATCCTCAAATCTTTATTTCTTTTAGGAAAAAATCGGTTGAATCTTGTATTAAGAATAAAAGGAAATATCATAATTATTATAAAATAGGATATGTATCTCTTTATTATTCTAAGTACCCAAAAATATAATAAATAAAGGGCTAGGGAGGATCTGGGAATAGAATTATAAGCCCTAATCTTGAAGAGATCCAATCAAAAAAAGAATAGGATCAATAAGGAAAATTATATTTATTGATCCCTCGATACAGTATATACTAATCAAATATTATATTCAGAATCAAACTGATAAAAATTAGATTATAAAATAAGGGATTATTAATTATTTAGTAAATTTTAATATTATCAATTTGGAATTGGTATAAAAATACCATCTTATATTTACTGAAAGAGATCTGGATAATATAATAAGGTTTGTTGAAAATATAATAAAACTATTAGGAGAATATATTATTTCTATTAAGGTATATATATTTGTTGTAATAAATAAGTTTATTAAAATAATTATATATATTCTATTATTGGTATCACTCCAATGATACAAGGCCTATTCAGTATTGTATAATTTGATTATTCATATAAATCTTGTTTATCATTATTATCTATAAGAAGAAGGCCCTATTTATAATAGAAAAGGTAGATGCTAATATTTGCTAATGAATACGGTTCCCCTTTCTAATACGGTAAATATGATGTACCGACATCTATATTATAAGATGATTATTATAGCCGAATTATCTATTCTGATATAGACTGGGATATTCTCGAGATTTGGTATTTTTGATAATATAATCTTAGATAAGGGTATTATTTTTATAAATAATTACTAATCTATTTTTTGTTTTATTATAAAAATTAAAAGATGATTAAGTATTTCTTTTCATTTTCAAATTAATAGGCAAATAAAGCAACAAAATCAGATTCTAAAACATTATCTTCGAGTATATTGCAGAATATACTTAGTTATCTAAGTCAGAAAATTATTTATTACAGAATTTATATATAACAATTCTAAATATAATATATTGAATTATTTACCTTTTTATGCTTTTTACAATTATCATCCAATTCTATTTTGGACCAAGATTATATATACAGAAAATGAAGTTTTAGAAGTTGAAAAAAGAATGAAAGAATTAATTAATTTTTAAGAAAAACTATAAAATATATAAAAACGAATTTAAAAAGAATAAGAAAAATATTATAATCAAAAGTATTAATTTATAATATATCAATTAAAAGATTAGGTATTGTTTTTTATAAAGAATATATAGATCAAATCTAGGGAGAATCTAGAAAACAAACAAAAAAAGAAAATGACGTCTAAGACGATTGAACTCTTCAAAATTATTGAAATAATAAGGGAATAAATATACAAACTTGATCTACTTTTTTATATATATAAAACTTTATAATATTTTTTATATATCCTTATTAGAAAAGTGTTATTATTCGGAAAATATAGATCTAAATCGGTATTCTATTAAGGAATACCTAGAATTAGAAAATGAAACAAAACAAGAATTTAAAATAGAACGAATTTAGAATTATAGAATATAAAATAAAGGCGAAGAATATTTAATATAATAAAAAGGGTTTTTTGAAGAATATAATTTATAATTATTAATATATCTTAATTTAGATAAAGTCCAAAAAGAAATTCAATATTATTATCAGATAGAAAACAAAGAAGATCCAGAATCAAAATATTATAAAATAATGAAAAAAGGAAAAAGGATTTAGTTCCTTATAAAATAATTATGAGTTATAAAAGCTTCAAAAATTTCATAATCTAAAGGAGTATATACTTAATATAAAATCAGTATATATTGGAATAATTAGGGAAGAAAGTATATAATAATATATCTCTAAATATTCTGAATCTGAAGTTTATAAATGATAATATCTAAACGATTTATTAAAATCATTTAGTAAACATTTATTTTGAGAAAAAATGTTGGGGGCTTTTCTAATAAATATAATTCACAAAGAAACTATTAAGAAACCTTATACAATACCCGGAATTTTATAAGAATACTTATAGGATATCGATAAAAGCTATTTATAAATTTAAAGGATTGATATATAATAATAATAAAAAAGATAAATATAATCTATAAAGATCTTTAAATCAAAATTGATTTAATATAAAAGATCAATAAGGATAAACTAATCCTTTTCTAATATTTTGGGAAGTTTATTATTATATATAATCTATTTATTGAAAATATTAGCAATCTTAATAATTTGTTAAACAAGACTCATAAACTTAAAGGGAATCTAAAAATAGAAATTAGAAAAAAAGCAATATAAAGAAAGGGATTTTTATTTATCTTATTATATATAGACTTTTGTTTATAAAGGTAATATATATATTGAACAAACTCTCAAGATATATATATAAATAATAGGTAAAGTAAATTGTAATTCTGTTTAGCTTTTTTTTTTTAAAAAAAAGAAAAAAGGATGTTATTTATAGGGAAGTGCCTTTCCTTTGTTTGTAAACCTATGTATATACAGGTCTGGGCCTATACATCTGAGCAGCGAAGTGCTCAAGAGCTAATATTTCAACAATATATAAATACAAGTAACAATATATATATAAATATATATATAAATATTAATATATATATAATAATATATAAAAGTATTAGTATATATATAATTATATATAGTTCTAATTTTATCGATATTCTGATAATTAGATTTTAGAATCTTTATAAATACTTTTTAATAATATTTTCAAAAAGAATAAAATACTTTGTTATTGAAGAATATATTGATTTTAATAGATTATTAAGTTTTGAAATCTTTGTAAATATTCTTCGATATTATTTTTGAAAAGATATTTAAAATTAAAATACTTTAAAATTTAAACAAAAACCTTTCAAAATGATTTTGAAAAATCGATATATTAAAATTTGAGAATATCCTTAAAATAGATTATAATTAAATAATCGAATGAATATTATATAAATAAAGTTATAAATCTTCATTTTCAAATTATGAGATAGACCCCTACAAATTATAATTACTATATTCAATAAAAGAGATATAATTTATTTTTTATAATTAATGATTATTAATTGAAGTTGATTATAAACAATCAATAATATAAGGGTAAATGGTATATTGTATTCTACTTGATTCCCTTTTGTACAAAAAGAGAATGCTTATTTATAAAAATATAAATAATAATATATATATTGATAATATATATACAATAGTACATATAGGTATTAGTATATGTACAGTTGTACATAACCCTAATCTCATCGATATTCCGACAAAAATAAATATTATCAGTCTGATGAATATAATTTGTCTTTATATTATTAATATTTTATTAAAATAAAACAAAATCGATTTATTTATATATTATCAAAGTTTTAAAATAAAAATATTAATGATTTTAAAAGATTGAAAGAGATAAATAATTTTATATTTTTTTTAAAAAAAAAAATTTTATTTTTTTAATATTTATCAAATTTATAAAACTATTAATGAGAGTATCGATCTCGAAAAAAAAGAAATAGTTATTTTAATTTTTATTTATTTTATTCAAAAAAAATCTATTTATTATATTCAAAAAGTTTATTTATCATATTCAAAATTCGAAAGAAAAAACAAGAAAAATATATTAAATTTTTATCATTTATAAAAACTATTATATCGAAAACAGATCAAAAGTATATCAAATATTAAACAATTAAAGATTTTTTAAGAATTTGAAAAAATTAAAAAAATAAAAATATTGAATAGTTTACAATTCTCAACATTTTTATATTATAATAAAATTATTATTTATAATTATAGAGATATTGAATTTTATAAAATAAACATTAAATACTATAATATATTATTATTATAGAAATTAATAAGATTAAGAAAGAAATCGAAAAATTTATAAAGATTCTATAAAGGAATTATACATCGAGGATCAAATAAATTATAAAAGATTTACATATTTAAAAAAAATCAAAAATTACACAAGGGCTATCCTATCCTCCAACCCTAATAGTTTTCGAGGACAAAAGCTTCAAAAGAGGAGACTCTATCACGATCTCCAAAAGCGAAGAGTTAATTAATCGAAAGAGGACCGATCTCTATACTAATATAAAGAGTTTTTTTTTTCATCTATATAAAAAGATTCTTGAATAGAATTAAAGAAATAATGAAAAACTTTGAATCTTTTTCTGTTTATTATTCAAATATAAATAATTCTTTGCTATATGATTTTTATAATCGGAATTTATATAATCTGATATTATATAATTAACAATTTTATAAAAAGAATAATCTTATTTTAGTTTTAGAAAAACAATAAAAAACTTTGATATTATTTTAAAATTAATTAATTCTTTATTGTATAATTTTTATATTTTTATTTTAAATCCTCTCAAAAATCAAAATTTAAAAAAAATCTTTTTTTATTTTATATAATTTATATATATATATATATATAATCCCATAATACATCTATATCCATATCCATTTACCAAAAAAAAAACTCAAACTCAAACTCATACTTATATTATAATCCCAATATACATATGATCATTTTATATCTTATTTTATTAAAAAGCAACAAAGAAAAGACATGGTATCACATACAGCTTACAGCTGACCCATTACCATCACCACCACCATATCCATCAATACTCTTTTCCATCCCCAAATCCATGCCTCATCCCCATCTATTAACACCTCAACCTCAACCATTAACATAACATAAAGCCTACCAAGTATGTATTCACATAAACAAAACAATTTCCCCCCTATCATTCTTCTTCATTCTCAAACTCCTCCAAAGTTCCTTCTCTTCATCACCCTTTCCCAAAGCCAATCCCGCCGCTATTCTCTCCCGATGATATCTCTTCAATGCTTTATTCATCGATACTCCTTTTTCGCTATTAGGACCCTTGTTCACCATACTCATGAGAAGTTCTGCGCGAGGTTTATAAACCACCATTTGATTTTCGCTAGGAGTATCTGCTGCACCATTGATAGGTTTGTATTCGAGCATCTTTTGTTTTTCGGATGTCTTGTTGCCATGCTTGTGTTTGCGTTTCTTGGGTCGGTCTTCGGAGTGTTCGCGAGATGGTTGACGAGTGGTGATCAAGGCCATAAAGTTACTACCAAATCCATCATGACGTGTGCGTGCACGACTGGCGCGTTTGGATTCTTTTGTCTTTTTGGTCTTGGCACTGGGTGATTCTTTTTCTGCATCAGCACCGGAGTAATCTGGTGATGGAGGAAAGACTGAAGGACGAGAGAGAAGTTTGCCGAGTCCACCAGTCAATCCTGAATGTAAAACAGGTGGTGCATCATCCATTGGAACATCACCTTCCCGAGATGATAAATCATGAGTATCAACATGTAAACGTTTGCGCTTCTTATCCTTCTTGTCCTTCTTCTCATCTTTCTTGTCTTTTTTCGATTTCCCTTCATGTTCTTTGGTTGGTTTCCATTCAATCGCTTTGGGTGCTGGTGTTTCGAAAGGTCCAGTGGTAGGTACAGGTCCAGAACCCCATTCGACTAGACTAGCAAGTGGACTTTCTGCTACATTCACTCGTACCAAATCCGTAGATGGTTTCTCCTCCGCTTCAGATACATCTGAAGGATCGCTCATTGATTCATCACGAACTTGTTGCTCGGATTCGATGTAACGCGCAGGCTCAGAATCATTCATGACCTGATCAGGGACAGGGAGTTCCAATCGCGATGCATTGGGTGTTGGATCAACGAGAAAATCGAAAACATTGACGGCTGCTGAAGGCGAAGGGGCTTTTGGTACAGAAGAAGTTGTAGCGACTTGAGAATTATCGTATTCATCTTGCGCATCCTCGACATATGCTTTATGAACCGGAGTAGATTGAGAATTATTATGCGAATTATTCTTCTGATTATTTTGTTGCTTTCCCTTCTTTCCTTTCCCCTCTCCTCTGTAAAGAGCCCCTTGATATTTTTGCGCCTCGCTCATACAGCTCTTTAAATTGTTGTCAGCAAATGGTACCCCGCGTCTGAGTTCATATTTGTTTACATACAGTATGCGCGCGATATTCTAGACCTTGAAAATGTACCATGCAATCTAGACAAGTATATGAAGCGCCGCGACATTGATTTCGATGAGGATCGAGTTTTTTCTTCGTAAGGACATCTCCGCAATTCTGTGAAAAAGGATTTTGTCAGACAAGACTTTTGAGTTACCATGTCAATGTAGGTGTAGGTGTATGTGCAGGTATTGGTGTTTCAATAACATTGGATAGGGAGGGAGGTAGTAGCGATAATAAAACATACCTCACAACTGAATGATACCATATTGATATAAGTTTTCTTTCTCCTGCAGGATTTCTCTTGGATTGGTTTGAGATTTGAAAGTATTTGCAGAAGAAATTGATCAAGTAAGAAAACGATAAGAATTTTTTTTTTGGCGAAGGGTAGCAGATGGGTAGATAATTTTGTAAGTTTGTTAAAAGTCGCGGAGGGAAGAAGTAGTAGCAGCTAGCATTTGGAAACTCTGGATCGTAGTTGGTTGTTGTATAGGTAGGTAGTAGGAGGGAAATGTTTGATACGAAACTTGGGGGAGGGATAGAAAGTGTTTCTAAATAGATTATTTCCTCTTTTGTCTATATCAAAGCCTCTTTTGGGGGGAGGGGGGGGGGAAGTTGGCTGAGGGGAGGGGATTTTGTCGCCTTGGGATAAAAATAAATAAACCTTGAAAATATTTCTTGAGCCTTGGACCTTGGACCTTGGACCTTGAAGAGAGCTTTAGGGATCTTTTTGTGGGATTATGCAGGTGAGTCGTATTAAAGATTCAAGAATGAGTGATGAATAAGTGATGAATGTATGGAATTGTGAGGATTGAGTGAATGGGATGAAAAATGTATGGTTAGAATATTTTAATCCTTTTCTTATACCTTTCTTGTACTTTTCTTCCTCGATCCCCTCCTCTATAGCTCTACTTTGGTCGAGACTAGAATACGCCCGGACTATGCTAAGAATCATATTCGTACGACCTTGGTTAGGTATGTATATACTTTGTATCACTTGTTAGTATTGCATCACTTGTTACCTTTGCTGCGACCTACTTGTTAGTATTGCATCCCTTCTTCCTCTCTTGCTTCGAACCACTTATGTTGGGGGCTAAACAAACAAGCAAACAAACAAACAAGCAGCAAGCAATTCAAATTTCACAGAGGAATGTTCACAATACAACGGGATATTGAAAAATCGAAAGATGAAAATAAAAATAAACCTTCTCTAGCTTTGGGCGTCAATTTCAAGGGGAAAATATCTTTATACGAGAAGGAGGCATCATTGGGTCGCCTTATGTACCATCCTTATGTGATTACTCTCATCATTGGGCATTGTATCGATTCTACCTTACCTTAGTACAGCCGCCGCATCTACGTTGGATCCCGTAAGATATTCTTCATTGGATGGTCCCCTTTTTTGATCTAAGGTACCGGTACATGTTGATTGGGATTTCAGTTGTGTAGTATAGAGAGAAAACGTGAGGTCGGTCATTCTAAGTCTTATTATGAGAGAGTATTGGCGAGAAATGAAGGAGACAGAGTGACTACAAACCACCATAAAAGACAAACACGGAATATATCCTCAATGATCTACTATGATCTGAGCCTGGGTTCTCCCCATGAAGGCAGTATCCGAGAATAATGTGTATCATCTTGAATAATGTGTATCATCTTGAATAATGTGTATCATCTTGAATAAATGTCTCTGAAACGCCCCCAAACACAAATCATTGATCATACATACCCTTACTCCGTACTCCGTACTCCATACTCAACTCAAAACCCTTGCTAGGCATCTCAAGTTGTATTCTCTCCAGACAGTGGCTCGAAATATGACTTAATAGCTGTACTGTACCACCACCATATCGTGTACGCCCATCGATGCATATCCCCCCAGATGCAATCTAATCACGACCACATTATATTGTACGAGAGAGGCTGTCATTTGTACGACACACATAGGAGAGAGATATTATATCCATTTGCTTCCTCATGTTTAGTCCGTTCCACCAACCTTGATCCGATTAAAGGGGAGTCTTCTTTTCCGAATTCTCCGTGCTAACCTCCGATTCCTTTCCCCTTCATCTAGATAGATTGCTTACAGTCACTCTGCCGTGATGATTTGATGTTGTTGTAGCTGTTATAGCCACGATTTCCTTCCTCACTTGTAGCTATTCTCATCCTATGATTAGCTGATTAAGGTTTCCTGTTATCCGAAGATTGCGTTCGAATTACTCGCAGGATGCCGCAATTGTGAACCAAAATAGATCTATCTAGATGTAAGATCTCCCATACTATGTAGAGTAGTTCGTCGGTAGGCAAGTAATCCCTAGGTAGTTATTATAACGCCATGGTATAATGCGAGTGACCAACCTTCAACATCTAGACATTCATCCGCAATCAAGCTCCAACTTGATGGGTTATCAACCAATTAAATCAATCTTCGAGAGTGACGGATACGGAATCAAAATCGGAAGGAATCTGATGATTGTGCACTCCTTGAAATTCCGAGACAACATTTTGAACTTTGAAGTTTGATATTAATATTAATATTTGAGCGGTCAATGGGATTTCGGAGGTTTGGTCTTTTGGAGGTTTGATCGTTTGGGTCGTTTGAGTTGGCTTCTCTCAAGATTCAACAGTCCAACAGTCCAACAGTCCGTCCACACAGCCAGACTTCAGACTTCAGACTTCATTCAGACTTTATACTTTATACTTCACACTTCACACTTCACACTTCACACTTCACTCTTCACTCTTCACTCTTCACTTCACCATCAGGTTACACCACTGTTCGAAAATCCTCAACAAATAGATAGTCGTCTGCCCGTTTTATTTATTCACGAGACCGATCGAGTTAAGGCAAAAGTAAAATCAAAACACATCAATTTCAATTCATCCACATCTTTTTTAATCCTTTTTTTTCGAGAGATCTTCAAACGGTATCGAATACCATGAAATACTAATTAATACTTTAATATTCTAATATTCTAATACTTTGATACTTTGATCCTCTTCCTTCCCGTCACGACACATCCATCCACAACAGCTCACTCATCTCGATTGGAGAGATAAACAGAGAGAGATCGATATCTGGCCGGTTTATTTATCCTCAGAACCTCAATCCCACCCCATCTATCATCCATCTTATCCTCCCTCCCACATATCTTCAAAGACATCCATCCATCATGTCTGCACAAGATTCATCTGGTGGAGGTTATTTTGAACAGGTAACTACTGTTACCAGTTCTATCGCAGGTTACCTCAAATTTCCTGTCCTTGTGTCATCGGTACATTTTCTTTCACACAATTCCAATTTCAATCTCAATCTCAATCTCAATTCATTCATCTTCGTCTTTCTTGTGAAAAGGAAAAGGAAAATGAAAAAGAAAAAGAAAATCTTGGGAAATATGTTCATGGTCAATTGTGCCGCGCTTGTCTTTGTACTTACCATTTTCTAACAGGGTATAACTTTTTTATTAAGTTCTCTTCTCTACTTCAAGCAAAAGTATTTCTCCCCCCTTTATCAATCCACTTTCCTAGCTTTTCTTTTTCATCACCACACCACATCACATCGCCCACCCGTGTTATCAACCAATAAAATACTGATCAACTTGTTGTTTCAATCTTTAGATCCTTGATTTATCCAAGTTCCATCCCAAATGCCGCCCGCACTCAAGTCCCACGACCCTCGCAATTCGGCATATCGGATTTCGAAGAGTTGATGATCCCTACGCCTGATGGGGAAAAGCTTTCAGCATTCTATATTCGAGCACCGCAGACGAGGAAGAGAAAGAATGTCACAATGCTCATGTTTCATGGCAATGCCGGGAATATCGGTCATCGAATCCCTATCGCGAGACGATTCATAAACATGGTGGGATGCAGTGTCTTAATGTTGGAGTACCGGGGGTATGGTCTCTCAACTGGATCACCGGATGAGAAAGGTCTCATGATAGATGCTCAGACTGGTTTTGACTATCTTCGCAAAAGAGCAGAGACGAGAGATAATGATATTGTCATCTATGGACAGAGCCTCGGAGGTGCCGTATCGATACAATTGGTGGCTAAGAATCAAAACGACAAAAGATTAGTGGGTCTAATTTTGGAAAATACTTTTCTATCCATGAGAAAGTTGATACCATCGTACGTTATGTCCACTGCACCACTTGGATCAAGCACTAATTTGTCAAAGGGTCATCCCACCAGCTAGATATCTCACTTATCTATGTCATCAAGTCTGGGCATCTGATACATACCTACCCTCCATTACCGAAGTTCCTATCCTCTTCATTAGTGGTCTCCTGGATGAGATTGTACCGTATGTCTTCTTCCATTTCTTCCTCCCATACACCATCCTCTAGAGTGATGACCCAATTTCCATCCACAAAACATGATGTCCCTTCTGGGACCAGATTACAAATTACGAGAACTTTTTGTCTGACTACCTTAACACAATACATTTTCGCATTCACAAAATCACCATATACCCTTCCACTAACTCTCCAAACAACAGACCTAGCCACATGCGCCGCCTCTTTGAGATCTGTCAATCACCGACTAAAATTTGGAAACCTCTTCCTGGCGGTGACCATAATTCCAGCGTCGTCGAAATCGGATATTTTGAAGCCGTAGTAGATTTTGTCCAGAATCTAGACACCAAACACGGTTAACATCATACCTACTACGGAGGAAAGATTCAACATACAAAAGTTTTCAGCACGCAGATTTGATAAGGCATTTGGCGAGGCGTTTAGGTGCAATTAGATTTAGATTAAATTAGACTAGTCCAGCACACATAGTATAGCTTTCAGCATTCAGATTATTTAATTACTCTTTTTGATCAAGCGAGAATCTAACCTATTACTTACTTCACTTGAAGAGGACCGATGACTTGAGATTTCCATATGAATACGAGCGATGCGTAGACGGATGAATGGATGGATAGATAGATGTATGAATCCAGCTATGAGATGGTAGGGGTGTCGCGGGGTGAAGGGGGAGGGAGGGGTGGGGGGTGAAGAACATCGTAGGTAATAAGTAATAAGTAACAAGCAATATTTATTTATTTATTTATTTATTTATTTATATTTATTTATTTATGTATTTTATATTTAAACAAACCATACCATACTATCCTATATCATACCATATATATATATACCCAACTCAAAAAAATTGCAAAGATTAATTATATTTATTCCGACACTTGAGAATCAAACGTATTACAAGCAAGCAAGTAAGCAAGTAAGCAAGTAAGTAGTAGTAGAAAGTTGCTTTTATAAAAATAAAAAAAATAGTAGTAGTAGTAATATTAGTAGTGGCAATGATAATGATCATAATAATAATGATAATAAATTTTTTTTTTCTCAGAATTTAGTTTAATTTAATTGTTTTTTCATTTGATGCTACTCACTCACTCATCTCATCCTATTCCATTCCATTCCATTCCCTCTCTCCTTCCCTCCCTCCCCTCTCCTTACTTCACTCCTTGCTTCCTGAAAAAATGCAACATGGTCAATAAATTACACAGAATCCTCGGGTATCCATCTATCCATCTATCCATCCATCTTTCCATGCATTTCTCAAGCACCAAGCATACTACATCTCTGCTTTTCCACAAATCTTTGCTTGCTTCATAAAGAATTTATTTTTCTTTCTATTTCCTCTTTTCTTTCCTTCTGTCCTTCTTTCCTCTCTTCTCTTCTCCCCTTCCTTCTCCCCTCTCCTCCCTCTCTCCACACCCATCCTCAACTCCCCACACCCATACTCAATAAACAAATGAAAAATAAGATTCTCTCAGAGAATAAAGAAGTCAAGTCCATACATATCATTTCCACCATTCCACCACGTCACCTCAACTCATCTCACTTTCCTCCCTTATTCCGTGTTCTGTTCTCCATCTTACTATTTCTCTATCCCTCGCTCTCGCTCTCCACTGGTATATTCAACAACTAAAATTAAATAACTCCAACAAAATCCGACATCATCAACTCATGCATATGATCATGAGCCTTAGACATCCATCCGTATTAAGAAACCCAAACCCAGCAAACGCTAAACTTTAGAAATTGAAAACGAAAAAATTCCTGGCTACACTTATCGTTCCACCCACCCATCCAATCCATCCATCCATCCATCCGTCCATCCATCATAACGAATCGCTCCATAAAAAGCAATCTAAAGCAATCTTACCGACATTAGAAATCAAAAAAGGAGAAAATATCAGGCTTATTTGAACGCCCATTCCTAAATCAAAAACGCCCTTCCTTTCCATCCGCACCCAATCTGTATATCCCAGGCACTCGCTACAGCCGGATCAAAACCAAAAATGATTCCCTAGAACCATGTCCTGTCATTAAGCTTGAATTTCCGACCCTGCCCCATTGCGCCAATAGACCACATAAAATGCTACTTTTCTGCGTGAAAAGGTATTTCGGAAACAAGTACAGGTATTTTAACGCCAAATCAATAAATAAGCGCCATCTGCAAACAAACAGGAAGAAAATATTACAAATTGAAGGTCGCAGATGTTAATCCATGGCCAGACGAGCGAAGTGCTTACTCCAAATCCAGCCAACTTGATCAGAGCCATCATCTTGGTTTTTAGCCAACCAGAGCTCGCCCTTCTCTCCGATGACATCAAAGATCTAAAAACATATTAATATGCTGAGTGGAATGGTATAATAGATGGAGACTTACTTCACCAGCTGAATATGTCAGGTAAGGGTAACCAGCCTCTTTCTTGGTTGCCTCAATATTAAACTCGAATAAGCTTGCTGCCAGATAGATGACATTATACCGACTCCTATGGGTACGATCCATTGAAGAAGCTCTTGAAGATCGAGCGCTATCCTCTGGACCATCAGGCAGGGGCATTGCAGAATGGAAAATGCCAGAGAACGGTCGCTGATCACGAAGAGGCCCATCCACCATGTATGATGCAGATGCTTGAGTAGAACTCGATTCCCTACGATGTCCCAGGTCCGTGCTAATTCTCGGAACGACACCGTTGTCCGAGGCAATACTACGTGATGTTGATGGTCTAGTAGAGCCATACATTCGAGAGGCGCCCGCATCCGTTGCAGGAGAGCCTGATCCAGCTCGTGAATGTCCTGTGGAGTAAGCGGCCGGCAGATATGGAGCATGCGCTGGAAAGCCTGGTGCGTTTGCTAAAATTGGTGAAAACGAAAATTGTCCACTATGTCGCTTCGCAAAATCGGGCGTTGGTAGACTTGGAGACGTGTCATGTTGGCCTACCAAGGACAAACCTCGTGGCCGAGTAGAGGATTCAGACAGTCGGCCTCTGGTTTTTATCGATTCGTTGTCCTTGATACTGGCAAGAGGGGTTGAATCTGATCTATCCAAAAAGCAATCGACCTCGAGCGTACCATTGATGAGACGAAGCTCTTGGGTTTGTGCGAGGACATACTTGTAGTCTCGTTCAAAGGATTGCACAATTTCATGTACGCTCACCGGTAATTGGTTCGCATCCAACACAGTCTTGACTTTCTCTTGCCATATGTAATACCATGAGGTTTGATTACAGATAAGTCTAGCAAGAACCTTTCTGCCTATCTCTGACGTCAATGCCGAGAGCCGGGGCAAGTCTGTCTTCAAAGTTTCATTTAGAGCGTCATATTCTTTGACTAACGAGAGGAGCTTGTCATCTGACTTCTTGCCATTAGCCTTGGCAGCCATCCACTTTTCATAATCTATGCGTCTCTTCGAACGTTTCTTCATGAACTCAGTGGGCCCTGTATATAACCGAATTACGGCCTCAATTGGGTCAATGACCTCTTTTCGAATCTGCGCCACCTATTTCATATCAGTCGATAGACTTCCTATGCGATTTATTAGAAGGTACTTACATGGTTTTCCAAAGCGACGCTCCCCATATCTCTCATGGATAAATTAAACTGAGACCATCGAGCTTCCATTTCCGGATGTGAGGAAGGGCTATGCCGCATTATCAACTCCATAGCAGAAAGAAATCTGAGAAAATCGTTGACCCAAGTCGCAACCTGTCGCGTATAGTATTCAATATCACGCATCACTACCTGCAATCGTAGGTAATCATGACCGAACTTCTCATGCAACTTGACAAACACTTCATCGTCATGGGGGCGAACCACATTAGAAGCCAACTTCTCTGATCGTCGTCCAAATGCCTTGGCCAATCCGAGGCGGACCTCTGATTCCTTACGCTTTCGACCAATGATCTTACCGACAACCTGAATACGTTCCTTGAGTTTATCGATAGTCTGCAGTAATTTTAGCGTCTCTCGACCAGCAATCGTAAGGGCATTGAAATCTGGGTGATCTTCCGCGGTATGCTTCACGAGGTTGTCGATTAATAACTGATATCGAGTGATTCGCTGAACTGGTTTAACCATCAGAGCATCAAGATCCCAAGCAGCCGTCAAATCTTTCGCGACATTGTTGCATTCGATCAGCCATACGCTTACGGCAGGGTCCGCTGACAGAATTTTTAAGCGATCGGCTGCCAATTCGCTGTTCTTCAAGAATTCCGTGTAGACCTCTTGCATCTTCCGAAGATGTTTACCAAAGGTATAGCCAATGAAAGTCTTTCGATCCCTTTCTTCATTGAAGTCGTTCAACTCCGGGGGGTCTGAGAAACTATCGTTGGGTCCCAGAGATGCAGGAGTATTAGCCGCAGTGGTGGTTGCTGACGAGGAACCTGTAGCTCGACTTTGTCTGGCGCGGGATTTGGAAGTGTACACAGCTGCCCCAGCTTTTTTGAGGTCATCCAGCAGCGCCGTTGAGAACGTTATAATCTCATCGGTATTCCTGAAGATGGTCTTGATATCACCGAAGTCCAATTTCGGACACGCTTCCGCCGTGCCTTTGTAAATTTCTTCAACTACATTCATGTCTTTGAGATAAGCAGCCTCTGTATCAATTATTTCCTCAATTATCTTTCGTCGGGTGAATAAGCGTGCGCTTTTCTTCTTGGCAATTGCTTGCTCTTCTTCGGTAAGAGGTAGCTGAGGGATTTTAGGAGCCGGGTAGCTATGGCCTAGGGTTATGTCCTCCTGAGATATTTGCATACTTGACCTAGGGGTAGAAAGAGAAGGCCGCGGTGAATATAAATCATCGCTAGGACGCCTGGATTCGGTATGTTGGCTGGCGGCCTTGTGACTTGTTTGATATGCGCTAGATCCAGGTCGACTATCGTTAAGAGTAGGAGGAGGAGGTGTACGCGTAGGGGGGCCTAGTTTAGCAAGTGCATTTTCCCTCCGATAATTATGCTCTGTGATTGTTGGAGGTGTGAGGCTGGCCCATACTGGGATAGTTGGGACGCTGTATATGGTGTCCGGATCAAAGCCAAGGCCAAATCCATTGTGAGATGTCAACGGAGGTAACTCAAGCGCAGAAGAATCCACAGAATTTGTCTCCTCAACTAGCACAGGCGGCTCAGGAGAAGGGGGTAATTTTGGAGGGGGTGTAGGCCCTTTCTGTAATTCAGGGAGCGAAATCTTCGTATTTATCCACTTTTGATTCTCGTCTTGTGCGACTGAATCATCTGTTGTGGCAACCGAGAAATCGGTCCAAGCAGAATGGCGGCTTTCACGACGGTAGGTGTCAGATGTAATATATAGCTCGCGATTCTGGTCATAAGATGGTCCATATAAATCTTCTTGTTCGCTCGTGTTGCCGGTGTGCCCTGCGCCAATATCTTCAGAACTGTCATAATCGATATCTGTTGAAGTGTACAAATCAGGCTGTCTACCGATCTCTGGTGGCGATAGGAATTCGGCAAGAGCGTTACGTAAAGCTGGTAACTCGAGTCTAGGGCTTTCTCCTGAATGTGTACTTGGCTTCAAGTGTAGATGGGATTCATCGGTGTCCTCCTCGATTTTGATGGGAATCTCCACCAGCTCTTGAGCACTTTTGTCGTCTGAACCTAGCTCCGTAGGATCACCAGTGCCATAGTTGATGCTTGCAATAGCATCTGCTTCAATATTTATATGATCTACGGAATTCGAGTCAAAAGTTTCTGATATCAACGTTTTCGGGCTTGGAGGCCCCGCAACTGATACTGTGGCTTGCTCATCATGAGCTGTGCCATTTGGTGAGTCTTCAGGGATTGCTTCTGTCCTCACTTCGTGGCCGATGGGGTCCTCTAAAAGTGCTCCGCGGGCATCGTCAGCCACTTCAATTAAAGTGGCTTCGATCGAAATTTCCAAAGAGTTGGCACTAGATCCTTCTCGATAGTCAGAAGGGGTATCGTCTGCTTCAGATACTTTAGAAAGGAGTGCAATCGAATCTGCAACTTCGATGGACGGATTGCGAGCAAGGCGAGGGCCTTCTGTCTGCGCTTCGTTTTCAATAAAAGTAGTGGCGGAAACATTCGAAATCGCCGAGATAGGCACATCCTCGTCAATAAATGCTCCGGGAATATCGTTAGTAACACCCAAAGTCGGCGAATCTTCATCTATTTCAATTTGACGCTCAAGTGATGACCTTGAGGTTTGTAATTCAAAGTTTGTCAAGATCTGTAAAGATTCCATTCCCAACGATGTCATTTCTGGTTCATCATCTCTGCTTGTGGAAGCATTCGTCTGTTCACGCTTTGGGCTTTCCTCGCCATTTGTGATTTGAGGGCTTTTTTCATTGAGAAGGCGCGTACTGGCTGCTCGCATTTTCAGCAGCTCAGATTCATGAATTGATCTTGTATATGCTCGCGTGATTTGTGCTCGCCGTGCTGCGTAATTGACAGGTTCCGTGTTCATCGCTTTACGCCCTTTCATCTCAGTGGTCACACCACTTCTAGTCGCCTTCATTCCAGCCCTTGAATCATGCGGCGATGCCAATCCATCGACTGCCTTCTGTCTTGAGCTAGCCGTTGATGCCGCAGAAACAGGTTGTCGAGGACGTGAACTTCGTAAGGGTGGCGAATTCTTCGCGGGTGATGCAGAAATATAAGCCTTTAAACTACCATTGCTCGGGGATTTGTCCGGGCTGCGTGATTGAACACGGCTGTTTTGAGGGGTAGAGCGATTTGTTGATGTCACCGAGCGCCCTCCACGACTCCACGGTTGATAATCTCTAGGGATTTTTGATTTGGGCGCGCGTTTGCCAGCCAGAGGAGAACTAGCACGCGTCGAGGGTGAACTTGATGTATCTGACTGGCCGCTTAAGCGTCTGAGGGCAACAGGAAGCCGAGACGAAAGCTTTGCTGGCTGAAATTTGGATTCAGCCCCGTCTTCTGCATTAGGTAGAGAATCTAGCCCAAGGGTTACATCGGAATCCTTGGCGTTGACTGGGGACTCTGGTAGGAGAAACGAAGAGCGGTTAACATTGTGCATAGTATTTACCTTGGTGTCCGCAAAATCACTATGAGCACGATTGTGGCCCGATCTTCGCGGTTTGTTTGGTTCTACGTCGCCAAGTGATGGTGTCACTCCCAGATACCACGCTGTTGGCGAAGTTGGAGATATATCGACATCCGTGCGATCAAGCTGCTGCGTCGAGATAAGGGAAGGTAAACCTGACTCAGATGTTCTTCTTGTTACCGTTGGGATACCATAGCCTGCCTCGGATGCACCTTGATCGAAAGTTAAAATCTCGCCAAACAGAGGACGCTTCTCCGGTGCTGAAGGTGGTATTTGAGATTGGGACGAACGCGAAAGGTTATTCATTGACTTCGAAGCTGGAGCGGCTTTGGTACTTGGTGCATTCCTTGTACGAATGTTGCGGGGAGAAGTCGAAAATGCATTGGTTGAATGTTGATCCTCTGTCGCAAGCCTCGGTCGTTGCATTGCCCTTGTGCCAGACGAAGGTGATTTAACTCTGGCTAATCCCGGCTCTCTGGCAGCAGTACCCGCTCTCAATGACGAACTCGTAGTGGTAGGTCCTGGGTTACTGGTTACGCGGGGAGTATATGGAATTGATCGATCTCTCATGTATCCAGAACTAATTCCAGCACCATCTTTCGCTCGCGTCCCAGGTTTTCGCGGCATGGGAAGTGACTGATCATTATTCGAATCAAAGCGCTTCAAGAGATCCTTCACGCTTGGTTGTCGTAGTGCCTTTCCATATCCATATCCATTGGCAAGTGGTTTTGTTGATTGCTTTTGATTGCTTTCAACGGGCGACAGGTTTGAGCCGAAGGGTGGTCGCGTTGTGGTTCGGGAGACGGAGGAAGTTTGTTTGGATGAGTTGGTGGCATTATTTGATCGCACTGTAAAGGGAGTCGGTCTAACATTTGATGCTGTCGCAGCCATGTCTAATACTTGAGCTGGCGAGCTGTTTGCTTGTGGAAATGATTGATAATCTCTGTAGAAGTCATCTGGCTCTCCACCATCATCCGAATTGTTCATGTATCCATTAGATTGAATTGCTTGCAGGTTCGAGGTCGTAAGAAGCGGCAGTTTAGGAGGGTGAGGCGGTGCCGGGGTGAATTCAAATGCTTGGGAAAGGAGAGGAGATTCGCAAATGGAAGCAGGTATTTGTCGGTGTTGTGAAGTCAAATCGGACGAGGACTGGAATTGAGATTGGGATTGCGCTGGGGAGTGAGGTTCGTCGGAGTGAAGAAAAGGCCTAGAATAAAAATTCTGGTCGTCTAGAAATCCATTGTCCATTGTGCGTCAACATCTGTTTAAGCTCGTGCTCTGGTTCTGAGCAATGGTAATGCTGTGGTTCTGATGATCCATACAATTGTGGCAGGAGTTGAATGGCCCTCCAGATTCTCGGAACTGATTCGATGATTTTAGTTTGAGCAAGCGACCTTGTCCTTGAGCTCTCGGCGTACGAGGGGAACAAAGTGAATGTTTGTGACGGGTAGGTTGGACGGAAGAATTATAGGACGGGGATTGATTATATTTTGCGAATGATGCGGGAGAGAAGGTGATGGTGGTTTATGCGATGCAATTGAGTGGACTGGGTGGACTGGGTGGACTCCGATCAATTATGTATGGAGGTATGGATTGGTGGATGTAGTATGTACGTATGGAAGGAAGGGTTAGAGGTTTAGTGGTCGGGGGGGAAGATACCCAGGTAGCTTATTTTGATTTCTCCACAAACCTAGGCAAGTTGTTGCTTTTCGAGCTTTAAAGTTTGGATGCTTGAAGAAGAGCGAGAGGAGAAGTCAGTCGGTAGTAAGTATGAAATGATAATACAACAGGAGGGAAATGAAAGGGTAGATGGGTAAATAATGAAATGCTGGATGAGATAACTTGTAAAAGTGACCTCGAGCAATTCTACCCGATGAGCAAAGGTACAGAAGCACAAATACTGGCATTGGTAAAGTGGTGTATATCTTCAGCAAATGACATGGTCAAGGTAATCAATCGAAATCACATCAGCCATTGAGACAATTATGCCAATCAAGACCGGGTTCGGAAGAGTTTACTAAATGGGACAGGTGCAAAGGTCCAGGGTGATGAAATTGATGTGTACCAGTTTCAAGGGCATGATGAGTTTTGATGGATAGTCTTTTGCCGTTTGTTTGGTCCTTCCCCTCCAGATTGGTGTAGGTGTAGGTGTAGGTGTAGGTGTAAATGCAGGTGTAGGTATAAATGTTGGTGTAGGTGTAGGTGTAGGTGGTAGGGAGGTAGAGATAGAGATAGTAGATCCTGACGACTGACTGCCATTGGCTGCTGTTGGTGATACCTCGGTGCAAATGTTTACTATAGCCACCAGATTGAATATTGTGTTGATCATAGTAACTTACCAATGTCTGACTACAACTTCATGCATAATGCTAGACCTTTCATCGGATTGCTTGTTATACCCTCAAAAGTCCGACTCATCGAATGAGTTCAAAAATAGGTACAAGGTACCCAGTAAAAAGTTTGCCCCATATATTTGCTATCCTGATGTACCACGGTCTTTCATCCCTCTCCTATCACCTGCAGCAGCAAGACAAAAGAACCAAGTCTTATCGCTTATCGATATCTTCAATTCTAGATCGGTATTCGGATGTTTAACCAATGAACAAAGTTTACTAAAAGCCGATCAGCCGCATTGTTCTTCTTCTTCTTCTTCCTCTTCCTCTTCCTCTTCTCCCTTATTTTGTTCAACTCCAATTGAAACAATTCCTTGCTTTGATCAGTCATTAATGCCCCTTACTTCACATTTTTATTCATGTGCCCAGCATTCACAGACGCAAGGATGCTCAAGATTATTGAATTTTCAAAATCAATATTTCAGCAATCTCACCTAACCTACAGCCTTATAGCTTTATAAGGCTGCAGAATTGGGTGGATACTAGCAGTCCCCTGCATCCTGAAAGATCAGCCTCTACTCCAAGAACATAGACTTCGCAATTAAACATCAAGACAAACTATCTTAAAGAAAACCATCCTGCTTGAAGATCAAAAGTCAAAACGGCCTCTCACAAAAGCAACTGCTCAATATGGCTAGGAAAAGAAAGCGAAACCATGCTGTCACTAGTACTGGCACTGGTAATGTCAATGGCAATGACACTGGTCTTCCAAATTCCAATAAACGTCCAAGGACCTCGGGAGACTGTTACAGCAAGGATTCTCCTGTAAAACAAGCTTTGCTGAACAAATATTACCCTCATGTTTTATGTCTTCGAGATTATCTACTCTCAAAGCTTCCAGTATCCTCCAAGGTACGGAGAAAGAAGCTATTATCTGTGGGTCGCAGGGCTTCTGCAAATATTCAATATCAAGATGGTGATGATGATGAAGATGACGACCGTGTGCTAGGTGATTTTCTTGATGGCACATTGATTGGTGTATCATCAAATAATGGACCTTCTCAGGAAGACAGGTTGAAAGAGTGGGTTTCCTTTTCACAAAGAAGAGACGTTTCTCCGTCGACCATTGCCAATTCAAATTGTACAGATGTTTATTCCCAATCAGAGGTGAGTTCTTATCAATCATCTTTCTTCCGGAATGTTCTTGTCTCGGACTAGGTACTAAGAATCTCACCAGATTGTTGGTTTTGCTATTTGGTTACTGTTTTCAAAGTCAAAATCATCAAATGGAAGACTACAACACTTACTTTGTCAAGGATATCGTAAAGATGTTAGTTCTCGTTCTGTTCATAGGGGTGAAAATCTCAGCACTTCTATTCCTGGAGTCAATTCAGTATATCCTAACAGTCATGTGACAGCTATGGAAGCCTGGCCATGGCCTCATGTTCTTTCTTTGTTAGGAAAAGCGGGAGAGCGTGTCATGAGTGATTTGATTCTTGATTGTGGTGTTTTTCTTCAAATAAAAAATACACATGGTAGCTATTATCAACTCAGTGGTAAGTTTCAATGGATTTGGTCATACTCAATCTTGGCTGATGACTGTAAATAGGTCAGCCTTTAGGTGAAATCTTACCTATTACAGGAAAACACCATGGAAAAGAATCTGAAACAGACGGCAGTTCAAAGAAAAATCAGCAAAAAGGTATCTTGCACAATCCAATGGGAATCAATTTTGTAAGAAATCGAATGCTATATGCAAAGGCTGCTTTGAATGCTCAGGGTGAAGTTCAGTTTGGTTTGAGACACATTCGTAAGTTAATAATGTACTAGAATTTTAGATACAAACTGATTGTTTGTTGGGTGTAGATACTTTCAACCGATTTCGATCTCAAGCCAATGATGATCCCATGATTAGTCGGCGAGGGCCTGAGGAAAACACCATCAGAATTCTTATGTATATATTTCCTTTGCAATTTGATCTTCACAATGTCTTTACTTCAGAGGTTGACAATCGAGAAACTGTTCAACCATTTAAAGATTACACATTACGTGAAGAAGAAATTGAATCGAAATACCCTGAAGCAAAGAGCATCAAAATTCCCAAAAGACTTCGTGGCAAGGCGAGGGATCTGGTCAGAAAGTTACAGTTATTGCATTCCAGATGCTCATACAATAACTTGTTGGAATATTATTGCCCGGTCAGTCTACATAATGTCATCTTGTAGCCTCTATTAACATTTACAGAATCGAAAGCAGCAAGGTGACAATGCAAAGGGTAGACAAGAAAAGCCTTCATTTAACTCGGCATCGTCCAAAAGCCAATCTTATCAAAAGTGCCACAGCTCCACCATACTTCCCTCGAGTGCCCCTTCAATTCCAGCCCGAAAATCAACTTTAATGGACCATGCAAGTTCTACTGCTGAGGTATCTGCATTCTGTCGTGCCGTGCTTCGAAATATCATACCGCATGAATTTTGGGGAACGGGAGATGTGCAGGCACATAATGAAAACATCTTCCATAAGAATGTGGATAGCTTCATTGGTTTGAGAAGATTTGAGGTTTTGTCACTTCACGAAGTTATGCAGGGAATCAAGGTGACCTTTTTTCTCATGATCGTAGTGCAAATTTCTAACATTTGATAGATTGCCGAGATTGAATGGTTAGGAACACCAAATACCTCGAACCAAAAATTATCACTGACTGATTTCAATAAACGTCGCGAAATCTTCCTTGAGTTCCTATATTACTTATTCGATTCGATTCTTATTCCACTAGTTCGCTCACATTTTCATGTCACTGAGTCGAATGTTCATCGTCAGCGACTTTTCTTTTTTCGTCATGATGTTTGGAAATCAGTTGCAGAACCTGCTCTGGCTTCCTTGAAGCTAAAAATGTTTGAGGAAGTGAAGCTTAAAGAGGCTCAACAGATACTTGCTTCACGAACCTTAGGCTTCAGTCAAATGCGACTAATACCTAAGGAAACTGGTGTGCGGCCAATCATGAATCTAAGGAGAAGAGCAATGCGTAAAGGCGATAAGCACCTATTAGGTGTCAGTATTAACAGCGTACTAACTCCAGTACATAATGTGTTCACACACGAGAAGGTAAGCACCATTCAGAATTGTGTTTGATAGTGACTAATATTTGCAGGCAAACAACCCAACTCGTCTTGGATCAACACTTTTCTCTGTTGGTGACCTATATCAGAAAGTCAAATCCTTTAAAACTTCGCTCGGTGCATCAAAAAAGCCCCTCTATTTTGCCAAAGTCGATGTCCAAGCCGCATTCGACACCATTCCTCAAGCTGCAGTCATCAAGCTCATGAAAACCGTTCCTTCAGAATCAGAGTACAGATTCTCGAGACATGTTGAGATTAAACCTACAGATGCCTACAACACCGATCCTAATGCACCAAACAAGCCCATCCGAAGATGGAAATCCAACGCTAAATCTATGCACCATCTCGATAATTTCGATGAGGATCTTGAAAATGACATAGCCATTGGCAAAAAGAATACTGTATTCGTCGAAAATATTGTCAATCAGATCCGTGATACCAATTCCCTTCTTCAACTCCTGGTTCAACATATCTCACAAAATATGGTGAAAATTGGCAAGAAATTCTACCGTCAAAAAGAAGGAATTCCACAGGGTTCAGTTCTTTCCTCTCTACTCTGTAACTACTTCTACGCAGACCTTGAAGCTAAACATTTGTCTTTTCTTCAACCTGATGAAAGTCTGCTGCTAAGATTGATTGATGACTTTTTACTCATAACTCTCAATCCAGCACACGCAAAACGTTTCTTGAAAGTAATGCATGATGGAATACCCGAATATGGAGTAGGTGTAAATCCTGACAAGACACTTACAAATTTCGAAGTGATGATTAATGGGAAGAAAATTAAGAGGATTGTGGGGGAAAAGATGTTTCCATATTGTGGGAATTTGATTGATATGAAGACATTGAATATTGCAAGGGATAGGGATAGAGGGAAAGATTTAGGTGAGTTTTATTGCATTTACTTGCTATAGGATTGTCATTTTTTGGGAATTTATTTACTGATATCTATTGAAAAGCTATACAAGATTCTCTTACAGTTGAATATTCTAGGATTCCGGGTAAAACATTCCATCGAAAAGTTCTTAGTAAGTCATTTACTTTTCTCCGTGTTTCTTCTTGCCGTTCTACTGCCAAAACCACAACGTCATAACACATGTGAATATAAATCCAAACAAACCAACTTCTGTCACATACGACCATAGACTGAAGAGAATTGGGCATCCCGTCCGCTCTGCCATACACAAGCTTCAGATCGGTGGATTAGTAGTTGGGTGGGTGACCACCAGCGAATCCCCACTGTTGTATGTTTTTTTTTTTGGGAAAGATTTTTGGTTCTTGAAGAGAATCTCAGTGAGAATTTTGATATGCTTCATCATCTGTCAATTCATCCCCCCATCCATCGCATCTCCCATTATCTTTTACCAGCATTTCATTTTACACGCATCTTCTCCCTCACAATCTCTCTCCACCCCCATACACACCTCCATCCTTTCCCCCCAAAAACACAAAAACTAACCTCCCCCCCTAGGTTCCCTCACCCTCCAAACACACCCCATGTACCTAGACACCTCGCACAATTCCCTCCCCACCGTCCACAAAAACATCTACACCTCGTACCTCGAATCCGCCACCAAAATGATGTCATACATTAAATGTTTGCCCGTGTCGAAAAAACCTAAATGTGCTTTGGTCATTCGCACGATTGGGGATTTGGTGGGTTTGGGGTGGTGTTTGAGTAGACGGGGGATGGGGAGGGGAAGTGATGGGAAAGATAAGAAAGGGGAAGGGGAAGGGAAAGAAGGTAAAAGTTATAAGTATAAGGGATATAAATGTGAGGTTCCGAAATGGGATATGAGGAGATTGGCACTGGGCGCTTTTTTGGAGGTGATGAGACGGAGGCAGAGTGGGTACAAGGGGGTGGTGGAGTGGTTGGTAGGGGAGTTGGAGGGGGAGGGAATGAGGAAGGGGAAGGGTAAAGGGAAGATGTGAAGGAGAAAGGGGGGTTTAGCGGAATGAGGGATTTCAAATGATATGGTATAATGTAAGAGTTCTGGACTTTACTCACTGCACACCATGACGTTTTGTGACAAAATCCTTGCAAAAATCATATTTTTATAATATTATCCGTTTAATTATAATTATTTGTATTATATATAACATTGATATTTGGATTTCTTTATAGAATTATATTAATACCTTGTAGATTCAATATTCTAATATTCTAAAGATGAAGTGAGAGGGAGTGAGTACTATGGGATGGATGAATGAGTAATGGGTAACAGATATAGGAAAGATAAGAGAGATTTGGTTTTTCTACTGGTATTTTTTATGATAATTGCTTTAATTTGGGGGCGTAATAAGTCTGGGGAAGGTGGGACGAGAGGGGAATGGATAGATTTAGTGTTAGAATAATAAGGTAGGATATCGGGATTTTGGGTAGGATTCATGTTGTGAAAAGTTGGGATCGACGAATGGATAGCGCTTTTTGGTAATGAGCGGATGGGATATGGATGTGGATGATTCCTTCTCTGCTATATGAGTAATCAATCTTGTTCCATGCAATTGTTGATGGCCTGCTCATAATTTGTGTAGTAGATTCATCAGCGGCATCAGGTTCAATAACAGCTGATCACATTTCGTACTTTTCCGAAATCAGATCCCCAAAAACATGATTATTGTAAATCTCGCATAGATACCAACAAACACTCAAAATCTATATGAAAAAGAAATCTTCAAAACAATTCCTAACTAACATAAATCAACACAAAACAAACTCCTCACTCTGAAAATCACTTCCCAGAAATTCCCCATCCATAATCCCATGAACATAAGCTTCCCCTATCAATTCCCACTTATCCTCGCCCACACTCCGCACCACAAATGGTTGTACCGCTCCAAAAATAATGATTATCACATCCCCAGGTAATGAATGTCCGGGTATAAGTCCTACATATCCTTGAGTGGATATAAATGGTCTTCTATTTTGCTGATACGCCATTGTATTTTTGTAAGAGGCATATGCTGCCGTCTGAATGCATCTGATATACTCGGCAGTATTTGCTTCAAATTCTTCTTCGGTGAGATGTTGATCGGTGATGCTTCTGGCATTGTCTGCATATAATTCGATACTTCTTCGATGGTCGTTGTAGCCCATTAGCGAAACATCCGTGACGCGTGTTCGAAAGGTGTTATTGACGGTTTGGTCTGCGCATGGTATGCGCCAATGTGCTCCGAACCATCTTATATCATGTTGTGATATGGGTTTTGCACTCTTCGCATTTATTGCTTGACCTTGCTCGCAGAAATGTGTTATTTCGTCAAAGTATCGGATCGTATTTGCGTGGATTTTTAAGGATTCCCCGGTACTCCTAGACACAATACTCTGTCTATTGTCGACAGTGAATAAACTGCCATGATTCATGACGGTATCGACTCTCGCACCTCTTAATCCGATAACCCTCGAATCTACCTCTGCCACATCGGGTGCAAAATAAAGTGAAGACTGCCCTGAAGCAGAAAAGAGAGCGCCCCTTTTGGTTTCACAAGATGGTTCTAACAGAGGAGAAGTAAAGTCGGGAACCCAACTAGGAAGGCCGGTCAGACTCTTTGGCTGTTGACACCATGCCAAAATATCAACATTACCATGTTCTAGAAGAATTCGTGAAACAGATATAAATATCTGCACTGTTTCATCATCCGAGTCAACATTGGTATAAATGGGTTGTATGTTCAACAATGAGGCATCCGAAGCCATTCCCAACAACCCATAAATCCGATCTCGTGGATACTTTGCTTTCCTTACTAACTCTTTAGATGCTTGAATACAGCCTCTCTCGAGAAGCCTAGCAAGAGTTGATCCGCCAGACTTTTGATGCTGTTTTCTGGTTCCCAAAAGACGGCCCAGATTAGGAGGTGCTACACTCAAGCATCTAGCGATTTCACGTAAAGTCGATCCCTCAACCGAATCATTAGCTGATTTATGTAATCCGTAAGTGTTGACGACCATAGTTGATTGCATGGCGAAAAAAATCCAAGCCGCCTCAAACCAGGGATGGAAGGGTACGGTCTTTTCACCACACGTTATCAACAACTCTTTGCCAAGACAAAACTCTTGCATGATCCAAAGACGGTTCCAATAGTCTCGATTCCCAATCTCATACCAACCAACGTATGGAAAGTTGAAGCCAATATTCATAGCAAGTTGATACAATGACCGCTTCACATCCGCGAGCGGATCGTCTAGTTTCGGGCGGTTGAAACCGTAGCCTTCATGGTCCTCTCGGATATAAAATTCACAATATCTCATACTATCTACTGTAATAGAAAATATTCCTGCATCAAAAGCAGCCTGTCCTATAGTTAAAGTCGAGTCCATGGCCTCGTCGGTCTCAGTAGTTCCACCGCCCAGAAAGACATCTACGAAACTTGCACAGGTGTAGATATCTCTCATTAATTTAATTTGCTCTGTCTTCTCGTCTGGATCATCTTGATTGATACATATCGCATCTGCCCAGAAGACCATCGGTATTGACTCATGCCGAAATGTCCTTAAAGCTTGTTCCAAACTAGTGGTAACTTCGATTTCTGTCTCATCGAGCAGAATCTTTGCTCGTGGAAGATCAGGACCACCCCAGCAGTAAGACAGGGCATGGTACTCTGGGTTATCCTTTAAAGATACTACTTGTAAAGTGCAAGACACTGCGGTTATTTTAGTAACTAGACTATCTAATGTCGTAAACTTATACGAACCTCTCGATTCATAGTGACAATTATCTGAATCGTCTGGGTCGCACAATCCATCCGATTGTGCCGTATAACGAGTAGCTCTACGGCTTCTTGGAAGGATATGTAACACTCGGATTTGAAGTTCCTGAGAATTGATAGGAGTGTATTGATAAGACGACATTCTGTCAAAATGATACCAGCGTATCAATGTAGGGGACGATGAAGCAAGAAACTTGGATCATTATCAAAACATGCATTTTGCTAAGAATCATCTTGACTCTAGCTGGGTACCAAGGAATGCCTCCGAAACCTCGCATGCGCCTCATTCCCAATGTTGTTACCGGCAACCCGAGTTCAGCTATGCTATTTAGAGCGAAAGCAACCACGTTAGATCCATCCTTGTGGGACAGCGGCATGTGAGAACTAAGCTGCCAGTGGAAGTACTAGAAACATCTTTACAGTAGTAACGAACATGAAGCTATCTCATCTTTCAGACCTCCTGTCTATTGTTGCACATGACGCATACATCCTCCAGTTTGATTCAAACACTTGTAAGTCTCAATCAAGCATCTCACTCGTGGAAATTTCTTAAATCATTCGGGGCAAGCTTAAGGAAAGCGGACAAAAAAGCTCGCTGTGAAAACAAATGCTCCCGGTGAGTTCCCCTCAGGAGAACAACCTTACGCGGAATAAAGAAGCCCGCTTTCATCGGCCAATGGAATCGCACATTCATTACATAAGCACTCCGTCATGCAATATTCCTCCCCTCCATGCTGAACTTCTTATTGTTCATGCTAAACTTATAATAAAACTTGATGCAATGTATTCGAAACAGAAACAAACATGGGACAAAGTCAATCTGGTACAAGCGATAAACATGTTACGACAGAGCAACTGAGTCATGAGCTGGTAAGTTTTGCGATCCATGGGAACTGCCCTCTTAAAGTCGAACCACCTCCTTTGAGAACTTGTAATAATTTTCAGGCAGGCTCGGAAATTTGCAAAACGATGCTTTACATCCCTCGAACTGTTTTCATTCCAAGACCTCTTTAAGAGTCTTGCAGATCATCAAGATGGAGTCGCATATTTTAAGGAAGATACCATCGCGCGATTCCTGGAGATCCCGGATATATTGGGCGCATCCCCAATTATATATCAAATGGTAACCTACCTTGGTGCATTTCCATTTGGGCAGGATGCGCCTGTGGTTTTGGGATTCGAACAAATGATCATGGTGGTGGTAATAATGACGGAGAGATATCAGAGGGTCTTGAAGAAGGGCAGTAGGGATCGGACGAAGCTACTATTTCGGAGTCTGGCAGTTTACGATAGAGGGGAATCTCGTGCGGGGATTGAAAAGCAAGATGATAAGACGGGGACAACTTCTCCGCTATCAGAGGGAGAGAGTGTCGTTCAAACACATGCCACGGGTTTCGCTGTCGATGCAGCTGCGAATGATGATGGAGAAGAAGAAGATGACGATGATCTTGCTTTAGCTGCACTTGAATCGCTGGATGCCATTGATGTATTCCGACACGGAGATCCTCCTATAACTCAAGCCACCATCCCATCCGACAATCTCAAAAAATTGATTATGCTCCTCCTATTGGTAGCACCATTAGGAGTTCAAGAAAGTTTAGCTCACCATACGGAAAGACTTGCCAGTTCACAATTGGAAAGTCTTCGAAAAATAGCCGATAATATTCTTGCAGCTTTTGTAAACGTGGAAAAATCCCCCGGCGTTAAAATACATCAATTCAACACGGTGATACCTATTTCCCTACCTTTTATTTTTAGTGGCTTCAACCCTCTTTTTGAGCATTTCCTGTTCTCCAAGAACATTGACTTTACAAAACGAAAAGATTCATCCGAAGCGCCACCTTTAACACCCTTAAATGCTGAAATTGACCAGCCTCTTCTTCCGCAAATAGGTGAGATTTTGGATCTAAACGTCCTGTCACAGCTCTCCTTCTTCCTTCCTGGAGAATCTCTCTTCCGTCGTCTCCGACTACTTTATTCTGGTGGTGATGCAGGATTTTCTATGGGTTCCTTTGAAACGAGAGTGTTCAACTGGCGTGCCCCAACTATCCTCTTGGTGGCCGGAAACAGAATTGAAGATATTCCTACTGGTGGGCAGGAAAGAAATTTTGCAGACACATTACCACCCAAAAGATTTCCCAACAGTGGCAGATCATCAAGAGTTGTTTTTGGGGTTTATCTTTCCCAGCCTTGGAAACAAACTCACAAAGAATGTTTTGGAGACACCGATACCCTTCTTTTCCAGCTCGAACCTGTTCATGAGGTCTTCCACGCCTCGGTAATTAATAAAGACTATGTAGCATTCTCCAAACCTCCATCCGCCCATCCATGTTTATCTTTTGGATGTCCACATCCCAAAATGAAACAAACGGCTGGACTCTCAACTCATGTGAATCTCGGTGCTGTATCACTATATCTGGATTCATCCTTTGAATTCGGTGTCTTTACACACAACTATACATCTGGCGGAGGAGCATTTCATAACAGTGAAACTCGACGCAGTGATTTCCAAGATCGTTTCGAAATCGAAAGTTTGGAAGTTTGGGGATGTGGAGGTGATGCTGAAGCTCAAAAGCAAAAGGAGATGTGGGCCTGGGAAGAAAGAGAAGCGGAGGCTAGAAGGAAAATTAATCTTGGGTCGGGTGATATTGAAGCTGATAGAGCGTTACTGGAAATGGCGGGACTGATCGGGGGAAACAGGAGTGGAGGCTCTATGAATTGATGATATAAGCTCGGAGTTTGGGGATAGTTGGGCATTGATGGATTCGGGACAAATACAGCATAGCATGTATGGCGCGGAAATCAAGCTTTTGGGAGGTATAATCTTGCGGGGTTTTGACATCTTCATACAAATACTAAACTTGCAACCCAGATACTTTGGATATGAAGAATATTACACTTTTGCTACATGATTGTCACACAGCCAAGCCAAGCTTATAACACAATATTGATGAATGAATGGAGTTTGTACCTTTCCCTTTCCCTGAATATTACACAATCATCCATAACCACCAATAAACACCGAACACCAGATCTTAATGCTATACTCCCCCTTATACATCCAATTTAGCAACCAAGTACTATGACTCCCCCTCATTTCTTCCCCCACACCATACCCTTCATCTGATCCATGATCCCATTCTTCGCCTTTTCCCCCTCCTCCACAGCCGCACTCGCAGCATCAGCTACCATACCCGAAGGAGCCGGTCTCCCCTCAGCCCTCCTCCTCCTCTCATCCCTCATCCTCTTCATTTCCTTCTCCTCCTCATCTCTCGCCTCCAACTCCCTAATCCACGCCTCGTTCTTCTCTTTCGCTTTCTGTTCTACCAACACCCCCTCAAACTCCTTGCGCTTCTTGCGATCGGAGTCCCAGTACATGGATCCTGCTACCATGGCTAAGAGTGTGAATCCCTGCGCGTAGATACGCGCGCGGAACATCCGTTGGGTTCGGTTGTGGTCGCCGGCGCGGATGGAGCGGGTTGCGCCGACGAGGGCGAGCGTCGTGAGGATACAGCCTGGTGGGTGGGTCGGTGGGTAAGCTTTTGGATGGATGGCAAACAAGGGAGAGGAGCGGGAAAGTGTGAGTGAGTGAGTGTGTGGATTTACCTAGCGGGATGAGAGGTTCTTCTTTCAGACGACGGGTTAGTTTCTGCCAGCGATTTTCTTCGTAGAAATCACTATCCATCCATCCATCCCATTCATTAGCTATGCATGATAAATAAAGCTTGCAATGGAAATGGTACATACGTATCGCCGTCGAAGGACGACGGTAATGGAGTATTGCTCGGCATTTTTTATTAATTGACTGATATTTATTTATTTCCTCGTCGGTGCAAGCCAAAGTATCAGGAACCTCGGATGGTGAATATTCGTGAATTTGTTGATGTCCAAAGCTTTATTCAATTCATCGATGCTTTGCCCCTCCAAATTTGATGGTCGTGATATCATCGGCATTCTCAAGATCCCTGCAAAAATTTCATTGGAAAGGGAAAAGGGAGCTCCGATATCGAAATTCGCAAAGCAAAGTAAAGCAAATGAAACAGTCACAAAATTTATGACTCGACTGATGAATTCTTTATAAATATCAATCACTCAATTGCAAAATAGATACATTGTTTTCAGATATGGAGAACGGTGTAGTAGTAACAAATGGAGAGACATCCTCATCTCGTCCTCGAACTCCCACTCCCACGCTCAATTCCTTTTCTTTGACAGAATATACCACCAATCCATCCCCGCCATGCGAAAGTCCCAAATCAAAAGTCAGGAGCGTCGTACCGCAAGAATTTATTCTGCCAAATGGTTATCCGGATGTAAGTGTACTCTTTCAGTCAGATTGGTTTATTACAATGATAGTTAGTTAATCAATTGAATACAGTATCTACGACTTATCCTCACTTCTCGCGTCTATGAAGTCGTCAAAGAGACCCCCCTTACCCCAGCTGTCAATCTCAGCAATCGATTAGAATGCAACGTCTTATTGAAACGGGAAGATCTACAACCTGTGTTTAGTTTCAAATTGAGAGGCGCGTATAATAAAATGGCACATTTGGATCCGAAGATTAGCTGGAAAGGTGTCGTTGCTTGTTCGGCTGGGAATCATGCGCAGGGTGTTGCGTATTCGGCAAGGAAACTCAAGATGCCTGCTACGATTGTGATGCCGGAAGGAACGCCTAGTATTAAACATCTTAATGTTACGCGACTGGGGGGTTCGGTGGTCTTGCATGGACAGGATTTCGATGCTGCGAAGGAGGAGTGTGGGAGGTTGGAGAAATTGCATGGATTGACGAATATTCCTCCGTTTGATGATCCTTATGTTATTGCTGGACAGGGTACCATTGGTATGGAACTTCTTAGACAAACGAATATTCATAAGTTGGAGGCTATTTTCTGTTGTGTGGGAGGTGGTGGGTTGATCGCCGGTATTGGTGTTTATGTCAAGCGCATTGCTCCGCATGTGAAGATCATTGGTGTCGAGACTTATGATGCGAATGCTATGGTGCAATCGCTTGCAGCTGGAAAACGAGTGGCATTGAAGGAAGTGGGATTATTTGCAGATGGGGCTGCGGTCAAGAATGTGGGAGAGGAAACTTTCAGAATTTGTCAAGAGGTCATTGATGATGTTATTCAAGTCACCACGGATGAAACTTGCGCAGCTATCAAAGATGTTTTCGAAGACACAAGATCCATTGTTGAACCAGCTGGAGCTCTTGCATTGGCAGGACTTAAGAAATACGTTGCCGCCAACCCATCCCCAGACACATCCCGAAATCTGGTAGCCATCGCCTCTGGAGCTAATATGAATTTTGATCGTCTTCGATTCGTGGCTGAACGTGCCGCTCTTGGAGAACGCAAGGAAGCTCTTCTCAGCGTCAGCATTCCTGAAACTCCTGGAGCCTTTTCTGAACTCATTAAGGCCGTTATGCCACATGCCGTTACCGAATTTTCATATCGATATGCCACAGATACCGTTGCCAATGTACTCATTGGTATTTCCCTTACCTCACCAGCATCTCAAAGAGATGAAGAGCTCCAATCTCTCCTTTCTCGCATCTCATCAGGCGGAATGAGCCCCATCGATCTTTCGGGAGATGAACTTGCCAAATCACACATTCGCTATTTAGTTGGTGGTCGCTCAGGAGTACCAAATGAACGACTCTACATGTTCAATTTCCCAGAAAGACCCGGTGCGCTAGAGAAATTCCTTACAACCCTGAGACCGAGATATAATATCAGTCTTTTCCAATACCGTAATGCGGGAAGCGATATTGGAAAGGTCTTAACTGGTATCGTATGCCCTGATGACGAGGTTAAAGATCTGGAAAGATTTTTGCAGGAGATTGGATATCCTTGGACGGATTGTACAGAGTCGGAGGTTTTTAAGACGTTTTTGAGATCTTAGATTATGATTTAGAGCAAGATATTATGGGTCACGATGATGAGAGATGAGGATAAGAGATTCATGAGCAGTGAAGAAATGCTTTTTATGAATGGGACAATGCATAGGTACTATTAGCTCGGCGTTTTTAGGATGATACTTCAAGCGGTTTGTGTTTGTTGTTGTAGAAAAAAGTCCTCGGTTGTAGCGTTGACTTTATATCCTGCGTAGTAGGTAGATATATAATGAAGATATTGTAGTATCTACGAGTTGGATCTGTTACTTGTACTATTCATCATTTGATTGTTTGTGAACTTCTGTGGTGGAATTATTTTTTATTCTTATTTATTGGGGATAATATTGATGAGTCCAGAAATCACCAAAGCTTAGACTGCTAATCAAAAGGCAAACTCACCGGGAGTTCTTGAATCGAACGTTTTCTGGTTATGGTTGAGTTACTACCTACTCCCTACTACCTAGTAGTAGATCATTCCTCATGAGACAATCACATGTCATCCCACCTTCCATTCGCTACTATCTTACTTTTTTTTAATAAAGTATATCAAATATTTATGACTTCATTAAGGTTATTATCCATATCGGAAGGAGGGAAGATAGATAGATTTCTGAGCTTGAAAACTTAATTACATTTATTTATTTATTCAATCCAACCCAATGTATCACAACATATTAATATAATATCATCACACAAACAACATAAAAAACTTCCTTATCCTTTCAAAGTTTCTCTGAATTTCAAACAAACGCCCTTCCACTGGCAGTATCCTCATCTGTCAAGTAGCCTAGGATGCATCCACTCGCTTTCTTCATCCTAGGATACTTCATCCTTTTCATAACCGCCAATCTACATTCCCTCTACGATACATGGACCTCATCTACCCTCTACTGTGTGCGCGAACCGTATATAATTACCACGCTCTCTTCTTCACTCCCGAATCCTAAATGTTTCCGCACGAGAATCGATCATATTACTCAGGTACTAGAAGATGTGCCCAGGGGCGAACATGCTGAGAAAATTACTTGGTTGAATGGTTTTGTGTTGCCGGGTATTATTGAGTCTCATGGCCATATTTTGCAGTATGGAGAGATGTTGGAGAGTGTTAGTTTGTACGATGCGGATAGTGTGGAGGATGTGAGGAGGAGGATTAAGGAGTGGTTGGCTAGACATCAGGGGGAGGGTTTTGGGGAGAGGGAGAAGTGGATTAGAGGGGTAGGGTGGGATCAAGCTCATTTTGGGGGTGTGATGCCCACGGCTGTATGTATTCATTCATCTTTATCTCATTGTTTTCCATGATGTGAAAGACTTTGCTGATGGGATTCGTAGAAACAACTCTCTGAAGATCCGGAATTAAAGGATCTATATATCATGCTCGATAGAGTTGATATTCATTGTGTATGGACTTCAGAAAAAGTCCTCTCTCTTCTTTCGGATCCGCTTCCTGAAGCTCCTCCTGGTGGAGAAATCATTACCAATCCTGGACCTGGTGTCTTTTGCGATAATGCAATGGATAATTTTATCTATCCTCTCGCACCAAAACCGGATATACCTCAAAAAGTCCGCTGGCTCAAAACTGCAATGGGAGAGTTAAATAAAGTAGGTATCACGGCTATGAGTGACGCTGGTATGCGAATGGAAGATGTGAAAATCTTGCAAGATTTGGCTAGGAGAGATGAACTCAGTGTTAGAATTCGAGTTATGGCGGAATGTGAAGAAAGAAATACTTTTTGTCATCAGGACTTACGAACAGTGAAAGTCATGAGAGATGGTTCTGGTGGAGGTGATATGCTGTTGTTTGGAGGAATCAAACTCTTTGC
This sequence comes from Sclerotinia subarctica, assembly GCA_025389085.1. Classification (NCBI taxonomy): domain Eukaryota; kingdom Fungi; phylum Ascomycota; class Leotiomycetes; order Helotiales; family Sclerotiniaceae; genus Sclerotinia; species Sclerotinia subarctica. The sequence continues at coordinate 2,993,029 of QRFI01000004.1, read as the reverse complement.
GGATGGAGCTTTAGGTTCTTGGGGGGCGGCATTATTGGAACCATACTCGGATAAACCTGAGACTAGTGGAATGATGTTGATTAATGAAACTGAATTGACGGAAGTTGTTAAAAAGGTATTTGGCTGCTGTCTTTCTTTTGCAAATTTGGTTTGCTAATTCGTCAAGTTTTACCATTGGGACTACCAGATCAATATCCATGCTATTGGTGACCGAGCTAACAGAGCTGCTATCAATGCATTTGAAGCTGTTCTAGGATCTAATTGTCATGGATGCAATGAAGAAAGACGACTGAGAATCGAGCATGCTCAAATCATAGTAAAGTTTTCATATCTACAATCATCATTTTTTCTAACAAATCTCTCAGCATCCAGATGATCAAATACGCATTGCAAAAATGGGAATTCTTCCCAGCATTCAGCCCACACATGCTACATCCGACATGGCCTACGCAATATCCCGTCTAGGAGAAGAGCGTCTCTTCAACTCCGCCTATCGCATGCGTTCATTCTTCCCCCTCTCACCCAACAACACTTCATTATACCCCGGCCCAGTCCTCGGCTCCGATTTCCCAGTCGAACCTCCCAATCCTTTTCATGGTATCTACGCCGCAGTAACCCGTCTCAATCCCAAAACTGGCACTTCGCCCTCCGGATCCACAGGTTGGTATCCGGAAGAAAGTCTCTCGATTAAACAAGCTATTCATGGTTTCACGCGCAACGCGGCTTGGGGTTGGAATTTAGAGAATAAAACGGGGGCGATAGAGTCAGGGATGTGGGCCGATTGGATTGTGGTTGATAGGGATGTGATGGCTATGGATAAGGATGGGGATGGGGAAAAAGTGGATGCATTGAGGGATTTAAAGGTGTTGGGGACCTGGGTTAAGGGGAAGAATGTTTGGATGAGGGAGGAGGGGGTTGTGGAGATTGATGCGGTGTTTATGAAGGGTGATGGGTTTTGGGTTCGATTGCTGAGGTGGGGGAGGTGCTTGGTGGGTGGGGTGAGGGGATTGGTGGTTTGGGGTGGGAAAGGGGGGGATCTTTGATGGGATGGCATAAGCTCGTAAATTGAAGGAAAATAGTATGGGTATAGACAGATGGGAAGAAGAAATAGAGAGAGAGAACCTCTTATAAGAAGCAAAAGGCAAAAAGTAGATACCTAAATACCTAAATACCTACCTAGATAGCATTAGAATAGGAACCCGTCCTAGAAGAAAGAAAGAAAGACCAACAACCCCTAGATAGATAGAAATCCATAAAGATCATACATTAATTATCGATGCGCTCGGTACATCTCGATATCTTAAGAATCTGTCTAGTACTAGGTACCTAGTAAATCATGTAAATTTCCTAAATGCTCCATTCATTCATGCATTCCCTAAAAGTATACGCCGACCCTTTCATCCTCTCCAGCCTGTCATTATATATAATCGTCGCTCATTATTAGATTCATCATCTTATGTACTCAGACACAGATCTAGATCTAGACGCAACCAAGCGTTTAAAGAACAGCATATGCACTAGCATAACTTACGGATCCATCGTCTATCCTTACTACCTCGTTACTGCGTTCATATCTAACGAATTTAAATTTGCCCTCGTCACTTTGCAGCAACTTGTCTTCTTTTAATTTCTCAATCGCTGCCATGGTGATACCGATTGGATGGCGTCCACAAACCGTATTTCCTGTTTCTTCTAGGTTGTCGAGGAATTCTTGATGTTTTCCCCCGGATATCGCTTCCATGGACAATTTATCTAGTTTTCCTATACTTTCGTGAATGGGTGGTTGTGTGGGGGGTTTGTCCCGTCGTGACAATGAGTATCCGGTTGATGTATTGGTTGCGTCTGTGGAGGTATCGGAGGGCAGGTAATATGTATATTGGAATCGGGGACCCCAGTGACAAAAATCCGAACTCACGATGAAGACGCTGGTTTCATCCGCGAGATAGGGCGCTAAGATTGCGCCGAATTTCTTCTCGGTAGACGCATTGGTGTTTCCGACCAAGATGGGGATTAGAGGTGGAAAATTGGAGGGAGAATCGAAATTCGAAGAGAGCATTTTGTAAATGTATGGAAGGTGCATTTCGAGAGAATGTTCCGTTTCATCTTGATCGCTATTCATCGTTTTGAATTCTCCCGTTTGGGCTAGTTCGGAAACAGTTGCCCGATCGATACTCAGATCTCCAAGTGGTGTAGCGTATGTAGAATGTTTGGATAGCGCACATTCCGATAGATACCATGCGTGTGAGGGACCCAGAAGAAATATTCGTTTGGCAGAGGAGAGATCGAGGGATTTGTAGGCCCAGGCTGCGGCGGGTCCGGAGTACGAATATCCTGCGTGTCTTTCATGGTGATGGTTAGGATAGATTTCTTTTGGGGAGAAAGATAACTCACGGTGCGATTATTACTCGAGCACCTGGAACGGGTATTTTTATATCGTCGATTGAGGAGGGGACTTGGGATAACCATTCATCGAGTTGGGTGGATAGTGTGGAGGGATCTGATGTATACCATGAGCCGGCGTGGCTGGCATCTCTGGTACTTCCCATGTTGTCGTAGTGAGTTACAGTTGATTATTGCTTTTGGATTTGTGTTTGTTTTGAAGGATGATGTTGATGTATGATGATTTTGATGATGATGATGGTGATGATGGTGATAAGTGGTTGTTATCGGAGAAAGCTCCACAGGGTGGGGTCAGAATGGCGGGGTAGATCGTAAGTACGGAGGAGGTACCTTGTAACCTTGGTCCAGGCGAGAATTACCTTATCATGAATGATTATGTAACCTTAGCTTTTCTATTTCATCCCTTCAGATCAGCTTTATATTCATCATTCATCATTCATCATTCATCATTCATCAGCCCTTCAAAGATATTCGTTCGATATTGATAAGGTCAGCTATTTCCGCCTACTAGACTCGAAATGCTGAGCTGGTTACTTACTCACTCAGTGAAAATGCTCCTCAATTGTCTACTTCTAGGCTGGGAGAGAGAGATGATACTTTCTGCATCGAGTCGTTTGCTTCCCACACTAGTGTCTGGATGTAGAATGTCTTGATGTGTTGCGCGTCTTTGAACATTCTTCCTTGGCATTAACACGCGTCTGGTGACGACGATTTGATATCTAGATTGTCCATCTCGAAGAGGAGAGTGGTAATATCTATATATACCTAGCTAGGTATCTATATATACTCAGTATATTGCCTCACTTTGCACATCTAGATATACCAAGTATATCAATTCTATCTAGGCAACAATCAGGCTTCGAATAGCATCCAAGCATTGTATACCGTTATCATAAATTTCAACGATGATGCGATTTTTTATTACGAAATTAGGATAATGCTTACTATCTCACTGATACCCCTGGACCATGGATAAGCCCTTGTTTATATATCATTCTTCAAAACCTCCATTTTGAACTGAAATATTGATCAACAATTCAAAATCGGAATCGGAATCATGTCGAATAATACTTCAAGTCTTGACTTCACTCCATTATTCGAGTGAATGACGAATTAGTAGCCTTTTAGCGCACAAAGACAATTTTGTAGGTAGTAAACATCATCCCTTGGAAGTCTTCACATTCTCATATTGTACTCTTCTTTCGGTTCGTTATCTAAATCCAAATCATGATTGCCAATAGATGTTTAGAGTGATTGAGAATTTTTAGATTATAGGAGTTTTGAGTGGAAATGCGCGATGATCTAAATATTGATCAAATGTTCTTCTACTTCATACAAGGCATTACAATATCAGAAGTTGAAATTGACACTTTAATTAATGATTAGATATATTTAATGTTTTTTATAAATTTTCATACAGATTTTTTTATTATTAATTTATTTATTAAAAAATCTATATCTTTAAAATATTTTAAAAGAAATAAAATATTTAGATATTTTTATTAATATTATTAAATAAATTTAATATTAATTTTTATATAAAAAACTAATAAAGATTTATATATAAAATCTTTTAAAATTTATAATATAAAAAATAATATTATTATTATTATTATATTAAAACTAAACAAAGCTTTATATAAAATGAAGAGATAAAAAGTAAGAAGATAAAAATAAATGTTATTTAGACTTTTAATTAATTATTTACTCCTTAATCAATGAACGGAAACTCTTTGAGTAATCATCCTTTCCAATAATTAAATATTCTAATTATTCTTAAATCACCTAAGTATCCAAGTATTATCCACTTGATCAAAAAAGATAAAGATCTAAGGAATATACATCAATATCTAAACTCACGGATTGTAAGATATAAATTTGTGAAATTAAATTTGTTAATGCGGGTTCTGGGTAAAGGATTCAAGAGATTAAGAGATTGAGATATATAGAAAGAAGTGATCAGAAAGTATATATTAAGCCAGATACCAAATCCATACCTGAAACCTCCCTCCTTCAAACTCCCCTCCCTACCTACTTTCCCTCCGCCTTCCACCTCTCCTCCCCGTTTCTTCCACTTCCCCTATACCCCCCCCCCCCCCCTGCTCTCCAGCCTCCGATACCTCACAACTTCCCCATCTCATAACCTTCTCCCTCCGATCTCCTATCCTAATCTCACAGCCTCCTCATCTCACATCTTCCCAATCCCGTCAACTTCCTGATTTCTCCACTTCCCAAATCTCAGACAATAAACTCCAAAGCATTCACTTCACTCAACACACCTAGAAACAAATACAAGAATAAAGTAAAGTAATACCATTCATTATACTATATCATATCAGGTATACTATACTATACTATATAAACCACCATTATTCATCACACCATCGCCACCATCATTAAGACTCATCCCAATCTATTTCATTCCATTCCAATTCATCGCATCATTGTTCTTTTTTGTGTTTTTTTTTTCATAATGAGAGTATATGTGGGTATATGTATGGTAAAGGGTATATAATGTAGATCTCTTCAAGAAGAGAAGAGAAGATGAGGTGAGATGGGATGAGAAAGGTGAGATGAGGTGAGGAAGATGAGGTAGATGATGATGATAGAGAGGTATCTCAAGATATCCCTAAGTATGCATGGACCTCCTTCCACCCGGGGTAGCCATCCGGAAAAATGAAACGTTGGAGATTCCAGAGTCTTTTCTTGGCGCTTGGCTCAGTGCACATGGCACATGGCACATGGCACATGGCACATGGCACATGGCACAAGACACCGTACCAATTCCAAGAACAAGATAATCATCATCGCTCATCCCCACCAAGTAAAAACCCCACCTTTTCCATCCCCCTCAATCCCACTTCCCTTCCCACCTCCACTTCCCCTCCCCTAATCCTCACTACAACCCCGCTATACTATCCGCCAAAACCCTCGTAACATTCAACTCCAAACTCAAAACATTATTCTGAAGCGCCTTCTCATAATAAACCAAATGCTGACCATTATACACGGCACTCTGTCCCTTAATGCTCAACTCCACCAAACCCGTCTTCGTATCCATACTTCCAATCACCTTTGACTGATCCAACGTTCCCAACATGGGAAGCGTATTATTCCCCGGTACTAGCGTCATATTCTCAATCGTGGTATTACCCACCACGCCGGCGGTCGAGGTGCTAAGTTCCAAGGTGACGTTGCCCATGACGATGGTCATGTTGGAGGGATTGGGAATGTATGCGTCACCGGAGAGATTGGGACCTGTGAGCGCGGTAATGTTGACGCGGACGTTGGTTACGTTGAAACCTTTGAGACCGTTGAGCCCTTTGTATGTGCTTGTTTTATTGTATTTGATAGAGATGACTGGGAGGGCTCCTTCGTGTAATTTTGTTTTTCCAACGAGCGCGGTGGTTACGTATTCGTTGCTTAGGACTGCGGTGGTGTAGTCTGATAGGGCGTCGATGTTGAAGATGGATACTTCTTGGTTTTTCACTGAGATGGTGGATTTGGGGTGAAGAGCGTGGATTTTGGGAAGCGGGATGATTACCATGGGTTCCGGTGCGTATGTTCCGTTTGTTACTAGGTAGGAGGAAGCGTTGAATGGATCTAATGTAGGTGTATACATTGATGGACTGTGAAGTGTGCCTACTTGGCTAAGAACAATGGTATCTGCAGTGGGATCTGTGAATTGAAGTTCAGTGATTTCGAGAGAAGAATCATTAACGCCATCTTGGGCAATCTTTGGCATGGCGACATAAACACTGATTTTGTTAGTATAAATTTGAAATGATTGATTTTGAAAAATACTTACAGACATAATGCAATGATGAGGAATACTATGCAAAAAACAATGAGATGAATCCACCAAAATCGAGCACAATGTCTTTTTACTTTTCCACCAAATGATCTCTTTACTGGTGAAGGATCTCTCTGATATTGTTCCACCTCCTGTCTCTCCGTCGTCTTATTATCATAATCATCTAAACCCGACATTTTGTTTGTTCGACGACTAACTGTTCGAAATAAATGAATTATGAATTATGGATTTTTGGGGGAAGGTTTTTTTTTCTCTCCAGGTAAAATCTCGGAGTTATTTCCGATCGCTCGATAGGATTCTGAGTTGATATATGGTAATTTATAGTCAAGATGGAAATCTAATAAATCTCATAAAATGACGTCTCATTCCCAAATAAACAAAGAGATAATTTCCCGTGCTGAATATGACGAGGACGGTAGACAAAAAAACCAAAAAAAAACCAACAAAGAAAAAATGGCGAAACTTTCAATACTTCTATAACTTGAAAATGGACTGTGGGGAAGGAAGGGAAACTAGTTGCTAATGTGGAGTATATAGTATGTGTACGGAGTAAAGGGAGGGGTTCTCAGTGTATCAGGAAAGGTAACAAGGAAAGGGATAGATCTACTTTTGAGTGCTCTATGAGGAATCATCTCCGATGAGGGGAAGAGTATCATATTACAAGCATGTGAATTGTACAATGGAATGAATGGCAAAAACCACACTCACACTCACACTCACACTCACACTCAACTCACACTAACACACTCACACTCAAGGTTTCGCAATGCACGATGAGATTTACGCTACACGACTGGGAAAATGACAATTAGCTGAACGAGGTTCGTTAAGCTTTTGGGTGTAATTAAAGGAATGATATACTAAACCTATATGGAAGAAGATTGACATAGTTTAATCCATTTAGGTTTCTACCGAGAAAAGAATTCTCACAAGTTCGCTGAGTAGGATCACAAGGTGCATGATCTGTACCCATATTACCGCCACTTACATCCACCTGCAAGCACTCCCATGTTATACAAATCAGATGCCAGATCTCACTTTCATCTTTCTTCGGTGGATTCTGTATTAGCCTCGGTGAGCAGGACGGCGATGTCCCTTGTATTGGGTAAAGCTTCAGATGTTGGTTTGATTTGAGCCTGGCTAGTTGATATGTGTTACCCCGGAATATACCTAATACCCCTGTATCTAGCGATCCATTCGGTAGGAAGTCTTGAGTTGGTATAACGAGGTGGTATTGAATGAACAGTAACGTATTGATATTCAAACAGAGGGGGCAGATTTACAAGGGAATTGTCTATCGAAATTAGCGCAATTTGTTTGGTTGGCCAATTATGAATTGAAATTCTCTCTCTTATGAATCAAGAGTCAGTCATTCGAGTATAATAATGGTTGAAAAGAAATTTTAAAGAATATTCCCGATTAGGTTTTTCCTGCAGTGGTAAAGTTTATTGATCTATTACTACTAGTACCACTTAGGAAGTAGCTTAATAATGTTAGAATTGATTTGATCAATTCCGATCAATTTTAACCAATCAAAGACTTTAGAAATGAAAATATCATGTATCGGTACTGGTGTTTGCCCCATTTAAGCCCCGCGATTTGTTTGCTCCACTACGTTAAGCTGGTCTTTGCTCGAATGAACAACAACAAAACCTTTTAGCTTTTTAACCGTTGTAACTCGTTGGGAAATGAATGAAATATTTAGACCTGGTGAACTGAATCATTATCTTGTCAGAAAGTCTAAAGCTTAACGTAGACGAAATTAGTTTCTTTCTTTGCCAGTTTATCATCGTATGGTATATATACATATACATGGAATTTTCGAATTGCACAGAACTACTTTCTAGCTGCACAAGTACCTAGTAAATATCTATGGATACCACCGACTGAGGCATGAGTAAGAGAACTAGGTAAGCTTTTCAGTAAGTAGGGTATCCATTCAGATATCCATTCAGATCTCCACCGGCAGTCTATAGAAATATGTTGAAAAGTCCATGTCAAATCTACTCTACCGGACACATAACGGTACATACCGGTGCCCGTAGTGTGTATAGCTTAATGATCTTTCCTTCAGGAACATTAGCTCATCCTTAGCATCCCTATCATCATCATAACATTTCGAACCTCTCTCTGTATTTTCACATGTACTGAATCGTGACCGAGGACTAATTGAACTATCATGTCTATCTTACCTTGAAACGATGAAGGAATGCGATAGATAAGGTATCTAGCAGGTATAGATCATCCCGAGCTATTTTGTTGTCTGCTCTGCGGGATATAATGACCCTGCATTCATGGGGTTGTTTTGACGCGATAGGCCAAAATACAAACAGGATACAACTAAGGATCTCAGGAGGATAATGAAGGTAGTAAGGTAGTAAGTAGTAAGGTAGGAGGTACGGGAGTGATGGTAAATTTTAGAAATGTAAAGAAATTCATGGTAACTGCGGTACGATGATACACAATGTAAGATTATGTTGCGCACATGTCCCGGCTAGGTATGTTTAGAAGGAAGAGGTAGAAGATGCCAAGTACAAATATCCAACATATTGCCAACAACCCCGCACTTGAACCAAACTTCTGGGATCGAAAGATCAAATCAGAGTAGAGTGTGCTTGTCTGAGGGTAATTTCCAAAGTTACACGTTCAATTCTCTAAATAGTTCCTTCGGTTTGTGATGGTATAAGTCTTTCCTAGCCTTTTTGCTTGGAACATTGTATTTTGGTTTGTGTTATTGACTAGTGTAAGATAGTAATCTCTAATAGAAGCTATATGACTTATAACTATCCCAAAGAACTTGCACTCATATAGCCAAAAATAGTCGGCCGGAAACTTTATATACAAGTTTTATACTTTCTGACAATAAGAATAGAACCGCACTGTTTCATAATCAAGGCGAAGACTTTCTTTAATTCTAGATCTGTCTTTGACTTTCAAACGAACGAAGCTTATTAATAAAAGTAGAAGATCTTTAATCCGATTTGGACCGATGACTTTTCTTTCTCACCAATATTCAATGAATGATTGTCCCTTGTCTCGGTTCGGATACGTACTTGAGGTTCGTGTCCTTTTAGTCCCGATGCTTGACTCCGTGAATTCACGTGCTTGCTCGGAAGTCAGCACAATCTAATTCATATCCAATTAGCACAAGTGGATTTCAAACGACGAGTTCTTCAGTGTTAAGAGGATTTACAGTTCATAAATACTTGAACCATCGTCCATCAACTCTAGGATTATTGCTGCGGTCATCCTTTTTTTATCACGTGACAACTTCAAATTCTATGTAACCTGCGCACGTTCATCTCATCGATCTTCATTCGAGAACAAACAACACTTACCTATGATGAAGGCATCAAAAGTCTCTTACAATTATGGTCCTCTTCTCGAGTTGGCAAGAAATAAATCGTCAGCAGTACTGACAACCTTATCCAGAAGGACAACTCGGACTCACGAGACAACATAAATAATTTGTTGCATATCGGATTTTGGCCAGACCTGAGTCTATAGAACGCCCCTGGATCTGTCGGAAACGACCTTGAAAGAATCGTGGCCAGACTCATATCCAATATTACACTCAGACAGTCCAGGGTCTTGATGCAAGACACCCCTTCATATGAAATGAATTTATTCGCTTCGATAATAGCAGGGCGCTGAGCTGTAACGACGCATGCATTACATTTGATATCAACGCCTACAGATGACTTCTGTACACTTGTACGACAACAATCAAGCACGATATATGACAGTGTCAATATGGAAAACAATAAACGCATATTGAGATCCTCAGGTTCGGTTTCAAAAGTCTCAACACCACTTCCATCAAACTCGATATCAAATCTAGTCCAACCAATGAATTTCATTTCTGCGAAGACCCTATCTCCAAATATAGACAAAAAGATTCAATTGGTAGGTATCATCCTCTTCCAAATTACGACGTCTAAACCGAGCTGAAGTCACACTTCTTCGCAAAAAACAATCCGAACTTATAGCTACTGCTTATCAACATTCAAATATTTACCATATAGAAATCATATATTGGATTCAATAAAATCCACTTTGATTGTTGCGCAATATGAGGCAGGAACAGCTATTTGTCTTGATTCAACTGGATGGATACTTACATGAGCAGTAGTGACACTGAAGAAGAGTCTCGGAAGAATCCACGTCGATGGCTTTTATATTATACCAGTCTTGCAATTGAAGTTGAATGTCGTGTTTGGGATCAGAAACGTGATTTGGCATTATTGAAAGTTATCACCATCGAAGTCGATGATAATTCTGATGATAGTAATATCACGCAATTCTTATTTGTGAATTTGGCAACCCAACTTCCGGAAGATAAAACTCCAATTATATGTATCGGACAACCGGGAAGTGACGATTTAGAATCTTCAGATAATCGAACGACAAAATATAAACTTATAGAAGTATCAGAAGGATTATTTCTTGGAATGATATCTGGGAAAGATCCTCAGGATAATGAAGAGATTGGCACCTTGAAGCATGATGCATGGACTTATTGGGGCCATTCTGGAGCATCTTTGTTAAGAGATGATGACGGATTGTTGATTGGATTGCATTCTTCTTGGGATGATCAAACTGCTATGAGGCATGGTATTCCAGTTGTGGCGATAAGGTCATTTTTGGAAATATATTTACCTGGTGCGGAATGTCTTAAGGGTGGAGGGTCTGTGTGATTAGTATCGCAAGACCTTTCGTCTCTTATATTTAGCTTGGAAGCACATGCCATCATGAACCACGATGAGACAAAAGCAGGGAAGAAATCATTGGCTCGAGGCACCGCTTTCGGGGTCCAAAGAGGAAGTTTCAGGAAGTCCTTAGCTTCCACGACAGCAAAATCTTCAAATCATTTACCCAGTCAAGCAAACATTTTGAAGGCATTCATGCAGATACTGGCCTTCGCCCTCCGCCATAGGTTATCCACCTCCTCCGCGATAACTCTGCCTCTTCCAGCCTGCCAGGTAAAACAGTTTTAGTCTTCTCTGTCGAGATATCACTGTCGCTTCTTCCATCATCATCGGGCTTTCCATAGAACTACACAATAATTAAAAATCAAATTTAATTCTTTTAATCTTTAAATATATATTATTCAAAACTTTATCAATATAATAAAAATTAATTTTTAATTATTTTAAAATATCTTTTATAAAATATTTTAACTAAATTATTAATTATAAAATTATGTTTGATTATATTAATATATTTTTAAATATAATATATTTAATCTTTCAAAAAATTATAATCTATTTTTATTAATTTTTATTAAAAAGTTATTTGAAAAAGTCACACAGCAAAGAATCAATTAGTTTTAAAATAATATCAAAGCTTTTTTGTTGTCCTTTTTAATCTAAATAAAGATATCCATTATTATAGAATTATCAATTATACAATATCGGATCACCTAGGCTGTAACGATACTGTACTGGAGGCAGCGGCTGCCTGAGGTTTCGTTGGTTGTGTCACGAATCACGTTTATTTTTATAAAATAAATCTAGTTACCGATGTTTGAGTCGCTTTCCTCAAGGGGATCCTTATCGATAAGGAATCCTAGGACAAATATTATCTTAGGACAAATGATATCCTAGAAAGAATAGGTTAGGTAATCATTGGGTCCTAGAACAAATGTTCTAGGATATGATTCGTCCCAGGACTATTATCTCAGGACAGTATTTGTCCCAGGACTATTGTCCTAGAATAAAATCTGTCCCAGGATTATTATCCTAGGATTGGAATTGTCCTAGGATTAATATCCTAGGACTAATGGTAGATCATATGATAAGGAGTTTTAGGAGCTTTGAAAGCTCCTAAAGCTCCAGAAGCCTTTTGGAGCTTTAGGGCTTCTTAAAGTTCCCTTATATTCATTAATATATAATCAGAATAATTTTATAGTTTAGAAACTTTATATTTAACTTAGTTATCAATTAATTTATCTATATTCTACTTGATCTAATAACAACTTCACTTCCAAATAAATCTTATTAATAAAGCCTTAACCTATAATTATCAATTAACAAAACCTCAGATAATCATTACCTTTAGTATAATATCGTTATATTTTGAGCACTATTTCGGTTAAGCTATATCAATTATGATGGACTTTATTCAATAATCCACCAAATCAATTTCCTTCTCCTTTATGGGAGCCTTAGGATAGGCTATTATCAATATAAAGCCAAAACAAGCAATCTAAATATCTATCCCTGATCTATTTTATGGAGATCATAATAAGCATTGAGTCTTTATTATATAAGCTGATCTTTACTATATCTTTAATGGACACCTTTTCTCGATATCAATACAGAGGATCTTGTAGCTAATCTTGTTCTTCCGAGAAATTACATTCAATTAGATCAAACCCTTTATCAATAATCTAATAATCAAAACTACCAATAATCAACTCAATAAAAATATGAAATCTGAGATACATTATCTTTTTGGTATTTACAAGTTATTTCAACAAGATTTCGATAAGGCCTTCAGGGAAGTTGATCTTGATCATATAATTGAAAAAGTATTACAACAATTTAAGCAGACAGGATCAATTACAATCTATATTACTAAATTCTAACAATATACTAGATATATTATATAGGATAATAATTATTTTAGATCCTAATTCTATAAGGGACTTAAGGATATCATCAAGGATGAACTAGTAAGAGCTCCAAAACCATCAAACCTTTCTGAATTAATCGAAATCTTTATTCTAATTGACAACTGTTTCTACAAAAGATAAATAAAGAAAAAAGGAACTATTCAGGAAAACAGAAAGTTTTCTAAACCTCAACGTTAGAACAGATATTATGATACCAGCGACCCAATGGAATTGGATGAAGCTGAACGTCGATATAAATCAAATAGGCTTAACATTAAAGAGAAGAAAAGATACAAAGAGAATAATCTATATTTCACCTATAGAAAAGATAGGCACATATCTCGAGACTATAACCAAAAAAAGCTATTCATTGTGAAAGGCAAGAAACAAATAAGATTTGGAAATAAGAGATAGGGACCCCAAAAAGTAGATATATTAAAAGGTAATTTTTACAAGATTGGATTACTAGAAAAAGAGTTACCCTAATCATATCTAGAACAACTTAGGGAGTTGAATATGGTAATCTTATTTATAAAGATGGAACCAACCAGAAATATCAACAAGGAAATCGAGTTTACAAATAACTATAAATTGATCGAATTGTTTGAAGAGGAAGTATCTAAAAACAATCTACAAATCAATAAAGTTTATCTAAGATCTCAAGAAGACGAATTATGGTATCTAATCAATTATCTTAATAGAAAATATATATAACGTTATCACAAAGAATAGAAACCTGATTTTATAGAAAAATATCAGATTCATAATCATCCAACCCTATTAATCCTATATATCATTATTTATAACGACTTTTATCGAATAGTATTCAAAAAGAATACAAGAGAAGTCAACACTAAGAGATTTGTTGCAGACTTAAACTCTCCTCAGATTAATAAAGAATAAGAGTATAATGATTATAACCTAATAATCAAAGATGTATAGGAAATTCTGTTATAAGCTGAATATCGCAGGATCTAGTATAGGATTAATTATTACTATAAACATCATTAGGCCAAGGATTATTGCCGAGACTTTCAGATAGGATCAATAGAACTATCGGTAGCTATACCTTATAGATTATTGAGTATAAGCAAATATTAGCATAAATAATTGAACCTCTTTATCAAAGAATAGATCACCAAGCCACTATCATTAAAACTCAATAATACAATTAGGATTAGGCAATTAATTGTAGGAATCAATCTCGAAAAACAGAAAGTTAAAGCTTTGATCAATTTAGGAGTTATAGGAATATTTATGGATCCTAATTTTATAGAAGAAAACAGAATCCTTATTAAGCCTAAAAAACATCTATATTAATTAATATTGTTAGAAGAAAAGAAGGCTGGAATAGATGGATAAATACAAAGACAGATTAGTGCTCTAAAAATGGTTATGCTAAGAGGGCATACAGAATAAGTCAAATTGGACTTAGTATTATTAAGCAGATATATAATAGTCTTAGGAACCCCCTGGATTAGAAAACATAATCCAAATATTGATTAGGTAAAGGATACCCTTATATTCGATCATTGTAAATACAAGAACAAATAATTATATAATCCAAAGGAACAGATTTCTGGGGAGACCAGGTATTGTGCTATAATAGCTACAGATCCTTCATTGATTGGTAAGATCAATGCAAAAGAAATTCCAGTGTAATACAGAAAATTCGCCAAATTGTTCAAAGACCCATAAGATTTGAGAGCCTTGCCAGAATATAAGCCTTGGGATCATAAGATCAATTTCAAAGAAGGATTCATACCCCTAATTAAAAGATTAAGATCATATAATCCTAATACCTTAAGAATATAAGAAGAATACTGATCGAAAACTAAGAAGAAAGGATGGATTAGGAAATCCAAGTCCCCTTATATATTTAATATATTATTAACATTCAAAAAAAAAGATCTGAATAATCGACCTTATAAAGATTACTATTAAATAAATAATAGGATCATCAGGGATATATACCCTATACCTAAAGTTTAGGAACTAAGGGATAAGCTAAATAAGGCAATGATCTATACTAAGCTAAATCAAAGAAATACCTTCAATCTTATACGAATCAAGGAAGGACATGAATGAAAGATTGCTTTCATATTACCTTCTGGATTATGGGAATATACTGTTATATCATTTAGATTAATAAATATATTTGTTATATATCAACAATAAAACAACAAAATACTCAAGGAGTTTAACTTATTCATAATCTATTATTTGGATGATATCCTAATCTTCTTTTAAAAGAAAGAAAAATATAAGGAATATATTCTCAAAATACTTGAAATATTTAGAAAGGTCGATTTACAACTCAAGCTATCAAAATGCAAGTTTGGAATCAAGAAGATAATCTTCCTAAAATATATAATCGAATTAGGTCAGATAAGTATTAACCTGGAGAAAACTGAGAAAGTAAAAAATTGGGAACAATCTAGAAATATTAAAGATATATAAATTATATTAGAATTCGCCAATTTTTGTTAGGTATTCATCAAAGACTTTTCCAAAATGATAGAACCACTTATAGAAATAATTAAAAAAGGAATGGGATTCGTATAGAGCGAAAAGATGGAGCAAGTCTTCCAAGAAATCAAAGATAGATTTATTAGGGAACCTATACTCTACAATTATCATAACGATCAAGAAAGCATCATTAAAACAAACGCTTCCGATACCTATATAATAGGAGTTCATCTTCAAAGAAATAATAATGGGAAATTACACCCAATTGCTTATTATTTCAGTAAAATGAATAAAACAAAGCAAAATTATAATATCTATGAGAAAGAATTTATGATTATAGTCAAGTTATTGAAATATTGGAGAATCTATCTTTAAGGAGCTAAATTCCCAATAATCATTTATATTAATTATATGAATCTATAAACCTTTATTATAATTAAGATTCTGGATAATCGAAGATTGGCTTGATGAACTGAAGAATTAGCCGGTTTCGACTTGATAATCAAGTATATTAAAGGCAAAGACAATACAAAAATAGATGTACTAAATAGGTCATTAGGGTATAAGGATGATAAGACCTATTAAGAAACAATGATTTTGAAATCTCTTTCTAACAAAGACCTTATTCCGAATCTAATAGAAATTGCTGTTTTAGAGAATAAACCAATGGAAGTCTGGAAAAACAAACTTATAGATACATAATTAAATAAGGAAAACATCAAATGATCTAAGCCACCAATAATTGTAAATGAATTGATATAAGTCACAAGGAAAATTTGGCTATCAAATAGTATTACCACCAAATTTATCGAAGAGCAGTATACATTATCAACTTATAATCATTAGGGAGTACAAAGAATATATTTAAGAATTAAAAGATAATATTGAAGTCCAGGACTCCGAATTATAGTCAAAAAAGTAGTTATCGAATGTGATACCTGTATTAGGAATAAGGCTTCTCGCCATGCCCCTTATAAACAGATATATACAATTGAAATACCACCAATATTATAAAAATCGATATTATAGGATTTTATAAGGTTATTATCTAAATCCAAGGATCTAATAATAGAAGTAGAATATAATTATCTCTTAGTTATTATAGATCGACTAATCAAGTATATAATACTAGTATTATATAAAACTACCTTGACTGTAGAAACCCTGGCAACTATATTCCTAAAAGAAATCATTGCAGTACATAGATTATCAGAAGAGATATTGTCTGATAGAGATAAACTCTTTACATCAAAATTCTGGATTGCTTTAATAACATTATTAAATATAAAAAGGAAAATATCTATAATATTCTATTTATAAACAAATAAAGGAAACAAACAGGTAAACCAGATTGTTGAAGTATATCTTTGTTATTATATGAATTATTAATAGAATGATTAGGTAAAACTATTATTTTTAGCATAATTTGTATATAACAGCTTTACTTTGGAAATTATCTAAGTCTCATCAAACTATACCAATTTTGGATATGAATTAATTGTATACTAGGAATTAGATATTCCAGAAATAAAGAATCAATCTGTTATCATATAAACAAAGAAACTTAAGGAAGTTTATAAGGAAATAGCAACAGAACTCAAGTTTATTATTGAAAGAAATATTTATTATTATAATAAGAAGCATAATTAGGAGCTAATGTTAAAAAAGAGGGATAAAGTTTATCTACTCTGAAAAAACATCAAAATAAAGAGATTAAATATAAAATTGGATCATAAGAAGTTGGGATTATTCAAAATCAAGAAGGTTAAAGGATCTTTGAATTATGAATTAGTATTACTAAAAAATATAAATATCTATTTAATATTTTATATATCCTTGCTCGAATTAGTATCATCAGGAGCACCTAGAATTTCTGAAACCGAAATTATATCCATTGATCAAAACGCTGAATACAAGATAAAGAAAATACTAGATTACAAATATATTAGAAACAAAATCAAATATTTGGTGAAATAGGAAAATTATCTAGATTCCGAGAATATATAAGAATTAGAAAAAGACCTCAAGTACCTTAAGAAGTTTAAGGATTTTCGTTGATAGAATCCGGATTTGTCCAAAAAAAAGAAGAATTCAACATAATTTGCACAAATAACAAATCTATCGAATATAAAAAGAAAGATTCGAGGAAATCAAGATTAATTGTATAGAGTTCAGAATCAAATTAATCAAAAAGATCGGAAAGAATAACAAATATTGAAGTTGCAGCAATTTCTCTTTCTTTTTCCTTTTCTTGTTTTTTCTTTTCTTCTAAAATATCGAGTTCATCAAGATACTTGAGATCACAATATAATATTTCATCGCATCGCTTTTTGAGTTGTGCCTTTTGTTTAACAAGGCAAGTAGTCTTAACAGAAGATTCAGCAATTTCAACATCCAATTTATCAATCTATTGATCAAGACTTTCCCAATTATATTCTCGAGGAATTTCACGATCCCAATCATCTTCCAAACGGAATTCAATATCACAGGAAACAGAATTTCGCATATATTCTGAACAATATAAACGATGCTTATTAGAGAGATCTTTAATACAACAACGATTTTCCTATCGATAATAGGAACAAAGAATCATCTTAATATCAATAGAATCGATGATTATAGCTAAATGGATACGTTCCTTTTTCTTTCTTCGAGTTAAATTATATAAGGAATCAGAATTATTCATAATGAAAAAGGCTGAAGGATATGATAATAAAACAAGTAGGATACTTATTAGTTATAAGCGATCGAGGACGACATTTAGTCAGAAAAGGGATAGTGTTATAAATCATATTCATTTTTATAAAATAAATCTAGTTACCAGTATTTGAGCCGCTTTCCTTAAGGGGATCCTTATCGATAAGGAATCCTAGGATAAATATTATCCTAGAACAAATAATATCCTAAAAAGAATAGGTTAGGCAATTATTAGGTTTTAGAATAAATATTCTAGGATATAATTCGTTCCAGGATTATTATCCTAGGACAGTATTTGTCCCAGGATTATTATCCTAGGATAAAATCTGTCCCAGGATTATTATCCTAGGATTGGAATTGTCCCAGGATTAATGTCCCAGGATTAATAGTAGATTATATGATAAGGAGCTTTAGGAGCTTTGAAAGCTCCTAAAGCTCCAGAAGCCTTTTAGAGCTTTAGGGCTTCTTAAAGCTCCCTTATATTCATTAATATATAATTAAAATAATTTTATAATTTAGAAGCTTTATATTTAACTTAATTATCAATTAGTTTATCTATATTCTACTTGATCTAATAACAACTTCACTTTCAAATAAACTTTATTGATAAAGTCTTAATCTACAACTATCAATCAACAAAATCTCAGGCAGCCGCTGCCCCTAGTACAATATCGTTACAGGTTGGTAGTTGTAAATTAAGACTTTATCAATTAGGTTTATTTGGAAATGAAATTATTATTAGATCAAGTAGAATATAGGTAAACTAATTGATAATTAAGTTGAGCACAAAGCTTCTAAACTATGAAATTATTCTGACTATATATTAATAAATATAATTTGGATAGCTTGAATAGACTGGTCTATCCAGTCTATCCATCCAATTGGATAGATAGGATAGACTGATCTATCCAGTCTATCCATCATATAATCCACTATTAGCCTTAGGATACTAATCTTAGAACAATTCCAATTCTAGAATAATAATCCTGGGATAGATTTTATTTTGAAATAATAGTCTTAGGATAAATATTGTTCTAGGATAATAATCCTGAAACAAATTATATCCTAGAATACTTATCCTAAAACCCAATAATTATTTAACTTATTCTTTCTAGGATATCATTTGTCCTAGAATAATATTTGTCCTAGGATTCCTTATCGATAAGGATCCCCTCGAAGAAAATGGCTTAAACATTGATAATTAGATTTATTTTATAAAAATGAATGTGATTCGTGACACTATCCCTTTCCTGGCCAAGTGTCGTCCTCGATCACTTATAACTAGTACGAGATCTATAATATCCATTCTTCACATTCCTTCCTTTCTTCCTACAATATATTATCTCAATATACTTAAAAACGAATAAAGCAATTAGAACTTGGTAATCGAATCAAACAAATAAGAAGCGAAATGGTTGTTTGTATTCGATATGAAAAGGCCAATTGTCGTTGTATCGCTTTGAAGTCGGGCTTTAATAGTGATAGATATACTGAATATTATTATTATAGAAAAACTTGTGATGTAAGGTCGAAAAACAAAATATCATCCCTTTCCAATTAATCCTCTATTGATTATCAAAGACAAAAACTTTGTAAAGAGGAGGAAAAGATTTTTATAATATTGTAAGAAGTTATGGCCAAGATTTCTTGTCTTTGTAAACAACAATGTTTACTAGATGAATAGGAGCAGAAATTGATAGCAATTAGTTTAAATTCTTTGAATAAATTTAATGCTTTAAAGAAGAAGGAAAGATTCGAAAAAGAAAAAGAAAGAGAAATTATTGCAATTTTAACATCTATTATTCCTTCTGATCCTTTTGGTCAATTTGATCAATTTGATTCTGAACTTCCTACAATTGGTTCTGGTCTTTTCGATCCCTTTTTCTTATATTCGATGAATTTGCTATTTATGCAAATTGTATTGGATTCTTCTTTTTTTTAGGCAAATCCAGATTTTATTGATGAAAATCCTTAAACTTCTTAAGATACTTAAGATCTTTCTTTAATTCTTATATATTCTCGAAGTTCAGATAATTTTCCTATTTTATTAGATATTTAACTTTGTTTCTAATATATTTGTAATCTAATATTTTCTTTATTTTATATTTAGTGTTTTGATCAATAGATATAATTTCGGTTTCAGGAGTTTTAGGTGCTTTTGATGATATTAGTTCGAGCAAGGATATATAGAATACTGAATGGATATTTATATTCTTTGATAATATCAATTCATAATTCAAGGGTCCTTTAATTTTCTTGATTTTGAATAATCCTAATTTCTTATGATCCAATTTTACATTTGATCTCTTTATCTCAATGTTTTTTCAGAGTAGATAGACTTTATTCCCCTTCTTTAATGTTGATTCCTGATTATACTTTTTGTTATAATAATAAATGTTTTTTTCAATAATGAATTTGAGTTCTGCTGCTATTTCCTTATGAACTTCCTTAAGTTTCTTTATTTATATAATAGCAGATTGGTTCTTTATTTCTGGAATATCTGGTTCTTTGTATACAATTAATTTATATCCAAAGTTGGTATAGTTTGATGAGACTTAGGTAGTTTCTAAAGTAGAGCTGTTATATACAAATTGTGCTAAGGATAATAATCTTATCTAATCATTCTATTGATAATTTATATAATAACAAAGATATACTTCGAAAATCTGGTTTATTTGTTTATTTCCTTTATTTATTTATAGATAAAATATTATAAACATTTTCCTTTTTATATTTAGTAATATTATTAAAACAATCTAGAATTTTGATGTAAAGAATTTATCTTTATTGGACAATATCTCTTTTAATAATCTATATATTGTAATAAATTCTTTTAAGAATATGATTATTAGGGTTTCTGTAATCAAGATGATCTTATATAATATTAGTAATATATACTTAATTAGTCGATTTATAATAATTAGGAGATAATCATATTCTACTCCTATTGTTGAATCCTTGGATTTAAATAATGGCCCTATGAAATCCTATGATATTGATTTCTATAATGTAGGTAGTATTTCAGTTGTATATATCTATTCATAAAGGGTATAGCGAGAAGCCTTGTTTTTAATATAAATATCATATTCGATGACTACTTTTTTAATTATAATTTAAAGTCCCAGACTTTAATATTGTCTTTTAATTCTTAAATATATTCTTTATATTTCCTGGTGATTATAAGCTGGCAATATATACTGCTCTTTGATGAATTCGATGGCAATGTTACTTAATAGCCAAATTTTCTCTATAACTTGTATCAATCCATTTATAATTATTGGCAGCTTAAGTTATTTGATATTTTTCTTATTTAATTATATATCTATAAGTTTGTTTTTCCAGACTTCCATTAATTTATTCTTTAAAACAACAATTTCTGTTAGATTCAGAATAAGGTCTTTATTAGAAAGAGATTTCAAAATCATTATCTCTTAATAGATTTTATCATCCTTATACCCTAATGGCCTATTTAGTATATCTACCCTTATATTATCTTTACCTTTGATATACTTAATTATCAAGTCGAAACCGATTAATTCCTCAGTTTATTAAATCAATCTTCAATTATCCAGAATCTTAATTATAATAAAGATTCATAGATTTATATAATTTATATAAATGATTATTAGGAATTTAGTCTTTTAAAGATAGATTCTCTAATATTTCAATGATTTGACTATAATCATAAATTCCTTCTTATAGATATTGTAATTTTGCTCTATTTTATTTATTTTGTTGGAATAATAAGCAATTGGGTATAGTTTCCCATTATCATCTTTTTGAAGATAAACTCTTATTATATAGGTATCGGAAGTATTTGTTTCAATGATGCTTTCTTAATTGTTATAATAATTGTAGAGTATAGGTTCCCTAGTAAATCTGTTCTTGATTTCCTAGAAGGCTTACTTTGCCTTTTTGTTTTATACAAATCCTATATCCTTTTTTATTATCTTTATAAATAATTTTATCATTTTAGAAAAATCTTTGATAAATATCTAATAAAAGTTGGCGAATCTTAGTATAATTTATATATCTTTGATGTTTCTAAATTGTTTCTAATTTTTTATTTTCTCGGTTTTTTCTAAATCAATGCTTATTTGATCTGATTCGATTATATATTTTAGGAAGATTATCTTCTTTATTCCAAACTTATATTTTGATAATTTGAATTATAAATCAACCTTCCTAAATACTTTAAATACCTTAAGGATATATTCCTTATATTCTTTTTTTTTTTAAAAGAAGATCAAGATATTATCCAAATAATAGATTACAAATAAACTAAATTCTTTAAGTATTTTGTTATTTTATTGTTAGTATATAGTAAGTATATTGATTAATCCAAATGGTATAATAGTATATTCCCACAATCCAGAAGGTAATATGAAAGTAATCTTCCATTTATATCCCTCCTTGATTCGTATAAAATTGAAGGTATTTCTTTGATCTAATTTAGTATAAATCATTGCCTTATTTAATTTATCCTTTAACTCCTAGACTTTGAGTATAGGATACATATCCTTGATGATCCTATCATTCATTCAATAGTAATCTCTATAGAATCGATTATTCGGATCTTTTTTTTTGAATGTTAATAATACATTAGATACACAAAGAGACTTGGATTTCCTAATCTATCCCTTCTTTTCAGTTTTAGATTAGTATTCTTCTTATATTCTTAAAATACTGGGATTATATAATCTCAATCTCTCAATTAAAGATATGAATCCTTCTTTGAAATTGATCTCATAATCCCAAAGCTTATGTTCTGGCAAGGCTCTCAAGTTCTGTAGATCTTCAAACAACTTGGCGAATTTTCTGTACTACACTGGAATTTCTTTTATATCGATCTTGTCAATCAGTAAAGGATCTATAACTGTTATAGCTCAGTATCCAATCTCTTTGGAAATCTGTTCCTTTGGATCATATAATCATTCGTTCTTATATCTACAATAATTGAATATAAAGGTATCCTTTACCTAATTAATATTTAGATTATGTTTTCTAATCCAAGAGATTCCCAAGATTATTATATATTTGTCTAATAATACTAAGTCAAATTTGATTTGTTTTGTATATCCTTCTAATATAATTATTTTTAAAGTATTAATCTGTCTTTGTACTTATCTATCTACTTCAGCCTTCTTTCCTCTCAACAATATCAGTTAATATAAATATTCTTTAAGCTTAATAAAGATTCCGTTTTCTTCTATAAAATAGGGATTTATAAATATTCCTATAGTTTCTGAATTGATCAAAGTTTTAACTTCCTGTTTTCCGAAGCTGATTCTTATAATTAATTGTCCAATCCTAGTTGTATTATTGAGTTCTAATAATAGTAATTCAATAATCTATTCTTTGATAAAGAGATTCAATTATTTATATTAATATTCACTTATACTTAATAATCTATAGGGTATAGTTACCGATAGTTCTATTAATTCTATCTGAAAGTCTTGGTAATAATCCTTGACCCAATAACATTTATAGTAATAATTAATCCTATATCAGATCCTACAATATTTAACTTATAATAGGATTTCTTATATATCTTTGATTTCTAGATTATGATTATTATATTCTTATCCTTTATTAATCTAAAGAGAGTTTAAGTCCACGACAAATCTTTTAGCATTGCTTTCCCTTGTATTCTCCTTGAACATTATTCGATAAAGATTATTATATATAATGATATATAGGATTAGCAAAATTGGATGATTATAAGTCTGATATTTTTCTATAAAATTAGGTTTCTGTTCTTTATGATAATGTTATATATATTTTCCATCAAAATAATTGGTCAAATACCATAGCTTGTTTTCTTGAGGTCTTAGATAAACTTCGTTGATTTATAGATTATTTTCAGATCCTTTCTTTTCGAATAACTCGATTAACTTATGGTTATCTGTAAGCTCGATTTCCTTATCAACATTTCTGATTGATTCTATCTTTGTAGATAGAATGACCATATTCAATTCCCTAAATTATTCTGGATATGATTAGGGTAACTCTTTTTCCAATAATCCAATCTTGTAAGAGTTATCCTTTAATATATCTATTTCTTGGGGTCCTTATCTCTTGTTTTCAAATCTTCTTTGTTTTTTGCCTTTTATAATAAATAACTTCTTTTGATTATAGTCTCAAGATATATACCTATCTTTTCTATAGGTGAAGTATAGATTATTTTCTCTATATCTTTTCTTTTCTTCAACGTTAAGTCTATTTGATTTATATCAATGTTTAGTTTTATCCAATTCTATTAGGTCATTGATATCATAGTATCTGTTCTAATATTAAGGTTTAGAAAATTTTCTGTTTTCCTGAATGATTCCCTTTTTCTTCATTTGTCTTTCGTAGAAACAGTTATCGATTAGAATAAAGGTTTCGATTAATTCAGAAAAATTTGGTGGTTTTGGAGCTCTTATTAGCTCATCCTTGATGATATCCTTAAATCCCTTATAAAATTAGGATCTAAAATAATTATTATTCTATATAATATATTTGATATATTGTTGAAATTTAACAATATAGGCTATAATTGATCCTATCTGCTTAAATTATCATAATACTTTTTCAATTATATGATCAAGGTCAACTTCCCTGAAAGCCTTATCGAAACCTTGTTGGAATAACTTGTAAATGCCAAAAAGATAATGTATCTCAGATTTTATATTTTCATTAAACTGATCATTAATAGTTTTGATCATTAGATCATTGATGAAGGGTTCGATTCAATTGAACACAACTCCTCAGAAGAACGAGATTAGCCACAAAATCTTTTACATTGATATTAAGAAAAGATATCTATTAAAAATATAGTAAAGATCAGTTTGTATAATAAAAGCTCGATACTTGTTACAATCTCTATAAAATAAATCAGGAATAAATATTTGGATTGTTTGTCTTGGCTTTATATTGATAGCAGCCTATCCTGAGGCTTTAATAGAGGAGAAGGAAATTGGTTCGGTGGATTGTTGAATAGAGTCTATTGTAATTGATATAACTTAACCGAAAACGATGCTTTAAAATGTAACGATACTATATTAAAGGCAGCGACTATCTAAGGTTTCGTTGATTGATAATTATAAATTAAAACTTTATCAATTAAGTTTATTTAAAAGTGAAGTCGTTATTAGATCAAGTAGAATATAGATAAACTAATTGATAATTAAGTTGAATATAAAGCTCCTAAACTATGAAATTATTTTGATTATATACTAATGAATATAATTTGGATAATTTGGATAGACTGGTCTATCCAGTCTATCCATCCAATTGGATAGATAGAATAGACTGGTCTATCCAGTTTATCTATTATATGATCTATTATTAGCCTCAGAATACTAATCCTAGAACGATTCTAATCCTAGGATAATAATCCTGGGACAGATTTTATCCTGGGACAATAATCCTGGGACAAATATTATTCTGGGATAATAATCCTAGAACAAATCATATCCTAGGATACTTGTCCTAAAACCCAATAATTGTCTAACCTATTCTTTTTGGGATATTATTTATCCTAAAACAATATTTATCCTAAGATTCCTTATCGATAAGGATCCCCCCAAAGAAAGCGGCTCAAACATTGGTAACTAGATTTATTTTATAAAAATGAATGTGATTCGTGATATAGGCCCTAATATAGCAACATTATAATAAGTCTTTGTAGAGTTTTACAAACCAATAGTTAGGCGTTCTATTAATTATACATTGATATTATATATAGAAGCCCTATATGAGTAATTATGACGATCTTAAGGTCTAGATTCCTGAAGTGACTGTAACACTATTTAAGAATTTGAAGTTTTTAAATTTATATATAATTTATATACAAATTAAAATTTCAATATATTTTAATTATTTATTATAAAAAATAGTTAATAAATGAAAATCATAGTTTTTGATATTAAAAAGCGACTGGAATATAAGATAGAGGACTTATATAATAAGTATAAATTATATATATCATTAATAATCTACTCATTTGTTCTTTCTCTCTACTCTAGATACAACGGCCAAAAATAAACACTAGATAATCCAGTGCCCCTAATTTTTCTTCCTTATCATGTGCATCCTATAATCCCTAATTTTCCATTGATGTCTAAAAGAAATGATGAATCTCTCCTCATAGCTTTTTCAAACACAAATTCCCGAATCTTCCAAAGCGTGGCGGTGGCTGTCCTCACCTACCTCCCAATCCTACTCTTCTTCCCCAAAACCTCGTCTAATGTCCTCAGAACTCATCCCCCCCTCCTAATCAGCCCTATCACTAAATGACCAAAGACAACCCCAATCTCCTCACATAACCTTTTCACTCTCCTCCATCCTTTTCGAAACACCAGCACTACTAGCAGTACAAGCCATTGACTTTTCCAATGTAGGAATAATTACTCCATTGGGGTATGTTACATCAACCTTTTATTTTGAGCTAGGGGTTAGTTTGGATTATTTGGTTGAAGCATTGGAAAGGGAAAGGGAAGCGGGGAAAGAGACGGATGACTGAAGAGTGAGAAGAGAAATAAAGGAATATCGGAGAAAGGGGATGGAAAACCTGGAAAGGACAAGGAGATAACTCATGAGGGATTACCACGAGAAGACAAAAATATATCCACAAAAAAAGTAACACATACGTAACTCTCGCTCCATTCACAACAACCTGTAGTAATTATCTTACCATCAATAGGACTTGTACATGCCCATTCATTTGCGGTAAGTGTTGTAGGTATCCCATTCCATGCGACGTTTTCGGCGAGTAGTGTTGCGTTTGTACCTTTCTTTTGGTCAGATCTCTTGGTTCTTTTTAGGGTGATAGAGTGAGGGAGAATAGTACAGAAGGGGCTGCGAGAGCGATGGAGGGGATTAGGCAAACAAAAAGAAGTGGGCGAGTAGACATAGGGGGAAAAGTAGAGTGGTGAAGCGAAAGGGGATAGAAGGATTCGGACAACATACAAGAACCATAAACCCCATACTCATCCACAACACAACAACCACCAAAATAACTACTCAAACATGTTGTAGTACGCGCAGACTGGATTTGAGTAACATCTCTCGAAGATATTGAAGAATGTGTGTAAAGAGGAGATGCGGAGATGGTGAACAGGAGGTTGAAGAGTGTGAAGAGGCTTTGATGAAGCATTTTTTGTGTATTTTTTGTTGGGTTTTGTGAGATGGGTTGTTTAGGAAGTTTGCTGTGATGAGGTTTGTGTTTCGAGTTTTGCTTATGCTGGATGTATGGATGGAGTATATCACTCGTGGTGATATAAAATTCAATCAGTATCAATAAAAATCAACTTGACTATCAATATCAATATCAACATCAAAACCAAAACCAAAGCAAACTAAAAACACAATCACGAAACCCAAATCCCCCAAACCTCACACAGCGGGACTCATCCATTATAAACCCACGGCTCTATGTTACCATCCCATTTAATTCCATCCGTTATAAACATCCAACGCTACCCTCCATCCCAAATAACTCCATCCATGCCATCCCACCCACTCAGCAAATCTCAATCCACAACAAACCCGCAACCCAGCAATAACCCTCGGCCCACAATCCCGAAATCCGGGGTAAACAGGGATACACGGAAGGGATTGCCGAAAAAATTATAAGAGTTTGTTGAGTCGTGTGAGATAGGGTAATATGGATAAATTGATTAAGGTTAGCGAGATCATGAGGTTTTTGGGGGTTTGGGAGTTTATCTATATGGGATTGGGATTGGTTTTACGGAGTATTGTTTTGGGGATGAAGGGGAAGCTTGAGGGAGATTTGGGGTTGGGAATGGGGGCTTGGGGCTTGGATTGGTATGATGAGATGGATGTGATCTGTATTGATTCTGGAAAGAGAATGCAGAAAAAGGAGAAAAAGGAAGAGAATGGAGAGAAAGATAATTTTGAGGTGTATTTGTTGGTTCCTGGTATATGGATCGTTTTTTCTTATTCCTCTTGTTAGCTCTTTAGAGAAAGAGGCGAGGAGGCTTTCTTGAATCCATAAACAGGGCGATGACAAAAGACTCCAAGATCACGAGGAAATCATGTGATATAAGATGTAAGTCTTGAAATATTAGTGAGTGCTATTTCATCTGATCCAGCTCGAAGATTAAATACACATGCTCGGGTCGGGTCAAACACCAATCCCTCATTCATCGGAGACCAAACCTGCTTATCCGAATTTTCAAGAGTCATCGGGATTTTGCTAGTCCTCCCTCTGACATAAATGAATTGACTTGAATGTAAGCTTGTGTGAAAAATTCAGATTTCTTCGAATTTCCAGGTGTGATGGAGATTTGGAAGCACTCTGATATGTACCACTGGAATGCTGCTTCATGTAGGGACTTCATATTTATAAATTTCCACGACGGATAAATCCATTCCTTTGCTTTTAGCCGGTCAGTTAGGTGTAGACTTGTTGCGGAAGATTGTGAAGCAGCGGTTTCCTCCCATCTTTTGGATGCTAGGCGTAATCGAAGTAGGTCATATTGCGTGATAATAACGAATGAGAAGTATCGCATCAGGAGGATAGATTGAATTCCATTAGTAGCTCATCCTAAATGTTAATCTCCTGACATATGCATGCACATTACCATGCATATCTGAATTCCCAGCCTCGGTGTATCTTGTACCGATCGATCCATTGGCTACAGCTTAATTGAACATCATTTGTTCGTGCCTGCATATTCTCAGGATCCCGTTTGATACTGAGAGATACTATGGTTTTGAAAAATCGCTCCTCATTGATTTGAAAATGATAAAATCGCGTTAACCGGATGCATTCGATACTTGGGGTTTCTCATCTTCGCTTTGTCTATTTGAAAAATGAACTATTTCATGTCCTAATGACCAGGCTAAAGATCTTGTCAAGTCTTGCTCGGTCTTATCCTCGTCGTACGGCATATCATGAGATATCGCTCTCCCCGTCAGAAATATATGCTCAAATATCTAGTGCTTATATCAGTAATAGTGCCGCAAGAAAGGATTTCATACTGACCAGTGATTTCATGGCTGTCTCACGGTCAGAAACGATAAAAGAAGCTAGTTGCATGATGAGCAGTGGCAAATGCCCTTGACATTGACTCAACTCGACTCGAATCATGATTAGTATAGTTCATCATTCTTCCACAACTCCGAAGCTCACTCTCATTCTAGGCTCGAAATTTCTCGAAATTTCCATCTCGATTCATCGGAAAAATACATGGGATCAGAAAACCAGTTTTCCCTAGGTCTCATTGCCAATACTTTCAAGAGTCGGGAATATCATCACCTAGGTGGCAACAGTTCAACATCCTTCAATAACTCCGAATTCCATTCTAGGTTCGAAATCTCTCGAATTTTCCAATCGTCGGAAAAATGCTCCAGGTCAAAAAACCAGTTTTCCGTAGATATCACTGCCAATACTTTCAAGAATCAGAAATACCATGACCAAGGTAGCAATAGTTCACTCAAACCAAAGATAAACCAAGGCAACCATCTAAAGCTTCGGAGATATTGAGTCCGTATCATGTTCCTTTCGGATTTCGTACACCCCGAAGTGAAGATGTGATATCTGATAATAATGTTACAATGAATGTGGATTTCCTACCCATGATGCTTGGAAAAATGTCTCGTATAAGCGCCACGATGGATCTCTTGATAAGATCGTATCCATTATTTAGACTTTTGAAGTTTCGCCGTTGAAATGTCAGATATGTCAAATATTAGATGACAATATTCAATGAGTATTCATACGTGGGGGGCTCTGCGGGAGCGCAGGTTGCATCTATTGCGAAGTTGCTGATGAAAATGTCGTGCATTTTAACTTTTCCGTACGTCCGTCACTTGAAGAGCTGGGGTCGTCGGCAAAGTGCGGTTGCAGCTTACCAGTATGTTGCAGCTTTGCTAATGAAAATTTGGTATGCTTAGTCTATTCCGTACGCCCGTCAGTCTGTTTGAACTTTGCTTTGACATCTCATCGTACAGTCTCCAATGAAAAAAGGCTGTGGGGGGTGAAATGTGATAGTGGATGCACCCAGGGACAAGTTGTCAATCTGCATTGCTGC
Organism: Sclerotinia subarctica; assembly: GCA_025389085.1. NCBI lineage: Eukaryota > Fungi > Ascomycota > Leotiomycetes > Helotiales > Sclerotiniaceae > Sclerotinia > Sclerotinia subarctica. The sequence goes on along the minus strand of QRFI01000004.1, from coordinate 2,962,992 downwards.
AGTGACAGTGGAGATAAGATTTTGAAAGACCGACAGGTCACAAATAATCGCTACTAGTTGCCAAATTGTGATAGGGCTCGCAGCACAAACAAAACATGCAGTGAGACTGATACTTTGAAGTTTCTGAGTATCAAAATGTGGAACATGATGGGTGCTCGGCTCAGCTTGGCTGATGCTACCGTGCATATTTTCGTGTACATTTCATATCTTCGCTTCATTGCTGATTGTTCATGGCAAACAAGAATTGTGCAATGGACTCCACAAATGTTTTGTTCTAGGCAAATTTAAAAAAGTACAGGTGGTTGGTGGATGAAATTGTTGCTCGAAAAAAGCTGAGGCAGTGGTGTTGATGTACATGGCCAAGATACTTGGGAATTCTTGGTGTTACAGAATCCTACCCTATTACTACACCATAATTCATCCTCACACTTGTAGATTCGTAAACAATATATCTTAACAATAGGTCACTTGACATGTTTCAGAAGATCCAAATTTGCCAATCATCCTCAATTCAAACATCCAAGATTCTTATCAATCAATAAAGAAGCTTCGATCACCACAACTAACCCAAAACAAACAAAGCAGTAAGCCAAGTTGATAGCATCAGCTACACTCTACCGTTTCCTGTCGGCACATCGAGTAAGGATTGTTGTTCATTCAAAAAGTGCTTGGTAGATCATCCTTCAAGAGGAATAGTTGTTCAGCCCAGCACCAAGATCTTCCCAAACCTTATCATAGATGCCAAGACCATCCTTTCTCTTGAAGTAGTTTAAATCAAATTTGAAAAGGGTTAACTTCAAAGCGGATCGGATCGATTGTAGCACTTTGTGCGTATCTTGGCCGGAACACCGCTTGTAACAATTTGGACTTCAAAATGTACGGAGTGTGATGGGTGGAGGAGAGGAAAGTCGTCTGGGTAACTTAGTCCTCTCCTCAAATGTTCCACAGAGCGAGAAATCTCACCCCCTTTTTGGAAAACAAAAACAATCTGGAGAAATTTCCAGCAACGTTTCTCATTTTTTCCATATCAAAAATTATACGAGTATATACCATAAAGAAGATTGAAAAAGAACTTGGCAGGTACAATTAATGCACATCACCAATAATATTTTAAATTTTGAACTTATCCCGCGCCTCGCGATTGAGATATCTCGATAAGGAGAATTGGCGTGCCACTCAGCAGTCCATTCCCTCCGCCCATGTTTTTTATACAGACTCCGGATTGGCTGCCGGAGTTCCCGTAGATTCAGCGTGAGATTTTCTTTGGTTGATAATCGTCGCCAAGAAATATATGAGGGGGGGGGACATTTATTTTCCTAGTCTTTCTTCATCAAAAATCAACATAATCCGCGCCAGCTGGGGTGAAAACAAACTTCTCTTGGCAAGTCATCATTTCATGTACGTCCCTTCCATTGCATCCAGTGTCATCTTGGCTTACTGAGGTGGAGTTTGTGAATGCTCAATCATGCCCAGGATCTTGTCTGACACAGATAAGTGATTCCCAAGCATTTCATGCTTCTAATATTGAGATAATGGGCTGAAGTAAGAAAGAGCCATGGAGGGGCGAGGGGGGAGGTACGTTGGAAGAAATGTATATATTCATCGACATTTCCCTCCTCTTTTCCTCTCATCATTCAATCAACAAACAATCAAATACCCAATTCAATACACCTCGCCTCCTTTCAACAACACAACAACGTCTCACACCTAAAAAACCAATCAACCACCACCAATAATCATCATGTCTTCCACTCAACAACCACGTCTTGGTAAGCTTTTCATTCCTCCCCATCTCACCGGATTATATACTAACAAACTCACCAGACCGTGCCTACTCCACCTCATCCTCCTCCTCCAGCACATCCAACGATGGCTGGCTCGTCCTCAACGGAGACAGCTCCTCCAGCGTCAGCACCCCTAGCGAAGCCACCGACGCATACAACCCATACCTTCAACTTTCCCCCGTCACACGTCCAACTTTCAGACCAACCGAGAATGCTGAGGACAGACAAAGATTGTTCTTATTGAGAGCACGAGACAACTAGATGGTTCTGATTTTTTTGGACGGGAGTACAGGATTGGATACATGACTTGATTGCATGGGAGATTGATAGAGGTAGAAATTGCGATTTGCATTTGTTCCCTTTCTAGGATTACAGAATGAAGGGATACTGGCGAAAATTGGGTTGCTTTTGATGCAAAGGTTTAAGGGTACTTGGTTTGGTTTTGAAGAGATGGGAATACCAACGTTCTCTTGCGATAGATGAATAAATGGAAATAAGATGTAATTTCGAAAAAGATACTACTGATTCCTTTTCCACGTGTTTGTATTGTGCTTGAGGATTCTATAAATTACTTGTGCTCTAGTTATGTGTGATGGCACTCTTCAATTATATGCTTCTCCTCAATTTCAATATATTCATACTCTGATAAACAGAAACCTGCAAAATAGCCATCTCATACCTCCTCTGTTCCCAAACCCAATAAATATCCTCCGCATCCTTCTTCCGAGTAATACCCATCACGTGACCACGAACCACAACCTCCACATCCAAGACCCGCCCTCATAGAGAGGCAGACCATGATATTTGTATTCCTTCTTCCTCCTTCTATCTCCATATCTTCCTATTTATCAAAAACAACAAACGCATATAAATAAACCATCTGTCAGCTTTCCAATTCCCAAACATTTCATCTACCTTTTCCTAAACATTCAATTATCTATTTTCAAGAATTAAATTAAATCTAAAGAGTAAAACAGAATCTAGCATAAAAGAATCTTAGAATTACTTTATCGATATTATAATTATTTATATGTTATTTCATTTGAGCTGAGCTAAATAAACCAAAAGTATGTTTCGGCAAAAAACCATGAAGATATATCCCCCCTTTTCCGATCCTTATGCAACCCTTTCCTTAAACCTACCTATATCTAATACCTATAACTATACAAAAATCACCAATTCCTCTTCCATTCCCTTCTTTTATCCTGTCCTCCCCCCACCATAAACTCCAAAACATCCAAAACTCCAAAAAGCCCCCCAAAAAGAACAGCCACCCCCTCTCACACACCACACGCCCACAAACACATCAAACACGTATTGGACTAGCGGTGAATTGAACGCTGGACCTCTCCTATACTAAGGGAACATTATACCACTAAACCATATACACAATCTTTAACTCGTCAACTCGGATCTACGATTTTCACTTTTTCTAAATATTGCTAGTTTAAAACAGATTATAATAAATCATTCCTATAAACAGAGATATTATATTCTCATTTGTATAATATAGATTCTGATTTACTATTTTTTATATTCAAGAATCCAAATCCTGAAAACAAAACTTGATTATTCCTTAAAGAGTAAATTAGTTTTGATCTATAATTAGATATCTTTTATTTATAATTAGATGTTTTTTATATTAAATTGAAAAAATAAGATTTGATAAATAGATATTTATATTCATAATTCAATATATTTTTATACCAAACTGAAAAAATCAGATTATTTATATCTACAGTTAAAATTTTTTTTAAATCTAAGGCCTTTATATTCCCCTCACTTGAAAAGAACAATATAATACTCTGGATATTAAATAAAAGAGATTCTATAATATCTATATTGTTGTTGTTTATTAGTCGTTTATTCAAAGATAAAAAAGAACAATGGGATATTTCATCTTTATCGAAAGATTTTATATTGATTTATTTTCTACCTAAAGAGATGTATACTTAAATTGATGATAAGATTTTGAGAACCAATATCGCTTGGATGGAAATGGGGATCTGGAAGCGGGGATGTGAAAACCCCAGAGCTGAAAGCTATCTCTGGAAATCCGAAGGATATAGACTTGTCGGTTTAAATTTTTGGCCTAGCGCCAAACGTATACCTCGATTTTCTTATTTTAAAAACTCAGTCAGATTATATATTTAACAATATTAAAATATTAAGGCAATCTAAATTTATATACAAATTCAAATAATTTGATTTGTTTTAATCTTTATCTTCTTTTGTTTAATTATAAAGGATTTGTTTATTCAATAATATATATATGTCACGAATCACGTTCATTATTATAAAATAAAACTAGGTACTGGTGTTTGAGCCGCTTTCTTTATGAGGATCCTTATTGATAAGGAATCCTAGGACAAATATTGTCCTAGGACAAATAATATCCTAGGAAGAATGGGTTAGGCAATTATGGAGTCTTAGGATAAGTATCCTAGGATATGATTCGTCCCAGGATTATTATCTCAGGATAGTACTTGTCCCAGGACTATTGTCCTAGGATAATATCTGTCCCAGGATTATAATCCTAGGATCTCTACAATCCCAGGATTGGAATCATCCCAGGATTAGTGTCCTGAGGCTAATAGTAGATCACGTGATAAGGAGCCTTGGGAGCTCTGAAAGCTCCTAGAGCTCCAGGAGCTTTTGGGAGCTCTAGGGCTCCTCAAAGCTCCTTTACATTCATTAGTATATAATTAGAATAGTTTCATAGTTTAAGAGCTTCGTGCTCAACTTAGTTATCAATTAGTTTACCTATATTCTACTTGATCTAGTAACGACTTCACTTCCAAGTGAACCCTATTGATAAAGCCTTAACCTACAACTACCAACCAACGAAACCTCAGGCAGCCGCTGCCTCCAGTACAGTATCGTTACAATATATTGAATAGGATTTTCTATCAGAATATTATATTAATTATCTATATAACACTTCTCTGCTTCTAGTCATTGCATAAAGGGCTTTAAGAGTATCTCAATGTTCTTTATTATAAAATATTATTATATAACTTTTATAAATATAAAGTATCGAGATAATTAATTTGTAATTGTCTTTTATTATTCTTCAAATTCAAAAGTTCAATGATGATTTATTTTAATAATTTTATTAGATTTATTTATTTTTATTGTTTATGATATATCTTTTGTTTATCTCAAAAATAATATATTTCGAAATTATTCTTTTTCTTCAACCTTTTTTTTTATATTTTATAATTTATTTAATAAAATATAAATCAATTCCTTTATATTTAATATCTTTTATATACTCTTTAACTTTTTGGGTTTTTTGATATTTTATAATTTATATAATAAAATATAAATTAATGTCTTTATTATTATTTTCTATAATTCTTATTATATTATCTTCAATTTTTTAATAATTGAATAAAATTGGTTTTTTTTATTAAATCATACTTCAAATAATAAATTTTAGCATGATAAGGGAATTTAAAATATAAAATTTTTCCTGAAAATAAAGAAAGAAATTATTAATATTATTAATCAATTTATATTAATATATTAATATATTTTATATTTTATAAATATATCACCAAAAATATAAAAGGATTTAGAATTATTAGTAATCAGCTCTAGACTTATATCTACATTGAATTAAATATTTTAAACTATAATATATTAATAAAGTATTTAATATAATACCCTCTTGATTATTTTATACTTTTGAAAATTATAATTTGTATAAAAGAAATTGATTGAAATAATTACTTTGAACTATTAATGTATATTTCAATGTTTAGATAATAAAGTTTGTTGTTTTTATTTGAAAGATCTGAATAACAAATAATAGAAAATTAAAATAGAAAGAGATATATATCTTTATATTATATATAAGAGAGATTTTATTAAATTCATTTATTAAGAGATTAGAGCTTTATTGGTATGAGAGAAGAGTATTTTTTTTTGGGAGAAGTGATATATGATATCATGAAGGGTTTTTGCTCTCTGTTTGTGCTACGAGGGCGAGGTGGTTATAACTAGGCGTCAAGCACGGACTTAAGTAACAATAGTAATGATTGCAATTCGTAATTAATAGTAGGGTTTAGGTTGGTAGAGACAAGATAAGAAATATTTTAAACAGAGAAAGTAGCATGGACAAATTAGAAAGTGTCCAATGTAGTAGCCCATAACATACCAACCAGACAAACCTGAAGCATCAGCTGACTAGAGATTTCCAGATCGTTACAAAGGATTTAGATGGAAATTTGACTGGGTGAGTTTTGTCTTTTGATTTTCTTTTAGTTTTATAAAGTGATATTGATTATTAATTGAATATCAAATTATATTTGAAGATATAGTATCCATTATTATCGGCAATTCAAACATCTAAGAAATCAAAAATCCTTGTCAAAGCCTGGTCATCGCCAGCCTTCGTCTCCATCAACTAGGCATCAACCCATCTATTTGTCCAACTACCCCCAAAATCAACCAAATAGCAATCGTCCGTCTCATTATTAATAAGAATATTCTCTGGTTTCCTATTATCCTACATTACACCAATCTTATGCAGCAATTCAATGTTATCCTTAATCTGTGTTGCCCACTTCCTCCTCCGATTGTTAATAACAGCTTTGATATCCTTCTGAGATCTATTCAAATTCATTGTATACGGAACATATTCTTCCAAAATCCTAATAACTCCCTTATTATCACTTTTGTCGACAACAAAATCAATCAGTTTAGGAGCTTTGATAGAAAAGGCATATTTAGATTCCGCAATCTTCTTCAGACATTTGTATTTACGCTGTATTGCCTTGCTATGAGTAGGTACTAGCATCTTGCAGCATATGTCCTTTTTATTGATAGAGACTTCTGCGATATACCCAATACCTATAAGTTTTTTGATGAATATAATCTTTTGTACTGAATATCTAAGCAAATTCGATATAATGTTGATAGCGAGATAGAAAGATATATATTTTAATCGTAGAGGATATTCTTGTATTATATCTGCATTTCCTTTATCTATAATCAGACGAAAATAGAAGGTTTCTGGATTAATAGCAGAGTACAAAGAGATAGGTGAGTTTGAAGCTCCTTTTTCAATTCCAGGCGCTAAGGGGGCAAACTTGCACCATCCGGTTTCATAGATTATGTTCTCAATTTCATCTTGAGCCTTCTGTAGATTTTCGTTGTCGTCGCTCTTCAGAAATGCTTTGTTGTATTGAGATAACAATGATGTTATAGGATCTTCCGGATTGGAGGTAGGGTATACTGTAATAACAAAGCGTTTGTTGTTACACATGATAGTAAAATCGTGGGGGTATCCGTTTTCTCCATCGACTCTTTATGTAAAGAATCTGAGATTCTTTTCCCACCGAGCTTTATTCTCGTCAACTGCCATAAATTTAAGTCCAAAATTGAATTGAAGACAATTGAGAATGTAATGTTTCGAGATATATTTGTGATCGGAGTGTTTAGCTTTCACTCGACTTTTAAAGTAAATGTCCATTGGTATTTTTAGAATATCTATTAGGTTTATTGAAAGCAAACAAACAATATACCTAAAAGGAAATAGTGAATTAAAAGTTGAGATTGTTTGCTCTCTGCATGCATCATACAATATATATGCATGCGCTGCCAGGATCCCAGGAGGTCAAAAATATCACTGATCTGCTGTGCTTTCATTCTTTCTCGCTTTGCGTCCAGCTCCGGACGTAAAACAACAACAATAATGATAACAATAATGATCTGCTGTGCCCTCTAGGCACGCCATATCCAATAGCCGATCGATTTCATGAACGCATAAATAAGTGCTTCAAACTATACATAGTTTTAAAGCCACGAGAGGACGCTGCTTTTTAAAACGCTACTAAGCACTTCTAATTGGAAACTGGTCAAAAGAAGTCTAATGAACAGCGCTTTACATGGATATTTCTCCAAAATCAACTTCAGTGACTAATCGATCACAATATTGGAAGAGTAATTGTGCACCCATTTCGTGGGCAGCTCAAAATGTATTCAAACTACTGTTGCCCAGCTTCTTTAATTCCGTCAATCATCTTTTGTTCTTCATTAAAACTCCCCTAACACATTTAAATATCATTCTGTCCATCCCACTTCCGAATCATTCTCAGTACCGACCCATCTCGTATCTTTCCTATGTGCCACTCGACACGGTACATCCATCGCTGTGGGCGACACAGCTCACGTAACATCGATTACTGTGAGAATTCGGCTGTTAACCGCCGTGGACAGAATGTTATGTGCGGTAGTCCACAGGAGGAGAATGGGAGCCACCCATTGAGAGATTCTCTCGCTCATCTGAATTCGATTTATTATCTTCCAGCATTAGAGTATCTATATATGGTCAGAAGATTGCTTTATTATCGTAATCAAGTGCATACAGACCTTGAGTGTTATAGCCCTTTTGTAAACCCTCTATCAAGGCTACATACAAAGTACTAGCCAGTCATCAATTTGGGGCACTGCCGCTCCGGTCGGCCGTCGACCTCACGACATGCCTCACACATGATGTAGAGCAATCACTCAACAACAATGAGACGGCCTCACTATTGACGCTCGATGTCAAGGGCGCGTTCGACGCGGTCCTCCCTGGGCGACTCATACGCAGGCTAAGAGAACAAGGCTGGCCCAACAACCTAGTTAAATGACTGGCCTCCTTTGTCACTGGCAGATCAATACTGGTCAGACTGGACGGGGTATTTGACCCGAGAACCGAGATCGAATGAAGCCTCCCACAGGGCTCCCCAATCTCGCCAATATTATTTATGCTATACATCGCTCCAATCTTCAGGATGGGGAAAAACACGGTCAAATTCGGGCACGCAGACGATGTAGCAATTCTGACAGCCTCAAAATCCTTAGCATACAATGCCAACTAACTCGCCGCTACGGTGGAAGAGATTCTGAATTGGGGCACCTCGGAGGGAATCACGTTCAACCCCAATAAGTCCGAACTCATACATTTTTCAAAACACAAAATCGACCAAAATCCCAACTCAACCCCCAAGGTCAATACGTGCGACCTAACAATATCGGAACTGAGTAACGGACGCTTATACCTTAGATGGCTTGGAATCCTATTCGACAAGAAACTCTCATCCAAGTGGCATATGAAAGAACTCGCTGAAAAATCGATAATAGTGGCCAAGGCCCTAAAATCATTGGGTAACTCGATGAGAGAAGTCCTAGCCAACCTGCTGAGACAGGCAGCGGAAGTATACATACTCAAGAAAGCCTACTACGGAGCAGAAACCTGGTGACCAGGAAGAACGCGTCCAAGCAAGGATCACCACGTCAACAATGGAGTCGACAACTAAATCTCCTCTCTCGCCGGAGTGACATTGGAATGCGCCAGAGCAATATTGCCAGTCTGGAGGACTACAAATACAGTAGTTCTTTACCTGGAATCGGGATTGAGACCCCCAGAGATAGAACTGGACAGCACCGCGCTAGCCGCAACGGTCAGAACAAAGAGACTTGCTCCATACCATCTCTTGGCGTGGAGAGCAGAATAGATACAGGAAAATCGCAACACCTTCAAGACACGCTACGCACGACGCATCTTGGCCCTCCCGGCCTCCGAGCAAATCAACCCCTTGTCGGTATCCAGTTGCTAAGAGACTGAATCAAGAGAGCAAGTCATGGACCGAATAGGAGGCCCCAATGGCCAAACCAAACAAAAAGCTACAACAGACTTCAACGCCTTTTACCGGCAACTCCTTCTGAACGACATCTCAATATTTACGGACAGATCGAAATAGATAAATCACAATACAGAAGGCGGATATATCGGATACCAGAACGGCATCAAGATCTGCGAAGGAAACTTTGCATTGGGAACTCAAAAGGAAGTATACGACGCAGAAGCGGCAACGCTTGAAGACCTAAGAATTGCAATCAGCTTACTGGAGGAACATGCAGCCACAGACATCTGGATATACCTCGATAACATTGAGGTAGCGGTCAGGCTATTATCCAACTCAATAGGGTCCTTCCAAAAGACCTTTTCGATCTTCCGCCAAATAGCATCTACATAGACAAACAAAGCCTGCTCTCCCAATATGAGCGTAAGCACAATCAAATCCGATGGGTCCCTGGCCATAAAGACATTGCGGGGAACGAGGTCGTGGATAGAGCAGCAAAGGCAGGTGCAACACAAGCACAACCTGAGGGAAGCTTTTCATATGCTAGGTTGAGGCAAGAAACTAAGGGCCAAAGATCAAAAGCAGTGGATAAACTGTGGTCCACAGTCATACCCCAATCGTATAAGGATCTGGAGATCTCCACATTGCCTAAATATCCCAAAGAATTAGCCCTCGTTAGAAGCTTCTTGGGCCGCCTGATATCTATTCGTTCAGGACACGGCGATTTTGCAATATGCCATGGACGTTTTCAACACCCAGACTCCTCTTTACTCTGTCGATGCGGTTCCCGGAAAAGCCCTCTACACTTTTTCTTGTGCCATATAACCAAGAGGAAATGTCCACGACCATGTGGCATACCCACCGAGCTGATACCATTGTACAATAGTTGTTGATTATATAAGCAACCGCAATACCGAGTGTCCTGTGGATTATATAATCTCAACTCACAATAAGACTATACAAGCTTCGACTCTGACTCTTTCGGAGCCAAAAATACTCATAGATTCGCTGTACTCACTATAATTATTTTTCATACCTCTCAAAACCTACGACTAGCATATGCTGCGCAGTCTATCAGACATTCATAGTGTAAAGCTTTTTCAACTCGATTAAACAAATTTTGAAATTATTCGGAGTTCACTTTTTTTTTCGAAAGGGTGGTCTGTGCATAAGATTGTGTGCTAAAATGTGGAGTAGAAGATATGCCAAGGGCCGTGCGCCGGAACGGTATAATGATACTTCTGGGTGCAATCGGATCATCTATCTCATTCTGTAGCGGGGGTGATTTTAACAGGTCACATGCATATTAATTTAGCGTTCCATTAGTGTTAGAGGTAGCATATCTACCCCTCGCTTTTTATTCTTTAATCTACATCCATCCTCTTCCAATTAAACTATACGTTAATTTCATTCTACAATCACATCAGGACAGATGTGCTATGTATGTAATATATTAAATCAAAGATGCTCTATTAGCTAACGAATGCTCATCGGGCCAAATACAGTGGGGCGGCAATTCAAAGAAATACTATGTTGTGTCAGAAGAGATCTGTTAGTGGTTGTATGCAAAAGAACAACACTTTCTGGATGCGAAGCAGACGATCGTTCCCTAGCGTTCGGAGTTTTATGCACGAGAGGAGGAGAATGGCCCTCGGCACACTGTTCCCCGTTCTCCAACTAGAAGAGTTCACCTGCCAACCGAACCCCTGGACAAATAGGCGATCTAATCTAATTAGGTCACTGCTTTGAAATAGTCTAGGGGTTCATTAGAATGGAAGGTACCTTGGTGGTGTGATTCTGTTGATTTTATCGTTTAATGAGGCATGAACATCCGGCTAGCCGGTCCGAACTGGGCGAGGGCTTGCGTTGACATCGTAAGTTAATTCGAAGGCACGTAGCGCAAGTTTTATATTGGTCAGAACGGTAAAGTTACAACCCACAATCAAATGCAGGTGCTTTCAATCCTGCAAGAATTCTTCAATCAGAGAATACTGTATAAACTCAAGTAACTCGTTTTACATTAAACCTCTTTGAGTTAAAATTATTTCTTATTTTTTATTTCTTATATCCTGCCATTTCAGACGGGCTGGGCTTAAGTGATCCCCGCATTGGGTTTCGCGAATCATATATATATTCTACACGAGTCTTTCTATAGCCATTCTAATTTTCCATCCTTACTTCAATTATCCATCGTCATTTCGCTTCTCCATCGCCATTTCGCTTCTCCATCACCATTTCGATTTTCCATCGCCATTTCGCTTCTCCATCACCATTTCGATTTTCCATCACCATTTCGATTTTCCATCACCATTTCGCTTTTCCATCGCCATCTCGACTCCCCCCTCATTCGCCTCCAAAACGCAATATGTGGTGGTGGTAATGTTGTTACTCCGGCGATCGACCCTGACGCGATCTGGATAATAATGGTTTTGTTCTTCGGCATTTACTGTTTAGAACGGCCCCTTATACATTTGATGTAGTGGTTGTCATTCAGCTTTAGTTGTTTAGAACGACCCCTTATACATTGAATGTAGCGGTTGTCATTCAGCTTTAGTTGTTTAGAACGGCCCCTTATACACTCAGTGTAGCGGTTGTCATTCAGCTTTAGTTGTTTAGAACGACCCCTTATACATTCAGTGTAGCGGTTGCCATTCAGCTTTAGTTGTTTAGAACGACCCCTCATACATCAGTGTAGCGGTTGTCATTCAGTATTAGTTGTTTAGAACAATCCATTATCAGGACTTTTTTTGTAACATCGAAGCGCTTGCTATTATAGCTTGTGCGGGAGATGATAGCCTTAGCCTTATGCTTCGCTTGATCCTCATTGCAATGTCTGGCGTGCCGGGCATGTGAAGAGGTTCCATGATCATATTCATCTATAATACTACACATTTAATAACCTTGAAAGTCCTGATGCTACATTATTCGAGGATGGGGTGACTTTTATCAATAGTGAATGTGAGCATCTTTGGCTGATTACGTATCTGTTATTAGAATAGCCCTGGCACAATCTGCATAGTGATATGGTTACATTCTTTGATATGTATATTAATATGAATCGCCCACCACTTCACCTAGTAACATTTATTGATTAGTCCTCAATCTGGTTTCATTATAAGTCTAGGTCATTAGTAATCCTACGTACTGTGTGAGGACCAGCATTGTTCTTCTCTTGTTAAATTTATCGCTAACTATGGTTGTAGGAATTAGATCATGCCTTTTCAATTTGAGAAACTCCAGCTACAAACTCTGCTCCGCGAGAGAGTGTTTGTAACATGGGTGAATTCAGCAGGCAAACCTTTAACGCTAGGTTCTTGCTTCCATCGCAACAAGCATAGACCCGATGTTATTATGACAGCAGGCTATGATACGGAAGGACACATTCATATTCACTTTTCTCTTACAGTGACTATAAAGTTTGGTGGCAAGAATCAACTATTGGAGATGTTGTTGGTTGTTCCGCCAAATGCCAACTTCGCAAACGCTCCCATACCTCTTACAAAACTGAACGCCGACAATCTACTACTCTCCGATGATTCACCTCTTCCCAATGCCTCTGTACTTCACGAAGCCGGCATAAGCGAGTCAGGACATGTCATTCTTATACCATTCAATCTCACTACAAAAGGATTCGTCATTATGAATAAGACTCCTTCGATTATTAGGCCCTGTAGCGGCAGCACGAACCAATTGATTTGTAGCCTCGAATCTCTATCTAATACATCCATCTTCAATGTATACATCAAACCGAGTGATTACGCATGGGAGGGTTTGAAAGAACTTTGCAAGCGCTTAAACAATATTGATGTTGCTACATACAAAATTGATATGAAGGAAATGTACCTCCAACAAGGGTCTATATTGGCGGAATGGAATAAAATTAAATATTATGATCGACAAGATATACAACCACCACCATATACCGATCCTACTCGACCAGTACCGAAAGTGCAGGTTCCTCAATCACCACTGATCGCACTCGAAATGGAAACACTACCACACAACACTGTCGAAATGGTAATCGCAGAGACACCGAATCAAACTACAGTTAACTCGGACCCTGCACCGGTATTGCATAGCATTATCTCTTCTGGCATTGGAGAGTTGTCGAGTGATGGAGTGGACTTGGGGGATGTCGAGGGGGACTCAAGATGTATCGATGTGGTCCTTGATGTAGGCTCGGATGAAGCACTTCTCGCCAACTTGAATTCCCGAAAACCAAGTCAGCAACTCAAAGATGACTTGGTAGTTTCAAAGATACTTGAATCTAAGTTCGCGGATTGGATAACCGAAGCAATAATGATAAATCTAGATGTTAACGATCACAAACGTTTAATAACTAAGTTATCAATTCTTGGGGATTGTGTTCGTACATCTAATACTCGAGTATTTGATGCTATTAGACCTTGGTGTTCTGCTATATTGTTTTACGATCCGTTCGATTCCGACGACATTATTGGGTTATGGGAAGAGAGAAACCGATGGTTCATTTCAGATATTGCTAAGCTGATTAAATGGGCTAACACATTTCACTATAACGCCGAGATCAATTTGTTATTGATAAATGATTTCATGAAGTTAGGTAGCATTGCTCGCAATTTCGCACTACACCCTGGAAATGACAAAGCCGAATACATCCGTCAGAGAAGTGTTTGTGTTGTTCGGGTATGGATTGAATTTGGCAAGTCGAAAAGAAACATTAGTGGAGATACCAACGGGCCGGTTTCTCGAAAACGGGATGACTTGGAAACTGACAGCAATATGTCTAAGCGAGCAAGAAACATCGTGTGAATGGCAATTCTATGTCATTACTCTCCTACCTCCTTACTCTTGTATACTTTCAATGCGACTTACTCTTTTTTGGGTTTTTTGTGTTTCCTTTCTCGGCTTCCATCAAATCAAACATATTGTTCTTACGTCTAGGCATCTATAGCTCGTCTATTATTGTCGTAAATTTACCAAGTTGTTGTACAAACTTCTCGTTAATCTATAGTATTACGGCTTTTAGATTATAACTGTAAAATGATAAAATTGATATGCTAGTTTGATATATTGATCTAATATTTCTATATCGTTGTTGTATTCTTCTACTTCCGTATTACAAAGGTAACAGTTGAGCATAGACCCTGTGCAAAAGCGATCAGATTTCATCGATTTAGTATGCGATTTCGGTCACCTTAGGATCGTATGCGCACGCACCATCAGAAAGCACATGATGAAGCATACAGGCTCCTTCAGACTTCTAAGAACTCTCAGAAGTATAGACTTCTTTATACTCCTTTAATAAAGGTCTATATAAACAGAATAATATTTCTTTATATAAAACTTTATATTTAAAATCAACTATTTAATATTTTATATTATTAATTACAAATTATAAATTTTGTTCAGATATTACTTTCAATTCTTTATTTGTGTTACGAGGGGTGCGATCTAGATCACGTGGAAGTGGTCCTGATCCTCGAGGTGATTTATAACTAGGCGTCAAGCAGGGGCTGAAGTAATAATGGTAATGATAGTAGATTATACTAAATGATTGATCTTGAGCATGAAGCTCTGAATAAAGAGATTCGTACTGAATATATAGATCTCTATGCCCCGTTGGACTCTTTTGGATCCTAAGCTCCAAAAGCTCCAAGTCATATGCTTTCTGATGGTGCGTGCACATGCGATCCTGAGGTGCCTCAGATCACATACTAAATCGATGAAATCTGATCGCTTTTGCACAAGGCCCAAGTTCTTCTAATTAGTCAGTTGTTACCATCGTAAAAAGGAACTCGAGGTGGTTTATAACTAGGATTCAAGCAGGGAGTCGAAAGTAAGAACCGAGTAAGGGTTTGCAATTCGTAAGTAATAATATAGAGTACTAAATGATTGATCTTAAGCATGAAGCTCTACAAAAGGAATTCATACTGAATATATAGATCTTCGTACTGTATACTTCTTGTTTGGAGCGAAGGAGCTGAGGAGCGAAGTTCAACTCTGGCTCCCCCACGTGATAACAATGTCTGTGCACATTCGATCACCGGGTGACCTTTTCCCCATACTAAATTGAGCCAATCTGATCGTCTGCGCACACAACCGGTTATTGTAAGATCCGTGATCGTAACACAGATGACCCCCTGGTACATCGAACGCGGCGTGCTCACCTCCCTTGGTTGATCGGGGAAGTGGAGCGCAACACAATCGGTGTCTCAAGTACCTCGCCAGGAGCCGACCAGGTTACTGTCCGATTACTGAAGGCTTGCTGGAGCAGTGTCAAGGAGTTTATCCACAAGCTCTTTAAGTAGTGCCTACATAGGGCTTAATTTCCTAGTGAATGGAAGCTGGCGGAAGTAGTGATGCTGCTTAAGGTTGGCAAGAAGGATAAGACCTCGGTTCGCTCCTAACGGCTGATCGCGCTGCTCTCCTGCATTGGCAAAGGGTGGAGCGCTCGATTGCCCGGCGCATTTCGTGGACGGTTTTGATCAAGAGAATCCTTAGTCTGCAGCATGCCGGCGCTCTCCTGAAGCGATTTGCTATGGACTTAGTCACTTCCTTTGTGCATGATGTAGAATTAGCATTTGTAAAGAAGATGGAGGTGACTATAGTGACTATAGATGTTCAGGGGGCGTTTAACGCACTCCTACCCCGCCAGCTCCTCAAGAAAATGCAAGAGCAGGGATGGCCGGATACGCTTCTGGAGCTCGTACGATCCTTTCTGACGGGCCGCAGAGTTAAGGTTAGGCTCAAGGGGGTATACACTGCAGAGTCTGCGGTGCAGTGTGGGACCCTGCAAGGGTCCCCACTCTCCCCGGTGCTATACGTGCTGTACCTAGCAGAGCTTTTGAACCAGGATACCAAGCTCAGGTTTGGGTATGCTGATGATGTAGCACTGTACTGGGCCTCCAAGAGCGTAAGGGAGAACGTAGCGCTGTTAAAGCAGGACATCAAGCGTGCCCACTAATGGGGTGATAGGAACAAGGTTGCGTTCGCTCCTGAGAAGCTGGAGATGATTCATATTTCCAGGAAGAGATCGGCTTACACACCTAGTATCGTGGTGTCCCCTACCCTCACCATCTGCTGATCACGGAGGCTGGCGGGGAGTCCGAGCAGCGCGCTACGCTGGCTAGGTATGTGGTTCGACCGGAAGCTCACCTTCAAGCGGTACGTGGCTAAACGAGTTGCTAAGGCTACACGGGTGGCTCGGTATATTAAAGGACTTGCATGCGTGAACTGTGGCCCTCCGGCAGCTGCGCTGCGCAAGGCGGTCGTAATCTTTGTGCTGTCGTCCCTACTCTACGGGGCGGAAGCTTGGTACTCTGGCCGGAAGAAGCCTAGCACACTGGGTGGAATCCATCGGGGGACAATGGTCAGCACCCGTGTAGGCTCACTCATGGAGAAGGTAAACAAGGCAGTGATTCTCGCAGCTCGCAGAGTACTCCCAGTATGACGGACCACCCCCACAATCAGTGTTTTTTTGAGACATCAGACTTCCTTCAAAAAGTATAGCACTCGAGCACATCTGGATCGCTTTGCGATAAGACTAAGGACTATAGATATAACTCATTCATTTAGCTTCGAATTAGTAGCATTATTTTATTTGAATTAGAAAGTTATCAAGTTTAGATTATTGGATAGGATAATCCTATATACATTTAGATCTATACTCGCCCCCCCCCTCACTTTTCATTGAAGTACAAAATAAATCTCATTAAAAGTACTAAAAGAATAAATAGTTAAAGATTCTAATTATTAATAAAAAAGATTATCAGAAGAAATTATAATAATCTTTTTGAATAACTTTAAATAATATTATAATAAAATTAAAATAATTAATTATAAATATATTATCCATCAAAATTAAACTCTAAAGATTAAAAGTAAAAATATAATTAATTTATCATTCTATATCTTTAATATAAAAATAATTAATATATTTAAAAATTTATAATATATATTAAAGTTTATAATATAAGAATATATTAATAATTAATATATTTAAAAATTTATAACATATATTAAAGTTTATAATATAACAAAATATAAGAATATAAGAATTTATTAATAATATTTTAATAATCTAATGTTTAAGAAACAATATTTTAAATATATTCTAATAAACTTTTTTGAAACATTATATATTTATTAATAAATATAAAATAGATTTATATTAATCTTTAAAATATAAAAAAATTATAAATAATAAAAAAGCAGATCAATTAACAAATAAGAATATCAAAGAGAATAGAATAAATCCTAATCCTATTTTATTATCTATTATCAACAGAATCAAATTTAGAACCAAATAGTTAGTTTTTTATACTTTATAAATATAATAATAATACAATAATGTTATTCTATCTAGGATCTACTACAAATAGAGATTGGATTACTTTATTAATATTATAATTATTTATATGTTATTTTATTTAAATTAAGTTAAATAAATTAAAAATATATATCTCGACAAAAAACTTTAAAGATATATCCCCTCTTTTCTGATCCCTATATAACCCTTTCCTTAAACATATCTATATCTAATACCTTATCCCGTCTATAACTACACAAAACTCAGTCATTCTCCTTCCATTCCCATCTTTCCCTCACCAAAAACCCCAAAACCTCCAAAAAAAACCCCAAAAAGAAAAGCCATCTCTCTTCACACACATATTGGACTGGCGGCGAATCGAACGCCGGACCTCTCCCATGCTAAGGGAACATTATACCACTAAACCACAAGCCCGATCTTTTGTGTTGTTTGATGAGAGTCAGGGTGATGAAAGAAAATATAACGGAAAATTTGAAAGAGTGGGGTTTGAAGAGATTTCTTTGAAGAGATTTTTCTGCGAGAGAGAGAGAGGGGGAAGAGTGGGGCAGGTGGGATGGGATGTGGAGGGATAGGTATTTGAATATATACTCTGTACTCCGTAGTGTAATATGGGGAGGGTGGGGGAGATGAGATGAGTGGGGTGGAGTGGGTGGACGGGGAATCGGATAGTTTTGAAGGAGAAGGATGGGTTTGATGAAAGATCTCATATTTTCTGGAGTTCATGTATACCCTGAGAAGATCAAGTGAGTAATGAATGAGCAAGTCCGGATAGGAGGGTATTCATTATAGGATATTTTGAGGATGTATCGTATCATATTATATTACTGTAAGAGTCACACGGCAAAGAATCGGTTATATTCGAATAATAGATAGAATGGTCCAAAGCTTTTCATTACTTCTCTAATCCTATTCAAGAACCCCTTTATATAGATGAAAACTCTTCAAATTAGCGTAGATATCAGCCCCCTTTCAATTAGCTGACTCTCCATTTTCAGAGATCATAACAAAGCCTTTCTTTTCAAAACTTTCATCCTCGAAAGCTATACGGGTTGGAGGATAGAAAAGCTCTTAAATAACTTTAGATTTCTTAAATAAATAAACCCTTTATAAATTATTTGATTTTTGAATATATAATTCCTTTATAAAACTTTTATAAACTATTCGATTCCTAAATATATAATTTCTTTATAAAATCTTTATAAATTATTCAATTCCCTTTTTAATCTTATTAATTTTTATAATAATGATATACTATAGTGTTTAATCTTTATTTTTATAAAGTTTAATATCTTTATAATTATAAATAACATTTATATTATAATATAAGAGTATTAAGAATTTATAAATTATTTGATATTTTTATTCTTCAACTTTTTTAAATTTTTAAAACCTTTAATTTTTTAATATTTGATATGTTTTTGATGTATTTTCAATAGAATAACTTTTATAGATAATACAAATTTAATATATTCTCTTTTTTTAAAAAAATTTTCGAATACAATAAATAGATTTTTTTTAATATAATAGATAGAGTTTTTGAATATAATAAATTAAACTTTCTGAATACAATAGATAGACATTAAGATAAATATTTTTCTTTTCAGAATCGATAGTCCTATTAATTAATTTATAAAAAGAAAATTAAAAAAATAGAGAATTATTTATTTTTAATTTAAAATATAAAACTATTTTCTTTAATATATTTTTTAAAATCATTAAAATTCTTATTGTGAAGCTTCAATAATATTTAGATAAATCAAATTAGTTTTATTCCAACAAAATATTAATAATATAAAAATAATTCAAGACTTTTTTTAATATCAATAATATAATTATAAATTATATTCAGATTAATAATATTTATTTTGATAACTTTTCCAATTGAAAAGTAATAAATATTATTTATATGTTTTATTTTTTATATTAAAAAAAAACTAATTATATTTAGTTTTTATTATTAATATAACAATTTAAAGATAATACATCTTCGATATTATATTTTCAAAAACAATAGTTTTAATAATAAATTATATTTAATTTAAATATTATTTTATTAATAATTAAATAAATTAATTTTTGATATAATATCAATTGTTTATAATTAGTTTCAATTAATAATTAATAATTATAAAAATAAGTTACATCTTTTTTATTAAATATATTAATTATAATTGGAAAATGAAAAACTATAACTTTATTTATCTAATATCTATTCGATGATTTAATTATAATCTATTTCAAAGATATTTTTAAATTTCAATATATCGATTTATT
Source organism: Sclerotinia subarctica (assembly GCA_025389085.1). NCBI lineage: Eukaryota > Fungi > Ascomycota > Leotiomycetes > Helotiales > Sclerotiniaceae > Sclerotinia > Sclerotinia subarctica. The sequence continues at coordinate 2,942,986 of QRFI01000004.1, read as the reverse complement.
AAAATCATATCGAAAGATTCTTATTTTAAACATTTTAATATTCTTTAATAAGATAATTTGTCTTTTCGAAAATAATATCAAAAAATATTTACAAAGATTTCAAGATCTAATAATTTATTAATTTCAATAAAATTTATCATTCTAAAATATCAATAATTTCAATAATTTTAATATATATTAATAATAATATTTTTTTAATAAAATTAATATACTATTCTTTTCGAAAATATTATCGATAAATATTTATAAAGATTTCAAAATATAATAATCTCAAAAGCTTTATTTTAAAACTTTAACAAAATCTATAATTTGTATAATATAAAATTGTTTTCGAAAAGAGTAGAGTTTGATTTATTATAATATTTATTTCTTTTGAATAAATCTTTTTAAATTTTTTTTAATCTTTTAATTTATAAAGATTTTAAAAATTATTCGAAAATCTTCTATTTATAATATTGAATATAATTTTGAGATTGATTTTGAAAAAAATTTCAGTTTATTTCGAAGATTTTTCAAAAATAAAATTGGAGGATAAATTTATAAATTTTAAATACTTTAAAAATAAAAATAAAAACAATTTGATTCTTTTTTCGAAAACTTTTCAATAACGAATTATATACTTTTTGATAAAATCTTCAAAGAGATAGACTCCTACAAATTTAAATAATTTAATGAATTTGAAAAAAATAAATTTATTTATAATATAATTAATAAATTGCTTTCAGAAATAAAAAGAATTGTAAGAGTTATATAATAAAGAATCGATTATATTCAAATAATAAATAGAAAGATCTAAAAATTTTTATTACTTTTTTAATTCTATTTAAGAATCTCTTCATATAAATAAAAACTCTTCAAATTAATATAAAGATCAGCCCTTTTTCGGCTAATCAACTTGTCACGGGGTCACTAGACTATGAAGAATAGTGCCGCCCAATGGTAGCTCGGAAAAGGCTACACCGCCGAAAGACGAGGACTAAGCCTAAAAGGGATTAGCCCTCGTACAAATTGTATTTAGAAAACTTCCCCGTCCCCTGAATTCATAGTTTTTCGAGCGATGTCTTCATCATTAAAGAGAGACCCGTTTTCTATCCTGAATCCCTTTTGCTGTATTGTGATATTATATCACTTTTTCCAAATTATCGATACTTTCATAATGTCAAACCATCTGCAACCCCCGAGTTATTCCAATCTACCTGAAGATCTTGTTGCTGTTGTAGCAAGTAATACTATAGTATAATATCATTATCTTGTTTCTTTAAATAAATATTGCTTGAATATAAAGGAAGAGATAATTAATCTATGGATGATTAATCAAGGATTTATTTTTGAATTATAATTAGAAAAAAGATTGTTTATATATTAATAAACTAAAAATAATAAGCTGATTATACAATTGTCCCGAGACTGCTTTATTTCCATTGTTCAACCTACCTCAACATCTAATAGATCCTATATTATTTCTTCTTTTTGCTTCAAAAAAGGGCTTATTACAAATCTTGTTATATCTAAGTTTCAATTGAGCGAGAAAGTCCCTGACCCAATATTTTTCGATAAAATGAAAACTAACCTTGATCATTTTGTTAATCAAATAAAAAACAAAATGTATATTAATGCAGATCGTTACACTTCTTTATATATACGTTTAATCTATATAATAAAACGATTTATTGGATTAGCTACAATACAAATTCTTTTTTATAATATCAAAAAAAATTTGTTAAACTGAATAATCATAATGATTTATTATAAATTTTGGAAAAAGTTTATAAAAACCCAAACAAGTTAGTTGAAGCTCACAAATTGTTGATCAATTTGAGGTAGAAGAATCAATCTTTTTTATATCTTTTATACTGAATTTCAAAGATTAACATTGGAGGTCAAGATGGCCAATGATGATAATATATTATTTATATTACTAAAGCAATCTCTGTCCAATAAATTGAAGAATCAGTTTATTACTATCGAAACCCCTATTCATAATACTGATACATTTATTATATTTGTACAGACCCTAAAAAATTGCTATATTTATTTAATAAAACCTATTCCTGTAGAATATACTTCAAATATGTTTTTATTCTAATTTATTATATAAACCCTTATTTTTGTTGGTTATATACCTATTCAATTTTAGCATTAAGTTATTCGTAATGTTGAATTTATTAACAATTTATTGATAAAAGATTTTATAGATTTTAGGATTGCAATGAATGCTTTGTTGTGGAGCTATAGATTATATAATGAAAAACTGTCTCTTTCCTGATAACCATCTTATGCAAGTTAGAGTAGGTTATCTTAACCCAATCCTTTTACAAAATTTATTCTTTTCTAATTCCCCCAACTTGGGAAATAGGGTTTGTCTGTTATAAAGTATCTTTAGGCTACTTCATCGCATATTATACAATTGTTGGCTATAGTTGTACAAGAACTATTGCTATAAGAAGAAAATTATTAAATAAATCTAATAATCCTGTCTGTTATTATATCCTCTCAGAAAATTGAGAGTTGCTTGATTTATGTTATAATCGATAGTGGATGCAAAGGGTTTGCATTCATTGATCATAATTGGATATAAATGAAAGGAATTATTATTCACCGTTTACCTGCTTTTTTTGAAGTTATTGGATTTGATAGGAATGCCCTACCTAAAAACCGAGTTGAGAATTATATTCTGATAGATTTATAAATCAATAATTATTTTGAGAAGTAAATCAAAGTGTATATCATTGAATTAGTTTATTATCCTATTATCCTAGGATTAACTTGATTAAAGAGATATAATCCATATATCAATTTTATTTTAAATACCTGTAACGATACTGTTCTGGAGGCAGCGGCTGTCTGAGGTTTCGTTGATTAATAGTTGTAGGTTAAGACTTTATCAATTGGGTTCACTTGGAAGTGAAGTTGTTATTAGATCAAGTAGAATGTAGGTAAACTAATTGATAACTAAGTTGAGCATGAAGCTCCTAAACTACGAAACTATTCTGATTATATACTGATGAATCTAATTTGGATAGCTTTGGATAGACTGGATAGACCAGTCTATCCAAGCTATCTAATCTATCCATCACATAATTTGCCATTAGCCTCAGAACATTAATTCTGGGACGATTCCAATCCTGAGATTGTAGAGGTCCTAGGATAATAATCCTGGGACAGATATTATCTTGGGATAATAGTCCTGGGACAAATACTATCCTGGGATAATAATCCTGGGATGAATCATATTCTAAAACACTTGTTTTAGGATCCAATAATTACCTAGCTTATTCTTCTTAAGATATCATTTGTTTTAGGACAATATTTGTCCTAGAATTCCTTATCGATAAGGACCCCCTTGAAGAAAGCGGCTTAAACACCAGTAACTAGATTTATTTTATAAAAATGAATGTGATTCGTGACAATACCCTTTAATTTGATAATAAATATTGTTAGAATTTATGTAATATTCTATTTATCACGGGGTCACTAGACTATGAAGAATAGTGCTTAGTCATCCTTACCATCCTGACCATCCTGACCATCACATGATCCTATGTTATAATAATTCATAATAAAGCTATACTGCTGAAAGGCGAGGACTAAGCCTAAAAGGGATTAGCCCTCGTACAAATTGTATTTAGAAAGCCTCCCCGCTCCCTGAATTCATAGTTCTTCGAGCGATGTCTTCATCAATAAAGAGAGACCTGTTTCCTGCCCTGAATCCCTCCTGCCGTACCGTGACACAACTCTCTGCTTTCGGAGATTGTAATAATTATACCATAATAAGCTTTTGATATTTCAATTCCTGAACGAAGTGGTATATAAATAGATAATTAGAAAATAATAATTAAAAAATAAATTCAACAATATTATATATAATAATAAGATTTAAAACATTTAAAACATTTGAAATCTTTAAAATCTTCAAAATTATTTTAATATAAAAAAATAATATTTATTTATTATATTTATTATTAAAAAACTAAAATTAAAACAATTTCAAAAATATAAATATAAATATAAATATAAATATAAATATAAATATAAATATAAATATAAATATAAATATAAATATAAATATAAATATAAATATAAATATAAATATAAATATAAATAAAAATTTATAATTTATTTTTAAAAATTTCAAAATTTATTGAAAAAGTTCATTATATTAATCTTTTAATACTTTAATTTCTAAAGTAAATTATATTAAATCAAAATAAATATCCAAGTAGATAGATAAAAAATGTTTGGTTTTTGTATTATAATAAGGGATATATAGAATCGATAATTATAGGATTATATTATATATAGAACTAAATCTTATTCTTTTATAATAAAGGGTAAAAAGATCCTTATATAGATTATTTGTCAGAATTCCTAATAAGTTATTAAATCACTTAATAATAACCGAACCAATGATTATATGATCACGTGATATATTAGTAATATCATTATATATTACGTAATTTTATTATTATATAAAATTTCGATCATATATCATATTAGAATGATTTATAACGAAATAGAATGTGATGGAAACATATAGAAGCATATAGAATTTTCTTATTTCTCAAATCAAATATTATTGGTTATTATTCATTTCTATTATATAAAATGATTCTATAAGATTCGATTTAAATCGATCTTATTTATAAGCATAGAATATACTAGAATTAGATTGTAGATTATAAATACGAAGATTTTCTTCAAAGAATTCTTCGAAAAAGTAAGCAGATAAAATTCAATATTTATTATATATATTGTTCTGACTTCAAAATTCCACCTCTATATTCGATTTACCTCAAAGCTAAATATAACTAAGTCTTTCACTATCATAATAGATAATAATAATATTATTATTATTATTTATTATTATCCAATCGACCACCCTTCCAATAGGTTATGAGCCCGGCTAGTTATTAATTAGCTTAAAAAAGGGGTACTAGCTTGATTTAAAGCTATAATATTATAGCTATTAAGCTGTCGAATATCACAAATCGAAATAATGTCAATATTATATTGAATTATTATCGATATATTAAAAATAAACCCTGAGGCCTGCGTCCCTGAAGCTAAACCTAATTGAGCGAATAGAATTAGGCCCCTAGACGATATATTTAAGCGATACGCTACCCATAGCGGGTGATATATCAATTTCTTCATACCAAGGTGCCCTAGCTTATTTAGGCTTTATTTTATATAGTTTAAAATAAAGTCTAATTTAAGAGGTGGCTGGTTTATTATCTTCAAAAGTCGATCCAATTTCGATATTTATTCAAATCAATATCGAATTCCATTTAAATTTTAATACTAAATTCATCAAAATTAGTATTATATATAAATATCAGATTAAAAGACCATATAGCTTATATATAAGGGCTTAAAAATGGCTTCTAGTATAAATTTTAAAGGAGAACCCTTAAAAGGGAGGTCCAATTATATTGAATGGATAAATAAGGCTAATTTATACCTTGAAATTAATGGTTTTATGCCTTATATCGATGGATCCGAAATGCCTCCAAATAAATCATTATATATGAATGATAAAGGAGAGGCTTATAGCCCTGAATTAGCTATTAAATATAATGAAAAAGCTTCCGAATATATTCGAAACGAAAAAAGAGCCTTAAGAGCTATTAAATCTATAATTAGCTTTGAATTAGTTGAAAGATTTAAAGATAAAATCACAGCTAAAACTCTTTGGGAAGCAATCAATAAAATGTTCGGAGAATCCTCATTAGAATTAATGGGAAGATATCTGAATAAATTAATAGAATCAAATTATAATGGTTCTGATAGCATGGATGATTATACGAATTCCATCCAATCATCATATAATTACTTAAAATCGATGAAATACGATATTCCGAAAGCTTTTATAGCCTGGTTTATTTTCAGAGGCCTACCTAGCTCATTCGATGGATTTGCCTCTAGAAAGTATGAAGAATTAGCTAAGGAGCTAGCTAATAATGATGATAATATTAATTTAGATAATTTATTTTCTGAATTAATATCTGAAGAGGCTAGAATGAAATCTAATACAGATTTTAATGCAAATAAGGCTAGTTTTAAAAAGAATAAAACTCCTCATTGTAGTCATTGCCGAAAGAAGGGTCATTTAGAGTCAAAATGCTTTATTAAATATCTGTAACGATACTGTACTGGAGGCAGCGGTTGCCTGAGGTTTCGTTGGTTGGTAGTTGTAGGTTAAGGCTTTATCAATTGAGTTTATTTGGAAGTGAAGTCGTTATTAGATCAAGTAGAATATAGGTAAATATAACGATATTATATTGGAGGCAGCGGCTACCTAAGGTTTCGTCGATTGGTAGTTGTAGATTAAGGCTTTATCAATTGGGTTCATTTGGAAGTGAAGTCGTTACTAGATCAAATAGAATATAGGTAAACTAATTGATAATTAAGTTGAGTACAAAGCTTCTAAACTATGAAACTATTCTGATTATATACTAATGAATATAATTTGGATAGCTTGGATAGACTGGTCTATCCAGTCTATCTATTACATGATCTATTATTAGCTTTAGGATACTAATCCTAGAACGATTTCAATCCTAGGATAATAATCTTAGGACAGATTTTATCCTAAAACAATAGTCTTGGGACAAATATTATCCTGGGATAATAATCCTGGGACAAATCATATCCTAAAACATTTGTTTTAAAACCTAATAATTGCCTAATCCATTTTTTTTGGAACATCATTTGTCCTAAAACAATATTTATCCTAGAATTCCTTATCGATAAGGATCCCCCTAAAGAAAGCGATTTAAATATTGGTAACTAGATTTATTTTATAAAATAAATGTGATTCGTGATACTATCCCCTTCCTAATCAAACATTGTCCTCAATCGCTTATAATTAATACAAGATTTTACAATATCTATCCTTCATATTCCTTCCTTTCTTTCTGCAATATACTACCTCAATATACTCGAAAACGAACAGAACAATTGGAACTTGATAATCGAATCGAACAAATAGAAAGCAAAATGGTTGTTTATATTCGATATAAAAAGACCAATCGTCATTGTATCATTTTGAAATTGGGCTCTAATAATAGTAGATATACTGAATGCTATTGTTATAGAAAAACTTGTGATATAAGATCGAAGAACAAAATGCCATCCTTTTCCAATTGATCCTCTATTGATCATCAAAGACAAAAACTTTATAAAAAAAAGGAAAAGACTTTTACAATATCACAAAAAGTTATGGCCAAGATTTCTCGTCTTTGTAAATAATAACATTTACTGAATAAATGGGAGCAGAAATTGATAACGATTAATTTAAATTCTTTGGATGAACTTGATACTCTAAAGAAGAAGGAAAGACTCGAAAAAGAAAAAGAAAAAGAAATTGCTGCAATTTCAATGTTTATTATTCCTTCCAATCCTTTTGATCAATTTGGTCAATTTGATTCTAAACTTTCTATAATTGGTTCTGGCCTCTTCAATCCCTTTTTCTTATATTCAATAGATTCGTCATCTATATAAACTATATTGGATTCTTTTTCCTTTTAAATAAATCTGGATTTTATCGATAAAAATCCTCAAATTTCTCAAAATATTTAAGGTCTTTTTTTAATTCCTATATATTCTTGGAGTCTAGATAATTTTCTTATTTCATCAGATATTTGACTTTATTTCTAATATATTTGCAATCTAATATTTTCTTTATCTTATACTTAACATTTTGATTAATAGATATAATTTCGGTTTCAGAAGTTTTAGATACTCTTGATGATATTAGTTCAAATAAGGATATATAGAATATTGAATGGATGTTTATATTCTTTGATAATGCTAATTCATAATTCAAGGGTCCTTTAATTTTCTTGATTTTAAATAATCCCAATTTCTTATAATCCAATTTTATATTTAATCTCTTTATCTCGATGTTTTTTCAGAGTAGATAGACTTTATCCCCTTCTTTTAATATTGATTCTTGATTATACTTCTTATTATAATAATAAATGTTTCTTTCAGTAATAAATTTGAGTTCCGCTGCTATTTCCTTGTGAACTTCCTTGAATTTCTTTGTTTATATAATAACAAATTGGTTCTTTATTTCTGAAATATTTGGTTCTTTATATACAATTAATTCATATCCAAAATTGGTATAATTTGGTGAGATTTAGATAGTTTCTGAAGCAAAACTGTTGTATACAAATTATGCTAAGGATAATAATCTTATTTAATCATTTTATTGATAATTTATATAATAACAAAGATATACTTCAATAATCTGGTTTATTTATTTGTTTCCTTTATTTGTTTATAAATAGAATATTATAAACATTTTCTTTTTCATATTTAATAATACTATTAAAACAATCCAGAATTTTGATATAAAGAATTTATCTTTATCAGATAATATCTCTTTTGATAATTTATGTACTACAATAACTTCTTTTAGGAATATAATTGTTAGGGTTTCTGTAGTCAAGATGGTCTTATATAATACTAATAATATATACTTGATTAGTCAATCTATAATAACTAGAAGATAATTATATTCTATTCTTATTATTAAATTCTTGGATTTAGGTAATGACCCTATAAAATCCTATAATATCGATTTCTATGATATAGGTAATATTTCAGTTATGTATATCTATCCATAAAGGGTATAGCGAGAAGTCTTATTCCTAATACAAGTATCATATTCGGTAATCACTTTTTTGATTATAATTCAGAGTCCCAGACTCCAATATTGTCTTTTAATTCTTAAATATATCCTTTGTACTCCCTAATAATTATAAATTGGCAATGTATATTGCTCTTCGATGAATTTAGTGACAATATTACTTGATAACCAAATTTTCTTTGCGACTTATATCAATCTATCTATAGTTATTGATGGCTTAGATTATTTGATGTTTTCCTTATTCAATTATATATCTATAAGTTTGTTTTTTTAGATTTCTATTAGTTTATTCTCTAAAACAACAATTTCTATTAGATTTGGAATAAAGTTTCTGTTAGGAAGAGATTTTAAAATTATTGTCTTTTGATAGGTTTTATCATCCTTATACTCTAATAACCTATTTAGTATATCTACCTTTATATTATCTTTACCTTTGATATACTTGATTATCAAGTCGAAACCAATTAATTTCTTAGTTTATCGAGCCAATCTTCGATTATCCAAAACCTTAATTGTAATAAAGATTCATAGATTCATATAATCCATATAAATAATTATTGGGAATTTAGCCCCTTGGAGATAGATTCTTCAATATTTCAACGATTTAACTATAGTTATAAGTTCCTTTTTATAAATATTATAATTTTGCTCTGTTTTATCCATTTTGTTGAAATAATAAATAATTGGGTATAATTTCTTATTATCATCTCTTTAGAGGTGAACTCCTGCTACACAGGTATCGGAAACGTTTATTTCAATGATACTTTCTCGATCGTTATAATAATTGTAAAGTATAGGTTCCCTAATAAATCTATCCTTAATTTTCTAGAAGGCTTACTTTATTTTTTTGTTTTATATAAATTCTATATCCTTTTTTATTATTTTTATAAATAGTTCTATTATTTTGGAAAAGTCTTTAATAAATATTCAACAAAAGTTAACGAATCCTAGTATAATTTATATATCTTTAATATTTCTAGATTGTTCTTAATTTTTTATTTTCTCGGTTTTTTCTAGATCAATACTTATCTAATCTGATTCGATTATATATTTTAGGAAAGTTATCTTCTTGATTCCAAACTTATATTTTGATAATTTGAGTTATAAATCGATCTTCCTAAATACTTTGAATACTTTAAGGATATATTCCTTATATTTTTCTTTTTTTTAGGAGAAGATCAAGATATTATCCAAATAATAGATTATAAATAAGCTAAATTCCTTAAGTATTTCATTATTTTGTTATTGATATATAATAAGTATATTAATTAATCCAAATAGTATAACAATATATTCCCATAATCTAGAAGGTAATATGAAAATGGTCTTCTATTTATGTCCTTCCTTGATTTGTATAAAATTGAAGATATTTCTTTGATTTAGTTTAATATAGATTATTACCTTATTTAATTTATCCTTTAACTTTTGGACTTTGGGTATAAGGTACATATCCTTGATAATCTTATTGTTTATTTAATAGTAGTCTTTATAAGATTGATTATTCGGATCTCCTTTTTTAAATATTAATAGTATATTAGATATATAAAAGAATTTGGATTTCCTAATCTATCCTTTCTTTTCAGTTTTAGATCGATATTTCTTTTATATTCTTAAAATACTAGGGTTATATAATCTCAATCTTTTAATTAAAGATATGAATCCTTTTTTGAAATTGATCTTATAATCTTAAGATTTATATTCTGGTAAAGCTCTCAAATCCTATAGGTCTTCAAACAATTTGACGAATTTTCTATATTGCACTGGAATTTCTTTTGTATCAAACTTACTAATTAGTGAAGGATCTATAACTATTATAATATAGTATCTAATCTCTTTGGAAGTCTGTTCCTTTAGATCATATAATCATTCGTTTTTGTATCAGTAATAATCGAATATGAGAATATTCTTTACCCAATCAATATTTGGATTATATTTTCTAATCCAAGGAGTTTCTAAGATTATTATATGTCTACCTAATAATACTAAGTCTAATTTGACTTATTCTATATACCCTTTTAGTATAACTATTTTTAGAGTACTAATCTGTCTTTATACCTATCCATCTATTTCAACCTTCTTTCCTCTCAACAACATCAATTGATATAGATATTCCTTAGACTCAATAAGAATTCTGTTTTTTTCTACAAAATTGAGATTTATAAACATTTTTATAACTCCAAAATTAATCAAAGTCTTAACTTCCTGTTTTCCGAGACTGATTTCCACAATTAATTATCCAATCCTTGTTGTACCATTGAGTTCTAACAATAATAGTTCGATAATCTGTTCTTTGATAAGGAGGTTCAATTATTCACACTGATATTCGCTTATACTCAATAATTTATAAGGTATAATTACTAATAGTTCTATTGATCTTGTCTGAAAGTCTCAGCAATAATCCTTAACCCAATAATGTTTATAATAATAATTAATCTTACATCAGATTCTATAATATTCAATTTGTAATAGGATTTCCTATATATCTTCGATTTTTAGATTATAATTGTTATATTCCTATTCTTTATTAATCTAAGAAGAGCTTAAATCTGCGATAAATCTTCTAATATTGCTTTCCCTTATATTCTCCTTGAACATTATTCAATAAAGATTACTATATATAATGGTATATAGGATCAATAAGATTAGATAATTATGAATCTGATATTTTTCTATAAAATCAGGTTTCTGTTCTTTATAATGATATTATATACATTTTCCATCAAGGTAACTAATTAGGTACTATAGCTCATTCTTTTAAGGTCTTAAATAAACTTTATTGATTTGTAGATTGTTTTTAGATCCTTCCTTTTTAAACAATTCGACCAATTTATAATTATTTGTAAGTTCGATTTCCTTATCAATATTTTTGGTTGATTCTATCTTTATAAATAGAATGACTATATCTAACTCTCTAAATTATTCCAGATATAATTGAAGTAACTCTTTTTCCAACAATTTAATCTTGCGAAAATTACCCTTTAATACACCCATTTCTTAGGGTCCTTATCTCTTATTTCCAAATCTTCCTTGTTTCTTGTCTTTTATGGCGAATAACTTTTTTTAATTATAATCTTGAGATATATACCTATCTTTTCTATAGATGAAATATAGATTATTTTCTTTGTATCTTTTCTTTTTTTTAATACTAAGTCTATTTGATTTATATCAATGTTCAACTTTATCCAATTTCATTAGGTCGCCAGTATCGTAATGTCTGTTCTAACATTGAGGTTTAGAAAATTTTCTGTTTTCCTAAATAGTTCCCTTTTTCTTTATTTGTCTTTCATAGAAATAGTTGTCGATTAGAATGAAGGTTTCGATTAACTTAGAAAGGTTTGGTGGTTTTGGAGCTCTTGTTAGCTCATTTTTGATGATATCCTTGAGTCCCTTATAAAATTAGGATCTAAAATAATTATCATCTTATATAATATATCTAATATATTATTAGAATTTAGCAATATAAATTATGACTGATCTTATTTGTTTAAATTGTTGTAATACTCTCTCAATCATATGATCAGGATCAACTTCCCCAAATGCCCTATCGAAACCTTATCGAAATGACTTGTAAATATCAAAAAGACAATATATCTCAGATTTTATATTTTCATTGAGCTAACTATTAGTAGTTTTGGTCATTAGATTATTGAAGAAAGGTTCAATCCAATTGAATGTAGTTCCTCAAAAGAATAAGATTAACTACAAGATCCTCTGTATTAATATCAAAAAGAGATATTCATTAAAGGTATAATAAAGATTAGCTTATATAATAAAAACTCGATATTTGCTATAATCTCTATAAAATAGATTAAAGATAAATATTTGGATTGCTTATCTTAACTCTATATTAATAGCAACTTGTCCTGAGGCTCTAATAAAGAAGAAGGAAACTGGTTCAATGATTTGTTGAATAGGATCTATTGTAACTAATATAACTTAACCGAAACAATACTCAAAATATAACGATATTATATTGAAGGTAACAATTGTCTAAGATTTTGTTGATTAATAATTATAAATTAAGACTTTATCAATTAAATTCATTTGGAAATGAAATCGTTATTAGATCAAATAGAATATAAGTAAACTAATTGATAATTAAGTTGAGCATAAAGCTTCTAAACTATGAAACTATTCTGATTATATACTAATGAATATAATTTGGATAGTTTGGATAAACTGGTCTATCCAGTCTATCCATCCAATTGGATAAATAGGATAAACTGATCTATCCAGTCTATTTATTATATGATCTATTATTAGCTTTAGGATACTAATCCTAGAACAATTCCAATCCTAGGATAATAATCCTGGGACAGATTTTATCCTAAGATAATAATCCTGGGACAAATATTGTTCTAAGATAATAATTCTAGAACGAATTATATCCTAAAACATTTGTTCTAAAACCTAATAATTGCCTAACCTATTCTTTCTAGGATATTATTTGTTCTAGAACAATATTTGTCCTAGGATTCCTTATCGATAAGGATCCCCTTGAAGAAAGCGGCTCAAACATCGGTAACTAGATTTATTTTATAAAATGAACGTGATTCGTGACAAATGGGAGCATAGCAATTATAACCTAGTAATCAGAGATGTATAGGAAATCCTGTTACAAGCTGAATATCATAAAATTTGGCATAGGATTAATTATTACCATAAATATTAATAGGTCGAAGATTATTGCCAAGACTTTCAGATAAGATTAATAGAACTATCGGTAACTATATTCTATAGATTATTGAGTATAAGCAAACATTAGTATAAATAGTTGAACCTCTTCATTGAAAAATAGATTATTGAATTATTATCATTAGAATTCAATAGTATAATCAGGATTGAATAATTAATCGTAGGAATTAGTCTCGGAAAACAGGAAGTAAAAGCTTTGATCGATTCAGGAGTTATAGAAATGTTTATGGATCCCAATTTTGTTGAAGAAAATGGAATCTTTATTGAGCCAAAAGAATATTTGTATTAGCTGACATTATTGAAAGGAAAGAAGGCTGAAGTAGATGAATAGATACAAAGATAGATTAGTGCTCTTAAAATGGTTATACTAGGAGGGTATATAGAACAAGTCAAATTGGACTTAGTATTATTGGACAGATATATAGTAGTTTTGGGAATCTCTTGAATTAGAAAATATAATCCAAATATTGATTAAATAGAAGATACCTTTATATTCAATTGTTGTAGATACAAGAACAAATAACTATATAGTTTAAAAGAATAGATTTCTGGAGAGATTGGATATTGTATTATAATAGCTATAAATCCTTTATTGATCGACAAAACTAATACAAAAAAGATTCCAATATAGTATAGAAAATTCGCCAAACTGTTCGAAGACCTATAGGATTTGAGAGCCTTATCAAAATATAAGCCTTGGGATTATAAGATCAATTTCAAAGAAGGATTTATATTTTTAATTAAGAGATTGAGATTATATAATCTCAGTATCTTAAGAATATAGGAAGAGTATTGATCGAAAACTGAAAAGAAAGGATGGATTAGGAAATCCAAATCCCTTTATATATCTAATATATTATTAGTATTCAAAAAAGGAGATCTGAATAATCGATTTTATAAAGATTATTGTTGAATAAACAATAAGATTATTAGGGATATATACCCTATACCCAAAGTTCAGAAGCTAAGGAATAAATTGAGCAAGGTAATGATTTATATTAAACTGGATCAAAGAAATACCTTCAATCTTATACAAATCAAGGAAGGATACAAATGGAAGACTACTTTCATATTATCTTCTGGATTGTAAGAATATATTATTATATTATTTGGATTAACAAATACATTAGTTATATATCAACAATAAAACAACGAAATATTTAAGAAGTTTAATTTATTCATAATCTGTTATTTGGATGATATCCTGATCTTTTCCCAAAAAGAAAAGGAATATAAGGAATATATCCTTAAAGTATTTGAGATATTTAAAAAGATTGATTTACAACTTAAATTATCAAAATGTAAGTTTGGAATTAAGAAGATAACCTTTTTGAAATATATAATCAAATTAGGATAAATAAACATTAATTTAAAGAAAACTGAGAAAATAAAAAATTAGGAACAATCTAGAAATATTAAAGATATACAAATTATACTAGGATTTGCCAACTTTTGTTGGGTATTTATTAAAGATTTTTCCAAGATAATAAAATCATTTATAGAAATGATAAAAAAGGGTATAGAATTAGTATAAAATGAAAAGGTAGAATAAGCCTTCTAAGAAATCAAGGATAGATTTACCAAGGAACCTATACTCTATAATTATCATAACGATCGAGAAAGTATTATTAAAACAAATGTTTCCAATACTTATATAATAGGAGTTTATCTTCAAAAAGATAATAATAGGAAACTATATCTAATTGCTTATTATTCCAACAAGATAAATAAAACAAAGCAAAATTACAATATCTATAAGAAAGAATTTATAGTTATAATCAAATCATTGAAACATTAGAGGATCTATCTCCAAAAAGCTAAATTCCTAATAATCATTTATATTGATCATATAAATCTATGAACCTTTACTACAATTAAGATTCTGGATAATTGAAGATTAGCTCGATAAGCTGAAGAATTAGCTGGTTTCGACTTGATAATCAAGTATATTAAAGGTAAAGATAATGCAAAAGTAGATACACTAAATAAATCATCAGGGTATAAGGATAATAAGACTTATCAAAAGACAGCAATTTTGAAATCCCTTTCAAATGAAGACCTTATTCCAAACCTAACAAAGATTACTGTTTTAGAGAATAAATCAATGGAAATCTGGAAAAACAAACTTACAGATATACAATTGAATAAGGAAAACATCAAATAGTCTAAGCCGTCAATAATTATAAATGGATTGATATAGGTCGTAGGGAAAATTTGGCTACCAAATAGTATTATCATCGAATTCATCGAGGAACAGTATATATTGCTAGCTTATAATTACCAAAAAATACAAAGGATATATTTGAGAATTAAGAGATAATATTGAAGTCCGGGACTCCGAACTATAGTCAAAAAAGTGGTCACTGAATATGATACTTGTATTAGGAATAAGGTTTTTCGCTATACCCCTTATAGATAGATGTATATAATTGAAATACCACTAATATTATGGAAATCAATATTATAGGATTTTATAGGATTACTACCTAAATCCAAAGATCCAATAACAAAAGTAGAATACAATTATCTCCTAGTTATTATAAATCTATTGATTAAATATATAATATTAATATTATACAAAATCATTTTAATTGCAGAAACCTTAATAATCATATTCCTAAAAAAAGGTTATTATAGTATATAGATTATTAGAGGAGATATTATCTGATAAAGATAAGCTCTTTACATCAAAATTTTGGATCGTTTTAGTAACATTACTAAATGTAAAAAGGAAAATATTTATAATATTCTATCTATAAACAAATAAAGGAAACAAATAAATAAATCAGATTGTTGAAGTATATTTCCATTATTATATAAATTATCAATAAAACAATTGAATAGGATTACTACCTCTAGTATAATTTGTATATAATAGTTCTGCTTCAGAAACTACCCAAGTCTCCCTGAATTATATCAACTTTGGATACGAATTAGTTGTATACCAGAAATCAGGTATTCCAGAAATAAAGAACCAATTTGTTATTGTATAGATAAAGAAACTCAAGGAAGTTTATAAAGAATTAGCAGCGGAACTCAAGTTCGTTGCTGAAAGGAATATTCATTACTACAATAAGAAATATAGTCAAGAGTCAATGCTAAAGGAGAAGGATAAAATCTACTTATTCCAAAAAAACATCGAAATAAAGAAACCAAATGCGAAACTGGATTATAAGAAATTAGGATTATTCAAAATCAAGAAAATTAAAGGACCCTTGAATTATAAATTGATGTTATCAAGAAATATAAATATCTATTTAGTATTCTATATATCCTTGCTTGAATTAGTATTATCAAGAGCATCTAAAACTTCTGAAACCGAAATCATATCTATTGATCAAAACGTCGAGTACAAAATGAAGAAAATACTAGATTGCAAGTATATTAGAAATAAAGTCAAATATTTGATGAAATGGGAAAATTACCTGGACTCTGAGAATATATAGGAATTGGAGAAAGACCTCAAGTATTTTGAGAAGTTTGAGGAATTTCATCAATAGAACCTGGATTTACCCAAAAGAAAAGAGAATTCAATATAGTTTGTATAGATAATGAATCTATTAAATGTAAAAAGAAGGATTCGAGAAAGTCAGAATTAATTGTAGGGAGTTCAGAATCAAATTGATCAAAAGGATCGGAAAGAATGACAAACATTGAAGTTGCAGCAATTTCTCTTTCTTTTTCCTTTTCTTACTTTTCTTTTTCTTTTAAAGCATTGAGTTCATCAAGGTATTTGAGATCACGATGTAACATTTCATCGCGTCGTTTTTTGAGTTGCACCTTTTATTTAATAAGGCGAGCAGTCTTAACAAAAGATTCAGCAATTTCAGTATCCAACTTATCGACCTGTTGATCGAGACTTTCCCAATTATACTCTCGAGGAATTTCATGATCCCAATCATCTTCCAAATGGAATTCAGCATTATAGGAAACGGAATTTCGCATACATTCCGAATAATATAAACGATGCTTATTGGAGAGATCTTTAACACAACAACGATTTTCTTGTCGATAATAGGAACAGGGAATCATCTCGATATCAATAGAATTGATAATCGTAGCTAAACAGATGCATTCCTTTTTCTTTCTTTGAGTTAAATTATTTGAGGAATCGGAATCGTTTATAATGAAAAGAAGGTTGGAGGATATGATGATGAAACAAAGTGGGACACTTATTAATTATAAGCGATCGAGGATGATGCTTGATTAAAAAAGGGATAATGTCACGAATCATACTCATTATTATAAAATAAAATTAGTTATCGATATTTGAACTGTTTTCTTTAAAAGGATCCTTATCAATAAGGAATCCTAGGACAAATATTATCTTAGGACAAATAGTATCTTAAAAAGAATAGATTAAATAATCATTGGATTCTAGGATAAATGTTCTAAGATATAATTTGTCCTAGGATTATTATCCTAGGATAGTATTTGTCCCAGGATTATTGTCCCAGGATAATATTTGTCTTAGGATTATTATCCTAGGATCTTTATAATTCCAAGATTAGAATCATCCTAGGATTAATATTCTGAGGCTAATAATGGATTATGTGATAAGGAGTCTTGGGAGCTTTGAAAGCTTCTAAAGCTCCAGAAGCCTTTTGGAACTTTAGGGCTCCTTAAAGCTCCTTATATTCATTAGTATATAATTAGAATAGTTTTATAATTTAGGAGCTTTATATTTAATTTAATTATTAATTAGTTTATTTATATTCTACTTGATTTAATAACAATTTTATTTCTAAATGAATCTAATTGATAAAGCCTTAACCTACAACTACCAACCAACGAAACCTTAGGCAGCCGCTGCCTCCAGTACAGTATCGTTACACTTGAGTAGTTTCTAAAGCAGAGCTGTTATATACAAATTATATTAAAGGTAATAATCCTATTCAATTATTCTATTAATAATTTATATAATAGTGAAGATATACTTCAACAATTTGATTTACTTGTTTATTTCCTTCATTTGTTTATAAATAGAATACTATAAATATTTTCCTTTTCACATCTAATAACATTATTAAGGCGATCTAGAATTTTGATGTGAAAAGTTTATTTCTATTAGATAATATCTCTTTTGATAATCCATATATTACAATAATCTTTTTTAGGAATATAGCTATTAGGATTTCTGTAGTTAAGATAGTCTTATATGATACTAATATTATATATTTGATTAATCGATCTATAATAATTAAAAGGTAATTGTATTTTATTTCTATTATTAGATTCTTGGATTTAAATAGCAGCTTTATAAAGTCCTATAATATTAATTTCTATAATATTAATAGTATCTCAATTGTATATATCTGTCCATAAGGGATATAGCGAAAAGTCTTATTCCTGATACAGGTATTATATTCAATAACCACTTTTTTGACTATAATTCAGAATCCCAGATTTCAGTATTATCTCTTAATTCTTAAATATATCCTTTGTACTCTCTAATGATTATGAGTTGACAATATATATTATTCCTTGATGAATTTGATGGCAATATTACTTGGTAGCCAAATTTTCCTTGTGATCTATATCAATCTGTTTATAGTTACTAGCAGCTCAGATCATTTGATATTTTCCTTATTCAATTGTATATCTATAAGTTTGTTTTTCTAGACTTCCAATAATTTATTCTCTAAAATGGCAATTTCTATTAGGTTTGGAATAAGGTTTTTATTTGGAAGGGATTTCAAAATTGCTGTCTTTTAATAGATCTTATCATCCTTATATTTTAATGATCTATTTAGTGTATTTGTTTTTATATTGTCTTTGTTTTTGATATACTTAATTATCAAGTTGAAATCAGCTAATTCTTCAGCTTATCAAGCTAATCTTCGATTATTTAGAATCTTAATTATAATAAAGGTTTATAGATTTATATAATCAATATAAATGATTATTGGGAATTTAGCCTTTTGGAGATAGATCCTTCAATGTTTCAATGATTTGACTATAATTATGAGTTCCTTCTCATAAATATTATAATTCTGCTTTATTTTATTTATCTTGTTAGAATAATAAGCAATTGGATGTAGTTTCCCATTATTATCTTTTTGAAGATGAACTTCTACTATACAGGTATCGGAAACATCTATTTCAATAATACTTTCTCGATCATTATAATAATTATAGAGTATAAGTTCCCTAATAAATCTATCCTTGATTTTCTGGAAAACTTACTTTGCCTTTTCGTTTTATATAAATCCCATATCCTTTTTTGTTATCTTTATAAATGGTTCTATTATTTTGAAAAAGTCTTTGATGAATATCCAACAAAAATTGATGAATTCTAATATAGTTTATATATCTTTGATATTTCTAGATTATTCCTAATTTTTTACTTTTTTGGTTTTCTTTAAATCAATGTTTATTTGTCCTAATTCGATCATATATTCTAAAAAGATTATCTTCTTGATTCCAAACTTATATTTTGATAATTTAAGTTATAAATTAATCTTTTTAAATATTTCGAATACTTTAAAAATATATTCCTTATATTCCTTTTTCTTTTAAGAAAAGATCAGGATATTATCTAAATAACAGATTATAAATAAGCTAAACTCTTTAAGTATCTTGTTGTTTTATTATTGATATATAACTGATATATTTGTTAATCCAAATAGCATAATAATATATTCCTATAATCCAGAAAATAATATGAAAATGATCTTTTATTTGTATCCTTCCTTGATTTGTATAAAATTGAAGGTATTCCTTTGATCCAGCTTAATATAAATCATTACCTTGCTCAATTTATTCCTTAGCTTCTGAACTTTGGGTATAGGGTATATATCCCTAATAATCCTATTGTTTATTTGATAGTAATCTTTATAAAATCAATTATTTGGATCTTCTTTTTTGAATATTAATAATATATTAAATATATAAAGGGACTTAGATTTCCTAATCCATCCTTTCTTTTTAATTTTCGATCAGTATTCTTCCTATATTCTTAAGGTACTAAGATTATATGATCTCAATCTCTTAGTTAGGAATATGAATCCTTCTTTGAAATTGATCTTATAATCCCAAGACTTATATTCTGACAAAGCTCTCAAATCCTATAGATCTTCGAATAGCTTGACGAATTTTCTGTATTACATTGGAATCTTTTTTGTATCGGACTCATCAATCAATAAAGGATCTGTGGTTATCATAATACGATATCCAATCTCCCCAGAAATCTGTTTTTTTGAATCATATAATCATTTGTTTTTGCATCTGCAACAATCGAATATAAAGGTATCCTTTATTTAATCAATATTTGGATTATATTTTCTAATCTAAGGGATTCCTAAGATTACTATATATCTGCCCAATAATACTAAATCCAATTTGATTTATTCTATATATCTTTCTGACATGATTATTTTAAGAGCATTGGTTTGTCTTTGTATTTATCCATCTACTCCAGCCTTTTTTCCTCCCAATAATATCAATTGATATAGATATTCTTTTAACTTAATAAGGATTTCATTTTCTTTAACGAAATTGGGATCTATAAATATTCCTATAATTTCTAAATCGATCAAAGTGTCATGAATCACGTTCATTTTTATAAAATAAATCTAGTTACCAATGTTTGAATCGTTTTCTTCGAGGGGATCCTTATCGATAAGGAATCCTAGGACAAATAATGTCCTAGGAAGAATAGGCTAGACAATTATTGGATTTTAGAATAAATGTCTTAGGATATGATTCATCCTAGAAAGATTATCCCAGGATAATATTCATCCTAGGATAAATTGTCCCAGGATTATTGTCCCAGGATTATTATTTTAGAATTGGAATTGTCCTAGAATTAGTATTCTGGGGCTAATAGTAGATCATGTGATGGATAGACTGGATAGCTTGGATAGACTGGTCTATCCAATCTATCCAAAACTATTCAAATTATATTCATTAATATATAATCAAAGTAATTTTATAGTTTAGAAGCTTTATATTCAACTTAGTTATCAATCAGTTTACTTATATTCTACTTGATCTAATAATAACTTCATTTTCAAATGAACCCAATTAATAAAGCCTTAATCTATAATTATCAATCGATGAAACCTTAGACAATTGTTGTTATTAGTATAATATCATTATATTTTGAATATTGTTTTTGATTAAGCTATATTAATTACAATGGACTTTATTCAACAATCCATCAAATCAGTTTCCTTCTTCTTTATTGGAGCCTTAGGACAGATTGCCATCAATATGGAGCTAAGACAAGTAATCCAAATATCTACCCCTGATCTATTTTATAGAGATTATAACAAACATCAAGTTTTTGTTGTATAAGCTGATCTTTACTATATTTTTAATAGATATCTCTTTTTGATATCAATATAAAGGATCTTGTAATTAATCTCGTTTTTTCGGAGAACTATATTTAATTAAATCAAACCTTTCTTCAATGATTTAATAACTAAAACTACTAATAATCAATTCAATAAAAATATGAAATCTGAGATACATCATCTTTTTGATATTTATAAGTTATTTCGATAAGGTTTCGATAGGGTATTCAGGAAAGTTGATCCTAATCATATAATTGAGAGAATATTACAACAATTTAAACAAATAAAGTTAATTATAATCTATATTGCTAAATTCCAATAATATATTGAATATATTATATAAAATAATGATTATTTTAGATCCTAGTTTTATAAGGGACTCAAAGATATCATTAAGGATAAGCTAACAAAAGCTCCAAAACCATTAAATCTTTCTGAATTAATCGAAACCTCTATTCTAATCGACAATCATTTCTATAAAAGATAAATAAAGAAAAAGGGAACCATTCAGAAAAACAGAAAGTCTTCTAAACCTTAGTATCAGAATAGATACTACAATGCCGACGATCCAATAGAATTGAATAAAATTGAACACCATTATAAATCAAATAGGCTTAATGTTAAAGAAAAGAAAAGATGCAAAAAGAATAATCTATATTTCACCTATAAAAAAGATAGATATATATTTTGAGACTATAATCAAAAAAAATTATTTGCTATAAAAGGCAAGAAACAAATAAGATTTAGAAATAAAAGATAAGAATCCTGAAAAATAAGTATATTAAAAGATAATTTTTACAAGATTGAATTATTAGAAAAAGAGTTATCCTAATTATATTCAGAATAATTTAGAGAATTGGATATAGTCATTTTATTTATAAAAGTAAAGCCAATTGGAAATATTGATGAGGAAGTCGAGCTTACAAATAATTATAAGTTAGTTGAATTACTTAAAAGGGAAGGATTTATTGAAGGATCTCAAGATAATCAGCAAATCAACAAAATCTATCTGAGACCTCAAGAAAGCGAGCTATAGTACCTGATCAATTACCTTGATGGAAAATATATATAATATTATCACAAAGAACAGAAACCTGATTTTATAGAAAAGTATCAGACTCATAATTATCCAACCCTATTGATCCTATATACCATCATTTATAACAATCCTTATTGAATAATATTCAAGGAGAATATAAGGGAAGATAATGTTAAAAGATTTGTTATAGACTTAAACTTTTCTTAAACTAATGAAAGATAGGAGTATAATAATTATAATCTAATAATCAAAAATATATAGGAAATCCTATTATAAATTGAATATTATAGGATCTAATATAGGATTAATTATTACTATAAATATTATTAGGCCGAGGATTATTACCGAGATTTTCAGATAGGATTAATAGAATTGTCAGTAATTACACCCTATAGATTATTGAATATAAGTGAATATCAGCAAAAATAATTGAATCTCTTTATTAAAGAATGGATCACCAAATTATTATCGTTAGAATTCAATAATATAATTAGGATTAGATAATTAATTATAGGAATCAGTTTCGGGAAACAAAAAGTTAGAGTTTTAATCGATTCAGAAGTTATAGAAATGTTTATAGATCCTAATTTTATAAAAGAAAACAGAATTTCTATTAAATCTAAAAAACATTTATATTAATTGATATTGTTGGATAAAAAGAAAGCTGAAATAGATGGATAGGTATAAAGACAGATTAATGCTCTAAAAATAATTATATTAGGAAAATATATAGAACAAGTCAAATTGGACTTAGTACTATTAGACAAATATATAGTAATCTTGGGAACCCCTTGGATTAGAAAATATAATCTAAATATTAATTGAATAAAGGATATTCTTATATTCGATTATTATTAATATAAAAACAAATAACTATATAATCTAAAGGAACAGATTTCCGAGAAGATTGGATATTATATTATGACAGTTATAAATCCTTCACTGATCAATAAGATTAATATAAAAGGAATTCTAGTATAGTATAGAAAATTCGCTAAGTTGTTCAAAGACCTACAGGATTTGAGAGTCCTGTTAGAATATAAGCCTTAGGATTATGAGATCAATTTCAAAAAAGGATTTATATCCCCAATTGAGAGATTGAGATTATATAACCCTAATACCTTAAGAATATAGGAGGAATACTGATCTAAAATTGAAAAGAAGAGATAGATTAGAAAATCCAAGTTCTCTTATATATCTAATGTATTATTAATATTCAAAAAAGGAGATCCGAATAATCAATCTTATAGAGACTATTATTAAATAAACAATAAAACCATTAGGGATATATACCCTATACCCAAAGTCTAGGAGTTAAGGAATAAGTTGAGTAAGGTAATGATCTATATTAAACTAGATCAAAGGAATGCCTTCAATTTCATATGAATTAAGGAAGGATACAAATGAAAGATTGCTTTCATATTACCTTCCAGATTATAGGAATATACTATTATACCATTTAGATTAATTAATACACTTGTTATATATCAATAATAAAACAATGAAATATTTAAGGAGTTTAGCTTATTTGTAATCTGTTATTTGGATAACATCCTGATCTTTTTTTAGAAAAAAGAAAAATATAAGGAATATATTTTTAAGGTATTTGAAGTATTTAGGAAGGTCGATTTATGATTCAAGTTATCAAAATGTAAGTTTGAAATGAAAAAGATAACCTTCCTAAAATATATAATCAAATCAGATTAAATGAACATTAATCTAGAGAAAACCGAGAAAATAAAAAATTGGGAACAATCTAGAAATATCAAAGATATATAGGTTATACTAAGATTCGCTAATTTTTGTTAGGTATTCATTAAAGACTTTTCCAAAATGATAGAATTATTTATAGAAATAATAAAGAAGGGTATAGGATTTATATAAAACAAAAAGACAAAGCAAATCTTCCAAGAAATTAAAGATAGATTTATTAGGGAACCTATATTTTACAATTATTATAACGATCAAGAAAGCATTATTAAAATAAACGTTTCCGATACCTATATAACAAAAGTTCATCTTCAAAGAAATGATAATAGGAAACTACACCCAATTACTTATTATTCCAGCAAAATAGATAAAACAGAGCAAAATTATAATATCTATAAGAAGGAACTTATAACTATAATCAAATCATTGAAATATTGGAGAATCTATTTCTAAGGGGCTAAATTCCTAGTAATTATTTATATTGATTATATAAATCTACGAATCTTCATTATAATTAAGATTCTGGATAATCGAAGATTGGCTCGATAAACTAAAGAATTAACTGAGTTTAACTTGATAATCAAGTATATCAAGGGCAAAGATAATATAAGGGCAAATGCACTAAGTAGGCCATTAGGATATGAAGATAATAAAGTTTATTAAAAGATAGCAATCTTGAAATCTTTATCTAATAAAGACCTTATTCCGAATCTAACAGAAATTGCTGTTTTAGAGAATAAATTAATAGAAGTCTGGAAAAACAAACTTATAGATATATAATTGAATAGGGAAAACATTAAATAGCCTAAGCCACCAATAATTGTAGATGGATTGATATAGGTCACAGGGAAAATTTGGTTACCAAGTAATATTACCACCGAATTCATTAAAGAGCAATATATATTACCAACTCATAATCATTAGGGAGTACAAAGGATATATTTAAGAATTAAGAGACAATATTAGAATCTGGGACTCTGAATTATAATCAAAAAAGTGGTTATCAAGTGTAATACCTATATCAAGAATAAGGCTTCTCGCTATACTCTTTATAAACAGATGTACACAACTAAAATACCACCAACATTATGGAAATCGATATCATAGGATTTCATAAAGTCGCTACCTAAATCAAAGAATCCAACAATAGGAGTAGAATATAATTACCTCCTAATCATTATAGATTGATTAATTAAGTACATAATACTAGTACCATATAAGATCACCTTGACTACAGAAACCCTAACAGCCATATTCCTAAAAGAAGTTATTACAGTACATAGATTACCAGAGGAGATATTATCCAATAGAAATAAACTCTTCATATCAAAATTCTGGATCGCTTTAATAGTATTATTAGATATAAAAAGGAAAATATCTATAATATTCTATCTATAAACAAATAAAGGAAACAAAAAAATAAATCAGATTATTGAAGCATACCTCCATTATTGAAGCATACCTCCATTATTATATGAATTATCAACAAAATGATTGAATAAGACTACTACCCCTAACACAATTCGTATACAATAGCTTTACTTCAGAAACTACCTAAGTCTCCCTGAATTATACCAACTTTGGATACAAATTAATTATATATCAGAAACTAAACATTCTAGAAATAGAGAACCAATCTATCATTATATAAATAAAGAAACTCAAAGAAGTTCATAAGGAAATAACAATAGAACTCAAGTTTATTACTGAAAGAAACATTTATTATTATAATAAGAAATATAATCAAAAATCAATACTAAAGAAAAAGAATAAAGTCTATCTACTCCAAAAAAACATCAAAATAAAGAAACCAAATACAAAACTAGATTATAAGAAATTAGGATTATTCAAAATCAAGAAAATTAAAGAACCCTTAAATTATAAATTGATATTATCAAAGAGTATGAACATCCATCCAGTATTTTATATATCCTTGCTCGAATTAGTATTATCAGGAACATTTAAAGTTCCTGAAACCGAAATTATATCTATTAATCAAAACGCCAAGTATAAGGTGAAGAAAATACTAGATTACAAATATATTAGAAACAAAATTAAATATCTGATGAAATAGAAAAATTATCTGGACTTCAAGAATATATAGGAATTAAAGAAAGACCTCAAATATCTTGAGAAGTTTAAGGATTTTCGCCGATAGAATCCGGATTTGCCCAAAAAAAAGGAGAATTCAATATAGCTTATATAGATAACAAATCCATTGAATACAAAAAAGAGGGATCGAAGAAGTTGGAACCAATTATAGAAAATTCAGAATCAAATTGACCAAATTAACCAAAAGAATCGGAAGGAATAATAAACATTGAAATTGTAACAATTTCTCTTTCTTTTTCTTTTTCGAGTCTTTCCTTTTCCTTTAGAGCATTAAGTTTATCTAAAGAATTTAAATCAGCCATTATCAATTTCTGCTCTTGTTCATTTAGTAAATATTGTTATTTATAAAGACGAGAAATCTTGGCTATAGCTTCTTGAGATATTGCGAAAGCTTTAATTATAGCCTTTTGTAATACTACAAAAGCTTTTTCCTCCTTTTCACAAAGTTTTTGTCTTTGATGATCAATAAAGGACCAATCAAAAAAAGTTGGTATTTTGTTCCTCGACTTTATATCACAAGTTTTCCCTTAGCAACAGTATTTAGCACATCTACCACTATTAGAGCCCGACTCCAAAGCGACACAACAACGATTAGCCTTTTCACATCGAGTATAAGCAACCATTTCACTTTCTATTTGTTCGATTCGATTATCAAGTTCCAATTGTTCCATTCGTTTTCGAGTATATTGAAGTGGTATATTGCAGAAAGAAAGAAAAGAATATGAAGGATAAATATTGTAGATCTCGTATTAATTATAAGCGATCGAGGATGATACTTAGCTAGGAAAGGGATAGTGTTATGAATCACATTCATTTTTATAAAATAAATCTAGTTACCAATGTTTGAGCCGCTTTTTTCAAAGGGATCCTTATCGATAAGGAATTCTAGGACAAATATTGTCCTAGGATAAATGATATCCTAAAAAGAATAGATTAGGCAATTATTGGATCTTAGAATAAGTATTCTAGGATATGATTTATCCTAAGAAGATTATCCCAAGATAATATTCGTTTTAGGATAAATTGTCCTAGGATTATTGTCCTAGGATTATTATTTTAGGATTAGAATTATTCTAGAATTAGTATTTTGAAGCTAATAGTAGATCATATGATAGATAGACTGGATAGCTTGGATAGATTGGTCTATCCAGTTTATTCAAAGCTATCCAAATTATATTCATTAATATATAATCAAAGTAGTTTTATAATTTAGGAGCTTCATGCTCAATTTAGTTATCAATTAGTTTACCTATATTTTACTTGATTTAATAACAACTTCACTTCCAAGTAAACCCAATTAATAAAGCCTTAACTTATAATTACCAATCGACGAAACCTCAGGCAGCCGTTGCCACCAGTACAGTATCGTTACACAAAGCTTTAACTTTCTGTTTTCCGAAACTGATTCTTATAATTAATTATCCAATCTTGATTGTACCATTGAGTTCTAGCGATAATGATTTGGTGATTTATTCTTTGGTAAAAAGGTTCAACTATTTATACTGATATTTGCTTATACTTAATAATCTATAAGATATAATTATCAATAGTTTTATTGATCTTATCTGAAAGTCTCAGCAATAATTCTTGACCTATTAGTATTCATAATAATAATTAATTCTGCACTAGATCTTATAATATCCAATTTATAACAGGATCTTCTATATATCTCCAATTTCTAGATTATGATTATTATACTCTTATCCTTCATTAATTTAAAGAGAGCCTAAATCTGCAACAAATCTCCTAACATTATCTTCCCTTATATTCTCCTTGAATATTATTCGATAAAGATTGTTATAAATAATGATATATAAAATCAATAAGATTGAATAATTATGAATCTGATATTTTTCTACAAAATCAGGTTTTTGTTCTTTATAATAGTATTATATATATTTTCTACTAAGATAATTAATCAGGTATTATAACTTGTCTTTTTGAGATCTTAGATAGACTTTGTTGATTTATTAATTGTTTTTGGATCCTTTAATAGATCCTTTTTTTTCGAGTAATTCGATTGACTTATAATTATCTGTAAACTCGATTTCCTTATCGGCATTTCTGGATGATTCTATCTTTATAAATAAGATAACTATATCCAACTCTTTAAATTATTCCGGATATAATTAGAGTAACTCTTTTTCTAACAATCCAATCTTATAAAAATTATCTTTTAATATATCTACTTTTTGGGATCCTTATCTTTTATTTCCAAATCTTATTTGTTTCTTATCTTTCATAGCGAATAACTTCTTTTGATTATAATCTCAAGATATATATCTATCTTTTCTATAAGTGAAGTATAGATTATTCTCTTTATATCTTTTCTTCTCTTTGATGTTAAGCCTATTTGATTTATATCGATATTCAACTTCATCCAATTTTATTGGGTTATTGATATTATAATGTTTGTTTTAACATTAAGATTTAAAAAACTTTCTATTTTTCTAAATGATTTCCTTTTTCTTTATTTGTCTTTTATAGAAATAATTGTCAATTAGAATAAAGGTTTTAATCAACTCAGAAAGGTTTGGTGATTTTGGAGCTCTTGCTAGCTCATCCTTAATAATATTTTTGAGTCCTTTATAGAATTAGGATCTAAGATAATCATTATTCTATATAATATATTTGATGTATTATTGGAATTTAGCAATATAGATTGTAATTGATCTTATTTGTTTAAATTGTTGTAATACTTTTTCAATTATATGATCAAGGTCTACTTCCCTGAAAACCTTGTCGAAACCTTATCGAAATAACTTGTAAATACTAAAAAGATAATATATCTCAGATTTCATATTTTCATTAAATTGACTATTGGTAGTTTTAGTTATTAAATCATTGAAAAAAGGTTTGATCCAATTGAACATAATTCCTCAAAAAAATAAGATTAATTATAAGATCCTTTATATTGATATTAAAAAGAGATATTTATTAAAAGTATAGTAAAGATCAGCTTATATAATAAAAGCTTGATGCTTGTTATAATCTCTATAAAATAAATCAGGGGTAGATATTTGGATTGTTTGTTTTGGCTTTATATTGGTGGCAGCCTGTCCTGAGACTCTAATGGAGAAGAAGGAAACTGGTTTGATGGATTATTGAATAAAGTTTATTGTAATTGATATAATTTAATCAAAAACAATGCTCAAAATGTAACGATACTATATTGAAGATAATGATTGTCTAAGGTTTCGTTAATTAATAATTATAAATTAAGGCTTTATTAATTAAGTTTATTTGAAAATAAAGTTGTTATTAAATCAAGTAGAATATAAGTAAACTAATTGATAATTAAGTTGAATATAAAGCTTCTAAATTATGAAATTATTTTGATTATATATTAATAAATATAATTTAGATAGTTTGAATAGATTGATCTATTCAGTCTATTTATTCAACAGGATAGACAGGATAAACTGATCTATCCAGTCTATCCATTATATAATTTGTTATTTAGTCTCAGGATATTAATCCTGGGATAATTCTAATCCTGGGATTGTAAAGATCCTAGGATAATAATCCTAGGATGAATATTATCCTAAAACAATAGTCCTGGGACAAATACTATCCTGGGATAATAATCCTGGGACGAATCATATCCTAGGACACTTGTCCTAGAACCCAATAATTGCCTAACCTATTCTTTCTAGGATACTATTTATTCTAAAACAATATTTGTTCTAGAATTCCTTATTGATAAGGATCCTCCTAAAGAGAGCAGCTCAAACACCAGTAACTAGTTTTATTTTATAATAATGAATGTGATTCGTGACAATATCCTGAATTAAAGAATAAGGATATTAATAAATCTAATTTGAACAATAATAATAATTCGAATAATAAGAAACCTCTTTCAAATAAGCAATTAATGACTGTAAATCATAATATCGGAATAGCTAATTTAGCTAATATCTCGAAATATAAATTTATATTAGATTCGGGAGCCACAGAGCATTATTGCCCAAATAAAGAATGATTTATTAATTATAAATCATTAAAAAACCATTATATTACTGTAGCTAATGGTAAAAACATTTCAATCAAAGGAATAGGTGATATTCCTATTATTAATAATAATCATTCTGAAGTGATTATTCAAGGGGTATATTATATACCTAAATTAGCTACAACCTTAATTAGTTCGAATAAAATAGCTACTAAAGGTTGGGCTAGTCATATTATACCTCCAGGAAAATATATAAACCTAATCCATAAAAGGTATAATATTAAAATTACAGCTCCTTGGATTAATAATGCTTACTATTTGGATTTTAAAATAAATTCCAAATATATTAAAAGCGTTAATTCTGAAAATAATTCTGATTCTAAAGAAAAATCAGAGTTATTGGCCAATAAGGTCGATTTAGATCTAATGCATAAAAGATTAGGTCATATCAATAAGGATTATTTAATTAAATCCTTAAATATTAAATCAGAAAAGAAACATCTGATTTAAATACATGTGAATCATGTAAATTCGGCAAATTCCATCAAATAATAAGCCGAGAACCCTCTGAAATACCTCATATCAAATAAATTCGAAAAATTCAGCTTAGATATTGCAGGGCCTTTTCGAAATACAGGGATTAAAGGTGAAAAATATTTTTTATCCTTTACAGATTGGGCTACTAGAGCTATTTGGGTATATCCCATTAAATTCAAATCACAAGCCTATGATGTTTAATAGAGTTTTATAATTTAATTAAAACTCAATTCAAAATTAATATTAAAATATTAAGATTGGATAATGCTCTAGAGTTTCTTTCGAATAAATGGTCTAATTTCATTAAAAATCATGGATTATATTAGAATATATAAGTCCATATTCACATTCTCAAAATGGAATAGCCGAGGTATTAAATAGATATATAATTGAAAGATTATTATGTTTAATAAAAGAAAAAGATATTCCTCTTTTTCTATGGCCTTATCTAGTTCAAGCTATAGCCCATATCAAAAATAGAACTTATAATAGTTCTATTAAATCATCTCCTTTCGAATTAATATATAATAAAAAACCTAATCTAGAGTATATAAAAATATTAGGCTCACTTACTTATATATTAAATAATAAAGAAATTCGAAAAGGAAAAATGGATTTTAAGGCTCAAAAAGGTATATTAGTAGGCTTCGAATCCTCTAATAACTTTTTAGTATACATCCCTGCAATAAAAAGAATAATTAGTGCAAGAGATGTTGATATTCAAGAGAATTTAAATTATTCCGATGAATATAAAAATCAGGATTTAAATATACTAGAAGAAGAAAGCCTTGATTTTGAACCTATTAATATTATAAATGAAGAAGAAGAAAATTCGACTTCAATTATAGTAGAAACCCCTATCCCTGAAAGGGAAATAATCGAAATCGAGGAGAACCCTTTCGAAAAACCCGAAATTCGAACCTCTAAACGAATTAGAGGTTTAAATCCTGAAAATAAAGGCCTTTCATATGATTATAAAGGAATATAATATAATAGTTTTCCTTTATCAGGATATTTTAATTCGATTAATAAAGGGGTAAAACGCGAAATTAAGAAAAAATCGAATAACCTTCAATTAGCTTTCTGTTGGGTTGACTTCAAAGGTGTGCACACTAATTCAATAGTATAATGGTAAATGGTTTTTTCTTGATTCTATGATTCCCTCTTTGTATGAGAGGGAATGCCTAATTATAGAGGTAGTATACATGAAGTGAAATCCGCCGGATACGCATGGTCGTACATACATGTACTGGTGTACGTATAGTAGTGTGTATGTTGGTACAGTATGTACAGTAGCACGTATAGATACTAGTATATGTATAATTATAAGTATGTTAGTTCTATACGTATAGTAGTACATACAGGTACTAGTATATGTATATTAGTAAGTATATGTACAATAGTATATGTATGTATTTATGCACGGCTGTACGTATCCCTAATCTCATCGATATTCCGACACTTTCGATATTCAATCCAATAATAATAATAAAATTATTATTAAAAAACCTGATCATATATTAATCGAACCAAAATCCTATAAAAGAAGCGATACGGTTTTATTATATTAGAGATATTATAAATTCAGGTGATTTAGACCTAATTTATATATCGACTAATGATCAAAAAGCTGATGGCCTTACTAAATCATTAGCTCGAATTAAATTAATCGAATTCTTAAAACAGATTAATTTATATTAATATTATTAAAGTATTTAATATACTTATTAGGAATTCTGACAATATTATCTTATAAATAAAGGTTCTTTTATCTTTCAATTCTTTGTTAAAAAGGATTAGGTCTTTTTCTATATATTATATATAAGATTCCTATAATATAATACCCCTTTTCTTTAGGCTTTTCTCCCAAAAGCTAATTGATTCTGTATTAGGATTATTTTTATTTAATCTTAGGAATTCTATTTATAAGCTTTATTAGAACCTTTATTTTAAGAACAAAAAAATATTAAGAATTCTTTTTGTTGATATTTATATTGTAATATTATAGTTATTATTTGGGGTATTACTATTTGTTTTATATATAATTTATTTATTTTTATATATAAAGTATATTACCCTTTTTTTATTCTTTACTTTTTTATTGAAATAATATAATTTATTTTATTATACTTTTTAGAATTATTAAAATTATATATAATAATCTTTTATAGATTCTTTGGTCTCTATAAAAAAAAGTTTTTTTAAATATAATTATTATCTTTGATGTATTAAATACTTGTTCTTGATATCTTAATATATTTGTAATATAGGTCTAGGGATATGCTAATATTATAATAAATAAAAGTCTATATATAATAGAATATAATAATTCTTCTTTTTATATTTTTTTTAATCTTTTATTTCAGATTCCTTTTAAGCTTATAAATCTTGTCCGACAAATTGTTGAGATTGCTGATGTTTTCAATAAATAGATTATACAAAATAATAAACTTTTTCAAGAATTAGAAAAGGATTAGATTATCTTTATTGATTTTTTATATCAGTGTCACGAATCATGCTCATTATTATAAAATAAAACTAAGTATATGGGTTTGAGCCGCTATTTCTGTAGGAATCCTTATCGATAAGGAATCCCAGGATTAATAGGATCCTAGGATAATTAGTATCCTAAGAAAAAAGGGTTAGACAACCATATATTCCTAGAACAAATGTTCTAGAATATGATTCGTCCTAAAGTAAAGTATCTCAGGATAATATTCATTCCAGGATTATTATCTCAGGAACTTTATAATCCCAGGATTGGAATCATTCTAGGATTAGTGTCTTAAGATTAATAATAGATCATATAATAAATAAACTGGATAAACCAATCTATCTAGTTTAGGGGATAGATTGGATAGATTAGTCTATCTAAACTATTCAAAGGAAATCATTAATATATAATTAGAATAGTTTCATAATTTAGGAGCTTTATATTCAACTTAGTTATCAATTAGTTTATTTATATTTTATTTGATCTAGTAACAACTTCATTTTCAAGTAAATCTTAATAATAAAGCCTTAACCTACAATTATTAATCGACGAAATTTTAGGCAATTATTGTCTATAGTACAGAATTTTTATATTTTGAATATTGTTTCAGTTAAGCTATATTAGTTATAATGGACTCTATTCAGTAATCCATTAAACCAGTTTCCTTCTCCTCCATCAAAGCCTTAGGGCAGGCCACTGTCAATATAAAGCTGAGATAAATGATCCAAATATCCACCCCTAACCTATTTTATAGAGATTATAGCAAGTATCGAGCTTTTGTTGTATAAGCTGATCTTTACTATACCTTTAATAAACATCTCTTCTTGATACAAATACAAAGGATCTTATAGTTAATCTTGTTTTTCCAAGGAATTGCATTCAATTGGATCAAATCTTTCTTCAATAATCTAATAACCAAAACTATTAATAATCAACTCAATAAAAATATGAAATCTGAGATATATTGTCTTTTTGACATTTACAAATCATTCCAATAAAATTTCGATAGGGCTTTCGGGGAAGTTGACCCTGATCATATAATTGAGAGAGTATTACAACAATTTAAACAAACGAAGTCAATCACAATCTATATTGCTAAATTCTAATAATATACTAAATATATTATATAAGATAATAATTATCTTAGATCTTAGTTCTATAAGGGACTCAAGGATATCATCAAAGACAAGCTAGCGAGAGCTCCGAAACCACCAAATCTTTCTGAATTAATCGAGATCTTTATTCTAATCGATAATTGTTTCTATAAAAGACAAATGAAAAAAAAGGGAATCATTTAAGAAAATAGAAAGTTTGCTAAACCTCAGTGTTAAAGCAGACATTACGATGCTGGTGATCCAATAGAATTAGATGGGGCTGAATACTAACATAAATCAAATAAACTTAACATCAAAGAAAAGAAAAGATATAGAAAGAATAATCTATACTTTACTTATAGAAAGGGTAGATATATATCTTGAGATTATAATCAAAAAAAACCATTTGTTACAAAAGGCAAAAAACAAATAAGATTTGGAAATAGAAGACAAGGACCCCAAGAAATGAGTATATTAAAGAATAACTTTTACAAAATAGGATTGTTAGAAAAGAAGTTATTTTAATTATATCTAGAATAATTTAGAAAACTGGATTTGGTCACTTTATATATAGAAATAAAATTATCTGGAAATACCAATAAGGAAGTCAAGTTTATAAAGAATTATAAATCAGTCGAGTTGCTTAAAGAGAAAGAATTTATCAAAGGATCTGAAGATAATTAATAAATCAACGAAGTCTATCTAAAACCTTAAGAAAACGAGCTATAATATATGATCAATTACCTCAATAAGAAATATATATAATATTATCACAAAGAACAGAAGCCTGATTTTTTAGAAAAATATCAGACTTATAATTATTCAATTTTGTTGATCCTTTATATTATTATTTATAACAATCTTTACCAAATAATATTCAAGGAAAATATAAGGGAAAGTAATGTTAAAAGATTTGTTGTAGATTTAGGCTCTCCTTATATTAATAAAGAATAAGAGCACAATAATTATGATCTAGAGATTAAAGATATATAAGAGATTCTGATACAAGTTGGATATCGCAGAATCTGGTATAGGATTAATTGTTATTATAAACACTAATAGGTCGAAGATTACTGTCGAGATTTTCAAATAGGATTAATAAAACTATTATTAGTTATACCCTATAAATTATTGAGTAAAAGCGAGCATCAATGTAAATAATTGGATCTCTTTATCGAAAAACAGATTATTAAATTATTATTGTTAGAACTCAATAATACAATTAGGATTAGATAATTAATCATAAAAGTTAATCTTAGAAAATAAGAAATTAAAGCTTTGATCGATTCAGAAATTATAAAAATATTTATAAATCCCAACTTTGTTAAAGAAAATGGAATCCTTATTAAACCAAAAGAATATTTGTATCAACTAATATTATTAGGAGGAAAAAAGGTTGGAGTAGATGAATAGGTACGAAGACAAACTAATACTCTCAAAATAATCATGTTGGGAGGCTATATAAAGTAAGTCAAATTGGACTTAGTATCATTAAGTAGATATACAATAATCTTAGGAACCCTTTGGATTAGAAAATATAATCCAAATATTGATTGAATAAAGGATATTCTTATATTTGATTGTTATAGATACAAAAACAAATGATTATATAATCCAAAAGAATAGATTTCTAAAAAGGCTAGATATTATATTATGACAATCACAGATCCTTTATTGGTTGGCGAGACCGATACAAAAAAGATTCCAGTGCAGTACAGAAAATTCGTCAAGTTGTTCGAAGATCTATAAGATTTAAGAGCCTTGCCAGAATATAAATCTTGGGATTATAAGATCAATTTCAAAAAGGGATTCATATCCCTAATTGAGAAATTGAGATTATATAATCTTAGTACCTTAAGAATATAGGAAGAATACTGATCGAAAATTAAAAAGAAAGGATGGATTAGGAAATCTAAGTCCCTTTATATATTTAATATATTATTAATATTCAAAAAAGAAGATCCAAATAATTGATTTTATAAAGATTATTATTAAATGAATAATAGGATCATTAAGGATATATATCCTATATCTAAAGTTCAGAAGTTAAGGGATAAATTGAGCAAAATAATGATTTATATTAAATTAGATCAAAGAAATATCTTCAATCTTATACAAATCAAAAAAGGATATAAATAAAAGATTACTTTCATATTATCTTTTAGATTATAGGAATACATTATTATATCATTTGGATTAATAAATATACTTATTATTTATTAATAATAGAATAACGAAATATTCAAGGAATTTAGCTTATTTATAATCTGTTATTTAGATAATATTTTTATCTTTTCCCAAAAGAAAAAAGAGTATAAAAAACATATTCTTAAAGTATTCGAAATATTTAGGAAAGTTGACTTATAACTCAAATTATCGAAATGCGAGTTTGGAGTCAAAAAGGTAATCTTTCTGGGATATATGATCAAACTAGGACAGATGAACATTAACCCAAAGAAAA
Organism: Sclerotinia subarctica; assembly: GCA_025389085.1. Taxonomy (NCBI): domain Eukaryota; kingdom Fungi; phylum Ascomycota; class Leotiomycetes; order Helotiales; family Sclerotiniaceae; genus Sclerotinia; species Sclerotinia subarctica. Next base: position 2,905,939 of record QRFI01000004.1, on the reverse strand, counting down.
CCAAGAAAGTAAAGAATTAGAAACAATCTAGAAATATCAAGAATATATAGATTATATTAGGATTCGCTAATTTTTGTTGAATATTCATCAAAGATTTTTCCAAAATAATAGAATCATTTACAGAAATGACAAAAAAAGATATAGGATTTATATAGAACGAAAAAGTGGAATAAACCTTCCAAGAAATCAAGGATAAATTCATTAGGGAATTTATATTATACAATTATTATAACAATCAAGAAAGCATTATCGAAATAGATATTTCCGATACCTATATAATAGGAATTCATCTTCAAAAAGATGACAACAGAAAACTACATTCAATTACTTATTATTTCAGTAAGATAAATAAAATAAAGCAGAATTATAATATTTATGAAAAGGAATTTATAGCTATAATTAAATCATTAAAATATTAGAGAATCTATCTCCAAAAGATTAAATTCCTAATAATCATTTATATTGATTATATAAATCTATAAATCTTTATTATAATTAAGGTTCTGGATAATCGAAGATTAGCTTGATAAGTTGAAGAATTAGCTGGTTTCGATTTAATAATCAAGTATATTAAAGATAAAGATAATACAAGGATAGATATACTAAGTAGATTATTAGAGTATAAGGATGATAAGATTTATCAAGAGATAGTAATCTTGAAATCTTTACCAAATAGAGACTTTATTCCGAATTTAACAGAAATTGCTGTTTTAAAGAATAAATCAATGGAAGTCTAGAAAAACAAATTTACAGATATACAATTGAATAAGGAAAATATCAAATGGCCTAAGCTATCAGTAATTGTAGATAGATTGATATAGGTCGTAGGGAAAATTTGACTATCAAGTAACATTGCCATTGAATTCATCGAAGAACAGTATATATTGCTAACTCATAATCACTAAGGAATACAAAGAACATATTTAAGAATTAAGAGATAGTATTGGAATCTAGGATTCTGAATTATAGTTAAAAAAGTGATTATCGAATGTAATACCTATATTAGAAACAAGATTTCTCGCTATACCCTTTATAGATAAATATATACAATTGAGATATCATTAATATCATAGAAATCAATATCATAGAACTTTATAGAGCTACTATCTAAATCCAAGAATCCAATAACAGAAATAGAGTATAATTACCTTTTAATCATTATAAATCGATTAATCAAATATATAATATTAGTACTATATAAAACCATCTTAACTACAAAAACCCTAATAATTATATTCCTAAAAAAGATTATTACAATATATGGATTATTAAAGGAAATATTGTCCAATAAGAATAAACTTTTCACATCAAAATTTTAGATTGTCTTAATAGCATTACTAAATATAAAAAGGAAAATATCTATAGTGTTTTATTTATAAACAAATAAAGAGAACAAACAAATAAATCAGATTATCGAAGTATATCTTTGCTATTATATGAATTATCAATAAAATAATTGAATAGAACTATTATTTTTAGCACAATTTGTATACAACAATTCTGTTTCAGAAACTATATAAGTCTCCCTAAACTATATCAACTTTGGATACAAATTAGTTATATATTAAGAATTAGATATTCTAGAAATAGAAAATCAATTTGTTATAATATAGATAAAGAAACTCAAAGAAGTTTACAAAGAATTAGCAATAGAATTTAAATTCATTGCTGAAAGGAATATTTATTATTACAATAAGAAATATAATCAGGAGCCAATATTAAAGGAGAGGGATAAAGTCTATTTACTCCAGAAAAACATCGAGATAAAAAAACCAAGTGTGAAATTGGATTATAAGAAATTGGGATTATTCAAAATCAAGAAAATTAAGGGATCTTTGAATTATAAATTAATATTACCAAAAAATATGAATATCTATTCAATATTTCATATATCCTTATTCGAATTAGTACTATTAGAAGCATCTAAAATTTCTAAAACAGAAATCATATTCATCAATCAAAACATCGAATACAAAATGAAGAAAATATTAGATTGTAAATATATTAGAAACAAAATCAAATATTTGATAAAATAGGAAAATTATCTGGATTTCGAGAATATATAGGAATTAAAGAAAGATCTTAAATATCTTAAGAAGTTTAAGGAGTTTTGTTAACAGAATCTGGATTTACCTAAAAGAAAGAAGAATTCAATATAACTTATACAGACAGCAAATCTATTGAATACAAAAAGAAGGATTTGAAGAAGCCAGAACTAATCGTAGGAAGTTCAGAATCAAATTGACCAAATTGACCAAAAGGATCGGAAGGAACAATAGGCATTGAAGTTGTAGCAATTTCTCTTTCTTTTTCTTTTTCTTTTTCTTTTTCTTTTTCTTGTCTTTCCTTCTCTTTTAGAGCATCGAGCTCATCCAGAGAATTTAAATCAGCCGCTATCAATTTCTGCTTTCGCTAATCCAGTAAACGTTGTTGTTTACAAAGGTAAGAAATCTTGGCTATAACTTCTTATAATATTGCGAAAGCCTTTTCCTCCTCTTCATAAAGTTTTTGTCTTTGACGATCAATAGAAAATTAATCGAAAAGGGACGGTATTTTGTTCTTCGACTTTACATCACAAATCTTCCCATGACGACAATATTCAGCACATCTACCATTATTGGAACCCGACTCCAAAGCAATATAACAACAATTGACCTTTTCATATCGAGTACAAGCAACTATCTCGTTTCCTATTCGTTCGATTCGATTTCCAAATTCCAATTGCTTTATTTGTTTTTTGGTATGTTGAGGTGGCATAATATAAAAAGAAAGGAAGGAATATGAATAATGGATATCGCAAAGATTGGATTATTATAAATAATCGAGGACAACACTTGATTAAGAAGGGGATAATATCATAAATCATGTTCATTATTATAAAATAAAACTAAGTATATAAATTTGAATAGCTATTTTTATAGGAATCCTTATCGATAAGGAATCCCAGGATTAATGGGATCCTAAAATAATTAGTATCCTAAAAAAGAAGGGTTAGATAATTATATATTCCTAGAATAAGTATCCTAAAACGTAATTCGTCCTAAAGTAAAGTATCCCAGAATAATATTCATTCCAGGATTATTATTCCAAGAACTCTACAATCCCAGGATTGGAATCACCCCAGGATTAGTGTCCTAAGACTAATGATAGATCATATAATAAATAGATTGGATAGATTAATCTATCCAGTTTAGGGGATAGACTAGATAGATTAGTCTATCCAAGCTATCCAAAGGAAATCATTAGTATATAATTAAAATAATTTCATAGTTTAGGAGCTTCATATTTAACTTAGTTATCAATTAATTTATCTATATTCTACTTGATTTAATAACGACTTCACTTCTAAGTAAACCTTAGTGATAAAGCCTTAACCTACAACTACTAACCGACGAAACCTCAGGCAGCCACTGCCTACAGTACAGAATCGTTACAACCAGATCAACTTTGATTTAAAGAGTTTTATAGATTATGTTTATTCTTCTTTTATTATTATATATTATATACTAATTCCCTAAACTTATAGATGATTTTTATTGATATTCTATAAATATTTTTATGAAGTTCTGAGTATTATACAAGGTTTCTGTTAAGAATCATCGCAACATAAGGTCACGTGTGGTAAGGATGGTAAAGATAATAAGGATGACCAATCCTTATATTAGATCATATATTCCCACTAATCCCATCGAATAAATTTAATAGGATTAATAAGAATATTTCCTATTAATCCCATCGATTAAATTTAATAGAAATAATGGGATATATAATATAAAGATCTATATAATTAGGAAAGATTCTATTCATATAGAACTTCGTATTCAAAATCAATTATTTAGTCTCTGTGTATAGAGATTCGAGCGAATTGTTATAAAATTACAGAATTAGAAGAGAAAGTGATTATTCAATATATTCTTAATATGGATTCAGGAGGTTTTCCACCTAAACTTAAGAATGTGGAAGATATGGCGAATCATATTCTTGAATCGAGAGATGTGAAGTGTATTGGGAAGCTCTGGGTGCATCAATTTGTAAAATATCGAATCGAATTAAAGACGCGTTTTAGTCATGTTTATGACTTTCAAAAAGCTCTTTATGAAGATCCTAAGCTTATTGAAGAATAGTTTTGATTAATTACGAATATATAAGCGAAATATGGTATTTTGGATGGCGATTTCTATAATTTCGATGAAACAAACTTTATGATAGGGATTATAAATGTAGCAATAGTTGTTATTAATATTGAAAGATATAGTAAAAGTAAATCAATACAGTTAAACAATCAAGAATAGACTACAACAATAATATACAGAAATAGGGAGGGTGAAATTATTCTTCCATTTCTAGTAGTTCAGGGATAGGTTTATCTTTCTAATTGGTACATTGAAACCAATCTTCTTGTGGAATGGGCTATTAAATCTATATCTAATGGATGGATAAACAATGAGACAGGGTTGGAATGATTAAAGCACTTCGACAAGCATATAATTCATCGAAGAAAGGACAAATATCGAATGCTAGTGCTAGATAGACACAAAAGTCATGAATCAATAACTTTTCAATCATATTGTAAAGCAAATGATATTATATGTTTACATTTACCACCATATTTAAGTTATTTAACTCAGCCACTTGATGTTAACTGTTTTAGTAATCTTAAATGTTTATGTAATGGTCAAATTGATGAATTTATCAAGGCACATATCAATCATATTTCGAAGATTGAATTCTTTATAGCTTTTAAAGCTGCATATAAAGAATTAATCACCTCTCAGAATATAAAATCAGGATTTCGAGGAATAGGTTTAATCCTATTTAATCTCGAAGCTGTACTCTCGAAATTAAATATTCAAATTCGTACACCTACCCCCCCTCTTTCGACCTAGATCAATAAATCTCTCAAACCCCTTGTAATCCAACTGAAGCTCTTTCTCAATCAATATTAATTAAATCTCGAATAACTCGTTATCAATCAAGCTCCCCAATACCTATATTTAAGATTGTATTAACTCTAACTAAGGATATAAAAAGATTAATTTATGAAAACATACTTTTGAATGTAGAGATTTGTATATTTCGGAAGGTAAATAAAGTATTAAACAAATGTCGACACATAAAAAAAACCCAATTATATTAAGGAGAAGTGTTCACCGGATAAGAGGCTCTTGATATATTATCTCAGCAAAAGATTGATATTTAGATTCAATGTGACGAGCATCAAAAAGAAGGAAATTCTAATAGGGAAGCATCTTCTAATCAATATTGTAATAAATACAGAAAAATAGGTTATAATACAAGAATCTGTTAAAATAATATAATAGATCCTAGGTTATTAGATTCTTAATAATTTCAATCAATTGATTCAATGGTTGTTGAATAATCTGTATTTGAAGATGTAAATTGAGGTGAAAATGGCCCACTTAGTGATATGGCCCATTTGGTGTTAAACTACATTATACTATTTACTATTTACTTTGTGTGCATACCTTTGAAGTCAACCTAATAGATTATAATACCTTTCTTATTCTTTTTGAGCTTATTCTTATATACCTTAAAGCCTTTCCCAAAATTTCATTAATTCTTTTACTTTCCTTTTAGCTCTTAGAACTTCTTTTCCTATATCTATAATATTGATCCAGAATAGGAGTAAATAATAATTATAAAGAATATAAAAAGAAAAATAATTTAATATATTTTATTTTGAATTGTTATGTATGAATTCTATATTAAATAATTTTCTAATCTAGATAATTAAGTATATTCTATAATATACTTAAAGATAATGTTTTAGAGTCTGATTTTGTTGCTTTGTTTATTTATTGATTTGGGAATAGAAAGAGATGCTTAATTATCTCTTGATTTTTATAATAAAGCAAAAGATAGATCAGAAATTATTTATAAAAACAATATCTTTATTTAAGATTATATTATCAAAAATACCAAATCTTGAGAATACCCCGATCTATACCGGAATAGATAATTCAATTATAATAATTATTTTAGTAAATCTATCTATTATAATAAATATATTATTATAAGGTTTTTTCCTTATTATTTTATTAATGATTAAGAGTAATCCTATCACAAAATTTATAATGATTTCGGATTATAAACAGATTGATCTAGATAAACTTTTTAGTTTCCTATAAAGTTTATATCTTTTGGTCTTATATCTTTGATATAAATTATATTTAATAATATAATATTTAATATCCTTTTTTTATATCAGTCTAAATAAATCCCTTTTTTAAGAATTTTAGGGTTTTGTTTTTTCTGAAATATCCAATCAATAGATTATTATAATATAATCATAATAATTCTGAATGAATAATAGGATTAAAGAGTATCTAAATAATCTTTCCCTTATATAATATTCCTTATATTATTTGGAATCCTCTCTCTTCAATCTTTTTATTTATAATATATTATTTTATATAAAGATATTCTGGATCATCTTTTTATAATATCTATATCATATCCAATAAAGGTTTGGGCTTAAATTCATAAATAATAGCAATCTGAATTATTATTTATACTTATTGTCGGTACATTATATTAACTGTACTGGAAAGGGGAACCGTATTCACTAATGGGTGCTAGCGTCTACCTCTTTTATTATAAATAAGGCCCTTTTCTCATAGATAATAATAACAAACAAGATTTATATTAACAATCAAACTATATGATATTAAGCAGGCCTCGTATCATTAAAATGATATCAATATTAATTAGTGATATCACAAATTAGAAGCTTCGGAAAATCAGTTTGGTTATTGTAACCCTGATTTATTCTGATTCAAGTTAAGATCAATTTGAAGAGATATAATATCCAATATTAAACAGGATCTATATATTAAAGGAACTATATTTAGATTTTAAATCTAAAGAATTTCAAGGATTTTAAGGTTTTCATATAGAATTAAAGTTTATATTTATTATATATTTATTTTTACTAAACAACAATAACAACTTCACTTAATTAAAAAAACTAGAATATATTATATAAAAGATTTTTCTATTATATTATAATATATCTGCAATAAAAAGGATCTTCATAAGATCTTATCTAAAAGTATTTTATATAAATACTTTTTCAAATAATATTTATTCCTTTATATAATTATATAAATCATTATTTTACATATTGATACATCTCCAAATCTACCCTCAAATTTTTCAGCCAAATTTAAAAACCAGAAAATAGATTCAATATATTATCAATATAATTACCACAATGGATATAATCAATATAGTGTTACGAATCATCGCAACATAGAGTCACGTGTGGTAAAAATGGTAAGGATGGTAAGGATGACCAATCAATCTGGATCACATGATGGACCCTACATATTCAGGGATACGAATCGTAGGTCCATACGAATCATAGGTTTATAGGAATTATAGGTCCATCATCCTCTAGGATCCAAAGGATATAGTAGAACACAAAGATCTATATAAATTAGATAGATTTCCTTTATATAGAGCTTTGTATTCAAGATCAATTATTTAGTATACTCTATTATTAATTATGAATAATATATTTATTATTATCTTTACTTAAGTCCCTATTTGATGTCTAATTATAAATCTATTTCGAAAACCTAGAATACTTTTATATAATCTAGATGGCTATTCTTATAATATTTTAAACATTATTATTACTTCAAGTACCGATTCGATAAATAACGATATTATATCTTCCAAAATATTATAGTTTAGCAACCCTATTATGATTAGTTAGGTCATCCCCGAAAATACTGATAAGGATAGAGATATCATTATAAGAGATATCGAAGATTTTAAGGAAATTATTATTATCGAAACTCTTAAAATTGTTTTATTAGATCGATTTATAAGCAATTAATAAGAGCTAGAAATTTTCTTATTTTAACTTGAAATCTACTTTCAATTTAATTAGGATAAATTCAATTATAATATCGACAAAAGTATCTGAACTATTTTCTATCTCAAAGAAGAAGCTGTTAAATAGATCCAATTATATCTCAAAGATTATTTCATCAATTTAAATAAGTTTAAAAAGCAAATGTATCCAATTCAAATCATTTTTGAGAGATTTGAAGGATTTAAGAAAGAAATACAACAAGTATTCGGGAATATTAATGAATTATATGATATTGAATCCAAGATCTATAGTTTTAAACAAATAGGATCAGTAATCAAGTACATTATAGAATTCAGAAGGTATATAGATATTATTGAATGAAAAGAGAATATAATGATAAGTTACTATTGGAAAGGGCTCAAGCTTGAAGTCAGGCTAGAATTAGATCGTAATTACATTTAGGAAGATCTAAACAAATTGATTAAGGAATCTATTAAAATAGATAAGATATTCTATAAATATCAGAAGGAATATTGATCTTTTAATTTTTATAGAAATCGAGATTGTAGTAAATACTATAAGAATAAGGGAAGACCTTAAGAAAATAGATAATCTTATAAAGAATTAATATAATTGGATATAATATTTAAAGATAAATTATTTAAGGAAAAGGTAAAACAAAGATGTAAGGATAAGTTATACTTCGAATATGACAAGCCAGGCCACCGGGCCAGGGATTGTCGAAGTAAGAGATTGTTAAGAGGAGGCTATCACAAAAAGTTCGGCAAGGATCAATTCAATACTATTTTTGTATTTCAATTATATGTCTTATATTTAATCAAGGATGATAATCATAAATAAAAGGAATGTCAAAGGGAAATTGATATAATGCTTTGAAATCAGGAAAAGTTGAACATTATAGATCGATATAAGTTAGAATGTTTATGAACTCTTTTACCCTTCTTTGTCAAAACAGAACCAAGAGAAATATCATTGATAGAATATATAGTAATAAATTAGATAGCTTGTTATAACAAATCTTATAAGATTCATTTATCAGATAAGGAAATTATAGGATAGTTTCTATAAAGAAAAGCAAGGAGATCTTGTAAAAAGGGAAGGTCAGTTAAGATCTATAAAGAAAATTAAGGCCAATTAAATATTATAGAATAAATAGGACAGATCTATTATAATACGAAAATAAATGGATAAGCAATCCAGATCATAATAGATTTAGAAGTCACAGGAAATTTTATTATATTAAGAATTATAAAGTATTTGGGAGTATAGTTTTAAGTGAAATAAGCATTATATTAATTATAGTTAATTAATGGATAATTAGCCAGATTGGATAAAAGGATTTTGTAGGAGACTTGTTTTTTACAAATGAGTATAATTTAGTATAAAGAGATTATCCAGTTTGATATTGTTTTATTAAGGAATCAACAAATTATTCTGGGAATATTATGATTGAAGGCATATAACCCCTAGATTGATTGGTTATCGGAAATTATATCATTTTTAAAGAAAAACAATCAATAAAATATATTAAAGCCAGTAAGGCTGAATATATATAATAAAGAATTGAAGATGAATAATATTATTGATATAGAATATCAAATCCAAAATCCTTTATTAATAATAAAGAAAAATGAATCTTTTATACAAATAAAGAATAAACAAAAGAAGTTGTTTGAAAACATTCTTGTAACAAAACAAAAAGAGACATCAATATTGGTATAGTATCAAAAATACAAGAAATTATTCGAAGAAAGAAAAGATTATAAAGCTTTACCAGAATATAAGTTATAGAATTATAAGATAATATTGAAGGAAGGTAAGATATCTTTATTTAGTTTAATCTATTTAATATTAATCTTTGATTTAAAGATACTTAAAGATTATATTAATGATATATTAAAAAAGGAATAAATCAGAGAATCTATTTTATAGATAGTTAGCTCTATATTATTTATATCAAAGAAAGATGGTACAAGAAGATTTTATATGGACTATTGTAAGCTCAACAATATAACGATCAAAGATCGATATCTATTTCTATTAACTACAGAATTAAGGGATTGATTAGGAAAAGCCAAGATTTTCTCCAAGTTTGATCTACAAAACAGATTCCACCTAATCAGAATGAAAGAAGGTAAGGAATAGAAGATAGTATTCAGAATTCACTACAGATTATATAAGTATCAAATAATATTATTCAATTTGATAAATATATCAACAATATATATATATTTAATCAATAATATATTAAAAAAATATCTAGATATATATTATATATATTATCTAAATAATATATTAGTATTCTTAAAAATAAAGGAATAATATATTCAGAATATTTATAAGATTTTATAATAATTGAAAAAGATAGATCTTTAATATAAATCTAATAAGTGTAAATTTCATATTATTGAAACAGAATTCCTGGATTATATTATATTCTTTGAAGGTTTCAAAATAAGTCCTGACAAGATGAAAATAATCAAAAAATAAGAATCACTAATAAATATAAAGGAAATATAATTTTTTTTAAGGTTTGTTAATTTTTATTAATAATTTATTAAGAATTATTTGAAAATAACTGTTCCAATGATCAAGATTACCAAAAAGAATCAAGGGGAATTTCGATGGATAGAAATAGTATAAACAGTATTCGAATACTTTAAAAAAGTATTCACAGGAGAATCAGTTCTTAAAGTTTTTGATCCAGAACTATCAATAATTATGGAGATAAACTTCTTAGATTATATAATAAATACAATATTCAGTCAATTAGGTTTAAACAAGAAATAGTAATCAATTATTTACTATTTATATAAATTATTATTAATTGAACTAAACTATAAAATATATAATAAGGAATTATTAACAATAATAGATACTTTTAAGAAATAAAGAATATACTTGAAAAAATCGAAATATATAATATAGGTGTATATAGATTATAAGAATTTGGTTTACTTCATTATAATAAAGAAACTAAATTGATAACAGATCAAATAATCGGAAACTATGGTCATTTATAACTTCAGAATTTCATATATCAAAGGAAATGAAAATATTAGGGCAGATACTTTTAGCCAAAAATTAGAATACTTACAAAATAAGATATACAAATCATATATAATATTAAAATAGAATAATAATGTTTTAATTCATAATAAATTATAATTCGCTATTATTTCAGGAATAAATTATGATATTATCAAGGATATCATAAAAACAGAATATATAATAAACATTATAATTAAAAGAATCTTAATTATACCAGACAATTTAAAAAGAGAATTTATTATTAAAAATGGATTTATCTACTTTTATAATAAGCTTTATATACCCTCTAATTTAGTTAAGGATTATATCACAGAATAATATAAACTACCAGCTTATAAGCATCAAGGTATTACAAGAATTTTTACCAGAATAAAAAGAGAAATCTATTTTCCAAAGATAAGGATTATAGTTGAGAATATAATTGGGAATTGTGATATTTGTATAAAAAATAAAGCCATTTGGTATACCTTTTATGGTCAGCTCAAAACCCCCGAATTACTTATTTAACCTTGAAAATCCATTGTTTGGGATTTTGTAATAAAACTATTATTATCTAAGAATCTGATTATCCAAAAAAAATATGATTCTATACTAATAGTAATAGATAGATTAATCAAGTTTGCTTATATAATATTATTCTATAAAATTTGGATAATAGATAATTTTGCTTATATATTTATACAGAATATAATTAATATTTATAATATATCAAATAAGATTATCTTAGATAAGGACAAACTATTTATATCGAAGTTTTGGTTTACCTTTATAATATTGCTTAGAATCAAAAGAAAGCTTTCAACAATTTTCTATTTACAAATAGATGGTCAAACAAAACAATTAAACCAAATGATAGAAGTCTATCTCTACTATTATATTAATTATAAATAAGATAATTAGGTTAAATTATTATCTTTAATATAATTTGTATATAATATATTAGAAATAGAAATTATAAAAGTAATGTTAATATATATTAACTTTAGGTTCAATTTATTGGTATACAAATCATTATTGTTATAAAATATGAATACAGACGAAGCTATAAAAGATATCACGGAAATCAAGAAGCTTTAAGAATAATTCTCCTTGAATTTATAATTTATCATTTTAAGAATAATATTATATTATAATAAATCAAAAAGTATAGGATCTATTTTTAAAAAGGGGGATAAAGTTTATTTTATTCGAAGAAATATATAAACAAAACAATTAAACAATAAATTAAACTACAAAAAATTAGGATCATTTAAAATTGATAAAATAATAGAATTAATTAATTATAAATTAAAACTATTATATATAATAAATATCCACCTAATATTCTATATCTTATTCTTCAAGAAAGCATCACCTGGAGCATCAAAAGTATCAGATCCAGAAATCGAATTAATCAATTTAAAAGAAGAATATTATATCGAAGAAATATTAAACTATAAATATATTAACAGAAAAGTCAAATATTTAATTAAATGGCAAGATTATTTATATTCGGAAAATACTTGGGAATTTAAGAAGAATCTTGATACTCCTGATCTATTGAAGGAATTTCATCAATATTATTTAGATCTTTCCAAAAAGGATTCAAAGAACTCAAAAAGGAAGAAAGATCAAAGTTGTTCAATATATTCAAATTAACCTCAGCAAATACCAACGAACCAATATCTATTTGTTTCTTCTCTTTCTTTATATATTTATTCTCTAATATTTCCTTTTCTTTAATATTATCCAATTTATCTATTATTTTCAAATCATAATGAATCATTTTGGATATTTATCCTTATAGGAAATGCTATTGTTTATTCAAATAAAGCAATTTCGATAAAATCTTTTTATATTTATAATCCAAATATTCCTATTTATAGATAATAACTGTTATATCCCTAAAAGAAAATCTTGATATATTATATTGTTAATCTCAACAAATGTATTCATTATATTAATCGGAATTTTCCTTAATAACAATATAATGATACAAATGTTTTTTATAATAAATATAAGAAGGCATTTCAAACCTTTTAGATTCAATTAATAAAGCAAATTCGATTTGTTCTTTATATTTTCTTGATTGTATAAATGGTATAGTGAAAGGAAAAGAGTTATCCTTTGAAAGAAATATAAATAGGAAAATGATTATAAGAGCTTAGGATAAGTGTTAAGCCAGGAAGGGGATAGTGTTACGAATCATTGCAATATAGAGTTATATGTAATAAGGATGGTAAGGATGGTAAAGATAATCAATCAATCTGGATCATATAATGGACCTTATATATTCAAGGATATGAATTATAGGTCTATACAAATTATAAATCTATAAGAATTATAGATCTATTATCCTTTAAGATTCAAAGGATATAGTAGAACATAAAGATCTATATAAGCTAGATAGATTTTCTTTATATAGAGTTTCATACTCAAAATCAATTATTTAGTATACTCTATTATTAATTATAAATAATATATTTATTATTATCTTTATTTAAGTCCCTATTTAATATCTAATTATAAATTTATCTTAAGAATCTAGAATACTTTTATATAATCTAGATAACTATTCTTGTAATACTTTAAGCATTATTATTGCTTTAAGTACTAACTCGATAAATAATGATATTATATCTTCCAAGATATTACAATCTAACAATCTTATTATAATCAATTAGATCACTCTCGAAAATACTGATAAGGATGGAGATATTGTTATAGAAAATATCGAAGACTTTAAGGAAATTATTGTTACCGAAATTCTTAAAATTGTTTTATTAGATTGATTTATAGGCAATTGATAAAAACTAGAAATCTTCTTGTTTTAACTTGAAATCTACTTCCAATTTAATTAGGATAAATTCAATTATAATACTGATAAAAGTATCTGAACTATCTCCTATCTCAAAAAAGAAGTTGTTAAATGAATCCAACTATATTTTAAGGATTATTTCATCAATTTGAATAAGTTTAAAAAACGAATATACCCAATTCAAATCATTTTTAAGAGATTCGAAGAATTCAAGAAAGAAATATAATAAATATTTGAGAATATCAATAAATTATATGATACTAAGTCCAAGATCTATGACCTCAAACAAATAAGATTAGCAATCAAATATACTATAGAATTCAAAAGATATATAAATACTATTAAATGGAAAGAGAATACAATGATAAGTTATTATCGAAAAGGGCTTAAGTCTGAAGTCAGATTAGAATTAGATCACAATTATATTTGAGAAGATCTAAATAAATTGATCAAGGAATCTATTAAAGCAAATAAAATATTTTATAAGTATCAGAAGAAACATTGATTTTTTAATTTTTATAAAAATTGAGATTATAATAAGTATTATAAGAATAAGGGAAGACCTCAAGAAAACAAATAATCTTATAAAGAATCAATATAATTGGATATAATATTTAAAAACAAATTATTTAAGGAAAAGGTAGAACAAAGATGCAAAGACAAGTTATATTTTGAATATGACAAGTTAAGCTATTAAGCCAAGGATTGTCGAAATAAGAAATTGCTAAAAAAAGGTTATTATAAGAAGTTCGGTAAGGATCAACTCAATATTACTTTTATATCTCAATTATATACTTTATATCTAATTAAGGATGATAATTATAAATAAAAAGAATGTTAAAAGAAAATTGATGTAATATCTCAAAATTAGGAAGAATTGAATATTATAGACCAATATGAATTGGAATATCTATAAACTTCTTTATCCCTTTTTATCAAAACAGAACCAAGAGAAATATCATCGATAGAATATATAACAATAAATTGGATAGCTTATTACAATAAATCTTGTAAGATTTATTTATTAAATAAGGAAGCTATAGAATGATTTCTACAAAGAAAAGCAAGGAGATCTTGTAAGAAGGGAAGATCAGTCAAGATCTACAAAGAAGGCTAAGGCCAATTGAATATTGTAGGACAGATAAAATAGATTTATTGTAATATAAAAATAAATGGACAAGTAATCTAGGCTATAATAAATTCAGAAATTATAGGAAATTTTATTATACTAAAAACTATAAAGTATTTGGGAATATAACTTTAAGCGAAATAAGTATTATATCAATTGCAATTAATTGATAAATAATTAATTGGATTAGACGAAAGGATTTTGCAGGAGACTTGTCCTTTACAGATAAGTATAATCCAGTATAAAAAGATTATCCAATTCGATATTGTTCCATTAAGGAATCAACAAATCATTCTGGGAATGCCATAATTGAAGGTATATAATCCCCAGATTGATTAATCATCGAAAACTATATCATTTCCAAAGAAAAGCAATCAACGAGATATATTAGAGTTAGTAAGGCTAAATATATATAATAAAGAATTAAAGATGAACAATATTATTGATATAGGATATTAAATCTAAGATTCTTTATTAATAATAAAGGAAAATAAACCTTTTATATAAATAAAGAATAAATAAAAGAAATTGTTTGAAAACATTCTTATAACGAAATAAAAAAAGATATTAATATTAGTATAGTACCAAAAGTATAAGAAATTATTTGAAGAAAGAAAAGATTATGAAGCTTTACCAAAATATAAGCTATAGAATTATAAGATAATATTAAAAAAAGGTAAAATGTTTTTATTCAGCTTAATCTATTCAATATCAATTTTTAATTTAGGGACATTTAGGGATTATATTAACGATATATTAGAAAAGGAATAGATCAGAGAATCTATTTTATAAACAATTAGCCCTATATTATTTATATTAAAGAAAGATAATACAAGAAGGTTTTGTATAGATTATTGCAAATTCAACGATATGATAATCAAAGATTAATACCCATTTTCATTAATTATGGAATTGAGGGATCAATTGGAAAAAGCCAAGATTTTCTCCAAGTTTAATTTACGAAACGGATTCCACCTAATCAGAATAAAGGAAGATAAAGAATGAAAGATAATATTCAGAATTCGTTATAGATTATATAAGTATCAAGTAATATTATTCAGTTTGACAAATATATCAATAATATATATATACTTAATCAATAATATACTAAAGAAATATTTAGATATATACTATATATATTATCTAAATAATATATTAATATTCTCAGAAATAAAGGAATAATATATTTAGGATATTTATAAGGTTTTATAACAATTGAAGGAAACAGATCTCCAATACAAATTTAGTAAATATGAATTTTATATTATCGAAACAGAATTCCTAGATTATATTATATTCTCTAAAGATCTCAAAATAAGTCCTGATAAGATGAAAACAATTAAAGAATAAGAATCACCAACAAATATAAAGGAAGTATAATCCTTTTTAAGGTTTGCCAATTTTTATCAACGATTTATTAAGAATTACTTGAAAATAGCTGTCTCAATGATCAAGATTACCAAGAAGAATCAAGAAGAATTTCAATGGACAGAAGCAGTACAAATAGTATTCGAATACTTTAAAGAAGCATTTATAGGAGAATCAGTTTTCAAAGCTTTTGATTCAGAACTACCAATAATTGTGAAGACGGATTCCTTAGATTATATAATAGATATAATATTCAGTTAGCCAAGCTTAAACAAGAAATAACAATCAATCGTTTATTATTCATATAAACTATCATCAACTAAACTAAACTACAAAATATACAACAAAAAATTATTAATGATAATAAATATTTTTAGGGAATAGAGAATATATTTAAAAGAATCGAAATATATAATATAGATATATATAGATTATAAGAATTTGATTTATTTCACTACAACAAAAGAACTAAACCGATAACAAATCAGATAATTGGAAACTATGGCCATCTATAATTTCAGAATTTCATATATCAAAAGAAACAAAAATGCTAGGGCAAATACTTTTAGCCAAAAATCAGAATATTTACAAAATAAGATATACAAATTATATATAATATTAAAACAGAATAACAATGCTTTAATTTATAATAAACTACAATTCATTGCTATTTCAAGAATAAATTATAATATTATCAAGGATATTATAAAAACAGAATATGCAATAGATACTATAGTTAAAAGAATCTTAATTATATTAAATAATCTAGAAAGAGGATTTATTATTGAAGATAGATTCATCCATTTTCATAATAAGCTTTATATACCCTTTAATCTAATTAAGGATTATGTTATAAAACAATATAAATTATTAGTTCATAAATATCAAGGTATTATAAAAACCTTTGCTAAAATAAAGAGAGAAGTCTATTTTCTAAAGATAAGGATTATAGTTGAAAATATAATTAGGAATTATGATATTTGTATAAAAAATAAAGTCATTTAATATATTCTTTATGGTTAGTTCAAAACCTCCGAATTATCTATTTAATCTTGGAAGTCCATTGTTTAGGATTTTGTAATAAAACTATTATTATTCAAAGATCTGGTTATCTAAAAGAAGTACGATTCTATACTAATAATAATAGATAGATTAACTAAATTTGTTTATATAATATTATTCTATAAAATTTGGATAATAGATAATCTTGCTTATATATTTATATAGAATATAATTAATATTTATAATATACTAAATAAGATTATCTCAGATAGGGACAAATTATTTATATTAAAGTTTTG
The DNA here is from genome assembly GCA_025389085.1 of Sclerotinia subarctica. Taxonomy (NCBI): domain Eukaryota; kingdom Fungi; phylum Ascomycota; class Leotiomycetes; order Helotiales; family Sclerotiniaceae; genus Sclerotinia; species Sclerotinia subarctica. The sequence goes on along the minus strand of QRFI01000004.1, from coordinate 2,888,429 downwards.
GTCTACCCTTATAATATTATTTGGAATCAAAAGAAAGCTTTCAATAGCTTTCCATTTATAAACAGATAGCCAGATAGAACGATTAAATCAAACGATGGAAGTCTATCTCTATTGCTATATCAATTATAAATAAGATAATTGGATTAAACTATTATTTTTGATATAATTCATATATAATATATCAAAAACAGAAATTACAAAAATAATGCTAATATATACTAACTTTGGGTTCAACCTATTAATATACAAATCATTATTACTGCAAGATACGAATATAGACAAAGTTATAAAAGATATCATAGAAATCAAGAAGCTTCAAGAACAATTCTCCTTGGATTTACAATTTATTATTTTAAGAATAATATTGTATTACAACAAATCAAGAAGTATAAGATCTATTTTTAAAAAAAGAGATAAAGTTTATCTTATTCGAAGAAATATATAAACAAAACAATCAAATAATAAATTAAACCACAAAAAACTAGGATCATTCAAAATTGATAAGGTAATAAAATCAGTCAATTACAAATTGAAATTATTATATATGATGAATATCCATTCGGTATTCTATATCTCATTCTTCGAGAAAGTATCATTTAGAGTGTTGAAAGTATCAGATCCGGAAATCAAACTAGTCAATCCAAAGAGAGAATATTATATTAAAGAAATACTAGACTGTAAATATATTAACAAAAAAATCAAATATTTAATCAAATAGCAAGATTACTTATATTCAGAAAACATTTAGAAATCTAAGAAGAACCTTGGTACTTTTGATCTATTAAAGGAATTTCATCAACATTATTCAGACCTTCTCAAAAAGGATCCGAAGGACTCAAAAAGGAAGAAGGGTTAAAGTTGTTCAATATGTTCAAATTAACCTCAGTAAGCGCCAACAAACCAATACCTATTTGCTCCTTCTCTTTTTTTATACACTTATTCTTCAATATTTCCTTCTCCTCAACATTGTCCAATTCATCTATTGTCTTCAAACCACAACGAATCATTTTGGACACTTGTCCTTATAGGAAGCGCTGCTGCTTATCCAAACGAAGCAATTTCAACAAGATCTTTTCACATTTACGATCCAAATATTCCTATTCACAGATAATAGCTATTATATCCCTAAAAGAAAATCTTGATATATTATATTGTTGACCTTGATAAATGTATTTATTATATCGATCAGAATTTTCCCCAACAATAATACAACAACACGAATGTTTTTCATAATAAGTATAGGGAGGCATTTTGAACCCTTTAGATTCAATTAATAAAGCAAGTTCGATTTGTTCTTTATATTTTCTTGATCATATAAATAGTATAATAAAAGGAAAAGAGTTATCCTTCGAAAGAAACACAAACAGGAAAATAACTATAAGAGCTTAGGACAAGCGCTAAGCCAGGAAAGGGATAATGTTATGAATCATCGCAATATAAAGTCACATATAATAAGGATAATAAGGATGGTAAGGATAACCAATCAATCTGGATCACATGATGGACCCTACATATTCAGGGATATAAATCGTAGATCTATATGAATTGTAGGTCTATAGGAATTATAGGTTCATTATCCTCTAGGATCCAAAGGATATAGCAAAATATAAAGATCTATATAAACTAGATGGATTTCCTTTATATAAAACTTCGTACTCAAGATCAATTATTTGGTATACTCTACTATTAATTACGAATAGCATATTCATTATTGTCTTTACTTAAATCCCTACTTGACACCTAGTTATAAACCCACCTCGAGAGCCTAGAACACTTCCACGTGATCTAGACGGCTACCCTCGTAACATACAGTCCCTAAAGACTTTGATTACTGTAACGATACTGTACTGGAGGCAACGGCTACCTAAGGTTTCGTTGGTTGATAGTTGTAGGTTAAGGCTTTATTAATTGGGTTTATTTGGAAGTGAAATCGTTATTAGATCAAGTAGAATATAAGTAAACTAATTGATAATTAAATTGAATACAAAGCTCCTAAACTATAAAATTACTCTGATTATATACTGATGAATCTAATTTGGATAGTTTTGGATAGATTGGATAGATCAGTCTATTTAGATTATCTAATCTATCTATTATATAATTTATCATTAGCTTTAGAACATTAATCCTGGAACGATTCTAATCCTGGGATTGTAAAGGTCCTAGGATAATAATTCTGGGACAGATATTATCCTAAGATAATAATCCTGGGACAAATATCATCCTGGGATAATAATCCTAAAACGAATTATATCCTAGGATATTTGTTTTAGGGTCTAATAATTGCCTAACCTATTCTTTCTAAAATATTATTTATTCTAGAACAATATTTATTTTAGAATTCCTTATCGATAAGGATCCCCTTGAAGAAAGCGGCTCAAATATCGATAATTAGATTTATTTTATAAAAATGAATGTGATTCGTGATACTATCCTCTTTTTGGCCAAGTGTTGTTCTCGATCGTTTATAATTAATATAAGATCTATAATATTCATCTTTCATATTCCTTCCTTTCTTTCTATAATATATCATCCCAATATATTCGAAAACAAACAAAACAATTAGAACTTGGAAATCGAATCGAACAAACAGAAAGCAAAATGATTGCTTATACTTGATATGAAAAGGCTAATCGTCGTTGTATCACTTTGGAATCGGACTTTAATAATAATAGATGTGCTAAATACTATTGTTAAGGGAAAACTTGTGATATAAAGTCGAGGAACAAAATGCTAACTCTTTCCAATTGATCCTTTATTGATCATCAAAGACAAAAACTTTATAAAAAGGAGGAAAAGGCTTTTACAGTATTACAAAAAACTATAACCAAAGCTTTTATAATATCTCAAGAAATTATAGCCAAGATTTCTTATCTTTATAAATAACAATATTTACTAGATAAACAAAAGCAGAAATTGATAGCGGTTGATTTAAATTCTTTGGATAAACTTGATGTTCTAAAGAAGAAAGAAAGATTCAAAAAAGAAAAAGAAAGAGAAATTATTATAATTTCAACGCCTGTTATTCCTCCTGACCCTTTTGATCAATTTGATCAATTTGATTCTGAACTTCCTATAATTGGTTCCAGCTTCTTCAATCCCTCTTTTTTATATTCGATAGATTCGCTATTTATATAAACTATATTGAATTCTCCTTTCTTTTAAGTAGATCTGGATTCTATCAACGAAAATCCTCAAACTTCTCAAGATATTTGAGATCTTTTTCTAATTCCTATATATTCTTGGAATCCAGATAATTTTCCTATTTTATCAAATATTTTATTTTGTTTTTAATATATTTGCAATCTAGTATCTTCTCTATCTCATATTCAATGTTTTGATCAATAGATATGATTTCGGTTTCAGAAACTTTAAATACTTTTGATAATACTAGTTCGAACAAAGATATATAAAAAACTAAATAAATGTTCATACTTTTTGGTAACACCAATTTATAATTTAAAGATCCCTTAATTTTCTTGATCTTAAATAATCCCAATTTCTTATAATTTAGTTTTATACTTGATTTCTTTATCTCGATGTTTTTTTAGAGTAGATAGACTTTATCCTCTTTCTTTAATATTAGCTCTTGATTACACTTTTTGTTGTAGTAATAAATGTTTCTTTCAATAATGAACTTGAGTTCCATTGCTATTTCCTTGTGAACTTCCTTGAGTTTCTTTGTTTGTATGATAGTAAATTGGTTCTTTATTTCTAGAATATCTAATTCCTGATATACAACTAATTCATATCCAAAGTTGGTATAGTTTAGGGAGACTTGGGTAGTTTCTGAAGTAGAGTTATTATATATGAATTATATTAGGGGTAATAATCCTATCCAATCATTTTGTTGATAATTCATATAATAACGAAGATATACTTCGACAATCTGATTTATTTGTTCGTTTCCTTTATTTGTTTATAAATAGAATGCTATAGATATTTTCCTTTTCACACTTAGTAATACTATTAAAGCAATCTAGAATTTTGATATAAAGAGTTTATTTCTATCAAACAATATTTCTTTTGATAATTCATGTACTACAATAACTTCTTTTAGGAATATAGCTATCAGGATTTCTACAATCAAGGTGATCTTGTATGGTACTAGTATCATATACTTGGTCAATCGATCTATAATAATTAAAAGGTAATCATATTCCATTTCTATTATTGAATTTTTGGATTTAGATAACAATCTTATAAAATCCTATGATATTGATTTCTATAATATTGATGGTATTTCAATTATATATATTTGTTTATAAAGGGTATAGCGAGAAGCTTTGTTCCTGATATAGGTATCATATTCGATAACCATTTTTTTGATTATAATTCGGAGTCCTGGATTTCAATATTGTCTCTTAATTCTTAAATATATTCTTTATACTTCTTGGTAATTATAAGCTAACAATATATACTGTTCTTTGATGAATTCAGTGGTAATACTATCTAATAACCAAATTTTCCTTACGATCTATATCAATCCATCTATAATTATTGGTGGCTTAAATCATTTAATGTTTTCCTTATTTAATTATATATCTATAAGTTTGTTTTTCTAGACTTCTATTGATTTATTCTCTAAAACAACAATTTCTATTAGGTTTGGAATAAGGTCTTTGTTAAAAAGAGATTTCAAAATCGCTGTTTTTTGATAAGTTTTATTATCTTTATACCCTAATAGTCTATTTAGTGTATCTATTTTTATATTATCTTTATCTTTGATATACTTAATTATTAAGTCGAAACCAGCTAATTCTTTAGTTTATCGAGTCAATCTTCGATTATCCAGAATCTTAATTATAATAAAGGTTTATAGATTTATATAATCAATATAAATGATTATTGGGAATTTAGTCTTTTGAAGATAGATTCTCTAATATTTCAACAATTTGATTATAATTATAAGTTCCTTCTTATAAATATTATAATTCTGCTCTGTTTTATTCATCTTGCTAGAATAATAAGCAATTGGGTGTAATTTCCCATTATCATTTCTTTGAAGATGAACTCCTGCTATATAGGTATTAGAAGCGTTTGTTTCAATAATACTTTCTTGATTATTATAATAATTATAGAATATAGGTTCTCTAATAAATCTATCTTTGATTTCTTGGAAAACTTACTTCATCTTTTCGTTTTATATGAATCCTATACCCTTTTTAGTTATTTCTATAAATAATTCTATTATTTTGGAAAAGTCTTTGATGAATACCTAACAAAAGTTAGCGAATCCTAGTATAATTTGTATATCTTTGATATTTCTAGATTGTTCCCAATTTTTTATTTTCTTGGTTTTTTCTGAATCAATGTTCATTTGACCTAATTTGATTATATATTTTAGAAAGGTTATTTTCTTGATTCCAAACTTATATTTTGATAATTTAAATTATAAGTCGATTTTCTTAAATACTTCAAATACTTTGAGAATATATTCCTTATATTTTTTTTCTTTTTGGGAAAAGATCAGGATATCATCCAAATAACAGATTATGAATAAGTTAAACTCTTTAAGTATTTTGTTGTTTTGTTATTGATATATAATAGGTATATTTGTTAATCTAAATAGTATAATAGTGTATTCCTATAATCCGGAAAGTAATATGAAAGCAGTCTTTCATTTATGTCCTTCCTTGATTTATATGAGATTGAAGGCATTCTTTTAATTTAGCTTAGTATAAATCATTGTTTTGCTTAGTTTATCTTTTAGCTCTTAGGCTTTGGGTATAGGGTATATATCCTTAATGATCTTATTGTTTATTTGGTGGTAGTCTTTATAAGGTTAATTATTCGGATCTTTCTTTTTGAATATTAATAGTATATTAGATATATAAAAAGACTTGGATTTCCTAATCTATCTTTTCTTTTCAGTTTTAAATCAGTATTCCTTTTATATTCTTAAAGTATTAGGGTTATATAATCTCAATCTCTTAATTAAGGATATGAATCCTTTTTTGAAATTGATCTTATAATTCTAAAGCTTATGTTCTGACAGGGCTTTCAAGTCCTGTGAATCTTTAAACAATTTGGTGAATTTTCTGTACTATACTGGAATTTCTTTTGCATCGGTTCTACTGATTAGTAAAGGATCTGTGATTGTTATAATATAGTATCCAATCTCTTCGGAAATTTATTCCTTTGGATCATATAATCATTCGTTCTTGTATTGGCAACGATCGAATATAAGGGTATCATTTACCCAATCGATATTTAGATTATATTTTCTAATCCAAAGGGTTTCCAAGATTATTGTATATCTATCCAATAGTACTAAATCCAATTTGATTTGTTCAATATATCCTTCTGACATTATCATTTTTAGAGCATTAGTTTGTCTTTGTATCTATCCGTTTATTCCAGCCTTTTTTCTTTTCAATAATATTAATTAATATAAATATTCCTTAGGCTCAATAGGAATTCTGTTTTCTTCTATAAAATTGGGATTTATAAATATTCCTATAACTTCTGAATCAATCAGAATTTTAACTTCCTATTTTCCAAGATTGATTCTTATAATTACTTGCCCAATCCTTGTTGTATTATTAAGTTCTAATAATAGTGATTCGGTGATCTGTTTTTTAATAAAAAGGTTCAATTATTTATGTTAATATTTGCTTATACTTAATAATCTATAGGGTGTAGTTATCAATAGTTCTATTGATCCTATCTGAAAGTCTCAATAATAATCCTTGGTCTATTAATGTTTATAATAATAATTAATCCTATACTAGATCTTGCGATATTTATCTTGTAATAGGATTTCCTATATATCTCTGATTTTTAGGTTATAATTGTTATGTTCCTATTCTTTATTAGTTTGAGGAAAGCCTAAATCTATAACAAATCTTTTAGTATTGTCTTCCCTTATATTCTCCTTGAATATTATTTGATAAGGGTCACTATATATAACAATATATAGGATCAATAAGATTGAATAATTATGAATCTGATATTTTTCTACAAAATCAGGTTTCTGTTCTTTATGATAATATTATATATATTTTCCATCAAGGTAATTGATCAAATACTATAACTTGTTTTCTTGAAATCTTAGGTAGATTTTGTTGATTAACTGATTGTCTTTAGATCTGTTTATAGATCCTTCTTTTTCAAATAATTCAATTAACTTATAGTTTTTTGTAAGTTCGACTTCCTTATCAATATTTCTGATTGATTCCATTTCTGTAAATAAGATAGCTACATCTAATTCCCTAAGTTGTTCTGGATATGATTAAGATAACTCTTTTTTTAACAATTCAATCTTATAAGAATTACTTTTTAATATATTTATTTTTCGGGGTCCTTATCTTTTGTTTCCAAATCTTCCTTATTTCTTGCTTTTCATAACGAATAACTTCTTTTGATTATAGTCTCGAGATATATACCCATCTTTTCTATAAGTGAAATATAGATTATTCTCTCTACATCTTTTCTTCTTTTTGACGTTAAGTTTATTTGATTTATATCAATGTTTAGTTTTATTTAATTCCATTGGGTTATTGGTATCATAATATCTATTCTAATGTTAAGGTTTAGAAAATTTTCTGTTTTCTTGAGTAGTTCCCTTTTTCTTCATTTATCTTTTGTAGAAATAGTTGTCGATTAGAATGGAGATTTCGATTAATTCAGAAAGATTTAGTGGTTTTGAAGCTCTTACTAGCTCATCCTTGATGATATCCTTAAATCCCTTATAAAATTGGGATCTAAGATAATTATTATTTTATATAATATATCTAGTGTATTATTGGAATTTAGTAGTATAGGTTATAATTGATCCTGTCTGCTTAAGTTGTTGTAATATTCTTTCAATTATATAATCAGGATCAACTTCCCTGAAAGCCTTGTTGAAACCTTATTGGAATAATTTGTAAATACTAAAAAAATGATGTATTTCAGATTTCATATTTTCATTGAGCTGATTATTGATAACTTTGATTATTAGATCATTGACGAAGGGTTTGATTCAATTGAATATAATTCCTCAGAAGAACGAGATTAGCCACAAGATCCTTTGCATTGATATCAAAAAGAGGTGTCCATTAAAGATATAGTAAAGATCAGCTTATATAATAAAAGCTTGATGTTTGCTATAATCTCTATAAAATAGATTAGAGATAAATACTTGGATTGCTTGTCTTGGCTTTATGTTGATAACAGCCTATCCTGAGGCTCCAATGGAGAAGGAAATTGATTCAATGGATTGTTGAACAAAGTCCATTATAACTGATATAGCTTAACTGAAAACAATGTTTAAAATATAATAATACTATATTAAAAATAGTAATTGCCTAAAGTTTCGTTGATTAATAATTATAGATTAAGACTTTATCAATTAGATTTACTTGAAAGTGAAATCGTTATTAGATCAAGTAGAATATAGATAAACTAATTGATAACTAAGTTGAATACAAAACTCTTAAATTATAAAACTACTCTGATTATATATTGATGAATCTAATTTGGATAACTTTGGATAGATTGAATAGATCAGTCTATTTAGACTATCTAATCTATTTATTATATGATTTATTATTAGTTTTAGGATATTAATCCTAGAATGATTTCAATTCTGGGATTATAAAGATTCTAAGATAATAATCTTGGGATAGATATTATCCTAGAATAATAATCTTAGGACAAATATTGTCCTGAGATAATAATCCTAGAACAAATCATATCCTAGGACATTTGTTCTAGAATCCAATAGTTATTTAATCTATTCTTTCTAGGACATTATTTGTTCTAGGACAATATTTGTCCTAGGATTCCTTATCGATAAGGATCCCCTTGAAGAAAGCGGTTTAAACACTGGTAACTAGATTTATTTTATAAAAATGAATATGATTTGTGACAATTACCTTACAATAAAAAACAAATTTAAAAGATAAATTAAGAAGCAATTAGCCAATGATAATATCAAGGAAAATATGAATGATTATATTATTCTCAAATCCATTCAATATAATAAGGAATACCTTTACAATGAAGAATTAGCCAATATATTCCATAAGGACTTTGAAAGATTTGATTCTAATTACTTCAAAATAATTAAGAAAGTGTTACGAGGTTTGCCGTCTAGATCACGTGGAAGTGCTCTAGGCTCTCGAAGTAGGTTTATAACTAGGCATCAAGCAGGGACTTTAAAGTAATGATAATAAGATGATGCAATTCATAACTAATAGTATGGTATACTAAATGATTGATCTTGAACACGAAGCTCTATATTTAATGAAATCCCATTCCTTATATAGATCTTCGTTTCTTGGTCGAATATCGACTTCGATATTCGATCTCGTCGAATATCGATTTCGACGATCGATCTCGTCGAATATCGATTTCGACGATCGATCCCGTCGATTATCGACTTCGATCTTCGATATATCATGTGATTTGATACTATATATGCCTGAAGCTTTCTTGTTTGTGTATTCTGATGGTATATGCACCTACAATCCTCAGGTGATCATAATCACATATTAATATGGACAAATCATATCTTATTTGCACATGGCCTTAGTTTATACAAACAAGTCAGCTGTTACCTTTGTAACACTATCCCTTTCTTAATTTAGCGCTTGTCCTAAGCGTTTATAATAATATGTTCCCATTTCGATTGATTTTAAATGAATGTAATATTTCCTTTACTATACCTATTAATCAATTGGTTTCTTTTCGAGATATTACTCGCTTATCTCAACATATCGAATATACTGGTATTGAGCGTGAACCTTATGATTGTTGTAATTGTACTGAATGTTTATGTATCATTAATACTGATCTTTCCCCTTATTATACTGATTATGTTTATTCCAAGAAAGGTTGTTATCATACTGATCCTACAATACCTATGACTTATGAGTTTATCAAACGGCAGCAAGAGCATTTGCGTCAGCAAGAAGAAAAGGTAATGGCCAAGATTCTTCGATTATATAAACAATAGGAGTTCCTTAGGAATCATGAAAAGAAGATGATTCGTCGTGAGCTCCGTACGCTGGAAAAGCTTGATTTGGCTAAGGAAAATAAGAGATTAAAAAAGGAAAAATTAGAAAAGGAGTGTAAGGATAAGGAATCTATTGATGCTGTTGTAAACATTCCTAATAGTTCTTTTTCTTTCGATTTCTTCGACCCTTCATTACCTTCTTTATCTGATTTTGAGCTCGAGGCTTTATTGGTAGGTATGGGTACTTCAGATGGAATATCTGTAACTTCTCAGGGCAGCTGAGATCTTTTTTGAGTTCTCATATATTTTCCGAATATGGATAATCTAATCATTTAATCAAGTACTTAACCTTGTTTCTAATATATTTATAATCTAGTATTATTTCAATATTATATATGGCGTTAGGGTTGATTAGTTCGATTTCTATTGTTGGTGTATCAGGTGCTTCTGATAATGCTTTCTTAAGGAATAAGATATAGAATACTAAATGGATATTTATACTGTATAATAGCTTAAGTTTGTAATTAACTGGTCCGACTATCTTATCGATTTTGAATAATCCTAGTTTCTTATGATCTAATTTATCATTTGGTTGTTTTGTTTGTATGTTCCTTCAAATAAAATAAACTTTATCCCCCTTTTTAAGAGTAGATCCCATACTTTTTGATTTATTATAGTATAACACTGTTCTTAAAGTAATGAACTATAAATCTAAGGAGAATTGTTTTTGAAGCTCCTTGATTTCTGTGATATCTTTTATAACTTCGTCTACATTCGCATCTTGTGGCAATGGTGATTTATAAGCCAATAGGTTGAATCCAAAGTTAATATATGTTGGTATTACTTTTGTGGTTTTTGTCTCTAATATATTATATGTGAATTATATTAAAGGCAATAATTTAACTTAATTATCTTATTTGTAATTGATGTAGCAGCAGAGATAGGCTTCCATCGTTTGGTTTAATCGTTCTGTTTAGTCATCTGTTTGTGGATGGAAAACTATCGAGAGCTTTCTTTTGATTCCTAATAATATTATAAAAGTAGACCAGAATTTCGATATAAATAGTTTATCTTTATTTGAGATGATCTCATCTGGTATATCATGAATACTAACTATATTCTGTATGAATATATAAGCAAGATTGTCTGCTATCCAAGTTTCATAGAATAGTATTATGTGAGTGAACTTGATTAATCTGTTTGTTACTACTAATATAGAGTTATATTTCTTCTAAATAATCAGATCCTTGGATAATAATAGTTTTATTATAAAATCCCAAGCAATAGATTTCTAAGGTTGAATAAATAGTTCAGGGGTTTTGAGCTGACCATAAAAGGCATACCGAATAGCTTTATTCCTTATACAAATATTGCAGTTCCCAATTACATTCTTAACTATAATCTTTATCTTTGGAAAGTACACTTTTTTCCTTATTTTGATAAAGATTCTTGCAATACCTTAATGCTTATAAGCTGGTAGTTTATATTATTTTATAATATAATCCTTAATTAGATTAGAGGGTATATAAAGCTTATTATAAAAGTGGATGAACCTATCTTCAATAATGAATCCTCTTTCTAGATTGTCTAATATAGCTAGGATTCTTTTGACTATAGTATCTGTTATGTATTCTGTTTTTATGATATTCTTGATAGTATTATAATTTATTTCTGAAGTGGCAGCGAGTTGTGGTTTATTGTAAATTAAAGCATCGTCATCTTGTTTTAATATCGTGTGTGATTTGTGTATCTTATTTTATAAGTATTCTGGTTTTTGGCTTAAAGTATCCGCTTTAGCATTTTCGTTTCCCTTAACATATGAAATTCTGAAGTTGTATATAGCCATAATTTCCGATCATCTGACCTATCATTGATTTAGTTCTTTTGTTGTAATGAAGTAAACCAAGTTTTTATGATCTATATATATCTACACTATATATTTCGATCCTTTCAAGTATACTCTCCATTCCCTAAAAGCATCTACTATTGTTAGTAATTCCTTGTCATATATTTCATAGTTTAATTCAACTGGTGATAATTTGTGTGAATAGTAAGCAACTAGTTGCTATTTCTTGTTTAAACCTGATTGGCTGAGTACTACGCCTATTACATAGTCTGAGGAGTCCGTCTCTATAATTATTAGTAGTTCTGGATCAAAAGCCTTGAGAACTGGTTCTCCCATAAATACTTCTTTAAAGCATTCAAATACTGTTTGTGCTATTTCTGACCATCGAAATTCCCCTTGATTCTTTTTGGTGATCTTGGTCATTGAGGCAGTTATTTTCGAATAATTTTTGATAAATCGTTAATAAAAGTTGGCGAACCCTAAAAAGGATTATACTTCCTTTATATTAATTGGTGATTCCTATTCCTCAATTGTTTTTACCTTATTAGAGCTTATTTTGAGGCCTTTGGAGAATATGGTATACCCCAGAAACTCTGTTTTTATGATATGAAACTTATATTTGCTGGGTTTGCATTGAAGATTAGCTTCTTCCAAATATAATAGGATATTATAGATGTTCTTGATATATTATTCCTTTATTTCAGAGAATACCAGAATATCATCTAGATAGTATATACAGCAAATATCTAGATATTTTCTTAATATATTGTTGACCAAATGTATACACATTGCAGATACATTTGTCAATCCGAATAGTATAACCTGATATTTGTATAATCTGTATTAAGTTCTGAATACTGTTTTCTATTCTTCACCTTTCTTCATTTTAATAAGGTGGAATTTATTTTATAGATCAAACTTAGAGAAAATCCTAGCTTTTCCTAATCGATCCCTCAATTCTATAATTAATAGAAATGGGTACTGATCTTTGATCATCATATCGTTGAGCTTACAATAATCTATACAAAGCCTCTTTGTACCATCTTTCTTTGATACAAATAACATAGGGCTAACTATCTGTAAGATGGATTCTCTAATCCATCCCTTTTTTAATATATCGCCAATATAATCCTTAAGCATTCCTAGGTTAAAGGTTGATATCAGATAGATTAGGCCGAATGAAGACATCTTGCCTTCCTCTAATACTATCTTGTAATTCTATGATTTATACTTTGGTAAAGCATTATAACCTTTTCTTTCTTCGAATAATTTCTTGTACTTCTAGTATTATACCGGTATTAGTATTTTGTCCTGTTTCGCTACAAAGATGTTTTCAAGCAACTTCTTTTGCTTATTCTTTATTTGTATAAAAGGTTTACCTTCCTTTATTATTAATAAAGAACCCTGGACTTGATATCCTATATCAATAATATTGTTCGTCTTTAATTCTCTATTATATATATTCAGTTTTGTTGGCTTTAACATATCTCGTCGATCGCTTTTCTTCAGAAATGATATAGTTTCCGATAACCAATCAATCTGGGGGTTGTATGCTTTCAACCATGGCATTCTTAGAATAACCTATTGATTCTCTAATAGAACAATATCGAACTGGATAATCTCTTTGTACTAGATTATACTTATTTGCAAAGGGTGAGTCTCCTACAAAATCCTTCCGTCCAATTTGGCTAATTGTCTATCAACTAATTGTAATTGATATAATGCTTGTTTCGCTTGATGCTGTATTCCCAAATGCTTTATAATTCCTGATATAATAAAATTTCCCATAGCTCCTGAATCAATTATAACCTGGATTATTTGTCCATTTATCTTCACAGTACAATATATCTAACCTGCTTAACCTGTAATATTTAGTTGACCTTAACCCAAATCCTTATTATGGTTGTTTTTGTCAATTTGGTCAATTTGGTTAATTTGGTCAATTTGGTCAATTTGATCAATTTTGTGATTATGTAATGATCTTTTCGACCCTCCCTTCTTACAGGGTTTTTTTGCTTTTCTTTGGGGAAACCAACCTATGATTTCCTTACCTGATAAATAAATCTTACAAGAATCATTATAATAAGCTATCCAGTTCTTCATCGTATATTCCATTGACAGTATTTCTTTTAGTTCCCTTTCGATAATAAAGGATAAAGAGGTTTGGAGATGCTCCAATTCGTATCGGTCTATAATATTCAACCCTTCCTGATCTTGTAGTATTACATCAATTTCTTTTTGATATTCTTTACGTTTGTAGTTATTATCTTCTATTAGATTTGAAGCGTATAGTTAGAGTACGAAGGTGATATTGAGCTATCCTTTGCCGAATTTCTTGTAATGATCACCTCCTGATGATCTTTTGCTTCGACAATCCCTGGCCTGATAATCTGGTTTATTATATTCAAAGTATAGCTTATCCTTTCACCTTCGTTTTACCTCTCCCTTAAATAGTTTATCTCTAAAGGTTGCATCCAATTGTATAAGGTCTTTATAAGATTGTCTACTCTCTCGAGATCTTCCTTTATTTTTATAATACTTGCCATAATCTCGATTTCCTTGAAAATTGAAGGATCGATATTCCTTTTGATATTCGTATAATATTTCATCTACTTTAATGGATTCCTCAATTAATTCGTTTAGATCTTCCCAAGTGCAATTATGATCCAATTCTAGCCTAACCTTAGGCTTGAGCCCTTTTCAGTAATGGCTCATCATCACATTCTCTTCCCATCCAATAGTACCTATATACCTCCTAAATTCTATAGTATATTTGATTACTGACCCTGTTTGCTTGAGATTATAGATCTTGGACTCAGTATCATATAATTCATTGATATTTCTGAATATTTATTATATTTCCTTCTTAAACCCTTTGAATTTCCCAAAAATGATCTGAATAGGATACAATTATTTCTTAGGCTTGTTCAAATTGGTAAAATAATCTTTGAGATATAGTTGAATCTATTTGATGGCTTCTCCTTTAAGGTAAAAGATGGCCTAGACGCTTTTATCAGTATTGTGATTGAATTTGTCTTTGTTAAATTAGAAATAGATTTCTAATTGAAGTAAGAAGGTTTTTAGCTCTTATTAATTACCTGTAAATCGGTTTGGTAAGGTGACTTTAAGAGTTTTGGTGATAGTGATCTCCTTAAGGTCTTCGATACCTCCCATAGAGATATCTCCATCCTTATCGATGTTTTCGGGGGTGACCTGGCTATTTATAACTGGGTTGCTAGATTATGGTGTTATGGAAGACATAACTATCATTATTTATATCGAGTTAGTACTTGAGGCAGTAATAATGCTCAAAGTATTACGAGGTTTGTTATTTAGATTATATGGAAGTGCTCTAAGTTCTCGAAGTAGATTTATAACTAGGTATCAAGCAGGGACTTTAAAGTAATGATAATAAAATGATGCAATTCGTAACTAATAGTATGGTATACTAAATGATTGATTTTGAGCATAAAGCTCTATATTTAATGAAATCCCATTCCTTATATAGATCTTCGTTTCTTGGTCGAATATCGACTTCGATATTCGATCTCGTCGAATATCGATTTCGACGATCGATCTCGTCGAATATCGATTTCGACGATCGATCCCGTCGATTATCGACTTCGATCTTCGATATATCATGTGATTTGATACTATATATGCCTGAAGCTTTCTTGTTTGTGTATTCTGATGGTATGTGCACCTACGATCCTCAGGTGACCATAATCACATACTAATATGGACAAATCGTATCTTATTTGCACATGGCCTTAGCTTATACAAACAAGTCAGCTGTTACCTTCGTAACAGAAAGCTAACCTTTATCTTTTACAATAAATTTTGCAAATCTCAAAAATCAATATTCAAAAAAACAATATTGATATCTCAAAAGCCCTTATTGACATAATTCAATCAAACAAATTCAGAGAATGAACAAAGTAAGAAATCAAGGCCTATATCTATAACACATCTATACCAAAACCATGCTTTAGATCACTATATTATCTCCAAAAGATTAAAACAAATTTTAAGCAAAATAAAAAAGAAAAAGAATATAAAATATTTATATAAGAACCTGATATAAAAGCTTCGAAAAATATTATAAATAAATCATTCAAAATAGATAACTAATAATACAATATTATACCTATTTGTTACGAACCATCGCAACATAGAGTCACGTGTGGTAAGGATGGTAAGGATGGTAAGGATGACCAATCAATCTGGATCACATGATGGACCCTACATATTCAGGGATACAAATCGTAGGTCCATACGAATCGTAAGTCTATAGGAATTATAGGTCCATCATCCTTTAGGATCCAGAGGATATAGTAGAACATGAAGATCTATATAAGCTAGATGGATTTCCTTTGTATAAAGCTTCGTGTTCAAGATCAATCATTTAGTATACTCTACTATTAGTTACGAATAGTATATTCATTATTATCATTATTTAAGTCCCTATTTGATATCTAATTATAAACCCACCTTGAGAGTCTAGAATACTTCTATGTGATCTAGACAGCTACCCTTGTAACACTTTGAGCATCATTACTGCTTCAAGTACCAACTCGATTAGTAACGACATCATGTCTTCCAAGATACCACAGCCTAACAACCCTGCTATAGCTGATCAAGGCACTCTCAAAGATACCGATAAGGATAAAGATATCGTTATAGAAGATATCGAAGACCCTAAGGAAATCATTATCATTAAAACCCTCAAGGTTGCCTTGCCAGATCAATTTATAGACAATCGACAAGAATTAGAGATCTTCTTGCTCCAATTTAAGATCTACTTTCAATTTAATCAAGATAAGTTCAATTATAACGCTGATAAAAGTGTTTGGGCCACCTTTTATCTCAAAGGAGAAGCTGCTAAATGGATCCAACTATATCTCAAGAATTATTTCATCAATTTGAATAAGCCAAAAAAGCGATTGTACCTAATTCAAACTATTTTTAGGAAATTCGAAGGGTTTAAGAAAGAAATACAACAAATATTCGGAAATATCAATAAACTATATGATGCTAAGTCCAAGATCTATGACCTCAAGTAGATAGGGTCAGCCATCAAGTACACTATGGAATTCAGAAGGTATATAAGTACTATTGGATGAAAAGAGAATATAACAATAAACCACTACTGGAAAGGGCTCAAGCCTAAAGTTAGGCTAGAACTAGATCATAATTGTATTTGGGAGAATTTAAACGAATTGATCGAGGAGTCTATTAAAGCGGATGAGATGTTTTACAAGTATCAGAAGGAACGCTGTTCTTTCAACTTCCATGGAAACCGAGATTGTGATAAGTATTACAAGAATGAAGGAAGACCTTGAGAGAATAGACAACCTTATAGAGACCCAATACAATTAGATGTAATCTTTAGAAACAAATTATTTAAGGAAGAGGTAAAACAAAGACGCAAAAACAAGCTTTATTTCGAATGCGGCAAGCCAGGTCATAGAGCCAGAGATTGTCGAAGCAAAAAGCTATTAAGAGGAGGTTATCACAAGAAGTTCGGCAAAGGCTAATTTAATATGATCTTCATATCTCAACTGTATGCAACAACCTTTATAAAACCTGAAGAGATCCAATATATAGATTATAAGGAGTTCAAGAAATTGTTAAATGAATTATCAAAGAATAAAGAAGGCCTCAACATAATAGATCTATAGGAATAGAAGTATCTATGAACTCCCTCTCTACCCTTGTTTAGAACAAAAATAAAGAAAGAACAGACAGCTGAGCATACTATTATGAACTGGACCGCTTATTATAATGAAATCTGTAGGATTCATTTATCGGATAAAGAAGCTACAGGATAATTTCCATAAAGGAAGGCAAAAAGATCCTGTAAGAAGGGAAGGTCAGTTAAGACCTATGAAAAAGGCCAAGGCCAATTGAATATTGCAGGATAGACAGGATAATTCTACTGCAAAGCAAAAATAAATGGACGAGCAATCCGGGCTATAATTAATTCAAAAGCTACGGGAAATTTTATTGCACCAGGAATTATAAAGTATTTGGGAGTACAACTTCAAGCGAAATAAGCACCATATCAATTGCAACTAGTTGATGGACAATTAGCTGGATTGGACGGAAAGATTTTGCAGAAGACTTACTCTTTACAAATAAGTATAACCCAGTATAAAGAGATTATCCAATTCGATATTGTTCTATTAGGGAATCAATAGATCATTCTGGGAATGCCATGGTTGAAGGTATATAACCCCTAGATTGATTGGTCATCAACAACCATATCATTTCCGAAAAAGAGCGATCAACAAGATATATTAGAGCCAGCAAGATTGAACATATATAATAGAAAACTAAAGGCGAACAATATTATTAATATAGGATACCAAGTCTAAGATTCTTTATTAACAATAAAGGAAGGTGAACCTTCTATACAAATAAAGAATAAGCAAAAGAAGTTGCTTGAAAACACCCTTATAACAAAACAGGAAGAGATACTAATACTGGTACAATATTAGAAGTACAAGAAATTATTCGAAGAAAAAAAAGGTTATGACGCTTTATCAGAATACAAGCCATAAAATCACAAGATAGTATTGAAGAAAGGCAAGATACCTTTATTCGGCCTAATCTATTCAATATCAGCCTTTAACCTAAGGACACTTAGGGATTATATTAATGATACACTAAAAAAGGGATGGATTAGAGAATCCACCTTATAAACAGCAAGCCCTGTATTATTTATACCAAAGAAAGATGGTATAAGGAGATTTTGTATAGATTATTGCAAACTCAACAATATGATGATCAAAGATTGGTACTCATTTCTATTAATTATGGAATTAAGGGATTGATTAGGAAAAGCCAAGGTTTTCTCCAAGTTTGATCTTCGAAACAGATTCTATTTAATCAGAATAAAGGAAGGTGAGGAATGGAAGATAGTATTTAGAATTCGCTATAGATTATACAAATATCAAATAATGTTATTCAATTTGATAAACATATTAGCAATATATATACGCTTGGTTAATAATATATTAAAGAAATATTTAGATATATGCTATATATATTATCTAGATGATATATTAATATTTTCAGAAACAAAAGAATAATACATCCAGGATATTCATAATGTTCTACAACTTTTGAAGGAAGCAGACCTCTAATACAAACCTAGCAAATATAAATTTTATGTTACAGAAACAGAATTCCTAGGTTACACCATATTCTCAGAAGATCTTAAGATAAGCTCCGATAAGGTAAAAGCAATCAAAGAATAGGAGCCACCAATTAATATAAAAAAAGTACAATCCTTTTTAAGGTTCGCTAATTTTTACCAATAATTCATCAAAAACTACTTGAAGATAACCTTTTTAATAACTAAAATCATCAAAAAGAATTAGGGAGAGTTCCAATAAACGAAAGTAGTATAAGTAGTATTTGAATATCTTAAGGAAGCATTTGCAGGAGAACCAGTTCTCAAGACTTTCGATCCAGAATTATCAATAATTGTGGAAACAGACTCCTTAGATTATATAATAGGCGCAGTATTCAGCCAGTTAGGTTTAAACAAGAAATAGCAATCAATCGCTTATTATTTATACAAATTATCGCCAGTTAAACTAAACTACGAAATATATAATAAGGAATTACTAGCAATAATAGATACTTTTAGGGAATGGAGAGTGTACTTGAAAGGATCGAAATATATAATGTAGGTATATATAGATTATAAGAACTTTGTTTACTTCACTATAATGAAGGAATTGAATAGACGACAGATCCGATGGTCGGAAACCATGGCTGTATACAACTTCAGAATTTCATATATCAAAGAAAACGAAAATGCTAGAGCAGATACTCTCAGCCGAAAACCAGAATACTTATAAAACAAAATATATGAATTATATGCGATATTAAGATAGAAAGGCGATGCTTTAATTCACAATAAATCATAACTCACCACTACTTTAGGAATAAATTATGATATTATTAAGGATATCATAAAAACGGAATATGCAATAGACACTACAGCCAAAAGAATCCTAGCTAAATTAAACAATTTAGAAAGAGGATTCATTATAAAAGAAGAATTCATCTACTTTTATAATAAGCTTTATATACCCTTTAATCTAATTAAGGATTATATTATAGAATAATATAAGCTACTAGCTCACAAGTATTAGGGTATTGTAAGAACCTTTGTCAAAATAAGGAAAGAAGTATATTTTCTAAAGATAAGGATTATAGTTGAGAATATAATTGGGAACTGCAATATTTGTATAAGGAATAAAGCTGTTTGGTATACCCCTTATAATCAGCTCAAAACCCCTGAACTATCTATTCAATCTTGGAAGTCTATTGCTTAGGATTTTGTAATGAAACTATTATTATCCAAGGACCCAGTTACCTAGAAGGAGTATGACTCTATATTAATGGTAACAGATAGATTAATCAAATTCGCTTATATAATATCATTTTGTGAAACTTGGACAACAGATAATCTTGCTTATATATTCATAAGGAATATAATCAGTATTTATAATGTACTAGATAAGATTATCTTAGATAAGGACAAATTATTTATATCGAAGTTTTGGTCTACCCTTATAATATTGCTTGGAATCAAAAAAAAGCTTTCAATAGCTTTCCATCCACAAACAGATGGCCAGACAGAACAACTAAACCAAACAATAGAAGTCTATCTCCGCTGCTACATCAATTATAAATAAAACAATTGGGTTAAATTATTACTCTTAATACAATTTGTATATAATATATTAGAGACAGAAACCATAAAAGTAACGCCGGCATATGCTAACTTTGGATTCAATCTATTGGCTTACAAATCATCATTACTATAAGATGTGAATATAGATGAAGCCATAAAAGATATCACAGAAATCAAGGAGCTTCAAGAACAACTCTTCTTGGATTTATAGTTCATCGTTTTAAGAACAGTATCATACTATAATGAATCAAGAAGTATAGGATTTATTTTTAAAGAGGGGGATAAAGTTTATTTTATTTGAAGAAACATATAGATAAAACGACCAAACGATAAACTAGACCACAAGAAACTAGGATCATTCAAAATCGATAAGATGATAGAATCAGTCAATTATAGACTGAAATTATTACACATAATAAATATCCACCCGGTATTTTATATCTCACTCCTCGAGAAAGCACCACCTGGAGCACCAAAAGCACCAAACCCGGAAATCGACCTAATCAACCCAAAAGAAGAATATTATATCGAAGAAATATTAGATTACAAATATATTAACGGGAAAGTCAAATATTTAATCAAATGGCAAGATTATCTATATTCAGAAAACATTTGGGAATTTAAGAAGAACCTTGGTATTCCTGATCTGTTGAAGAAATTTCATTAACACTATCCAGACCTTCCCAAAAAGGATCCAAAAGACTCAAAAAGGAAGAAGGGTCAAAGTTGTTCAAAACGCTCGAGCTAGCCTTGGCAGACGTTGACGAACCAACATCTGCTTGCTTCTTCTCTTTCTCCATACACTTATTTTCCAACATTTCCTTCTCCTCAATATTGTCCAATTTATCCATTATCTTCAAACCACGACGAATCATTTCGGATACTTGTCTTTGTAGAAAGCGCTGCTGTTTATCCAAACGAAGCAATTTCGACAAGGTCTCTTCACACTTACAATCCAAACATTCCTGTTCATGGATAATAACCATTATATCCCTAAAAGAAGGCCTTGATACATCATATCGTTGACCTCGACGAACGTATTCATTATATCGATCAGAATTTTCCCCAGCAATAATGCAACAACACGAATGTTTTTTATAATAAATATAGGGAGGTATTTCGAACCTTTTAGATTCAATTAATAAAGCAAATTCAATTCGTTCCTTATATTTTCTTGATCGTATAGATAATATAATGAAAGGAAAAGAGTTATTCTTCGAAAGAAACACAAGCAGGAAAATGATTATAAAAGCTTAGGACAAGTGCTAAACTAGGAAGGGGATAGTGTTACGAATCATCACAATATAGAGTCACGTATGGTAAGGATAGTAAGGATGGTAAGGATGACCAATCAATCTGGATCATGTGATGGACCCTATATATTCAGGGATACGAATCATAGGTCTATACGAATCGTAGGTTTATAGAAATTATAGGTTCATCATCCTTTAGGATCCAGAGGATATAGTAGAATACGAAGATCTATATAAGCTAGATGGATTTCCTTTGTATAGAGCTTTGTGTTCAAGATCAATCATTTAGTATACTCTACTATTAGTTACGAATAATATATTCATTATTGTCATTACTTAAGTCTCTGTTTGACACTTAGTTATAAACCCACCTCGAGAGCCTAGAACACTTCCACGTGATCTAGACGGCTACCCTCGTAACACTATTTAATATATCCTTAATCTCATCAAACTTTATAAAAATAATAAATTTTATAAAGAATATAATAACAGTTTTGATTATAAATTCTTTATATTCAAAGAATAATATAAATAAATTAATATCCTAAAGAAGCTTTATATATAAGTATTCTTTATTATATTCAAAAAAAATATATTTAACTTTTATAATACTAATATCACTCAATTATTATCCTTATTTAATAGATTATATATTATGATGATCAATAATTTCGAAGGAGTAGAGTATAGACAAAATATTATGACTAAATGAAATAATCTTATATTTCTTACAATTTAAGCCAAATATTCTGAAAATAATCTACAGATTATCTACAAATATTATTAATAAAGCTTTACCTTTTGTAATACAGCTTAATAAACAAAATAAGAAAGCCAGAAATCTTACTTAATAAAGTTATTTCAATATATAATATAATATTAATCTGTTTAGCTACAATATATAATCCTAAGAACATTATAATAGGGTTAATTAATCAATTGAAATAATCAATTAATGTATAAAAGAAAATATATCCAATAGACTCTTGAAATAATATAATCTTTATAGAATAAAGATATTTCAACAATTTTCAAAGATATTATAATCAATTCCTAAATAGATTTAATAATCTTAATAAAAGATTCAATAAATTAGGAGGTTTAAGGAACTAATTAAATAAAGAAAACCAGAAATATTAAATCAAAGATTATAGGAAATCAGATTGTAAATTATACAAATATAGCAAAGAGAACCAAAAAGAATCAAAACGAAAATATCGAAAGCGATTCAGGAATAAAAGTAATAATAACTTTGAAAAGAATTATCAACAATTCTTTATAATAAGGCATGATCAATATTAAATATAAAATAAGATTAAAGGAATCCTAATCAATATAACAACTGTTGGATAGATAATTGTCCAATTTGGCATTGGGACCACTACCTTTATTGGCTTAATTTATATCCAATTATCTTTTAGGATTGTTGAATTCAATATTGTATATATAAATGTATTATTTCTATTCTTTTTAGTAGATATAGATTAATTCAAATATTATTACATTAACGTTATCGATAGGCTTATAATATTTACTCACAACTTCGTTATTTTCAGAAGATTCAATCATATATTTTTATTATAGAAAATCTATTTGTAATATGTAATTCATATCTTCTTTGATATTATTGTTAATTAATTGCTCCTTAATCTATCTTCTGAATTTATTCTTCATTATAAGATAATCAAAGCCTTCAAGGACTATATTGATTATATCTATTATGATAACTATATTGATAATATATTGAATCTGTTTTCTAGTTTTTAAATTTAATTTAAAAATTTGAAAATAGATTTGGAGATATATCAATATATAAAATAATGATTTATATGATTATATAAAAGAATAAATATTGTTTGAAAGAGTATTTATATGAAATACTTTTGGATAAGATCTTATAAAGATTCTTTGTATTGTAAATATGTTGTAATATAGTAGAAAAATCTTTTATATAATATATTCCAGCTTCTTCAATTAAATAAAGTTATTATTATTGTTTAATATAAGCAAATATATAATAAATATAGACTTCAATCTTATACAAAAACCTCAAAGTTCTTGAAACCCTTCAGATCTAAAATCTGAATATAATCCTCTTAATATACAAATCCTGTCTAATACTGGATATTATATCTCTTCAAATTGATCTCAATTTGAATTAGAATAAATCAGGGTTGCAATAATTAAACTGATTTTTCTGAAGCTTCTAATTTGTGATATCATTAATTAATATTGATATCACTTTGGTGATATAAGGCCTACTAGGTATCATATAGTTTGGTATTTATATAATCTTGCTTGTTATTATTATTTATAGGAAAAGGACCCTATTTATAATAGAAGAAATAGATACTAACACTCGCTAATGAATACAGTTCCCCTTTCTAATACAGTAAATATATGATGTACCGACAAGATTCCTCAATTAATTTATTGAGATCTTCCTAAATATAATTACAATCCAATTTTAATCTAACTTTAGATTTGAGCTCTTTCTAATAATAACTCATCATTATATTCTTTTCCTTTTCAATAATACCTATATACCTCCTGAATTCCATAATGTACTTGATTATTAACCCTGTTTGCTTAAGATCATAAATCTTGAACTCAACATTATATAATTCATTAATATTCCCAAATACTCGTTATATTTCTTTCTTAAATTTATCGAATTTCCTAAAAATAATCTAAGTATAATATAATCATTTTTTAAATTCATTTAAATTGATAAAATAATCTTTGAGATAAGATTGAATCCATTTAGCAATTTCTCCTCTAAAATAAAAAGACAATCTAAACACTTTTGATAATATTATAATTGAACTTATCCTGGTTGAATTGGAAGTAGATCTCAAATTGAAGTAAGAAGGTTTCTAGCTTTTATCGATTATTTGTAAATCGGTTTGATAAAGCAACTTTAAGAATTTCAATAATAATAATCTCTTTGAGATCTTCAATACCTCCTATAACAATATCTCTATTCTTATCGATACTTTCGGAAATAACCTGATTGGTTGTAACGGGGTTGTTAGATTGTAATTTTGTGGAAGATATAATGTTGTTATTTATTAAGTCGATACTTAAAATAATAATAATGCTCAAAAGTATTATAAGGTTTGTTATTTAAATCATATAAAAGTACTCTAGATTCTCGAAATAATTTATAACTAAGTATCAAATAAAGATTTAAAATAATAACAATTATATAATATAGTATATTAAATAATTGATTTTAAATACAAAGCTTTATACAAAGAAAATCCATCTTGATTATATAGACCTTCATTTTTATAGCTAATCAGGACCGTTATACAGTCCTGGATAGCCAGCGTTCCTCAGTGGTCCATAACGTGACTTCGTCACGTTACCTGATTTTAGTTATGTGACACAGTGTAGATGTTAGCTGTTGTAACACTACTATGATACGAAAACCTGATACTTACTAAAGAATCAAAAATTAAAATTTCTAAAGTTTTATTCAAAAGTTGTTTTCAATTTATTATATGTATTTTATTTAATATTATCAAATGATTTCAAAGATAATAATTAAAATAATTATAAATAAAAGAAATAAATTACAAATTTTTATATATAGTTATAAATATATAAATAATAAGATTCTTTTTATCAATTTATAAAATTTTATAAAATCTATTTTATAATAAATTAATATTGAACTTTATTGAACTTTATTTAATTTTATTTTATTTTATTTTATTAATATTTTTACTATCAAATATTTATTTAATTTTAAAATTATTTAATTTTTTATTATTTAGAATTTTTATAAATATATTATTTTTGAACTTTAAAATTGAAATTTTAATATAATATAAGAGTATTTGAAAATACTTCAAAAGTTTATTTGAATTAATTAAATTTTTTTTCAAGAAATATATATAAACAATTTTTAAAGTTAATTTCAAAAAATATGCTTTTCCAAATTCAAGTCTTTTAATTCTTTTTTTTATTTTTTCTTACAAAAATCTTATTATTAAAAATCTACAAATTATTTATAAATTTAAATAAATAAAAAAATTTCAGAATTTCAGAATTGAATGAGAATTAAAAAAAATAAAAGTTATTTTTTTTTTCCAAATATTACAATTTAAAAATAATTTTAATAATAATTAAGAATCATAATATTTTCATATATATTAAAAAATTGTCACTATATAACGAGATTTTAAATCCTCATTTTATCTCTGTACAGATTATGATATTAGTTATTTACTGATATTATGCTCTAAAGGGGATGATATTTATGAAAATGCCCGATTTGTATGATCAACCTTCAAATTATTATAAATGAACAACCTCCACCCCCCATCTTCCCCTCTGATGTAAACAGTTTCAATCCTCCTCATCCCCAGTTAAAGACGCTTGGTTAGTTTCTCGGCTCGCAAGGGGGTCGAGCTGCTTGCCGTCTATCTGTGTGGAGAGGCTCTTTTAACTCGGGCCGGAACATGTTCTTTGCACGTAGATATTGCGCGCCAACTCCTATCGAAACTTGCCAAAGATTACCTGTCAATTTTCTTGCATGCCAACAAGCGCGCGAGGACTTAGTCATTAGGTACAGCTCTGGTGAATTGGGATCCAGAATCGTCCCCGAATGTACATTGCGTTACTATTTCCAGTTTTAGCTGACGACAAGTCGTCGCCGAGGAGCTCACTTCCTCACTTCCTCACCCACAACCCAGACCATAACAACAACCACTCAAATTCAAATACAAAAACATAAACAGAACCGAAAATACACATACCAAGATTCCCATCGAAGCACCTATTGCACTGTACATACAACACAGATTCAAAATTGCCATCTCCCACATTTTAAACCAAAAACAATCTCCCTCATCTCATCACAGAATGCGAAACGATATGATATTATACTCGAGTGTACAAATAGAAGGGATAAATATATTCATTGGGAGAATATTATCCCTTCCCACTTGGGATAGAAAACTTGTATTTGTATTTATAATATTGTATATCCAACATACATACAATCGGTGTCAACTTTGCCCGAGGTGGTCATTGAATATACTTCGTAAATAAAATAACATATAAATGACGCTCCGCAAGAAAGTAAGATCTTATCCTGACTTATTTATGATATATGTAAATCTGAGTGTCTATCGAAATAATAATACAAGAAGTGGAAAACGTGCAGAAAAAATATACAAACACATGGATCTTCTCAAGCCTTCCATCCCAACCATGCTGTCAGCATAGCTCCAATGCCCAAAAATCTTCTCGTAGGCACACGAGCCCTTCTCCATCTATAATATGCTAATAATCCTCCCATCACAATCGGTGATGTTAGTACACCCACTAATCCTACCAAGATTAATTTTCCCTGTTTCTCGCTCTGTCTTACGATTTCGGAATATCTCTCATTACTAAAACTGACACGGGCGTATTTTGTTTGCCACCCGAGACGAGGTACATGTACACTCAAGGTTTCTTCTAACCATTTGCGGAATTTGTAAACTGGTGAAATGACCGAAGCACGCATTTCTATGTAATTCTGAAGAGCTAGATCGTTGATGGCATGGGCGTCGGCTTTGCGTATTTCGGAATATAGATTTAGAGCGACTGAGCGACAGGCTTCGGTACTAAGACGAGGGAAATGGTGTTTTTCGTTGTCGAGAATGGAGTAGAGAACGCGAACGTCTTCCAGACCAGCGTTCATTCCTTGCCCGTAGAATGGGACCATAGCGTGAGCAGCATCGCCGAGGATGACGACCGAGTCTTGAAAGTGGTATGGTTTGCATTTGATACTTATGAGTGGAAGATGGGGGTTATTCGTGAATGATGATATTAGTGAGGCATGATCAATCAGTTTTGTGACTCCTGGGAAGTGTTCGTCGAAAAATGAGGGGACATTTTTTGGGTTTAGTTCGAGTTCATTGAAAGGTCTCGATGGCATGAAGAGAGTACATGTGAAAGATCCATCCTATAAAATGTGAGAAGGTAACTGAAAGGAAAAAAGCAAGACAAGGCCCACATACCGTGCTAGGAATTGCAATGAACATGAAATCTTGACCCGGCCAAATATGTAAATGATTTGGAGATATTTTGAAGCGGGATACCGGATCATCTCCAGTTTGTTCCTGCGCGCCTATCGTGAACTCACACCACAAGGTGTCGATATATTCTTGCTGATAATCCATTCGAAGGTATTTCATTAAGTGGTAACGTGTAGCCGAGTGAGCACCATCAGCTCCAATGAGGAAGTCGAAATCAACTTCTACTTCTTGGTCTCTAATCTCAACAGACCATTGAAGTGATTTTCCACCATGAACTTCGAACCATGCCTTTTTATTCTTGAAATCCGCCCCAGTTAATTTGTGATTGAACTTGAATGTGACATTAGGAAGAGACTCAAGTTCGTCGAGTAATCTTTTATTAAGATCTCCTCTATCCACAGCATAAATTGACTGAAAATGATGTCAGTAAGAAAAAAAAACAATTGGAATCACATGTCGCCATACTCTTCCGTGGATATCATAATCTTGGGACTGTTCATAAAGCTCCTTGTCATTTGTCTCGCCATGGATCATCCTACCTCCCATGGGTATCGCTTCTTTCATGATACTATCTAGGAGCTCGGTGCGACCGGATTGTCTTATGGCATTTATACCTCGTTCTGATAATGCGAGATTGATAGATTTTGTGAAATTTAAGGGTGTTATGGAAGGATCCCGTAGATCTAGGACTTTGTTAATGGGAGATCATGGCGGCGGCGCAGGAGTGATATATAGTGGAAGTGACTCGTTCTCTAGTAGAGTATACATATAGAGAACAAAAGTATTATGATGGAATGAAATGTCTTTGCTTTTCGATCATAACACGTCGATAGGAGAATCCATTCTTGGATAATTTGTGGCGACAACTTCACTCGAATATTTCCACCGTGAAAAATTCTGACACTGGTGATGCTGACTCTCTCCGTTACAGTGAACTATCACTTAACCCGGTTGAAATCAAATAAGAATCGTTCTAAACTTCATGGTATGGCCTTATTGCATCCCAAGGAGATTTAGACCAAAAATGATAAAAATTAGAACGAACGTACCACTTCGGAGCTCATATATTTCTACATCATCCCCTCTTTGAGCTGCATATAGAGCTGCTAATGCTCCAACAGGACCAGCTCCAATGATGACAGTCTTCTGTCTTGAAGATTGTCCAGACATTTCAACTTAACGTCCGCTCTAAAAGAATGAAGCAAATTTTTAGAAATTCAGAAATTTTATCTATGACATCTTTAAAATATATAATACTCCGGTCCGGTGATTCATCGATGGTGAAATTGGGTCTGGGTTCTGGGATGATTTTAGAATTTTAGTAATTATTTCAATAAAATCACACCTATTTACTCACACGTGACAGGTGGCATGATTCTGGGCTAGTAACCGGGTGGAACTTAACCTTAAATTAGACGCCGCCTTTGCATAAAAACTCGAGTTGATTGGCTTGTATTCTTTACGCCCTTACTACAACAACTTTTTGGAGGAAATCCAAAAATCCAAAACTCCAAAACTCCAAAATACGGCTGACAGAAATTTACCAAAGAATTCGACTCATTATTTCACCCATTATTTATTAGTTTATAGAGCTGTCTTCTTAACTATCAAGATCTTTCAAACAGTCAAAATATTCTCATATTATAAATTTCTTGCAGATCCCTTTTACAATGGCAACCGAAGACTCCGTGGCTACAAGAAAATGCATAGGCATTGATTGTGAGAATGAAGCTGGATCATTACAATGTCCAACATGTTTGAAGCTTGGTACAAAGGATAGCTTTTTCTGTTCGCAAGATTGTTTTAAAAGAAGTTGGGTATGTATCATTTAATCCAATCATATCATCACCCAAGCTGCTTTACATTTCCAATGGAACCTGCAATAGCCAGTCGTGCATCTTTACCCCTCCAAAACGGTGATTTTGTGAGGGGCACAATGTTCAATCTATGCGCAAGGCTAACAAAGATCATAGTCTGAACATAAGAAAGTCCACAAGTCACAGAGTAATATCCTCAGTAATATCTTTACCCCAAAAGTCGTTTCTAAACCCGATCCAGCTACCGGTCTATTCAATCCTTTTCCTACTTTCCCATTCACCGGATCATTACGACCTGTTTACCCATTATCCGATCGCCGAGAAGTACCAAAAACTATCCAGTACCCCGATTACTGGAGAGATGGGATTCCACGTAGTGAAAGAACAAACCAAAGAAACAAGATTGAAATCTTGAATAAGGAACAACAGGAAGGCATGAGAAAGGTTTGTCGATTGGGTAGAGAAGTATTGGATATCGCAGCTGCAGCCGCCAAGCCTGGAGTCACTACCGACTACATTGATGAGATTGTCCACAAAGCTTGTTTAGAAAGAAATGTGAGTATCTCTCTGTACGATAGGCCGACCTCACTGATGAATACAGTCATACCCTTCTCCTCTTAACTACTGCGATTTCCCAAAGTCAGTCTGCACATCCATCAACGAAGTTATTTGCCATGGTATTCCAGATAGGCGGGTTTTGAAGGATGGTGATATTCTCAACATCGATGTTACACTCTATCATGGAGGTTTCCACGGCGATCTCAACGAAACATATTATATTGGTGATAAAGCAAAGGCAGATCCTGACGCAGTTCGAGTGGTAGAAGCTGCACGAGAATGTCTTGATCTGGCTATTGAAGTTGTCAAGCCAGGAGTACTATTCAGAGACTTTGGAAACATTATAGAAAAACGCGCCAAGGAATCGAATTGCAGCGTCATCAAGGCATACTGTGGTCATGGCATCAACAGTTTATTTCATTGTGCGCCAAATATTCCTCATTATGCGAAGAATAAGGCTGTTGGTGCAGCAAAACCAGGAATGTGCTTCACAATTGAGCCCATGATTGCTTTAGGGACACACAAGGATAAGACTTGGCCCGATAACTGGACAAGTGTAACTCAAGATGGAAAGATGACTGCTCAATTTGGTACGTATATTTGTTGATGATTAATGGTGACTATTTACCATATACTAACATTTAACAGAGCACACTCTCTTGGTCACCGATGACGGTTGCGAAATATTGACAGCAAGATTACCCAACTCACCTGGTGGACCCATACCAATGCCAGTTGTTGCAGAGGAAACTAATGGAGAGAAGAAGGAAGCGACAGCTTGAATGATGAGTAGTATAGAAAGATTCTAGCAAAGTCACTAGCCAAAGGGGTTTCAGAGAGAAAAATGAGGGTATAATTTGTGTGATGTATGAATCCCATGTGAAAAGGAATGGTCTTTCAAGCTCGAGCCACTAGCCGACCCTTAAATTCACGACGACCTCTAAACTATAACAATAAGGTGACATCTTACAAGCAAGTAGATTGTGTATAATATTCCAATACAAGACATGGAATACTTGACAATAAGGGCTTTTGGTATTTTATATCTTCAATTCCATCTAATATTCATGCCCCTGACAAATATGCATAATTTATTCATGCCTAAGCGAATAAACTCTGTTGTCCTCCTATCAGATAAAAACCTTGGTTTGTCAACAGAAAACTATCCAAAAGCGTCATTCGCCGCTTGAAGACATCATCCGAATTGACCACTCCTCAAGAGCTCTACCATAAGTTTCTAAACGATCTTCAGTACCTTTCACTATTTCACTGCAAAAATAAATCTGTCAACCGTATCAATATCTGGGTCTCTTCTCTAGTCAAGGCACAATCGACGCCGTACAGATTTTGGAGGATTTCCCCACCTTTACCAGCTTACCTACTAAACTCGAGCTACAAAAAAAAATCCCTTCAGAAAGACAACGAACGACACGCACGCAAGCAAGCAAGCAGCCGAGCTCCTAGAAGCAACATCGCGTCTCGAGTCTATTTCTCAAGACCTTCATCGCAGATTCTACAACTCAATAAATATACAAACGGACTTTTAATCGCATAATCAACGCGATTCATATCAGTTGCCCAAGATGATGTCAGGAGAGGCATGGTTATACCTGTTGGCGGTACTTATCAATGCCGTCAATCTGTTCTTACAAGTGTTCTTCACTATTATGTATAGTGATCTCGAGTGGTGAGTTCTTATTTTTATTTTCCTACTACTTAGACCTAGGAATCATTGAGGTTTGTGGAGGATGGATACAGTGGACGGGATATGGTCTCTACCGCATGCGATAAGAATGTATATTGATCCTGTGCTGCTCTGGGGAGAATAAGCTTCATCATACTCCGGAATAAGGCTAACTTTGAATGATACAGTGACTACATCAATCCTATCGATCTTTGCAACCGTTTGAACACGTACATTATTCCTGAAGCGGCCGTCCATGGGTTCTTGACCTTTTTATTCCTTATCAACGGGTATTGGGTTGCGCTTGTTCTCAATCTACCACTTTTGGCATTCAATGTTAAGAAGTACGTTGTCCGAGGTGTTGGGAGTATAAATATTTAGGATTCTCGCTGACAGATACTTAGGATTGTTGATAACGCACATCTTCTAGATGCCACTGAAATCTTTAGAAAGCTCAATGTTCACAAGAAAGTAAGATAACTTCCCATTCCAAATCCGGATGGTTTCCCAAGTTCTCACTAATATTTCTCCCCTTGATAGGAATCTTTTATCAAGCTCGGTTTCCATCTTATCATGTTCTTCTTCTATCTCTACTCTATGATCGTCGCCTTGATCCGAGATGAGTCGCATTGACTCCAGAACAATATTGGCGACCGGTATAAAGTGGAGGCATAGGTATAGCTATAGGTTCAATAGTCAAGGGCAGAACTTGCTCGACGAGAAGGAAGTAGAGGATTACGGAAAATTGGTGGCAGGTTTTAAATGTGTCATGATCTCTACGATATGTTAACTATGAATGGTATGGCTGGATGAATGGATGAATGGATGAAATGGGCGGTGGTTTGGATGTAATGGTAGTACGCTACCACTTGGTGTTGAGCCTGGCAGGAATTGAGGGGAATTCATAATGAGTGGACTTCGTATTGAAGTTCTATGTGGATAGATACCTAACATGTTAGAAACAGCATGTTTTTTGATACGAATGAATTGTTATTTTACAAATATAGAATCTCTCTTTTAGCTGATGGTATTTTGATACTTTTATATGATAAGGGATCATAATCTACTAGATAAACAAATAATCAATACTGCAGATCGACATTAGCAAAGCTTATATCACGCCAAACAGCATCACGTGACCGCCATTTTCAGCCTCGTCACTATCGCGAAAATCATCTCGCGCCTTGTACTCAAATTCGACCTTGTGACGAGGAAATCAACAATTTGCCACGATAAATAACTATAATATTTTCTCTTCCCATCAATCCAACGCGCCCTTCCAAAATGGCGGACTTTGGCGCATACCCACCTAATATGGCACCTCAAAATGCCCTGATAGCTCGAAATGCCGAAGGTCCAGAACATGCCGTGGTTCAATACAGTGCTGATAATTTAGCCCGCGCAACACAAGGTCCTGCGAATCCATTCAAAGACGAGAAAACTCCACTTAAACGAAAAAATGTTCTTACTGGACATGCCGAGGAAACTTATATTAGTGAACATACATTTCGAGATCAATATCGAGCGGTAGAGCGAAGAGGGAATCATCTTTCAGGTGCGCAAGCTAAAGAAGAAGCTGCCAGGATACGAAGTAAGAGGCAGAAGAAAGGTGATTCAAGTATAGCAGAAGGTGATAACGCGTATGTTGGACCTTGGGCTAGATACAAGAGGGATGAATATGAGGAGGTGGATGAAGATGAACCATTACGAAGTGATGAAGAATATGAAGAGGTTGAGGAGGAGGAGGATGTAATCGAGAGTGGAACTGTTATTGATGCACCACCGCAAGCTTTGGCAAAACGGCAAGAAGTGGAAGAATTGGGTGATGAGACAACGACTTTTGAAGGAAGTGAACAGTATGATTATCAAGGACGGACCTATATGCATATTCCGCAGGATTTGGATATGGATTTGAAGAAAGAACCTGGAAGTATCAAGAATTATGTTCCGAAGAAGATAATACATACTTGGAAAGGACATACAAAACCTGTTGTTGGAATACGATTCTTTCCTGGGTCTGGACATTTACTTCTTTCAGGAAGTGCAGATTCGACTGTCAAAATTTGGGATGCTTATCACTCAAGAGAATTATTACGAACGTATTCTGGTCATTCAAAAGCTTTATCAGATGTTGCATTCAACGCAACTGGTACACAATTTCTCTCCGCATCCTACGACCGCATGATGAAATTATGGGATACCGAGACAGGTCAATGTATAAATCGATTCACAACCGGCAAATCTCCTCACGTCGTTCGCTTTAACCCCGATCCAGAACATAGCAATGAATTCCTTGCTGGTATGGCCGATAAAAAGATTGTTCAATTCGATATCCGCACTCGGGAAATTGTACAAGAATACGATCATCATCTTGCAGCTATTAATACCATCACATTCGTAGATGAAAATCGTCGTTTCATCACTACATCTGATGATAAATCATTACGAGCTTGGGATTACAATATTCCAGTTCCTATTAGATTTATCGCCGAACCACATATGTATCCTATGACCCGCGCATCACTGCATCCATCTAAAAAATGGGTAGCATATCAATCGTCTGATAATAATATCTTCGTTTACGGAGCTACAGATAAGTTTCGACAAACCCGAAAAAAAGTTTTCAAGGGACATAACAATGCGGGCTATGCAATTGATGTGGCATGTAGTCCTGATGGGCAATTTGTCGCTTCAGGTGATAGTGGTGGTTATGTATGTTTTTGGGATTGGAAACAATGTAAGATGTATCATAAATTTCAAGCGAGTAAAGAGGCTATTACTTGTGTGGAGTGGAATCCTCAGGAGAGTTCAAAGGTGGCGACGGCGGGGTTGGATGGTGCAATTAGGTATTGGGATTAGATGATTTGGGGGGGGGGAAGGGAGAAAGATGGGAAAGGGAGGGGAATTAGGAGAGAGTATAAATGTTTGTATGATATATCCAAGTCGAATGTATAGGAATGGAATGAAATGAAATAGAATGGAATAGGAGACAAAATCATGATAATACTTTAATATCTGAGAAACTTTCTTATATCTTGATTTTAAATGCGTTGATTATATTATCAGTGACTACTCAAGTAGCTATTAATTAATTCTATCTCTTCTTGTCACAGGAATCTTACACATGATATATAGAAAAAGGCCTAACCCCTTTCAGTAGGGGATCAGAGAATAAAAGAACCTTTGTCTACAAGATAATAATTTATATAAAGATCCCTTTACTCTTTATTATAAAAGGATAAGATTTAGTTTTGTATATAATATAATTTTATAATTATTGATTCTGTATATCCTTTATTATAATACAAAAACCTGATAAACTAAATCTTTTTTTTTAAAGATAATAATGAATATAACAGAATTATCTAAAACAAAAGGAATATTAAGGGAAGCTTATTATTCTCTCAAGGTTTTGGGAATTACAAGTAGGGAATATAAATCTGCTTGTATAATTTCTCTTAAAGCCTCAATCGATTCCTTTAACATCCAAATACTAATTAAAAAGATGAATAAGATAAAGGAATTATTGAGACTCTTTAATTATCTTGAAATAAAC
This sequence comes from Sclerotinia subarctica, assembly GCA_025389085.1. Classification (NCBI taxonomy): domain Eukaryota; kingdom Fungi; phylum Ascomycota; class Leotiomycetes; order Helotiales; family Sclerotiniaceae; genus Sclerotinia; species Sclerotinia subarctica. Next base: position 2,853,024 of record QRFI01000004.1, on the reverse strand, counting down.
CGATCTATAATGCTTAGGGATACTGAATAAGGTGTCACGAACCACATTCATTATTATAAAATAAATCTAGTTACCGGTGTTTGAGCCGTTTTCTTCAAAGGGGTCCTTATCGATAAGGAATCCTAGGACAAATATTGTCCTAGAACAAATAATATCCCAGAAAGAATAGGTTAGATAATCATCGGATTCTAGAATAAGTGTTTTAGGATATGATTCATTCCAAAACTATTATTTTAGGACAATATTTGTTCTAAGATTATTGTTTTAGGATAATATTTGTCCTAGGATTATTATTTTAGAATCTCTACAATCCTAGGATTAGAATTATTTCAAGATTAGTATCTTAAAATTAAAGGTAGATCATATAATATGTTAGCTTTGCTAGCTTAGTTAGCAAAGCTAGTATTATAGGAATGCTAATTGTGCTAGCCCAGCTAATATAATTAATATAAGAAAAGAGATTAGTATATAGTCAGAATAATTTCATAGTTTAGAAGCTTTATATTCAACTTAGTTATCAATTAGTTTACCTATATTCTACTTGATTTAGTAACAATTTTACTTCTAAGTAAACCCAATTGATAAAGTCTTAATCTACAATTATTAACCAATGAAACCTCAAATAATTGTTATCTCCAGTATAGTATTGTTACATTTTGAGTATTATTTTCGGTTAAGCTATATCAGTTATAATGGATTCTATTCAGTAATCCATCGAATCAATTTCCTTCTTTTCTATTGGAGCCTCAGGATAGGCTGCCATCAACATGAAGTCAAAACAAGCAATCCAAATATCTACCCTTAACTTATTTTATAGAGATTATAATAAGCATCAAGTTTTTGTTATACAAACTGATCTTTATTATACCTTTAATGGATATTTTTTTTCGACATTAATACAAAGGATCTTGTGGCTAATCTTGTTCTTCCGAGGAGCTGTGTTCAATTGGATCGAATCCTTTGTCAATGATCTAATAACCAAAGCTACCAATGATCAACTCAATAAAAATATGAAATTTGAGATATATTATCTTTTTGATATTTACAAGTTATTCCGATAAGATTTCGATAAGGCTTTTGGGGAAGTTGATCTCAATCATATAGTTGAAAGAGTATTACAACAACTTAAGCAGATAAGGTCAATTATAACCTATATTACTAAATTCTAATAATATATTAGATATATTATATAGAATAATGATTATCTTAAATCCTAATTCTATAAGGGATTCAAGGATATTATTAAAGATGAGTTAATAAGAGCTCCAAAATCACCAAATCTTTCTAAATTAATCGAAATCTTTATTTTAATCGACAATTGTTTCTACAAAAGATGAATAAAGAAAAAGGGAATCATTCAGGAAAACAGAAAATTTTCTAAACCTCAGCGTCAGAACAGATATTATAATACCAATGACCTAATGGAATTGAATAAAGTTGAATATCGATATAAATCAAATAGACTTAACATTGAAGAAAAGAAAAGATACAGAAAGAATAATCTATATTTCACCTATAGAAAAAGTGGGTATATATCTCGAGATTATAATCAAAAGAAATTATTTGTTATGAAAGACAAGAAACAAATAAGATTTGGAAATAAGAGATAAGGACCCCAAAAAATGGATATATTAAAGGGTAATTTTTACAAGATTGAATTGCTAGAAAAAGAGTTATTTCAATTATATCCAGAACAATTTAGAGAGTTAGATATGATCATCCTATCTACAGAGATGGAATTAATCAGAAATGTCGATAAGGAAGTTGAACTTATAGATAATCATAAGTCAATCGAGTTACTTGAAGAGGAAGGATTTATTGAGGAATCTCGAGATAATCAGTAAATCAACAAAGTTTATCTGAGACCTCAAGAAAACGAGCTATAGTACCTGATCAGTTATCTTAATAGAAAACATATATAACATTATCACAAAGAATATAAACCTGATTTTGTAGAAAAATATCAGACTCATAATTATCCAATCTTATTGATCCTATATATTATTATATATAACGATCTTTATCAAATAATATTCAAAGAGAATATAAGGGAAAGCAATATTAGAAGATTTATCATAGATTTAAACTCTCTTCAAATTAATGAAGGATAGGAATATAACAATTATAATTTAGAAATCAGAGATATATAGGAAATCCTATTATAAGCTAAATATCGCAGGATTTGACATAGGATTAATTATTATTATAAACGTTATTAGGCCAAGGATTATTGTTGAGACTTTCAGAAAGGATTAATAGAACTATCGATAATTATACCTTATAAATTATTAAGTATAAGCAAATATTAGCATAAATAATTGAACCTCTTTATTGAAAAATGGATCACCAAATCATTATCATTAGAACTCAATAGTACAATTGGGATTAAACAATTAATCATGAAAATCAATCTCGGAAAATAGGAAGTTAGAATTCTGATCGATTCTAAAGCTATAGAAATGTTTATAGATCTCAACTTTATAAAAGAAAATAGAATTCTTATTGAGCTTAAGAAACATCTATACCAATTGATATTATTAGGAGGAAAAAAGGTTGAAATAGATGGATAGGTATGAAGATAGATTAATGCTTTAAAAATGATTATGCCAAAAAGGTATATAAAACAAGTCAAATTGAACTTAGTATTATTAGATAGATATACAATAGTCTTGGGAACCCCTTAGATTAGAAAATATAATCCAAATATTGATTAGGTAAAGGATACCCTCATATTCGATCATTGCTGATACAAGAACGAATAACTATATGATCCAAAGGAACAGATTTCCGGAGAGATTAGATATTGTATTATAACAATTACAGATCCTTTATTAATTGATGAGTTCGATACAAAAGAAATTCCAATATAATACAGAAAATTCGCCAAATTATTTGAAAACCTACAGGATTTAAGAGCCCTGCCAGAATATAAGCTTTGAGATTATAAGATCAATTTCAAAAAAGGATTCATACCTTTAACTAAAAGATTGAGATTATATAATTCTAATATTTTAAGAATATAAGAGGAATATTGATCTAAAATTGAAAAGAAAGGATAGATTAAGAAATCCAAGTCTTTTTGTATATCTAATATATTATTAGCATTCAAAAAAAAAGATCTGAATAATCGATCTTACAGAGACTACTACCAAATGAACAATGGGATCATCAGGGATATATACCCTATACCCAAAGCCTAAAAGCTAAGGGATAAGCTAAGTAAGGCAATGATCTATACTAAACTAGATCAAAAGAATGCCTTCAATCTTATACAAATCAAGGAAGGATACAAATGGAAGACCGCTTTCATATTATCTTCCAAATTATAGGAATATACTATTATACTATTTGAATTAATCAATACACTTATTATATACCAATAATAGAATAATGAAATACTCAAGGAGTTTAGCTCATTTGTAATCTGTTATTTGAATGATATCTTGGTCTTCTCCCAAAAAGAAAAAGAATATAAGGAACATATCCTCAAAGTACTCGAAGTATTTAGGAAGATCAATTCCCGACTCAAATTATCAAAATACAAGTTTGGAATAAAAAAGATAACCTTCCTGAAATATATAATCAAATTAGGTTAAATAAATATTAACTTAAAGAAAACCAAGAAAATAAAAAATTGGGAACAATCTAGAAATATCAAAGATATACAGATTATACTAGGATTCATCAACTTTTGTCGGATATTCATCAAAGACTTTTCCAAAATGATAAAACTACTTATAGAAATGACTAAAAAGGGTATAGATGTAACGATACTGTACTGGAGGCAGCGGCTGCCTGAGGTTTCGTTGGTTGGTAATTGTAGGTTAAGGCTTTATTAATTGGATTCACTTAAAAGTGAAGTCGTTATTAGATCAAGTAGAATATAGGTAAACTAATTGATAATTAAGTTGAGCACAAAGCTCCTAAACTATAAAACTATTCTGATTATATACTAATGAATGTAAGGGAGCTCTAAGGAGCCCTAAAGCTCCAAAAAGCTCCTAGAGCTTTAGAAGCTTTCAAAGCTCCTAAGGCTCCTTATCACATGATCTACCATTAATCTTAGGATATTAATCCTAGGACAATTTCAATCCTAAAATAATAATCCTGAGATAATAATCCTGGGATAATTTATCTTAGAATAAATATTATCCTGGAATAATCTTTCTAGAACAAATTATATTCTAGGACACTTATCCTAGGATCCAATGATTGTTTAGCTTATTCTTTCTCGGATATTATTTATCCTAGAACAATATTTGTCCTAAAATTCCTTATCGATAAGGATCCCTTTGAAGAAAGCAATTCAAACATTAGTAACTAGATTTATTTTATAAAAATAAATGTGATTCATAATACTATCCTTTTCCTGGCCAAACGTTGTCCTCGATCGCTTATAACTAATGAGTGTCCTATTTGTTTCATTATCATATCCTTCAGCCTTTTTCATTATAAACGATTCCGATTCCTTATATAATTTAATTCAAAGAAAGAAAAAGGAACACATCTGTTTAGCTACAATTATCGATTCTATTAGTATCGAGATGATTCCTTGTTCCTATTATCGACAGGAAAATCATTATTGTATTAAAGATCTCTCCGATAAGCATCATTTATATTGTTCAGAATGTATACGAAATTCTGTTTCCTATGATACTGAGTTCTGTTTGAAAGATGATTAGGATCATGAAATTCCTCGAGAATATAATTGGGAAAGTCTTGATCGATAGGTCGATAAATTGGATGCTGAAATTGCTGAATCTTCTATTAAGACTGCTCGTCTTGTTAAGCAAAAGACGCAACTAAAAAAGCAATATGATGAAATATTACATTGTGATCTCAAGTATCTTGATGAACTCGATGTTTTAAAAGAAAAGGAAAAACAAGAAAAGGAAAAGGAAAGAGAAATTATTACAATTTCAATATCTATCATTCTTTCTGATCCTTTTGATCAATTTAATTCTGAACTCCTTATAATTAATTCCAACTTCCTCGAATCCTCTTTTTTATATTCGATAGATTTATTGTTTATACAAGTTATATTGAATTCTTCTTCTTTTTAAACAAATCCGGATTTTATTGACAAAAATCCTCAAACTTCTTAAGATACTTAAGGTCTTTCTTTAATTCCTATATATTCTCAGAATCCAGATAATTTTCCTATTTCATCAAATATTTGACTTTGTTTCTAATGTATTTGCAATCTAATATTTTCTTCATTTTGTATTCAGTGTTTTGATCAATAGATATTATTTCAATTTCAGGAATTTTAGATACTCCTAATGATGCTAATTCGAGCAAGGATATATAGAATATTGAATAGATGTTTATATTCTTTAATAATATCAATTCATAATTCAAGGGTCCTTTAATTTTCTTGATTTTGAATAATCCTAATTTTTTATGATCCAATTTCATACTTGATCTCTTTGTCTCGATGTTTTTTCGGAGTAAATAGACTTTATCCCCCTCCTTTAATGTTGATTTCTGATTATGCTTTTTATTATAATAATGAATATTTCTTTCAATAATGAACTTGAGTTCTATTGCTATTTCCTTGTAAACTTCCTTGAATTTCTCTGTTTGTATAATAGCAGATTAATTCTCTATCTCTGAAATACCTGGTTCCTTATATATAATTAATTCGTATTCAAAGTTGGTATAGTTTGGTGAGATTTGGGTAGTTTCTGAAGCAGAGCTATTGTATACAAATTATGCTAGGGATAATAATCCTACCTAATTATTCTGTTGATAATTCATATAATAACAAAGATATACTTCAACAATCTGGTTTATTTATTCATTTCCTTCATTTATTTGTAGATGGAATATTATAGATATTTTCTTTTTCACATTTAGTAATGTTATTAAAACAATCCAGAATTTTGATGTAAAAAGTTTATTTTTATTAGATAATATCTTTTCTAATAATTTGTGTATTATAATAACTTCTTTTAGAAATATGATTATTAGGGTTTCTGCAATTAAGGTAATCTTGTATAATATTAGTAATATATATTTGATCAGTCGATCTATAATGACTAGGAGATAATCATATTCTACTCCTGTTATTGGATCTTTGGATTTAGGTAGCGACCTTATAAAATCCTATGATATCGATTTCTATGATATAGGTGATATTTTAGTTATATATATTTGTTTATAAGGGGTATAGCGAGAAGCCTTGTTCCTGATACAGGTATCATATTCGGTGATCACTTTTTTGATTATAATTCAGAGTCCCAGACTCCAATATTGTTTTTTAATTCTTAAATATATCCTTTATACTCCCTGGTGATTATAAGCTGGCAATATATGCTGTTCTTTGATAAATTTGATGGTAATGCTACTTGATAACCAAATTTTCCTTATGATTCGTATCAATCTATTTATAGTTATTGATGGCTTAGATTATTTGATGTTTTCCTTATTCAATTGTGTGTCTATGAGTTTGTTTTTCTAGACTTCTATTAGTTTATTCTCCAAAACAACAATTTCTATTAGATTCGGAATAAGATCTTTATTAAAAAGAGATTTCAAAATCGCTGTCTCTTGATAAGTTTTATCATCCTTATATCCTAATGGCCTATTTAGTGTATCTGTTTTTGTATTATCTTTGCCTTTGACATACTTGATTATCAAGTCGAAACCAGCTAATTCTTCAGTTCATCAAACTAATCTTCGATTATTCAGAATCTTAATTATAATAAAGATTTATAGATTTATATAATCAATATAAATAATTATTAGGAATTTAGCTTCTTAAAGATAGATTCTCCAATGTTTCAACAATTTGACTATAATTATAAGTTTCTTCTTATAGATATTATAATTTTGCTTTATCTTATCCATTTTATTGGAATAATAAACAATTGGGTGTAGTTTTCTATTATCATCTCTTTAAAGATGAACTCCTGCTATACAGGTATCAAAAGCATCTGTTTCAATGATGCTTTCTTGATTGTTATAATAATTATAGAGTATAGGTTCCCTAATAAATCTATCCTTGATTTCCTGGAAAGTTTACTTTACTTTTTCATTTTATACGAATCTTATATCCTTCTTTGTTATCTCCATAAATGATTCTATCATTTTGGAAAAGTCTTTGATGAATACCCGACAAAAATTAGTGAATTCTAATATAGCCTGTATATCTTTAACATTTCTAGATTGTTCCCAATTTTTTACTTTCTCAATTTTTTCTAGATCAATACTCATCTGACCTGATTCGATTATATATCCCAGAAAGGTTATCTTCTTAACTCCAAACTTATATTTTGATAATTTAAATCATAAATCGACCTTCCTAAATACTTCAAATACCTTAAGGATATATTCCTTATATTCTTCTTTTTTCTAGGAAAAGATTAGGATGTCATCCAAATAACAGATTATAAATAAGCTAAATTCCTTGAGTATTTTATTATTCTATTACTAATATATAATTAATATATTTGTTAACCCAAATAGCATAACAGTATATTCTCATAATCCAGAAGGTAATATGAAAGCAATCTTTCATTTATATCCCTCCTTGATTTATATAAAATTGAAGGCATTTCTTTGGTCCAGCTTAATATAAATCATTGCCTTGCTTAATTTATCCCTTAACTCTTAGACTTTGGGTATAGGGTATATATCCCTGATGATCCTATTATTCATTCGATGGTAATCTCTACAAAATCAATTATTCGAATCTCCTTTTTTAAATACTAATAATATATTAGATATATAAGGGGACTTGGATTTCTTAATCTATCCCTTTTTCTTAGTTTTAGATTAGTATTCTTTTTATATTTTTAAAGTATTAGGGTTATATAATCTTAACCTTTCAATTAAGGATATGAATCCTTCTTTGAAATTGATCTCATAATCCTAAGGCTTATATTCTGACAGGACTCTCAAATCCTGTGGGTCTTCAAATAGCTTGGCGAATTTTCTGTACTACACTGGAATTTCTTTTGCATTGATCTTATCGATCAGTAAAGGATTTATGACTATTATAGCACAATATCTGATCTCCCTAGAAATCTGTTCCTTTAGACCATATAATCATTCGTTCTTGTATCTACAATAATCGAATATGAGGGTATCCTTTATCTAATTGATATTTGGATTATATTTTCTAATTTAGAGGGTTTCTAAGACTATTATATATCTACCCAATAATACTAAGTCCAATTTGACTTATTCAGTATATTCTTCTGATATAACTATTTCTAAAGCATTAGTTTGTCTATATATTTATTTATCTACTCCAATCTTTTTTCCTTTTAACAATATTAGTTGATATAGATATTCTTTAAATTTAATAGGGATTCTATTTTTTTCTGCAAAGTTGGGATTTATAAATATTTTTATAACTTTTGAATCGATCAAAACTCTAATTTCCTGTTTTCCAAGGCTGATTCCTATAATTAATTGCCTAATCCCAATTGTATTATTAAGTTTTAACAATAATGATTCAATGATCTGTTCTTCGATGAGGAGATTCAATTATTTATATTGATATTCGCTTATACTCAATAATCTATAGGGTATAGTTATTGACAATTCTATTGATCCTGTCTGAAAGTCTTGATAATAGTCTTTGGCCTATTAATGTTCATAATAATAATTAATCCTATGTCAGATTCTATAATATTCAACTTGTAACAAGATTTCCTATATATCTCTGATTTCCAGGTTATAATCGTTATGCTCCCATCCTTTATTAATATGAAAAAAGTCTAGGTCTGTGACAAATCTCCTAATATTGTCTTCCCTTATATTCTTCTTGAATATTATTCAATAAAGATTGTTATAAATAATGGTATACAGGATTAATAGGGTTGGATGATTATGAATCTGATATTTTTCTATAAAATCAGGTTTCTGTTCTTTGTGATAATATTATGTATATTTTCCATCAAGGTAATTGGTCAAGTATTATAGTTTGTTTTTTTGAGGTTTTAGGTAGACTTTGTTAATTTGCAGATTGTTTTCAGATCCTTCCTCTTCGAACAACTCGACTGATTCATGGTTATTTGTAAGCTCGATTTCCTTGTTGGCATTTCTAGTTAATTCTATCTTTATAGATAGGATGATTATATTTAATTCTCTAAATTGTTTTGGATATAATTGAGATAATTCTTTTTTTAATAATCCGATCTTGTAAAAATTATCTTTTAATATATTCACTTTCTGGGATCCTTATCTTTTGTTTCCAAATCTTTTTTGTTTCTTGTCTTTTATAACAAATAACTTCTTTTGATTATAATCTCAAAATATATATCTATTTTTTCTATAGGTGAAGTATAGATTATTCTTTTTATATCTTTTCTTTTCTTCAACGTTAAGTCTGTTTGATTTATAATAACGTTCAGCTTTATCTAATTCTATTGGGTCATTGGCATCATGGTGTCTGTTCTGACGCTGAGGTTTAGAGAATTTTCTGTTTTCCTGAGTGATTTCCTTTTTCTCCATTTGTCTTTTGTAGAAACAATTGTCGATTAGAATGAAGGTTTCGATTAATTTAGAAAGGTTTGATGATTTTGGAGCTCTTGCTAATTCATCCTTAATGATATCCTTGAATCCTTTATAGAATTAGGATCTAAAATAATCATTATTTTATATAATATATTCAATGTATTATTGGAATTTAGCAATATAGGTTGTAACTAATTCTATCTGCTTAAATTGTTATAATATTCTTTTAACTATATAATCAGGGTCTACTTCCCCAAAAGCCTTGTCGAAACCTTATCGAAATGATTTATATATATCAAAAAGATGATGTATCTCAGATTTTATGTTTTCATTAAATTGACTATTAGTAGTTTTTATCATTAGATCATTGATGAAGGGTTCGATCCAATTGAATACAGCTCCTTGGAAGAACAAGATTAGCCACAAGATCCTCTATATTAATATCGAAAAGAGATGTCTATTAAAGGTATAATAAAGATTAGCTTATATAATAAAAGCTCGATGCTTGCTATAATCTCCATGAAATAGATCAGGGATGGATATTTGTGTTACAAGGTTTGCCGTCTAGATCACATGGAAGTGCTCTAGGCTCTCGAAGTAGGTTTATAATTAAGCATTAAGCAGGGACTTTAAAGTAATAATAATAAGATGATATAATTCATAACTAATAATATGATATACTAAATAATTGATTTTGAATACAAAGCTCTATATTTAATAATATTCTATTCCCTTATATAAATCTTTGTTTCCTTTAGACAATTGGGACAGCCGAACGCTTTTGGAGCATTGTCGTTCTAAAGCTGTCCATTATGTGATGCTCAATCTTGTGCTTGATGCTGTATACACCTGAAGCTTTCCTGTTTGTATATTCTGATGGTATATATATATATAATCTTTGGATAATTATAATTATATACTAATATAATCGAATTATATCTTGTTTATATATAGTCTAAGCTTATATAAACAAGTCAATTATTACCTTTATAATACTATCCCTTTCTTAGTTTAATACTAATCTTAAATGTTTATATTAATATATCTTTCTTTTTTCTTAAATGATTATATACTTTCTTTTTTTCTTCGTTATACCTTCTTCAATTATTGATAAAAGAAAAGAACAAATTCGTTTTGCTTGTTTTGTTGAATAGAAAGGTTTCGAAATACCTTTATGCTTGTTGTGCGAATATACAGATTGCAAATATATTATTTCGCCCTCTGATTCTTTGTGGTGTAGCGAATGTATTTGTAATAGCAAGAAATGTAATATTTTAGATCTGTCTGAAAATGATTAGAAAAGTCTATCCCGACAAAAGAAATGATTGGATTAAGAGGAGAAAGAAACTATAGCTAAAATTCTGTGTTTATGAAAATAAAAGTGTTTCTTATTGAAGTATAAATCTGAAATGTTTTGTTGTAGTTTGCAGACTTTTAATAAATTAATAGAGGTGGAAGAGAAGGAAAAGTTGGAAAAAGAATGTGTAGATAAGGAGACTGTTAATGTTACTGCTTTTATCCCTAGTGGTTCCTTTTCTTTCGATTTCCTTGATTCTTCATTGTCTTCATTATCTGATACTGAGTTTGAGGCTTTATTAGCAGATATAGGTACTTCAGATAGAATATTTATAACTTCTCAAAGCAATTGAGATCTTTCTTAAATTCCCATATATTTTCCGAATATAGATAATCTAGCTATTTGATCAAATATTTGATCTTGTTTCTGACATATTTGCAGTCTAGTATTGTTTCAATATTATATATAACGTTAGGGTTGATTAATTCGATTTCTATAAATAATATATTTAGTGTTCCTAATAATACTGGTTCAAGTAAGGATATATAGAAAACTGGATAGATATTTATAATATATAGTAATTTGAGTTTGTAATTGACTGGTCTTATCACCTTATCGATTTTGAATAATCCTAGTTTCTTATGGTCTAATTTATTATTAAGTTGTTTTATTTATATATTTCTTCAAATGAGATAAACTTTATCCCTCTCTTTAAAAGTAAATCCTATACTTCTTGATTTATTATAATATAATACTATTCTTAAAGCGATAAATTATAAATCCAAGAAGAGTTGTTTCTAAAGCTCCTTGATTTCTGTGATATCTTTTATGGCTTTATCTGTATTCATATCTTATGGCAATGGTGATTTGTAAGCCAATAGGTTGAATCCAAAGTTAGTATATATTAGCATTACTTTTATGATTTTTGTCTCTAATATATTATATACGAATTATGTTAAAGATAATAATTTAACCCAATTATCTTATCTGTAATTGATATAGCAATGGAGATAGGCTTCTATTGTTTGATTTAATTGTTCTATTTGGCTATCTATTTGTAAATGGAAAGCTGTCGAAAACTTTCTTTTGATTCCTAACAATATTATAAGAGTAAACCAGAACTTCGATATAAATAGTTTATCTTTATCTGAGATGATCTCATCTAGTACATTATAAATACTAACTATATTCTGTATGAATATATAAGCAAGATTATCTACTATCCAAATTTCACAGAATAGTATTATATAAGCGAACTTGGTTAATCTGTCTGTTACCACCAATATAAAATCGTATTCCTTTTAGATAATTGGATCCTTGGATAATAATAGTTTTACTACAAAATCCCAAGCAATAGACTTCCAAGGTTGAATAAATAATTCGGGGGTTTTGAGCTGACCATAAAGAGCATATCAAACAGCTTTATTCCTTATACAAATATCATAGTTCCTAATTACATTCTCAATTATAGTCCTTATCTTTGGAAAGTACACTTCTTTCCTTATTCTGACAAAAATTCTTACAATACCTTAATACTCATAAGCTGGTAGTTTATATTATTCTGTGATATAATCCTTAATTAGATTAAAGGGTATATAAAGCTTATTATAAAAATGGATGAATCTATCTTTAATAGTGAACCCTCTTTCTAGATTGTCTGATATAACTAGGATTCTTTTAATTATAGTATCTATTATATATTCTGTTTTTATGATATCCTTGATAATATCATAATTTATTTCTGAAATAGTAGCGAATTGTAGTTTATTATGAACTAAAGTATCATTATCTTATTTTAATATCATATATGATTTGTATATCTTATTTTGTAAGTATTCTGATTTTCGGCTTAAAATATCTGCTCTAACATTTTCGTTTCCCTTAATATATGAAATTCTGAAATTATATACAACTATAATTTCCGATCATTGAACCTATTATCTGTTTAATTCCTTTATTGTAATGAAGTAAACCAAGTTCTTATAATCTGTATATATCTACACTATATATTTGGACCCTTTCAGATATACTTTCTATTCCTTAAAAGTATTTATTATTACTAGTAATTCTTTATCATAAATCTTGTAGTTTAGCTTGGCAGATGATAGCTTGTATAAATAATAAGCGACTGGTTGCTATTTCTTATTCGAACCGGATTGGCTTAATACCGCTTTTATTATATAATCTGAGGAGTCTGTTTCCATAATTATTGGTAGTTCTGGATCGAATACCTTAAGAATAGGTTCTCCTACAAATGCTTCCTTAAGGTATTCGAATACTGTTTATATTATTTCTATTTATTAAAATTCTTTTTGATTCTTTTTAATGATTTCAGTTATTAGAAAGGTTATCTTTGAATAATTCTTAATAAATTGTCGATAAAAATTGGCGAACCCTAAAAAGGATTGTACTTTTTTTATACTGGTTGATGGCTTCTATTCTCTAATTGCTTTTATTTTATCAGAGTTCATCTTGAGATCTTCTGAGAATATAATATAACCTAAGAATTCTGTTTTTGTGATATGAAATTCATACTTGCTGAATTTGTATTAAAGATCTGCTTCCTCCAAAAATTGTAGAATATTATAAATATTCTAGATGTATTATTCTTTTGTTTCTGAAAATATCAATATATCATCTAGATAATATATATAGTATATATCTAGATATTTTCTTAATATATTATTGATCAAGTATATATATATTGTTGATATGTTTATTAAATCAAATAATATTATTTAATATTCATATAATCTGTAGCGAATTCTGAATACTGTTTTCCATTCTTCACCTTTCTTTATTCTAATAAGGTAGAATTTGTTTTATAGATCAAACTTAGAGAAAATCCTAGTTTTTCCTAATCGATCCCTCAATTCCATAGTTAATAAAAGTGGGTACCGATCTTTGATCGTTATATCATTGAGTTTGTGATAATCTATATAAAGCCTTCTTGTACCATCTTTTTTTGATACAAATAATATAGGGCTAGCTATCTGTGAGATGGATTCTCTGATCTATCCTTTTTTTAATGTATCACTAATATAATCCTTAAACATTTTTAGGTCAAAGATTGATATCAGATAGATTAGATCAAATGAAGATATCTTACCTTTCTTTAATATTATCTTATAATCTTATAATTTATATTTTGGTAAAGTATTATAACCTTTTCTTTCTTTGAATAATTTCTTGTACTTCTGGTACTGTATCAGTATTGACACTTTGTCCTATTTCATTACAAAGATGTTTTCAAGCAATTTCTTTTGTTTATTCTTCATTTATATAAAAGGTTCATCTTCCTTCACTATTAATAAAGGATCCTGGACTTGATATTCTATATCAATGATATTGTTCGTCTTCAGTTCTTTATTATATATATTCAGTCTTACTGACTCTAACATATCTCGTCGATCACTTTTCTTCGGAAATGATATAGTTTCCGATAATTAATCAATTTAGGGGTTGTATGCTTTCAACCATGGCATTCCCAGAATAACCTATTGATTCTCTAATGGAACAATATCGAACTGGATAACCTCTTTGTACTAGGTTATACTCATTTGTAAAAGGCGAGTCTCCTACGAAATTCTTCTGTCCAATCCGGCTAATTGTCCATCAACTAATTGCAATTGATATAGTGCTTGTTTCGCTTGAAGCTGTACTCCCAAATGCTTTATAGTTCCTGGTGCAATAAAATTTCCCGTGGCTTCTGAATCGATTATAGCCTGGATTATTTGTCCATTTATCTTCGCAGCACAGTATATCTAATCTGCTTAACCTACAATATTTAGTTGATTTTGACCCAAATCCTTATTATGGTTGTTTTTGTCAATTTGGTCAATTTGGTCAATTTGGTCAATTTGGTCAATTTTGTGATTATATAATAATCTTTTCGATCCTCCCTTCTTGCAGGGTTTTTTTGCTTTTTTTTGAGAAAATCAACCTATAGTTTCCTTACCTGATAAATAAATCTTACAGGAATCATTATAATAAGCTATCTAATTCTTTATTGTATATTCTATTGATAATATTTCTTTTTGTTCCCTTTCGATAATAAAGAATAAAGGGGTTTAAAGACACTCCAATTCATATTGGTCTATAATGTTCAACCCTTCTTGATCTTGTAGTATTACATCAATTTCTTTTTGATATTCTTTATGTTTGTAGTTATTATCTTCTATTGGATTTGAAATATATAATTGAGGTATAAAGATGATATTGAGCTATCCTTTACCGAATTTCTTGTGATGATCACCTCCTGATGATCTCTTGCTTCGACAATCCCTAGCCCGATAATCTGGTTTACCATATTCAAAGTATAACTTGTCCTTTCGCCTTTATTCTACCTCTCCCTTAGGTAGTTTATCTCTGAAGGTTGTATCTAATTGTATAGGGTCTTTATAAGGTTGTCTACTTTTTCGAGATCTTCCTTTATTTTTATAATACTTACCATAATCTCGATTTCCTTAAAAGTTGAAGGATCGACATTCCTTTTGATACTTGTATAATATCTCATCTACTTTAATAGATTCCTCAATTAATTTGTTTAGATCTTCCTAAATACAATTGTAATCCAATTCTAACCTAACCTTAGATTTGAGCCCTTTTCGGTAATGGCTTATCGTCGCATTCTCTTCCCATCTAGTAGTACCTATATACCTCCTGAATTCCATAATATACTTGATTGCTGACCCTGTTTGTTTGAGATTATAGATCTTGGACTCAATATTATATAATTCATTGATATTCCCGAATACTTGTTGTATTTCCTTCTTAAACCCTTCGAATTTCCTAAAGATAATTTGTATTGGATATATTCGCTTTTTAGGCTCGCTCAAATTAATAAAATAATCCTTGAAATATAATTAAATCCATTTGGCAGCTTCTCTTTTGAGATAGGAGATGGCCCAGACACTTTTATCGATATTGTAATTGAATTTGTCTTTGTTAAATTGGAAATAGATTTCTAATTGAAGTAAGAAGGTTTCTAGCTCTTATCGGTTGCCTGTAAATCGGTTTGGTAAAGCGATTTTAAGAGTTTCGATGATAATGATTTCCTTAAGATCTTTGATACCTCTTATAGAGATATCTCCATCCTTATCGATGCTTTCGGGGGTGACCCGGCTACTTGTAACTGGGTTACTAGGCTGTGGTATCATAGAAGACATAACTATCGTTATTTATATCGAGTCGGTACTTAAAGCAATAATGATGCTCAAAGTATTACAAGGTTTGTCATCTAGATCATATAGAAGTGCTCTAGGCTCTCAAAGTAGATTTATAATTAGGCATCAAGCAAGGACTTTAAAGTAATGATAATAAGATGATATAATTCATAATTAATAATATAATATACTAAATAATTGATCTTGAATACAAAGCTCTATATTTAATAATATTCTATTCCCTTATATAAACCTTTGTTTTCTTTGGACAATTGGGACAGCCGAGCACTTTTGGAGCATTGTCGTTCTAGAGCTGTCTATCATATAATGCTCAATCTCGTACTTGATGCTATATACGCCTAAAGCTTTCCTGTTTGTATATTCTGATGGTATATGCACATATGATCCTCAGGTGACCATAATCATATACTAATATGATCGAATCATATCTTGCTCGCATATAGCCCAAGCTCATATAAACAAGTCAGCTGTTACCTTCGTAACAATTTGGATTGTTTATCTTGACTTTATATTGGCGGCAACCTATCCTGAGGCTCCGATAAAGGAGAAAGAAACTGGTTTGATAGGTTGTTGAAAGGAGTCCATTGTAATTGATATAACTTAACCGAAAATGATGCTTAAAGTATAACGATATTATATTGGAGGCAATGATTATCTAAGATTTCGTTGATTAATAGTTGTAGGTTAAGGCTTTATCAATTGGATTTATTTGAAAGTGAAGTCGTTATTAGATCAAGTAAAATATAGGTAAATTAATTGATAATTAAGTTGAATATAAAGTTCCTAAACTATGAAATTATTCTGATTATATACTAATGAATATAAGGGAGCTTTAAGGAGCCCTAAAGCTCCAAAAAGCTTCTGGAACTTTAGGAGCTTTCAAAGCTCCTAAGGCTCCTTATCATATAATCTATTATTAATTCTAAAATACTAATCCTAGGACAATTCTAATCTTAGGATAATAATCCTGGGATAATAATCTTAGGACAATTTATTCTGGGACAAATATTATCCTGAGATAATCTTCCTAGGACGAATCATATCCTAGGATACTTGTCCTAGGATCCAATAATTGCCTAACCCATTCTTTCTGGGACATTATTTGTCCTAGGACAATATTTGTTCTAGGATTCCTTATCGATAAGGATCCCCTTGAAGAAAGCGGCTTAAATACTGGTAACTAGATTTATTTTATAAAAATAAACGTGATTCGTGACAATAGAATTCATATAAAGCAAAAAGGTAAAGTAAGTCTTCCAAGAAATCAAAGATAGATTTACCAGGGAACTTATACTCTACAATTATCACAACGATTAAGAAAGTATTATTAAAACAGATGCTTTTGATACCTATATAACAAAAGTTCATTTTCAAAGAGATGATAATGGGAAACTACACCTAATTACTTATTATTTTAACAAAATGGATAAAATAGAGCAAAATTATAATATCTATAAAAAGGAATTTATAATTATAATCAAATCATTGAAATATTGGAGAATCTATCTTCAAGGAACTAAATTCCCAATAATCATTTATACAGATTATATAAATCTATAAATCTTTATTACAATTAAGATTCTGGATAATCAAAGATTAACTCAATGAACTAAGGAATTAGTTGATTTTGACTTGATAATTAAATATATCAAAAACAAAGACAATACAAGAACAAATATACTAAATAAACTATTAGGGTATAAGGATAATAAAATCTATCAAAAGATAGCGATTTTGAAATCTCTTCTTAACAAAGATCTTATTCTAAATTTAACAGAAATTGCCGTTTTAGAGAATAAACCAATAAAAGTCTGGAAAAACAAACTTATAAACATACAATTAAATAAGGAAAACATCAAATAACCTGAATTGCCAATAATTGTAAATAGATTGATATAAATCGCAGGGAAAATTTGGTTATTAAATAGTATTGCTATCGAATTCATTAAAGAACAATATATATTGCTAATTTATAATCATTAAGGAGTATAAAGGATATATTTAAGAATTAAAAGACAATATTAAAGTTCAGGACTCCGAATTATAATCAAAAAAATGGTTATCGAATATGATACCTATATCAAAAATAAGGCTTTTTGCTATACCCCTTATAGACAAATATATACAACTGAAATACTACCAATATTATAGAAATCGATATTATAGGATTTCATAGGGCCATTACCTAAATCCAAGGATCCAACAATAGAAGTAGAATACAATTATCTCCTAATCATTATAAATCGATTGATTAAGTATATGATATTAGTACTATACAAGATCATCTTGACTATAGAAACCCTAACAATCATATTCCTAAAAGAAGTTATTGCAATATATGGATTACTAGAAGAGATATTGTCCAATAGAGATAAACTCTTTACATCAAAATTCTGGATCGCTTTAATAGTATTATTAAATATGAAAAGGAAAATATCTATAGTATTCTATCTATAAACAAATGAAGGAAACGAACAAATAAACTAGATTATTGAAGTATATCTTCGTTGTTATATAAATTATCAATAAAATGATTAGATAGGATTATTATCTTTAATATAATTTGTATACAACAGTTTTGCTTTGGAAACTATCCAAGTCTCACTGAATTATGCCAACTTTGAATATGAATTAATTGTATATTAGGAATCAGATATTCCAGAAATAAAGAACCAATCTACTATTATACAAACAAAGAAATTCAAGGAAGTTCATAAAGAAATAATAATAAAACTTAAGTTCATTATTGAAAGAAATATATATTACTATAACAAAAAGTATAATCAGGAATTAATATTAAAGGAGGAAGATAAAGTTTATCTACTCCGAAAAAACATCGAAATAAAGAAACCAAATATAAAATTAGATTATAAGAAATTAGGATTATTTAAAATCAAGAAAATTAAAGGACCCTTGAATTATGAATTAATACTATCAAAAAGTATGAACATTTATTCAGTATTTTATATATCCTTATTTGAACTAGTATTACCAGAAGTATCCAAAACCCCTAAAACCGAAATTATATCTATTGATCAAAACATCAAGTATAAAATGAAGAAAATACTAGATTGCAAATATATTAGAAACAAAATCAAATATCTAATAAAATAGGAAAATTATCTGGATTCCAAGAATATATAGGAATTAAAGAAAAACCTTAAGTATCTTAAGAAGTTTGAGGATTTTCATCAACAGAATCCAGATTTGTTTAAAAGAAAGAAGAATTCAATATAATTTATATAAATAATAAATTTATTGAATATAAAAAAAAGGGATCGAAGAAGTTGGAACCAATTGTAAAAAGTTCAGAATCAAATTGACCAAATTGACCAAAAGGGTTGGGAGGAATAACAGATATTGAAATTGCAGCAATTTCTTTTTCTTTTTCTTTTTCGAATCTTTCTTTTTCTTTTAAAACATCAAGCTCATCTATGGAATTTAATCTAGCTGTAATCATCTTCTGTTTTCGTTTACAAAGGAACTTTTGTTGTTTACTGAGGCGAAGAATTTTGGATATCGCTTCAAGTTATTGTCGATAAAGAAGATCCTTCTTAGTATTTATATACTCGATCTAAATATTGATAATTTCCTAATCAGAAATAATAGGTATTTTATTTAATTCGCGAATATCGTATGATTTATTGAGAGTAGTACAACGACCACAACGACGATGCTTGATGTTGTAAGGAGAAATACATTTGGCATCAGCACTTTTATATCGAGTACAAGAAGCCATTTTCTTTCCAATCAAATTGATTTCTCATCCAAAAGCTTTATAATCAATATAGGGTTGAGAACAAATAGATAATATATTGAAAGAAGGAAAAAGGAATCTAGATCTTGAGTATCAAGATGATCAGATAATTATAAGCGATCAAGGATGATGTTTAATTAGGAAGGGGATAATGTTATGAATCATATTTATTATTATAAAATAAATTTAGTTACTGGTGTTTGAGCTATTTTCTTTGGGGGGGTCCTTATCGATAAGGAATCCTAGGACAAATATTGTCCTAGAACAAATGATATTCTAGAAAGAATAGATTAGATAATTATTGGGTCCTAGAACAAATGTTTTAGGATATAATTCATCCCAGGATTATTATCCTAAAATGATATTTGTCTTAGGATTAGTATCTTAAAATAATATTTATCCTAGGATTATTATCCTAAAATCTCTACAATCCTAGGATTGAAATCATTTCAGAATTAATATTCTAAGGTTAAAGGTAGATTATATAATATGCTAATTCTATTAATTTAATTAGCAAAATTAGTATTATAGGAATACTAATTGTGCTAACCCAGTTAACATAATTAGTATAAGGAAAGAGATCAGTATATAATCAGAATAGTTTTATAGTTTAGGAGCTTTATATTCAATTTAATTATTAATTAGTTTACCTATATTCTACTTGATCTAATAACAACTTCATTTCCAAATAAATCTAATTAATAAAGTTTTAATCTATAATTATTAATCAACGAAACCTCAGGCAGCTGCTGCCTCCAGTATAGTATCGTTACAAATAAGTGTTGAAGTTGCAGCAATTTCTTTTTCTTTTTTTTTTTTCTTATCTTTCCTTCTCCTTTAAAGCATCAAATTCATCGATATACTTGAGGCCTCATTCAATCATCTTTTTACAATGTTCATACAAATAATCCTGTTGTTTTCGGAGATATAGGATTTTGGCTATAACTTCTTCCTTCTCTTTCTGAAGCTTTTCTTTTTGCCTATCTAAGGATTCCCAATCATTTATTTTCGGAACCTTTTTATCCTATATATCTTCTAGGCAATGTTCGGCATTACAAAAAGTATAAGAATATATATATTTGGAACAATAAGTCTTTTATATATTATTCAGAATTTTAATATAATATAAATCTTTTATATAATAATATATACAGAGAATCATTTCTGTGTCGGAATTCTGAATTTCAATAACAAAACGAGATTTCTCTTTGTTCTTTCAATAAACCTTATAGGAATACAAATTGTTTATATTAAGCAGAAGGTTGAAGGATATAGAGATAAAACAAATGGGACATCTATTAGTTATAAGCGATCGAGGATAATGTTTAATCAAGAAAAGGATAGTGTCACGAATTATACTTATTATTATAAAATAAAACTAAATATAAGGATTTGAGCTATTGTTTTTATAGGAATCCTTATCAATAAAGAATCTTAAAATAAATGGAATTTTAAGATTATTAATATTCTAGAAAAAGAAGGATTAGACAATTATTTAATTCTAAAATAAATATTCTAAGATATGATTCGTCCTAAAATAAAGTATTTCAGAATAATATTTATTTCAGGATTATTATTCTAAAAACTCTACAATCCTAAGATTGGAATCATTCCAGAATTAATGTTCTGAGGTTTATATAAGATCATATAATGGAGCCTCTAGGAGCGTAGGCTCCTCAAAGCTCCTAAAAGCCTCTAGGAGCGCAGGCTCCTCAAGGCTCCAGAAAGGAATCAGTATATAATCAGAATAGTTTTATAGTTTAGGAGCTTTATGCTCAATTTAATTATCAATTAGTTTATTTATATTCTACTTAATTTAGTAATGACTTCACTTCCAAATAAACCTTAGTAATAAAGCCTTAACCTACAATTACCAACCAACGAAACCTCAGGCAGCCGCTGCCTCCAGTACTGTATTGTTATAATAATATTAGTATTATATAAGATCACCTTAACTGCAGAAACCCTAATAGTTATATTCCTAAAAGAGATTATTATAATATATAGATTACCAGAGGAGATATTATCTAATAAGAATAAATTCTTTATATCAAAATTCTGGATTATTTTAATAATATTACTAGATATGAAAAGGAAAATATTTATAATATTCTATTCATAAACAAATGGAGGAAACGAATAGGTAAACCAGATTATCGAAGTATATCTTTGTTATTATATAAATTACTAATAAAATAATTGAATAGGATTATTACCTTTAACATAATTCGTATATAACAATTCTACTTCAGAAATTACCTAAATCTCCCTGAACTATACCAATTTTGGATATGAATTAGTTGTATACCAAGAATTAGATATTTTAGAAATAGAGAATCAATTTGCTATAATATAAACAAAGAAACTCAAGGAAGTTCACAAGGAATTAGCAATGGAACTCAAGTTTATTGTTGAAAGGAATGTTTATTACTACAACAAGAAGTATAGTCAGGAGCCAATATTAAAGAAAAGGGATAAAGTCTATCTACTCCAGAAAAACATCAAGATAAAAAGATTAAGTGTAAAATTGGACTATAGAAAATTGGGATTATTCAAAATCAAGAAAATTAAAGGACCTTTGAATTATGAATTGGTGTTATCAAAAAGTATAAATATCCATTCAGTATTTCATATATCCTTGTTCGAATTAGCATTATTAAAAGTATCTAAAGCTCCTGAAACAGAAATTATATTCATCAACCAAAATATCGAATATAAAATGGAGAAAATACTAGATTGTAAATATATTAGAAACAAAGTCAAATATTTGGTGAAATAAGAAAATTATCCGGACTCCGAGAATATATGGGAATTGGAGAAAGACCTCAAACATCTTGAGAAGTTTGAGGAGTTTCGTCAATAGAATCCGGATTTACCCAAAAGGAAAGAGAATTCAATATAGTTTGTATAAACAGCGAATCTATCGAATGTAAAAAGGAGGGATCGAGGAAGCCGGAATTAATTATAGGAAGTTCAGAATCAAATTGATCAAATTGATCAAAAGGATTGGAAGGAATAATAGGCATTGAAGTTACAGCAATTTCTCTTTCTTTTTCCTTCTCTTATCTTTCCTTTTCCTTTAAGAAATCGAATTCATCAAGATACTTGAATCCATGATATAAAATTTCATCACATCGTTTTTTGAGTTGTGCCTTTTGCTTAACAAGACAAACAGTCTTAACAAAAGATTCAGCAATTTCAGCATCCAATTTATCGATCTGTCGATCAAGACTCTCCCAATTATGTTTTCGAGGAATCTCGCAATCCCAATCATCTTCCAAACAAAACTCAATATTACAAGAGATGGAATTTCGCATATATTCTGAACAATATAAACAATGTTTATCAAAAAGATCTTTAATACAATAACGATTCTTTTATCGATAATGAGAAAAAGGAATTATCTCGATACTAATGGAATCGATAATTATAGCTAAATATATATATTCCTTTTTCTTTCTTCGAGTTAAATTATTAAAGGAATCAGAATTATTTATAATAAAAAGAAGGTCAGAGGATATAAAGATAGAACAAATGGGACACCTATTAATTATAAGCGATCGAGGATGATGCTTAGCCAGAAAGGGGATAGTGTCACGAATTATATTTATTATTATAAAATAAAACTAAGTATATAGGTTTGAGCTATTGTTTTTGTAGGAATCCTTATCAATAAGGAATCCCAGGATTAATAGGATTCTAGAATAATTAGTATCCTAGAAAAGAAGGATTAAGCAACTATATAGTTTTAAAACAAATGTTCTAGAATATGATTTGTTTCAAAGTAAAGTATCCCAGGATAATATTTATCTCAGGATTATTATTCTAGGAACTCTACAATCCCAAAATTGGAATCATTTTAGGATTAGTATTCTGAGGCTAATAATAGATCATGTGATAAGGAGCCTTTGGAGCTCTGAAAGCTCTTAGAGCTCTAGAAGCTTTTTGGAGCTCTAAGGCTCCCTAAAGCTTTTTTATATTTATTAATATATAGTTAGAATAATTTCATAGTTTAGGAGCTTTGTGTTCAACTTAGCTATCAATTAGTTTACCTATATTTTACTTGATTTAGTAACGATTTCACTTTTAAGTGAACTTTAGTAATAAAGTCTTAACCTACAACTACTAATCAACGAAATCTCAGGCAGCCGCTACCTCCAGTACTGTATCGTTACATCTATCTAGTTTAAAGGATAGTCTGGATAGATCAATCTATCCAAGTTATCCAATAATATTCAGAAGTATATAATTAAGATAGTTTTATAATTTAGGAGTTTTATATTCAACTTAATTATTAATTAGTTTATTTATATTTTACTTAATTTAATAACGACTTCATTTCCAAATAAACCTTAATAATAAAGCCTTAACCTATAACTACCAATCAGACGAACCTTAAATAACCGCTGCCTTCAATATAGAATTGTTATATTTTAAGCATTATTACAATTAAGCTATATTAATTATAATAGACTCCAATTAATAATCCACTGAACCAATTTCCTTCTCCTTCATTGGGATCTTAAGGCAATGTCACGAATTACGTTCATTATAACACAATAAAAGCAAGTATGTCGGTTTGGGCTGTTGTTTTTGTGGAAATCCTTATCGATAAGGAATGCTAGAATAAAAGTTCTAGAATAAATAGGATCTCAAAATAATTAATATTCTAAAAAGAAAGGGTTAAGTAATCATATAGATTTAAAACAAGTATCCTAGGATGAGATTTGTTCTAAAATAAAGTATCCCAAAATAATATTTATTCTAGAATTATTATTTTAGGAATTATACAATCTCAGGATTAGAATTATCCCAGGATTAATATCCTAAGGTTAATAATAGATTATGTGATAGATAGATTGAATAGTTAGTTTATTTAGTTTAAGGGAAAGTCTGGATAGTTAGTTTATCCAAATTATTCAATAATATTCAGAAGTATATAATTAAAATAATTTTATAGTTTAGGAACTTTATATTTAATTTAATTATCAATTAGTTTATTTATATTCTACTTAATTTAGTAATAACTTTACTTTCAAGTGAATTTTAGTGATAAAGTCTTAACCTATAATTATCAATCAGACGAACCTCAGGTAGCCGTTGCCTTCAGTATAGAATCGTTATATTTTGAGTATTATTATAATTAAGCTATATCAGTTATAATGGACTTCAGTCAATAATCTACTGAACCAGTTTCCTTCTTTTTTATTGGGGTCTCAGGGCAGGCCACTGTCATTATAGAGCCAAGACAAACAATCCAAGTATCCACCCCTGATCTATTCTATAGAGATCATAGTAAGCATTGAGCTTTTGTTATATAAGCTGATCTTTATTATGTCTTTAATGGATATCTTTTCTTAATGTAAATACAAAGGATTTTATGATTGATATTATTCTTCTAAGGAACCATGTTCAATTGAATCGAACCTTTCTTCAATGATTTAATGATCAAAACTATCAATGATTAGCTTAATGAGAATATGAAATCTAAGATATATTATCTTTTTAGTATTTACAAATCATTCCAATAAGGTTTTGATAGGGCTTTTGGGGAAGTTGACCTTAATCATATAATTGAGAGAGTATTATAATAATTTAAGCAAACAAAGTTAGTTACAACTATTGGATGGTGGTTATTCCGGGCTCATAACCTCTTGGATGGTGGTTATTCCGGGCTCATAACCTATTGGAGGGTGGTTGATTGGATAATAATAAATAATAATAATATTATTATTATTATCTATTATAATAGTGGAAGACTTAGTTATATTTAGCTTTGAGGTAAATCGAATATAGAGGTGGAAAATTTTGAAGTCAGAACAATATATATAATAAATATTGAATTTTATCTGCTTGCTTTTCCGAAGAATTCTTTGAAGAAAATCTTCGTATTTATAATCTACAATCTAATTCTAGTATGTTCTATGCTTATAAATAAGATCGATTTAAATCGAATCTTATAGAATCATTTCATATAATAGAAATGAGTAATAACCAATGATATTTGATTTGAGAAATAAGAAAATTCCATATGATTCTATATGTTTCCATCAAATTCTATTTCGTTACAAATCATTCTAATATGATATATGATCGAAATTTTATATAATAATAAAATTACGTAATATATAATGATATTACTAATATATCACGTGATCATATAATCATTGGTTCGGTTATTATTATTAAGTGATTTAATAACTTATTAGGAATTCTGACAAATTATTTGTTTTTGCATTTACAATAATCGAATTTAAAGGTATCCTTTACCCAATTAATATTTGGATTATGTTTTCTAATCCAAGGGATTCCCAAGATTATTATATATCTGCTTAATGATACTAAATCTAATTTGATTTGTTTTGTATACCCTTTTAGTATAACTATTTTGAGAGTATTAATTTGTTTTTGTATTTATTCATCTACTCTAGCCTTCTTTCCTCTCAGCAATATTAGTTGATATAGATGTTCTTTAAACTCAATAAGGATTCTATTTTCTTTAGCGAAATCGGGATTCATAAATATTCTTATAGCTCCTGAATTGATCAGAGTTTTAACTTCTTATTTTCCGAGACTGATTTCTATGATTAATTATCCAATCCTAATTGTACCATTGAGTTCTAATGATAGTGGTTCGATGATCCGTTCTTTAATAAAGAGGTTCAATCATTTATATTGATATTCACTTATACTCAATAACCTATAAGGAATAACTATTAATAGGTCTATTAATTTTGTTTGAAAATCTTAACAATAATCTTTAATTCATCAGCATTTATAATAACAATTAATCCTACACCAGATTTTGCGATATCTGATTTGTATTAAGATTTCCTATATATCTTTAATTTCTAAGTTATAATTATTATACTTTTATCCTTTATTAATATAAGGAAAGTTTAAGTCCACGACAAATCTCTTAGTGTTGCTTTCCCTTGTATTCTTCTTGAATATTATTTGGTAAGGATTGCTATAAATGATAATATAAAGGATCAATAAGGTTGGATGATTATGAATCTGATGTTTTTCTACAAAATCAGGTTTCTATTCTTTATGATAATATTATATATATTTTCTATTAAGAAAATTGATTATATATTATAACTTGTTTTCTTAAGGTTTTAGATGAATTTTGTTGATTTGCTGATTGTCTTTGAATCCTTTGATGGATCCTTCCTTTTCAAATAATTCGATTAATTTGTAGTTCCTTATAAGCTCGATTTCCTTATTAGTATTTCCGGATAATTCCATCTTTATATATAGAATGACCAAATCCAACTCTCTAAATTATTCCGGATATAATTAAGGTAACTCTTTTTCTAATAATCCAATTTCGCAAAAGTTATCTTTTAATATACCCACTTTTTGGGATCCCTATTTTCTATTTCCAAATCTTACTTGTTTCTTGCTTTTCACAACGAATAACTTCTTTTGATTATAATCTCAAGATATATACCTATTCTTTCTATAAATGAAATATAGATTATTCTTTCTACATCTTTTCTTTTCTTCAATATTAAGTCTATTTGATTTATATCAGCATTCGGCTTCGTCCAATTCCATTAGATCACTGATATTGTAATATCTGTTCTGACATTGAGGTTTAGAAAACTTTCTATTCTTTTGAGTAATTCCCTTTTTCTTTATTTATCTTTTATAAAAACAATTATCGATTAGGATAAAGGTCTCGATTAACTCAAAAAGATTTGGTGATTTCAAAGCTCTTATTAGTTCATCTTTGATGATATCTTTGAGTCCCTTATAGAATTAGGATCTAAGATAATTATTATTTTATATAATATATCCAGTGTACTATTGGAATTTAATAATATAGATTATAATTGATCCTATTTGCTTAAATTATCGTAATACTCTCTCAATTATATAATCGGGATCAACTTCTCCGAAAGCCTTATCGAAACTTTGTCGGAATGACTTGTAAATGCCAAAAAAACGATGTATCTCAGATTTCATATTTTCATTAAATTGATTATTGATAGTTTTGGTCATTAGGTTATTAAAGAAAGGTTCGATTCAATTAAACACAGTTCCTTGAAAGAACAAGATTAACCACAAGATCCTTTGTATTTATATTAAGAAGAGATATCTATTAAAAATATAATAAAGATCAGCTTATACAACAAAAGTTCGATGCTTGCTACGATCTCCATAAAATAAATCAAGGGTGGATATTTGGATTGTTTATCTTGATTTTATGTTAACAGCGGCCTATCCTGAGGCTCCAATAAAGGAGAAGGAAACTGATTCAGTGGGTTGCTGAATAAAGTCTATTATAACTAATATAACTTAACCGAAACAATACTTAAAGTATAACAATGCTATATTGAAGATAACAATTGTTTAAGGTTTCATTAATTAATAATTATAGATTAAGGCTTTATTAATAAGATTCACTTAGAAATAAAATTGTTACTAAATCAAATAGAATATAGATAAACTAATTGATAACTAAGTTGAATATAAAATTCCTAAATTATAAAACTACTTTAATTATATAATAATAAATATAAAGAAACTTTGTAGAATCTTAAAGCTCCAAAAAGCTTTTGGAGCTTTAAGAGCTTTCAGAGCTCCCAAGGCTCCTTATCACATAATCTACAATTAGCCTCAGGATACTAATCTTAAGGTAATCCCAATCCTAGGATTATAAAGTTCTTAGGATAATAATCCTGAGATAAATATTATTCTGAGATACTTTACTTTAGAACAAATCATATCCTAAAACATTTATTCTAAGACTAAATAATTATCTAATCCTTCTTTTCTAGGATACTAACAATCCTAAGATCTCATTTATCCTAGGATTCCTTATTGATAAGGATTCCTACAGAAATAATGGCTCAAACCCTTATACTTAGTTTTATCTTATAATAATAAGCGTGATTCGTGACAGTAATATAGTGATCTGAAATATAGTTTTGGTATAGATATATTATAATTATAGATCTTGATTTCTTGCTTTATTTATTCTCTGAATCTGCTTAATGATATTATATCGATAAGGGTTTTTGAGATATCAATATTGTTTTTCTGAATATTGATTTCTGAGATTTACAAAATTTGTTGTAGAAGATAGAGATTAGCTTTATTGATCATTTTGAAATGATTAGAATCGAATCTTCCAAAATCCTTATAGAATATATCGACTAATTTTTCATTATAAAAATATTCTTTATCATATTGAATAAATTTAAAAATAATATAATCATTTATATCTTCCTTGATATTATTGTCAACTAATTATTCCTCAATCCATTTTCTGAATTTGTTTTTTATTACAAGATAATTGAAGTCTTTAGGGATTGTATTGATCATATCCATTATGATAATTATATTGATAATATATTGAATCTATCTTCTGGTTTTTAAACTTGGTTTAAAAACTTAAAAATAGATTTAAAGATATATCGATATATGAAATAATGATTTATATAATTATATAAAAAAATAAATATTATTTAAAGAAGTATTTATATGAAATACTTTTGGATAGGATCTTGTAGAGATCCTTTGTATTATAAATGTGCTGTAATACAGTAGAAAAATCTTCTGTATAATATGTTCTAGCTTCTTCAATTAAGTAAAGTTATTGTTGTTGTTTAATATAAACAAATATATGATAAATATAAACTTTAGTTTTGTATAAAAATCTTAAAGTTCTTGAAACCCTTTAAATCTAAAACCTGAATATAATTCTTTTAGTATATAGATCCTATTTGATATTGGATATTATATCTCTTCAAATTGATTTCAACTTAAATCAGAATAAATCAGGGTTGTAATAGCCAAACTGATTTTTCCGAAGCTTCTAATTTGTAATATTACTAATTAGTGTTGGTATTACTTCGATGATACGAATCCTACTAATAATTAGTATTGTATAATTTGGTTGTTAATATAATCTTGTTTATTATTATTATCTATAAGAAAAGGGCCCTATTTATAATAGAAGAGGTAGATGCTAGCACTCGCTAGCGAATACAGTGTAACGATACTGTACTGGAGGCAGCGGCTGCCTGAGGTTTCGTTGGTTGGTAGTTGTAGGTTAAGGCTTTATCAATTGGGTTCACTTGGAAGTGAAGTCGTTACTAGATCAAGTAGAATGTAGGTAAACTAATTGATAACTAAGTTGAGCACGAAGCTCCTCAACTATGAAACTACTCTAGCTATATACTAATGAATGTAAATGGATAGCTTGGATAGATTGACTATCCAGTCTATCCATCACGTGATCTACCATTAGCCTCAGAACACTAATCCTGGGATGATTCCAATCCTGGGATTGTAGAGTTCCTGGGATAATAGTCCTGGGATGAATATTATCCTGGGATACTTTACTCTAGGACGAATCACATCCTAGGACACTTGTCCTAGGATTATATGGTTGCCTAACCCTTCTTTTCTAGGATACTAACAATCCTAGGATCCCATTTATCCTAGGATTCCTTATCGATAAGGATTCCTACGGAAACAGCGGCTCAAACCCATATACTTAGTTTTATTTTATAATAATGAGCATGATTCGTGACAGTATAACCTCTTCCTAGCTATTCTTGAGCGGCACTATTCCCTATAGTATAGTGACCCCATGACATAAACTATTATTAATAATCAAAAATTAAATATTTTTATTATACTTAAATATAAAATAAATAAAAATAACCTCAATTTACTATAAATTAATATTTTTAAAGATTTTGAAATCTTTATATATGTTTTTAATTTAAATCTTTAAATCAATATTAAGTTTAATTAAATTATAAATCATAGATTGTTTATTAATTATTAATATTTTAAACAAGAATCTTTTTATAATATTAAAGAAATCTTTTTAAAAATAAAAAGTTATTAAAATAAATTAAAGAATTTAAAATATTTTTTATATAAACTATTTCGATTCATTAATAATTAATTAATAAATAAATTACTTTTGATATATATAAAAATTAAAAATATAAATATCGAATAAATAAATAATTATCAATCAAATAAAATCTAATCTCTTTATATTAGAAAATATTTTTATAGAATTTTATAATATATTAATAATTAAATATTCTATTGATTATATATTAGTATTATAAAAGAAAACTTATACTGATAATTATTATAGTCTTACAATCTTCATTCTAGGAGCAACTATGATATCTAATCATTAAATAATCTATAATTATAATTATATTAATCTACTTTATTATTTATTTATATCTCTCTATTATTGACTCTATTGTTTCCCAATGAATGAATGAATAAATACATTCTACAAGAAAGGAAAAGAAGAAGAAAATTACATTAATAAATAATCTTTCCACAGAAGAAGATAAAGGTAGATAGATAACTCAATTATCAAATATTAGTCTTAATATATCCATATCTCTCAACCCAGCCCAGCCCATCCCAGCTTATTCATTTCATCTCTGTACAACACAAACATAGCTAAAAAGAGCCATTAATCCAATAAAGACATACCTAGGTAGATAGGTATTGCTGTATTGCTGTATTGTCCTGAAAAAACAAACAAACATAGACAACGACAACGACAAAATATCGTAACGTTAGTATGCGAAGAGCGAAAAAGGAATCCGGAAGATCCATCGAATTGTTACAAGCGTCATTCCCAAGAGTAAATGACCCATTCAATACAAGAAGCGATACGATTCACTCTTTGAAAGATCTGCAACATTCCTTTCGCTTCTGGATTAATATATTAAGGTTGAGAAATATTGATTTTTCTGATCAAGTTTCCTTCCGAATATTCATTCATGCCAAGTATTAATTGGTAATAGGTGAAACGTCGTGTTTTCCTATGAGAGACCGTTGAGTTTTCTTGGATTTGGGCGGTGCAACAATGACTGGAGCTGGTTTCAGTAGTTGATTTTGTGGTCTTGACATGATTGGTGCTTCACCCAATTTTCGCGTGGTACTGGTGTGTAATTTCGTGAAAATATCATGATCTTTAAATACGACTGGTTCAGGTCTAAACGAATGTCTAGGTTGTAGTCTTCGTGGTACACTGGAAGCTATTTCTAGATCATCGCAAGAGGAGGACGAAGAAGATGATGATGTTTTCGTACTGTTCCTAGAACTAGTAGCTAGAGATGTAGCTTTACAAAATAGTTAGTTATTGTTTAATGTTGAATATTAGGATTGATGATATGAATTACCTTCACTTTCTCCACGACTAGACAATGGGCTTCTGCCAATAGCAGAATCAATTCCATGATTTGAAGGTTTGGTTTTGGTTGGTTGTTGTGCTCGCGATTGAAGTTTCTCTGTTAAATATGATATATCACCCACTCGGTTATTCCATGTGGGATTGTAACTGTCGTGAGAAATGGCGCGTAGTGAAGATGGAATGACAGAATTGGATTCAATTGTATTACTCATGGATGAAATAGTGGTTAGAGTACTATGAGTACGACTGATGGTCATCTGACCTCTTCGTTTATGATGTTCTCTGATTTTTGATCGATCTTCGTTTTTCCATGATGAAGGTGCTCCAGAAAGTGCATCCATTGCAGCATGTGTTGGAATATGTTTGTATGGAACTTTAGTAACTTCTTCCTCGGATTTCTTTTGTTGATCTTCGTCTGCGATGGACTTTTGCTTATGTTGTTGAGCAGCTTTTTTGGAGCCTTTAATCTTTGAAAGTATCGACATTGTTGCTTTGAGAATGATTTATATGTTGTTGAAGTGAGTTGAAGTGAGTTGAAGTGAGTTGAAGTGAGTTGAAGTGAGTTGAAGTGAGTTGAAGTGAGTTGAAGTGAGTTGAAGTGAGTTGAAGTGGAAGTTGAAGTGGAGGTTGAAGTGGAAGTTGAAGTGAAGTTGAAATAGAAGTAGAAGTGAATGTCGGAATAACAGGACAGTTATTCAAGTAATCTGATCGATTAAGAGGTAAATGAAGCGTGAAGTGTTCAGTGCGAAGCATTCAGAACGAAGTATAAGTATGAAATATCAAGTATAAAGATATATCGTACTCCACAAGAGGAGACAAGATCCAACCAAAAGATATCAACAACTACAACAACAACAACAACAACGAACAAAAACAGTAAAAGACATGCAGCAAGCAAGCCTTTAATGTATACAGGCTACACAGCACCGACCGACTCAACCACAACCGACCGTTTCCCTCCTTATCGTAACTTGCGATGATCGTGATAGTAGTAGCTCTCAATTTCGATCTTGACCATGTACTACGCTACGTACTAGGACAATATTAACTTTGCTCGGATATTAAGTACATTGATTGGATATGGTGTATATTTTATCAATAGATCGAAGGTGTATGTGATGGTATAGAATCGTATGAATGGATGGAAGTGTGAAGTTAAATCGGAAAGATGGCATTTAAAGAAAATGATGTTAAGAAAATAAGGGGCTGGAAAACCTGTTTGGCTCATTAGTTCTTCTTAGCTCAGGAAATGTTCCTTGGAAATGAATAATGTTTCAGGGAAAGATGGGTGACCTTTTTTCCGATAAAAGGAAAGTTAGACTGTCTGATTTTTGGCTATTTCTCCTTCGACTCGTACAGACGATGATTAAACAATACAGGATGACTAATATATATTTTGAGGTTATTGATTTTGTCTTCGCTTGGAAGGTACAAAAGGAGGGAAAGTCCGCTTTGGTGATTTTGGGTAGGAAAATCGGAATTAGAAATTATCCTGCGTAGTATGTATGATAAAAAATATATATAATATGAGTGGTAGAAGGAGACGATAATGTTTTGTAAATGTGCCGACGGTTTTAGAAAATAATATATTAACTGTAGGTACTGCACCAAATATGTACACTGTACTCTTTGCTGTATTGGTTTGTATTGGCTGAGTATCACAATCCCATGTCATACAAGATAGAGTGTTTTTGATTGAAAGTCCGATTATCAGCTGGATTAGAATCCAGCTGAAGTTTATAGAAATGCAATAGATGTAGGAAATTCTGATAAAGGGGGATAAACTTGATTTTTATTTGACTTCAAAAGTATGACCATATGAAATTGAGCCTTACTCTTGTACCCGTTCTTGTAACCATATTGCCATCCTTTCCCTTCGTATTTACTTATCTAGCCATGTTGCCTGTATCGTGCTTACTCGGAAACATCCATAGATCTGTAACATCTCAAATCCCATCAAGTACCTACCTAGGCAGACATTATCCAGAAACCATAGAAATACCGTACGCACATCAATTTGACCACAAACGTGGTCATAATTCCAATTCCTGTCATCCTCTTTTAACACGTCGAGCCCTTCGTCCCATCATCATCACTTTTGCATGCAGGGCAATATCGTCGCCGATTAAGCCTACTTTGAATATCCGATAGACTGATATGGAGCACAAAACTTTCAGGTTGGTCCAGACATTTTGGACGCCTCGTGTTCTTCTACCTAGTTAGAGTCCACCATGTCCCATCCTTTGAGTGAATTTCTTAGCTCCACCTACCTATTTTTGGAAGGCAAGTCGAACAAATGACCAATAAACAGTTCGATAAGATTATCTAGCCTTGACTTGTTGAGCATCCATATCATAAAGCGTACATATTAGCCCTTCTGCAATAACTCGACGTACGGGAAAAGTGTGTACCGGTAGATCAACGGCTAGGGTGGCCGGGTGAGAACCTTCCTTCGTTCGTTTAGTCCTTGGTGATCTTTAGTAAGCTTAATCCTTATTAATTCCTACATGTGTTGAAGGACACTAGATAGATAGATACGGAGCATTTAAGTTTTGGTAGCACTTACCACCAGTACTACTGTCGCATCGATGGTTGTCGATAAAAGGATTATTAATTTTTCACAGCCCTACCTTGGCTATGCAATCAATACATACCCTGGGAAGTAGGGTTGGAGGTTAGCATGTAGTTAGAATGATTAGACCCATGAAAAAACTGGTGAACCTACTAAGAATTTTCCGATGAACTGGAACCATTCGTGCAGAGCGGAGCTGAAAGCCTGAAACCCTTAATATCCTTCAGTCGGAATTAATTAGATACCATGTGGGAAATATATTTGTAGGTACAAGGTAGAAGAGTCAGTCAGCGTATCATTGTGTACGGAGTAGGTACTTGAATAGAACTCGAAAATAGGGGGGGATTTGTATGGGCATCCTCGAGTAAGTCATATACACTGTAAAGTACCTCCGCAGGAAGAAATAGAAGAGCAATAGAAGCTTCGCTTTTTCAAATCACCATCAAACAGGAGCTATCAGCATGTCGTAATAGAACATTGAACATGCCTCTGAGAACTTAAGAGCAACCACCACATCATCGAACCATGCAATGCCAATTGAGGCTGAAGCCCGGCCTCTTCTCTACCCGTCGTTTTCGCTTGCAGGCTGGTGCAAAGACTAGTAAGTATAAGGAGCATATCACCGAATATAGAATCGCCGGTAGAACATTTGAAGATTGTAGGTTGAAGGAAGGTTTTGTTGATCGGCGAACATCAAGGTTGTCGTTCGCGAAAGGAACGGGAGGGGAGGGATAATGCACTGCACAGACACTTATCCTGTTGAACTTTGAAACACCTCAATCTTAATGATCGACCTACTAGGCTCAACTGTCGCCTCCCGCGTGCGCATATGAGCCATACTTTGCTAGGTAGTAACACTTGGTATGCATGATGCATCACATCACATACCGGTAAAGACTAATGACCTAGCCTGGCCCGTCGTCTATTTATAACTAATATTGTATTCTTTCTTCCCAAAAAAGTCTACAACACAGACCTTGCGGATTTGGAATCGTTCCAGTTTCTGAAACCCCCGAAATGTCCGTAGGCTGATAATAAGTTGTGAAAACGTGTTTATTGAGCTGGGCTCGGCTATTCCATAGATACTCTAGCCAGAGGTTGAATATGTTTGTGGGTTAAATTCCAAGCTAGTCTGAAATAACATTTCTGATATGGCGTTCCGCTGGGTCATTATTACTTTACAATAATTCTGAGAGAAAGTTGGACGAGATTCTCTTTTGTCTTCAATTGTGCTAGACCAATCCTTTTTTGGTCTCTAACGATCTTAGCTACCGATGTGAGCTATTACTCAAGGGCTTTCCCCACAGCCAAGAGCAGCCAACTTTAAGTCCGCCGGACCACCAGACTACCTAGGAGAGTTGGAGGAAAAACACCATTTTTCCACATTTTTCCTTTTGCTTAGCTTATAGTTACACAACAGCTACTGGTAGTATAGCTTAGTAATTCCTCAAAATCTATCCCTCACATGTTTTTTTCTCTGGGGATAACCGAAAAAGACCTCAACTGGTGAAGGTCGACTGGTGAGATCGCGCTTCTTCTACATTCCTAGAACCTATTCGTCTCGTTTTGCCGATTGATATTTGTGTGCATGGTAGTGAGGATGAGGTTCTGGAACCATCTTCTCCCAACATCGGCAATTTTTAAAGTTTGATCTGAAAGGGCTTGATGTGAAAATGGGTATGTCAGGAACACAATAGGCGGAACGGCGAGGTATCAAAGAAGTTAGGGTACTTGAGTAGTTGCAAAGACCCTATGATGAACTCAGTTGTTCAGCGCATACTTTCATATCCAAATCCTACCTAGTTCATCCCAATCACCAAAAGATAAGGATTGGCAGTAGAGAGACTAAGGAGGCTATTAAAAATAGACATCTTGCTAGACGGAATGTCATGATCAACTCACTGATGAGGGTGATTGAGAAATCGGCCATGATATTTGTGAGTAGATGTAATCCTTCTATGACTTTGGTTCTCGACTTATTTGAGATTCGATTAAGTCTAGTACCCTACTTTCGGACTATCTTTTACACCAAAAATCATGATTTTCATCTATTAATAACTTTATAACTAATTAATAAAAATATTTTGAAATTTAAATTATAGATTTATTATATAGATAATAATAGATTCTGAAAATTTCAAATTTTTGGTAGTTTTATTGATTGAAATATAAATAATTGAAATTACGATTTTCAATTTGTATAGGATTTGTATACAAATTTGAAAATCTTGAAAATCTTTAATAAATTTTCAACAAAAATTATTAAAAATAAATTATAAATTTTTTTGAAGTATTTTAATAATAATTAATTAAAAATTATTTTTTAATTATTATTTTACTATCAATTGAATATTTATTTATATAAAATTTTATATAGAATAAAATATAAAAATTAATAAAACAATAATTATACATTATTTTTTCAAATAAATTAATCTATTTGATTAGCTTTAATATAAATATTTGAAAAAATTTATAATTTATTTTTAATAAATTTAGTTGGGAATTTATCTAAGATTTTCGAATTCTTTAAATTTTTATATAAATCCTATATAATTAAAAATTGTATTTTCAATTATTTATATTTCAATTATTAAAATTGCCAAAAATCTGAAATTTTCAGAATATATTAATAATTATATAATAAATTTTTAATAAAAATTTAATCAAATTTTATTGATTAATTATAAAGTTATTAATAGTTAAAAATTACGATTTTTGGTATAAAAAGATGATCCAAAAGAGAAGTGGTCTAAAAGTAGGGTACTAGACTTACAGGATTCTTCAAGGCTAAACAATTCTAGGTACCTAGACACAATTTCCATCGCATTTCTTGATGGAAGAGACTCGAACTTATCTGTATCTAATAATGGTTTTACACAAACATTTCTCCAACATCTCATATACTTGATGATTTGAACAAGTTCTTCCTCCTTCCTTCTTCCTTCTCCCCACCACAGTGCCCTGCCCCGACTTCCATCCAATCAATCATGCATCGGAAGCTGATCCTGGTCAGACAAGGGATAGAAAAGTTGAAGATGGATAAAATGCATTTGGATATTCCCCATGTCTCGAGAAACGCATGAAACTAATGCCGATTGAAAAGGGACCAACAATTTGATAACAAGCTTGATTCGTCTAATCACTTGCTTCGACATATAATTATAAGATATCATATTCATGCGGTTCACGGGGTTGCATACAGGAGGGGGATAATGCGTAGGTAAGATCTTACTAATAATAGATGAAGAAGAATTTCAATACAACTCCAAGTACACGACTTCCGTACACGAAGATATCTCGCTTGGAAATTGTTTATCATCTCCAATTTTGAAACATCGGCAGCGAACATCGGGTAAGATCATGATTGGTTGATGGGAAGGTAAGATTGGACCTCGGAGGGTCCAAAGATCCCACTTTGATAAGATCAGAGCAGTGTTCTCATTCATCATAACATATCGTACAAGATCGAAGGGTCCAACAACACAGATTGAAGTTCCAGGAGCCATTGTTATATTTTATACATCCAGTCATTGTTATTGTTGTTGATGTTATCGTTTGATCCTATCTCCACTTTCTATATTTATCACATCTTGATACTGCACTGCACTGTAGCACTCACTCCCTTGCCTCACACTATCTGGGTCGCACTTTAGCGAAAATTTAAATGTAAGGCGTTGTAAGTTTAGAGTTCCACTCACAATTTCATCATCCCGAGCCCGCACTCCAACAAGCATTCAACTTGAATTAACCGGCACAACAATCCAAATCCCATCGCGATTCAATCCGATTCAATCCGATTAACCTTTCCAGGTAATCACTATTCGTCGCTTACTACACGCACTTATCATCTCATCGCGAAGAGGTCCCTCTTCGACACCCTAACTAACTTCTCAGTTTCGCGCGACTTCGAGGCGCAAACAATTCACGGTGGCGTCCGTTCTCATTCAAACGCAGTCGCAACTGTCCCTTCAACAACACTTAGATATCTCATCCGAGGTATTGGAATACGTCCAAGCGGAACTGGAGGGGGAACCACAGCCTTTAATGATGGGGCAGGCAGGAGGGCCTATTCAAAATCCGCCAAATGACAATAGAAGAGTCAAGGTCTATGAGTTGCGCAATGGCGACTGGTTTGATAGAGGTACTGGCTTCTGCAGCGCTGATTTCATGGTCGTATGTTTACCTTTCTTTCTCACCCTTCATGCAAGCACCTACTTGCTGCGCGGCTGTCATTCTTATCCCCATCCTTCTTTCCGCCACCTTTGGGATTTGTTGCCTAATCACCTGGAATATATATAGGATAATGGCCCGGAAAAATCAGATCCCACAGTAATGGTGCAGTCGGAGGATGAACCAGGTCTCATACTCCTTGATACGAAGATAGTTAAAGCGGATGGGTTTCAGAAACAGCAAGGTATATTGGATCAGCGCAAGGTTACCACATTTCATACTAATGGATCTCTTCCAGAAACTCTCATAGTATGGACAGAGCCGGATGATGAATTGGATATGGCTCTCAGCTTCCAAGAAGCCGAGGGTTGCGCGGCTGTTTGGTAAGTGGCATATCGCAATCAACGCGTTATTATATTGTGGCGCATTCGGCTGATGGTTGTCACAGGACGTTTATCAATAATATACAATCCACCCTCAGTGTACCTGAAGGTGTCAGTATAGAGGGTAAGTTAATTAACCTTCCATGTCTCCGATTGTGACATTCTACCTACCTTTATGATGCTTATAATCTTCTTTAGAAGATAGTGTATCAGAGGATCTCATCCCTGAGACTGTGATTCCAACATCACTCCCCCATCCTTCACTTGGTAACCTGCACGAGCTCGAACAGCTATTTAGAGGATTGAACAGCACAACGGGTGGACGCGAGGCCCTTACGAAAATGGTTATAAATGAATTATATATCCGAAAGTTAATACCTCTCGTTGAAATGGCCGAAGACATGGAAGATCTACCGAGTTTACATCGACTTTGCACCATGATGAAGATAATCATATTGTTGAACGACAGTTCCATAATTGAAGATATCGTAACGGATGAGGTAGTCATTGGTGTTGTCGGGGCTTTAGAGTATGATCCGGATTTCCCAAGCCATAAGGCTAATCATCGACTTTGGTTAAGCAAGAAGGATAGATACAAGGAAGTGGTTGAAATACCCGATCCGGACGTGATGAGGAAGATCCATAATACAAATCGGCTACAATATCTCAAAGATGTTGTACTTGCCCGGATCTTGGACGACCCAACCTTTTCGGTTCTCAATGGCCTCATCTT
This sequence comes from Sclerotinia subarctica, assembly GCA_025389085.1. Taxonomy (NCBI): domain Eukaryota; kingdom Fungi; phylum Ascomycota; class Leotiomycetes; order Helotiales; family Sclerotiniaceae; genus Sclerotinia; species Sclerotinia subarctica. The sequence goes on along the minus strand of QRFI01000004.1, from coordinate 2,813,259 downwards.
CTTCAATCAAGTCGAAATTGTTCAATATCTGCAGAACAATGCAACAGTCCTCAAGGAACTTTTTGGAATTTTCGGATCACAAGAGACAGACCAAGAAAGGAAGAAGATGGCCGTCTTATTCATACAACAGTGCTGCGCCATTGCGAAGAATTTACAACAACCAGCACGGCAAACGTTATACAACAATTTCTTAGGACATGGTCTGTTATCTGTTGTTAACTTTGCTCTTCGACATAACGATGTAGGAGTACGAGTAGGAGCAACAGAGGTGTTGGTTTCTATGATCGATCATGATCCTCAAATGATTCGTCAAACAATATTCCGACAAATGAATGAGAAGCAAACCCCGCTAACCGACTCTCTCATTGATCTTCTTCTCGTTGAAGCTGATTTAGGTGTAAAGGCTCAAATAGCGGATGCGATCAAGGTTCTCTTAGATCCAAGCAACCACATTCCACCACCAGTGGAAACACCCGCCAAAGCCAACGGTGAAGTTGCAGCTAGACCTCGGCCTCAACTAGACCCTCAGCATGAACTTTTCCTTGATCATTTTTATGGAGACTCGGCGAAGAGATTATTTAAACCTTTGGTAGATTTGAGGGATCGAGAGGATATGGACTTCACTGTTCATCAAGTGTCTTTATACATCTATTTGATAGAGATACTTTGCTTTTTTATCAGACAGCATATGCACCGCAGCAAATATTTCGTGATATCAAAAGGACTAGCTCGACGTATTTCTCAGCTTTTGAGGAGCCCGGAGAAATATCTAAAATTAAGTAAGCTATTGTTTCCTTGATAACCATGAGCTTTACTGACAAATTCCAGCTGCTTTGAAGTTCTTTCGAAATTTAGTTGGTTTAGAAGATGATTTTTACGATCAGCAGATGATGCAAGATCATCTCCTTGAGCCAATTTTAGAACTTGTGATTGAAACAATGCCTCGAGATAATCTTTTAAATTCAGCATGTTTGGAGTTCTTCGAATTCCTCAAGCATCATGATTCTGGCGAAAAAGGTTTGATCAGTCACATGGTGATACACTACCGAGAGAAACTCGAGTCAATCACCTACGTTGACACTTTTAGAAATTTCATACATAAGCATGATAGCAGCCAAGGATCTTCGTCGAGTATGGTAATTTCCTACCTCGACACCGAAGATGAAAGTCCGAGGAGACCTGAACTAGGTGGAGGCAGTAGATGGGGCTTAGGTATCAAGGACTTAGATGCCGAAGAAGAAGCATATTTCAATACCTCGGATGATGAGGAGGACAAATCTTATGATCGGAGCTTGATAAATGGAGCGTCGCTCGTCTCGAAACCTTTAGTTGATTATCCATCTGATGAAGAAAATGAAAATGCGGAAAACGATGTTTCTGTGGATATGACCTCTGCTTCACTCAGCCAGAGCCCTTCACTAAAACCCGTTGATACAAAAGATTCCAGTGGGGACGAGTTAGTTATGACACCTACTTCTTCCACACCTACGCCACCAGAAAGATCATCGGAAAAGCGCAACAGAGAAGAGGATGAGGAAGATGAATTGGGCAAACTTTCCCATCACAAACGAAGAAGTTCCACGAGTTCGAATAGCAATGTGGTTAGGAGGAAACAGAGCTTCAACAAGGCTCGGGATGGTGGTAAAGGACCAAAGAAAATTGCAATTAGTTTATCTGCAGCTATCAAAACTGGTGGTAGCAGCCCTGGTGGCAGTGCGAGTTGAGATGCTCTTACGTCGATTTGCAAATCTTTTTTACAGGAAGATTGGAATATCTTCAGAGGAATGGCGCATTTTTAATTGCACGAAATGGAGTTTAGGCGAAGGAGGGAAAAGAGATGTCAGTGATTGATTTGATATACCATCACTCAGTCCAAACAGGTGACTGCGATTGCTTTATTGGTATTGCTTTAAATTTGGCGCCAATACTAAATTTTGCTTACCCCATGAGCAATATTTTATATTGCTCCTTTAGCTTCGGCTTGTTTTTCGCGTGGGTTGGTTGAATGGGAAGGGAGGGAAGGGAAACTGTGGAATAACTTGATCGCCGATACCTGTACAGTAGAAAGGACGGAGATTTCTGGAGTTCTCTCATTTTGATAGGAATGAATGGATGGATGGGTGGATGAATGGGGGGATGGGAGGATGGGAGGATGGGAGGATGGGAGGATGGGAGGATGGGAGGATGGGAGGATGGGAGGATGGGAGGATGGGAGGATGGGAGGATGGGAGGATGAGAGGAGGAAAGGGGAGGATTGATCAGGATGGGAAGAGGAGAGGATGGGAAGGAAGAAGATGGGAAGGAAGAAGATGAGAACAGATGAGTTGAGGTGAGTTGAGATGAATTGATACCATATATGTCAAACAGATATTGACATTGACATTGATATTGAACCCATGATGGAAATGAGCACTTTTGAGCCTCGATGATTTTTGTAGATTTTTCATGCCACCAGTAGTAGTATTTACCATTCATCACATGAAGTAACATATATATAAATCCCATTCGATTTCCATCCATCCAACTCTCATCTCTCATTCCTCATCCCATTATCAACAAACTTCCCCTCTCTGCAAACCCAACCCCACATCACAAGGCTACGCAAAAACTAACCCCCCACTCACCTACCCCACTGTCGTATCAACCAATCGGCGTTTCACTCATATGCCCCTCCTAGTAATGCACAGATCCCCTACTTCCTGTAACAAATTATGGAATGAATTGGTTTGAATTGTGGGGCGTAAGGCGAGGCCACGATTTACTTTCCGTTGCTGCGACCGCTAGATGTGCGAGGATCGAGAGTGTATGAGAAAGTGTACTGTGTTCTTTTTCTTTCTTTCTGGATGTGAAGGGAAAGAAATACGGATTGATTTTTGTGCTTGTGTTTATTTATATGGGATTTTTGTTTCTGTGGGAAATTGGAGATTGGAGATTGGAATATTTTATTGGCTGCGGGTTTGCTGTGCGATTGCGATTGCTATTGGGGATTGCGATTGGGGATTGAGATTGCGATAGCGGATGTCTATTGATTGATGGACTGGTATATATATACATACATACGATACATAAGTCAAGGCGCGGGACGACACGAGACGACACGACACAGAGGATTGCAGAGAAGAGAAAAGAAAAGTATTGCAATTGGTGGGTTCGGTGTTGGAAATTGAGATTCTGGAATTGAGGAGGTGAATTGGGTGAATTGGGTGAATTGGGGGAAGGATTTCTACGAGTTGTTTGGTTCTGGTTCTGGTTTTGTAACGGCGGCAGGAACAGGCACAGGAATTCGAGGTTTAGGACGGCGATTTGAGGAAGAATCGAAAGATTGAAACAGACGAAAGGAACGAATTGTTTGCGATTTATCTACGAATATATCTGCGGCATCGAGAGCACTTGGAAAATTGATACGAGGGAAGAATAGACAGAGGGAGGGGAGGAATTGCTCCTGAGGTCTTTATAACTTTGTTCTTTGGGGGTTTCAACTTTCTTTTGCGTATCCTCATCTGCGATATGGCTGGGTTACTGGAGCTTCCGTTGAATATATTGGGGGAATTGTTGGAGGTGGTTAGGAATACGCCGGGTCATATATTAGGGTTGGTTTTGGTAGGATTAGTAGGATTGGGATTGGGTTGTGTGAGTTTATTTTTCGTTTTGTCTTTGGGATTTTATTTTTGTGCTGGCTTCTCCGATGAGGATTGGCTCGATATTTTGGAGACTCTTGCTAATGAGGTACTGGTAGATATACATATTTCTATTACTGGTCGCTCCAGTCCCAAGATCACCCTACCTATCAGAAAAATCATACACAACAACCACTCCTTCAGGAATCACAGAAACTAAACCTCTAACTTGCTGGTATGACAGCTGGGTCGCGCATCGCGAAGCCTCCGTTTCAAAAACAAGCCCCTCTACAGAAAACGATATCAGGACCGGATTTATCGAACCTGCTTCAGTAGAAATGAGTCTTGTAGTCCCAGCCTACAATGAAGAAGAACGATTAACAGGCATGCTGGAAGAAGCTGTATCCGTTCTAGATGATACATATGGAAGGATCTCCAAAGGAAAAGGAACAGGAACGGGCTATGAAATCTTACTCGTAAATGATGGGAGTAAAGATAAAACAGTACAAGTCGCATTAGATTTCTCGAGGAAAAATAATCTGCATGATGTTTTGAGAATAGTGACGTTGGAGGAGAATCGAGGAAAAGGAGGCGCGGTTACGCATGGGATGAGACATGTGAGGGGCGAATATGCGGTATTTGCTGATGCAGATGGTGCAAGTCGGTTTACGGATTTGGGAAAATTGGTTGCAGGGGCGAAGAAGGTGATGGATTCTGAAGGGAGAGCTGTTGCAGTAGGAAGTAGAGCTTGGTTAGTTGGAAGTGAGGCGGTCGTAAAGGTAATTTTCTCTTTCTATTTTCTCATTCTTCTATTTGCTATTCATCAAATTTCCAAATCATCCTCCTCGTCATGATCATCATAAATACCCATCAAAGTACTAACAAAAAAAAAGCGCTCCGCTCTTCGCAACGCCCTAATGCATTCTTTTCACTTACTCCTTCGTCTCCTCACTCCACCAGCTACATCCCGTATTCGCGATACTCAATGTGGATTTAAACTTTTTACCCGGGCGGCTTTACCTCATATTATTCCATATATGCATGCTGAGGGATGGATCTTTGATGTTGAAATGCTTATGTTGGCTGAGAGTGCGCCGGGGGTTGGGGTTGGGGTAGGGGATGGAAATGGAAGTGGAAGTGGAAAATTGGAAGCAGGAATAAAAGTCTCGGAACAAGCAATTGGTTGGCAAGAAGTTGGTGGTAGTAAGTTGAATGTTATGTGGGATAGTTTGGGCATGGCATGGGGATTGGCGGTTTTGAGGGGGGCGTGGGGAATGGGGGTTTGGAGGAGGAGGTGAGGTTGGGTTTAGTGGGGTGTGGTAGTGGAGTAAAGTGAAGCCTTTCTTTGAGATCTTGCTTGTAGATTAGTTGTAGTAAGTGTAGTGGTTTTGATATGGATATATGGATATAGGGGATATGTAAAGATAGAGATGAAGATGAAGACAGAGAAAAGGAGGAAGAAAAGGAATTAATTAATAGACAGGTGTTATATTTTCTCGATAGAAATCCAAATCCAAATCCAAATCCAAGTTCAAATTCAAATTCAAATTAAAATTAAAATCGGATTTAATTACAAATTATATGAAAAGCGTCCGGGAAATTATATTCTTATTTTTAAATAAATAATTAAATAATCTTAAATTTTTATTATTTATAAAATTATAAATTAATTTAAAATCAAATTTCTTTTTATAAAACTTTAATTTAATATTATATAATTAATACTCCGATATAATTATATTATTTTCACTTGTTATATATATTAATTATAAATATACAAGTCGGCCTCGAGAGATCAAGATAATCAATCGGCTTATACAACGTTTCGAATCGTGACAGATATTATTTCTTTTTTAATAATAATTAATAAATATATTAAATAAATAAAATAATCAAATAATATTTTGATATATAATAAAAAATAAAAAATAAAAATAAATTATTTTATAATAACAAAGTAGAAAAATAGAAAAAAAAACAAATGATAAATAATAAAATAATAATTAGTTATTCGATTGCTCGTTCTAGAATACCTTATCTAGTCTATAATCTACAATCTATAATTTAAGTATCCATGATCCATCTTATATATACATATGTTTGTAGATGACCTAATACACCAACCATCGACGCCGCAACGCCACGTATCGTATTACACAAACGGCATATGTAGAAAACTCTAGAATCCGTTCCCGAGCCGTTCCAGATATCTTTAACCTATCCATATTTCCCCCTTGTAACCAACAATGCAAGACGCTCCCTAGGTCCCATATTACCATCACCTCATTCCTATCCATCTCTACATCTCCCCTCCTATCCATACGTAACATGAACCTCGGTCGTCTCCTTAATACCATACCTCCACGCATCTCTCAATATACTCTCATCACTTCCATTATCCAAGCCAGCCGCACCCCTCTCAATATCATCTTGTGGGTTATTATTTTGTGAACTCGAGGTTCCCTCACCCCTTTCATTCGCAGCAAATTCGTCGCGGCGTATAGAACTTAATGCGTACCCGTGACCTACTTTACTTCCGCTTCTGTTGGGATAGGGACCACTAGACTCGTCGGATTGTTTTCCTTGCCTGCGGAATTGCTTGTAGAGGGGTCGAAGTACGGGAATACAGGCGCAGACTATGGCGACTAGAAGTTCGCTGGAGCCCCAGAGGATGAGCGGTACTGTTTCGTCTGTGGAGATGGAGTTAGTTTTTATTCCTTTGGGAAGTTTTGGATTTTTCAATGAGGATTGCTTGGAAATCTTACAAGTATAATCTGACCGAGATGCTAACCCTCCAAGCTCAACGGCTCGCACAATACCACAGATTCCTGCACTGAAACAAATTCTTATCAGCATCAACCCAGAGACTTCCGCATGCCCCACTGGCAGAAAAAGAACTTACAAAACACCCAAAGTAAGACCAAACGAAATAGTCAACCTTTCCTTCCGTCTAATCCGAACCCCAGCCAAGAAATACCACGGGAAAAGCGCCAAGACAAAATCCATCAAAGCCGTATAACCTCCTGAGAAAATTGCATTCGCCGTGAAATTGAAATTAACAGTATGAGGTATGGACGGGTTAAATATTGCCGGCATCGGTGAGCATTGGAAGAAGTCGAGAGTGGCGCAGATGATGCATACAATAAAGGTACTGACGATACAACCCCAAAGGAAAATCTTATGCCAAGGAACAACGACGAGACGTAGAAGGAAGACCGCTACAGAGGACTTGCTAGTGGCGATTGCGATGATATTGCAAGTTTGGCCAGCGACTTCCATCTTATTGGATAAGACGAATCTAGGACAAATAAGACTCAATATATAATCTCCAAAACAATTACCAAACGGAAAGATGAGTTGGGCTTGTATTGGGGAGTGAAGGAAATTCTGAATTGGGATAGTCGAATCGAGAAGCTCAACATCAAAGTTTGTAGATTGAAAGATTCAATAATACTCACTGAGCCTCCGTGATATCCAAAAAATGAGATCCCAATCCATAAACGGCCGCTACAGTACAAAAGGAGGTGTATCCTACGAACATTAACTGTATATGAATCGTCTTATTAGCATTAAATTCAAGAGAAGATAGGTCGTTATTTGGTCACTCACAATACTGGCAACAATGAGCCAGTCGTCATAACCTGTGGCTTGAACGATATAATATCGAGTGTACATCCGTAGTCCTACGAATACTGCTGCAGCAAATGTCTCGATCCACATCACCAAGATGATGGTAGGTCCCAGAGCTGACAAATGACGCATCTTGTCGGCGCTGTACGCCCCAGACTTAATGTCTGACTGCTATTGGGGGTGTTCACGGGAGCTGCTGCACAATCAGATAATATCCACGTGGATATGGTAAGTTACTTGATATACGTCGTACAGTGGTCGTCGAACAGAGCTTCGCTAATGGAAATCACAAAATATAAAGAATGGTGTCTCCACTTGGAATATGGGCTCTGCCAGTCTTTTTTTTAAAGGTTTACAATGATTGGGACAGTACTCACCTGCAAATTGGACAAAAGACTGGGTCTAGAGGAGACCCTCATGATGAATGTAGCATTGGAAGATTACTAACGGCGTGTTCACCACAACCATTAACCAGGGGTCCGAAAATGGAAGATCGAGGTTCATCGCCGATACATTTACGAATGTAATACGGAGTATGAGTTGTGCTATCTGTTTGACCAATGTTTTTTGGGGAGCACGTCGTGCTAGCTAAAGACTGAATATACCTTACAACTAATTTTATGACGGGGTCGACAAAAGAAGCTTTTCTCGTGGTGATGCCAGTACTATAGGGGTTAAATCTGTTCCAGGGTATGAACTCATCGCGGTCTCTGCGGACAATGTACCAAATTTCTACAGTTCCTGCTTAGGACTTTTGTTTTAGCGGAATGAGCTTAGGCGTGTTTGAAAAAAGGCTTACTCTAGTCGTCGGTTGCGGTGAGTGGAGCCGTTGCCGGGATTAGACCGGGATATGATTCGGTCTACGGAGTATACAGAGGTTGCTGGCGAAAGTATTGTAAGACACACTAAAAAGCAGCTATGCTTTATTCTAGATGCAAGGGTTTTAGCTAATTAAAGTATCTCGCTCTTTAAAAATTTTTATAGTAGTATTTAAATAAATAAAGTATTGTAAGGAAATTCTATAAATAATCAAAATTTCATATATATCTTATTTAATGATATTATAATTTTATAATATTCTTTTAAAGATCTAAATAATCTTATCAAATAATCTTCTGATATTGCTTTTTTTATCTCTTTTATAATCATTTTAAGTTTATTATAGCTTAAATTATTCTTAGAATAATAATCCAAAATCTATTCTTTTACTCAATTTTATACATTTTCAATAAGATTGAGATTAAGAGAAAAGAGAGATTATTCAATCTTTTAAATACCTCTTTGAAGGAGCTTTGTAAGAATCTTATAAGCTATATAATCTGAAGTTTTATCTTGTATAAATATATGATCTGGATGTATCTTTATTTATTTATAAAGAATAAAATCTATATAGATTTGATATAATATAGTATTAATAATGCCCTATTCCTTTTTTCAAAAGATTTTAAAATCCTTCTCTGCTTTTTCTAAAAAGCATCTTAATACAAACTATAATCAAAGATAATAATTCTTTTCTGAAATAAAAGATTTTCGAAAAGTAATATACTATTTATAATTTACTTTATAAAGAATAGGATATATAATAACTTTATTTATTTCTTTTTATTTTAATAAAAGAATAATCTTTTAATATAATATATATCAATTGATCTTTGAAGTATTTATAAATTCGATAATTTGAAAGGTGATTAAGAGAGGAGATTAATCAAAATACTTTTTAAGTGTTATATATATTATATATATAGGTTATTTGTTTATAATTTAGATTAGTTTTTTAAATAAAGAAAAAGGATTATATCTCAACGAATTTCTTTTTAGTTTAATATAGTATTTTTGCTTCGATTTATTGATCTCGAGTTATATTCTTTTAAAGAAGGTTTTGGATATAAACGGTGTGTCACGAATCACGATTATTATAACATAATAAAAGCAAGTACAGTGGTTTGAGCTGCTGTTTCCGAGGGGGTCCTTATCGATAAGGAATCCTAAAACAAGTGTCCTAGGATAAAATATATCCCAGGATAATTAGTATCCTAGAACAAAACGATTAGGTAATTATATAGATTTAGAACAAGTGTTCTAAAACATTATTCATCCTAGAATAAAGTGTTCTAGGATAATATTTGTTCCAGGACAATTATCCTAGAAGCTATATTATCCTAGGATCAGAATCGTCCCAGGATTAGCGTCCTGAGGCCTTTAGAGGATCACATGATGAATAGACTGAATAGCCTAATCTATTCAATCTAGGAGATAGCCTAAATAGATCAATCTATCCAGACTATCCAATAGTATTCAGAAGTATATAATTAAAGATAGTTTCATAGTTTAAAAGCTTCATATTCAACTTAGTTATCAATTAGTTTACCTACATTCTATTTGATCTAGTAACGACTTCACTTTCAAGTAAATAACAGTAATAAAGCCTTAACCCATAACTTCCAACCGACGAAACCTCAGGCAGCCGCTGCCTCCAGTATAGTATCGTTATATGGTGATAACAAAGGTAAAGAAGAAAATAGAGGTAAAAAGATTAATAAGAAAGAGTTTTTTAATAATACTTATACTTTCATTTTGATAAATTTGAAGATATAAAATTATTATTCTATTAATTGTCAATAATAATAGTTCTTATAGTTTTTTTATAAAGTACTTTAAAGTTCTAAATTATAATATCTTTATAAAAACAATATCAAAACAAAATAAAAAGACTAATAAAAATTATTCATTTAAGTTCTATAAGGGTTTGTAAGGTTTTAATATATCTTATAATACTTACTCTTCCAATCTATATAAGTCTGATGTCAAACTGTAGAGGTAAAGACCGAGAGAACAACCGTAAGAACCTCCCTCAGTGGGCTCAGGTGGACGGACTATCACAAATATGGAGTAAAGTTTTGCGGGATGAATTGCTCGCACCGCCTAATAGAGTATGATTTCAATAAAACTGGAGCGAAATTGAAGCAGTAAGACTTGAAGTGGAGTAGCCCACTAAAAGAGTTTCTCCCAATCAGATATTCTAATTTTCTTGGCAGGTGATTTCGAAATTAGCCGAGTGCTGACTGTGCTCAGAGTCTTAGAGACTATTGAATCCCGCGGGCGGTGACGAATGCCTACTAGGAGAATTATTTTGCTTGACACGGGAATTATCCTTCTCAATAGGCTGTAGTTTAAGCGCCATAGCCGAATGTTCCGAGTCTACCGGTAGACTAAGTAATTACATTATCAATCTCGTTCTCCGTATGGTTCGCTTCCATATCCGTTAACACTAGGAAAAGCTACAATCGGAAACAGAATTTCCAAATTATAAGTGGGGAAATCCCGTAGGGACTAGGGGGAGCCGCCGCAACGGTTTCCAAGGGTATCAATGCGGCTTCCGGGGTCCCCCGATAGATGGCAGGGAAAATTGCAAGGACCAGGCTATCAGCCCCGCAATTCATATTTTTATCTCCTGAGAGAAGCTTGTTCCTAGCTCTCCATGACTCTCGACTCCCGCCACGCGTGGATAGCAGAGTTAAAATTTGTCGGCTTGCGCTTATGCAGAGAGTATAATGAGTGTACAGTATGCACAGCGGACTGTGATAATTATGATTGACACATGAAACTTCCACATCTAGTCATGATATTACCAACGGGAAGAATAGCGGAAATTCAGGCTAAATTGTCAGTCCCAGTGGATAATAGACTTTCCCTTCATCTTGCAACGCATAGCTCCATGAACCTAGAACCACAGGCATGGTAAGGACATTTGACCCATATGTAATTTATATGACGTCCTTAAAACCTCACATTATGTCGAGCTCTTGTGGGACTTGAAAATTAATTTCTTGCTTCGGAACGAGGAGATGTAATTAGGAACTTTTGTAGTGTTACTGTACAACAACCCCATATGGAATTAGCATCCTTCCTGCCACGTTTTAGAGGTATGGATTACTTTTACAGTGTAAGTTTCTGTCGCAATGTCTCCGGTTAAAGAGGGCGTCGGCGTCGGAGCTCGTTCTGGTCTGATCTACGAGTAGGCGCGCAAATGTTTCCACGGAGTGATAATTGCTCCGCAATTGGCCCACCAGATGGCAACGATTGGCGCAAGACCATGCCTCTTCAATAAGAACTCATGACCACTATAAAACAAGCTGCAAGCATTGATATTCCTCCTGTGGCCCTCTAGGTTTATCTATCTCACGAGCGGCATATCCAAGTGTTTGCTTTTTCCTCGATTTCATCCCTCGTTCTTGCTCAAGCACACCTCTGAGTTTACCTTGCATCCTTTCCCCTTCAACCAAAAACGATGTCGGCTCCTCTTACTACCACTGGCACCCCTCTTGCCCTTCGGGTACCAAACACAGCTGCGGCACAAGGAACAAATGATCCTCTTGCCCTACCACCAGGAACTAGTTCAGAGAAATTTGCTGAATTCATTTCTCGTGCTGAAGAAGCAACTGGTGCTGAAAATGTCGTCGTTATTAAGAGGAAAGAAGAGCTTACAAAAGAACTGTACACTGACCCTTCCAAAGCCCATGATATGTACCACATCTTCGACAAAGATTACTTTGTAGTATCCGCCACTATTGCACCCCGCAACGTCGAAGAAGTTCAAACAATCGTCAGACTCTGCAATGACTTCGAGATCCCGCTTTGGCCATTCTCAATTGGTAGAAATGTAGGATATGGAGGAGCAGCCCCGAGAGTTCCTGGAAGTATTGGCCTAGATATGGGCAAAAATATGAACAAAGTGCTAGAGGTTAACACCGAAGGAGCATATGCGCTGTTAGAGCCTGGTGTGACATTCTTTAGTCTATACGACTACTTGAAGGAGAAAAAATTGGAAGATCAACTCTGGATTGATACTCCAGATCTTGGTGGTGGTTCTGTCGTTGGAAACACTATTGAGCGTGGCGTAGGGTATACTCCATACGGAGGTGTGTAATTTCTGATATTTAAAAACGGAACACTTGCTGATGCTTCAAGCAGACCATTTCATGATGCATTGCGGCCTCGAGGTCGTGCTTCCTACCGGAGAACTTATCAGGACTGGTATGGGAGCTTTGCCCGATCCAACGCAGCCAACAGCTGAGGGGGCAAGTTTGGATCAACAACCAGGAAACAAGTGCTGGCAGGTATGCTAAGCCCAATCGCAGGGTGACAGTATTCGAGCTTACCAGACTTCTAGTTATTCCCCTACGGTTTTGGCCCATACAATGATGGTATCTTCTCACAAAGTAACCTTGGTATTGTGACAAAAATGGGCATTTGGGTAAGTGATATAAATGCCTGTATCCTTGCGCCATGCAAGAATACTAACCATAAAATTTTTTTAGCTTATGCCAAATCCAGGAGGTTACCAACCTTATCTCATCACATTCCCAAAAGACTCCGATTTGCCAAAAATCGTTGATGTCATCCGTCCCCTTCGATTACAAATGGTCATCCAAAACGTGCCTTCAATCCGACATATCCTCCTTGATGCAGGAGTAATGGGGACCAAGAAATCATACTACGACGTTGATCGACCCCTAAATGAAGAAGAACTCGATGCCATAGCTAAGAAACTAAATCTTGGCCGCTGGAATTTCTACGGCGCTCTATACGGCCCCAAGCCTGTGCGCGATGTACTCTGGCAAGTAGTTCAGGATGCTTTCGGAACTATTGAAGGTGCAAAATTCTTCCTTCCAGAAGATATCAAGGAGAAATGCGTTCTTCACGTTCGCGCACAAACCCTACAAGGTATTCCAACGCTTGATGAGCTTTCCTGGGTAGACTGGCTACCTAATGGTGCCCATCTCTTCTTCTCACCTATCTCCAAGATCTCTGGTGAAGATGCGAGCAAGCAGTACGCTCTTACTCAAAAGATGACTCTTGAGGCAGGCTTTGATTTCATCGGCACATTCACCATTGGTATGCGCGAGATGCATCATATCGTATGCTTAGTATTTAACCGTGAAAGTGAGGACCAAAAGCGACGAGCTCACAAGCTTATTCGTGGGCTCATTCAAGTTTGTGCCGATAATGGGTGGGGAGAGTATAGAACTCACATTGCCTTGATGGACCAGATTGCGGAGACATATGGCTGGAACGACAACGCGCAGATGAAGTTGAACGAAAAGATCAAGAATGCTCTCGATCCCAAGGGTATTTTGGCACCAGGAAAGAACGGTGTATGGCCGGCATCATATGATCGATCAGCTTGGAGATTAGATGCCAACTCCAACAGAACAAGACCTTGATCAGATAAAAGGAGCAGAAACTCATATAGGCTTTGTATATTTCACAAAACGTGAAGAGCAATATGTATTCCATGAAAGTAATTCGCGTTCCTTGCCTCGATCATGCACCGTGTAATAGTGCTGAAGCTCTCAAGGCTCGTAGAGATCTAAAGTCGACCTCGTGGAGTTTTGATGATTGTCATTCGGAAAAGGTTCTCATCTGTGCTTGGCCAATTGATAAAATAATCCTGTGAATATGTATGATATCCTGTTTGAATGTCAAATTAGGAACGTCGCGGTGAAAGCTTGGGTCCTATGACTGTATTTGAATAACTGATCGCTTTATCAATTTTATATGCCAGCAAAATCGACTACACCTTGACATTTGGAACCAGGGATGAAATTTGGTTTAAAACACTGATTGCTTGGTGCAATGATAGATCTAGAATCAGCGTGACCCATAGCTAATAAAGTGTAGAAAAAGCAATTAATACAGCTTGTATCCCAATTGATGTCGATGGGGTGTTGGTGATGGTGTTGTTGATGTGTTGATGTGTTGATATCTCCAATGTTGAGGAAGATTTTAGCGCGTTTACCGAATGGAGGTCAGCTACCAGCCGGGACATTCCTTCCGTTTCCAAACCATCCACAAAACCATCAAAATCCATCCAAGTTACTTCAAAACATAATGGGCCAAATGTAAAAATGCTTTATATATCCAGAATTCAAAAGGAAGTGAAAACTAACTGTGTATTTCTTCCAGTGAACCACTTGTTGACGAACGTCCAACTGTGGCTGAAATCCTCGCGCACAAATCTTATCCAGATACAATATGGAGACTCACACCAACGAAAAGAGGAAAGGTACTGGTCGGCAAAGGCAGAGGAGGACCGTTCAATATTGATTGGGAGGTTCATGGCAGTGGAGAGACGAAGGTTGTGGTAAGTTGATGATTTTGGACCTTAATGAGTGTTACATTTAACCTTATATATATCATATGCAAGTGCATGGCAAGCCGGCAGACGAGGAAGTGAAAAAAACTCAAAGCTCAAAGCTCAAAGTCCTGGGCCCGGTATACAAAATACCATTTATATTATTGACAACTATTCGGCATTATCACCGCCTCCCTTTTCACCTCCAGAACAGAACTTGATTCCAACGATATCACGTGATCCATCCATCAACCGCTAATCCGGAGTCTCCATCCAGTGGCTCATGGGCTTAGGGTCGAACAAGTCAACATGGCAAAGGCAAACTCTCCACTTTGGTCATGAGAGAGGAGATAAGTATTCGTCGTTGGTGTTTGATAATAGAGGTATGGGCGCATCAGACACCCCGATGTTACGATATTCTACCTCGGAAATGGCCAAAGACTGTATCGAGCTCCTCGATCATCTAGGTTGGACGAGGGAGAGACAATTGAACGTCACTGGAGTAAGTATGGGTGGAATGATTGCACAAGAAATGGTAAGTGATCCATGTAATTTATTAGTTACATCGCTCAGGACTAATGTCAATAATCATCCACAGGCATTAATGATACCAAATCGAATTGCCACGCTCAACTTACTTTCGACGGCTGCCTTTGTCGAGAATACCACCACTTTCTTTGAACATCTGCGCACTAGAGTTATGATGTTCGTTCCTAAACCACTTGATCGATCGGTACTCGATGCATCGTTGTCATTGTTTCCCTCTTCGTGGCTGTCGTTACCAGATGCTGGTTTGTTTATCCTTTCTTTACCTTTGGACTCACTTCATATGCCCTACGATTCTGACTTCCATGACTTC
The DNA here is from genome assembly GCA_025389085.1 of Sclerotinia subarctica. Taxonomy (NCBI): domain Eukaryota; kingdom Fungi; phylum Ascomycota; class Leotiomycetes; order Helotiales; family Sclerotiniaceae; genus Sclerotinia; species Sclerotinia subarctica. The sequence continues at coordinate 2,798,018 of QRFI01000004.1, read as the reverse complement.
TGCTATTTTCTCTGCTCCAACTAATTCACACTATTTAGCTCATCTGCCCTCGGAATCAACTCCCTTGGTGGAACCACCTCCAGGCCACCCTTTTCCCTATGCACACTTCTCCACGAACTATGAACGCTTTGCTGCCGCCGAACTAACCAAACGGCTCGATCCTAACTCTTTCAAGACAATCGGATTTCTGTTGCAGGCGATTGCTGCCGGTTGGCATCACAAGAGCCCCGCGCAAATAAAAGTGTTGGGGGACAAAGTGGGAAGGGAGAGGATTGCCGTCATGCAGTGAGTACATTTTGAAGTTTTGTCAATCAAACCCATTTAGTACGGTACTTGATGTTTGAAGAACGACTAACACACTATACAGTGGCACACAAGACCGGCTAATATCTTTTCCTCATGGTGAGAAGCTTATCGCATTCCTCCAACCTGGTAGAGCGGAAATTCGAGAAGGTGTTGGGCATGCGATTCCTATTCAAGAGGAAGCTTGGTTTAATGAAAACATGTCGGCATTTTTTGAGGAATTTAATTGAGAGAAGAGATGATTTAGATTTAAACAGGCCCCCTAGATTATACTACCAATAAATGAACATCTTCATCACATATCCCCTTTTATCTGTTACCACAGAACGCCCTCCAAGTATGACTCCAAGTCACTTGAGTATCTCCATCTTTCCATAAAACAGAAGGATATCAATATCATGAGTGAGACAGATTAACATTTTGTGAGAATTCGACGGCGGCTGTGCTACACATAGATCGACAATTTCATTTCTGATGGTGGATTCAACTTGGTCTACACCAGCCACACTGTCGACGATGACATTAAATTCTCTTCGATTCCAAACCAGGTCATTTTTCGAGCAAGATGGAGAACAGATCTTGTGCTATCAGATCAGAGTGCCAATGATCTACTTTATTTTAAACCATCATCATCGTCGTCGTCATCATCATCATCATCAACAGCAACAACGACTTATACTAATTTTCATCTTCTCTCTAGAATGAAGGGATAACCTAGCCACAATTGTCACCAATTCTTCGTTGTTGGTTTTTTCCCTCTTTCAATCCGTGGGAAGTTGGAACAAAGCCTGTTTCAACGATAAGATATACCGGTAACATTCTTTGCACGAATGCTGCAACCGTTCCGCCAAACAAATTCATCTGATTTGATAATTATAACATTTCCAAGACGGCCCCATCTATGGCAACTATTCCGAGTGGGCTGATAGGATTATCGTCGCAAATACATCGGTTGTTTCTCACCAATCGTCTGATCTTTTTTAAATAAAAGGAAATATCCTCACATTTTCCATGATAAGGTTACCAATATTGTCTTCATTCCAAAGTCTATCACGGCTGTCCCACTTGGTACGAAGAATAAGGAAAGGGACAAAAAATCTCAGGCTACGAATCCACATGAACACAAACTCGAGACAGAGTTTGCAACTTCTTCTCTCTATCCGTTCTACTACAAACATATATACACATACACATACATATGCTACTCCAATAGGAACGAAAATTGTTATTCTTTCATCCCATTAGTATCTTTCATTCCGTTTCTTGTTTTGTGATCTTCAATCATATTTGCCCAAACAGACAAACAGAGTAACAGAATTACCCCACCACAACGCAACAACAACGAAGTCTCGGCATTGTTTTTGAGTAGAACTGTGTGCGATAGCTAAGCTATTCGATTCCTGAGTATCTTTGGAGTTTTTGAATTGAGGAAGAGACTGGGACTGGGACTGGGACTGGGACTAGGTGACCGGCTAGACCTATTTCCGAACAAGAGGAGAAAACAACTGACGTGGGTAAATGCGGTAAAATTTACCATGGAATATCTGCCATCGGTATTCGACGGCCTCGCCATAGTCTCATCTGCAGATGAAGAAGCAAAAGACTCAACGCAGGTTAGATCGGTACCTGTGGATCCAAATTTGAGTCCTCTCGAGCCGCAGGACGATTTGCGCAATATAGGAGTTCTCGAATTACTCAAATCGGACGAGAGGGCAGTTTTTATACTTGACCTCACGAAACTCAATGGGACGACGCCAATATATACGAATCCACGGTTAAAGGAATTGCAAGTTCTAGGGAGCAAAGTTGGAGAAGCTCTTGACCTGGACGTGGCTACGAAAGACGAAAAGCATAGGGATTTTTTAGACTGGGCAGGGGGAGATTTCAGCGATGGAAAATTACCCGTAACACTATATTGTGGAGTGAGATGGAGTGCACAAACAATCAGGAATAGGTGGAGGGTTATTGCTGGAGACGTAGGAGGAAGGATAGATATGGTTGGAGACAAACCTCCGATCCTTCGATCGCAAACCCTTTCGCCTCGAAAGGCACGATCTATGTCAAAATCTGACAACGCTCCTAGACCCTCTCTGGAATCTCAACTAGAGGCATATCGACTTCATCGGGAAGATACGATATCGATATTTCCACCAGCACAGGAACCGATTACTTTGAAAGAGGATCTTGTAGTGGGTTGTACCGCACTCGGTCCATTCGATATATTCGCACCAGACACCATAGTAGAACTGTCACCCCATGTAAGGTTTTTTCTTGATTTTGATTGGGCATCTACAGAGCTTGGTTCCATTGATTCTTGGCCAGTTGGGCTACGGAGGATGTGCAATTTCCTGATGTCAGATCCAAGACCTGCGGCAATGTATTGGGGTCAATCTAGCGTTGTAATGTACAACGAACCATATGTGTCAGTCACAGGACAGAAGCATCCAGGGATGATGGGAAAGCCTTTTCCAGAAGCATGGCCTGAGGTTGAAAGCGTGTTCAAAAAAACCTTTGACAAGGCGTATGAAACTGGTACAGCTTCAATCATGGATGATGCAAGGTTTTTCATTGAAAGGCATGGATACTTGGAGGAGACGTATTTTTCTTTGTCAATTCTACCATTCAGCTGCGACAGTTATAATTGTAACCTTGCCTTGTAAGTCTAAATTCTTCCTTTGGAAATTGGGTTGGTTGAAGCCCCGCACTAACATTATATGTAGTTACAATCCTGTATTCGACACCACCAGACAAGTAGTTGCAGATCGCAGAATGCTATTTCTGTTACGACTTGGGCAGTTCATTGCTTCATCTCGAGAACCCAAGGACTTTTGGAAGCAGCTTCTGCGTGGACTCGAACCGGATCATCCAGACTTACCGTTTGCTTTGTTATATTCCGCCGGTAACGACGTTAATGAAACACTTTCGGAATCTTCAGCGTCAAGTCATAACTGTAATTGGGTGTTGGAGGGCACTGTAAGCGTACCTGGTGGTGACAAAACTGTGCCGAAGCATATCAATTCTCAAAACCCCATGGAAGAATTTCTACCAAGTTTCAATGACCTTGTTAAATCAGATTCGCCTACGCTTTTACACCGAAAAGATGGTACTATCCCTGTATCTTTGACCGCAGCTCTTCAGGGCACACTTGCTTGGGATACAGTTGTCTTCTTGCCAATTAGAGCAACAACCGAGAATGTTCTCGGCTTTCTTATTTTTGGACTCAATGCTCGACGGAAATACGATGATGACTATAGATTATTCATACAATTGTTCAGCCGACAATTAGCCACCTCGATGGCCGCGGCAGTACTCGTTGAAGATGAGATTCAACGTGGTCGTATGGCTGCCGAACATGCTTATCAAGATCGGAATCGACTTTCAAGAAAGCTTGAGATTCAAGCTCATGAAGCCTCAGAAATTGAAAGTCGATTTAGGAGGATGGCTGATCTAGCCCCTGTGGGAATGTTTCATATCGATGCTGAGGGAAGGTTACTCTATGCTAACGAAGTTTATTATGATTTAACGGAGCACAAGAGAAATGTTAAAACTCCCATGGTATGTTATGATCTTCTTACTTGTATCCTCGCATAACTAAACCAAAGCATCGCATATATCTCAACTTTTTGGGGGGAAATTATGAAGTTTCATCTTGCAGAGTATGCTTTAAAAATGCTTTCATCATAAGCCTTTCGTCATTAAACTTTAAAGTTTATTCGGAGCTCAATTGATACTGGAATTCTATCATATCATCGTCCAAGTGGAATATCAGATCTGTATTATATTTCGCAACATCATTCATGTCCAATGATCCTCAGGAATTTGTTATGTCAATAAAAATAAGATTATTTCTACTGGCAAGAACTCTATTCATAGCTCGTCAGCCTCGATGTATTTATATCAGCCTTCAAATTGACGTTTCCCACCTTTTAGAACTTTGTTTGCTGACAAATCTTTTCTGAAGAGCTGGTATGATGTACTCATGGAGGAAGATTGGCCCATAATGGATGCACAATGGAAAAAACTTATGGCTGGCAAACCTGTCTCCTTTGAAATCCGGTTACGAGCACTATTTAAAGGTGACGATAAGATTGGAGATGAAGAAATTGATGGCGCAATTTGGATAATACAAGCTGCATATCCTGAAAAGGCAGATGATGGTACGGTCGTTGGTGTATTAGGTTGCTTGACAGATATTAGTCGACAAAAATGGGCAGAGGATTTCCAGAAACGAAAAATGCTAGAAGCAGTTGAACTAAAGCGACAACAAGAGAATTTCATCGACATGACATCACATGAAATGAGGAACCCATTATCGGCAATCATCCAGTGTGCAGATATGATTGGAATTTCGGTTAAAGAATTCGATGGAGGAACTAATGATATTGTTCTTCCACGGGAAGCAGTTCATGGATATGCAGACGCAGCTTCGACCATTGTCCTTTGTGCTCAACACCAGAAAAGAATTATTGATGATATTCTGACTTTGAGTAAATTGGATTCAGATTTGTTATTCGTCACTCCGACTGAAGTACAACCATTACTTATCATCAAAAATGCACTGAAGATATTCGATGGAGAATTACAGAAAGGTGACGTCGCTCTAAGGTTTCATGTATCTCCCACGTTCGAAGAACTCAGTATCGACTGGATCAAATTGGACCCTAGTAGATTAGTACAAGTTCTTATCAACCTCGTCACAAATGCCATTAAATTCACACAAACTCAAGCAAAACGAAATATCGCTATCACTGTGAGCGCAGCGCTCGAGCCTCCTAGCACGCCAGGTCTTGTCTACCTTTCAAGAACCAATACTCCCAAAGATAATACACCAGAGAGTGAGTGGGGAAATGGAGAAGTTGTATATCTACATATCGAAGTTAAAGATAGTGGCCGCGGTCTCGATGAAACTGAATGCAATCTCTTGTTTAAGAGATTTTCCCAAGCTTCACCACGAACACATGTTCAATATGGTGGATCGGGTCTCGGTCTGTTTATTTCTCGAGAACTTACAGAGCTTCAAGGTGGTCAAATAGGAGTTGCCTCAAAAGCAGGGGTAGGAAGTACATTTGCATTTTACATTCGTGCTCGACGTTGCGAACCACCTGATGACAAGGACTCATTTGATCCTCAAATGGATGCTCAAGCGCAAAATAATATCATCACGAATAATTCTCTCGCTCGGGTTAAAAGTCCAACTCGTCATAGTTTAAGAAGTCGTCGTGCAAGTCCGGCTTCACCAACCCCAAAACATATCCTTATTGTGGAAGATAATATCGTTAATCAAAAAGTATGTTATTCTCTTATCCTATTGAATTTTCAAACTAACTATTGATCAGGTTTTAAGCAAACAACTCCGTGGCGCGGGTTGTACTGTGAGCGTGGCGAATCATGGTTTGGAAGCCCTCGAATTTCTCAAAAAATCAACATTTTCCACCACATTACCAGAAGGTGATCCAGGAATCCAATGTAACATTATATTGATGGATCTTGAAATGCCAATAATGGATGGTCTTACATGCGTACGAGAAATCCGCAAGTGGGAAAAAGAAGGAAAAGTTAAAGGACGTGTACCAGTCATAGCCGTGACGGCTAATGCGAGAAGTGAACAAATTGCAAGAGCGAAAGAGGCCGGTATGGATAGTGTTGTTACGAAACCATTTCGTATTGGGGAATTAGTGCCGGAGATGGAGAGGTGGCTTATGAGAGGTGTGGTTTTGGATAGGGTTAAGGAGGATTCGAAGGAGGAGAGAGCGGGGGTGGAGAGGAGGGATAGTGCGCCGATTTAGATGGACCGGGAGAGAAAGAATGATGTATGGAAATGGCGTTTGGATTGGATTATTTGAGATGGTTGATTGGATTGATTTGATATATTGTTTGGAGATTTTGGATTGGATGGGATGGGTTGGATGGGATGGATGGGATAGATGGGATGGGTTGGCTTACAGGTATGGTATTGCATGTATTGTGGTATACATCCATATGCATACGGCATCTGCGGGAATTATATTAAAGGCGTGTTATTTTTTTTTAAGATTCTTTTGGATATTGGATATTAGATGGTTTGGGTTACTATTATCATGATATGCTATAGTATATAGTATAGCATAGCAAGGTGTTCAAGTTGTAGTGGGTATGATATTTGATATTTGGCAAGACAGATTTAGGGTAAATTGGAATGGTATGATATGGTATATAGTATAGTAGATAGATAATAGGAGCATTTTTGAATATCTAGGTAGGATTTGATGGTTTTTTAATTTGTGTTGTGTTGTTTTGAGGGAAGGAGATGGGGAGATGGGTTTGAGGGGGGGAGAGAGTGGATTGATGGGTGGATGGATGATTGGGAAGGTGATTTGGGAGATGATTGGGAAATGGAGAAAGGGGGAAGAGATGGATGGATGGATGAAGAAATGATGGAAGAGATAAATTCAAAGTAAATATAATTTGATTTTGAATTATAATCTTTTAATTATAGATTCCGAGGAACAGCACTTTATGACAATTGTGTCACAACATTCGAGAATTAACAAGAATCGTTCATTCCCCTTTTCAATTTTTATTAGTTACTCTCTCTTTTATGATTGATTCCAGATTCTACATCTGGATGTACACATGATGATATATGCGACGACATACATACCCTAAGCATAGTTAAATTGCATCATATAGTTTCATGATCGTTTTGGCGATGAAGTCGAAATTGATTCTAATTTTATAAGTTTGAAATCTAAATCAAAAAGCAATCCCATTCCCCAGTATCTCCACCCACCACCACCAAAAACCATCCCACCAAAAAGCAAAAGACATAGCTCCTAAAATGCATCCTTCCCGTATAAAATAAAAACGGGTGAGATGGCCGAGTTGGTCTAAGGCGCCAGGTTAAGGTTTAGCTTAACAAATGATTTCATGTGTAATGAACGAATCTCCTGGTCTGGAAACAGGCGTGGGTTCGAATCCCACTCTCATCATAATTTTTTTGGGGGGGGGGTTTGCAGGGGAGTTTGGGGGAAGGGCGATGGCGGGTAGATGAAAGAAGGGTTCTTTTTTTTTGGTGGAGGTGAGGGAGGGGAGGCGAACGGAGGGGGTGGGGTGGGGTAGCTGGTGTGTGGTGTGTGACTAGGGTGGGGTATTTATTTAATACTTATAAGATAATAGACTTTAATTCTCGATAAACTTATAAACCAGTTAATAAAATAAATTATAAAATTATTATAATTAAATTACTCGAATATAAGATTTTATAAATTTAATTTCTATTTTCTTATTGGAAATTTTTAATAAAAAAAGATAGAATTATATTTTTTTTATTTCAAAATTAATAAAAAAAATATAAATCTGTTAAAAAAGATTCAAAAAGGTTATAAAAGATCAAAGAACATCTTTAGATAGAATAGGAAAAATGAGAGGTTATATTTCTTTCACTTGTTTGGTGGATAACGAAAGTAGTACTCCGTATATAGCTTTCATTAAAGCAAAGTCTATTTCTTTTTTGTCATGAAGTTGTAAAGGGTTTTTCGAGGTGTCAAATTGCAAGACTAGAAAGCATAGGTATTTAATTTGGCAAAAACATAGTAACTGGTAGCTTGTAAGTAATGTTCTTAACTGCTTTCTCTAAAAAGTGATTCAATATAGAGAGATACAACATCAAACACCAAACACCAAACACCTCCAAAACTTCATCCATTCACCGCTAAGTATTTCCTTCATCCTTTCCTTCACCTTGACTTCATCTTCACTATATCCACACTTCACCACTCACTTCGATTCACTCCAATACTTCTCTAAATCCCATACATTATCCCATCATTTCTTCAAAGTTTTGTAACTTAGACTAGGTGCACAGAAGTAATATTTCCGCAACCCACGGATATCCATGGATAGATAATCCGCCCCGTGGATAATCCAATCCATCCATTCATTAGACCTCCTATCGGCTCCGCGGATTAACCTTCCTTATCCATTAACATTTCAAAATAATCCGCCCGCCCACACAGATAGACAATCCGCGAATCATCATCTGCTGATTAGATGTGCAACAAAACTTTTGTGGTACAGCTCACATGTTCTGATCTCTAGATCCTTCCCCACATTGCACTCTTCATCAAATCCAAAAGCTTCATTTTATTATTCTTACAGCTTGAAGATGGAGAGATCGAGCCTCAATATCATCTTCTTAGAAATATTGGATCTTGTTTCTCTACATTTATCTATCTTTTGTATTCACTTCCGTCTCCTTCACTTCATCATCTTCGTCCTGCTGTCGCTCGCCAATGATCTCGTTTTATTGAACGTGAAGAAGTTTCGTTGCATATCGACAAAATAAAATATAAATCTCAAGATGTCTACTTCTCAAAAAGATAACCTTGTCAGATTGAAAAGCTTCATTTTTTTCTTCATCCCAATCTCGAAGTTTCAAGATCAGGAAATACAAATTATATTTCAATATTGCCCTTCTTCATTCATTCACTCTATCCATTCACCTCATACTCGAGTATAAGAATCAGAGTAAGATAAAATAAAAGTAGAGAATAAACAAGAGTGCTTTTCATTCTAATCCATTCCATCCATCCATCCATTGAATTCAATTCAATTCAGTTCATGATCTACGCCTTGTATGCATACGCGCGTACATACATCAAACTACCAAACTACCAAACCTTCATATATTTCTCATTTTATCAACCCTCCTCTTCTTCTCCACCCCCTCTCCCTTCATCTCCCCACCTCCGAATCAAGTCCAATTTAAACCCTCTGATACTAAAGAGGTATAAAAAAGTCAATTTCCTCATCCATCCATCCATCAATCTCTCATAAAATAATCAAAGTTCTTTCTTTGATTCCCCGGACCCAAAAGTGAGCATCGTTTTACTAATATAAATTTTTCCCATTGCGATAGTTTCTCCTTGTCCTCTTTGTCGTGCCCAAAATCTATTTGGTTGTTCGTTAGATCTTTAATCATGTAAAAATTGATACTGCAATCTCTTTTTTCCTCTACCTTACTCCTGCTCACCCACAAATGAAAGAAAACATACCTCTCCTCAACTGTTCCATGGCCTCTCAAAGTTGATTCCCTAGCATTCTCTTCCAACATGTTTTTACTAATTTTATTTCCTTGACTAATTCCCCCCTGAGAAGCTTTTTCAGTTTCTTCTTGAGATTTCATTCCCTCTAGGTATTGTCTATTCATCATACGTATTCATTAGTCTCCCAAAATAAAACCAAAAAGTCAAAAACGTCAAGCCAACGAAATGAGGGGCACAAACGACGCAAACATAACAGGAATAACGTACTTCCTAACTGCAAATCTTTCCTTTCGCTCTCTTTGTAATCCTGGACTATCAATTTTACTCAATGCTAATCTGATGCCTGATCTTAAGGTTAGATAGATATGTTCCGAGAAGAACATGGTGAGCAATAAACCCCATCCGGTCATGTTACTTGGTGTACCATCTGGACCAACACCATCTCCAGAGAAAATATAAACAAGAGCAGCGGTACTAAGACTACCGAGCCAAGATAAGAAACCTAGAGCCTCGATCCATGGGCCAATAGAATCCGCGCGCCATGGAACAGGACGTTGAGCTTCAAGTGCGATTTTCACGGCGTCACCGCGAAGTTCAACCCAATTGTTTATGAGGAATGCGAGGCCTGTTAGAGGCCAAACGACTGAAAACAGAGATAGGTAACCGAATTGAATGACCATCTCTCTGAAATCTGTAGCAACATCATAGAGCGCAAGTTCGGCTTCATCTCTCACGCGGGTCAAGAACTCGATTTCTTCTGGATGATCCATTTCTGGTGAATAAGAACCTCTACGCCTTGTGGTACGATCTGCTTGAATTTCTTTGTATTTTCTGAAGACCATTCTCTTGGCGTATGGAATGATAACCTCAACAGCAAAATTAACAAGTTGTGCTGTGACGTTTTGATAAATAATCTGTTTCTTCAATCGATCAGGGTCAATCTGAAATCCGGCTGTTGATACTGTCATCTGTTCATCGTTTTCGGCGAATGGTTTCACTGCCATTTGCAAAATGTCCAGGTGGGGAACAATGACTTGAGCGAACGGAACGTAGACAAATGCCGTGAGGAAAATTGGCACGTAGGATGTTATGAAGTTGAGGACAAAGATCTTTTGAACCATTGCCGCCTCATGTGCTATTTGAGGTCAGTGAAACTCAAAGCAGAATACGAGGTGATTACCCACCGGCAACTATTTGATAGTTCTCAAGAGCTGTCAATTTTGAGGCAATTGTGTTCAAGAGAACGGTTAATGTCGGCATAAAGACAGTAAGAATGACAGTTGGCAAGAAGGTCTCCTATGGTTAGCTGGATTCTCAATTTAGGATTCATGTGCATACCAAATATGTCTTAAATGGTCCATCATAGACTTCTGAGATGAAGATTTCAATTGCAAAGCAAGATGCAATTAAACTTCCTAGTAAAACGGTAGCACAGAGTGCGAAAGGTATTTGCAGCAACTGACGGCTCAACCTTTTCACTGGCGAGTAAAACTTAATTTGTTCTCCAGTAATAGGATCCGTAATCTCACTGTCGGGTTTGAAGTCCACTCTTTTGCGCTGAATCTTTGATACACCTCGAACTCCCCACTGTACTGCAAGATCTGTCTCTTGTTTCTTCCAATATTCCGTGTAGACGATACACCATATACCATTGACAATGGCATATATCGGGGAGTATTCACCAAGAAGAACCCAAGCGCAGAATCCGAATGCGGCGGGAAACACCAAGAACTTAAAGTAGGATTGTAAAAAGGCAAAATAGAATCCAATCCTTTCTCCGAATCTGTTCTTAATATCCTCTAGATCCTTGGTGGTTAGAAGATATTTTGTGGTGATTTCGGTAATCCAAGCCTTGTTGAATGCATGATCATGGAGGGGAAATATCGACTCGACCTCCATCCATTCCCCTCTCTTAGGCGTAATCCCGGCACCACCTTCAATTTTCGATTTTGTAATTAACAAATAAACCAATCTCAATCGTTCGGCCTCAGTCACTGGTTCTACCTCGAAAGCTTCATGCATATCCTTCGCCGGTGCAGTTATTCGAACTCCATATAACCAATCCTGTACTCGCGAGCGATATACTTCAGATCTGAGTCTTTCCTTAGCAGCTTTGACGAATATTAGAAGTCCGAAGTTATCTCCATTTCGTACTTCAGTCGTTAACCCAACATCATGAACAGATTCGATAAGCTTTACGAATTGTGCTTCGGCTTTGTTTTTGTCTGGAGGGGTTGCATTAGTGGTCGTCAGATTGAGTGGGAGAACCTGGCCTCTCATACCTGAAGTAGAAAAACGATAATCGATTACAAAGTCGACACTGCAAAGGAGTTGATCAGCTAATGTTTATGTTTTTGTTCTAAGCCTTCCTATCTACTTACTCGAAGTTTGTTTTCAAAGCACTTCCAAGCTCTGTGTTTGGCTCGGAAACAGCCTTGAGGGAAGCCATGTCGTCGAAGCAAATCTGCCCTCCGAACTTTGAAGGATTGAGGTTGGCGCAGATATGATTGAGTGAGAGGGTGAGAGGGTGAGAGGGTGAGAGGGTGAGAGTGAGAGTTTAAAAGTTGGTAAGTAAGCAGAACCTGCTCTTTGTTGACATTGATAATATTTCACAATAAACTACTAAATCACTAAACCAGTAAACCCCCCATGACGGAATCATCGCTAAAATTGGAGATCAACTTGTTGGATCTTGGATTAATCCTTGTCATTTATGAATAATCATTTGAAAGCTCGGCTCTGTTGGGAAGCTACCCGGTGCCGGTTTAATGTTGATAGACCATCGAATATGTCGATTTTATCCTAATCAATATAATAACTAGAAAGACAACTCTTAATTGAGGATTGTCCTAAAAATATCATACTCCATCTATTTTTATCAGCAGATTGTTAAATTTACCCTTCCACCACCTCCCAACTGGCGTCGACATACTTCAATTCAATCATGGCACCCAAACCAAAAATCATATACCCATGGTCTCGTCGAAACAATATATTCGATCCCCCGACCCCTCTTGATTCTCTTCTCGAATCTCCACTTCGCACATTGATCTTCTATCTCCACACAATTCTCCTCTATTTTCGAGGCGCATCCTTCAAACCTCCTCGCAACAAACCTTCTATTCGCGTCGTGTGCATTTCAGATACCCATTGCAATACATTACCGATTCCCCATGGCGATCTTTTAATTCATGCTGGAGATTTGACCAATGCCGGCACAGTGGAAGAGATCCAAGCGCAAATAGATTGGTTGGATCAACAACCGCACAGAGAGAAAGTGTTCATTTGTGGAAATCATGATAGTTATTTTGATCCCAAGTCGAGGAAAGAAGGGGATAAGAAGAGGAAGTTGAACTTTAAAAGTTTACATTATTTGGAGAATAAAGCTATAACGCTGAAGTTTAAAGGAGGGAGGAAACTGAAAGTTTATGGATCGCCGGATATCCCTCAATGTGGTGGTTCTGATTTTGCGTAAGAAAGTTGGGGTTCTCTGTGAGACTTCGAATGCTAATTGTACCTGAATTTAATAGTTTTCAATATCAAAGACATCATGCACCGTGGGAGAATCGTATACCGAAGGATACAGATATCCTAATTACACACTCTCCTCCTCGACATCATCTTGACATCAATCTAGGTTGCAAGTCCCTACTTGAAGAAATATGGAAGGTTAAACCTCGACTTCACGTCTTTGGACATATACACTCCGGACATGGTCGGCAAGCTGTATTTTGGGATAAAGGACAAGAGGCTTATGAGAGGCTTATGGAGAGAAAGAGAGGAGGTTTGATTGGGGACTTGATACCTAGTTTAGCGTGGGTAGATGGCATGAAAGTGATATGGTATGGAGTGAAGGGAATTTTATGGCAAAGATTGATGGTTGGTCCAGCAGGTGGTAATGGTGGATTGATGATCAATGCTGCGGTTGTGTATCAATCATCGACGGATGTAGGAAATCCAGTCGAGGTTGTAGAGCTATGAATAATGAACATAATGGGAAATACATTGCTACTGCTGGTATATCATGGGGAGGACGGAGAATTATAACCTCCTAATGTTCGTGGCTGAGATATGGCATGTAATGTTTGAATCTGATACCATGGCGATGTATCTAATGCCTGACATCTCATTGGTCAATTTCCTCTCTCCTTACCGTATCTCTCCCCGCATCTCATAGGTTGGGGTTCTCCATATTGTTGATCGGAGGTACGGAGATAAATAATTCTACCCAGTTGGTACGTACTCATAACTTTTCTTTGTATTCGAACATGGGAATAATCATCCTTAAACATTTTGCTCTCTACTAGGTAGGTACCTATTATGTATATGATTTTCTCAAGGTCATGCAATCGACAATACACTACAATTGAACTCTACCCAATATCTACCAAATTTGCATTGACATAAATGCTTCTTTAGACGGTGAGTATATACCTACCTAGGTATAAGTTAGCATGCCCTAGTCCCTTCTCTTTCATTCGTTCGCCATTCATCCGAAAAGGCGAATCTGAGTTTGAAATGAGAGGCTGGATATGCCGAGCATGGAATTCAGTTCCTTAACGGGACCCTAGATACAAGGTGATTCCCGAGGCTACAAGTAAGTCCGCAAACTATCTGCTATCACTAGATCTTCATCATAACTATTTATTTATGTTGAGAATACCTATCTACATTCAACTTCTTCTCTTCTTGGAATCCTTTTGATATTTATCATCAATCATTCTCTCTCTTACCTGTTCTCCTTTCTTTTCATTGCCGTGGCGATTTTAAAAATACCAAAGCATCTCATCATCACAAGCTAAACGACAAAATGGCCAAGTTGACTGGCCAGGAAGTGGCAGAACATAACTCAAGAGAGTCATGTTGGGTTATTGTTCACGTATGTATTTGCTTTATCGTACGGGATGGCAATTGGCTAATTCTGATATAGGGAAAAGCCTATGATGTTACAGAGTTCTTACCTGGTATGAAGATATATCGTACGCTGAGAAGACTCATATTAATCGCATAAACAGAACATCCTGGTGGACCCAAGATCATCCTCAAATATGCTGTAAATATTCTCCCAGATATCTCAATTGTATGCAGAGTTAACTTTACAATACAGGGCAAAGATGCAACAGAAGAATACGAACCAATTCATCCACCTGATACTCTCGATAAATTCTTGGATAAATCGAAACATTTAGGACCAGTTGATATGGGCACAGTCGAGAAGGAAGAAAAGGAATTCGATCCAGAAGAAGAGGCAAGACAAGAAAGAATCACACGTATGCCAATTTTGGAACAATGTTACAATTTGATGGATTTCGAGTCGGTGGCAAGAAGAACTATGAAGAAGACTGCTTGGGCATACTATTCCAGTGGTGCTGATGATGAAATCGTAAGGACTTCCACTTCCTCAACTCGTATGCAATTACTAATATCAGCAGACTATGCGAGAAAATCATTCCGCTTTTCATAAGATATGGTTTCGACCCAAGATACTTGTGGATGTAGAAAAGGTCGATTTTACTACAACTATGCTGGGAACGAAATGCGATATCCCATTCTATGTCACCGCTACAGCATTAGGAAAACTTGGACATCCTGAAGGAGAGGTCGTCTTCACTCGAGCGGCAAAGAAACACAATGTTATACAGATGATCCCAACTCTAGCATCTTGCTCATTTGATGAAATCATGGATGCAGCAGGGGAAAGTCAGGTTCAATGGCTACAACTATACGTTAATAAGGATCGAGAGATTACGAAAAAGATTGTTCAGCATGCCGAACGTCGTGGTTGCAAGGGCCTATTCATCACAGTCGATGCTCCTCAATTAGGAAGGAGAGAAAAGGATATGCGTTCGAAGTTTACCGATGTAGGATCATCTGTTCAGTCAAGCAGTGGACAATCCACGGACAATTCTCAAGGTGCAGCAAGAGCTATTTCAAGTTTCATCGATCCGGCTTTGAGCTGGAAGGACATCCCTTGGTTTCAATCCATCACCAAGATGCCTATCCTTCTTAAAGGTGTTCAACGAGTGGAAGATGTTATTCGAGCTGTCGAATGTGGTGTTCAAGGTGTTGTGCTTTCTAATCACGGAGGTCGTCAATTAGATTTCGCTCGCTCCGGTATTGAAGTTCTTGCAGAAGTTATGCCTGTTCTTCGAGAACGTGGGTGGGAGAACCGCATTGAGATTTACATCGATGGTGGCATCCGAAGATCTACTGACATCATTAAAGCCCTATGCTTAGGTGCTAAAGGTGTGGGAATCGGTAGACCATTCTTATATGCAATGAGTGCATATGGATTGGCGGGAGTAGATCGTGCTATGCAATTATTGAAAGATGAGATGGAAATGAACATGAGATTGATTGGTTGTTCGAGTGTGGATCAATTGAATCCAACATTGATTGATACCAGAGGGTTGAGTTCACATACTACCGTGGTTCCCGTTGATAATTTGGTAAGTTGGGATTTGTTTGACAGCAAAAGATTCTTGACTAACATTGAATAGGGTATGGCAATTTATGATCCTTTGGCGAACCCTGCGGAGAAGGCTAAGGCTAAATTGTAGAATTTGTAATGGGGGATTTTTTTTAATGGTGTCGAATTTTGTATAGATGGAGGATTTGTATTTACTAGATTTTATATGATATTATATATTTATACTATCCAAATATAAACGTGACAGATATGATGTTATAAAGATCTTACAATAAGAGTCTAGTATACCTCGGATCAAATGCTCCTACTCATAGTGCGGCGATTTATTTCTTTACCAACCGATTAATTGATCAACCCCAGACCAACCAACCGATCCAAAGCGAAAACTACTAGGCACTTGTACGCATTCTTTTATTCTTCCATCCCCATTTCTGAAATCTCACTCATATCCAACCATTTCTAGTATGTTTCATACTCTCTTGACTAGGCATTCGAACTATTCAAACTATTCGATTCGAAACGATTAAACAAACACAAGATGCATAATAAGAATAAGTTAGTTCCAAAGTTGTCATGTCATGTCGTGTATGCATGCGTGCCCGAGTTTCTTTTTAATGATGTTTGATGATTGAGGATGAGATGTGAGGATGTGAGGATGTGAGGATGAGGATGATTGGAGGGGTTTTGTAGAGTATGTATGGATGGAGTGTCTAGGCTTCTTCTAGATGGTCTGGCCTAGATGGATGGCTGCGTCATGAGTTGATCCTTGTTTAGAGTATGTATGTATGTATGTATGTATGTATGCGTGTGGTGATGCTGCTTGGCTGGCTGGCTGGATGCTGGCTGGCTGGATAATATGAAAGGGAAAAGGGTGGTAAAGTAAATAGGTGAGTAAAGGACATGATAGGATAGGATAGGATAGGATACCTAGGTAGTTATTAGTTGTATGGTTAAAATTTAGTTTGATTATTTTATTTTATTTATTTATTTTTTACTTGTTTGCAAACTTGTGTATCTTGTAATATCTATTCTCTACGGAGTACTCGAATACGTACCCAGCTGGATCAATTGATTGATTCATTGATTCATTGTTTTTCATCGAATACCTACATACGGTACTATCTATTTAGAAATTATCAAATTCCGAGGTTTTGAATAGAGGTTTTGGGATAGAGATAACGAGAGAGAGATTCGACGACTGGGGGATTTTTTGGAATGAAGATATCTACCTACCTAGGTACTTGGTATTACTATTGATTGGATAGGGTATAGGATAGGATATCGGGATTCTGAACTGCACGACGATTTTTATTATTGTGTTTGTTTATTGTTTGTGCGGTTTGATTTTGGGATAGTAAATGAAGGTTGAGGGTTTGGATCGAGATTGAGATTGAGATTGGGATAGCTGGACGCCGGGTGTCACTGCGAACGTTCGAAGCTAAATTCTAGGTCGAGGTCGAGATCGAGATCGAGGTCGAGGTCTAGATTGAAGAGCTGCTACTTGACTTGTTGATGAAGTGCAGAGTGAATATTGGGATTAATTCTGAACGAAGATTTGGATCGGAGGATTGGATTTATTAGGGTTGGAATTGAGATTGAGATTGAGGTCTTACGCCGCACATACGATATTGGATTTTGGGATGAGATGAGATGAGATGATGAGATGAGGATATGAAGATATGACTCCAGGAACGAGAGCAATAGGATGAGATGGAATGAGAAATATATGAGTATATGAATTATTGCGAAACGAAACGAAACAAACAAGGCTGGATTGGATAGGGAAAGGAAAGGAAACGAAACGAAACAAAACGAAAGAATACTTGACAAAAGAACGATCGATCGAAGAAACGAGTGATAAAAGAACAAATTACGATATTTACTTTACGGCATATATATAGAGGAGATATATGCGATAAGCAGAGGAAAGGAAGGCGGGAAAGAAAGAAAAAAAGAAGAGGGGAGCATACGTAGGGGATTCATTTGAGAATTTGAGACATTTGGGAAGAGGACGCCGAGAAACTCTGGAATATATCCGTTGAACGCGCTTTTTGGGGAGTAGGATCGATACGGAGAGGATATATATTTACATTGGTTTGGAGACTACTTGTGCAATAAACGGACGGAAATAACCTGCGAGTCATTGTAGAAGAACGAGAAGGAATAAGACGAAGGGGCAACCAAGACAATTCATACCGCGGACCAAGTCATCTGAGGATATTACGAAATATTCACCTGCCCGCCTATCCCTCCAAGATACACATACGCCATCGAGTCATTCTCCTCCTACCTAGTCTATACCTACTACACACCCGCACATTCAACCCCTCCACCTCCGTCAACACCCAACCTACCCACCACCCCCCCTCAAAACAACAAAAATGAGTACCTCCCTAGAGGCCAAAATAGTAGTCCTGGGTGCCCAAGGGGTAGGCAAAACATCCCTTCTTCTTCGCTACATAAAAAATCAATTCAGTCCGAAAACTACGACATCAACTGTGGGAGCAAGTTTTTTGACAAAAAGAGTTGTGGATGCGGAGAGTGATACGGTGGTTAGATTGCAGATTTGGGATACGGCGGGTCAGGAACGATTTAGGTATGTTTTGGGAGGAGGGGTTTTTTTATCTTGTTTTTTGAGGGGAGGGAGGGAGTGAGATGGGGTTGTGGGATGTGGGATGTGGAGGTGGAAGTGGAGGTGGGTGTGGAGATGGGAATAGTGGAGGAAGGCAAGGGGAGAATGAGAGAATGAGAATATCAAGCAAAACCAAAAAAGCCATGCTAACACCCAATTTTTAACCCACAGATCCATATCCCGCCTATACTATCGCGGCGCGAACGCCTGTATCCTTTGCTATAGCATCACATCTCAAACCTCCTTCAACGAAATGTCCGTTTGGCTCACCGAACTTCGTCGCAACCTTCCTGCTGACATCATTTTACATATTGTGGGCACTAAAGCTGATCTTGTAGCTAAAGATCCTAGTGCAAGGGAAGTTCCATTTGAAAGATGTATTGCATATGTTGCCGAAAATGTCACATCTGTATTAGGTGGTACACCACCGGCTACCGCCCTTGGACTTGAACGTGGTTCTGGGAGTTGGGCCGGCTCAGGAGGTGGAATTTGGGGAACTGGTGGAACAGGTGCACAAGGCACAATGACTGGAATGGAAGGCGCACGCTCGCCTTCTAGTAAAAGAAGTTCGGGATTCTGGGGTATGGAAGTTGGATGGGATTGTTGTCATGAAGTTAGTGCGGAGAGTGGAGAGGGGGTAGAAGAAGTTTTTAGAGTTATCACGAGGAAATTGGTCGAGCAGAATAATAAAATGAGAGAACAGCTGATGAGTGCGGCGCAAACGCCAGGAACTCCCATGAATCCCGATGGGATGGGGATGGAGGGTCAAACGGGTTATTTTGATGGGATTATGAGGCCAGGAGGTAGTTTTAGGGTGGGAAGGGGTGATAGGAGGAGTTGGTTACTTGGATTAACGGGTGGGACCCCAGCGGGGGGAAGTGAAGTGGGGATTACAGGGGCGAGTGCGGGGGCAAATACGGGGTGGAATGCTGATGGAAGGGAGAGGAGGGATGAAGAGGGTGGTGTGGTTAAGAGGAGGGGTAGATGTTGTTGAGTGTTGATATTGCTTGTTGGGGGTTGACTGAAGTGGGACTTTAAAGAATAGGAGCAGGCATGATTGGATTTATTTGATGCTCACGCTCACTGGTACCATGAGAGGCTTTAAACTCGAAATCCTTTACTCTTATATTACGATAGAGAGGAAGGGGGTAGTGGCAAGTGGCAAGTGGAAATGAAGGAATGCTTCACATAGTCTCATCTCCTGCCACTGAAGACCTCGGTCTGGGCCAGCACAAGGAAGATGGCACTCTATCCTGGAAGATTGGATATTGATGTTGATGGAAATCGAAATCGAAACGGAAGTCGAAGTCGAAGAGGGAAAGAATAAGAAAGCGAGCGCGCTCGAGAGAGACACACATACAGAAAGAGAAAGAGAAAGAGAAAGAAATAAATAAAGAACCAAAGAGAGAGAGGGAGAGGGAGGGAAAAAAGAGTTGATACCCTTTCCTATTTATTCTACTTTTTACCGTTTACCTCTTACTCTTGGGGTTTAGTAGTTTAGGGGTTTAGGAGTATTTTCATCTCAAACTTGCTCTTCTCATTGTCAAGTTTGTACTTGGACTAGGAGTGGAAATGGATGGGGGAGTGCTACTTCCCATTCCCTATATGTTGTATAGGGTTTGGATATGTTATGATATGTTATGGTATGGTAGATATGGTAGGATAGGAGATGGAGATGGAGATGGAGATGGAGATGAAACACGATTTCAATAAATTTCACAATTGTATTTGGATGGATGAATGGATGGATAGATGGAAAAAAGGGAAAGCGATTTGGAAATATGAAGAAGAATATGAATGAGACCACGAATATGAATACGAATAGGAACAGAAATAGGAGTAGGAATAAGAATATGAATAAAGAGCGGAATAGGAATATCTTTTTACGCATTTCTGGTGCGGAGGTCGGAGGATGTAGGATGTAGGATGTAGGATGTAGGACATAGGATGGAGGGTGAAGTGCACACACATAGTGTAGGTGAATAGGCCGGTGGCGTAGATTTATTTGCATTGATTACTTTTGATCTGTTCGTCATATATACCTTCTCCTTCTCCTCCTCCTCTTCCTCTGTATATGGTTTTTTGGTATATGTTATATTATGTTATGTCATGTTATTATATTATGATTTTCATGTTATGTTATATTATCATTTTTGTTTTATCTTGTTGATTTGATTTGATTTGATTTGATTTGATTTGATTTGATTTGATTTGATTTGATTTGATTTGATTTGATTTGATTATATTTTTGGATTTGGGTGAAGAGGTGGTTTTGTTGGATATGGGGATAGATGGATGGGTAGAGGTAGATATCTAGGTAGAAACAGAGGGGGAGGGGATAGGGGATAGGATATAAGATTGAGATTTGAAATATGATTATTTATACAGGGTAGGAAGGATATAGGAGATTAGAGATTAGAAGGTAGGGTATTGGGAGATCGAGTACTGGGTATTGAGAGATCGAGTACTGGGTATTGAGAGATGGATATCGAGTATAGGATGTGATGTTTTATGATTTGGATTGGTTTGGTTTGAAATAGTTTAATTTGATATAAAATATAATATTATAATCTAAATCGTAGTATTATCCCCTCTCTATAGATCTAGTTGGCCGCCGTATCAGACAAGGTGCGTGTACGAGCCTCTTCTTCTTTTTCTTCTCCTTGTTCAATCTTCTTCCAACATCTTTTTGATTCGGTCCGGTCACTTCCGCCATGCTTTGTAAGCCCCTCTCTCACCATATCGACGCACTTCAAATTTCCCCCTTACACCGGTCTTGCCACAGCTGAAAAACGCCATGCCGACGGCATCATCTCCATCCATTTGATTCTTATTGGATGAATAAACTAAAAGCGCTGGGCTTAATCTGAGATCTAGATCCAGCTCAAAAAGTAAACTGATACATATACTATATAACCGAGCTAGTCTAAACCTCTGAAATGAAAGTAGAACTAAGGCCGCAAGTATATATATATTTTTATTATTTAAAAATACTCAATTTTGTTTTAAATAAATATTATTAAGTATATTAATTTTGATTAATTAATTATATATTATATTAAAATTTATTAAAAAAAGTTATTTATTTAAAATTTTAACATTATTTTATTTAATTATAAATAATTTTTAATATAAATATAAATAAAATAATTTTAATTTTGTTTTTATTTTGAAATTTAAATAAAATTATTAAATTCTATAAAAATAATTATTAAAAATAATTAATTTATTATTTCATTAAATAATTTTATTAAAAAGATTTATTCTTTAAAAAATTAATTTTATCTCTATTAATAATGACAGGGGTGTAGAAAAGTAAATCTTCAATAAATATTTTATAATATTTATATTAATTATTTAAAAAATTAGAATTATAAAGACCTCTTGTTGAGACATTAGTCTCAACATTAGTGGTTCATATGATTAATATTCTGATAATATTTTTGAATCCCACTCGAGTAATGGCCGCCGCCTGTTACGGTCCTTCTAGAAGTCTAGGCAATGAGATCGTCATAATTACCCGCACAGGGCCTCTATACGTGATACCGGCGTGTAGCTGGCGGAACGCCCAACTATTAGTCTGTAAACTCTACAAAGACCTACTATAATATTATAATATTAGGATCTAGATAATCCAATATTATATAATTAATAATTTTATAATAAAAGATACTTTTATTTAGATTTAAAAAATAATAAAAAGCTTTGATATTATTTTAGAGCTAATTGATTCTTTATTATATAACTTATATCGTCATCGTTTAATAGAATCCTATTGTCTAATCAAATTACTCAAATCTGATAAATTTTAAATAACTTTTTTATTTATTCTATATTAGAAATTCCAATCAATGATATTATTATACTCAAATTAAGATATTATATAAAATTACTAATTCTAAATACAAGTATAATATTCCTTTTCGAAAAATATTAAAAATTTATTTTAAAATTTTTATTGAAAAGATACATTTCTGAAAATGTGATTTTGAGCTCTTCTGACCAATCATGACTATTCATCCCAGGTATATCGCACGAACCACCTGGTGGCGGCCACTGGCACCTAAAGGGGATACAGGCTGACAGCAATCACCTTGTAGTTTAAAATTGAGCTTTAGTTTATACCTAGTACCTAGAGTGTCTGCTGACCTACTGCATTAACTATGTCAACCGTCTTTCTAATAGGATCCAATAGAGGTGTTTAGCTTGTCAAGAAACTAGTTATCTTCTTTACAGCCTTTCCTAATGTAGCCTTAGGGTGATTTTGAATGGTCAGAATGTCGTCGCTTAACCCAGTAGAGTTTTTTTTTATTCTATTCACACCCACGCTAAAAATTTCTTGGAAATTGAGGTAAAAAATGAAATTGATAACGAAGCAATTCTATTTCTTACAGAAATGAAGCTAGCTATTTCCAAAAAAGGGGATTATCCTAGTTATTTCTCTAAAGACATTCCCTTTTTAGCCTGTCGAGCGATAACTAGTTCTTAACAAGCTTAACACCTTTAATAAATAAGAAATAATTTAAACCATAACACTTAAGCGCAAGGATCCAATTCCTCCGCTTAGAAAAGTGGAAGCCACTAGACGGCGCTAACAACTCCGCACTGAATTTCCCCAAGTTCCCCACGTTCGGGCGAACACAGAGCGATCCATTATTCTACGTGGATTATGCGAGTTGTCGCAGGGATAAATATTTAAAACCCCCAAAACCCCCAGTTGTGCCTGCCTCTCTTTCATCCCCACGTTTCTCTCAGAAATCTTTAATATGAGTAACGCTATCACAAAAGAAAAGCCGACCTTGGAGGAGGTCGAAGCGCAGCCCACCTCCACGGGCATACCTGACTACGATGTCAGCGAGAAGGTCGATTACGACAGGACGCGCGCCGTCAATGCCGAGAAGATCGAACATGACATGACGGTGATCCAGGCTGTCAAGGCCTATCCCGCTGCCAGTTGGTGGGCATTCGTCATGTCATGCACCATTGTAAGCTCTTGCCCACGATAGGCAGATCATTTCTCTAACTCTTATGATAGATTATGGAGTCCTACTGTGTTTTCTTGATGGGACAGTTCATAGCCACAGCTCAATTCGCTAAGGATTTCGGTGTATACAGCGACAAAACCAATCAGTGGATTATCGAAGCTTCATGGCAGTCGGCATTCCAGTGTAGCGGACCAGTCGGTGCCTTCATCGGTGTCTTCATCGCAGGTCCCATTACCAGTCGGATTGGATATCGATGGGCAACCATTGGCGGTCTCATGAGTTTGAACGCCTTCATCTTCATCTTCTATTTCGGCAACAGCCAGGGTATGTTTTTCGCGGCCCAGATCCTAGAAGGCATCCCGTGGGGTATTTTTGTCGCCAATGCACCCGCTTATTGTACCGAAATTGTGCCACTGAGATTGAGAGCTCCAGCGACGCAGATGTTGCAGATGTTCTGGGCTATTGGAGCCATCATTGTCGGCGGTATCACTTACCACTACCAATCCAAGAACAACTCCTCGGCGTACAGGTTCGTCCGCTCCCATAGATGCCATCGAGGAGATCTGTGCTAACAGTCATATTAGAGTTCCCATCGCACTCCAGTGGATGTTCCCTACCCCTCTCGCTATCCTACTCTTCATTGCGCCTGAATCACCCTGGTGGCTCGTACGTAAGGGCCGTCTGGCTGAGGCAGAGAAGGCTGTCAAACGCCTTGGACGTGCGAGTGCAAATGATGATCCCGCTGACGCAGTCGCAATGATGCGTCGCACGATCGAGCTTGAGAAGAGCGTGGAGCAACCCAGTCTTGTTGAACTGTGGAGGGGTACCGATCGCTACCGCACCTTGATTGTATGCGGTGTGTACGCATCTCAGAATCTGACAGGCAATCTGATCGCTAACCAGGCGGTTTACTTTTTCAAACGCAAGTCCACCCATTTCCTGCAACCTTATAACAGACTAACACCAACTTAGAGGCCGGCATGGCAGAAAACACCGCATTTGCACTTGGTCTCATCACTTCTGCCCTCCAGTGGATCATGGTCATGGTCTCTTGGGTCCTCACTACATACCTCGGCCGACGCACCATCTATGTCTATGGTCAATTCATCAACTGTGCATTCTTAGTCGCGCTCGGTATTGCGGCTTCAGTTGGCAATAGTACAGCGGCTAACAATGCACAAGCATCACTTGGCTTGATCGTCTCCGTCCTGTTCTGCTTGGGACCCGCCCCTGCCTCATGGGTTATCATTGGCGAGACCTCCTCCGTTCGTCTTAGGCCACTGACAACCGGTATCGGACGAGCTGCCTATTACTTGGTCAATATTCCTTGCATCTTCCTTGCTAGCTACATGCTTAACACTGATAAGTGGAACCTGGGCGGCAAGAGCGGCTACATCTGGGCTGCCACCGCCTTGATCTGCAGCGTCCTGTCTTGGATCTTTGTTCCAGAGATGAAGGACAGGTCCTTCCGTGAGATCGACATTTTGTTCACGCGTCACGTCCCGGCTCGCAAATGGACGAAGACGACCGTCGATATCAACGACGATGAGTAGATGGAAATTGTTATTTGAAGAAGCTTGAGTGGCACTCCTGTAGGAATCGGCGGTAGAAACGAGTTACTGGATATTTTCCGACAATGTTAATTATTTTCAAGATGAGTTGAAGGGTAAGGAGGATGGCGTCCGAATAGGTATTAGATTTGTATCGAATGAATAAAGACTGAAATAAAATGGATTGTAAAAATCTGACTGAAAGCTAAAAGCATTGTTTTGATTGGATTGTGTTACTTTGAAGTGGAAAAATAGTTCCTCCGGCGCCGGAACAACAGCATCACATAAGCATCATCATCTTAAAATCTCTTGAAAAAACAGATACTCTTCAATTACTCCGTATATTCTAATAGAATATTGATGCTGAGAATTAAAAATGGAAAATGATGATGAATGAGGACTATGAGCTTTTTTGATGGGGTGGAGTTCATCTGTTAGCGCGTATTGAGGCTATATAAAACAATAATAAAACCACCAGGGGATCTATTTGATATAACAATTGTAAGAATCACATCGCAAAGATTCAATCTGTAAGAGTCACACAGCAAAGAATCAATTAGTCTCAAAATAATACCAAAGTTTTTCATTATTCTTTTAAAATTAGAATAAAGATATTCCTTTATAGAATTATCAACTATACAATATTGATCTGCTTAGATCTCGATATCGCGATACTATAACAGATCTTTGTGGAGTTTTACAGGCTAATAATTAGGCATTCCGCTAGCTATACACCGGTATCATGTATAAAGGCCCTGTGCGGGTAATTATGACGATCTTATAGCCTTCCTTTTAGAAGTGACCGTAACAATAAATCTAAATATCAATCTAAATCTAAATCTAAATATCAATCTAAATCTAAATCTAAATCTAAATCTTTACTAAAATAATATAAATAATGATATAATTGTAACGATTCCGTACTGGAGGCAGCGGCTGCCTGAGGTTTCGTCTGATTAGTAGTTGTAGATTAAGCTTTATTACTGGTATTCACTTGGAAGTGAAGTCGTTATTAGATCAAGTAGAATATAAATAAAACTAATTGATAATTAAGTTAAGCATAAAGCCCCTAAACTATGAAACTATCCTAACTATATACTTCTGGAGATTTATTGGATAGTCTGAATAGACTGGTCTACCCAGATTATCTTCTAAATTAGATAGATTAAATTATCTAGTCTATTTATTATATGATCCTCTCAATAGCTTTAAGATATTAATTCTGGGATAGTTTGTTTTCTAGAATAATATACTTTCTAAAATAATAATCCTGGAATCAATATTATCCTAAGATTCTTTATTTTAGAACGAATAAGATCCTAGAATACCTTGCTCTAAGCTATCATAATTGCCTAATTGATTAATCCTAGGATAAATACAATCCTAGGATTTGTTGAATCCTAAAACACTTATCTTAGGATTCCTTATCGATAAGGATCTTTCCGGAAACAACAGCTCAAACCACTGTACTTGCTTTTATTATGTTATAATGAACGTGATTCGTGACAATAATATATTTTAATTTCAAATTTGAAATCACTAAAAAATTATATAAAATATCATAAAGTTTTATTTTTAAAGTTTTATTTTTTTTTTTTTTATATTCTTTATTTTATTTTATTAAATTAAATAAATCAAAACTATTCTTGATATTTTTCATTTAATGAATTATTATTTTCAAAATTATATTATTCCTTAATTGAATTTTTTGAGGGGATTATTCTATTAAAATTCTATTGTAAAAATAATATAAACTCGAAACTTAAGAGCATAATTTTCTCTATTATTGTTATTGTTATTGTTATTGTCGGAATATCGATGAGATTAGGGTTACGTACAACCGTACGTATAATAGTCTGTACGTACTACCATACGTATATTAGTACCTATATATACTATATATATATTATCAATATATATACATTAATACTTATACATATAATCATATATACACTACTACTTATATTCATATATATTACCTTTATAAATAAGCATTCCCTCTTTATATAAAAGAGAAACAAAAAGAATAAAACATACCATTTACCCTTATTTTATTAATTTAGTGTACAGACTTTTGAAGTCGACCCAACAATTTTGTTTAATTTTTATTTCATTTTCATTCTATTCCTTAAGAAACCAATAAAGTATACAGTCATTCATTCTATTGTTAAAACAATATATACAATACAATACAGTTTTTCTAATAATACCACATGCCCAACTCCCAACTCGATCTTGAAGTCTATCTCTAACCACCAACTCCAGCCCCAACATACCCATACCCATACCCATATATCACACGCCAATTAGACAGGTATATTATATACACAAAAGCATAACTCATTAGGTATTTAACCTATCAATCATCAATACCATCAATCATCAATACTACCAAACCGCAACAAATTGAAAATCTACAAGAAAACCTCCTCAAGCCCGAATGTACAAATCCTCTTTCATAAAGCATTCATTAACCAATCCTCTGAATATCGTAATTAAGACCATGATTATTAGCATTCGTATGCGATGGAGCCGACTGGAGTGGATTTGCATACTGCGATTGAACGTGATTATTCGCATTTAAACCAGTGACAAGCGATGGACCCGTTGGTGTTGTTGGATTTCCATATTGTGGGTGAGGGTGAGGGTGAATATTAGCATTAGTATGGAGATGTAGCGGAACTGCCTGAGCTGCATATTGTCCTTGTACATGGATATTTCCATTACCATTACCACTGATATGCGATGGACCTGTTGTGGGATTTCCATATTGAGCACGTGCAGGTATAACGCCATATCCACCTGTTTGCCAATTCACATATGTTTGTTGTGGTTGAATCTGTGTGTGCATAGTCGTGATAACGGTATGTTCATCCATAACAGGTATACTACGGTTCATGTACGGGTCTATCATCGGTGCTGAAACTTCGGGCGTAGGAGCAAAACCATCCGGTCCAACTTTCCATGGGATATGCATATTATTCCCTTTTAGAATTAAATCAATCATATCATCCATACTACTTGGTTGCTGAGAGTCTTCAAGATCGAAATCGATATTAGGTGTTGCTTGAACGTTTGATTGTAGCTGCCTGCTGTCGATTTGTTCAGGTTGTGCATTGGATGCGTGATTATCGATGAGGCCTACAATTTGAGCTAATTGAAAGGCGACCTGTGTGAGCATGGCGAAGACTGGACAGAGACGAACGTTGTCCATGGCGTTTTTTATATCAAAGACAACCTTTTTAAGAGACATATCTTCACTGCTGTATGGTTCATCCTTGCCTAGGAAATCCAAGGAAATAACGACCACGCTATGGTAGACGTAATAAGGATCCATCCAAGTCACACCATTGAATTGACCTGAAGTGATAAGTTGATGGACAAGTGTAAGAGATCCCTTGGAATAGAGGCAGCATTTGGAACCCAGCTTAACTTCTTCTTCATTGACAATGTCGCCAGAGCGAGTCTGCTTTCCTAATTTTCGACCTAATTGTGCAGCTACTTTACGTATTATGAATGGACGAGCGACAAGAGATTGCGTATGATGGAATTGAAGATGGAGTAGATAAATCGCCCGCATGTGGGTAAGTGATTGTGTTTGAGACTCGAGACGAAGATGTAGCGGTAAACGATGGTGCCATGTTTCCAAATCCAAGATCAATTGCTTGGCGTTGCGGATCCTTTGTTGGTCTGTACATAGAGTCGGCATTGAACGAGGAGGATATATTATTCTACTAGTTTCCGCCATGATTTGGTTCAAACGAACCACCTCCTGAATATAACCCATAGGCACACAGGCGCTGCCATCGAGTAGATCTTCGTTGGGGAATTTAACACAGACCTCCTTATCATCGATGAAACAAGGCCTACCCAGGATCGTGCATGAATTATGTTCGAGTAGATAAATTGTCCACCACATACGACGTCGTAACTCACTCTCGATTGGATTGCGGTTGTTGCCCTCTTCTCGATGCATCCCAAGAATCGTGGCCATGGTGGAAGCTGCTCGTAACATAATAGAAGCTAAATTACGTTCGGATATGTTATGTAAATACAAGTGTAAGAGGAGTAGAGCTTGAATATTGACCAAGGTACTTGAAACCTGAAGTTGAGAAGTCCTTGATTGCACCCATGCTTTATAATTCTGAGTATAACCCATGTACAAATCATCGCGTGGCTCAAGAGCTTGAGCGCCGAGCACTAGAACCATAAGAACAGAGCATAGCCATCCGGATTCGAAATCTTGTACTTGAACAGTAAGTTGGCTCCACATCGTGTCATACCGCTGTTCAAAAGAGTGACGGTGGAATATCAAAAAAGATGGATGAACGCGGTCGAAGAATGACCTAATGAGGACATCTGCAATCTCTCGTGAGGGCAGAAGTGAAGATAGAGGTTCCTTTTCTGAAGGATCTTTTCCCGGAACAATTGGAGGCACGTGATAATTTCCAGATATGTGAGCCGCTCGCTCTAGATCCGCCGGCCCAGGAGCAGTTTGACGTTCTTCGGCACCCTTTGGTTCTAAAGCTTTACTCCATCTTGAATTCGCAAAGTTCATCATCAACTGTAAATTTGGATGATTCGGTTGAGTCATCCTCAAGTTATCAGCATATGGTTTTACCAACATACGACAACTGAGCGCAAATCCAAAGCTTGAAGAAGGTCCGACGAAATGCGATTCTCCTCCCGAAGGTGTTGGAACAAGGGCTTCTTGTGGTGAGCCGGGTAAGGTAACTGGTTTCCCCGTTGGCGAGGGCTCATCTTTGATGATTCGCTGGCTAGAATCGGAATGAGCTGGTGATGATGCCAATGCCTTTGGGACTTGGGCAAAGACATCATGAATATGCGCACCGCCCCCAAGGGGATTATCGGCGGTGAAATCAGGTAAAGTTATTTTATGGGATGCAGCAATTTCGAATAGGACGTCGATATTATTTGTATCCTTCTGAGGGAACAAGCCTTTGATTAATGTATCCAGAACGCGATACCGTGTAGTAAGAGTTTCGACACTTCCATAAATTCTCGTCTTCCGAGGAAGGTTGCTTTCACAATCCACATTGACTTCCACACAATTCTGACAGGGTTCCTCACCCACGCGTGAACAACGAATTCTACGCTGTTTGCAACGATCGCACGAGACAAGAGCTCGTTTTCGTAAGTGATCCGGAATGCGAAACTTTCCAGGCTTCTTCTTCTGGGGGGATGGATGCATCTTCTGAGCCGGGGGAAGGGCAGATCCGACTCCACCCGTCCGGGGATGTTAGGGGATGGAGAAGTGGGTGTAGCTGACGTGATGATCAACAATCGGTGTCAGGTCAGTTATGAGTGTGAAGATATATGATTGAATCTGTATGTGAGATGCGAATACAGAAAGAAACTCTTGTTCATCTCCTCGTGATTGTATGAGCCAAGGAATAATTAGTCGAACGAAGATGGAAGTTGGTGTATTAGTCAGTGTGTGAAGTTGGATGACTTGACCGACTAGTCTTGCGTCGTAGGAATAAAGTTGGAGATAGATCGGGAAGGTTGCGAGAGTTTCGTGATAGGAGCAGGTATGATGGCAGTTAACAATTGTCCAGATGTAGTATAAGTATATACGTTGTCAATATGTAAATCAAAATGTAAAGCAACAATAAATTCAAGGCAAGAAAGAAATTGTCCGTGCTGACTCGGCGTTTTATTAACCTTTGCTACTACTGCAGGTGAGTAGCTGTACTCGACATTAGTTGCTCGGACACCTGTGTCCTAGATAGATATGTACCTATGAGATGCATCGAATTCCTACAGATGGTAATTTACCTTGAAAGCAGAGAAATTCCGTAGATTTCCATGACAGGCATATTTCAAGCGACGGCAGAATGAGTAACGGCAGAATGGGCACGTGCGAGGGATGTACCTCGGCAACGTGAGGTTAATATTAAAGTGTACCCAGCACATCAGCTCATACATCGTAGCCCAGTTGTTCATCCAATTGTTGTCAATAAATGAAGCTCTAGAATGGCCGGAACATGCACCAACGGAGAACGACTCACAGTCCTCTTCATCAAGCCCATTTGGCCAACGTACTAAAGAAATGTATCCTGGGAAGATGTTGAAAATCAACGCATCAACGGATTCCACACACGGACCATCCTTACCTTGAGATGTTGAAGCATTTATACATTCAGTCACTTCACTCCACTTCACTCCACTTCACTCTTCACTCGCCTCAAATTTGAATCGCCGCTTTTAATCCGTGGATTGCCATCCGCTTAGATAATAGGATTTAATATCTTGGCATGGGATCCATTTTTGCTCCACATCAGTGCGTAAGATTACGAATTGAACCCTTCCAAGACTTTAATCAAGTTCGAGTCTTTACTCGATGCTGGGTCGGTAATTATAACATGTTGATGCTTCATTCACTCATTCTTCACTCACTCTTCACTCATTCAACAGAAGGTCACGCCTCTTCCAGCAAAATGATGCTCGTTCTATCTGCGTGCATCCCCAACTTGTGATCCTCGATCTTCGATTCTGTAGGACAAGCTTTTCCTTTTCAGAGTTTCTATGGCAGATCTTCTTATGTAGAACTCACCAAATGGGGAAGAGTTGAAAGTGGAAAACTTGGAAACTCATATACTAGGTACGGTCACCCTTCACTCTGCTAGATAGCTGGACAATCAGAAATATCCTTTACTGCGTTTCTCATATACACGGAGCATATGGACATTGAACGGCTAATCAACCCGGTCATTTTTCCCTTTTACTTTCTACCTTTCCCTCTTCTTCCTTGTCCCAGCTGTTGCTTCAATCCATATTAAAAATTCATCTATTCATCCATCTCTCATCGTTCGAGAATATTTAGTCCTTGTATATAAATGCAAACTAATCTCCATGGACCATCTAATACCTTGTCTTTGCCCTGCCAAGCTACGGTAACATCCCGTTGTTCATACATAACCCTCGTGCCCCATTGGTCTCACTTTACCACCGTCTCGGGTCCTTACTGAGAGGTATGTGTGCCGCGTGGACTCGTTACTGTATACTTTGTTACTCATTCTATGCCCATGTCAAAGGTCACGTCGATATACAGAGCACCATTGTCCCAATGCATGCTTCATTTCCTGTACGTCCTCATCTTAGAGTACAAGTTATGATACTTGGCATGATTTCTCCAAACAAAATGTACATATCCACACGTAAGGGAGCTGATACTTTCTTTCCTAGTATAATATCCTGTTGAGCATGTAGCACAGAGCTCGTTCTTAAACCTTCCACTTCCTTTCACCCATCTCATCGCCAACCATCTTCTCACGGTCGAGGATAGGGTTGGTAGTGTTGTTTCCCTATCACATCTTCCAACATGTCATCAGGTCAATCAAACATGGCAAATATTGATCAATTTGATACTCATCGAAAAGTTTCAATTTGCGTGGAATCCGGTTCAACATCTCAAGCTCCAGAAATCAAACTTGACCAACGTGGATTACCATTAGTACCCCAACCCAGTCACTTTAAAGATGATCCATTGGTATGTTGTTTTTTACATCATTGTCCGATATGGCCGAAATATCTCAATATCTCAAAATTTCAGTTTCATCCCTTCATCTCATTCAAATTTTATCTCGTCGATCAATAAACACAACGCTGATAATCGACAGAATTGGCCAACATGGCTCAAATGGGCAGTTCTCATTCAAGTTGGCTATATGGCAGCCTTGGGTCCCTACAATGCCGCCCTCATTAATCCAAGTTTAGTTCTCCTAAGTAAAACGCTTGGTGTCAGTCCTCAAGTAGCCGCATACAGTACAACTACAGCAATTATCACCGGAGGTGTTTCACCATTCATTTATGCACCTCTTACAAATATCTATGGTCGTAGACCTATCACTTTATTCGCAATCATCTTGACTATCGTTGGAGGAGCGACATCAGCTTGCTCGACTACATTTGCCCAACTAGTTGGTACCAGGGCACTTTGTGGGGCTGGATTCGGTGGGATGATGTCGGTTGGAACTGCTTGTGTGAATGATATGTTTTTTCTTCATCAAAGAGGTGAAGCTACTGGTGTATACTCGGTTTTTATCACAAATGGTGCTCACGTGGCTGCCATCAGTAAGAAACTCACCCAAGTGAAATTTCCATGTGAAGAATTAACTAACCTGATAAACATAGTTGGTGGTTACCTTGGTTCATCCTTAGGTTGGCAATGGGATTACTGGATTGGAGCCATCAGTACATCTGTTTCACTCCTCCTTGCCATTTTTCTCTTCCCCGAAACGCTCTTCTCTCGAGATCCATCCTATCTCTCTACACGTACCAAAACTCGTACATATTATGAGCTTCTCTTTGATTTTCGAGGGAATACTCTCCCTAATCGTTCACTTCACTTTTCCCATTTCTTCCAATCCTTCCATATGCTCCGTTACCCTTCTATCTTCTTCCCTTTTTGGTATTACACATGGGCATGGACTTTTATTAATGTCATGCCCGCTATCACCATCGCCACCATTTACACTGGATTCTACGGTTTAAAATCCGGTCCCATTGGTCTCTGTCTAGGTGTTTCCCTCATGATTGGAAGTTTTCTTGGAGAACTCAGCGCGGGAAAAGCAAGTGATTATGTCATGTATCGTATGGCGAGGAAAAATGGAGATGTAAGGAAACCGGAATATAGACTTTATCTTTGTTGTTTATCGGCGGTATTTATGCCGGTTGGATTGATAATTTTTGGGGCTACGGTGGGAAAGGCTCATTATATCATTCCTCTTATTGGATTGGCTATTGGTATGTTTATTTATTTTATGTCCTATCAATTTCTACCTTACTCCAACTTCCCCATCCTCCATGCCGTAAACCCTCCCACCCCCCTCTCACCTCTCTCACACCAAAAATTCCGCAACTAACATCCTCCCCACCCCCAGGCGTCTTCGGTCTCCAAATCGCCTCCACAACCCTCTACGCCTACGTCTCGGACTGCTACAAACCCCAAACAGCCGAAACAGGCGTCCTCTTTAATCTTTCCCGTGGTCTCTCATTCGTCGTTGGTTATTTCGCTCTGCCGTTTGCGGATGAAGTGGGATTTACCTGGGCGTGGTTTACTTTTGCGATGACGCTTTTGGTGTTCTTTTTACCGGTTGGGGCGTTGATTTGGTGGGGGGAGGAATGGAGGGGGAGAGGGGGGGTGCCAGGGTTTCACAGGTGGTTGTAGGGGTGTTGTTTTGTGAGGATGGGGGGTTGTTGAAGAGGAAGGGGGAGAGAGGTTGAGATAAAAGTTGAAGGGGATGAGGTGAGTATTGTTTGATATTATATAATCTAATATAATATATATAATTTTATATAATTTTATATAATATAATATAAATTTAAATATCTAATTTCGAATATTTTATAATTCACTATCTATATAATATTATTTCAAGTTTAAAGCTTTTCATTTTTTCTTTTATTTTAAATAAAGATATCTTTATTATAAAATTATTAATTATATAATATTGAACTATTCAGATCTCGATATTATAATATTATAATAGATCTTTATAAAGCTTTATAGATTAAGAATTAAATATTCCATCAATTATACATTAATATCAAATGTATAAAAGCCCTGTATGAGTAATTATAACAATCCTAATGTTACACCGCTACAATTCTTATTCCTATAGAAAGGAATAAGAGGCTATAGAAAGCTATATGGTTTCTACTAAGGATCAAGCAGGGGCTTGGAATGAAAGGTATAGTGGTCGTATTATATGGTAACTATAGTACTAGACTAAATGATTGTTCTTGAGCACGAAGCTCTAAATAAAAGGGTACTATTCTGATTATATAGATCTTCGTACGAATGCTTTACAAGGCCTAGACTCTTCGAAGATTTTCGGTTTTCCGCTATGTTCGCTTCATTACCTGTTTTCTGATGGTGCATGCGCATGGGATCTTCGGGTATACTCAATCGCATACTAATTTAGTAAAATCTGATTCCATGTGCACAAGGTCTAAGCGCAACTTGTTACCTTCGTAACATCTAAGATCTAGATTCCTAAAGTGTTCATAATATAAAATATTTACAATCATAACAACAAGGTGTTTGGCTGATCTGAGTAATCTATATTATTATTTTATATATAAACAAAATTAAAATAATAATAATATTATTATTATTTAAAGATCCTTGAAATAAAAATAGAGTTTATTTTCAAAGGAATAAATTGAGAATATCAATTTATACAACATAATACTTTTATATATATTATTTATAAGATAAAAATATAATTTTTAAAAAAATACTTTATTAATTCAAAATTGATCTTTTTATAATCTCAATTTAAATTCTATAAAATATACTTGATAATATCTAAAAGTATATACTTTTGAGATACTTTTTAATATTATTATTGATAAAAGCAATACAAAGTATATTAAATAAAGATTAAAAATTTATTTATAAATAATATAGGATATATTAAATAATAAATTATTTATAAATCTGAGGATTGATATATTAAGAGAAATAATGATTTATATTGTAATAAATGATTGATATATTAAATATTGAAGTTCAATAAATATAAAATTCTAATAATATCAAAATATATTGTCACGAATTACATTCATTATAACACAATAAAAGCAAGTACAGTGGTTTGGGTGTTACGCTGGGTAATAAGAGAACTCTCATGTGCTATCTATATCATGTGACTGGCTCAGTAAGGATCAGTGAACTCAGCACTGATCCATATTGATCCTCCTGATTAGCTATAAGCATGAAGGTCTATATAAACAAGATGGATTTCCTTTGTATAAAGCTTCGTGCTCAAGATCAATCATTTAGTATACTCTATTATTAGTTACGAATAATATATTTATTATTGTTATTACTTAAGTTCCTGTTTGATGCCTAATTATAAACCTACCTCGAGAGCTTAGAACACTTTTATATGATCTAGATGGCTACCCTTGTAACACTTTGAGCATTATTATTGCTTCAAGTACTGATTCGACAAATAACGACATCATGTCTTCCAAAACACCACAGTTTAGCAACCCTACCATGACCAGCCAGGTCACTCCTGAAAGTACTGACAAGGATGAAGATATCGTTATGGAAGGTATCGAAGACCTCAAAGAAATCACTATTATCGAAACTCTTAAAGTCGCCTTATCAAACCGATTTATAGGCAATTGATAAGAACTAAAGACCTTCTTGCTCCAACTTGAGATCTATTTTCAATTTAATCAGGATAAGTTCAACTATAACGCTGATAAAAGTATCTGAGCCGCCTCCTATCTCAGAGGAGAAGCTACTAAATGGATCCAACTATATCTCAAGGACTATTTCACCAATTTGAATAAGCCGAAAAAGCGATTATACCCAATTCAAACTATCTTTAAGAAATTCGAAGGGTTTAAGAAAGAAATACAACAAATATTCGAGAATATCAATGAATTATATAATACTGAGTCCAAGATCTATAACCTCAAACAAACAGGGTCAGTAATCAAGTATATAATGGAATTCAGGAGATATATAGATATCATTGGATAGGAGGAGAATATAACGATGAGCTATTACTGAAAAGGGCTCAAATCTAAAGTCAGATTAGAATTAGATTGTAATTGTATTTGGGAGGATCTAAACGAATTGATCGAGGAATTTATTAAAGTGGATGAGATACTTTACAAGTATCAGAAGGAACATTGTTCTTTCAATTTCTATAGAAACCGAGATTGTGATAAATACTATAAGAATAAAGGAAGACCTCAAAAGAATAGACAACCTTATAGAGATTTAATATAATTGAATACAATCTTTAGAAACAAACTATCTAAGGAAAAGGTAAAACAAAGATACAAGGACAAGCTTTGTTTCGAATGCAGCAAGCCAGGTTATAGAGCCAGAGATTGTCGAAGCAAAAAGCTATTAGAAGGAGATTATCACAAGAAATTTGGCAAAGGCCAACTTAATGTGATCTTTATATCTTAATTATATATAATAACCTTTATAGAACCTGAAGAGATCTAATATATAGGTTATAAGGAGTTCAAGAAATTGTTAAACGAACTATTAAAGAATAAAAAAGGCCTCAATATAATAGATCTATAGGAACAAGAGTATCTATGAACTCCCTCCCTATCCTTATTCAGAACAGAAACGAAAGAGGAATAGATAATTGAGTATATTGTTATAAGCTGGATTGTTTGTTATAATGAAACCTGTAGGATTTATTTATCGGATAAAGAAGCTACAGGATGGTTTCCATAAAGGAAGGTAAGGAGATCCTGTAGGAAGGGAAGGTCAATTAAGTCCTATGAAAAGGGTTAAGGCCAATTGAATATTGTAGGACAAATAGAACAAATCTATTGTAATACAAAAATAAATGGACGAGCAATCCAGGCTATGATTGATTCAGGAGCTATGGGAAATTTTATTGCACCAGGAACTATGAAGTATTTGGGAGTATAATTCTAAGCGAAACAAGCATTATATCAATTGCAATTAGTTGATAAACAATTAGCCGGATTGGACAAAAAGATTTTGTAGGAGATTTGCCTTTTATAAATGAGTATAATCCAGTATAAAGAGGTTATCCAGTTCGATATTGTTCTATTAAGGAATCAATAGATTATTCTGGGAATACTATAGTTGAAGATATATAACCCCCAGATTAATTGGTTATCGGAAACTATATCATTTCCGAAGAAGAGCAATCAACGAGATATACTAGAGCCAGCAAGGCTAAATATATACAATAGAGAACTGAAGGCGAATAATATTATTAATATAGGATATTAAGTTCAGGATTCTTTATTAATAATGAAGGAAGATGAATCTCCTATATGAATGAAGAATAAGCAGAAGAAGTTGTTTGAAAACACCTTTGTAACAAAACAGGAAGAGACGCCAATACTAGTATAGTACCAGAAGTACAAGAAATTATTTGAAGAAAGAAAAGGTCATGAAGCTTTATCAGAATATAAGCTATAGGATTATAAGATAATATTAAAGGAAGGCAAGATGCTTCCATTTGGCCCAATTTATCCAATATCAGTTTCTGACCTAAGGATATTTAGGGATTATATTAGCAATATATTAAAAAAGGGATAGATCAGAGAATCCATCTTACAGACAGTTAGCCCTATATTATTTATACTAAAGAAAGATGATACAAGGAGGCTTTATATAGATTATTATAAATTTAACAATATAATGATCAAAGATTGGTACCTACTTTTATTAGTTATGGAATTGAGAGATCGATTAGGAAAAGCCAAGATTTTCTCCAAATTTGATCTTCGAAATAGATTCCATCTAATCAGAATAAAGGAAGGTGAGGAATGAAAGATAGTATTCAGAACTCGTTATAGATTATACAAGT
This sequence comes from Sclerotinia subarctica, assembly GCA_025389085.1. Lineage (NCBI taxonomy): Eukaryota > Fungi > Ascomycota > Leotiomycetes > Helotiales > Sclerotiniaceae > Sclerotinia > Sclerotinia subarctica. The sequence continues at coordinate 2,759,737 of QRFI01000004.1, read as the reverse complement.
ATCAAGTAATATTATTCGGTTTGACAAATGTACCAACAATATATATACATTTGGTCAACAATATATTAAGAAAATACTTAGATATATATTATATATATTATCTAGATAATATATTGATATTTTTAGAAACAGAAGAATAACATATCTAGAATGTTTATAATGTTCTATAACTTTTGGAGAAAGTAGATCTTCAATGCAAATCTAGCAAATGCGAATTTCATGTTATAGAGACAGAATTCCTAGGCTATACCATATTCTCAGAAGGTCTCAAAATGAACTCCGATAAGGTAAAAGCAATCCAAGAATAGGAGCCACCAATTAATGTAAAAGAAGTATAATCCTTTTTAGGGTTCGTCAATTTTTATCGACAATTTATCAAAAACTACTCGAAGATAGCCTCTCCAATGATTGAAATCATTAAGAAGAATCAGGAAGAGTTCCAATAGATGGAAGCAGTATAAGCAGCATTTGAATACTTCAAGAAAGCATTCACAAAAGAACCAATTCTTAAGGCTTTCAATCCAGAACTACTAATAACTATAGAGACAAACTCCTCAGACTATATAATAAATGTAGTATTCAGTTAATCAGATTTAAACAAGAAATAGCAACCAATCGCTTATTATTCATACAAATTATCACTAGCTGAACTAAACTACGAAATATACAACAAAGAATTACTAGCGATAATAAATGCTTTTAGAGAATAAAGAATATATTTGAAAGGATCGAAATATATAATATAAATATATATAGATTATAAGAACTTGGTTTATTTCATTATAACAAAGGAATTGAATAGATAATAGATCTGATGATCGGAAACCATGATTGTATACAACTTTAGAATTTCATATGTCAAAGGAAACGAAAATATTAGGGCAGATATTTTAAGCCGAAAATCAGAATACTTATAAAACAAGATATACAAATCACATACAATATTAAAACAAGATAATGATGATTTAATTCATAATAAACTATAATTTGCTGCTATTTCAGGAATAAATTATGATACTATCAAGGATATCATAAAAACAGAATATACAATAGATATTATAATCAAAAGAATCCTAATTATATTAGACAATCTAGAAAAAGGATTTATTATTGAAGATGGATTCATTTATTTTTATAATAAACTTTATATACCCTTTAATTTAGTTAAGGATTATGTCACAGAACAATATAAGTTACTGGCTTATAGATATCAAGGTATTATAAGAACCTTTGCTAGAATAAAGAGAGAAGTTTACTTTCCAAAGATAAAGATTATAGTTGAGAATATAATTGGGAACTACAATATTTGTATAAGGAATAAAGCTGTTTGGCATACCCTTTATGATCAGCTCAAAACCCCTGAATTACCTATTCAACCTTGGAAATCCATTGTTTAGGATTTTGTAGTGAAACTACTATTATCCAAGAATCTGGTTACTTAGAAGAAATATGATTCTATATTGGTAATAACAGACCGATTAATCAAGTTCGCTTATATAATATTATTCTGTGAAACTTGGACAGCAGATGATCTTGCTTATATATTCATAAGGAATATAATCAGTATTCACAATGTACCAGATGAGATTATCTCAGATAGGGACAAATTATTTATATCGAAGTTTTGATCTACCTTTATAATATTGCTTAGAATCAAAAGAAAGCTTTCAACAGCTTTCCATCCATAAACAGATGGCCAGATAGAACGATTAAACCAAACAATAGAAGCTTATCTTCGCTGCTATATCAATTACAAATAAGATAATTAGGTTAAATTATTACTCTTAGTATAATTCATATATAATATATCAAAGATGGAAACTACAAAAGTAACGTCAATATATGCTAACTTTGGGTTCAATCTATTAGTATACAAATCATTATTGTTATAAGATGCAAATGCAGACAAAGTTATAAAAGATATCACAGAAATCAAGGAGCTTTAAAAACAACTCTCCTTGGATTTATAGTTCATTGTTTTAAAAACAATATTGTATTACAATAAATCAAGAAGTATAGGATCTACTCTTAAAGAAAGGGATAAAGTTTATCTTATTCGAAGAAACATATAGATAAAACAATCTAGCGATAAATTAGACTACAAGAAACTAGGATCATTTAAAATTGATAAGGTAATAGGATCAGTTAATTACAAATTGAAACTACTATATATAATGAATATCCATCTGGTATTTCATATCTCATTCCTCAAAAAAGCACCATCTAAAGCGCCGAAAACACCAGACCCAAAAATCGACCCAGTCAACCCAAAGGGAGAATACTATATCAAAGAAATACTAGATTACAAATATATTAATAGGAAAATCAAATATTTAATCAAATAACAAGACTACCCATATTCAGAAAACATTTGGAAATCTAAGAAGAATCTTGGTACTCCTAACCTGTTGAAGGAATTTCATCAATACTATCCAGACCTTCCCAAAAAGGATCCGAAGGACTCAAAAAGAAAGAAGGGTCAAAGTCGCTCAACACATTCGAACTAGCCTCAGCAAGCGCCGACGAACCAACACCTATTTGCTCCTTCTCCTTTTCTACACATTCATTTTCCAATCTTTCTCTTTCCAATAAATTATCCAACTCGTCCAGAGAACGAACGCTCCAATGAAGCATCTCGGAACCACACTTGCGTAATTGCTTCTGCTTCTTATGAATAAGCATCCTGCGATTAAAAGCCTCCTGTTCAGCCAACACAGCCACTTCCTCTTCAACCTCCAAACGAGCCTCCTCTCTAGAAAGAATATCCCATTCGGATGGAGAAAGGCCAGAAACATCACATTTAGAAGAGCCCAAATATACACACTCCCTACAACGCTTTGATTCAGGCAAAGTCCGGTACTCCAAACCATTCCATTCACATTAAGAGTAAGGAACTATAATATTTCCTTTATCCTTTATCTTTTAACTTAAACAACAACGATTTAAGGTAATATATAAGGAAGCAACAATAGGCATATTAAGAAAAGAAGGAATCTTAATTATATATATTTTGAAACTTGGGTAATTACCCTATCTTATAAAGAAGCTTGGGATAAGTACTAGTCTAGAAGAGGGATAGTGTTACACTGGGTAACAAGAGAACTCTTATATACTATCTATATCATATGACTGGCTCAGTAAGGATCAGTGAACTCAGCACTGATCCATATTGATCCTCCTGATTAGCTATAAGCATGAAGGTCTATATAAACAAGATGGATTTCCTTTATATAGAGCTTTATGCTCAAGATCAATCATTTAGTATACTCTATTATTAGTTACGAATAGCATATTCATTATTGTCATTACTTAAGTCCCTGCTTGACGCCTAGTTATAAACCTACCTCGAGAGCCTAGAACACTTCCACGTGATCTAGACGGCTACCCTCGTAACATTGGGCTGCTGTTTCCGAAAAGATCCTTATCGATAAGGAATCCTAGGACAAATGTTCTAGGATTTAATAAGTCCTAGAATTGTATTTATTTTAGGATTGATCAATTAGGCAGCTATAATAGCTTAGGGTAAGGTATCCTAAGATCTTATTTGTTCTAGGATAAAAAATCCTAGAATAATATTAATCCCAGGACTATTATTTTAGGAAGCATATTATCCTAGGAAATAAGTTATTTCAGGATTAGTGTCCTGAGGCTTATGCAGGATCACGTGATAGAACCTCTGGGAGCGAAGGCTCTCTAAGGCTCCTAGGAGCCTTCAGGAGCGCAGGCTCCCCAGGGCTCCAGGAAAGGAATCAGTATATAGTTAGAATAGTTTCATAATTTAAGAGCTTTGTGCTCAACTTAGTTATCAATTAGTTTACCTATATTCTACTTGATCTAATGATGACTTCACTTCCAAATAAAAACCAATAATAAAGCCTTAACCTACAACTACCAACCAGACGAAACCTCAGGCAGCCGCTGCCTCCAGTACAGTATCGTTACAAATAGCTAGGAGAGTTATACCGCCTAGAGGCGAGGACTAAGCCTAAAAGGGATTAGCCCTTGCACAAATTGTATTTAGAAAGCTTCTCCCCTCCTAGAATTCGTAACTCTTCAAGCGACGTCCTATCAATAAAGAGAGATCTGTTTCCCTCCCTGAATCCCTCCTGCTGCACTGTGACATATTATAAGTTTCTAATTCATTTTTGAACTTTAACAAATTTAGAAATTTTAAACTTTGTTTATTTAAATTTGATTTATATATTAATTGAAATATTAATTTTCGATTAATCACTTTACTTTTTTCCTATTTTCATTTTCCAGAAAGTTATTACAGATTAAACTCAAAAAAGATTAGAATTATTATGTTTTGAGAGATAAATTGGCCTATACATCTTTAAAATTTTTGCCGAGTAACAGATAACAAGAAGCCACTTTTAAGAACCAAAATTCCGGTTACGAAGGGATGAAAAGGGGGACCCAAACAAAAAAAGATTATGATATCACCTTGAATGCGAAGTATATGAAATTTTGTACCGTATAGAATATCAAGACCATACCTACACACAATAGATTTTGAAAATAATCCAAGTATAATTTTGAGAGAAGCCGAAATAATCTATATTTTTATTTTTATATATATTATATATATATAGGCCTTTCCAGTAATGTAAGAAAACTATTTAACGTATTTTTATAAAATCTCAAATGAATTAATAATTAATATAATCTTAAGTTTAAAAGAAAAAAACAAAGAAAGATAAATAAATAATATATCAGCGAGAATCATAAATTCATCAGTGGGTGCACGGACTTATAGTTCAACCTTCGAATGAATCACAAATCATACCAAGAATCAACAATTTTAAAATTTAATTAAAATTGAAATTTATAATATTTTTGCTTAGAATTTGAAAAAAAAAATAATCAAACATCAAAATATTGAAAAATTATTAAAAAAGAAATTTTTTTAAGATGAAAAATATAATCTTATCTTTTCTCATTAAATTTTTTGATAAGGGAATATAAATTAATTTGTAGAACCTTTAGTTTTGATGATAATAATATTATTTTTAAAATATAAAAAATTTTTATACTTCTTATTTTATATTTAAAATTTGAAATTTGAAATATTTTCTTCGAAAATTCGAATTTTATTCAAATTTTGAAAATGTTGATTTTTGATATGATTTTGTGGTTTACTTATAGGCCGGACCGTGAGTCCGTGCACCCACTGGTGATCCATACAACTATTTATTGATGAAGCGAAATCTAGCAGTTAGTAACCAGACTCCAGACTTCCCGTTGCTCAAAAAATATCTATGATTATTTGAGTTTGATTCGTCTCGAAGAATGATTGGAGAGCTACTTGGTAATATTCAATCTGAAAAACATTCAAGTTTATAAACATGACCTTTTTCCATTAGTGATAAGTCCACACGATAATATTCCCGAGATGTCTAATCTAATCTAATCATAATTAATACACATCATGATCATATACAAATCCCCCTTACAATCTATAACAAGGCTATATAATCTATCATCCCACTCAAATCGTCTATTTTATTAACAATAAAAATCCCATTCAAAACGTTCAAGAGAAATCGCTAGCACATTCTCAAACAGCTATCTTCATTATCAAAGATATACTCACTCACTATATTTAACCATCTCCATCTTCGTATTGAAGACGATATCAAGGATAGGAACTATTGATCCACCACTCCAGCTTAGGACCCATGTACACAGGAGTCTCCAACCTCCATGAATACTCAGACGCCTCGGATGAACGACTATGTAGAATCACATGAATTAAATAAACATGACTACGGCGAAAAGGTGACAGAAGAGTTAGAAAATCAAACGTCCTTTGGGAGTGCTTCCGATTAGGAGTTCAGGAACTATTAAATGGGACATTTAAACGTGATGGAAAGAGAAATTTGGCCGAGGACTCGGTATCTCAATCGCAATCGATAATTTCAGGTTCGAGAGGTAAGGTAGAAAGGTATATAGTGATATTATTTATTTACTAAAGATAAAGCCAATAATAAATTTGTATAGAAATTGAGATCGAGGTGAGTCATATGAGATGGTATTCGGTTGGCGGAAGAAGAATAGAATGGTATATAAAACCAGGAGATAATACTGATGCAAAATATGTTTGAGTAGCTTGCGAGTCAATGAATGGATAGGAGAGTAACATCATATTACAATATCTTTACAAGCAATACAAAATCAAATCCGCAACATTATGCCACAATGGCTAGAAACAAGTAAAATGAATACACAGCTAAGCCAGTCAATCGCATCACAACCTTCAAAATCACAAACGGCCGCCGGGAAAAGGAATCCTAACAATAAGAGGTTTTAGACTTTAATGACTATGAAGACAAGACAGATGAGTTGTGAAAATATTCTATTCTTGTCAGCAGTGTATGATACAATGCCATTTTATAATTTGAGTCCCAACCGACTTCGGATGATAGTTCAAGTATACGCAAAGAATGACTGGACAGTGGGGTATAGAATAAATTCGAGGCTCGGGAGAAAAATCAGATATGATGAAGATGATCGCATTTAGAACTCGGTATGATACATAGGTTTGTGGGTATTGGTCGGCGCAACAAATCAACCTAGGTGTTTCGTTGGCCCACTCCAAGTTCAATCTCTGCTGAATTATAACATAACGACACCCACCCCACTTCCGTCAGAATGGATCTTATTCATTTTATCCACACCACCCGCGATGTTGTTCGCTTTATAGTTGTACAAATAATAATGTAACTGGCCATCACCGGCACCGAACTTCTGCTCTTCCAAAAATAAAGTATTATCCATGAGCGTCAACGCATTAAAGACATCAAATTTAAATTTCTTTGCAATGATAAGAGCATCATGTGTGAGTTCATTGAGGCGTTTACCAAGATCGGTTCTAGAGCTAGCTGGATCAAGGGCAATCGTTGAGGCGTAATAGAAAAGATAGGCAGCGCGAACATTAGTGTGCTTAGGGTGGCCAATGACGGAGGATTCGAGACAGTAAAATGAAAAGAAATCAGTTAGTTTCTTGGTTGCAGGGTTCTATGAAGGTGTTAGTTTGTGGTGAAATGATATGTAAAGACTGTAATTACCTCCACAACATAACACCAGATGACTTGCTCAGCAGGATTCTCAATTCTATTGAAAAGCCAATGCTCTACTTCCTCTCTAGTGAAAACTGGTGCCATGTCAAATTTTGCGAGGTACTTCTTTAGGAGATCCAAGACCCCATCAATATCTTTGGCTTCCATAGGTCTCAATCCTTTAGTGGATGTATTCGATGGTAGAGCAAATTTACGAACTTGTCGCTCTGGTGTACTTCCCGGTGGTAGGGGACTGAATTTGACCTCGTGTAGCTTTTTCCAATCCAAAGAACGATGATAATATCTACATGTACTGACTGGCTTAGGTAAGACCACACCAGCAGTATAGATTGCCTGCCATGTCCCTTGTAGGTAACATCTACGTGTAATCTCTTTGATGAGAACGGGCGCTAATCGTTTCGATCGGAGCTTCTTGTGGATGCAAAGGAAGTTGACTTCGGAGGCTTTGAGAGTTTTGTTTCGTACTCGAAGTGCAACTGGTATGGCTGATATGAAAGCAACTAGCTTCCCCGATGCAGTAGCTCGAACACCAACGTGCCATTCCTTACTCCAACCTGGCGACATAAGTGCCCTAAAATGTCAGTGAAAATCAAGTCAATGTTATATCAATATCTTACCATCTGAGGAATGACTTTGAGTAATTAAATCGGAACATAGCTTCATCATCTTCAACGTAGTGGCCATATAATAAATCGAAAACTTCTTGCAAAGCCTCATCACTTGTCATATCCATTGTAACCCAATTAAATCCAGATATCAGTGGACCAGGTTCTTTGGGTACTTGTTCTGGATCAACAATTTTAAATGGACCTTCAATAACTTCTGAGCTTTCCCCAAACTTAGGAACCGGTTGTGTTTGCCAAAACTTGTATGCGCCCATTTCCTTAACATTCTTCCCGCTTGAGGCTAAACCGGTCATGATATCCTCTAAACTGAGCTTTCGTACAGCTTCTGCAGCTTGCTTCCCGGACAGATCGCCATCGACAGCACCAATTTGTTGTGCCAGAGCCGGATTTAATGCGAGCAGTTCTCCAATTTGAGATTTACTGAGACCCGCAACAGCTTTTGAAAGGTCTTCTCTTGTAGTATCTCCGCTTGATTCAGTTGAAGATGCTCCTACTCCTAGTGCGGCCTTTATCTTCTTTCTCTTTGATTTCTTCTTCTTTCCGGTAGCTGGCGTGCCAGTTGCGCCAGTGGTTGTTTCATCATTCTCCTCTTCATTTTCGGATTCGACTTGTGCTTGGGTAGAGGAAGTATCTCCGGGGGTATCTTCCGAGGCAATTTGTTTACCCTTAGGCTCAAGAGGTGCTGAGTCGTCTGCCATTATTTTTCGCTGATATATAGGATGAATAGAGATAGGCGTATCAAAAATGTGGATGATCAAAGGGTTTGAGTATTCAGCAAACAACCTGGAAGTGGGAAGCTTGTTGGCGGGGTTGGTTATGACGCTAAAATTTGATTCGTAAAACAAAAGTTCGACCAGTCCCAAAGAGGAAGTACGAAAATGACCTTACTAATTCCGAATTCTTACATATAAATCAAATCACCACAATATCATACAAGGGAACAAACTGTCAAGGTAAAAGTAAGGATAAAAAGCATTATTTATGGAAGGTGTCTATATTTGAACAACTGAGCGATACAAGTAAAAAGCTGTGCTTCGACATGTGTGGTGCTTTCTTCCAGGATCCTCAATCAATCGACAAGATTCCAGCTCATATGCCTTCGATACCCTTTATGAGATATACATACAAGTCTATGTCCAGTACTCAAATTTTGTATTGCCTATGCTTCCACTATCATGGATTTGCTGATCATGGTAGTACCCCCCTTGTCAAAACCAAATGCCTTAAACTATAACATTGAGAAGTCAGTAATGCAATGGCATGTATATAAAAGGTTTTGGATTCAAGGGTAAGGAGCATTAATTGAGAATTTCCAAACAGAGAACATCAAGAGGAAGGCTTTCAGGAGTCATGGAGAATTAGAGATTTCTTATGGGTAAAGAGGTAGGATATGTGCATTGAAACATTAGGGAGCACGATATGGGATTGAGCTTACCACTGCTAAAGATAGAGGCGCATAAGTTAGAACAGTACTATGAGCTAGAAGTAAGTTAGCAAGAGGTTAAACATCTTTCACTTGTGATCTGCAAATACTTACCGCCATGACCAACAACTTCTTGTCGAATAATTTTATCATTCCCAGTCTTCCAGGTCGAAATGAAAGCTCCGTCACCCATATCAATTGTATTCCGCGCTTTCATCTTCTCTAATAACTCCATATCTATTCCACTATCCATAGTACCATTCACCGCTGCCGCGAATAGCCCTTGGGAATGATACCATGGGATCTCGTAATCATCCAAAGCATGAATTATGAATAATCGTACCCGCTTGCTGATCTGGACAAAATTCGTAAGTCGTGAGGTAGAAGGCCATTTGTCATTCAGATAGCTAATGAAGAGTTTTTGTAACGCGGGATACGCTCGCAATGGTGAGAGTAATGGGATCCAACCCGCAATAGAGTAACTGGCGAGTAAGTTTGAAACATCTGTAAAGCCGGCTACAAGTACAACACCTGCAAATTCGATCCCTTGCAATGCAAAATGTTCTATCACTCCACATGCCACTGCAGTTCCTAAACTTTGTCCTAGGACAACAATTCGAGAAGATGGAACTTTGGCGACCTTCATAGCCCAATCGACTGCCGCAATGCCATCAGTAATGAGACCTTCTTCGGTGGGGATGCCAGTCGAGCGACCAAACCCTCGATAGTCAATGGCTAATATGTGAATATTTGAGGTGCTTCCATCAGGTATCGCCCGGTATGAACCCGTTCGTTCTCCTTGAGCCACGTTCCCAAAAGTCTGTCGTACAATCAGCTAATGGCATCAAGCACAAAAAGAGGAAACTACTCGTACCCCGTGAACTTTTTATCATTAGCGTGCGGTAGAGAGGTGATTCGGGGAAGACTCACAATTGATAATCAGCCGAGCGTCTGGGTCACCTTTCAGCAATTCGAATCCTTTCGTGAGACTTATATCATCAACGAATCCCGAAGGTTGCTTCAATATCTCGGGTTCATGCTTAGCATAAAGCCCAAGTGGCATTATGTGCCAAGCGTAGAGAGTCTCCCCATCTGGAGTACTGAAATTGAATGGGGATACCTGATTCTCTACAGATTTTGAGCAATGGAGGATATGTATGTATGTGGCTAATGTTACTGACTAGCGAAGCCGAACTTTTCTGGTTGATCTATATCCGTTGCCCAGGCTTGTGGCAAACGCAATTTATGCACATACATAACACTTTAGGTATGAGCAAAATGACATATTCATTGTTGAACAGAATGCATGACTTACTGTCTTTGCAGCCATGGATTTGTCAAAGCAATCAATGCTAAAGCGTAGAAGAAAAGTCCAAAGAAAAGAGAAAAGTATGCTTTCTTGAGGATGGGAGCCAAGGGTGCCATACTGCGAATGACAAAATCTCAAGACAGGAAAGCTAGAGAGAGATAGGAGAAAGTGTCAGACTTGGATCGACAATGGATAATTATCAAGTAGATATCTTAAGAAATTTAGAGATTGAATGATTCAGAAAAGGTAAGGAAATACATATAACACAATGTTGGCCATGAGAAATAGAGATGTCGCCGCTCAGCCGTGCGGATAAGAAGGATTATGGATAGATACCTAATGACTGTGAAGTATGTTCTCTAAGTATCATATACTTTTCACTAACATAACGGGATGTTGTGATGATAGCAAGCTGCAGGTTATAGGATCATCGGTTGTTGTCTGTGTACTTTTGGATTGATGTTCCTAGGGTGCTGTAAGGTTACCTGCTGTACCACCCCAACCACACCAAATTCACTTCCGTCGCGCTTCTTTATTTCCCTTCACTTCACTACCTACACTTTGCTCACAACTTCAACTCCAACCAATTTAATTGCTTTTTTGCCCACCAAACCTGCACGTAATCTACATAAGAATTCAAATATTGCAACTGATAGCTGAACATTCCGAATTGACGGAAACAAGCTAAGAAATATGGAAAGAAAGAGAAAATTACCTACGAGGCGTGGAGGAGAGCCTGCAAGCAAAAAACGAACTGCTACTCCTCCAGATCGATCAATTTCTGCGACTCCCCAACCACCTATTGAAGGGAATCTGCCAAAGAATATTGTTGCCGGTATGCCTTTGCCTACTGTCAATGAGCCTCAATCCCAAAATCTTTCTTCCAAAGAATTTCAAACAATTTCCGAAAGGTAACTTTCTATACCTCATGCCGAAGTCATTGAAGTTGATACTGACGTTTTACAGCGGAGTTCTTGCGGAATCACTACAACGATCACGACAGAAATGGGTCAGCGAAGGTATATTTGAGAAGTATTGGACGAAACCGACGAAGAAGAAGGGTGGGCCTGCAGAACTTTTGAACAATCCAGGAAAAGATACTATGACGAAGCTTGGAACATGCCAAATAACTATCGAGCCTCATGTATTTGATGCTACGATGTATGCTATCAAGGAGCCAAAGTCCGCGTTCCAACCTGCTCAACAACAACAAATGCATCGTCCAATTATTCAATATGGTCCTCCAAATGGAGTTATGCCAGCACCTGCTTCCACCCCAGCACCAAGTCCAGTACAACAGAAACCAGTCCAAGAAACACAACCGGCAGTACAAGCAGTGACCCAAAAAAATACTGCGCCAACTGCTCCCATGGTTTCTACTCCTCTTTCTACTGCTCAAGCACCACCAATGAATAGCTCTTTGATGAATGGACAAAACCCTACACAAGGCCCAAAGAACCCGAATACCAATTTACCTCATCCAACCAACGCACCACCACCTGCTCAACCAAATAAAAGTACAGATCCTGTAATCCAAATGTTAGCGGAGAGAGCGGCGACAGATGCTGGTTTGAAAGCCTTAATGAGGATCGTGGCAAATGGCGAAGCGTCACCTGCTGAACTTAAAAAGTTTCAAAATCACATTGATGAACTAAATCAGCTGTTGAAAGCACGCCAGTCTGCCCCGCAGCCACTGCCACCTGCCGCTCAGAGTACTGGGCTGCAAAATACACCGGTCGCCAAACCTGCCTTGCCTCCCACGCCTGCATCTGCTCCCGGGCCACCTCAGCCACCTCAAACCCTTCGATCAAAAGGCCCGGTAGCTCCACCCAAGCCGGACATTTCGGGTGTTGTATTCGAGTTCAATGGAGGTAACGGCGATCGATACCTTTTCCCGAAGTACAGTATCCTTGACTATCTTCCCGGTGGCCAAGTCATAGCCTCGTTTCTTATTGTCCGTAAAGGCAGTAGCAGCGACTCCGGCTCGTATGATCCTGAGCTCGATTATTACCAGCCAGTCACGATTCGTCTTTACACTCACCAAGGTAAACAACTCGATTCATTACAAAAAGTTGTTGCCTCCCCGGACGAGGTCCGAAGATATATGGATGATATCATGGATAATATGACAAGAGCGGAATATGTTCTGTTGGCCATGCGTTTACCCAAGGATCCTGAACCTGAAAAGGAAGATACACCTACGAACTCTTCGGATCAGCTAGAATCTGATACCAATAACAATTCTAATTTACCACTCTGGGAAACTACAAATGCACCACCACCTCCACCAGTGGCAAAGTTACCACCTTCGAAAAAACTTCTTACAGAAGAAGAGAAATATCAATCTTTTGTTACATCAGTTAGTTGAAATTTTTGGTTGAGTACGTCTATAGGATATACCAGTGGATTTCATTTGTTTGTAATACTATAACTGGACGGCGCAATGAAATGAAAAGGAAATCTGGATGGATCAGGACACTGGGAAACGGCGGGAAAAGATAGAGATACTCAAGGACTCATTTTTACGGAATGATGGGAGGTACAAGGGAACGGATGGAATGGCGTACTGAGGCACAGGAAAGTCCATTAATTATATCTTTGGTCGAAGATTTCTTTTCATTTTATGGTTTAAGTTTCCATAAATTCGACTTTTTCATACATGATATTTAATGGTGTGGGAAAAACATCATGGGGGTTGGATGTATATGTATTCTAGATCGAAGATGAAAAGAAGGCGACTAAACTAGATGCAAGAATTGCAACTAACCGTCATTTGAGATTGAAAGACATTTTATGGCTATGGAGAACTCATGTAATTTCCTTCATTTTCTTTGGATTTGAAAAAAGTCTCGGTACACCTGATATTTTCCAATTTTCCCACTCCATCAATCATACTCTAACCCTCCACATCCACTCGCGCCCCAGTACCTCCCATCTTGCAAGCGCAAAACACAAACCGGAAAGAAGGAGGATGAAACCGAAGAAAGAGATGAAGAGGTAGTGGGCTACTCGAGAGAGTATTATAGATGAGAGGGGAATACTGAGTGAACATCTTTTAAATTGGCATTCGGGTTAGTTAGTTAATTTTATCTCCAGGAGAGGAGGTAAACGAAACGGGGTAAGGGAAAGAAATAAGAGGAAAAATGATAAGTAGGGAGAAATAAAACACATACGCAATCGCAACGCCCAGCTGACTAGCGCCCCACCAACGTCCATACACGTGAGAGGGACATAGAGTGGATATGCACAGCGGGGCGCAGCTCATGACGGCGCCGGAACCGAGGCCGGAGAGGAAGGCGTAGAGGTAGAAGAGGATTTGTGGGGTTGGGGTTGAGGAGCGGGAGGTGGTGGTGGGGAGAATAGAGGTGGGGAGGAAGAATATGAAGTTTGAGAGGAGGGATATAGAGACTAGGCAGAGGAGGACGATGTTGTAGGGGCCGAAGCGGTCGGAGAGGGGACCGGAGAGGAGACGTCCGAGGATGGATCCGCTGGTGATGTCGGTGTTAGGCCGTAGTGTTGGTTGTAGGGTTGGAAAATGGAGATGGAAGGCGGGTGGAGTAGGGGAATGGTAGAAAGGAAGGTATGGTAGATATGGAAGATAATTGGGAGGAGGGAAACTCACGCATTAACAATAGCGACAACATGGAAAGAAACAGAGGTGGAAAATCCCCGTTTCAATGCATATGTAGGGAGTAACCCTGTGGTGCCCACGAGTACAAATTCGAATACTGGATGGGTTAGTCGTGTTGACATATCTATGTATGTGACCCTTCATAGATCACATAAGGAAGATAGAACAGAGTCAAAAGAAAGGATTAAAGTCATGGATTACTTACGCGAAATGCCAGCCATACACCATAAAAACCTTTTATCACGCAATAAACCCCAGTCACCATGAATTTTCTTCTCATGCCAGAATTTCCACCATGGAACCTCATTCCTCGTGTCAGTGGCAGTCGTACTAACATCGCAGTCTCCATCTCGTTCCCGATGCCTAACTCCCCTTTTCCGCGAGACCCCACAAGGCAAGAAAGCCAAAAATCCAACTGCAACCAAAAATCCCACTCCCCCAGCCACAATCCTCATAGCATTCGCCCATTCCAAATTCTCCAGCACCGCTTTCAACACAAAAGTGAAGATAATTCCTCCGGTTGGATTTCCCACTAGCGCAATACCTGTCGCTAAACCCCTGTATCCCGTTCCTTCGAAAGTGATTAGCATCGCATTCGCGACTGTACAGAGAAGTGCCATGCCTAAGGCGCTGAGGACTCCATATACGAGGAGGAAATGGAATAAGGAGGAACAGAAGGATAGGAGGAGTAGGGAAAGGATGTAGATGAGTGAGCCGGGGATTAGAAGGGGAAGTGGGCCGTAGGTGTCATATATGGGGCCGAGGGGGAGAAAAAGAAGCAGAGTGAGGAGAATGTTAAGGGCGGGAATTAGGGAGAGGATGGGGAGGGCTGTGTCTGGGAGGTTGTGGGTGGAGAGATGAGCGAGGAGGATGCCGGTGCTGTTGTAAAAACCCCAGGTTGAGAGGGTTAGGGTGAAAGACGAGATGATTGTTTGGATGAAGTTGGAAGGGGGAGAGGAAGCGCTAAGTGAGGATATTGCTGATGTAGCATTGGTGCCTTTTTCTGGGTCATATGTTTTTGGCGAAAGAGGTTCCCTCGGTGGGATAGATAGATCAACCTCTTCGACTACCTCGACAGTGATCGTAAATGAAGGTTTAGAAGATGCCAACATCGTTATTTTTGTCGGCCCCACAATTTGAATATCACTCGATCTTTATAAGGCGACATTTCAACACTATTCAATCTCCAAGGCCACGTTATCCAAGTATACAATATCATAACAAGCCGCGACTACCACCATCTCACACCCACAAGATGCAGTACAACACTACATTCATATAAACTTCATGTACTCTGTCTGCCGCGTCTCTGCTTTTGCATGAAGGAGGACAAAAGTAATTAAGGAGCAACCCATAACAGGACAACATATCTGGGGTAGGAATGCTTTACAGCCAAAACGACATGTGATGTATGTAAGAAATACACGCCATTCAAACAACGCATACGCTCAGGATTGCTTTTCTGGTATCTGATTGCATACCGAAGACGAGGAAAATATGGAGCAGACGGCCGTTCACATATATCAATCACATTACACGGAACAAAGTCATAAAAAAGAGGACATCTCTTGTAAGGATGATTCGGAGGTTTTGTTTGCACGGGATAGATCGGCTACATTGGATGGATGATGAGTGTGTGCTACCGAGGGTGGGAGATGTGACTGATTCGGGATCTCTGTCATTAACGCAGGGCCGAGGTCGAAGCCGCGATTGATGGTTGGATGAAGTCTGTCGGGATATCATGCAATAGAGTTTTAGCAAAAACTAACTCTCCTTTCTCTTTGGTTGTAAAGAAATGGTACCTGGCTTGATACCAGCCTCTGTGAGGATCCAAACATTTTTCATCCAAACATTTTTCATCCAAATATTGTGAGTAACATTCGCACGAGTTTAATGGAAAATAAAATGCCACCCAACAGCCCAAATATGTATATATCTCCCGAATAAACCAGATTTGTGGGAAATCATCAGATATCACAAAATCCTTCAATTGCGGATGAAGTGATCGTACTGCCTGGACCAGAGCAATAACGCACGTTTAATCCCAAAGGCAAATGCTTGGATTCAGAGCCTTTATATCTACACCTTCAAGCTCGTCTCGCATGGCCATTCTAGCAAGAATATTTCTCGTTCCTGGGAATCCTGGAGCCCAACTCGTCAATTCCCAGTGGCTATCCATAGTCCCGTCACACTTGGAAAACCTCCCGCGATCACGCAACCGCTTCTCCTTCTGCATGTTTTCGGATTTGAGGCTTGAAGCATGCTTGTCCTAGCACGAATTCGCCATTTTCGATCGCCGAGAAATGATTGATGCTGGGCCTTTAATGCCCACAGTCACGTTTTGATCTGCTTCCATTCTATTGCATCTTTCTTCCGCTATTTTGGAGATACCTTCGAGATTGATAGGTCGAAAATTGGAAACAGAACGTATGGACTTGATGAATTTTTGAAGGGCTCATTAGGATACTGTGGCTCCTGACACCACATATGGGAGTACGAGGCAGCAATTTAGATGGCCATGGACCAGCTACAATGATTTTGCCTTAATTTGCCTCATAAACTCCACGTCGGATAAATTTGTCAGAATTAATAGCACTGCATGAAGAATATTAATCAAATTAGCAGATCCCATGATGATATTCACACCTTTCGTGCGACAATTACAAGATGGCTGGTGAGGTTCCGCTTTACCAATCTCGGTGGATTCCTTGATGCTAGACTCACCAATTCAGCCCAATGTTTGAGGAAGACAATACTTTTCGACACCCTTCACATTGTTTTGCTTAGGTACGATGTGAAATAATTATTCTGAATTGAATAATCTCAACGTCGCTGGTGCATAGATCCACCGCATATTACGTGCATTTCCTTTCCTCCGCCATGCATGCTTACTTACTCGCTTCTGTTTGGTCATACCAATAAGTTCGAAATTCAAGCATGATGAAGGTACTGACTGCATCTTCACAGCTTTATGCCGAGCCGACGCGCAAAATAATGTTGGGGATTGCGCGATTGCAGAGCTCTCCAGTGGAGATTTAAGTGAATGTAAAAAGTATTCACCAATTTCGAATCAGGTTATTCAGGTCTTGGTATTGTCCAAGGGTCAACATGGTCGAATAGCGTGGGATTGTTTCTCGCCAGGCTCACTATGACCGCACGTATCCCCTCAACCAAACTAACCATATCAATCATCAGGTCTCCAAACGACTTTCTGTCCATGTTTCGTCTATGACCCCCATCTTATGGGAGATGAGCGATTCAATGCCGTCGTGTGCCGTTACATGACGTCTGGTTAGTACCACACAAGTTGACTTCTTATAGTGTCTTATGTGGGCGGGTACTCAGTGGTGCGGTCTAGGTCTGATACTTACGTTTCTTCAACGTCGCGAAATTGGAGGAAGAGAAGAAGAGAAGCTGAAGGATTTGGCTTTGAGTTGGTGTTGTCACTGCTGTGCTTTGATGCAACAGGAGGAAGGAGGTTGTTATGGAGAGTCACGGTAGCCATAATTTACAACAGGGATATCAGAGACCGGATCCAAATGGCAGTAGCATAAATAGTGAGGGCGGGGGTGTAGCTCCGAACTTTGGATGGTGGAAGAGGAAGCTTGCTACTGTGTAATATTTGGGATGGAACATGCGCGATGGAGCATAATGATACCGATTTGATTGTGTTTTCAATGGCTACAGCACGCTTGATAAGTCAAAACCACTTATCGCCATCGCACGGCACAACGTTTATCTGATGATATTTGAGAATATGAGGTTGATAGCCTTGAAGTTAATCGCATTGCATCCTATCTATTGGTATCAATCCCTTCCCCAGTAATCTACCCTAAACGCCATACCATAAATTCACCGCTATACCCTCAAAGAACTACATATCACATTCCACCACTCCCCCTCTTCCTCTTACCCCTCAGGCTCCCAACCTCCTCCCCCACTCCAACCCCACCTTCCCCCACTCTACCCCCACCTACCCTCTCAACCCTCTCAACCCTCTCAACCCTCCTACTCAAAATAACGTAATCACTCTGCACCACCCTCCCCCCCTTTAACCTCTTCGGTTCCGGACTATACTCATCCACCTCAAACCCAAGTTTTTTATAAAACCCCAACGCCTCTTTATTAGCCATAAAACACGTCAACATAATTTTTTCAACGCCAGGAATTGCACAAGCGATGCTAGTGAGGAGGGTCATTAGATGGGTTCCTAGACCTGTGCTATTGGTTTATTGGTTAGTTAGAGTATATGTATGTATAGGGTTTAGGTTGGTAGAGGTGCAGATAAAGATGTGGGAATGTGGAAATAGGACGGGGATATAGGGGGGGATATACCCGCGTAATTCTTCGGAGAGATGGATTTCGTAGAGATAGATTACTTTGAATCCATCTTCGAATGTGGGCATGAAACTCATGAATCCCTTGATCTCTCCTTCTTCTTCTTCCTCCCTATGCTCTCGCTCTGACGTCCCTTCATCTTCTTCCTATCATCTCTTCCCCTTCCCCTTCCCTCTCCCTCTCATCCTCATCTCCTCATCCTCATCCCATCCCCATCCTCATCCTCATCCTCATCCTCATCCTCCCACACCCCTCCACTCACACCCTGAGAACCCACCCCACCCCCCTAACAACCAAATACCTCAAATCCAACAACCCCATCTCCCTCCTCTTCCTCTTCCCATTCCACCCCTGTTTACTCCCCCTATAATGTCTCCCCGACGTCTTCTCAATCAAATTCAAACAAGCTGTCAAATCTTGAGCATGGAGCGTACTAGCTTTATATAAATGTAATTTATATGATGTTGCTGGTCTGTCTGGTTTGGGTGGTGGGGTGTAGAGTGCGTATGATGAGCTATTTGGTGTTAGATTGTGTTATAGGGGGAGGTTGAGAAAGTAATGAGGGGAGAGGATTTGTACCGAGGAGGCATGTAATCACGTTCAAAGTCCTCGAGAGATTTGGCGCATGCGGTTGTGATGGGATCTGGATCTAGATCTTGAGTTGACATTTTTTGGTCTTTTTCGATGTTGAAAAATTGAAATTCTGATACTTCCTCTATGATAGAGAATTGAACCTCAAATGTAACATAATATCTAATATTAAATAAAAAGTCGTTCTTTGCTATCTACTGTATATACAACAAACGCGTCTAGAGATTCTAGACAAAGTACCCCGCGACGCGAAATTCCGCTCAGCCCCACCGTTCATCTTCATCTGATTATCATCATCATACACTCAATGAAATCATATCCCCAAACCCACCTCACCCTCTACTCACTCACTCCAGCATTAGTAAATCCACCCAAAATGCGCATTCCCCTAAGACAACCCCGCATCCACATCAACAACCTCACCCATACAACAACCCGTGAATATTCATCCCTCAAACCACGGCGACAGAGTAAACTCGGTCCTACTGTATCACTAGATCACGTATGTTCCATTTCCATCCTTATATGTAGAAGTGAGAAATAGAAATTTAATGCAAAGAGTATTAGTTTCTTCAAAGATCCAAAGCTCTTTCACTCTATAGACGTATCCTGCGCGATTGTCAACGGATTCCGGATGTGAAATCGAGGGATGAGACGAGGAGGTTTGTGAGGGATGATTTTGAGAGGAATAGGAATGTTACGGATTTGGTAGGTTTTGGTTTCTCAGTTTCTTTCTTTTGTCGAGTTGAGGTTGAGATGGGTTCAGATGGGTTCAGATGTATGGTGTGTCAATTTGAGGTGGCGTGAAAAGCTAATCGATGGATTGGGGTGTAGTCGCAAATTAAGTATTTGATTGGGACGGGTAAAACGCAGTGGGAGGGGATGGAGAGGTATATTACTGGGATATAATGTAAAGAGATAGAAGAAGGGAAAGGGAAGAGGCCTGCAGCGAGGTAAGAAGATGAGGATGGTTTGTACATGTATGCATCAGTGTGGAGCGGGTATGGCGTTTGGGGTTTGGAAGAATATGTTGTTGTTCGTATATGGAGTGGAAACAATCTCATATAGCGGATACGCAGGAGCATGTAGAACTGCAAAAAGCCCTACGTATTTTAATGGCCTGTGGAGTTTGTATGTATGTATTTTTTGGCTTGTGGATATGCAGAGATGATTCTCTACTCTCTAGCATAAGGTCTTTCCATCAACGCCATACCCAGTTTCTAGGACGTACCTCCCGCACAGAGACGTACCCGTATCGTACATCCCAACTTCTCACATCCGCTGGCATGAAAAGTCTAATATCCTCAAAGTTATGCGCAGTCCGTAATCTGCAATCTCGTAACCTATTCGATCTAAATCCCTCGTTTCCTACCTCTCCAACCTGGTACTTCAATCCCCATATAGATTCAATGCTCTATTTCCCCTGTCTCTGCTTGTGCTTGGGATTCAATGAACAAATGATATAAACATGTCCTTTCCCCGATTTTCCACCCTTTCTTCTAACGCTCTGTATTGTTACTGTATTAGCATCCATCCATCCGTTAAGTCCCCCACAATCGCAAACCAGCAAACTTCCACTCCTTCACCCAAAAATTCCTTAACCCTTTAATCCATCCCACATCTACCACTCTCCGCACAACCCTAAACCCCAAATTCCCCAAAAGTAAAGTAAACACAACATACCTTACACCCCTCACACAACTTCTTCACCGAACTCCTAACCTTCATCCCCCTAACCTGTTCTCCCCCCTTCCCACTCAACCCCCAACCCAAACTCTCCTTCGCCCTCTCCATCAAAGTAACCGTCGGCCTCTTAGCCATCTGCATCGAAGCAAAACATCTCGAACCAATCAATTGCGTATTTTGAACTCGTGCAAATGCCGGGAAAACCATTCGCGCTGTGCGGAGAAACATTGTTGAGGGTATCATTTTATCGGATTCGTCTAGTCTGGTTTGTAATTTGAGAGGTTTCGCTGGCTGAACTGCGACTATCTCAAGGCGGGTGGCTGTTGATATCACAGTGGAGGGATTGATGATTTTGGGATGGCGCTAGTGATATCAAATGGATGGGTGAGCACGGGCCAAGTACCCGGTGAGTCCTTTTACTGATTTTACTCCTGGTGAGGTCACGGTAAGATTAATTTTTTTAAAGACGGTGTAAATTTCTTGAAAGCTTTTTTCAATGGAAACACCTCTCATTATGTCCAAGATTTCAATGTCATGACTTACAATCCCCAAACGAGCTGAGAGATTTTATTCTTTGAATCAGGAGCTCAGAACTATAAATCTACTCCCGGTCCAACGAGCTCTTTTCTTCAAAAAGCTCTTATATCTACACGATAACTTACCTTCTTTAATCCTACATGAGATTTAATAGCCCTCAAGTGTTAGTCTTCTCATACTACTCCTCTTCTTTTTAATATCCCTTGATTATCTTTATAGTATAAACAAACTCTTTAAAAGATATATATAATTAAATCAACATATAACAAGAAAAAAAATAACATCAACAATATGACAAAACTTCACAAAACTTTACTTTTTCATTCTTCCCCCTCGATCAACTAACTAACTACAAAGTCTCAAATAACGTTACGAAGGTATCAATTTTGTTTTGCTCCCCTTCCCCTTCCCATATACCAAAAGCGCTCCAAACACACCCACCATCCATCCTTAGAATATATACAAAAAAAATTAACTCCCCAATCACCTATAAAAAGAACCTACATCAACCCATCCAACATCCAACCTCTCAACCCGTATAACAATACTTAGTAAAACAAGCCGTACACTCACTCGGCAACACCTGGCCCGTCTTCTCCATAAACGCACAACCCAAGCAAGTAGGCCATTCCTCATCATTACCCTGACTGGCAACCTCCACACCATTTGCAATGACGCCCGCAGTAGTATCTTTGGGATAGATCAATTGCGCAGTGGCGACATTACTTGCGTAGGAGAATTCTGCGTTGGGAAGGTAGACAATGGTGATTTTACTCGCATCACCACATCCGAAAAATGTAGCTCGCGTATTGTAGCCTTGGGCGATGAAAGTGTCGGAGGGAGGAATGACGGGCATGCGTGTGAGGCCGGCTGCAAGAGCTTGTTGGTATGTGGTATAGATTTCGATTCCGCTGGGCCAGTTGGATGAAGTGTCTGCGCTGTTATCGTTTACTATGATGGCGGATATGTTGCGAGCGGGTTGGAGGAATGGGAAGATGGGGTTGTTTTGCTTGGCTTCTCCACCGTCGACCAAGCTCAAGTTTTCTTGTGCTGGGATATCATCCACCGAATTGATCTTGCCAGTTGGTGAGGTGTAACCGTAAAATGGGTTTTTATAGGTAGCATAAAGGTCTTGAGTGGTCACCTCATGTACCCCGTCAAGGAATGCAGCAATATCTTGTGACGCATCTGAAGAGCCATTGACGGGCGTTGGAACACTAAGACACACCTCATTGAATAGGTTGCTTGAGGTTCCTAAAATATAGCCCAGGTTATCGTAGTCCGTAGTACATGTTCCGGTTGGCACACCGTTTTCCAAAGTAGTACCAAGATATGCAGTTGGTGTGAAAGCAGACACATCGGCATCCCAAGAACCAAACTCATACGGAGAGAACTCGTACATTGTAGCATTGGCTGCGGGTAAACATTGACCGTCAAATGTCCTTACTCCCAAACTGGTGACGATTGGGAATGGGACCGCATGTGCGGCAAAGTTGGAAAGTGTAGCGACTGAAGAGAAAGTCGTCGACTCGCCATCATTTTCAATCAATTGATAGGCTAAAAGTCTTCCCCATGGATCAGTTAAAGTGGTATGAAAGCCAGCCTTTTCTTTTTCATGGAGGTCTCCAACGATTTTGGCGTAAGCTACCACGAATTCTAAGCCATCAGGAGCGAAGAGTGACTCTTTGAATGCCGATTCCCAGAGATTATCTCGCAAATAAGAGACTGTTGCATAGTTGCTTGCCGCGAGAGATGAAACGAACCATGATCCACCCGAAAGACCAGATTGGTAGGTTATGGCTTGGTACAGACCGCTGGTAGAGACATTACTATCACGCCCATCAAGACCTTGAACTACACCGGCGCTCTATTAAAGTTGTTAGTGTTAGAAAGGTTAAAGAGGTAGCTCTCGAGGATATTTGATTGCTGCATGAGATACCGCAATTGAAAAGGCTAAGAATTGATAGGAACTACTTACACAAAGGAGAGATCGGTAACCTCCACCGCTGTGGGTAAGCGCGATCTGTGTGATATTAGTTATCTGGAGAAATGTGATCGAGGTAGTAATACATACAGTTGGCAAATTATCAGTACCAAATCCGGAGTTTGTTTTCTCCAACCACTATAAATCAAATTAGTCAAAGTCCAATCTTCAAGCCCAGAGGATGAGATAGTGATCCATTTTATTCTCTTCATTGAACTATCTGCAAGGAGAACTGTGTATAAACTCTATTAGATAGAAAAGAGAATGAGGCTTCTTACCGCTTTCAAGGATACATCCGCAACAGCTTTCCTCGCAACTCTATAGGATTCCTCATTGTCCGAAAGGCCATCTGCAGGCCTCACAAGTGATTGCCCTGAGGGGCACGTAACAGAAGTGGGTGCATAGGAAGCACCGATTGCCTCTCCAGCCAAAAGTCCGATTAAAAATGATAGTGGCCAAATCATTGTAATTTTGATATTTCAAACCCAGGGAAAGGCTTGGATAGATCCCAGTGACGGATATTAAAAGCTAGGAATATATATGTGTATATATATATATATATATATATATGAAAAAGGGTAAAAGAGCGAGTGGAGAAAGGGAAAGTCTCCTTGGATCACAGAAGGCAAATGAAGGATGTGAATGGTAATCAACAACCGACTTATTGCATGGAGATTGGAGAGTACTCGGAAGGAAGGGAGTGTTTATTTGTACCTGGACGGTCAACATGGCTTTCATTGTAGACAAACTATAGCTTTGATCCATGTTCACCAAAGTTGGGGGTGATACTGTACAACTGCCGGTACCTCGCCTGTTAATCAGTGGATGTACAGGAATTACACTGCAAATGCTCCAATGAGTGGACTTCTCTAGAGCACACGCAGTGACACTTGGAACTAAACCAAAAGTCAATTGAGGATTTGACCAGGGGTTGTCACGCCTTGATCATGGTGTCAACGGTGGGAGCGTCGCCTCTCAGCCAGCACGAACCACACATGGTAGATTGCCATGGTAAAATGCGAAAGCCGGAGACAGCGTGTGCACCGGGGAGCACACGAGTATGAATCCCACGAACGAGTTAGGAAGCTCAAGCTGTTTCGTGATCCCGATTAGGACACACTCGCCAGAACCGATTAGGATACATTTCCGTCTGATGAAGGAAGGTGATGCGGAGGGAGCACGTCGGTATTGTAAAATAAATGCACTACCGCGACTAGCTTGAAGCAAAGCCATCTCCGCGAATCAGGTACCTTGAGTCGCGCGCGTACAGCACAGCCTCTTTCCTAATTCTCTTCGTGCTGTTACTCAAATCGTACATACTAGGCAGGTACTCGGTGCATTTCACTCTTTTGAAAATCCTGTGTAGTAGGTACAGTAGTTGTATTTTCCCCCATTATTCCCTTGTGAATACCACCTTCTGGAATGGACCCAAAAAATATAATTTCCGAGTCGAAACTTTAAATGATTTCTCCAATGATCAGCGTTCTGTTTCTGAAACCGCTAGAATTCGATAATTTGAATACTAAAGTCTTCTAGTGCTTCTTAGTAATTCTTCAGATGAAGAATTATTTTGCTACGAATCTTTGAGGTTTCGAATTCTTATTTGTTGATTCAAGTTGATACAACAAGAAATATCACAAGAGTCTGATTTTCTATAATAGATTGAAGAGACCAATTGCAAGTATCCAGGTAGTTCTCAACAATCTACGTTCGCTTAATAATCTCTCGTCTAACCCGGACAAACTAAGTTTTCCCGCTTGAATTGAGGTAAAACCAATCAAAGCAAATATAATTAGATGAATCAAAACAAACTGGGTAATTTTATCCCCTCATTTCTCTACTCCTCGGTATTTCCGGGGTATTTGCGCGATGATGACAGATGCTAATCCCAAAGCAGTAAATGCCTATCATCAATTTGTCGAGTTATACAATAATTTTTCTTTTATATTTTAGTATTGATAACATTATTCAATAGATAGTAGATATTACAAACATTCCCCGTCTGAAAAATCCGAAATTTCCCCTTCTGAAAGACATAATTTTCCCGGACAAGACAATCTAGATGTCAACAATCAAGTCAGACAATTACGCAGCAGCCGGTACAACAGGAGGTACGTAAGTCACAAAAGAGTGAAGCCGGGGAAGCCGGTCAATTTAATCAATAAGCTGCAACATCTGTATTCCCCGAAGTAACAAGATCGACATACGTAGTAGTAGACATAGACAATGTCAGACAACGTCAGACAATGTCAGGCAGGTAGGTAGCATTCGCATAACCATGCTATATAAACTCTGTAAACTATAAAGTATAAACTCACCAGATTCAACAAGCACTAAACCGTTTTCCATCTATTATATTTACTATCCCCTATTTTCGAATGGAAGACTCGGCACAATGTCCACCTACTTTTATAATCCAATTATTCAATCATACGAATAGTGTACTGTTTATTGAATCTGGTGACTTTAAGCCTTACCAAAACATGCGAAACCACCTATCGAAAGACATTAAAAATCATATACGCTATTTATTTTCCCCCGCCTCAGCCTGTGCTATCATCGCTATCAACCATCGCCTTCTACATTTGGCTCGCTAACTGGCCGAAGGATTTGTAAACCCCAGGACTTGTTCCTGAAAGTGGGATTGGCCCCTGAGGCAATGTAGCATTTCTTTCTTTTGGGTTCATGTTGCAGAATCCGCCGTGCATCATGCATGGAAAGTGTGCCTGATTTTGGATCCTGCAGAATTGGGCATGATATACCAAGGTCTAATAGATGATTCTATGCTAGCAGCATATTGAGATCAAGAAGAACCTGGTCTATATTATCAAAATCAACTTGTGGGACAATATTATGAAGATATTGCACAAAATTTCCATTTTGAATTAATAGAGTCACTGTCACATGTGTTTATGTTACAAGGGTCTTACGACCAAATATTTTCCGTGCTTCCTCCTGAATTCCAGACATGACAAAAGAAATGAAAATCCTAAACTGCTGTCGCCTCGTTTCCTTCGCTGGCTGGCTTAGCAGCACCATCGTCAGACTTCTCAATGCTTTGCTCCTTGCTCTCATCAGCTTGCACTTCACGTTGTGCTGCTGGCTCCTCCTGAACATCAGCCTCCGCCTTGCCGACTGTTTGAGGATCAGAACCCTCGACGTCAGGATGGGGTGGTGCAACTCCAGCTGCTGCTTCCTCTGGTGGGTTGATCTCATTGCCTTGAGCATCCACCATGCGGGTTCTGGTTTCATATCTGGTCTTAAAGCTGACCTTCCCTTCGAGAGATTTTACCGCTTCAGGGTCAAGAATATTGCCGTCTTGATCCCTGTATTCAACCTTCTCCTCTCGAGAAACAATGCTATGGCTAGCGACGGGGGCAGCTGGTGGTGGAGATACCAACCCTTCTGGTTTCCCTTCTGGGGCCCCTGATATATTCTCTTGGTTTAAAAGAGGTTTCTGCTCACCAGCCCCAGCCTGTGCTGGGACCTCGGCAGCATTAGTTGGAATCAATGGTGAATCAGTTTTGTGAACATCAGCGTTTGCATTGACAGACTGAGTCGCATAATCAGAGTACTATGAACATTAGTATATATTCTCATTGTGACAAACTAGGAGTTGTCATGACAAAATAGATACCGGACTTACATTGTTCAAGAAGGTATTGCAGTCCCAGTCCCATTTCTCGAAGAGTTTGACCTTTTTGCAGGCCGATTGTGTCCATGGGTTACCATATGCCAACGGAGAGTAGAGAGCGAAAACAACAATGCTGAGTGTTAGGAAGACGATTGCGCCAAGTTTTCCAATCAAGGGGCGTTCGCGTAACCCAATACCAGGAACACGGGCAGTGATAAAATCGAAAGTCTGGCACAACGCAATGATAGCGAAGTAAAGTGCAGGGAAGTAGTGATGGAGGAAAAGTTGACGTTGCATCAGGTAGAATGGGAAATAATGGAAGGCCCATCCAAGAACAATGGTTCCGATTTCGTAGTCGAATCGCTTGAAAACTGGGTTGTCGTAGTCTCTGAAGCCTCTTTGCCAACGAAGAACAGCAAGACCTTTGAAGGCCACGAAAATGACAACTGCCAGTGTCGAGCTCCACCAAATTACCGGGTTACCGATAAGGTAAATTTGGCGATTGTCCTTGCCCCAGAAATTAATACCCCGTCTGAGAATAGGCCAAGAGTCAGGACGTGAGTCCCAAGCATGGGATTCAACTAAACCAGCATTCGTGTGCCACATGACCTTGTTGAGCTCCCAGAATTTGCCAAAGAAACCTGGGTTTCTGTAGTTAACTTTTTCTGCCTCGGCTCCAAGTTGAGGATGCTCATTTTGCTCAATATACCAAACACTGTTAGGAAGAGTTCCTCCCTTGGCACATGTGACCTCTTGCTGCTCCGAGGCCCACTCGGGGAGTTTGACTTTATGAGAGAACAAGACACATCCAGTCATAATATGAACGAGTTTGAACTTGGTTTGAATTGTTCGTAAGCGAGTCTTGGCTAATTCTCCGTCAGACATCTTTTTGATGATCTCGACACGGAAAAAATCGTTAGCATCGCCTTCGAATCCTTCGTAGCCATATGCAGAAACCTCATTCTGCCAGTCAGCCTCGGTGACTGGTGGTCGAACATCGTGAGAATGAAGTCGGCGATTTGTAGACTGATGGTACAACTTGAGGATGTCACCGTCCTTAATGTAATGTGGCTCTGATAAAGCATCCCAAGCTAGTGAACCATTGATCGGCTGACCATTGATATCAAGTGGCTGGGTTTGGTTCTCCAAGAGCCAGACGTTGTTCTCGTCCTTGTGGGGATACAAGGTGATCTGCTGTTGCTTGCTACCGGTAGGATACATTAGGTTGTGAGAGTGTAGATATCCACCCTGAGTGTTGTGATGTCTAATACTAACTCGACTTCCGAAGGCGACGTCGACGGGAACATCTTGCATGGACTTGGAGTTGAGAGTTGCTTGGAATTCAGAGCTCATGAATCCATCACCATCTCCTGGGTTAACGAGACATAGGAAATGAATACCAAACATAGCCATATAGAATGATAGGGGGATGATAATAAGACAAAAGATTCGTGCCACAAGGTGCTTGGCGAAAATTCGCTGTCATTGTCAGTATGTGATACTTTCGTAAAATTTAGAGATACTTACTGGTGTGACCGTTCTTGCGTCTCCAAGCAACACCCACAGTTGCAATACAGTAAGACTACCGACCCAAGCAATTGTGAAAAGTCCAACCCATTTGACACTGGCGGTCGCACCCAAACCAAGACCTGTCATAGTCAACCAAAACCACCAGCTCAATTGAAAGGCCTTTGTAGGTCCTTGTTCATGTTGATTCGTAAATGACGTGAACGCAAGCGCAGTAAAAGCGGTCATAATCATAAGAGGGGAGTCGAGAAGAATTAAGCGTGCCTGGGTAAGTAAACCGTTTTCTGTTAAAAAAGTTAGGCTAAATGTTCAGACGGTATGCTCGAGGGATTAACGCACCAAATACAATCAATCCAGCCCCCATGGCGGATGTCATGGTTCTGCAGCCTGCGGCCTTGAGAGTTAAGAACATTGTAGGAACCAAAAGTATGCCGCAAATAGCTGGCAATAATCTCATAGCGACATATGGTACACCTGGTTCTACATAATCCTTTCCGATATCTTTAAAGTCAAATTCTCCATCAAATCCAGCCAAGAATCCCGCAAGTGTTATCAATAGTTTTGCCAAAGGAGGATGTACGTCCATAAAGAATTTACCCTTTATGTATTTCGAGGCGAAACCGCCAAAGCTAAGATAACAAATGTGAGCGTTTATTCTGGTGATAGAAGCCAATTACATCACAAAAACTTACTGGACTTCATCAAATACCACGCTGCTGGGTTGGTAAATCCTGAAGAGTCTGACAACAGCTCCCAAGATTGTCAGGAGGATCATGACCTGATAGTCGGAGCCAGGTAGGAGGAAGACATCTCGATCCTCAACACCTTCAGAGGTATAATCTGTTGGCTTTTTGGCAATAGGTTGTCTTGAAGGGCTCTTTGAGCCTCTTGCGAGATCCGCGTGCACGGATTTTCCACTACGTGCCATTGTGTACTTCAGATAAAAATCAAGAAGCTCTGTATATTATCAAAGAGCTTCTAAAAGCCCAATTTCCCTAAGAATGAACCAGTAAGCTCGAACTAATCGTATGACCGGAAAGAATGTAAAGAAAAGAAATGGTGAAGGTTCAAAGGTACGACATTGAGGTTTGGAGGACAAGTCGCCTGTTGGTTATTATTGAGAAGTGTGTCGTAAGGGGGAACTTTTTGGAAGGGGCCAGGTATGGTTAAGAGTGACGCGAGTAGTAGCCTCTTCTATAAATAACATTACCAAATCTATTAATTCTTCAGCCTCAGCCTTTCAGCATAACAGTAAGTCTAGACTTAAATATAAGTAAGTACTACAACTTACATGGGACGTATTTGAATTCTTACGATTATCAAATAGCTAAAGCTACATGTATATCTATCAAGGATTTTTTGGAAAAGCTTCACATGTTAAAGTTAAATGTGCCATGCATCCTAAAACATCAGGTGGAACTCGCCATAAGGCTGAACATGAACTTTACTAGGTGGTGTACCTCTAGTGATATCGATGCTCTGTGTAATGATCTTCAACTTTCCTACGAAGATCAACCGTGGATTTCACTAATTGAAGAAGATATCGGCATGAACTTGGAATGCATATTACATGAAAACTGTGTTAGTTCTCTACAGACAACTTGTGTTGGAGCATTTTCAATTTTCACCAGGTCTCCCTGGACACAAAACACAATTCCGCAATTCATCTCAAAACCAAAAAAGTTGTCTTTAGGTATAAGATAAGAGTCCAATGCACCAGCTAACCCCTTCCACTTATGTACAGCTCTGTCTGGTCTTGCAACCATCCCGCCCCAATCTGTATTTTGTTCCTCTGATCTAATATCCATCCTTACCCCACTTGTTGTATTTCTCGTGTAATTCCTGGAGCAACATTAGCATACAGTTGGAGAATACAATAACCCAGCAGACTCTAGTGACATCACATTGTGTGAGCAGGGAGGATGCGGCTTTGGTGATCGTGAAAGAAAAGACATGAAAGATAATCCTACCTTTGGCAAGTTAACATTGGGAACAATGACGCTGTGCAATGCGCTAGGTGCCTCCTTTGGTGGGTTTCTTGGGTCACCAGCTGGATGATATTTGTATTTGAAGTCCTGTCTAGCGGCATCACCTTTGGTGCCATCTGCCTGCCATGGCATGGTGCCAGGAGCGATGCTAACTTTTTCTTCTGATGTGGCCGAAGTGGGTTTACTACCTAATAGTAAAGTCAATTCTTATCCTCAATGCTGGTTGGAGTAAATGATCTCACCGAAGTAGTAACCCGCCAAACCAAAGGCACCGGCCATGACACCGAAAAGAACCTGTGGAAATTGAACATTAGCAAAACCTTCAGGATGAATTTAGAGCAGAAACCACATAGCGGTATATCAGAAGTAAGTGCAGTCTGCGCTTCACTCACGTAAAGTTCGGGATCTCTTTTTGCGCCCTTGTTAAGGACGTGGCTATCAGCAGATTTTGCTGCGGACTTGCCCACTTGCGCGGCCGCTCTTGCTGCTGCTTGTGCTGACATTTTGAAATAGTAGGTTTGACGGTGTATGGCGGGTGAGCAATTATCCTTTCAAAGTGGAACGATGTGATTTCAAGGTGTTTGGCGGGAAGATGGATGTTCACCACCGATTATGTCATCAACATCACGTGTAGCGTTCTAAAATTTTCCAAATCTTGATTGAAGGATCTCCCAAAGCAAATATCCAAATATAGACAGACAGACATTGCCTCTCAACTTACGGCCGAGTGATGTTTGTTAAGGTTGGATATTTTCATTTTATTTCTCTGCAAATAAAAAGGAATTACCTAGTAAGTCAAATTGGGAATATCAATGACGAGGTACGAGTAGATACTTGGATATTTTCCATTCAAATCACCTTCTTGTCCTGTCCATAAATCTTCATTTCCACTTCCCATTCGGTCTAGCTGTGGTTGGACTTCTGGGACATAACATCACGGCCCGGCAACACAACCTTTTCTTCCCGTCATACACCAACCCAAGAACTCATGCGGTAAATTGATTTATTTTCTTCTTCTACGCCTCACTTTATTTACAATACAATATGTATGTAATGCTTGAACCCTACTATTAGATCTAAACTCAAGATCCAATTCTCACTCTCCTTAAATAACCTTGATACTTTTTTATTCAATAATTACAAATTACAATCACCAAATTCCCTTCTATAATTCCTCATCTCATTCATCACTCACCACCAGATATTCAATAATTAATTCTCGAGGCGCCCTTTCACCAACTTCAAATTGCACGACCTTCAATCGTATTATTGTGTGACCGACGACCGTGGCTGGTGATGTGAGAAAGCAGAGAAATTATTTTGAAGGTCGATATTAATCTAACGAAATGACTTCCCGGGACAATTCTCCGTCCAAATTCCTTCATTCCACAGATAACGAAAATCATACATTCCCCAATCCACACCTTGCGCCTTCAGAATCAGGAGATGGAGTCAGCGTTTTATCGTCGCGAATGACCGACATAGCTTCAGAAGACGGAGACAATACAGATACCTTTTCCGATCCAGTTTCACACGGTCGCCGATTAAGCCAGCGTCATAGCATACAGTCTGGAGATGGAACCTCAAGGCCAGGTACGGGAGTCACGGCCGTTTCTTCTAGAGGAACTTTTGGTCAGGCTGCCTCGTCTCGAAGAGGTTATGCCCCAGGAATGATTGCTCAACGGGGGTCCACCGCAGGACGACCCGTAAGCTCTATCACCAAAACTCACGTACCATCTTTAAGTTCTCATGCCTTCTTTCGCCCGATGAGCTCTCAAAGGCTTCAAGCGCAACGTGCAGGATCTCGGCCAGTAACTTTAATACAACAAGGATTTGGTGAGGATGAATCTTTGGATGGTGGAAGTGTAAGGCAGAGCCTGAATTCAAATATTACTATACCACATCAAGTCACCACTGAAGATGCAGATCTACCACCGCCGCCATCTCGAGGGACCGAAGTGACAGAGCCTGGGAAAGTAGACAGAGGTACTACAAACACAAGTCCTATACATGACCATGCAGCCGAAAGCTTCACAGAGAGTGTCCGGCCCCTTCAAAAGGGTCTAGCGAACACCAAAGGGCTGAGTGTAAATATCGATAAGGGTTACAAGAATGGCAGCTCGACTCCAAAATCTCCGCGGTCTTTCCATTCAAATTTCTTGATGCCGGCGAGGAACGATGGGCCTGCTGGAAGCGCTAGTCCTAGCCGCAGCAATCAAGGCCGCGAAAAGCTCTCGTCTGTCGCTTCTTCCCCAGGCTTCAACCCCGCGGATGCGCAGCAAAGGAATAAACAGATTCCAGACCTTGGTAAGAACCATCAATATTTTACTGGTAATACAGTATTTTTCTGGGGAGGCCGACTACAGAATACTCGATATAGACCTATCAATATTGTCACTGGATTGTTCATTCTTGTTCCATCAATCCTTTTTTACGTCTTCTCGGCCCCATTCCTATGGCGCCATGTTTCGCCCGCGGTACCCATTTTGTACGCCTACACGTTTTACATCTGCATGTCCTCTTTCATACATGCCTCAGTGTCTGATCCCGGAGTATGTATCACTCTCAACTTATGCAAGGTCATTTTGATTAAAGCTAACATGTCCTAGATCCTACCACGAAATATACACCCAATGCCACCAGCAGATGAGAATGAAGATCCGCTCCGACTAGCTCCACCCCAAAATGATTGGACTATGATCAAATCGGCTAAATCTAGTACGGCTGCAATGGAAGTACCTACGAAATACTGTAAAACTTGCAACATCTGGCGACCACCCAGAGGACATCATTGTCGCGTTTGTGACAATTGTATTGAAACCCAGGATCACCATTGCGTTTGGCTAAATAACTGTGTCGGGCGTCGAAACTACCGATACTTTTTCACATTTGTAACTTCGGGTACAATTCTTGGAACATTCCTTCTCGGTGCAAGTATAGCACAAATTATTGTTCATGGACATCAACAGGGCACTTCATTCGGCGCCTCGATTAATCATTGGAGAGTTCCCTTTGCAATGTTTATTTATGGTCTCCTCGCTACCCCGTATCCATTCGCACTGATGATGTATCATTTCTTTCTTATGGGCCGAGGCGAGACAACACGTGAATATCTCAATTCACATAAATTCATCAAGAAAGATCGCCATCGTCCTTTCACCCAGGGAAGTGTTGTTAGCAATTGGGTTGCTGTGCTTTGCCGCCCGCGACCTCCAACGTATTTAAGTTTCAAACAAAAATACGAGGAAGGCGATCAACGATTTGGCGAGCGAAGGGGAAAGCAAACTTCTCTTACAAAGGAATTTCAGCCAGAAGGAAACAATATGGAAATGGAAAATGTTCATGTCGCGGAAGGAGAAGGTTTCCAAGGCCCTACATCTTTGAGACCGACGACTTGAGGAGTTGATGTATATTTGGCTGGGTGTTTGGGAGGGGAATTCTTTTTTTTTTTTGCTTTTTAAGCTTTCCACTGACGTTAGATACCTTTTTCTTTGCATATTTATATTACCATGGTGAGATCATACTTGTATCTAATATTGTATTATTTTTGGGGGGAAATATATAAGAGAGGAAGATATGAGGAGATGATAATATACAAAAATCATCAAATCGTAGTCACTGCAGGCGGTGTTCGACGATATAGAGAGGAGAGGAAAGTTTTCGAATGGAAGCCTGAGAAAATTTAGTAATTATTACTTTCTTGTAGCCCAGGAGGAGAATTGGCATTAGACTAAGAGATGGAAAGGAGGAAAGAAAGATTGAAAAATAGTCGAGACTTTTGAGATGGTTGTTTTTGTAAGACTAGTTTACTTAAATGTCATTTCATCTATTTACTCGAGTATTGATTTGAAGTTATAAGATTACTTTTAGTGTTTATTAATTGTTTGTGTTGAATTGAATTGAATAAGATGTAATAAGATGAAATAGAATAAAATAAGATAAGATACTAGATGTAGATATTTAATGATTTATATCACTGTAATAGGATAGAATAAAATAAAATAAAAGAAGATATATATTATATAAATTTATTCATTATAATCTTTAAACTTTTTAAAAAATAAAAGAAATAACTTATATAGATTATAAAAATATAATAATAAATGATATGTTATATGTTATATTATATTAAATATAAAAAAATATAAAAAAAAATATAAAAAAAATATAAAAAATGTAAATTTTTTAATTATTATATCAATTTTATTTAATAAATATTTTAAAAATTATAATAATTAAAAATTTAATTTCTTTAAAAGAGTTTTATTTATTAATTATAAATGTATAAATTAATCTCAAATATTAATTTTTTAAAGTTTAATTAAATCAATTAATTTAAATAAACTCTTGAATTATAATAATAAAAACATAAAAAGTTAAAAATCTATTAATTGTAATAAAATTTTATTTAAAATATAATAAATTGATTTCAGAACTTTTATTATAAAAGAATTAAAAAATATAAAAATATATTTTTAATTCTTAAAGTAATTAATAAAATTTATAAAAATTATTTATTATAAATCTTTAATTAAATAGTTCTTTTTATTTATAATAATTCTTTTAAGAATGAATTATAGAATAAATTTGAAGATATCAAAAAAATTAAAATTAAAACTTATATAAATACATTCTAACAATAAATGAAAATAATAATATAACATTAAAATATTAAATAATTATTATCAATCTCAATATATTTTATAAATTAATCAAAAATAAATCAATAATAACAAGTTTTTACTTATATATATAAGATTCCTTAAAAGATTTAAAAAAGATAATAAAAAGTTTTATTCGTTCAATTAAAACCTATTATTATTTGAACAACTAGCGGAATCTTTTCTATGATTCTCAGATAAGATGAAGAGATCTGAGAAGAGAAAAGGATTTATATATATAAATCAAGACAACCAATACGGCCCCTCTTGACTTGTGTGTTCGTGTGTTCACTCAAGGAAAAGATGCATCATCTATTAATCCTCACGAAGATATAGTGGTTTTTGAATTGGTATGACTTTCTATCTGTAAGAGTCACATAGTAAAGAATCAATTAGTCTTAAAATAATATCAAAGCTTTTCATTTTTCTTCTAAAACTAGAATAAAGATATCCCTTTCATAAAATTATTATTTATATAATATTAAATTATATAGATTTTGATATTATCATATTAAAAAGAATTTTTATAAAGTTTTATAAACTAATAATTAATTATTTTGTTAATTATATATCAGTATTACAAATGAAGACCTTATGCTGATAAATATTAGGGTCTTACAGCCTCCATCCTGGGAGCGACCGTGACACCTATGGCTAGTAGCAGTGCACGGTCGACGCAATCTGCGAACCAAAACCCGAGCATTAGGTAGGCATCATAAAGGCATCCTCGTGAGCACTTTGATATCTTCAAATGGTAGGAATAGTAATATTCTTGCCATTTACAATACCCTCCCTTTCGACGTCCGGATTTCCGATGACTTCACGCAGCGATACTAAAGACCTTGTACACGTTGTGCGATCGAGTGAAGATATTCAAAAGCTGGCAGAAGATATTACACGGTATTTTGATATCAAATCTGTCTAAGAAAAAGGGGTGTGTTCACAGGTGGATTGTTTCGAGGATGAAACAAAGTGTTAGAAAAAGTGAGGGAGCAGTTCAAGAAAGAGTTCCGATCTCTGAAGGCAGGTTATCTGTAGATATCTTAAAAATAAATATATAGCAACCAACTAATACAATGTAGGAAGTTCTGGTGTATGATTTGGTTGCTGCGATCCTCCCACACAATCCCTCTGATCCCAGAAAAACAATATACTCCATCTCCATGGGCGTGCGGTTGCTGGCGTTTCAGGGCGGCTTTTTGGATCTAGTTCAGTTGGGTCTAGAAGAGGATTGCCTAATCCTGATTCCGGTCGTCATAACCGGGCCAGGAGTAGCGAAGCTTGTTGAGCGCAAAACAGGACGCGAGGCGACGTTCACATTCGAAACAGGTTATGAGCGTGCAATAAGCGGGAGATGTTCAATATACCTGCAGCCAAAGAGCAAGTTGATATGCATTGTGCTATGCACAGGAAAGGATAAAGTATAGAGTCTACCCGGTCAAGTTTTTTCACTATTCTACATACATGCCATTGTTATATCCAAGCCCTACGTATGGCTCGTGGTGGAAACCCGACCCGAAGAAATCCAATCCAGGGCCAAAAAACTTTTCATGTAGTAAATTGTCAAAAACCAAATCAGGGCTAATTACGTTGTCGATACTTGAAGCTTTATTGTCCGTCCGGGTATGTGAAGGAGGCAGATCTGCTATCGATTGCAACGCACTCATCTCTAGAGCCCTGCTTGTGTATTCCGGCTCTTGACGACCTGACACAGGTCCAGTCAGAGAATCACTATGCTGTGCAGCTGTCAACAGAACCCCGAACGGACTTGGAGCAGAGTTTGCGATATTTGATCCGCCAGCATTTCCAGATCGTCCATAGTCATTGTAGGTCTATAGTACAATAAATCAGCTGTCGCACAATATACACCGGGAGAAATTTATACCATAGGAAGTGTTGGATATGTTTGATGCGGGGTTCATGCTGGCAATCGCGGGTTGTGGAAGCTGTCTACTGCGATATTTATCGAAGAGTGGTGCATACTGATCAGCTAGAAAATCCTCTTCATAGCCAAGAGCAACACTTATACTTGCAAGACTATTAGTAAGAATTCTGGCTCGGGGTTTCCACGTGATTTACCTGCAGGTCTCACCTACAATAAACTTGATAAAAAAAGTGGTATCCAGAATGGCAAAGACGGTACGTCGAGTCCCTGGGTTGTGATATGATTCGGGAAACAAGAAAACCGGATGCTAGGTGCAAATTTCCTCAGGTGAATTACTTTCGATTCCAGGAATTTAATATACTGAGAATCAGTACCACGAAAGTTGTCAATTCGCCTGGCTCTTGATGGGTGGGAAGGCATCGATTAAAAGAATCCCCTGTTCCAAATTACAAATAAGATGTATCATGCTGTGAGTGCATGATGCTTTTTTTGAGTAGGGCGCCACAACGCGGGATGATTTTCCGTATATGGGTATCCGGTTTAAACAACCTTGAAAATCAATAACATCTAATTATGATCATATTTTTGCTGATTCATCTTATCAATGTGATAGATGTATCCCCTTCACATCCTCTCCGTCAGTGAGAGTGGGGGCTTGCATGAGAGGTATCGAATGACATGTCTTCTGCATCGGATAGGACATGGTTATACTTATCAGAGAAGTGAGGAGAAGCTCTATTCCACATGTATAAGAGGAAGCTTGTATCAGGAGGCAACCAGTGTATGCCTTTCACGTCTTACAATATCACAACCTAGTCCGCTTCACTTCATCCTTCACCACATCCTCGCATCTTTCCTGTCATCATCTTCTGGCTTCAGCTTGCCTGCATCCTGAACGATGTTCATTTTCGACTGCTCTTCTACTTCAGCTCACCCTTGTCTGCTTTCATTAGCACTCATTCTACAAGATGCAAATGTGTGTTTCAGTATTCTTTACCTTTTACATTCTCTTCTTGTATATCGTCGATGCTCATCTCCGATGGCGTTATACGGATCATGGCCAGTCATATTTTGTCCTCCGACTTTTCATCGCTTCTTTATTTCTTGGACTCGATATCTTCCTTATTATTGAATCAAAAAGAATACTGGCTGTTGTTTACAGTTTACAGAGCTTATCTTTATTATTGAGCTTTATCATTCAGGTATGCATCCTTTTCAGGTGGATTATTCAGCTGCTAAATATATCCAAGGTTATGATGAGCTCGAGATCAGTTCTCGGTACCTTCACATTTGAGGCCTTTCAAGATGGACCTTTTCCCTGGATTCTCTCAGCCTTTGTATTGGTGGTTCTTGGCTTGCTGTTTCCGGCGTTTGCCTTCATCTTCCGTGACTCTTATATCGATTTAGGTCGTGTACTAGTTGTTGCTGGATGTGTTCTAGGATACGGGTTTCTCGGTTTTCTTGCGATAGGACAACTGGATCGCTCTGGTATGCTGGGCAACCGATACAAGGAAGCCCTCGCTCTATTGTCAATTTTCAGTATCACGTTGGTTGCGATGCCGACATCAGTACTATTCTTGTGCTGGCACGATACATCTGCTTTTTTATTGGTAAGTATCAAATACCTTTTGATAGTTGATTCTTACTGATTTCTTTAGGCACAGATGATACTTTCTTCTATTGTCACGACTTCTTGTATTGCTCTAACTTTATACAAATTTGAAGAGCGTGATGATAACTCGAAAGGTGTATCACATATCGAAGGATAGTCAGAAGATACTAAGATATGCTACGATAGTCTGGGAATAAGTCTGGGGCTTCTTTCTATTCTTTAGTTAGTTGAGCAGGATGAACAGCACAGATTATTTGTATTTCCTTTTAGCCGCAAACCTACATCGGATGGCTGGAGGTTCTTCAATCAGGAATTACGGATCGGTCTCGGAAAAAAATGGTCAGGAAGGTTCTACATTGCAAAATGGAGACAACAGAGCCGATAGTAAAGCATGGTCATCAAATGAACTTGACCCCAAGCTGAAGATGGAAGCATTAAGAGTTTCATTCACCCCTAGGAGGAATATATGTAATTATCAGGCAGGATAGTAGGGTCGCGCGACATAGAAATCATTGAATATGAGAAAGATGAGAATGAGAATATAAAGTTTCTCATTATCAAGATTTAAAAAGAAGAAGAAAAATTTATATATTTTGATAAATAAATATTTATAAAGAATATTGAAATATTCTTGAATGTAAAATATTAATTGAAAAAATAAATAAATAAATTCATAATTTAAAAGATATATTATTTATTAATAATAAGATTAATATTATTTTTTAAAAAAATTAAAAATTAAAAATAAATAAATAAATTTTATTTTTTATTTTTCAATCAATAAAAGATTAATATTTTATTATTTCATTTATAAAACATTTAAAATTTTATTATTGATAATAATCAGTTATTGTTTTTATTATATTATTATTATTTTTATTATTTTTATTTTATCGAAATCTTTTAATTATTATCCCGCTATTAACGGGATAATAATGTCATCTCAATTAATATATATTATTCAAATTAAATAAATATTTTATTATTATCTTTATAAATAATTTATAAATATTATTTATTTTTAATAAAAAGAAATATTTTTAATAATGATAATAAATATATTTTATATCATAAGGACCTTTCACGTGGCACAGGAAGAGGGAGGCCTATCCCTTTCTGGCGGTGGTCCGGAAGATGAAAGATCTTTAAATTGAAAGAATCTTTAAGATATATTTTGTTAATTAAAAAAACAATTAATAAAAATTTTTTAATAAAAAAATAAATAATATTATAAAGTTCTTTAAATTAAAGAGATTAATAAAATATATTTTATTAAATAAATTGACAAATAGAAATAGATTAATAAAGATTAGAATAATTATCATTATAAAATATAATATTTTTAAAACTTTATTTTCCAATTTTTAAAGATACATATATTCTTAATTAAATGAAATAATAATAATAATAATAATAATAATAATAATAATAATAATAATAATAATAATAATAATAATAATAATAATAATAATAATAATAATAATAATAATAATAATAATAATAATAATATAAATATAAAATTAAATAAAAAAATCAATTCTATTTATTGAATCAGTCTTAATAAACTATAATTGTTAATGGTTTTTTAATTATTTATTGAAAAATCAAATAAATATCGAAATATTATATTTTACACCAAAGCGATGTCCAAAATGTTTCAGACCCTTCAGAGATCCTATGATGGTACTTCATATGCCTCTTTTTGGCTGGTTTATAGATTTTAGATTAGATAAGCGGAGAAGGGTCTGAGGATGAGATAAGCCCTTAGCACATGCAAGCGCAGGGTGAAAAGCAAGCTTTAACTTCTCTCTACCAACCACCGAACATTGTGCCTGGATATAAAACTTTTCCTGTAAATCAATTGTACATATATATATTGCTTTTCGTGGCACTGCTTCTTTCTTTCTCGCAGTCGATACAATTCAGTTGAAAAGGGTTGTTCTCTTCGTTGCAATTGAGAAAGCTTAGTTGTGCCTCGATCTGACGCCATACTCGAGTAGCTCACTGATTTTAGAGCTTTTCCCCGCCACAATTCCAATTTCCATTATATAAAAGATTTCTACCCCGCAACTTCATCCTCCTATTATACATTCAGCGAATTTGACCACGAGGTTTCACAGCGCCACCGCCTTTTCTTCCTATATAAGTCGTGTGCGGGCACATCATCGATTGGGAACAAGGTAGGATCAGTTATGTCGCTTTCCCAAAGAGTCACTTCTTTCGAATCTCTATCGCCAGAAAGAGGCAGATCGCCCGCCGCAACGCAGCGCAGGAAATTGAGCTTTAGTCCCTTGCCTGGAAATTGGGGGGATGAAATTGAGCAGCAGCAACATGTTGTGGAGGAGATAGAAACGGTGGCGGCGTTTGAAGTCTCAAAAGGGAAGCGAATGTGTAAGTGATGTCTCTTTGTGGCGAGGATGTATTTAAATAGATCCTTACCGTTCGCTTGGTTTATTTGGATCTCTCATCTGAGGTTCTAGAACAATTGTGCGACAAAATACTAATTGAACTCTTAACTATAGTACAAGTTGCAATTGCAGTAGTTTATTGCCTCCTCGCCGCCGGTATCGTCTTCGGTTACGCAGCCCTCAAACCCGTCCTTATCCGCGAAGGTGTATATCGAGAATATTGTACGGAAAATGAATTGAACGAGGGAGTACGAACTTGCTTTGAGCAGGAGATTCGTTTGAACTTGATGTTCACTGTCGCTGCGGTTGGCACAAACGTTGCAGCTTTACCAATTGGTTCTATTCTGGATAATTATGGCCCAAGGGTCGCCGGTATTATTGGAAGCATCTTTTTGGCGGTCGGTACTGTACTTTTTGCTTTTGCTGGGGAGCTGCCTTTCGATGGCTTCATTCCTGGATATTTACTGTTGGCTCTTGGAGGAGCGTTCTTCTTGATCACCTCCTACCAGCTTTCGAATACCTTTCCCGAACATTCGGGCTTGATCTTGGCTCTGTTAACCGGTAAGTAATGTTCATCCTACCTTTATTTTTGAATCATCCTAATGAGTTTGAAGGTGCATTCGACACCTCTAGTGCACTTTTCCTCGTATATCGAATCATATACCAATGGAGTGATGGCACTTTCCATGTCAAACAATTCTTTCTCATTTACCTAATCGTTCCGGCTTTTATTCTTCTCGCACAAATATTCGTCATGCCTTCGCAATCGTACAAGACCGTAGGCGAAATGGTCAAACAAGTCGAGGACGACGATATTTTCGATGATCAGATGGACGAAACCACCGCTCTTCTTCGCGAAGAGCGTCGCCAGCGTCGTGAATCTGTCGTCTCAGAAATAACCGAACTTCTGGGCACCAAACCAGGAAGTAAGCAAGTCAAACAGGAAGAACGCAAGAACAAAATCTCCGGGGTGTATGGAGTGTTACATGGCAAGACTGTCGTACAACAAATCCTATCTCCATGGTTCGTCCTTATCACCCTATTTACCGTCATCCAAATGACGCGAATTAATTTCTTCGTCGCCACTATCCGCCCACAATATGAGTACCTCCTTCATTCCTACGACAAAGCCGTTGAAGTCAACACCTTCTTCGACCTGGCTCTCCCATTAGGAGGTGTCCTCTCCATTCCCTTCATCGGTGTATTTCTCGACAACATGAGTACCCCATTTGTGCTCGCTTCCCTCGTGACCATCGCTACCACCATTGGCGTCCTCGGCATGCTCCCCTTTTCCTGGGCCGCATATTCCAACATTTGTCTTTTCGTCCTCTATCGTCCCTTCTACTATACCGCCGTATCCGATTATTCAGCCAAGGTCTTCGGATTCCGCACTTTTGGCACAGTATACGGTTTGATCATCTGTCTAGCGGGCCTACTCAATTTTAGTCAGAGCGGATTAGATGCATTACTCCACAAAGTTTTCAACGGGAACCCAGTCCCCATCAACGCGATGCTAATGGGTTCAGCATTGGTAGTAGGAATCATCCTCTGCGCATTTGTAGCATGGAAAGCATATACGATCAAGAGAGATGGGTTGGAAATCGAGGCCGAACAGGCAATTGAGGTAATGATGCCTGGTGCTCAGAGCCCGGAAAGATTATAGGTTATATATTTTTTATTTTTTTTACGACGGTGGCTTTTCTGTTTGAAATATTTGTGGTATCGATGCATGGAAAGGAGTTTACTTGGATTGGGTATCATTTCTTCTCTGCAAAGCGAAGGTGCTGGAGTTGGGTAATGCTATACACAGACAGACAGACAGACAGATTTACATACATCATATCCCAGGAGTTTACCAGCGAGATATTCGATATTGTTAATTAGCTACTACTAGGTATATTTTGGTAGAAATAATAATTTAATAACATACACATAGAAGAATGTTCTCTAAAGTTTAACTTTGATGACTTCAGGATCTAAGCTTCTTCAAACCAGTATTGAACCATCCTTACCTCGCACTTACTCAAAGCTCGATATCAATTCATAAATCACGATAAGAAGAAAAATTACAGTCAGTCAGTAGTCACAAGAAACCTGCCGCATGGCTAATAAATAAGCTGTTGATTTTGATCCAATATTGTGCAACTACCACGATAATCGAAGCATGCGCAGGATATCTGGCATACATTTTCGTAGTCTTGCACGTAAATTAGATCAATACATACATACATGGAGATGCGATTTCAGGTATCCTAAAAGTTGGTTTTCTCATCCCAAGACGTACCACTGGTGACATCCATGCGCTTCCATTTCAGCGCTCGCTAATCCAAGACAGGAGAGTTGGATCCCGGAGGATTTGGTGTGGGCAAATCCGTCTTTGGCCCCCTTTTACAACTTTCAGGAGGTTGTAGGATCGGGAGACGATGGATGGGAATTGATTTCTTCGGTAATTTTTCTGGACTTGGAGAGCTCGGTTTGGGAGGCTTCTAACTTTCGCTTACGGTATGCCAGTGACTCTTCGGGGTAATTCTCCGCAATCCAGTC
The DNA here is from genome assembly GCA_025389085.1 of Sclerotinia subarctica. Classification (NCBI taxonomy): domain Eukaryota; kingdom Fungi; phylum Ascomycota; class Leotiomycetes; order Helotiales; family Sclerotiniaceae; genus Sclerotinia; species Sclerotinia subarctica. The sequence goes on along the minus strand of QRFI01000004.1, from coordinate 2,716,271 downwards.
CTTGAGTGTGCCATTGTAAGAGCGTTCAGGTATTTTCAACTTCTTGTAATCTTCCCACAAATGAAAATATGGCGAATTAGGTTGTGGCTGGATGTCCATGGACATCTCAACGCCTGGTATGGTATCCATATATATACCCGGCTTCTCCAATTTGATCTTAACGATTGAACAGAAATTTTCTATACCCGCTTCCTCCCATGGAACCTTTTTGTAGTCATCACTGAAACTGACCCACGTATTGGCAGCTTCGGAACTTGCTGTGCTGACTGATCCAATGATTTTAGGAATCAAAACGTGTCTGATGAGAAGCTTGCCTATGTGCTCTGCAAGTGCTTCCAAAGTCTGGAACGTCGATTCTTCCATCGCCTAGAAATATCAAAGTGAAGTTAGTACACATGGTGACAAAGACAAAGCGATAAATGCGCCTGACTAGTAGTTACCTTCACAATTATCTGCTCCATATCCCAATGTAAATCTCCATTCCAAAGCCACCTGTCCACCTCAACATTCACAATCACATTCTGTTTCCTGAGGCGCTCTTTTTCCAGCATGCCTATCAGGGTTGGAACTGTAAGGTCATGGATTCGAAGGCTAGCGCTACGTCCTATAGCGCCAATACTCTCCGGAGAACCCGGCTCCTGATCTTCCAACATTTCTTCCCTGTAAATAGTTTGCATTGTGAGACTGGTCCCAGCACCATGTAAAGATGACTTTGGAAGCATGACTTTAACTGAAGACCAATTGACTTTTTTGCCTACTGTCAAGTGATGCCTGACCGTAAGAGCACCGATAAGATGTGTTACGATATTCTTGATAGAGAGTTCCTCTGCATTGTCTGGTTTGAGTTTCGTGTTATATCTGTGAACAGTTTCGAGAATTGCAGATCTGAGACGACCATAATGGATAGTATCTTCCATAAGGTCATCATATTCAGATGCCATTTTGAAATTTCGTCGCAGAGCGACCGACACTGATACGAGAATCGGTTGGATTGGACATTCAGCCATGACTCCGTTCCATCCCCATGCACTGGCTCCAACGGGGGCAGATAATTGCACATCTTTGACCCCAATGACGGCGACAGGCTGCTCACGAGCTTGTTGGATGTCCCATTCAGACACTAAATCACAAGACATATCTAGATCAAATAGATAATCCTACTCTTGTCAGTACTAATTTTTGAGCAGTAGGTAGGTTTTTGAAGTTTACTTCATTAGTTATTCCAGGAGGGTCACTGGGATTGGCTCTTGAAGAGATAGAAGGTTAGTAGATGCAGAAAGTAGGTAGTTAGTTGCCTTGTAAAATAGAGACCATGTGAACCATGCAAGAGAATAAAACGAAGGGAATATCAATGTTATGACTGAGTATTGTAGTGATTTCTATATTTGTTGTTCAGGGTGGAAACAAACGAACACGGGAACAAACTTACTGGGACTCCATTATAAAGTTTTAATTAAATTTGTGATGGATTGAAGAAGGAACATAAGTTACGTATGGAGGTGTAACATGGAAACAAATCTTTGGGATTAGGGGAAGAAAGGAGGGGCTATCTATGTTTGTCGTTGGCGGGGTATGGGCAGAATATTTAAGGCGGTGTAAAAAAATTGTAGTAGAGAGAGGGCGACGGTGAATATATTATTTCATTATTTTCCATCCAATGTGGATATTTAACCCTAATACCTATCTAATGAAGAGATCCCATAGTATAGGACTGATGAGTTTAACCATTCCGAGTAATATTATTGATATTAGTCTAGCTGAGGTGTATATTTAGCAAGTCACGAATCTCAGAGTAACCAAGCTACCTCTAGCTAGTAGCTACCTACAAACGCCCCTCATCCGTAGCCTTACCCGTAGATAATCTGTATCTACTTTTTGCGCCGCAAATCCACATTTATGACCTGGAACGCCTCCCACCAAACAACTCTTCAAGCCTTTTTAGGCATTTTAGGAGTACATACTGGACATATCCAGGTGCCCAAGGGGTCACTCTTGACGCCAACACAAGACCAATGAAACCATTCATACGGACAATCTTCGTTGTCACAAGCCACCATGTCTCCATAGCTGATATTGTGACATATGCAGTATTTCTTATCATCCCCACCCTCTTCATCGTCAACATCAACCATATCATCGTCTCCATCAGCATCCTTGCTTTGACGTCCCGCAGCCTCTTCTTCCTCAACAGAGCCAGATTCTGCATCACTAAGTTCACTATCGTTTGCAGAAGATGGCGAGTTCTTATGTCCACGCTTTAGCCTGCTAAGGCCAGACTTTCCAGGTTTGCCTTTGCGTGGAGCACCACTCTGTCTGCTGCCCTGCGGGGCAACCTTCTTCTTCTGCGTATTTCTTGGTCCCGCACTGCCACCACGTACGGCAGATGGTGTACCTCCACGGGGAGTACCGGGAGTCATTGATGAATGACGAGCAAGCCCGCTAGAAGCGGCTGGCAAAGTACCCAGCCCTCCAGTAAGTCTTGGTCGCTTATTAATCGCACCAAGAGATGATTCCCGAGCTTGTCTTTGTAAAAGTAAGGTGGCGGCTGGCGTTGCTGGAGCGGAAGACGCTGTTGCGCCATTCAATTGATTGACATTGATGGATATTCTAGAATTGCTCGGGTGGCGTACATGAGAAGAGGTGGCCGAGTTTATGAGTTCACCCAATGGTCTCGTGGTGCCATGCGCGTCTCGGACGCGATCAATCGGTTGCGGTCGTAGTAGGGAAGGCAGATCTGGATCGTGTGGAAACTCTCCTCTCTCTTGTAATCCTTTGATTTGTAAATCGAGTCGTCGAACGTGCCCCTCAACAAGCGCTTCCAACTCTTTGGATAGCTTAATTTTCTCATCTTGAAGACGCTCTGCTCTTTCATAACTCTCCAAAATTATCTTTTTCAAAGCTGGTTCCTTTGGATTTGGTTGGTTTGCTCCGTTTGCCTTGGTCCATTTTTGGAGAGCGCCATCGTGCCTCGCGATGACAGTAAGGCACTCTTGCACTGCTTTATCCTTTTCTCCTATCTCATCTTGCTTAAAGGCAATTTCGTGGGGTAAATTCGCGACACGATTGATCCAATCATCGAGGACTCCCGCTGTATCTAAGTGCTCGATCTGTGGCATATTGTGTCTATGTTTGGGGACAAAATCGATGGAAAGATCGTCTCTGGGCATTGTTATTAACGTTGACGGGAATCCCGCAGCAAACGTATTATGTAAGGAGGCAAGATACGATATCCAACGAAGAAGCAAGAGCAAAAGACGAATAGGAAGTTGTAGGTATCATGGAAATATGATGCCCTTGATAGGGATGATTGCGCATGCAAAACTGAAGTTGCGACAGTTTGCTTACCTTGTATTATGTTGGAAATATCGATGGATTAGAAATTTATCAATAATCTATCTGGACAGTATAAAGTTAGTGAAGGGTGGCTCCAGCGCTCTTGCCCCAATTGATTAGAAAAAATTGGGAATTTTTCTTATTTTACAAATAATTCGAGGGGCAGGGCAGCGGAAGCAGCGAGTTAAAGCTCGAATATTGGGCTTTGTGCTTTATAAGTGAACAAGTGAACAAGTGAACACCATGAATGCATGCGAGATGCATACGGAGTACAGTACAGGTGAAAGGGAAGCCGAGGAGGGGGAATTGGAAAGAGTGGGGAGTACCAGTCCACATACCTTTTATCGCCCTTAATCTACAATCAACCCGGCATCGTCTAGTACCAAGTCAAGTACCTTATGCTTGTTTTAAGGCTGAAACTAATTAGTAAGCATGGAGTGATCGAGCCTCGAACTCAATGTGATTATTATCTTCGACCGTTCCATCATTATTTTTTATTCTCAATATTCAATTACTAGAGCGGAGGATAGCATTGCAATTTCTTTTAGAGGAGATTGTCCAGATTCTATAATTCCATTTTCAGTCTTCCATTCGCAAGGAATCGCAGTATTGTGATTATCACCAGAGGGGAGAGGAAAGAGCCGCGGTGCATAGCTCGAGTTCTATACACTGTCTGTCTGCCAAGCTACACCACCAACATAGATCAAATTTACCTTCAAGCAGATGCTTAGCTGAACAGCAGATTCACGGATACGCCCTTCTTTTTCTTAAGTAGCTCCAGAGAAAACGTACGCCATATATCCATCAAAAACTACCAGCGAACCACATCTTTCTCATCCTCCTAATATCTGCTAATTCACATCCAGACGTAGAACGCATTCTCTGGAATTTGCACGACACTTTAGATCCACAACCGCCCGCTTGCCCAATGAGCTTCATTGTGCCGACTCACACGACAATTGCAATCTGAAATCTCAAATCAACACTTACGGCCCCTCGATAAATCTTACGATGGACGGTATTGTTCAGGAATGGGGCGTCCCACTACAAGAACCAGGTGACTGTGATAACCTCAAATACCTTACGGAAGTCAAAAAGGAAATTATAAAGAATGGAATAGTTCGGCCGACGGGGTATAATGTTTCGTTTCACATGAATCCTATGGTCGAGAAACATCATTTCGGCAGAAGTCATCCCATGAAACCATGGCGTTTGACTCTAGCAAAAGGATTGATTATGGCATACGGTATGCACGTTGCTATGGATACTTATGTTTCACGAAAGGCAACCCAGGCGGAACTAGAGGATTTTCATACTCACGAATATCTTGAATATTTAAAGACTGCTAAGGTAGGTCTACCGGACGATGATGAGAATAAACCATACAACCTTGGTAGTTATGACTGTCCTGTTTTTGATGGGCTTTTCAATTACTGCTCGATGTACTCGGGTGCATCGATTGATGCTGCTCGGAGCCTATGCGACGGGACGTCAGATATTGCCATAAACTGGTCTGGAGGCTTACATCATGCCAAAAAGGCCGAAGCTTCGGGATTTTGTTATGTGAACGACATTGTTCTTGCCATACTTCAACTTTTGAGAAAGGTTCCGAGGGTCCTATATATCGATATAGATGTTCACCATGGGGATGGTGTAGAAGAAGCCTTTTGGTCAACAAGTCGAGTTATGACAGTTTCATTTCACAAATATGATCCACAAAATTTCTTCCCTGGATCGGGCGGTTTAGATGATACCGGCCCCAAAAATGAAAACAACCAAGGCGCTCACCACGCCGTTAATGTCCCATTGAATGATGGCATCGATGACGAGCAATATTTAAGGGTATTCAAAAAAGTCGTCTCGAAATGTACTGAAAAGTTCCGCCCGAGTGCCATAGTCCTTCAATGTGGAGCCGATTCACTTGCAGGGGATCGCATCGGGACATTCAACATTCTTGTCCAGGGCCACGGCGCTTGTGTTGAATATGTCAAGAGTTTAGGTATACCTCTTATGCTTGTAGGTGGAGGCGGTTACACACCCCGGAATGTTGCGCGTGCTTGGACAAATGAAACCAGTATTGCAATAGGTGCAAAGTTACATGAGGACATCCCATTGCACACACCTTACCGCAATCATTTCCGAGATCAATCCCTATATCCAGACCTGACCGAGTTGCTAAGTGCCAAGGGTCAAACCCAAAGCCGAAGGAATCACAATTCGGAAAAAAAGATTAATGAAATTGTGTCGAGCATTCACGAACAGCTGCGCTTTGTAGAACACGCACCGAGTGTGCAAAGCCAGCGAATCCCACCCGATTTGGCAGCATGGAAACAAGATGTTGAGGACGAGATTCGCGAGAGAAAGGAGCAAGAAGAGTCATATAGGCTGCAGAGAGAAGAGGGTTTGGGGATTCCAAGAGAGTATGCTTAACACAGGACTTTCGGATGTTGTAATGAATAGCTCGCATATGGGCGTATGGCTAATTCGGTAATTTATGGCGTTCGGATGGTGCAAGAGTTATGAAGGTCATACCTGAGCTTCTGGATGCGGCATTTCTGATAGTATTGGAAAGTAGGGAAGGACATGGCAGTCATGGCCACGGCAAAAAAAAGGATGTTTGATGGCGGCAAAACTGTGAAAAGGACCAAATTTTAAAAGTACAAATTAAACTCTATGTTTAGCTACGAGAAGAACTGGGCTTACTTCTTGCAGCATTCTATCTGTCTACTTCTTGTTTATCGTCTAATCTTTCTATAACCTCTTTCCTGAACGCCCTTGATGAATAATCGCATTAAATTATCACCACAAACTTCCCTCATGACTCATTTCCCCGTCCAGCTTGCTACATTGCTTCCTGACTGGGAATATCTCCCTTGGTCACCTCACTTACAAAATCAGAGTCCGGATCATAGAGCATAACGTGAAAATGCTCCACCGAATGAATCGATTTCAAGCTCCTCCAATTCCTAAACCAGATCACCTGCATACGAAATTTCTCATTAGCTCTTTTCCAATGTCAACGTGATTCCCCATGCAAACCAGTCAATGCAAGCCATGACAAGCCAAGATGATACACAAGAATCTTACATGCATGTGCAGAGTAACTTACATTCTCGCCCCCACACTTCTTCCCAAAAACGGCATCCACCCATCGATCAATCTCCCTCTTCACATCATCCCTCGTATCACCCGTTTCAGGATCATCTCCCAAAGCGAACTTCGTCCACACAACTAGATGGACGATTTTCCCATCGATGCCATAGGGCCAATCATTCATTAATACTTTAAAATCATCTTCATTACGAAAGGGCGCATCTTGCGCCATCAATTCGGTTTCTTTCCATTGCAATTTCACATCCAGCATGTAGCGCATAATCGAACCATACTTCTGTTTGATGTTGTAGCAGTATTCTAGATATCGTCGTAGATCGGAGGGTTTGCGCTGGAAGAGATCGAGGCGGTTGTCTAAAATTATCTGGCGCACGGATGGCCATGAGAGGATCTGGTAGCTGCTGTCTGGGGTGCTGATTATGCTGATGTCTTTCGCAGAGAGGTTTTGCAGGTAGATTGGACATTGGGTCGTTTGGTACGTGGGTGGGATGTTGGTTTGCCAGTACGGGATGGGGGTTATGCTACCCATGTTCTCGGTCGGGGAGGGGGAAGCTCGATATTACGGGCTTGGCGGGGGGAAATGCTCGGGGAGCCGGTGAGGGCCGGTGAGAGCCGGTTCAATGGTATGGTATGGTGCGGTACGGTATGGATGGGATGGTGCTGATTATGGTGACAAGGTAGTAAGCGATAGCGACAAGATGGTGGAATAGGATAGGATGGGTAAATTGGAAATGGATTGACGGTGTGGGGGTATATGGCGATGGTGTTGTTGGAAGTCTTCTATTTATTCGTTTACAGTGCTGTTAGGGTGAGTTTTAGTGTGTTCAGCAGTGATGTGTGCTACGCATGTGCTGGACTACCCCTATATTAGTGCCAACTCCTAGACCATCCCAATGATTCATTAGGCGCTTGGACAATTCAGCAGCCCTAAAAAATGCCCCTTTCTTTCTTCAAGCTCTTTCCGCTGGCTTGAAGCTACCTACCTACCTACTAGGTACCTGCCTATTCAGCATCCAGCTTTCGCAAATTCTTTACCGTCCAATATCTTCTCTCCCGAATTTACGGGATAATCCCATGCACATGAACAATAAAAAATTCGGTTTGAGGTTTATTGGTTTTTGGTGTCACGTCACACCTTCATCATCAATCTATTTCTCGGTGATATCATTGGTGGATTTGATGTTCTAAGTGAAGTTCTATTGGATTTCATCCGGCCATTTGATCGGGATGACTCCACTCTAATTTCCTACGCCTGTAAATCTGCGATGATGGTTTATGGCCTGGACTACTATTTTCAACGGCATCGAGTGCTGCTTTTGTTCCCTGGTTGCTATGCTCCATGTTTTAATATGAGGTTAAAATTTATTGTGCTGTGGGAAATGGATGATGGTGATCAAAGCAGCGAGCTATAATTCTTTATTTGTCCAAGCATTGATGTCTGCACCTTTCTTCACTTGTAAATTATTCACATTCAGGGTTCCTTCCTGTTCGAACGGTGAGTATGAGAAAGGCCTGTAACTTTTTAATAATGGTGTATTAAGTGTTATGGGACGGTGATTTCTTCTTACAAACAATCAACTTCAATCTCATCCTAGATGTTGTTTTGTTTTGTTTTGTTTTGTTTTGTCTTATCTTTTGTTCATTGTCCATTTACCGATATCTGAATGTCAAATTGAAAGCTGAAGCTTTCTAAACCTCTCGCTCTTTTGTCCTACCGTCGTTGAAATTCTCGAGATTTTAGATCCCGTTGAAACGGAGCTTGAATCAATTACACTCTTTTGATCTTTGAAATATTCAGAGAAGACTCGGTACTCATTCCCTTGTGTGGCTTTGAATATTTGGATTTGTTCGGACTACTAGTCTCCAACCTCACTCGTTTTCATACTCCATATAACTCCTTCCCGTCGTACACAAAGACAGACGACCCTCGAAAATCAAAGTCCAATCCTATCGATCTATAAACGATCGCATAAAAGTCTACTTTCCAGAACTTCCTGGTTTGGTCAAAATATATTCCTCACGACCTCACCGCCTCACCGAACCACCTCGGTCCACGTCCTTTATACTAGATTCCCATCTAGCATTACAAAATGGGAGGCAAACCACGCAATTTCGGAGTGAGGGAGCATCGTCCCTCACCATTGAAACAAGAGGTCTCGCAAAGACCCATATCGATGCAATCCAGTAGCATGGGTTTGGTAAGAGATCCGATGTTCTGGAAAAGGTTCTCGACGGCGGTACATATGTCGGAGGTGGATTTAAAGGAGTTGGAGAGTGGGTATGCTAGTGAGAGTGTGGGGAGGAGGAAGGATCCTTATGGGTAGGTGGTTCTTTGTTCTTTTTGTTCTGGGTTATCTGGTGGGGACTGTGGAGAAGGTAGATGGGATGGAGGGATGGATGGATATTGGAAGTGATGAAGCAAGTATATGGGCATAGAAGGATGGAAACCAGGAGTTTTGCTGACGATACTGTGTGGAAATAGCGGAGGTGAAGATTGGCTAGATCAGCAGTACAAGGAGAAACGTCGATGTCGCTTCATCTGTATTGGAGTCACCTTCTTGGTGGCTATTATTGTGGCTGCTGCCGTGGTCGTGGTGCTGTATTTCACTGGGAGAATACACTTTTAGCACCGAGGGGAGTCAGTGGAAGGATGGATGGATGAAAACGAAGAAGGGGCCCGATCCCTTCGAACTTACTTTTTACGATACGTAATGAAATGATACGACAATGATAATGGCATGGCACTTGAGGTGGAAAGGAATAGAGCTCGATTCGACAGGCTCGGCGGGTCAGCGACTACGAACTTGACCATGCGACATCAAACATGAACGGTTTTTATGAAAAATTACTGTGCTCATGAATGGATGAGAAGTTTGAACAGGCGAATCGATGGAAAGTATGAGTATGTATGTATGGTTATATTTTGATATGTCTATCATACCCGGAGACTCATGGATCTGGATCGCAAATTGTATTTGTCGCTATAAATTCACAATTGCTGGCTGGGTTCGTCGATTATGATATTGATGCTCAATGTGCTCAATGTGCTTGGTTTGGATTGGGATGGATGGATGGGTACGGAATGGGACGGGACGGGTTAGAATGGAGAAATGATGGTACGGTACTGGTATCTGGGTACTTGTATGAGGGAAGAAATAAATCAGATGAGATCAGATCAAATACAAAAACATGTTAAAACTTGCATTGAAGTGTAGTCTTGATACGATGAGCCATTGAGTGCTAGGTGAGATAGATGCATATAAAGAATGGCAAAAGTCACACATGAGAACTTCATTGCGGTGTTGGGGATTTGTAGGATAGGATAATGTCGGATGATGATGTTTTATTTCATCTGATTTGTATGTAGGTGGTAGGTAGGTAGGTAGGTAGGTAGATATTGGTGGTATATTTGGTAATGTGTATGTAGAGTTGATATTTATTGGATGGAGAGGGGGTTGGAAGATTGGAGGTTGGGGAGTTGGGAAGTATATCAGAGATTGAGTACTGATGGTAAGGGGAAGGGAAGGGAAGGGAAGGGAAAGGATGGGATGATAGGAATGGAGTTGTTGTTCTGATTTGGTCTAGGGATTACAAGTGGATTTGCATGTGTGTGTGTACGGACGGATACGCTGGTTAAATACCAGTCAGTAGCTTGCCTTCTTTCGATGCTGGATAGGGGTTGTCGAGGAGTTCGTACCCGGATGAATGTATTCTTTTCTAGATCTTTAGGGGATGTCGTGACTAGGTTGTTCTCATAGGGATGATCAATGAGCCTGTAACTATAGTATCTGGATTGTCTTCTTTTCTAGAAGACGTTGTGATTCTGTGTCATCATAGGGGTACACAAGTACGTAAGTGGGTCGTTCTGGAAAAGCTTAATGACGGTGAGTCGCCTTGCCGTATACGATGGATGGATCATGGAGGGATACTCCGCAGACGTTAGTATATTGATCGTTACTGTACCGGATTGTTGTTTCCAACGGTATTAAAAACAGCGGTCAGAAGTAGGGTGTAACCGGATCTCCTATATTATGGTCGTGGACCGAGGAGATGGAACAACGTCGTGGTGATACTCACCAGCAAGAACTCACACTAAGCCCTCTTAAGACTCTTCGGTGGGTCAAGGCTCGGAATTTTCAAATTTCCGACATCTTCTCGGAGTATGACATATTCCGATATCAGCTGACCTATAAAATCTTTGAAATTTCACGAATTTTATAGGAATTTTGAAACCTTCGAACACTGTCGACCCTCGTCCTAAATAGGCTTAATCTGAGCTCTTGTATGCGAGTCTTTAGACGGTATGCTCTGATGGGGCCGGTTGTGGGGAAATTGTATGCGCTGTGCTGGAAAGTTGTATGTGCTGTGCTGGGACGTCTGGTTATATCAAACATGGAAAAGAACACGTCCTCAATGTCTCAACCGATATTGGGCCTACGGACAATCGGTCCGGGGCATGTCGATTTGAATTACTTTAACAACAATTTCGTGTTGAAGATAGGTTTTCGTATCATGGTAGGCTTGGTAGTGAGAGCTTGTTAGGGTCTTAAAATCTCGACCTCGAGGTAGCATTGGCCAGAAGCAAAAGGATCAATACCTAATTTGAAATGAAAAAGTAGCCCCATGTGATGAAGCTACTTCATGCACGACTTCGTCTCATCTGTTGATTCGATGGATACTCATGCATGTCTCATCCTACAATGCGATATGCAACAAAACCTTTTTATCAAGAACCCAATATTGTGTGATCGAATATCACGTGTATTGATGCTACCTCAGCTTATCATTGCGTAATATTGCGTTGGACTTTGCCTGTTTGGTTGTATATATACCTCTGTATGTCGGTAGACAGACGTGTTTCTACATGAAGAAACGTTAAGAGTCAGCTGGGTTTCCAAACAAGATTGTGTGACACGCAAATGATATTGACGTTGAGAACCACACGTGGAAATTGTATGGAAGCTAAAGCTTGTCGATGCTTCTTTGAATGTGGCAAGAAGGATAAAGGAATGCCCAAATCGTATTTGAGATGTCAGGTAGCACTGCGTGAAAGGTGCTACATCCAATCAATTTGACGATTCGTATTTTTGAGAAAATGGAACGGAAGCTAAAACAGGCTATTACTGATATGTGGCTTCCTAATGTACCGGACAGGGCAAAGCTGCTGTGTAAAGTGTGCCTTTTCAGCCTGCAAAAATCTTTTCAAATAGTTCCTGCGGCTCATAGCACAAGATAAACTCTCCAAAATTTGTAAGTTTTTGAAGTTGGTTGAAATAGCTGCGTTTAGAACCCCTTTTTCTCTACGACCAAGAGAATGGAAGACCCGTAGATGAAGCTAATGTGGATACAAGAGCTGAAGTCTCCATAGTAAAATGATAGTTCAGTCTTAGATCTATGGATGGTGGAGATATCTGACCGCGATAAATATTCTAAATTTGGCCGGAACCAGTTTACCTAGCTGAGACTTTAGATGTTGTAAGACTATATATGGAAATTTGCTACCAAACTTTGGTGAAATTGTGAAGCTTTAAAATTGCGTGTGTAGAGAAGAGAGCCCGACAGAATGTCTAAGGAGAATGTCTAAAGAGAACGTCCAGAGAGAATGGCCAAAGAGAACATCCAGAGAGAACGTCCAAAGAGAATGTACCACGACTCAAAACCGGGGAGAAGTTATAGCAACACCAATATCTGTAACTGTTGAATTTCATGGGTTTTCTTGCCACAACATGAATTTTCATGCAAAACCATGGATTCTTTGGGTGCCAGATGTAACAACATTTCATCGGGAGGACGAATGAGATGAAAATAGTGATCAATCCTAGTAGAAAGCCACTCTTCTGATTGGCCAAAACTAACCACAAGGCACACGCCCAGCCCCTCAACCTTTCCCCGATGATGATTATTTCGGTCCATAATTTCGAAGCTAGAAGGAACCAGCAAGGAACCATTTTAGTTAGGAGATGTATTTGTTTACTACCAACGCTGCTAGCTAGACACATATATAAAGGGGACAACAAACCATTCCCACAAGTTGTTTCTTCCATTTGTTATTCTCCCTCTTCATTCTACGTTTTTTGCGTGTTTATTGCGTGTGAATACCTTCTCTGCATTTTGAGTAAGTGGTCGAATTGTCATTTCTTGGCATTGGCGGGGCACACCTTCATACCACATTTCCCTGTTATGTCAATTAAATTCACCGTGTTGATCATGTCGGCTAACAAAGCATCTCCTTCCTTTCATAGAAAGCTTCAACTTGTCGTCCTCCACATACCCATCCATTTACTCCTTACGAATCTTCGAATATCATCAAAATCATAATACAAAATGGCACAAGCTTTGAAAAGTGCTCTCCCCTCCCACCTCAAGCCATCGAGCTTATCTCCAAATGATAACGGCGAATTCGCTCGCAAGCACCATGGCAAGACACAATCACACATGGTATGTGCTGTCCTTTCATGAAATGCCAACTTTCACCGTGTCTTCGGCCATGGATTACCTATGGGGATCCGAATCTACACCCTTCAAAATGGCAGAAGAGAGAACCGTCTGGTGTAAACAAACCAATGCCAACGGGCAAGACGCCATACTCCAAACGAGGCCTGCTCTTATAACACATAATGGCAGGAGATGAGTTTTGTACCATCTAGTGGATGACCAAACTTGTTGAATCTTCAAATGACTCAAAGATGGAGTTGGTATTTACCTGGAGTCTGCATGCATGTTGCAACCAGCTCAGAAGGAGCAAAAGTGCTACACCATCACCGTCCTGAAGCCAACATACAATACGATTCAAAGTTCGATGTAAACCCACCACTTGCCGAACTACATCCTGCCTCTTCCTTCTCTTCCATACCCAGGGAACAAGATTCCAATAAACCTCCTACTATGAAACCTCCAGGTCCAGATAGGCTAACACGCAATAACCAGGCTTTCGAGAACACCTCAACATCTGTAGCTGCCAGTCAGATGCGAAATGCTCTCAACAGCCTGGCTGACACCGTCTCAGACCCCGAAGAGAAGAAGGTATATCCCGAGTACTCTTCCGCAGATGATAGCGTATATCTAACGCTTTATAGCTCTTCGAGACTGAGATGGACAACTTCTTCGCTCTTTTCCGCAGATACTTAAATGACAAGGCAAAGGGAAACCAGCTGTGAGTATCGGCCCCTCCGTGTCAACGGTTATAGTCTGTCTAACGAAGCAACAGTGACTGGGACCGTATCGCCCCACCTGCCCAGAACCAAGTCGTCGATTACAATGAGCTTGCGAACTCCGAGTCTGTTGGGTTCCTTAACAAATTGGCTGTCCTCAAGCTTAATGGTGGTCTTGGTACTTCCATGGGTTGTGTTGGACCCAAATCAGTTATTGAGGTCCGTGATGGCATGTCCTTCCTCGATCTTTCCGTCCGACAAATCGAATATCTTAACCGCACATACAACGTTAATGTTCCTTTCGTGTTGATGAACTCATTCAACACTGATGATGATACCTCAAGCATTATCAAGAAATATGAGGGACACAACATTGACATTCTCACATTCAACCAATCTCGATACCCAAGAATCTTGAAGGATTCGCTCCTTCCTGCACCAAAGTCTTTCGACTCCCCAATTTCTGACTGGTACCCGCCAGGACACGGAGATGTTTTCGAGTCTCTCTACAACTCTGGCATCCTTGACACTCTCATCAAGCGAGGTGTTGAGATTGTTTTCCTTTCCAACGTTGACAACTTGGGCGCTGTTGTCGATCTTCGCATCTTGCAGCACATGGTTGAGACCAAGGCTGAGTACATTATGGAGTTGACCGACAAGACCAAGGCCGATGTTAAGGGTGGTACCATCATCGATTACGAAGGTTCTGTCCGTCTCCTCGAAATTGCTCAAGTACCAAAAGAGCATACCAACGAGTTCAAATCTATCAAGAAATTCAAGTACTTTAACACCAACAACATCTGGTTGAACTTGCAAGCTGTCAAGCGCATTGTCGAGAACAACGAGCTCGAGATGGAAATCATCCCAAACAACAAATCTATCCCAGCTGACAAGAAGGGCGAGTCTGATGTTTCAATCGTTCAACTCGAAACTGCCGTCGGAGCTGCCATCCGCCATTTCCACAACGCCCATGGTGTCAACGTGCCCCGTAGACGTTTCTTGCCAGTCAAGACCTGCTCTGACTTGATGCTTGTCAAGTCAGATTTGTACTCATTGAAGCACGGTCAACTCCAAATTGACCCCAGCCGTTTCGGTCCAGCTCCTTTGATCAAGCTCGGTAACGACTTCAAGAAGGTTTCTGACTTCCAGAAGCGTATCAGCAGCATTCCAAGAATCCTCGAGCTGGATCACTTGACCATCACTGGTGCTGTTAACCTTGGCAGAGGTGTTACCCTCAAGGGTACCGTTATCATTGTAGCAACTGAGGGACAAACTATCGATATTCCTCCCGGATCCATCTTGGAGAATGTTGTGGTTCAAGGATCCTTGAGACTGTTGGAGCATTAAGGGTTTATTGATCTGCTTGCGTTGAGCGATGGCCTCAGTGGATCTCCTGTTTATATGATCCACCATGCCGCATGAATTATTACGGTTTGATGGTTTGGCATGGCTTCTTTATACGATGAGTTAGTACCATACAGACTAGATGAGGAAAACTATTTTAAAGTTTTAGCACAATGATTGCGATTACCACAGTTTAATACCAAAATTCACATAAATCTTCCTTTATCCAATCCTGAACGTTGTGTAATTTGTGTGTGTCATTTAGTATTTTCTGTTTGCGTGGCATACAGAGTAGCAACCATGCGCTGGTGAACCTCACCCAAGCCCTGAGATGATTAGTGATTTGTAGTCAAGCAACTCTTGGGGACTTTGATGTCTAATATCTATCTGCTGATCCACCGACGAGCGTGTAGAGCGGCTGATTGGCAGGCAAGTGTGTGTGAGACGAGGAAGATTTGTGTAGAATTGATTTGTTTTGTAAATGAAATGATTTTCGGTATATTGAAACTACGGAATATTCAGCTGCAGCTTCTTTCCAGTATTCAGAACAAATAACCTTTCCGTTTTCCAAAATTTCCCACAACCATATCATGATATTGATCAATATCAGATTATTGTAACCATCACCACGAAGCCAAGGACATTTATTCCCTGCTCCTTCAAAGCTTATGGGAATAGCCGATAGGTTAGCTTCTCTGCTCTTATCGCGATAACAATACCTAGCAACCACACCCACCGGTCAAACGCTTCTCATCTTAGTACAACAGGTATAACAGTGCGATACTTTAGTTGCGCGAGAGTTGATCAACAGTTTTATTGCAAATTCAAACGGGTTATTTGTCCTACGTGAAAAAATTCATAGACATTCGGTAAATTGACCAAGGGACTCGGAGAGGGAATAGACGAGAAGACGAAGGAGAGGGTCGTGGGCTTGCTTGTCACCGTCAACAGGATCCTCATCGTTTGTTGGTCATATGTGCGGCGTAATTTTGAGATTGGTGTTGAAAGTATCAGGTTCGGCAGGTTGATGGGATGGGTACTTGGTAGATTTATAGTGAGTGCTCTCGGTTTTCATAGTTCGCATGTACTGGGTGTTTATAGGAAAATGGGATTGTTAATACGATGAATATTAGGTCTCATGAAATACGACTCACCCCGCTTCGACCTCGAGGATTACTTGAAAATTTGAGACGACGACATTCTGCCATTCTTCCTACCTGCATAGCGAAGATCGGTCCTTGTGGATGGAGTTAGGAGGAGTTTATGCGAAGGTCTTATTGCATCGGACATTACTCCCGTTCTCCTACTTTTCGCTACGGTCTTGGAATCCGCAATTTCAACGACACATATATTCACACATAATACAACATCTGAAGGTATATACGATCCCGGGCTAATATAAAACTACTTTTCGCAGTGTCGCCTTACTCGCCCTGATCAACAGCTTTGTCAAGGTCCAGCGAGCATGGATGATCAGTGGGATCCTTCTGTAGGGAGCCGTTCTAATTCCTCCGCTCCTCCGACATCAGGGAGTCAACCACTCAAGAGTCCCAGTCGGTTTCCGCGTTCTCACTTCTATGCGGAAGGTAGTGACTCGGGCGAGGACTCGCACATGTTAGGATTTATGGGCCCCTCTTCTTCCGAAGATAACTTCAATAGTCAGGTAATGGTTGAGCCGGGCGAGGAATCTGAGGCCGGAACTGCATCACGAGTGAACTTAAGGAGCAGCCGACAGACCGAAGTAGAAGGAGACGCAGAAGCATCAGAATCACTTATGGATGACCAGGCAACCGTTCAAATGAGTCGAGGAAGTGATGGTTCCAATTCCAGTGAAGGGGCTTCGATTGGGAGCGTTAGACAAAGACAAAACACGAGTCGCGGAAAAGCCCCCGTAAGGGAAGATAGCTTAGGTCACAGTATTTCCACCGCTGGTTATCAAGCAGACATGTCAACTACACTGGATAGAATTCCAAGCTCAGCTAGCTCTTCTCGGCGAAACACGGCGGCATCTAGGTTTGATCGCAGACCTTCATATCAATCTTCATCATCGAGGCGACCCTCAAATCAATCTTTCCCGAGCAGACGTACATCATCCTCCACAGATTCTCTTGCAGAGCAGTCGACAACAAGCTCAGCCAATCCTACGAGTTCATCTTCAGATGATGAGGGCACACCCACTATATCCCGGTCCTCCTCGGGTGTTACACAACGACAGACGCGAGATCGAGAACCTATACGGAGTGAGGTTATAGTTCCCAGGTGGCAGCCGGATTCGGAGGTTACTCAATGCCCTATTTGTCATACTTCGTTTGGCTGGCTAAACAGGAAGCATCACTGTCGGTATGTGAATTAAACTCTTACTACATTGGCTAGGCCCCTTCTGATTCATCATATTAATTCGTTTAGAAAATGCGGCCGTGTGGTTTGTAACTCTTGTTCCCCGCACCGGATCACAATTCCCTATCAGTACATTGTGCAACCTCCAGATCATCCCGCTCCATACAATTCTGTCGCTTATAATCGCCTTCACGATCCACAGGGTGAAGGACGCACGAATACTTTAGAGTTTGGTGGAGGAGATAGAGTTCGCTTGTGTAATCCTTGTGTACCGGATCCTAATGTAGCTCCTCCTCAAACTCACCAAACCGGCTCTGTTACGGAGCCTCGACCCAACCTTGGCTATCACGGTCGAACACAAAGTTCTATTGTTCCCACTACATCCATACCCGGAAGCCTACCAGCAGGACCTAGGTTTCGACTTGCGGACCATCGATCACATACTGTCCGTGAGCATAGCAGTAGGTACTCGGCGGCTGGGATGAATCCTAATCCTAGGACAGCACAAGAGTTTCAGAATTGGTACAGGGAGCGAGCAGCTTTGAGCTCCGGACAAACTACACGTTCGAGAAGCTCGACAGTTACTGGAACGGGGCGAGATACAACCGAAGATATGGTAAGTCGTCAATCGGGCGTGAAACAAGATGTAGTTGCTAAAGCTTTATCGCAGTTTACCTTCCTGAGAAATGTTCGAGGCCCTTCTCCCAGTGTTCAAAGCCCGCCGAACGCTCCTGTACCAACGGCAGGCAGGCGATACGTCATGTCAGGCGAAGACTTACGTTCTCGTCCTCTACCGCGACCACCTCAAATACAAGAGGAAGATGAATGCCCTATTTGTCACCATGAACTGCCTTCTACATCTCTCGCTAATTCCGAAACTCTTCGATCTGAACACATAATTTCTTGTATTAATCGCGCCACATCTAGACTTCCTACTGGCACTCCGAGTTCAACACCTACTCCACCAATCCCATCAACTACACGTCCGGCGCTACCCATCACCCAAACATCCGCGCAATCGAGCTCCTCTCGCGTCTCTTCCTCTTCCACATCAGCTTTACCTCATCCTCTTGTATCAACTCCATCGAGCGGCCCCTCTCAACCTCGACGCACAGGAGTATTTCCGTATGTTGCCACGGAGAAAGATTGCCAAGACGATGCCGAATGCCAAATATGTCTGGAAGAATACGAACCGGGTATCGAAATGGGACGTTTGGAATGCTTTTGTAGGTTTCATTTAAGTTGTATAAGGAAGTGGTTTGAGAAACACCCAGGAAGATGTCCGATGCATCAGCATGATGAGTATGGATATTGAAAGAGATTTTTCAGATGTAATTTTTTTCTTTCTGTGGAGATTTTAGCAAAGCTGTTGAGCGGATTAAAGGCTGAGATTTAAGATGGAGTCGAAGATTATCATATGACAGGAAAGGGAGATCAGGGCGCTGGCTCTACTCATATTACTCACATTACCCATGAGACATTCGAGAGATGCAAATTCTCTCTCTCAAGGTGTTAGGATATTTATTTCATAAGATATCGTATTATCATATCATATAGCAAGCATAGCATGCATAACCAAAATCTAACATTGATGGTATTCATGGTATTGACGAAACGACTTTTTTTAATACTGGGAGGTCATGGTGTTTATAGAAGGATGGCATGGATAGGGATAGGGATAGGGATATGGATACATACAGATACAGATACAGATACAGAAACATATACAGATAGGGCTAGGGCTAGGGCTAGGGCTAGGGATACCAGTACTAGCACAGAGAGTATATCATGACTTGTTTATTATATTGGTGTAAATACAGAGATGTCTAGTATAGTAAGTAGATAGAGGAGTACGTACTCGAGTAGAGAGAGTATAGATAAGATCTCACATTTGTAATGTGGAAAGTCTTAGGTATCTGTCTCTGGGGACTTTATGATTATCACCTAGAGAAACGGACGATGCGAGGAAGTGTGATGAATCATGTGAGATTTTGTCACTATTTTTGATGATGATAATAATAATAATAATAATAATAATAATATTGCTCTCCCGTTTTTTTTCTTTCTTTTTCTCTCTCTCGTTCCTTCACGTGAAAGTTACTTATCAAATAGACTAACCCAGCTACCAGGAAGTCCGAGAAATGCTTATTTGTTTTAATATCTTGGCATAAATAATAAATAAGTACAAAAGACAGTGAGAGCGTCCGACCATGAGACACCGAAAAACCCCCGAGAAAGAAGTGCTTACCAAAAGAGTGGATGTTTAGCAATTCAAAGGCTACATTCCCCCGTCAAATCCCTGCACGTTACCTCCCATGAACTGACCAAAAATGTCTTCGCCAAAGTAATTACCGATATCACCAACTCCAAACGTGATACCCATTGCCTGCTCGAATCCCTCGCCCATGGCGAAACCAAGATCCATTCCGAGAGATGGGTCGATGTTTCCTGATATGTCTCCATAGCCTTGTTGTATTTGGGCGTTCATGGGGTTTATAGAGGGGTCGTAGTTGGGATATGGTTGCTGTTGTTGTTGTGTTGGCCAGTCATTTTGCTGGACCGCATATTGATTTTGATTTTGGTTTTGATTCTGATTTTGATTTTGATTTTGATTTTCAGGACGGGGACCACCAGAATTGCCCGTCGCGACTTCGCTAAGAAGCTGCAGTGGGGTATTCGCAGGACCAGGACTGTAGCTCGGTTGCCCGTTGCGTTGTGATCCCATTTGTCGAGCAGCATTCTGATCTGTCTCATTTGTACCTTCTCTAGAAGCATCACCGGTAGGTTTTGTAGAATCAGAGAGCTCTGTATTGTGTACAGGAGTAGATTTGCTCTCTCGCTGACGATGGAACCAGGTCTTTAACATCATGAGAACCATCAAGAATTTTGCTGCTGGTCGAGATCTCTCATCTGCGGCAGAGGCACGGAAGACCTCGACTAAACCATCGAGATAATGCTCTACCTTCATGTTGTCCTTGATGAAAACTTTTCCCAACTCACCGTTCGGATTGGCCGCCGCGAAATACATCTTGATGAGTACCACAACAGCATAAGCCACTCTAACGAAATGTGCAATGGGAAGACATCGAATGACTTCAACATCAAACTGCAGAAAAGTCTCAAAGATACCGTCGATGGATGTTAGGCAACAGGAGAGTGCAGCAATATGAGCTGAAGTTAAGACATCTGTGGTTTCTGAACCAACATGTAACGTCTCTTCAGTAAAGGGTGGCTTGAACTCCTCGACGTTGTGATCGACGTGCATAGCCACTTCATGCATATAAAGATTGATTACATGTTCAGTCAGTTTTAAGGATGCTGAACGACTCTGTTAGTAATTATTTTCTAGTCAGTGTATAATTTGCCACTTACGTGTTTGAACATCAGGAGGTATCGAACTGCTCCATTTATCAAGCTCTTGTTCGAAACCTTTGAGGGCATACTGCACCTTTGGGTCGGCGATACTGATGTTCGCACCTGGTTCGTCCATTGAAAATGATATTCCAACTTCCTCTGCAATCCGCTGGCTACGAACCCATTGGGTTAAGATTCTATCTGTGGGTGCTGCTTCCGGGGAGTTCTCAAGTATATCAACAGATTCCGCCATAAACGTGGTCCAACCAATGATATTTTGTCGGCGTAAGCCCATAGCTGCATTGCAACATAGAAAGTAACAGCCCAGCCAAGTACGTCTTGCCTCGATGGTCTCTGGATCGGGATAAGGTGTTCCTCGCCACGGATGATCTCTCCACAACCCTGCACTTTTCATTTTATCGGTCCGACCACCCTTTCCCTTCTTACCCATTCCAATATCGATTGCCATGACTGCAGCAATGTGGATAAGCTGGTAGAACTTTAGCTCCTCGAAATGTTCCGGTGGCCAATACCAGAGGGTGCTAATGAGAAGAGCTTGTATGAGCTCTAATGTCTTCTCGCCACTACAAATGATGCGATCTGCATAGATACTCATCAATTCCTTCGTTAGCTGTTTCTGCAGTGATGGGTAATTTGTGCCCGAGCTGGCACTGAGGATAGCTAAGAATAATATTGGCTTCGTCTTGCGAATTTCTGCAGCAGTGGTACCTGCAGGAAAGACAACAGCAGGCATATGATGAACCATTCGTTCAACATAGCAATCGAACATTTTGGTAGCAACATCGGCTGTTACCAGACCTCGATCCACCACATCCGCATACTCATGGGATGGAGTTTGTTTTTGAGTGGCATGCCAAAGTGCTTGGTGTGGATTAAGGTCGGGAGTTTTCTGTCCCAAAGAACCGGCAGTCATGAAAGAGTCAGCTGGAGTGCCATCTCGACTCTCGGCGTGTTTTCTCTTCTGCCCGGCCATCACCATCGGGGGTGCAGATAATGTTTGGTTCTCGAATTGGGAAGTTTTAGGATAGCTGGGCCAATCCGGCTGGTTCAACCTTGATTCAGGATGACCGGGAAAAGGGGATCCAAATCCTCCATTTGTGACTTGCTCATATGGGTTTTGTCTCTGTGGAATATGCTGGCCATGATCCTCAAGACCAATTTCGGCTCCATGTGTGGTTGGTAGAGATGCCGATTTCGTTGCTTGCAATGTAGCTGTTAATGCATCAATCTTCTTCTCTAGTTCAGCAACTCTGCTGTCTGCTTTCTTTTGTCTCTTTCGACTTGGTACAGTAACAATACATTGGCGACTAGCTTTGGCACATCGTTTGCAAGGACCATCGAAATTGTTCATGTCAGGTTCGCATTTGACTTTCAATCCTCGACAAGCTTCACAAGCTCTTGATCGCTTCGGATCGACCGACGCGTCTGCGAGTATTGACCCATCGTCCGGTGAACGAACTGCCGACTGCGGGGTTTGAGGCATGTACATTTGAGGTTGGACTCCATCATGAATAGGTTGATGGTATTGCTGTAGCTGTGAGAGCTCTGTTGATGACGGACCCGATAATCGAGGTGTGCTCGCAGGAATTTGAGTGTTTAGATTGTGAATTTCGTGTTGCGGTTGTGGCTGTTGATGCTGTTGAGATTGCGCAAATGAATTTGTGTTAGATTCATCTCGAAGTCGAGGATCAATTTGACCCAAGTTTACAGGATTATTTTCCATTTAGATCATAGATTTGTTGATTTCGTGCCGACTGTCCGATCGGAGAGTTGTGATGCCGTGGATGCGATGAAAAAGATCCGTTGATGTAAATTTTGGCGCTAGTAGATGAGGAAGTGACAATTTGTTTTGTCACACCACCTGCACTTTTTGATAACATAAGAACAGTCGAGTAGTAGGTAAGTCACTTCTTTTTACCATAAATTAGTCAACGAGAATGATAAAATCTACTTGAACAAATCACATTTCATTTTTATATTTCTATACCACAAATGACAATTTGTAATACAGCTACCTACTAGATAACCAATCGTAGTGCAAATAGTCGTACTTGATCATATACAGCTAGCTCATTTTGAGTATACTTATAACAACGAATGAACTGTAAAATTCAAATTAGGTTTAGATAGGTATTGAATGTGATTATTCCTCCCAAACTGTAAAATCAATATTATGTTCATTGCAAAGTTATGACGGATTGGGACACAAATAATCCAGACACGGACAGCTCACGTTCCTATCGTCATCTACGTTACCTACCTAGATCTTTTCTTCTTTCCTACTTTCCTACTTTATTTGCTTGAGAACTAGACACCTCAATCTCTCGAGTAGACAACTAGCCAGATTGTATCATTCTATATATTTCTGATATATAACATCTTTCAATACAAGTCGTCTAATATTTCCGACCTTGGCTTTGTCGGAAACCCTTGGTCTTCTAAGTTGCGGGGTAACTCACAGACTACGAATTAGTGAATCCGAATATTTTCAAGCCATTAAAATATATATTTATCATGAACACAAACATATCGAGTAAATCTTTAGAGAACGAATTCTCCGATGATTTGCTGTACAAATGCTGGGGCCATCAAGACTGCTGGGAGTGTTTGTCTATAACTCCTTGCTCGTGGTGTCCTGTATCATCTACTTGCGTCCCAAACGTAACTCCAATGCAGATCCTCGCTCCTATCCTTAACAGTGATATCTGCCCTCTTTGGTCTGAAAGATGGGAGTTGCGAGCTAGGCCTTTCGGTTGTCATGTTTCCACGTAAATTTAGCTGATTCCACGTCTTTTGCTTCGAGACTAATACGTTGTTCAGGATCACGTTTTTGACGTTTTTGGTTTCGATTTATGGAACACTTATGGCAATGGGGCTCGTCATCCTCATAATGAAGTGTATGGGAAACGGAGAGAGAAATCGAGGGTGGTTTGAGGTGTGGGGGCGATATCCGAGAAAGCTTTGGAGAAGGAAACGCTCAGTAGTGGTTCAAGAAAATCCTTCCCCAGAATCTCGCCCATTATTAGGTCATGTTTGATTCAAACCATCTTCAGCAAATCGATTTGTGGAGGCTATGAATATATGATCCAAAAATTAATCTGGTCGCTGTTCACCTCAGGTTGTGCTGTGTGTTTTACCAGCTTCTAGGTCCTGCCACGTCGCTTTCCCTTTTCTAACCCTTCAAGCACAACTAGGAGGTCATCACCTCATATGGAATATTTTCCTCAAAACTTGCCCTCGCAAACACTCACATCCACTCCCGACTGTCCTCGCACTGCCCACTTACTTCCTCCTAGTCGCGGGCTTCCAAGTCGCTATCTGCCTAGTACCGTACCCATAGAGCACCTCAATTTGTGGCCTCACGAGAAAAATCCAGACGTTTGGTACGCCATAAACATTTGAAGAATATAAGCTTTACCAACAGCTGGCCACCATCTAGCCTTACGCGAGTAGTTTAGGAGCCCCCATGAGCCCTAAATATTCGAAGGAGGTATGTTGGATATGCTGGCAGGGCCGTTAGTCGACGGCTATTGTCCTCCAACGTCTCGCCCAGTCAATTTCTTTAAGTTGCCATGATCACAATGTAATGAAGGGTCCTTTCCGATACCATCATAATAAGCAGAAACAATCAAGAATTCAAGAACAAATGCGAATTATATTAAGGGTATTTATGAAGAACACAAAAATCAAATATAACATGCTAATAAATAGACTTCAGAGGTTTAGAACGGAACATGAATGATATCGTAGATCACGGATGGCTCCCAGATCTGACTACCTTATCCAGAGCTCACTGGTGGAATGATTGCAACCTCATCCCCATCTTTGATAATTATTTCAGGACTATCAGAAATTCCCACTGGGATATCAACATACTCCAAGTTGATAGTCACCAGACAACTGTGTAACACCTGGTTTCTTATTCCATTGTAGCGATCCTCTAAAGTCTCAAATAATTGCGAAAGAGGTAGAGGTGCAGGAAAAGCCTCGGAATCCTTTGATGTGTATGAGCTAGCTGTAGCAAAATAAAGAACGGTGAATTGTCCTTCTTCGGAGTTAGACATGATTTCGAAAAAATCTGTATGAGAGAATTCATCAGTTATCTGCCATGATAAGATCAAAAGACGGATATGCAGAGATTGTGAGTAGTAGTCAGAGATCTTGGTGTAGACCACAGTGAAATCTCGTCGAAACGATAAATCTTCAGGTAATACATGCTAAAGTTTGTTCATCATACAAAACGTATTGTAATACTATGGGATGTGTTGAATAAAAGACATATGGGAATAGATCTTACCTGATATGAAAGCTCTGAAAGTTGAATGTCTACGTGAAGATGGGTATGATAACAAAGGGAAAATTTGATCTTGGAGTAGAAAATAAATACTCTCGGAGGACGCTTGGGCCATATTTTAATCATTTCACGTGCGAACGCGATAACATCGTGTAAAACGTTATCTCAATGAAATGGAGAAATTTTGCCGATGGGTTATCTTCAAGTTGCCAAAATCTACGCGCCATTGTCGTAGTGTGTAGACGCCATGTTAAGAAATTCCCGACTTCCAAGACGAAATGTGCAATCATTCATATGCTGGAAATGCCTTGCAAACCTTCATTCGGGAGCAACAATTGGAAGGCGACAACTCCTACAAGGCTCGGATACAATTGGTCAATTAAGGTCGAAACAAATAGTACTAAGGCGAGATGCGAAGTCATTTAGCACCAGCTATGTAGTGCAGAGAACTTTCTCTTCTGTTGAGTCTACTCCGCTAACCTATTTCCTAGCGACGAGCCGAAATGGGCACGCAAAATGACCAACTTCAAACTTCGTCTGATGTTTTGCCCACACAAAAGGAAGAGTTGGTGCCGATTAGAGACCGGCTAAGAGCGTGGGAAGCAGAAAATGCCAGTCAATATGTTCCTGTCACAATCAATGACAATGCTTTACCTGGTACCATGGAAAATTCTAGCTCTCGAATCCAAGACACCAAGTTCGAAATTGACGACGAAGAGGACGTGGTGAATGATGATATCCATAATGTTGGGTTCGATGATTTGGTCGATGTTGGAAGCAGGCGGGGATTCCTAATTCCTGGTGATCTCGTCGAAGTTATGTGTGTCTACCCACTCTGTCGTTCCCAGCATATGTAGCAGGACTAACATGAGCCGATTAGTGGCAAAGGGCAGAGACAGGAACTTGCGATATATATACGCGACGTCGATAATTTGGCAGAGTTTTATACAATGTCTGGTATTTTAATGAAGGGCTCTTTGAAATCCACACACTTTTATGTACCGGGCTTCATTGGTAATGATGAACTGGACATAATTCGACCATTTCTACCGTCGCTAGAAACTGAACAATTGGAAACTTCAAATATTCCCAAACTTGAACCACAAATTCCTAGAGAAGTGACCAAGCCTATATTGGATCAGATGTTTGGGTTCTGGGCTGAATCTGAAGCGATTTATCAAAGAAGTTTTTCCAGGCTTGATCATGCTCACAGTCTTGTTGCTAAAGATAAATCTTTTCGGTACGCTACGCTGGTCGAGCTAGCTAATGAAGTTATTCCAAGAAGCATTCCGAGGACCGAGGATGGTACGCATTCTTACCCTGCATTGTATGCTTTACATCGTTCTCTTTCGCTCGATGAAATTGGCTTTCGGCCGCAATTGAGAGGCGCAACTAGAACCGGCGGGCAGTACGAAATTAGCTCCAAAACAGAGGTAAAGAATATCATATACGTGGTTGAGGAGGTTCGCAAGTATCAGAAGGCTCCAGCCACGAACTTTAACTTTCAAAAAAGCTCTATACTGAAATGGGTGAAAGATTGTCAGGGAGCTGTAGACGAGAGTCGCAAATCACGTCAACTCACAACTCATGGTACCATCAAAACGCTACCTGCATTGGAGGATAATAACAACGTTCCACGGAAAGTTGCTCCATCACCATATACAGAATTTATAAAATCATGGGCGGCTTTCCAGACCATTGATCGCAATTCTAGAATCAATGCAGCGGGGTCAGCCCTTCTTCGATTCATAGAACGATACGAGAACTTCCAATTGGATCAAAGCACTGCGTGGACTTTTTTGCAAGAAATTGGTGAGATTAGTCCTACAGCAAATCGAGTAGCCTTTGATCTTCGCGTTCACAAACACGGCTATAACATTGTTCCTCAGAAAGACTGTTTTACCTCAGTTGACAGCATGTCGGCCCTCCGAAAGGACTTCCATCTACCTGTTTACTGTATTGATGCTGCCAGTGCTCATGAGGTCGATGATGGAGTGTCTATCGAGCGCACTGAGACACCAGGCGAGTATTGGGTTCATGTTCATGCAGCGGATCCTGCGTCACGATTAGAAGCAAAGGGTGAGGTTGCGGATGAAATTGCAAATCGGACCGAAACGATTTACTCGCCCAATGAAGTGCATTTTCTACTACCTTCCGATTTCGTGCAAGATAACCTCAGTCTCGACGCGAGCCGTCCGTCTTTAACATTTAGCGCAAAGATGAATTTGAATGGTGATATATTGGAGACACACATATCTCCGCGCACCATTCTAGATGTAAAATTTATGACACCCCAGGTGGTTCAAGAAGTCATTACTGGAGGCAGTTCTCAAAGTTCTAAAGCAAGTACTACTACCACCACCGTTGGCTTGCCCATTACCCCAGCTTCGGAGAAGAGGAACATGCTTCAGAGCAGTCAGCTTTCTCACGAGCACAAAGAGGACCTTCGAATACTACACAAGATTGGCGATGCTCGGCTCAAGCAACGTATAGCCAAGGGCGGTGTCTCCATGAACTCTGCCCAACTCGATGTGTCAGTCTCACCCACGGGTGCAACGATCCAGTTACAGAAAGAACAATCCAATCCGGGATCGAGAATAGACGCAGTTGCACCACTTATGCTAATCGCTGCTGAAGTTGCAGCGCAATGGTGCCACGATAGAGGTGTTCCAATCCCCTATCGTGTCACTTCTCGCAACGTAAGCAAAAGAGATCCACTGGATTTCTACAAGGAGGTCGTAATACCATCGTTGGACGAACATGGCTACCCTCCAGTCAGTATTGCTTTACAATATTTTCAACTTCTTGGCTCAATACTTCCATCCACCACACCTGGCCCGCATATAGCTGTTGGCGTTGAAATGATGGCTAAATGTACAAGTCCTCTGCGCCGATATGGAGACTTATTACTCCACTGGCAAGTCCAAGCAACACTTCGAGAAGAAGCACGTTTAGGGCATGATCTCAGAGGTAACACCAAAGAAGACTTTCTTCCTTTCTCAAAAGTCGAGCTTGATCGCATCATAACGCATCTTGACGCCCGCGAAAGGATGATCAAACAAGGCAACAGGGATTCTATTAGACACTGGCTATGCCATTTCTTAGTCCGCGCATGGCGGTTTAAAGAGGCTGCCCTTCCTCCCACCTTCCAATTTACTGTTAGTCAGGCTAGGCCTGATAGCACGTGGGGTAAACTGAACTTCTTTGATACCTCTGCAAAATTATTAGGAACCGAGACTCTGGATATTGGAGATGTCAAAGCTGGCGAGTTGTTTGAGGTTGAGTTGGAAGATGTCAATGTATATTTACGTAGCATAACTGTTAAAGCGATTCGTCGTTTGACATAATCATACAAATTCCTCACTCAAACCTGGTTTAAAATAGTAAAATATTGATATGACTGTTTTATTTTCTCATTTTGGCAACCTTCACCGATGTGCAGGCATGTAATGATGTAGCAGCAGATGATCTTTCTGGCGAATTCGGTTATCATCATTGCTGATTTTCTTCGGATGGCCCCGCCAGGAATGCTGTTGTCACTTGGGACTCACTTCTACATTCCACGGAGCACAAGTTTTCTCTGTTTACCGGAATTTTGCCTCTCTGTGCCAAAATTTCAACCAGATTAACCCCCAATGACAAAATCCCTTCTCACTTCACTCATTCAGTCGCTCTTTTCATACAGTCTTTTTAAATTACACGGCATCAAAATAACTTACTCCAGTCAGCCATTATATTTCCATCCTGTCTATTTTCAGCAGATACTCAATCAACTATAACCACAGCCATGCAACCCCACCACTTTCTTCTCATCCCTCTCATCCCTCTCATCGCCAATGCCCAATCCATTGACTTCCCCTCCCTGAAAATGGATGTCCCGTCTATGCCGGACTCGGAATCCTTCGCTCCCCCAGCAGATTCTTCCAATAGCCAATCATCCTCATCTTCATTCTCCTCATCCTCATCCTCCAGCTCTTTTGCCAACGGTCGCGGAAGCTCCAGTATCTCACAGGTCAGCACAACCTGTGACTCGGACGCAAACTGTGAGACGCGTGTTAATGGTATTGTGAATGGGACGGTCGTAGGTGTCTCGAGTCTGGTGACTTCCACGGTGAGGAGTAGCACCACCAGTGCGAGTACGAGATCGAGTGAGAGTGAGCAGCAGAGTGTACAGACTGCGGGACCGGTGGGAAATAGTGGGTTTCTGGGGGGAAGTGCAAATTTGCCTGTGAGTGGGACGGCAGGGAGTACCGTGGTTGTCACCGGGACGCCTATCGGGACGCCTACTGGAACAGCGAAGCTTCAGGATGCGAGTAGTGAGGCTGGGAAAGGAGTAGGCAAGATGGTATGTCGCTCTTCTCATTTGTCTTTCCTGTTATTTGGAGCGGGTGGAAGTGGATTGGGTCTAACTTCTGTGGTTTATAGGCATATCTTATGAAGTTGGTACTTGGGATTGCAATTGGAGCTTTGGTATTGTAGAGAATTAGTTGGGGATTTTTGTTTTGGCTCTCCTGTTGCAATTTAAGAACATTTCGTTGATGATGGAAGCTTTTCTTTGGTTTGGGGTCATTGAGGCGGTACGGTACGTAAGGATCGGTTGTTTGAGCCGCCCCTATGCAAATCGCATGCGTATTTGTCCTGAGATTTTGGATCTGGGGATAGGGATCGCTTGGGAGTTTCTAACGTTTGAGTACGTACAAGGTGTGTTGCTGGGGGCATTTTTGGTGTAATACACATCTCATCTGTTTTCTTGTCACTATGCCCCGACTTGTTTTAACCACTTAAAATTATAAAATCAAGTACATTCTTTTGCAAAATTCATTGTAATTTGTGGTGTCAGATTTACAAACATGTGAACTGACTCCACAAAAAAGTTGCAATTGTTTCCTTGAGGGTTTAAGCAGAGATGTTATTTCAGAGAGTGTTGATGTCTGCTACTATTGTCGAACCAAGCTGGCTACTCGTTTCTCCTCCACATAGAAAGACCTAGAAAGACCTAGAAATATGGATTTGGTTGATACTGTTGTGCAGTTAAAGTAAACTCTTACGAACTATCTATCACCTGAAAGACCTCACTAACTACGCTAAATTAATTTATTCATTTCGGCTAAAAGCTATTTTCATTATCAAAATATATCTTGCATAGCCATTGGGAGTAAATACATAATGAAGTTCGCTCTATCCCATCCTAAACAATTAAATTATACACAATCACCCCCATAATCTCAAACAGCACAGCCAACCCAATCTCACAACTTCGCATTCCACGCTGCTCGATCCGCAGATTCCAACGGCTGGTTTCTTCCATCCCAAAATAGAGGACATAGCTGAAACCATTTTTCGCGACTACAAATTGAATGGACAGATCGTTTATGTCCCAGATCAACATACTTCCCAATGGTGAGACCTTGAGCATTCTCATAAGACAAAATAATGGCACCTGTGGCTTTTGGCTCTCCAACTGCATTTGCAGTTCGTGGATCGTCGAGGAATACATAATGGATACAACTCGAGTACCAGGCGTTTACTCGCTGTGGGCCCCGGAATGAGGCGTCCCCAACGAGTGAGTGGCGTCCACGATCGTAATCTCCGGCGTTGTAGTGTGCGCCATAGTGATCCTCCTGAAGGGAAAATGTCAGTTCAACGGAAGATTAGAGAAGGAGAGTAATGAATAGAGATGGCAACTTACTTTTGCCCAATAGAGCTCAAAATAGGAGAATCGGGTCTCGTTAAAGCGCCCAAATAGACACAGCACGTGAGGGTCAAAATGCAACTTGCGTAGATACTCACGATGCTGGTCCAAAGTTCCCGTTTCATTCCAACCCTTAGCAACACGTGGATCATTTTGCCACGTGTTGAAGAGTTTCAAATGAGCATCATTTTGCCAATCGACCACTTCGAGAGAGAAATGCTCGTCCAATTCGGGGATATAACGACTGTAGCAAATAGATCCTGGATGTGGTTTAGGGCGACGTATTGGATGGTGAGTATAGACAGCTTCTTCGGGAAATTTCATGGTAAGTTGGTGGTTTTCAGGCATAACGGGATATTGGGCTAGAGGTTCTCGAATGGGGCCATCCGTGCCATCTCCAATCACCCAGATGGGACGAGGACCCAATGGTGACGCTGCTCCTTGCCAGAATGCACCTCGAAGAATTAATAATTCCTCAGTCGGTGCTGCGGCTGCTGCCGCTTTTGAAAATCTCCATGGTTTTGGATGGTCAATTCCTAAACCAGTAGATAACAACTCGCTCCGAATGACCTCCTTCCCAGATCCAAGCAGAGTCAGTCGGAAATACTCCAAAGTAGAATGAGCGAGGTATATTGCGTGGACTAAATTCCAGATTTGACCCAAAGCAGGCGCATTGGTTCCCGTCCATTGAAAGGTGGTTTGTGGGCTTCGACACGCTCTTGCCCAGGCAGTGTTATCAGATGGAGGCGGGCATTCAGCTTCGGGTCTAGATACCAAATCAAGCCATGAGAGAGAATCGGAGTGTAGTGGTTGAGGTAGAGGTTTTCCAGCTGTGGGTTGTTGACTATCCAATGTCAAAGTATTTCTGGCTGGTGTTGTTTCGGCAACAGTGTTTACACGATATGTGGTCAGGAAAGGGTGTGGTAGCTTCACCAGAGGGTATTTGTGTGGTGCCATTCTCGCAATTTTAATAATTTGAAGTTTATTAAGAATTTAAAGGTACGAGACCTTCACGGCGGCTTATTGAGGAGATTTGAATGGGAAATGCACTCCGAAGAATACAATATCGTCTATATACAGGAGGATGAATTGCCTAGGTAGTATGTTGTTTTAAACAAGGATAATTTGACACCGCTCATAAGGATACCAAAAAGCAAAATTTCTAAGTTTCTAAAATCTACGGAGTATCTATCTAGGAACCTAAAAGGAAGACTCTAGATTTTTCATGGATTCTACTCTGGGGAAAAGAAAAGTGCAACCATGCTGGTTTACCTCATACTTACCCCACTTCCAACCAAATAAAAGGAGCTACTCGGACCGAGCAGTTTAGCTGCAGGGCTGTACGTTATAGTGCGTATCCGTACCTTTTCCGCGCGGTCATTCCGACACCGCAATTGCAGACTAGGTACTGGAGTACTTGTGCTTCAAATGGAGCCTCAGGGATGCCGAAGCGAGAGAGAGATTTCTAGGACCACAAACTAGGAAATCACTAAACAAGAAATTAGGGATGCACCATCCATCCTACGTATACCAATTGAATAGCAACATGTGCTGAGTAACAAAATGTTATAAAGTTGAAGGAGGGAAGCTGCTAAAATAGTCACAGTATTGTCCTTTCTGCCCGTGTGTGCATCTCCGTGGCTGGTAACAGTGACAACTTATATATCGCCGATCTACTTAAACATGTCTCTCAGATCGAGACCCTTAAATTTTCGATATTTTAATGTCTCTTTTCCACAAGAGCGAATCCTTCAGGTCACATTGAACAGACCTGAGAAGCTCAATTGTATTGATCAAGCTACGAGTCGGGAAATCCAAGAAATATGGGAGCTTTTTGATCA
The DNA here is from genome assembly GCA_025389085.1 of Sclerotinia subarctica. Taxonomy (NCBI): domain Eukaryota; kingdom Fungi; phylum Ascomycota; class Leotiomycetes; order Helotiales; family Sclerotiniaceae; genus Sclerotinia; species Sclerotinia subarctica. Next base: position 2,683,793 of record QRFI01000004.1, on the reverse strand, counting down.
AGATGAAAGCCTATGGGTCGGCATTATCACAGGCGTGGGGAGAGCATTTTGCACTGGGGCCGATCTACAAGGTTAGAAGATTCTGTTATCCATTCATTGTTCAGTGCCAAAATATCCTTTAGGATTACACGAGAACTAATCAAGAACAGAATGGAACGAGATGAACAGAGCAGGGGTTGTCAATGACATGTCTGCACCAGGCCTTGCCGGACTTCCACGTCGAAGTGGCAAAAAACCGATTATTGCTGCAGTCAATGGCATATGCATGGGAGGAGGCTTTGAAATGATAACAAATTGCGATGTCGTAATCGCTGCCTCCACGGCCGTGTTTTCTCTGCCCGAAGCGAAGCGTGGGATAGTCCCTGTGGCAGGGTGTCTACCACGACTAGTTCGCACACTTGGCCTGCAGCGCACCTCGGACCTGGTATTGACTGGTAGAAACGTAAGTGCCAAGACGTTGAGTGATTGGGGTCTCGTCACTCGGATAGCAGACTCTGGTACCGATGTTGTCGATGTTGCGATCCAAGTTGCTCAAGACATGTGCAAGAATAGTCCTGATGCGTTAATTATTGGTCGTATGGGTATCAGATTGGGTTGGGAAGCCGGCAGTGTAGAGGATACTGTTTCTACTTTGGCTGATGAATGGTATCCCCGCCTGGTTAAAAGTCCTAATTTTGCCGAAGGTATTCAGGCGTATGTGGACAAACGACCGCCGAAGTGGGTAAATTCGAAGTTGTGACTGGTGAGAGGGCGTGGCCGTGACGGCAACTAACAATTTTGCAACGCTTTCTCTTTCCGGAAGGAGAAATGGTGTCGTATAGAGCTGTTACGAGCAGCTATTTATTTTCCGTGTGGTAAAGAAAATTTCGGTAGTGGAGAAGCCAAGGAGGGATGGTGGAGAAAGTATGTAAATATTATCTTATCAGATGACATGGGTAAAAAAAATCTAACCAATCTTGACTTCATTTTGCTCTGGAGTCAGTCCGGCCAGTCCTAAGAAGTATTCACGGAGCATTTTGATTTTTATCTTATCAGATGGTATGGAGAAAGATCAATCTGATAATATTTTATAACCCAAGAAGTAAGAAAATAAATAAAACATCCATGTATAGAAATTGGAAAAGGACCAGGTTTAGCTTGGCGTCGCCGTGTCATTGACCTAGCTCGTATAAAGTGGATCTAAATTCGGAGACTAGCTAATTATTATCTTATCAGATCAGATGAGATCAGCAAGGTGAAAATTTAATCCTGGATTACCCACTAGTGGAAACCGCTAAGAAAAAATGACATTTCATCTTATCAGATGGATTAAAACATACCAATCAAACAAGAGCAAGGCGTTTAACTCAAGTTTTAAGTCATTGCACCTGGTCCAGATCTGCTATGTCCAATTTGAGACGCATCATGGCCGATCTCGGTTTTGGTTTTATGCTCAAAATTTGCATTATGTGTATGCCGTAATAGCTCGGTATAGAGTAGTGGCTTTGCAATCCTACTCACTCGAATGGAGAAAGCATGCTGTCACAACTTTATCCAATTATTCGAATCACAGATAACATCTCAATCCAATCGCACCACTGCAGATCTGTACTGAGTAGAATGCACGGTCGAGATTCAACTCTACCTCGCAATCTCAGAACATCGCCAGGACCCTAAATTAGCTTTGATATCTTGACTGTCGACGGGATGGGTTCTGTACATGTCGAAGATGTCCACGGTCAACACTCACCTGAAAATGGGTTTGTTGATTTACTGTCAGGTCAGCCTGATGGTGAGGGCTTTAGATCTTTCAACATGAACAGTCTTTCCTCTGATCATACTATAACGCCCACGGGCCTGAGAGAGGAAATTCTGCTTTTATCCTGGCTCATCGTGCTTTTACGAACCGGGGAAGAAGGTAGCAAGATATCTTATGATTGGGCTTACAAAAGTAGAGAGGATACTTTCGAGCTTGAGCCCGTGAAAGGGCGTCTCTCACTAGATGAAGTAACGACGGGATTACAGAATACTGTCGGACAAGCTACTTCGGAAATTTCATATCATATCTCGAAAGTTGCATCAAGTCGGGATGCCGCCATTTCCAATCCTGTCTCGCTTCTCTTGAGCACCAGTTTTTTATCGCAAACGTCTGAAGAGGCGAAAGATGAAGTGAGCAAACGATCTATGTATGTTACCACATCGCTGACTATGGTGAGCAAAGGGTATTCTCCACCTCGAAATACGTTTTGTCAATGACCTTCTGGAAATCCGACCCGTGTGGTATACCGAAACCATGCTAGAATTTACAGTTACACACTTCGTCGAGACACTCGTCGATACCATCAAACTGTGCATTTCAAATCCTGATACTACTGTTCAAGACTGTGTTCGCCCTACCACACGTGATTTGAACGAGATATGGCGGTGGAATCACCAACTTCCTCCAACTTACAGCTCTTGCATGCACGACATAATTTCTGAACGAGCTAAAATGTTACCTGAAAAAGTAGCAATCGATTCCTGGGACGGTACTTTGACATACGCGCAAATCGATCAATATTCCACTTTCGTAGCGTGCTCTTTGAGAGAAATGGGTGTAAAGCTACATGATGTCCTACCTGTGTGTTTTGAGAAATCAAGATGGACAATAGTAGCCGTGCTTGCGGTGATGAAAGTAGGGGCAACTTTGTTGATGACTGACCCAACGCTTCCTCTTGCCCGCCTTCAAAATATGGCGGAACAAGTAAACGCGAAAGTAATAGTAACGTCTCGCAGTCAATTGGAATTTTCAAAGTCGATCCTTCCAAATGGAAAGGTTATAGTCGTGGAAGAAGATACATTCACGCATTTTTCAAATCCACCAATTAATCAACAGTTAGAAGCTGTACCACCGTCAGCCTTGATGTACATAATTTTCACTTCTGGCAGCACAGGTACCCCAAAAGGAGTCATGATTTCTCATGAGACATATACAAGTAGCGCAATTCCTCGAGCGAAAGCAGTTGGCTATACGGAAGACTCCAGGGTTCTTGATTTTGCAGCTTACGCTTTCGATGTCAGTATTGACAGCATGCTATTGACTGTTGGAAATGGTGGATGCCTTTGTATCCCGTCAGATGAGGATCGACTAAACGACATAAATGGAGTTATGCGAAAAATGCGAGTCAATTATGCAGGCTTAACCCCATCAGTTGCTCGAATTCTGGACTCGGACGTCATAAAATCGCTTAGCGGTCTGGGGCTTGGAGGAGAGGCGTCGTCGGTTAGAGATGTTACCATTTGGGGCCAGGACACCAGGATTATTATAGGCTACGGCCCTTGCGAATGTACCATCGGTTGTACGATAAATAGCGACACTGCTACTGGTAGAAATTATATCTCTATTGGAGAAGGAAACGGAGCTGCTATATGGATTACCAACCCGGACGACCACGAACAGCTGATACCAGTTGGCGCTGTAGGTGAATTGCTTGTCGAAGGGCCAATTGTAGGACAAGGCTACTTGAATGACCCTGTAAAAACTGCAGCATCTTTCATCAAAGATCCCTCGTGGCTGACTGCAGGTCACAACGGATATCCTGGTCGTCAAGGGCGGCTGTACAAGACTGGAGATCTCGGGAAATACGATCCTGACGGTTCTGGGGGCATTTTGTTTGTTGGAAGGAAAGATACACAAGTCAAATTGCGCGGACAGCGTGTTGAACTTGGTGAGATTGAAAGTCAGCTTATGGCCAGGTTGCCTTCAGAATTCAGCGTGATTGCCGAGGTGATTGTGCCCCAGGGGCTTGGAGGGCAACTTACGCTAGTTGCATTTATCGGATTACAGCAAAAAAAGGGACAAGAGAGTACTGATATAACATCAATTCAGCTTCCTGAGGAGCTGAGTCAACAGCTGTCAGAAGCCAATACAGAATTGACCAAGGTTTTACCGCGATACATGGTACCAACCGCGTATATACCAGTCAACTACATTCCCGTTTTGATCTCAAGCAAGATTGATCGGAAACGACTTAGGCAATTTGGTGCGACTGTGGACTTGAGGGACGTGAATGAAGAAACAGCCCGTAACAACAACAACTCTCGGGAGTTGATCGACCTCGAGAAACGTTTGCGACAGGCTTGGGGTCAGATATTGAAGCTTGATGCAGAATCCATTCGACTCGACGACAATTTCTTTGCACTAGGTGGAGACTCTTTGGCGGCAATGAAACTCGTAACCGTTTGTAGAGATGAAGGCCTCGATCTCAGTGTCATCAATACTTTTGGTCACCCCACGCTCTCAGCGATGGCTGATGTCGTACATAATTACAACTTACAAACAGAGACGGAAACACCTGCATTCTCAATGATTTCTCAACCTGTTGAAAGTGCTTGTCTCGAAGCATCACAGATTTGTGGAACAGACCAGGCAGCCATCGAGAACATCTATCCCTGTACACCTACCCAAGAGTCGTTGTTCACATTTGCGCTCAAGTCAACCGAGGTATACGTTGCTCAGAGAGTCACATGTATTCCATCACATATTGACCTTGATGTCTGGAAGAAAGCATGGGAGGGTGTCGTTGCGGCAATTCCTATTCTTCGGACTCGGGTGGCTCAACTTCAAGAGCCTGGCCTTCAGCAAGTTATTCTTAAAGAAGGCATCTCCTGGAGAAGTTCAACTAATCTAGAGCAATATCTCGAAAGTGATCGCAACGAGAGAATGGATTTGGGACACAGCTTAGCTCGATACGCTATTGTAAATCAGCCAGACGACGACAACCGATACATGGTCTGGACTATTCATCACGTAGTTTACGATGGATGGTCAGAGCCGTTATTGTTGAAAGCTGTCAGCAATATTTTGCAAGGTCAAAAGGTCGAGATGCAGGCATACATGAGTGACTTTGTCAAATATGTCCGTGATACTGATGAAGTCGCCATGCAAGACTTTTGGCGACGTGAATTGGAAGATGCCGTTGGACCACAATTTCCACGTTTGCCTTCTAGAGACTACTTGCCCACTCCAGATGCAAACCTTGAGATCACCATAACCCTCGATAGGAGCACCAAGTCGCCATTCACAATGGCAACGTTGATCCGTGGTGCATGGGCGCTCGTGGCTTCGCAATATACAGGAAGCGACGATGTGGTATTTGGCGAGACTCTCGCAGGTCGAGATATCTCGTTGAAGGGCGTCGAAAGTATTGTTGGTCCATTGATCGCAACAGTACCTGTTCGCATAAACGTCAGCCGATCAAGCCCTATTGAGGCTTATTTACAGAGCGTGCAACAAAGCATGTTGGCACGCATACCATATCAGCATATGGGAATGCAGAATATTAGAAAAGTCAGCCAGGATGCTCAGCATGCTTGCGAAGCTGGAACGGGATTGGTTATCAATTCGGAGCCAGAATACGTGGGTAGTGATCTTGGATTTAAATCAGGGGATGTTGAACTTGAGTCACTTCATTTCAACCCTTATCCGCTAATGTTGGCCTGTGGAATACGTAAAAATGGGTTCAGGATCTGCGCAAATTTTGATAGCAACCTGATTGACGTCTCGCAAATGGGACGAATGCTTGAGCAATTGAGAATGGCTTGTTCACAGTTGACCAAAGATCTTTCTAGAAAGATCGAGGAGGTATCATGTCTTCCCGAGGCGGAATTAGATCAAATCTGGCAATGGAACCAAACTCCCCCATTGTCCATAGATAAGTCATCCAAAAGGATTCGAGCAGATGCAAGCATCAAACAAGGATCAATTTATCCTCCGGCGGTAGTTTCTTGGGTATGTGATCCACGGAACTCATCTCTACTGTCACCTATTGGCTGTATTGGTGAGCTCTGGCTTGAAGGGGCTTTCTTTTCAGTGGAAACCGTTGCATCCCCATCCTGGCTCGTTTCTGGAAGCTCTACATACGGCGGTCGAAGTGGCAAAGTTCAGCCCACGGGCGATATGGTTAGACTGCTTGAAGACAAAAGCTTAGTATTTGTTGGCCGAAAAGAGAATGTTATGCCGGTTCAAGGGCATGCGATAGATATCACGGAACTCGAAGAGCACTTTGCTAAATATCTTCCACAAACAGTGCGTGCCGCTGCGGCAGTATATCAATCATTACCAGATAACTCTCAACAAAGCCCAAAGCAAGAGCTGTTGGTCTTCGTAGAACAACAGCCTTCTGACGAAAATGTTGAAGTTCTGCTAGCAGAGCACAACATAATTTGTGATGCCTCGGATTTACAAAGTTTCAAGGCAGTCATCTGTACCAAGACCTCCTTGGATCTTGCTCTAGCACTCAAAAAACTCGACAAATTCATTCAAGATTCTCTTCCATCATACATGATGCCATTTGCGTATATCGTCATTGACAAAATGCCTTCTGACATGAAGAACGTTGATCATAGTTTACTAAATCAGCTAGCCTCAAAAATTCCCCGAACCATACTCTCCGAGCTTCGTCAAGGATTCAAAGAAGTCTGGTTAAACAACTCTGCGAAACAGAATTTGACCTCTTCGGAAAGCATTCTCCAGGCTGCATGGGCCAATATTCTCAGAATCCCGTCAGAAAAAATTGATGTTGATGATAACTTTTTCCGTCTTGGTGGCGACTCAGTCATGGCAATGAAACTTGTGTCAAGTCTTCGTATGCAAGGTCATGGCCTAACAGTGGCTGATATCTTTCAACACATGCGTCTTGGTGATGCTGCCAAAGTACTAAAAGTGGACCAAGTATCGATGAATAAGGTTCAGCCGTACAAGCCATTCTCGACACTGAACAACTCAGACATCAAGTCATTCTTGTCCGATGTTGTCCAGCCGAAGCTTGCAAACCAAAGTTGGACTATTCGAGACGTATCTCCGGTGACCGACTCTCAAGCTCTGGATATTAGAGGAACTATTCAATCACTTCGCACCTCCATACAATACACTATGTTGTACCTCGACGAAAGAATCGATCGACAACAGCTATTCCGCGCATGCAAGGCGCTCGCCGAGACTCATGAAATTTTACGCACTGTTTTTATTGAACACGAATCAAACTTCTTCCAAGTTGTCATTGATGAGCTAGATACTCCTGATATTACTACGCTATGCGCTGACAAGGATATTGAACAATATGCCAAGGAGATCTGCACAACAGACATTCAATCGGGCTTCGAGCTTGGATCCTCGTTCCTCAAGATATTACATGCTGAAGGCAGCGATGGTAAAAAATGCCTCATTCTAGGATTGTCTCACGCCCTGTATGATGGTGTTTCCTTGCCCATACTCCTCCGAGATTTGGAAATTCTCTACAAAGGAGAAAAGGTCGTTGATTTTGAACCTTTCTCGTCATACATGGGACGAATTTGCAATAAGCATACCCAAACTACCGCCATCAATTACTGGCGCAATCTCCTCAATGGCTCATCTTTATCCGTTTTGAATGGAAAATCAGCACAACCTACAGACAAAGCAATCTTCCAAACAAAATCGGTCGATGTCTCTCAACGTCCCGAAGAAATTACCACGGCAAACTTGCTTACTGCAGCATGGGCATTGGTGCTAGCACGTCGCCTCCAGAAGCCAGATGTGACATTCGGTAGCATTACCTCAGGACGAAACATTGACCTAGCTGGTGCGGAGAATGTTGTAGGTCCATGTTACCAATTTACCCCAACCCGTGTCTCATTCGAGTCCCGATGGACAGCCATGGATTTGTTGAGATTTGTCCAAAAGCAAAGTGCTGAATCTGCTGCCTATGATTTCCTAGGCTTCGATAAAATCTCCAAGCAGTGCGCTCAGTGGTCATCCGACTCGGAGGCACAATTCTTCGACTCCATTGTTCATCATCAGGACTGGGATGATTTCGACACCATGCCTTTTGCAGGAGGGGAATGCAAGGTGGATATTCTCAATCCGCATGGAGATGCGGCTACCCCTTTTAAGGCCGTCACGTTTGTCAAAGAGGGGCAAACGCATGTTGGGGTGGTGGGAAGTGAAAGGGATTCGGTGTTTGTGGATACGGTTCTTGATGAGTTGGCTGCTGCTATTCAGGAATTGGCGACTAGTCGGTCAAGATTGTTGCTTGATGGTCAAATGTTTTAGTTTTTTTGGTTTGGGTATAGTGAGTTGCATTGATTGAAATGGATTGGTATATATTTGAATTTTGTAGAGAATATATGGGATACGTGGGAAGCGAGTTTCTTTTAATGAGAAGTGAATTCAAGGCGCCTCTTTACGAAGTATCGATGCTATTATCGGAAGCAACGAGAATACTAACGTGATCTGGCCCTTCAAATCAATTACAACTTCACATCCGCGGAAGTTTTCTCTGGTGATACCGACTACACTTTCGAGCATCATATTTTCCTTTATGACGTACATAACGACGCAATTAAATTTTTCTTTCCTCACCGCACCGTGCCGTATTAGAAGGCAGTAGCTAGAAAATTCGCCGATTAATTTTGACTTTCTATCAAACATAACTTCACAAGGAAGGATGCCCGGGAGAATAAATGTATTTCATCCATAACTCCCGGGACGAATTCTACTCGGAAAAGATACTCTTGCACATCCATCACCTTATTCACATGTAATAGCTTCCGAAATTTACATAACAAGTAAACGTAAGTCCACGGGTCATTAGGTGGACCGTTATGTACTCCCCTGTATTACCTACTATACTAGGTGCATTCTCCGTACGTAACCTTACTAGGAAGTTATCAGAATCCACGGCTAATCCCACTCCAACTAGCTCGCTCGGTAGTGGATCTCTGTCAGTGGTATACTTTAGTGAACTTCCACTACCTAGGTAGGCGCTAGTTGAAACCCCACTCACCACCCAATTATTATCTAATCTGATGATCCGATAATCTGATAAAAATTTTTTGACTTGTTTGGGCTAGGATCAATACCTAGGTACAGATGTCAAGCTTGAAAGAACAAGTGGGATTCTCAACACCCACTCGAGTCACCGCAGAATTGCCAAGCAATGAAAATGCATCTGTTTTCGAGGTCCTTGTCTTTGTCTGGCCCCGGTAAAATGGAAAATTAAAAAAAAAAAACTAATCGTGAAAAGTTTGACTAATTTTGATGGTACAAGTACATGTGTAGCTGGCTTTCAATCTTGCAGTGGTGAATTGCTATGTCTAGACCGATGTCGGGCTAGGTTTCATAGTGGGAGTATTATCGTTCTTAGCATTGTTTCTTATCCAACGACTAGACAAGTTCTATAATAGGTAGTTCGAAAGGTATGTACACATACTGATCGAAAGACTTTTCTTCGCTCAAGCAAACCCCTTCACCATGGCCGAGAAATTTTCTGCCTTCCCCCGCCTACTTTTGGCCGGTAGTCCATCTGCCGCTGATAAAGGCACGCTATTGTTGGGTATGATATGTTCCATCGCAGCTGGTGTCCCCTTTCCACTGATCGGAGTCCTGTTTGGTCAGCTCCTCGACGATTTCAATGCAGCCACATGTAGTGAGTCGTCTGGCTCCTCGGACAGCGAAGATCAAAGTGGAATCAACAGCAAGATCGCAATCATCGTATACCTAGCCATTGCTCAATTCGTTCTCATCTATGCGCATCTTTCATGCTGGAGTCTTCACGGGGCGCGCTTGGCCCAGAGACTGCGCGAACGTTATTTGCAGAATTTACTTCGACAGGAACCGTCATATTTCGATGATCTGCCTCCCGGAGAAGTCGCCTCGCGATTAAATAGCGATATCCAGACTATTCGCTCGGGTACTTCGGAGAAAGTGGGCATAGTCCTCTCCAGTCTCTCCTTTTTCGTCACGGCTTATATTGTAGCCTTCATCAAAGACTGGGAGCTTGCAGCAATGTTACTGTCATTGATTCCGGCCTATTTCCTGATGTCGTTTATTGGAACTTATTATATCGAAAAATACTCTGGACTCATGTCAGACCATGCAGCTACCGCCGCGTCGATCGCTTCGGAAGCGCTTTCTAACATTGTTGTGGTGCAGGCTTTCGGTGGAAATTCTCGATTGGAGAACAAATTCTCTACTGCACTTAAAGCTTCGAGGACTGAAGGCTTGAAGAAGGCAACGGCTATTGGTATACAATCCGGATTCTTGTATTTCATTGCTTATTCTGCCAACGGATTAGCATTTTGGCAAGGAAGTAAAAGTATCGCAGACTCTGTGCGCAACAATACTGCAGGCGTCACCGTTGGTGCTACCTTTACAGTTATCTTTATCCTGGTCGAAGGTTAGTAAGACTTGAATTTTTCCTGCAGGGTTACACTGACACGATAACAGCTACCTTGATTTTGAGTCAAGTTGCGCCTTTCCTCCATCTGTTCATAGCAGCTGTCGCCTCGTACAAAAAGCTACGTGTAGATATAGATCGACAACCACTGATTGATGGCACCACCGATTCGGGTATTCGCCTTCCACAGGCAGAGGGAGGTTTCGAGTTCAAGAATGTTTCATTCACCTATCCTTCCAGGCCTGAGATTACAGTTCTGGACAATATCACTTTGTCCATCCCTGCTAACAAGAGCACGGCCATTGTGGGCCTTTCAGGGAGTGGAAAGTCGACTGTCGCTGGTCTGGCCACAAGATTGTATGACCCTACGCATGGTCAAATTCTCTTCGACGGCCAGGATATTCGTGAGGTTAATGCCCGTGATTTGAGAGGTTACCTTAGCTTGGTACAACAGGAACCGTCTCTCCTCGACCGTTCACTCTTGGAAAATATCGCACACGGCTTGATAAACTCGAGCCATGCTAATCATGCTCATCTGAAGACAGCACTCAACAGTTCAGAACTTTCAAATCTAGCAAATGAGGTCAGGCAGGGTAAGGATCTCATGGCTGCAGCAGAATTACGAGCTCCGGAAATCGTCGAAATCGTCAAGTTAGTTCGAAAAGCTGCAGAGCTTGCAGATGCAGATTCCTTCATTACTGCCCTGCAACATGGATACGGAACTACCGTCGGCTCCAGTGGACGCTTGATAAGTGGTGGTCAGAAGCAAAGAGTGGCTCTTGCTAGAGCCCTTGTTAAGGATCCCGCTGTGCTTATCTTGGACGAAGCAACAGCCTCTTTGGACTCAAGGAGTGAACAACGTATTCAACAGGCTATCAACAAGATTGCTAGTGGTAGAACTATGATCACTATTGCTCATCGTCTGTCAACAATCACAACTGCGGATAATATCATCGTGATGCACAAAGGTCATATCGTGGAGCAGGGAAGCCATTCGGTATTGATGGCCAAGAATGGAGCATACGCTGATCTAGTCAAATTGCAAGGCCTTGGATCCGCATCCGGAAAAAATGATAGAGCTAGCATAGATAGTGTTAGCAAATCCACAGCAACTTCAATTACCGATGGCGATATTGAGAAGAGCAGCCTGATAAGCGCCCCTCTTGGGGATGCGGAGAAAACTGAATTCTCAGCAAAGGAAGAAGCCGTCACTGATTCGCCGGAGGAGGAACAAGAACCTGAAACTCCGAACAAATCTTTATGGGCTTTGATGAAGGGCTATGCTCCAGCATTGCGACCACACTTGCTTATGATATTCATCTCCCTTGTTGGCGCCGTTGTTGTTGGCGGAGCTTTCTCTGGCGAAGCCGTCATTTTCGGAAATACCGTTGGAAGTCTGAATCCTTGCAAGAGTGCCAATTATATTGATTCTCGAGGAAACTTCTACGGACTTCTATTTTTCATCCTTGCGATTATCGAGTTCTTCGGTAATTTGGTCAGTTGGGCAGGATTCGGCTGGATCTCTGAGAAAATTGTTTTTACGGTGAGAGTCTTGTCGTTCCGATCATTGTTCGAACAAGATCTTCAATGGCATCAATCTGAAGGGCGAACACCAGCCGTACTCCTCTCATATATTACCAGGGATGGTAACGCCTTGGCTGGTTTGAGCGGTTCTGTCATTGGCACATTATTCTCAATTTCCGTTAATCTCATCGCAGCTATTGTTTTGACTCACATCATAGCCTGGAGAATTGCACTGGTCTGTTTGGCTCTAGTACCACTCCTACTTGGAGCTGGACTGATGGAACTTCGAGTACTTGGCCAATTTGAGGATCGACACGAAAATGCTTACACTCAGTCAGTCGACATCGGTGTCGAAGCCATTACCTCTATCAAGATCATTGCATCTCTTTCGCTTGAGGAAGAGACACTAGCTACCTACCGAAGATCTTTGAAAGGGCCTCGCACGGAGACGTTCAAAGTTAGTATTCTAGCAAGTCTCTGGCAGGCGACAACCTACTTCCTTGGGAACCTTGTGAATGCACTAGCATATTGGTGGGGTGCCAAACAAATCCTAGCGGGCAACTACACACAAACACAATTCCTTATTGTCGTGTTCTCCCTCCTTGTCAGTGCACTACTCTGGAGTCAAATGTTCGCTCTCGCACCAGAACTTTCCAATGCTCGGGCGGCCATGGCAAGAATCTTGAGTCTCATTGAAATTGGATCGGATAAGATGCAAGGACATGTGGAGGATCTACCATCTACTGACATCGAGGCCACGGCCGAAACAAAATCCCCGATTCCATCGTCTGGAGCTTCTAGTGTACAACTCCGGGATATCCATTTCTCATATCCGGCTAGACCAGATATGCAAGTATTAAACGGCTTGAACATTGATATTCAGCCAGGAAAATTTTGTGCTCTTGTTGGTCCATCCGGTGCTGGTAAATCGACGATTATTTCATTGGTCGAGCGATTATACACACCACAAACTGGATCCATCATCATTGATGGCGTCGACGTGACGAAGCACCGAGATGTCGCCTTCCGCAATTCTATCGCTTTAGTACCACAAGAAAGTGTGCTCTTTGAAGGAACTGTAGAGTTCAACATTGGATTTGGAGCTAGACCCGGCCATGACGTAAGCATGGACGAGATCATCGCTGCGTGTAAACTCGCCAATATCCATGACACTATCGCAGCGTTACCGGATGGGTACCAGACTCTCTGCGGGACCAACGGTAACCAATTCTCCGGAGGACAGAAACAAAGATTATCGATCGCTCGCGCGCTCGTTCGAAAACCCAAATTGTTGATTCTAGACGAATCAACTAGTGCTTTAGATGCGGAGTCGGAAAAGCTCTTGCAGGATGGACTTGAGAAGGCCGCGAGGGGAATCACGGTTATCGCCATCGCTCATCGTTTACGGACGATTAGGAAGGCGGATATCATTTTCTTGGTGGATGCGGGAAGATGTGTGGATCAGGGATCGCATGAGGAGTTGCTGGAGAGATCGGAAAGTTATAGGGCTAATGTCATGCATCAAACAGTGGTTTAGAATGCATATTCTAAGCGTGGATTTTGTATATATTTTGAGAATTTCTTTAGCCATATTTAGATTTTAATAATACTAGACTTTGTATCAAATTATTTAGAGTAGGTGCGCTGATCTTAAAATGTCTGTTTATAGCACCGAGGCATCATTGCTAAATGATGCCTGAGAACCTTGTGGGTTTTCGTGATCAACTGTATCACCACACTGTTCGCGGCCAAAACTGCATAGACTACTTAATCTGATATAGCGTTCTATATTTTTCTATAAAAATAGAATGCAAAGGTGAGTATGATTTCTCCTTGCCATTTCAGGATAAATCTTTGCATGGAGTATTGCCAAGCTTGACTCGGAAGTGTGGTTGTAGAGGCTATAGCGGATATCTCCCTTTAGCTATAACATAATCTCTTGCCAAATGCAATTTACTGTACTTTAGCCATTTAATTAAAGCATAAAATCCTACATTCTACATTCTACTCATTTCCTCAAGCGGGTGTGAAGATGACAACAATAAACAAGGGGGGGTTATATGAATAAGTACCAATCGGAATACGGCCAAAGCAGGGCTTTGAGTCATGCCATGACATTCAAAACAAGATCAGATGACGAATGCGGAATATGTGTGCTGCAATTGTCTCGGTTCGGAAAATTGGCTGTAAGCCTCAGATGAGACATGTCCTGTATCGGCTCGGCATATATGCTGGAGACGGGATTGTGCCAATTCCCCAACGAATTTCTTTACCGGAGAGTGTTCTTGGTGCTTAGGGCTGAAACGCAAGGCTAGAAAGAAGCAAAATTTGTGAGACCACATGTCAAAGTCACGCGATGCGCCAAAAAGAAGCAATTAAATAAGATTACATTGCGTACACTTCAAGCCATAGTCTCTAGATCTGCAGCGGGGTTCAAGCCATGATTTTGGGCTAGATCATTCAAAGCTTAAAGGAAAAACAAAGCATGTGCCACGCGAGGCTGACCGTTGACATGCAGCGCGGCTCAAGTTCTCCTCACAAACAACGCAGAAAAGTACATGAGACTTGACGAAAAGGAAAAGAGACTTCAATACACCACCCCACTAAAAATGGCTCACATAGCACGAGATGATAAGGCGAAGTCTCGAGTGCTTCTCTTGCCCTACCAACAACCGAGATCTCGACAATTTCTACCTGGCTTTTCCCGAGTTCTCGGATCTCGAGTAACAAGACCCGAAGTCCTGCTCCGAGATTGTGAGACCATCGGGTACTTTCAGCGGAAATATAACACACGTGATGAGTACAAGATTTTCGGTGCATAAAGATGGACTACTTCTCATGTACCTTAGTATCCTATCACGGACCAATACTTAGATCTGTGATTCCTAGAAAGCGTGGGAGGATATGTTGTATTGCTTTGCTTCTTCAAGCGGACTTTTTCGATACTGGGATGAAGCGAAAGCGAAGAGGAAGATGGGGGGGTGCAGAAGAAAAAGAAAAGATATCTTCATGTTCCCCATGGGTTTCCCCACACCGCTTCTTCCACAACGGGTGTTTGCAGTGGTGCTTGCAATTCCCCTCGACGCTTTCAATCGCTTGGGAGCGGAATTGACCCAATCTCAATCTATGGTAGATTTTGGGACAATCCGAAAACTTTATATGATGAACCGACCGAAAACCATTCTGGTTTCATGCGGGAAGCCGTATCCAAAAAAACATCCCCCTCTTGTCCAACCAACCAGCTGCAAACTCTCGCAAATGACTTTCTCGAGAAAAGAAAAAGATAACAAATAACCGGAGGTATTTCCTATCACAAATACTACAAATACGGAATGTATAGGAATTTCTTAACATGAGCAGTCAATTCTCCTCAAGATTGTTGCTTTCATTCAGGTTTGGATAGAACGAAAAGGGTAAGTTTCCAACAAAGTTATGTGTAGGATGATGAGGTTTTCTCATGTACGAGTGTAACCATCCACTCCACCCCATTCATCCGTAAGTCCCTATGGTGCATTGGTGATACGACAACAGGAGCTGCACGACGCGTTCGCAACTTTGCTCCGAGAGCTGGGGTTGCCGTCCCATCATTTTTCTACAGCTGCAGGCATAGTTTTTGAACCCGCATCGCTCTAAAAGACGCCCACGAATTATTCATGCAGGAATTTCCGTATGCGTTTATACTGCATACCGCATATCGTGCATCTGCAACGCACACCATCGGGGAAATGAGAAGATAGCATTCTTTATTTCTTTTTCATGGGGGGATGGCAGACGGGAAAATGCGCGGGAGAAATGGCATAGCTACGTAGATTTAATAGTTGATTGATTGCGAACTTCCGATAAAATATAGACAAGACGTGTAATTTGATACTCGGACTCACCTATATAGTGTGATAGTATATAAGACATACGATAGGCTTATAGAGAGACTGATGGCTGCACTGACAAGACGTCGATAACGGCATCGAAGCACGATATAAGAATACACCATTCTCTTTCGCCGACTGCCATATTTTATTCCGGTCGGGGTGGTGCGGACAACAGGAGGGGCTTGGTATAATATACCCAATCCCAATTCGGGACTCAACATCTAACATGATGGCATCACATCATATCATATCAATGGGAAAAAGTCTGAGAACTCTTGATATCAAAAATTCATATAGGAGAAAGAAGGTGAGGAATAGAAAAGGTTTTCGTGACGGTGAGGTTTTATGCTGTGGACGAGTCTATTATTGTGTCTTGTGAATTCCGTTTCGCATTCTCCTAATCCTTCAATCACCATCTCGCATATCTGTTGGATACATTATCTACCATACAACAGCATTTCTGGTTCAGACTCGTGTGCATTTTGGTAGGGTTGTAGAGTTGTTCGGTGGTTATTGGATGGGAATACCTGGTATGTTCTCCTGCTGCGAGTATCATATACATATATATACCTGTATGTAACACGATTTCCAATAAAATATTATAATTTATGCGTATATTCATTCATATTCACGCTTTCGGCATAAAAATAATGCTGCTCATTGTACACTTATTCAACAGCCAACCAAAAACCTGACCACTAATAAGCGTCGGAAACTAAATTCGGATAAACTGTGACCGTAAACCATGAACCGTAAACCCCACTATCCGCCACCTACACATTATCCCCCCCCCCCATTTCACACTTTCCAATTACCACATGCCACTCTAATATTCTAATGCTAATAATGATAGTAATGATAATGATAATAAAAATAATAATAATAATACAACACAACACAACACAACACAACTCATCCATCCATCCATCCATCCATCCATCCATCCATCCATCCATCCAACTAATACACTAATCCAATTTTGAACACTACAACCTCTTTTTCCTATACCTACCACACCCACTTCAACTGTAAGAGAAGCCACCACGTCCCGTTTCTCTCATTGCTCACTTGCTACTCAAGCCTAATTTCTAAATCCAATCCAATCCAAAACTAACCTCATCATTAGTTGCAGCACACATTTACCTATTTGGCAGGCCGAGGCCGCCCATGTTCGTAACACCAAATCGCACATTGCATCGCGCATCTTGTACAGCTCAAGGATCCCAAATCTGTCATTGTCATTCAACCGGTACCCCAATCTGCCACAAATTACTTCTTTTAGCTTGTGCTCAGTTTTTCATGCTCATGCTCATCCACAATAACCTCCTACTCCGATACAAAATACTTCCCCGCGAGACCTTCCTGTCTATGATATCCGACCCTTTGTGTGTGGCAGAGAAGACGACGGCGCAATGCTTCCAACTCCACTGACTCCCCCCTACGGGAGTTCGGCAGACAATATCGAGAATGATTCATCCAGTGGTCGCATATTACCAGATGCACCGGAAACTCCCTCTACAAATCACCCATTCGCGCTGGCAACACCGACGAGCAATTCAAGTATGATCCTCAACGGCCCTAGCGGAGCATATACACCAGGGAGCCGTTCCTTTCCCGAGGATATGATGGAAGAATCAGATCAGGATATGTCTGATGGAGGAGCGCCTTTGACAACGATACCCTCACACGCAGAACAGCTCAACGCTGCAATGGAAGCAGTAGGTTCGGGGACAATGGGCCAGTATATTCTGGGAGGACCGCACCATCATCCTCAAATTCAATCTTTACCCAATCCTTTCTCTACACAAACATCCTCGGGTGAATTGGATGTTCCATCAGGACCAGGGGGTAGCTCATCCCAGTATGAGGGAGATACACCTTTACCTTTACTCGAAGTCAATAATACTACGGATTTACCGGCTGTAATGTCGGAAGTTTCACAACAACTACAACATATTCAGGATGGACAGGAACATGGTGATTTTGAGTCGGCTCCAGATGAACATCATGATACGTTCATAAATCACGATCAGAGTACATTACCCCCTGCTTCATTTGTTAATGATTTCCTTATGCCAGATCCTCCTCTTCCAGTAGAAGGGGGTTTAGCACTCCTAGATGAGGAGATACCAACTATTTTATCCGCCGGGCCAGAATCAAATGACCAGGGGCCTGATGTTAATCAGGGTCTTGAATATGTTATTGACCCTGACGTTGACTATGATGCTGACCATGACATTGACACTGATGCTGATGCTGACGTAACTCAAGTTGACGACCATTTTAACATGAATCTCGGCGACTTTCTTAACGACTGGGCAACAACTGCACCCCGCAGGGTCGCAGGGCAATCCAAAAGAGGGGTTCCTTCACACGCTGCTATCACTAGTCATATTCTTGCCCGAGATCTTATGCCCATGCGAAGGTGTGACCTTCAAGGCGATGACTGTGATATTCAGAGAATCGATTGGAAAGACTTAGGCGTGACACGACTGGACGCCAGGCAAAGGCGCCGGGCTACCTATAAGAATTATACCAACCTCATATACCCCAACCGCCCACAGCTTTATGTAAGTTTACTCGTGCTTCTGGCCTAGGTATTGTATTAATAGAACTTAGCCGCGACAGTTAGGTTCGAGACTTCCAAACTGCGATAATTACTTCAAATTTCGGCAAATGGATTTTCAACATGACGTTCATATTCGTCATTTTCAATTGCGCAACTTAATTAGCTGCCTTTCGCAAAATTGTGTAACATATGCTGCAAAAACAAAGGTCTTGCATTATGACCCCACCATTGGATCCACTCCCCGTATGCTGATGGATCTGGGAAATCCAAGGCTATCGGCATTTCATACCACCTTCAATGGATGCCAAATCTCCACTCTGACCAGCGGCCACGAGCTTGTTGTTGCGGGTGGATTTGAGGGGCAATACGCTCTGATCAATACTAGGGCCCATAAGGACGCAAAACACGTTGAAGGCGTAATCACAGAACATCCCAACGACATAACAAACCATGCCCAAGTTCATCTTTCGAGATCTTCGTCACCTTTAGTTACTTTTGCTTCAAACGACACAGGCGTTAGAACTCTTGATGTTACAACTAATAAGTTCATCTCAGATCACTACTATGATCATGCTATGAACTGCACAGCCGTATCACCCGATCGACGTCTACGTGTATTGGTCGGCGATACCCGCAGAGTTATGATCTGCAATTCCGAGACAGGGCAAGTTTTACAAGAACTCGAGGGTCATCTTGATTTCGGATTCGCATGTGACTGGTCTGAGGACGGATGGACGGTAGCCACTGGAAACCAGGACATGCAAGTGAAGATTTGGGATGCTCGGTATTGGATTCGTCCCGTAGCAAGTATTGCTGCAGATATGGCTGGCGTCAGGAAACTCAAGTTTTCTCCCTTGGGTACCGGTAGGCCGATTTTGGTTGCAGCAGAACCAGCGGATTATGTCAATATTATAGATGCCGAAACTTTCGACAGTAAACAGACTCTCAGCTTCTTAGGGGAGATTGGAGGCTTCGACTTTACCAATGATGGTCAAGACTTGATTGTTGCAAATTGCGATACCTTGAGGGGTGGAATCATGGAATTCGAACGTTGCGATTTTGCAACCGAAGGTCTTTGTGGGAAAGATGAACAAATTCGATTTATGATGTCGGGGAAGAAACGAGAGTTTGGCAATACCAGTATGGCCGACGACATATTGGAGGAGCCGCCAGAACTCCGAGGCACTACGAAGCGCCGAGAGAGAAGAGCAGCTCTTTTAACAGATTTAGGGTTATTTTAAGCAACTGCGATACGCCAAAAATGTCGATCAAGAGTTAGTCTTTACATTGTTCGAAGGTCTATGCGATGATTTTCGAATAATACCTCAGGTAGTTGAAGGGTATTCCTTCGATTTCACTCCTTTTAACAAAACCGAATTCTTTACCTTGACCTTATTCCTTCTCATTCAATTTCAAATTCGCCACCAGCCAGCCCAGCTCTCAGAGCTGAAG
Organism: Sclerotinia subarctica; assembly: GCA_025389085.1. Classification (NCBI taxonomy): domain Eukaryota; kingdom Fungi; phylum Ascomycota; class Leotiomycetes; order Helotiales; family Sclerotiniaceae; genus Sclerotinia; species Sclerotinia subarctica. The sequence goes on along the minus strand of QRFI01000004.1, from coordinate 2,664,204 downwards.
CAGCGTTTTCTTTTTTTTTTTCTTTTTATTGGCATTATTTGGAGTCAGTCATTCATCATCATCTTTGGCGATTCGGCATTTGGGATGGATGAATGGCATATTGGGAGGGAAAACATTGGCATGGAATGATGAATACCATTTGGGTCCAATTATTTGCGGCATGGGCACATATCCGAGGTTCAGTTATTGTATCCTGGTATCCAATATGGGCTACACTACGAATTTTTAAGTTAGCGATGGAGTTGGGAGCGAGTCTTTTTTTTTGCTCAATTTCACCCTCGGCGATTTTATTGGGCTTTGTTTTTGGTCTGGTTGAAAGGATTCGGTACAGATGATATTGGGTGAGATGGTATTTGGAATGGGAATGGGAATTGGAATTCAAATGCATATGGACCATTACAGTTTGTCTATATTTTACTTTCCTTTAATCTATAGGCATCTTCAGCGAAGCTGTCAGGCATCTTCACTAGGAACTCGGAAGGAAAAAGTTTCAGGGCTTGAACTTGAATTTGTGGTTGAAATGTGAGAATGGGATTGTGGATTTTGCCAGTCGGCAGTATATGGAGAGTTTTAAGTGGACGTATGGATTGGAATGCAGCGGGATGAAATGAAATGGTATATAGTAATTTCGATGGCATGGATGAATATACAAAAGTTATTGTCCCAGCGGATCTCACTCCATTTCTCGTGCCCCTTGATTTATTTAATATGCACTTTGTGGTTTCAATTATATATATGTATGGAAAAGTGGGAACTAGGAACTACATTGGGTGGTTATATGGTTCCTAGTGGAGCTGCTAGTGCGATGTTTATATATCTCGTAAGATTCATCAGTAATTTGATTGGGAGTTTGGATGGAGTTTCTTGGTTCTTTGATTTATCCAGGTACTGTACTTGAAGACCAAAATGTGGATAAAGTGATTTTGAGTTGGTGGGTTGAGGTATCTCTTTTTCATTGTTAGATCACCTGGCCTGGTGGATGGGTACGCTGGGATTGTTTTGATGGAGGAAAAGTCTTGAAGATTATTGATTTATGGGTGAAGCTGTGAAAGGGGTTGGGTTTGTGGAATTTTTATAATTAAAATCTGGATTAAATATGTACAAAGAAATTATTTGATGTATCTTTCTTCGTTTTTAGATTAGATACATTGAGATTCTTTTGATGTAGGGGGATCTGTCAAGCTTGATTCTCTTAGAGTTATAAGAACCGTCGGGCCACAAGGTGATCATCTATTTGGCATAATCCTCATCCCTCATACTCAGTTCTCCACCCCTAAATCCCATGGCATTACCGTGTCATCTGTCCACACGCCACCTTTTGGTTTCCACTGCAATCGAGAAGTTAGTATTATCGATCAACGAAAGTTGTCCTTAAGAAACAAAAGGCATATGGATATACGAGGACGCGTAAAAGCGGAATGTGAGGACGAAGAGACAGGATTAGATAGCAAGGAGAAATTTAGTAAATGCATCAATCTTACCATCGCATATTGTTCCTGCGGTAAACACTTATGACATAATTCCTGCCACTCTTCACTCATGGTTTCCTTGGTTCCATAAATAAAATACTTAAGCAAAGATCCCTTCCTAATTAAGCATCGTCCTCGATCACTTATAACTTAATGAATATCCCATCTATTCAATCTTCATATCCTCTAGTCTTTTTATTATAAACAATTCGTATTCCTATAAGATTTGTTAAAAAAACAAAGAGAAATCTTGTCTTATTATTGAAATCCAGAATTCAAATATCGAAATGATTCCTTATATTTATTATTATATAGAAAATCTATATTACATTAAGGTTCTAAATAATATACAAAAGACTCATTATTCTGAATATATATATTCATATATTTCTTATAATATCGAACAATATTTAGAAGATATATAAAATAAAAAGATCCTAAAAATAAATGATTGGGAGTCTCTGAATAAACAAAAAGAAAAACTTCGGAAAGAGAAGGAAGAGACTATAGCCAAAATCCTACAACTCTAAAAACAACAGGACTTTTTGTACAAATATCGTAGAAAGATGATTAAGCGAGGCCTCAAATATCTCGATAAACTTGATACTCTAAAGGAAAAAGAAAGACAAGAAAAAGAGAAAGAAATTGCTGCAATTTCTATATTTGTTGCTCTTTCCGATCTTTTTGATCAATTCGGTCAATTTGGTTTTGAACTATCTATAATTAATTCCGATTCCCTCGATTCCTCTTTCTTGTATTCGATGGATTCTTTATTTATGTAAATTATATTAAATTTTCCTTCCTTTTGAATAAATCCGGATTTTGTTGATGAAACTCTCCAAACTTCTCAAGGTACTTAAGATTTTTCTTCAATTCTTAGATATTCTTAGAATCTGAGTAATTTTCCTATTTTACCAAATATTTAATTTTATTTCTAATATATTTACAATCTAATATTTTCTTTATCTCATATTCAATATTTTGATCAATAAATATGATTTCTATTTTAGAAGTTTTAGATACTTTTAATAATACTAATTCAAATAAAAATATATAAAATATTGAATAGATATTTATATTTCTTAATAATATCAATTTATAATTCAAAAATCCTTTAATTTTCTTGATTTTGAATAATCCTAATTTCTTATAATCTAATTTTGTATTTGTCTCTTTATCTCGATGTTTTTTTGGAGAAGATAGACTTTATCCTCCTCTTTTAGTATTAGCTTCTAACTATATTTTTGATTATAATAATAAATGTTTCTTTCAGCAACAAATTTGAATTCGATTACTAATTCCTTATAAATTTCCTTGAATCTCTTTATTTATATTATAACAAATTGATTTTCTATTTCTGAAATATTTGGTTTCTGATATATAATTAATTTATATCCAAAGTTGGTATAATTCAGGAAGATTTGTATGATTTCCGAAACAAAATTATTATATATAAATTGTACTAAAAATAGTAATCCTACTCAATTATTTTATTAATAATTCATATAATAGCAAAGGTATATTTTTACAATCTGATTCATTTGCTTATTCCCTTTATTTGTTTGTGAATAAAATGTTATAAACATTTTCCTTTTTATATTTAGTAGTACTATTAGGGTTATCCAGAATTTTGATATAAAAAATTTATCCTTATCTAACAATATCTCTTCTAATAATCCATATATTATAATAACTTCTTTCAGGAATATAATTGTTAGATTTTCTATAATTAAAATGATTTTATATAATACTAATATTATATATTTAATTAATTGATTTATAATGATTAAGAGGTAATCATACTCCATTCCTATTGTTAGATTCTTGGATTTAGATAGTAGATCTATGAAATCCTATAATATCGATTTCTATAATGTTGATGGTATTTTGGTTGTATATATCTATTTATAAGAGATATAATAGGAAGCCTTATTTCTAATATAGGTATTATATTCGATGATCACTTTATTAACCATAATTCGGAGTCCTGGATTTCAATATTATCTCTTAATTCTTAAATATATTCTTTGTACTCTTTAGTAATTATAAGCTAGCAATATATATTGTTCTTTGATGAATTTAGAGGTAATATTATTTAATAATTATATTTTTCCTATAATCTATATTAATCCATCAACAATTATTAACAACTTAGATCATTTGATATTTTCCCTATTCTGTTATATATCTATAAGTTTGTTTTTCTAAACTTCTATTAATTTACTTTTTAAAACAACAATTTCTGTTAGATTCGGAATAAGGTCTTTATTTAATAAAGTTTTCAGGATTATTATTTCCTGATAGATCTTATCATCCTTATATCCTGATAACTTATTTAGTACATTTACTCTTACATTATCTTTGTTTTTGATATACTTGATTATTAAATCGAAACCAGTTAATTCCTTAATTCATCGAATTAATCTTCAATTATTCAGGATCTTAATTGTAGTAAAGATTTATAGATTTATATAATTAATATAAATGATTATTGGGAATTTAGTTTTTTAAAGATAGATTCTCCAATATTTCAATAATTTAATTATAGTCATAAATTCTTTCTCATAAATATTATAATTTTGCTTTGTTTTATCTATTTTGCTGAAATAATAAACAATTGGATGTAGTTTTCTATTATCATCTTTTTGAAGATGAACTCCTGTTATATAGGTATTGAAAACATCTGTTTCAATGATACTTTCCTAATCATTATAATAATTATATAATATAGGTTCTTTAATGAATCTATCCTTGATTTTTTGGAAAACTTACTTTGTCTTTTTATTCTATATAAATTTTATATCCTTTTTTATTATTTCTGTAAATAACTCTATTATCTTAAAAAAATCTTTGATAAATACTCGATAAAAATTAACGAATCATAATATAGCTTATATATCTTTGATATTTCTAGATCATTCCCAATTTTTTATTTTCCCAATTTTCTTTAAATCAATACTCATTTGCCCTAATTCGATAATATATCCCAGGAAGATTACCTTTTTGACTCTGAACTTACATTTCAATAATTTGAATCATGAATCAACCTTCCTAAATACTTCAAATACTTTCAAAATATATTCCTTATACTCTTCTTTCTTTCAGGAGAAGATAAGAATATTATCTAAATAATAGATTACAAATAAATTAAACTCTTTGAAGATTTCGTTGTTTTATCATTAGTATATAATAGATATATTTATTAATCCAAAAAGTATGATTATATATTCTTATAATCTAGAAGATAATATAAAAGTAATCTTTCATTTATATCCTTCCTTAATTTGTATAAGATTGAAGATATTTCTTTGATCCAATTTAATATAAATTATTGCCTTATTCAATTTATCTCTTAATTTCTAGACCTTGGATATAGAGTATATATCCCTAATGATCTTATTATTCATTTAGTGGTAATCTCTATAAAATCGATTATTTGGATCTTTTTTTTTGAATACTAATAATATATTAATTATACAAAGAAACTTGGATTTCCTAATCTATTCTTTCTTTTCAGTTTTAGACCTATACTCTTTCTATATTCTTAGAATATTAAGATTATATAATCTCAATTTTTTAGTAAAAGATACAAATCCCTTTTTGAAATTGATCTTATAATCCTAAAACTTATATTCAGGCAAGATTCTCAAATCCTATAGGTTTTCGAACAATTTAGCGAATTTTCTGTACTATATTAGAATCTCTTTTATATCGATTTCATCAATCAATAAAGGATCTATAGCTACTATAATACAATATCCGGCCTCCCTAGAAGTTTGTTTTTTTGAGCCATATAATCATTTGTTCTTGCAGCTATAATAATCAAATATAAAGATATCCTTTATCTAATTAATATTTGGATTATATTTCTTAATCCAAAGGATTTCTAAAATAATTATATATCTATCTAATAGTACTAAATCCAATTTGATTTGTTCTATATATCCTTTTAGTATAACCATTTTGAGAGCACTAATTTGTCTTTGTACTTATCCATTTATTTCAGTCTTTTTTCCTTCTAGCAATATTAGTTGGTATAGATGTTCTTTAGATTCAATAAGGATTCCATTTTTTTCAACGAAGTTGGGATCCATGAATATTCCTATAGCTTCTGAATCGATCAAAGCTTTAACTTCTTGTTTTCTGAGATTGATTTCTATGATTAATTATTCAATCCTAATTATACTATTAAGTTTTAATGATAATAATTTAATGATCTGTTTTTTAATAAAGAGATTCAATTATTTATATTAATACTTATTTATACTCAACAATTTATAGGGAATAGCTATTAATAGTTCTATTGGTTTTGTTTAAAAATCTCGGTAATAATCTTCAGCCCATCAGTGTTCGTAATAATAATGAATCCTATGCCAGATTCTATGATATCCAACTTATACTAGGATCTCTTATATATCTCCAATCTCTAAGTCATAATTATTATACTCTTATTCTTCATTAGTATAAAAAGAATCTAGATCTATGATAAATCTTTTAATACTGCTTTCCCCTATATTTTTCTTGAATATTATTCGGTAAAGATTGTTATAAATGATAATGTGAAGGATCAACAAGATTGGATAATTATAAATCTGATATTTTTCTACAAAATCAGGTTTCCATTCTTTATAATAATATTATATATATTTCCTATTAAGATAATTGATTATATATTATAATTTGTTTTCTTAAAGTTTTAAATAAATTTTGTTGATTTGCTGATTGTCTTTAGATCCTTTAATGAATCCTTCCTTTTCGAATAGTTCAATTGATTCATGGTTCTTTATAAGCTCGATTTCCTTATCAGCATTTTCGGATAGTTTTATTTCTGTATATAAAGCGATCAAACCCAATTCCCTGAGTTGTTTTGGATATAATTGAAGTAACTCTTTTTCTAACAATTCTATTTTATAAAAGTTATCCTTTAGTATACCCATTTCCCGGGGTTCTTATCTCCTATTTCCAAATTTCACTTGTTTTCTGCCTTTTGTAACAAATAGTTTCTTTTGGTTATAATCCCGAAATATATATCTACCTTTTCTATAAATGAAGTATAGATTATTCTTTCTGTATCTTTTCTTTTCTTCGATATTAAGTCTGTTTGGTTTATATCGATGTTCGGCTTTATTTAATTCTATTGGATCGTTAACATTATAATGTTTGTTCTAACACTGAGGTTTAGAAAACTTTTTATTTTCCTGAATAATTCCCTTTTTCTCTATTTGTCTTTTATAGAAACAATTGTCAATTAGAATAAAGATCTCGATTAACTCAGAAAAATTTGGTGATTTTGGAGCTCTCGTTAGTTCGTTTTTGATGATATCCTTGAATCCCTTATAGAATTAGGATCTAAAATAATCATTATTTTATATAATATATTTGATATATTGTTGAAACTTAGTAGTATAGATTATAATTAATCTTATCTGCTTAAATTGTTATAAAGCTTTCTTAATTATATAATCGGGATCAATTTTTTTGAAAACCCTATCGAAACCTTATCAAAATGATTTGTAAATACCAAAAAGATGATGTATCTCAGATTTCATATTTTCATTGAGCTGATTATTAATAATTTTGATTATTAGATTATTAAAGAAAGGTTTGATTCAATTGAATACAGTTCCTTGGAAGAACAAGATTAACTACAAGATCCTTTGTATTTGTATTAAGAATAGGTGTTTATTAAAGGTATAGTAAAGATTAGCTTATACAACAAAAGCTCGATATTTATTATGATCTCTATAAAATAGATTAGGGATGGATACTTGGATTATTCGTTTTGACTTTATATTAACGATGGCCTGCTTTAAGGCTTCGATGGAGGAGAAGGAAACTGGTTTGGTGGATTGTTGAATGAAGTTCATCGTAACTGATATAGCTTAACCGAAACAATGCTTAAAGTATAACGATACTATACTGAAAATAGTAACTATCTGAGGTTTTTGTTGATTGATAGTTATAAGTTAAGGTTTTATTACTAAAGTTTATTTGGAAGTAAAGTTGTTATTAGATCAAATAAAATATAGATAAACTAATTGATAATTAAATTGAATATAAAACTCCTAAATTATAAAATTATTTTAATTATATATTAATTCCTTTTTAGAATCTTAAGGAGCCTATGCTCCTAAAAGCTTCTAAGAGTCTTGAGGAGCCTACACTCCTAAAGGCTCCATTATATGATCCTATATAAGCCTTAGAACACTAATCCTGAAATAATTCTAATCCTGAGATTGTAAAGTTCCTAGAATAATAATCTTAGGATGAATATTATCCTAAGATGCTTTACTTTAAAACGAATTATATGTTAGAATATTTGTTCTAAAACTAAATGGTTGTCTAACCCTTCTTTTTTTAGGATATTAATAATCTTAGGATCCTATTTATCCTAGGATTCTTTATTGATAAGGATTCCTACAGAAACAACAGCTCAAATCCTTGTACTTAGTTTTATTTTATAATAATGAGTGTGATTCGTGACACCCTCCTACTACACCATGACAATATTCAAGGATATTCTATTTTATAATTAATTATTATAACAAAAAATAATTTATAATTTATAATTTGATAAAATTTTTTGATTTTATCAATAAAATATTTTCATAAGAAATTATAAAATTTTAATAAAAATTATGAATTACAAATTATCTTTTTATTATAATAATAAATTTTTGAATGATATATAATATTAATTTTTATTTATTATATATTTTATATCTTATAAAAGAAAAAAATAATTCTTTAAATTCTTTATAATATATATAAAAACTATATAAATAAATCTATAAATTTTCATCCCCAGTTGATAAAAATAACAAATAATTCAATTTAGATTATTCATTCATTCATTTGGTCAGCTCGCCCCACCAAAATCCACCAATCAAACCTTCTCCCTCACTCCACACACTCCACATACACTCCTCCACACACACTCCTCCCCACCCACTAAAACCCAACAACCTCCAAAAAAAAACCCCCATCAACACAACAATAACAAAAGATATAAGTGGAGTTAAACCACCACAATTTTTCAATCCAAGAATATAATTCATTGGCGGTGCTGGGAATCGAACCCAGATTGAAACGGATTCATTCGTGAAAATATCCTATTAGAGATGAGCCACAACGTCACGTGCTACCATTACACCACACCACCTTGCTAAAGGCTGTTTTTTTATGACTATGAGGAAGGTTTTTAGGTCTATTTTGGCAGGTTTAGGTTTGGGTTTGACGGAGCACTAGTGAGTGTATGACATGATGGACTTGTAAGACTTCCTATATGTAAATTATGAAATTATATTTAAAATCTCTGTTTTTGAAATTGAAATTAAAATTGAAATTAAAATTTTAATTTATAATATTTTGTATCAGGATTTAAATTATATATTATTTGAATTTTAATATAAAATTTATCGAAAATTTGAAATAAAAATTATTGAATTTGAATTCGAATGTTAAAATGTAACGATATTGTACTGGAGGCAGCGGCTGCCTGAGGTTTCATTTGGTTGGTAGTTGTAGGTTAAGGCTTTATTACTAAAATTCATTTGGAAATAAAGTTATTATTAGATCAAGTAAAATATAAATAAACTAATTGATAATTAAGTTGAATATAAAGCTTCTAAATTATGAAACTATTCCAACTATATATTGATTCCTTTCCTGAAACTTTAAGGAGCCTGTACTTCTGGAGGCTTCTAAAAGCCTTGGGGAGCCTTCGCTTCTAGAGGCTTCATTATATGATCCTATATAAATCTTAGGATACTTATCTTAGGATTATTTATCGATAAGGATCTTTCCGAAAACAAGTAGCCCAAACCGCTGTACTTGCTTTTATTATATTATAATGAGCGTGATTCGTGACATAAAATTCCAAAAAAAAAAAATTTGATTTATAAATCTTTTTATATCAAAAATTGTGATTTTCATCTATTAATTACTTTACAATCAATTAATAGAATTTTATAAAATTTGAATTATAAATTTATTATATAAATAATAATGGATTTTAAAAGTTTCGGGTTTTTTGTAATTTTACTAATTGAAATTACGATTTCAATTTGTATATAAATCCTGTATAAATTAAAAATCAAAAATTTAATTTTCAATATCTTAATCAATAAAATTGTGAAAAATCTGAAATTTTCAGATTTTATTATTATATAAATAATAAATCTATAACTCAAATTTTATCAAATTATATTTATAAATAAAAAAGTTATAAAGGTTGATTTTTGTTATTTTTGATGAAGAAAAGTGGCCGAGATTAGGGGTGGCCGAGAAGTGGAGTACTACTAGACTTACTCTAAATAATATAGCAGTCATTCGCATCAAACTTTTATTCGTAAATCCGTGGTCTTGTCAAGCTCAGTTTCAGTGTTGTCGTCTTAAGCCATACGACTGATATCGAAATCAGAGAGGGAATTCGTCTGCTGTGTCTAAAACCCTGGATGGAGTTATATAAATACAGCCCAGTTCTCTGGTCAGATATAGCTATTTTGAAGCCTTAGCTATAGGCCGTACTAGATAGTGATGAGGTTCAGGTCCAAATCCAAGGGTAAATTGGCAGTAATTGGTTGGACTAATCATTCTACAGAATCGTGATGGCTATGGATTAACTTGAATGGTTATACTGTTGCTCAAAGATCTATGAGGCAAATTGGTCATGATAAGTATTTCTAGTATTCCTCCCAGCTGGTTGGGAGAAGAAGCAACGACGCCTTGGATCATTCAACCTGCTTGTATACCAAATTCATGTTCTGACAATTTATTTCTTCCAAATACTCTTTGATGAAATTATTCTTCATACTTGATATTTTTTACTTCCTGCTGCTGTTTGTTCTGTTGATCAAGTATCGTGGGAAAATCCAAGCATATGCATGCTAGGTGTCATGCATAATTGTTTTCCCATTGTTTTCATAATCGATGGAAGTCTGAAGCATTGTATTTTCCTTCAAATAAGCCCGCCGAGCCCTAAAAGCACTGCCAGGTCAATTTGTGTGTGAGATGAAATGTCATGTTTGGTTGTTGAACCTTTGGGTATTTTGTAAGTATCAGAGACCAGAGCTTGCGAATGCTGAAATCTGAGCAGTAAGACTCTGCATTGAGTGATTCATCGCATTTTTTCCATGTGGTTTGACGTTCCATCTTCCCCTTTAGGAACTCCTCCGATATCTGTAATGGTGAATTAGTATAGCCTTCTAAACAATTATTGTTATCTTCATTCTCCAGTTGAGCAACCATGAACACGAACATATCCATGACTTACTTATAATAGTTAAGCATCTTTCTTGACCTTATTAGTTCACTAGATTGTAGTCTTTTTCAATCACAGTTTTTGTATTGTTTCTTCTACTCTTCGATGGGAAATAAGCATAGTGCGAATAAATAACGTAAAATATAAAGGCTAAGATTCCATAGAGACTATATTTACAGCAACCAAACTGCTTGATGTAAACCGTATACAATCATCTGAACATATATGGTATAAGTAAATATGATAGGTTAGTTTCGTCATGTCAACGTTGTATATATTCTCGGGTACGGAACCCTTGGTCACTTACTTTAAGAATCATCACGGAGAGCAGTACAGAAAGCTCTACCAAGTACAGTTAAATAGATTCATATCACCTCAGAATTCACCCTCTATTTTTATTTGAATTCCCTTTTGAACAAGCCAGCTCAACTAGCTACCAAATACCAACGATTTCATCGCTCACAGCCTGAAGGCATTACCTATTTTCGTCACATTTGAATCTATACCAAGATCAATAGTGCACAAATCAACAACAGTACTACCCTCCTAGAACAAGACCCTCATCTCTGGTAATTCGTCATCACAGCGAACTTCAGGCTGAGCTCACATTCCACTCTACACGTTGTCGTGGTTTTTCATCACCAAAACCTACCACTTTAACTTGACAAAGCTAAATTCTTGGTGCACTGGCGCCCCAATCCCTTTTTCATATCACCATCATACCAACACCTGCACCGACTCTCTTCTCACCCCAAAATGTCTGGCCTCGTTGTCGACTACGAAAGTTGGTTCGAAGATCAACAATACGGCCCAGGATGCTATCCCACTCTCGATGCTCTGATCTTCTTGGGACAAGCGGACCAAATGTTGTACAATCAAAATGTACGATGTAGGTAGGCCTTTTACTTCAACATATAAAGTATCTAAGATAAAACGCTAATTAGTCTATTCCAAAGTCCAAGCAGAAACAATGCGTGTTCATGAAACCGTTGCACCAACCACAGCAACAGCTTACGATATCACGGTTCTTAGTCGCCGAGTTCCTGGTTACTGGAAGATGATGCTAAGTGTTGCAAAAGCGGATCGTGCTTGGAGTGTTTTGTATGGAGTTATTAATACGCCTCGCTCCTTTTTGTGTCGCTGGAGGCGAACCAAGAATAATCTCAAGGATCTCGTGATCAAGAACCAGCGTGCTGCTGATCAGGCTGTAGCTGAGGGAGAGTATCAGGAAGAGATTGGGGGTAACTATGAAGAAGATGATGTGGGGGAAGAGTACGAGGAGTACGAGGACCAAAGTGATGACGAGGACGAAGAGGAAAGCAGTGACTAAGAAGAGGATAAGAAATTGGACAAGGAATAGGGGTGCGGTGTTGTGTGTTGCCCGTGGTTTTAGTTCTTTATTTGTTAGGAAAGGTTTAGAAAAGCGAATACGAATCAACCAATGTCCTTACCTGAGTAACTCATAGAACTTGCTTCTCCACTTTGATTGAAATGGTCGCATTCATATATTCTAGGAGTTAATAAAGTAGCTGATTCTTGAAGATCCGATCATTGGCTTGTAGAAAGCAAATTAGACGATATTCTACTTATGGTCAGGATCGATATAAAGAATGGACAAAATCAAAGAATAATTATGAAATGTCAAGTTTTTAATGAGTAACCAATTCACAAGAAGCAGACCCGCAGCTGCAGGATGGTGAAAAAACTAAGGTTCGGGGTATTATAGGGTCAATTTTAAAAAGGAAACCACCTGCTAAAATATTTTAGGCCAACTCGCTATGCGGGGATATTTAATGCTGTATAAAGATTAAAGACCAGAGCCACGAGTGGCCCCTAAGAATTTCCTTCAATGTATGTATTTTCTATTGCTGTGAGACTTTGCTGTTTTTGCACCTCCCCGACAGGAACCACTCGGTCATTTTCTTGGTCATTTCTCTCGAGTACTAGCCGTTTTCCAAATAATGAGTAATTTACTCCTACTAACATAACGAATCAATAATTATTTTGAGAACGCTTTCACCAAGTCGCATTTTGGTCTGGAAACTTATGCCCAGCCCTTTGTTCTCGAAAGCTTGAGCACTCACCTGTTTGAAGCTAAGATTGCAGATTTTGTCTCCTTGTGCTTGATGGCAACCTGTGATACAGCTTGCTTCATATACGCATGAATTTGGCAAAAACTCCGCGTGGGATTAAGCCTCGCGCAAGACTCGCTGCTAACCTTGTGCATTGAATCTGCTTCGTATTAACCTTAAGATTGTCCATGGCCAGAAGATTAGATGATTTGTTACCTGAGACTTATGTCTTGGCAGCGATGTCTGTTTGGGGCACGAGTTCCATTTATTTCGACCTCAGATGGGGCAATGTGTTCGAACTATCATTTTTCATCAATGTACTACCATCCCCATTTTCATCAGCCTTTCCGGAAAGTTATCGAAGCTATTTGACCCTTTCTTGGTATAGAGAAATGATCCGTGCCAAACATCAAGAGTTTGCTCTGGCTACCGTGTTGTCCATGGCTGATGAGCTAGCAGTTGAGATATGACACAAAACTTTAAACGTTTCGAGTCCCAGAGCAATATCATCTGAACTATCAAGTGGTAGATTTTAGCCATATAGTGGATGTTTGCTTCTGAGCCTCCAGGACAAATAGAGTAGTATGCTTCAAGAAACACAACGACACGCCACATTGGTGTTTTGATGGACCGGAGCAAAGGGGAGGACTAATTGATATGAAAAGCGACGTAAAGAATGAGGAAGAAAAATTGCCTTCACAGTTGTAATATTTTAGGCAATATTTGCTCGATGCTCAGTACATGTTTGAAGGATGTACTATTACCTGTGTGTATCACGAAAAGTATGAAGAGCTATCATCGCAGCTGTGGCTCAAATGAAGAGTGTGCATTGTGATAGTATCTTTGCTGCTCGTAAGCATATGCGTCAAATTCCATAGGATTTCTACAGCATAGTAAATTTGACAGCGAACATTACATATAGCAATCGGTATCTCTTCCCATCATCGGTGAAGATATAAAGATAGATGGCTAGTAGTGTCAACAGCTTGCCATGAAAGGTTATACACTTGCTCAGGACTCCTCCATCCAGTGAATTCCTCCCACACTACTACAATGTAATATAACGATGAGGAGCATAGAACAACTTCCGTTGAGCCTGTTGGGGAGACCTTCGAGGCTGAAATGAGAAAGCGTGTGGTGCATATCGTTGGTGACGGCGAAGTGAATTCTGATGACTACAAAAAACCGAGGTGGAGTACAGTGTAATGGAGGAGAAGAGGCCGTATGAAAAAAGGGTTTTCAAGATAATTAATATTGAAAACACACTTAGGTAATCACAGAGGAACAATGACAAGACCTAGGTTGAATACCAACACCCTATGCGGGTCCTGCGCTTGACAAGACATCTAGTCGTAACTTGTCCCCTGCATGGACTCCACTTCACTCGAGTAAATGCATTATTGTGATATAAATGGAATCAAGCAAATTTCTTCAACAATAACAACTACTATCAGGGGCTGTAACTCAGTGGTAGAGTGCCTCGTTTGCATCTTCAAGATTCCGAAAGGATTCTTTGATTCGCATCGATGAAGTCCAGGGTTCGACTCCCTGCCGCTCCAATACTTTTGCAAGTTTCCTTGATGCAAGGAACGAATTAAGATAGGTTGAAATGATCTTATCAAAATTTTCGGTAGTCAGAAATTGGAGCATGATGTTAGAATCCAGGAGCTCGGCGGAGGTCTTCTCTTGCTTCTCTGAAATGACTTTTACTATTTCTGATCATTAATGTTGTTGACTTTTTTGATAATTGATTTTTGTGTATATTTTTTGCAAAGATTTTTCACGTGCGTGGTGGGGTTGACTTGATATTTCGGAGATAAGATTAGATAGATAAAGCTCTGCTCCACATTCGGAACTAAGTATTAGTAGAATGCTGGTCCGCTAAAATCTTATATACGTACAGATTATGTTATGGTAAGGCGCAATGTTGATTATATAAAATCAGATGAATAAATCGAGCTAGATGAGATTGAATTTACTGAGGTGTCTCGTGAAGAACGTGGTAACCCCAGATTCGTACTACTTTTCGAATGATTTTCCTCATCAATCATTCGTCCGCATGGGAGTTGGGGAAGTGGTGTGTGCAGGTATGCGGGTAGGTTGATAAGAAAATCATCACCGAGACAATGGGTTGGAAAAAAGCATAGTTAATGCGGGGTTTGAAGCCATTCGGGGTCATCAATATGTATGTGGTTCTCTCCTGCTGTCCTAGCTCGTAGTTTTAAGAATCAAACGATGGTATTTTAGGAGAAAAAAGTATTCCATCCAGAGACTTGATTCATTCACTGCCTCGTAATGACAAATTCCAACATCAAAAAGTCTCTTCCCATGTATGCCGTTTCCTCGGGATCATGTCCAAGCTGCTCCCAAGTCAGCAATTTCGATTCCGTCTTCCATTGCGTTCCAGTCCTCTTCCCAACTTCATCCCACATATCCTTCCAACTTTGCGGTGAGTGCACGACGGATCTGTATTTCGAGCCCTTGGGACCAACCAACTCCCGTTGCTCCGGCACACCGACTTGGTTACCCAAGATCAGACTCCCTGGACGAGCTCGAGACAATTTAACCAATTGCATGGCACCCTCAATTTGATTCTCGATTCCCCACTGATGAAAAATCTGATTGACAAGAATCACATCCATGGTTCCCTGTAATGCCCTCAACTTTTCACCTGGCTGCAACATGTCATCTTCGAAGAAATCAACCTTGAACCTATCTTTATCCTTGAAGAATTCGTATCCCAGGTCCCAGTGGTTAACTATATCTATGGCATGAAGATTTGTTGTTGGTGCACCGTCAAGATCCCAGACTAATTGACGCAATTCTTGACCGAGGAAACATCCAATGTCTATGAATGAGTCTCCTTTTTTAAGTCGGGCGACAATGTCACTATAGACTGGCGACTGAGCAAGAAGATTATCGAGGAAGCGAGCCATGCCTGTGCATGGATATTGGCGAATTGCCCATGCTTTCTCACGCTGTGAGATGGTTAGTTTTGGATCAGGCAAAAGAGGACAGTGAAGAAGCAAAACAATGTGCTTGGAGGTCGACAAGTAAAGACTCACGATGTCATAAATATGTTGACGGACATCCTCTGGAGGGATATTACTATAGTTCTCAAGGACTTTACGACGCTAAGGAATCATATTAGCTAGTTTCAATGTCTCCCATTTTTGAACCGGGGATTTCTTGCCTCCGGAGTGATCAGGTGGTCGATGTTATTCAACCACCATTTATACTCTTTGCTAGGAATGACAGTATCCATAGGATCCGATATCTTCTCCTTACTATCAGCAACAGTGGGGGGTGATAGTGTGGTAGCCATTTTTTCTAAAAGTCTGAGCAAGCGACGACGGAATCTCCAAGTAGTAGAACAGAATGAAGGTACGCAATGCAACAACTTCAGATCTGGCAGTTAAATAGGAGGAATGCAGGCTTTTTATGTCTCAAATGATCCCCCTTATCGCAAGGTTATATGCAGGATATCACGCTATGTCTCATCATGGAAAATCTCCAACAGTTGGTGATAGCTCAAAACCTAGTACGGTCAAAAATATTCGCTCAAGCTGCACTGCGCCATAAATCGGTTGGATGGCGGCGAGATGGACATGATAAACCGGCAAATCGGCAAATATACAATCGATGAAAAAAATATTAATTTATTCATCATGTAATGTTACATTATTGATTCCATTTTTATACTACCAGAAATTCAAGTAATAGAGACTTAAGATATTTTGAGGGAGTTCATTGAACTTCATTAAGTTGGTATAGTTATTGGATGTCATCTAGCGAAGCATTCATACAGGGCAATTTCTCCAAAGACAAAGCGGGTTTCCTATGCGTAAGGCAGTTGCGAATCCCTAGGCCAACAGATTCACTCCTCTTTCAGCATGGTTAAACGGCTGAAATTGCTACAGAGTTTTGTGAGGTTTTACTTGTAGCTCGGAGCGCAATTCCATCGTCCAGACTGTGTCCCTGGTTCCTTGCCGATCTATTCGTCAAAGAGTTTTGGGAGTTTGACCGCAATGAAAAGATGGATTGGACAGAGCGCAGAATACTTTCGGCGCTTTTGCCTTGAAATAATGGGCGAGCTGTAGGAAGGCATGCGCCGATGATTGCGGAACTTGATTCTACAATGCACCAGACTACAATGATAGTGTTTGCGGCTGTCTCACGTATCAGACCAGTTTTTCCAACGGTAGCTCCGGGATACCTACCAAGGAGATCTCGGAAACCTTCTTCGGTGCCAAGTTCAAATATGCCTGTCAGAACAGCTCGAATTGTTCCAGAAATCGTAGACCTGCATTGATTAGTTTGTTGTTAATAACCATCGGATGAGGAAGGTTTATACTTACAAGATACCAAGGGCGAAAACTGAACATAATGCAAGTCTTGCACTGAGCGACATTTGTAGATTCCAGACGATGGGCACCGGAGTTGCAAGAATCAAGAAGTCGGTCAAAACATCTGTGATACAGAAAATCGTCGTTGCCCATGGTTCCATGTCGCAATATTGAGCTATAGTTGCGTCGCTGGTCCAGAAAGCCGAAAAACGTGTACCACATTGAAAGAGAGCGGCGAAGAAGAAAGCAATGGTCCATAAGACTATTATCACACACAATATCTTAGACCAGATATTAAATACCCTATTGGCTGCAAAAATCCGCCGGTACAAAAGAACTACGCTGAGTTTTATGAGGCCCAGGGTGATGGTATGTACGAGCAATATAATGGTGGTAAACTGGAATATAGTCAATGAATGATCGACATGAAAAGTACATAGATCAATTAGTCTGGTTGGCGTACTTCCACTTGGAGGGGTTCTCTCCAAGTAATAATGATCTCCCCAGTCCCGGGGTCCTGCTTTGTATGGTATCCAAAAATCTTTTGTGACACTCCTTGTAGTTGTTAGCATCTAGTCTTTCCGGTCACGGAAGAATTATGGGAACTGACCATTTAGAATTGTTCCATTTACTGCCCACATAAGTAACTGCATTGGAAGATTCGTTAGGTGTGGATCCGAAAAGAGCTTTCATGCTGAATGTCACCTACCAATCCCAAAAGAATTGTCCAATCGTCACCTTCAAGTTTGACCTTTCTTGTTTTCCGAACCCAAAAACGCATTGCCACGCACATAGTTGCGATTACTGGTAAGAAAATACACGCAACATAGACGCCTGCCGGACCTATCGAAGAGGGAAGTTTCAACATCTTGGAATGCAATGTACTGAGAATATTTGATAGCCATAGTGGTCGGTCATAGGGAGTTTATGAACTATAGCATCGCTCCCATGATCATGCTTGCTCTCAAAGTGTAAGGATGGTGGGAACTTTTTTTAGAACTGTCATCTTGACATTATCTGTAAGATTACGTTGCAATGAGCTCCTCGCGACAGCTGCAGTGACAGAGAGAGGCCTGCCTACATCATATGCAGCGAGGCACTCTGAATTCCGAAAGCACCCTTCGAATCCTGAAATGGTGCATAGACAACATGAAGATGTCATGGCTTACCGCTTCACACTCGCAACCACAACTGAATCAGAATCTATCGCCGGTGAAATGTCACATAAAGAGAGACAACCCCTCTTGCTTGATGAGAAATGACCAAATCCTTTCTCGAAGAATCGATATCAGCATGCCATTGCAGTAGTTAGGGTACCATGGCAGAAAATTAAATAAATTTTTAGGAGCCATTGATTCGCCGTAGATAAGATGGTCGTATTGGATGTTGGTGAAGGGAAGGAAATTGCGGTTGAAATATATGGAGGGGAAATGTTGGGGGCGGGAATCCCTGTTAATACGGGGCGGGGCAACCTTACGGGGTACACTAACCTATAAAATTTTACGAATCGCTAATCCTGCATGGCCCTCAAGAGTCAAGACTGGATAATCAATCTCCTCCCCAGGCTCCCCCTCTTCCTCTTGTAAAAGCATCGTCAAGCTGAAAAGGTTGGGGGGAAATGCGGCAATGCACGCTTGCGCTGCCAGGCTGCCAAAGCAACTCTGCAAGTTCACAGCTGAATTTGCTGCAGATTACTATTTTGGGGGAAATTATCACATTGCATGATACAGGCTAGGGAGAGGCAATTTATGTATGGCTTTCGTTTGTCAAGTTGATGATACTACAGGCTAATTACTGCTGAAGTAGGACCCGGTCTCCGCTTCCCCATCCAATTGCAACGATCCACCCATTGATCACGCACGCAGTGCATATGGATTCTACAAGTTGTCGAACCTAGTTCCAGTATCAGCTCCATATCCTTTACCACACCAAAGAAGTGTACCTACGTTTGTAGAGTATCAAAAGATCTGGATCTAAAAGGCACAGACGTCCGCGAGCTGGCCACAGCCAGAGATTCCCTCTTGGTTCCCAGTGACGACGGGAATTATCACATCAACGGGAGCGGCGTAGCTCACAGCCAAAAAGCTGAGGCAAGTGAGGGTGACGGCCTTGATAAATTGCATTTTGAATGTAATGGGAACTGTAGAAAATGAGGTAGTGTTCAAGAGGATATGGGCGACAGAGGAAGCAGAGAATACACTACTTACATGTAGGTATAAGGTGGTTTGTCCAAAGTGTAGAAGTTTGTTTGGGTTCAAGAGTTGTTTGTTCTGCGAGCTTGTTATTCGAGCGGCCATCCAAAATTGAAGTGGGAGGAAGCGCGGGCTTTAATACATGAGATGCGATTCGAGTGTGAATCTGTTGATCTCGCAAACACACAAACTTCGCTGCAGACTACAGGTCCGTCGCCAACAAATCGTAAATCAATGTTATGCATGGGTTTTCCGGCGGAGTTAATTGCTATTGTCGATAAGAATGTCGTGGTTGATGGCATGCTGCTACATACCGAGCCTGCAAGCTATTTTGACACCATTGCGCCAAAGGAGGAAGGTACCATTTTTTGATGTAGCACTGTAGGCCTTTATCTGTCGTATTCGAGGCCTAGAAGAGCGGGGCTATACTCACACAATAGAGATGGGCCCTTTATATGAAGCAAAGCTAGATTACAAATAAAGCATAATACTGACTACCAAATTCAAAGTTACATACGACGCAAGCTCTAGGATCTATTTCAAATATCTCTATCAGGGTATGATTCCTAAATTCTCCGTACTTCCCCGCCAGCAAAGCGTTGATTGTTGATTGTTCAGACAGGCCGGTAATTTCTATCTACTCGAGTGTCCCTCCTTCTTTCACGCTGCAATTTTTTCCATTCCTTCACTATTTTCAAGATATCGCAATATCTTACTGAATTATCAACCGTTTCAATTGTCCTCTTCTGTCAAGCTTAATAATTTCGCGATGGCAACAAAGAAAATTTACACTGCCATTCCAAGTCAACGAGACTCTCCCGACTCTGTCTACGAGGCAAATGAGAGCCCCCACTTCGATGAGTCCTCTTTGGAGAATCTAAAGGCGGTCTTGAGAGAGAAAAGATTTAGGGTTATCATGCCCATCTCAATCCTTATTCTCACATGTGTCGTTGTATTACAATGGATTCTCCTCGCTCGAATCCAATCCAAGACTTTAGAGGAATGCTTCCGTTCCAAAGGCAAATCATCATGAGCGATATCCTGTACATGTTGCACATACAATGCTAATACTTCTTGTAGAAATTCCCGCGCTCAGCTATCAACGAAATAAACTACGTCAAGTAGGATCACCCAGCGCTTATAACTCTAAGAACAAGACTGAAGCAGACGAGGCATGGAATACGATGCTTACAGGACACGGCGTCATTTCCTTTCCAGAAAATTTCGCTGTCGAGCATAACATGATCGAGACACTGCATCACTCTATTGAGAGCCCGGAGGCAGAAAAAGATAGAGTATATATAGTTGAAGCATATCATGCCCTGCATTGTCTCGTAAGTCTTACAGCTACTCAAATTCCCCCAACCAGAATTTTTAACGCGCTAACTAAAATAGCGAATGCTTCGAATTCATTACAGAGCCTATGAAACCGGTATTTCATGGAATTGGAATATCGAACACGATTATCATTGTTTTGATTCGCTTCGTCAATACATCATGTGCAATCCAGACTATACGCTCTGGTATGTAACTGGGCATCGAGTCAACGGATATATGCAAATGAAAATGTGTCAGGATTGGGACGCTTTGAGGGATTGGACTGAAGAACATACTGGTAATTATTATGATCAATATGATATGGAACCAGGCGTGATGGGGGATAGACTTTGGTTTAACTATCATGCTGGAGATGGGTTGCCTGTTGGTAGTCTTTAGATGCTGGTGGAAGGGATAGAGAATGCTGGCATAGCTTTATGATGGATATATATTGTGTATAGTAGATACCCCGAATAACAACTTTTTAATACATGATACTTTGTTTAACAATAATTAATAATCGGAAAATAGCGATTTGTGATTCGGATTCAGTCTGAGTACTTGAGTAAATCAGATTTAAAGTTTGAAATATGTAATTTTTTTCTTATATTGAAGAAAGATAAGGTAAATCTATCTATACTTATATATAATAAAGATAAAAACAAAAATAACAAAATAAATCCAGAATCTAAAAAATCAGAATTTGTTTTTATAAGAAAAATTAAGTCTGATTTAAAAAATAAGAAATCAAATTCAGAGATATCAGAATTAGCTTCCCTGAAAGAAATTGAGCTTGTACTAGAATCATTTAGAAAACCTGAATCAATAAGATCAATCGAAAAACCTGAACTAATAAGATCAAACCTTTTAAAAAAGTAAGATAAGCCTTAATTTGAAGAAAAGAAGATGGATATTGATATCGAACTTGAAGATCATATATTTAAATATATAATAAAGAAATATAAAAGAGATATCAAATAAGATATCAAAGAATAATAAAGTATAAAGATTATATAAATATTAATTATATTATTTATAAATAATATTGATTTAGAGAATATTGAATATGTTATAATAATTATTCTAAATTATAGAAAAATAAACTTTCCAAAAAAGGATTATATTTCATTAAGTTTTATTATTTTATTAACAGATATATCTAATATATCAAATATTGTTTATTTAAACAAAGAAATATTAGATATCAAAATATTAAGGATCTATAAAGAAACAATATTAGATCTGAAATATAATACAAAATAAATAAAAATAATACCAAAAGAGATATTTATATTGATTTATAATAAAATATAAAAAGAATATATATTACTTAAAAACAATAGTTTATTCTCAATAAAATAAATCTTTATAATCAAGACAAAAAATAACAAAATAAGTTGATTTAAAATAAGATTAATTATTAAAGATTTTAATCGAATATTAAAATCATTTATCAAAGATTAATATAAAAATTAATATTAGATTAGAAAGAATACTTCGATATAATATTAATAAGATTCAGGATTTTTTATGAATAACATCAAATTAAAAAGATATTAATAATAGATTATATTTATTTCAGATTAATTAATAATAATAATAATAATAAATTAATCAATATAAACAAATACTAATAAATAATAAAAAGTATAATCTATCTAATAATATATATAAGATCTGATATTTGAGAGATTCTCATAATTTATAGTAAAATTAACAAAGTATTATAATGTAATATTGAAGAATCTAATATAATATATACAATTAACAATCAAGTAAAAATTATGATTCAGATTTGGGAGAGTATAATTAGATATTTACAAAAAAATATAATCTAATTGAAGATATAATCAAAATATTTATAAATATAGATTAAATTAATAATAAATATAATTGGAAGAGTATTTCTAAAAGAATAATAATATTTTATAAAGGATTTATATTATAGATTAATAAAAAATAAATATTTATAATAATGTCTAATTCAAAATAAGAATATATTATAATAATTATATTTATAAAGTAAAAAAGATAAATAATATAATTATTCAAGGATCTTCTCAAATTAAATTATATTGAAGAAAATAAGGATATTATACAAATACTAAGGGATAATCAAGGAACCATAACCCTAATCAAAAATCTATGTTTATATGAACAATCAAAGTATATAGATATCTATTATTATTTCATTAAAGATTTGATAAAGAAAGAGAAGATCAATATTAGCTATATTAAGACAAACAATATAATAGTAAATAAGACAATAAAACCAATAGCAAGGATTGTTTTTGAAAGATTTAAGAAAATACTAGATTTAATAAATTAATTAATTAATAATATACCCTCAATAAGGAAGTATTGAAATTGAGGCTATTCAATACCGAAATAGAAAGACGATAAGCGAAGGCAGTATAGATAATAAAACCAGCCTTCCCCTATCAAACTTCCTATTAATTAGTTCAACCTACATATTCAATATTTATTACTATTCCATATATCATACCGATAACTTTCTAACATTCTATTTGATTTTTTGAAAATCTTTTTATTAAATAAATTAATTAAGGTTATATTATAATTAATTAAAAAATAAACACTTTTTGAAAAGCTTTTTGAGCATTCAATAATCTTTATTAAAAATAATAAATATTAATAAGTAATAATTATGATATGTTTTATTAATTATTTTAATTATTTTAAAAGTATTAATCAAAATTATTATTCTAAAAGATAATATTATATTTTAGTCTTTAAAAGACAAATTTATTAAATTAATAAAGAAATAATTATATATTATCTTTTTTGAAAAATTAAAACATCTTAAAATAAAGAAATAAAGATAAAATAAATTTCTTTATTTTTCTTTAATTAATACTATTATTTATTAAAAAATGATAATATTTTTTTCAAAATCTAAATTAGGAAATAATAATAATTTGAAAATAGATCATTTTTAAATTTATCTCAAAAATATTCTCTATATATTACAATCATTTTAGGTGTTTAAATTATAAAATTGTTATAATTATCTATACAAAATCTTTATTTATGATATTGATATATAGTTAATAAAATATTTAATTATTAATCTATAAAACTTTATAAAGATCTATTATAATGTTATAATAGTAAGATCTAGATAATCTGATATTATATAATTAATAATTTTATAATAAAGAATATTATTATTTAGATTTAAAAGAATAATGAAAAGTTTTGGTATTATTTTAAGATTAATTGATTCTTTCTTGTATGACTCTTTTTATTTAGATAAAAAATAAAAAATAATAATATATAATTATAAAAAGAAAAGGAAAAGAAATTAAATAAAAAAATAAAAGAATAAAAGAGAAAGAATTTTATTTAATTTAATGATAATAAAAATAAATCTTATTTATTTATTTATTTACTCACTCACTCATTCATTTACTCATATATATATAAATCTAAAAGAATAATAATTGAATTCTTTAAAAGTTTTTTGCATTTGATGTTTGATTTTTAAGATTTATAAGATTAAGAATAGGAATAAGAATATATACAAAAATATAGATATCCTTCCTTCTATCTATCTATCTAGCTCTCGCCTCGAAAATTTCTTCAATCTTCCTTTCAAGCTTTCGATCTTCCAATCTTTCATTCAATACAATACAATACAATTCCAATCAATATCCATCAATATCCATCCATAAATACCATTTCATCATCTCATGAAACTCGATCTAACAATCTAATCTAACCTAGACTAAAGAAAAGTAGAGAAATAAACCACTTTTTGCCCTGCAAGCTATGGATAATTTCCATCATTTTTCATGAGATTTGATTGATTGATTGATTCCTCCTCTTGTGTATCAACACGTGAATCGAATCATGTATGATGTGATACATCGTATGTCTAAGATTCATCACACTCATCAGATTCCTCCGACTCGGGTGTAGACTCTTCAGCAACGGCAGGAGAAGGAGAAGGAGAAGAAGCGGGAGTAGCGGCGACAACATCTGGAGTAGATACCGCAGCGACGGAAGGAGGAGAAGAAGAAGCAGCGACAACAGGTTCAACAGCATCTACTTCAGAAGAAGTAGAAGAAACCGTAGCCGGAACCACAGTTTTAGCAGCCCCCGTGCTTCCCGATTTCAAATTTCCCGAAGCAGTTACGACGAGTCCGGGTGTAACAGCTACGTTCTTAATGATAACGGTACTACCACTCAAACCGGTGACTCTGACATCCACTGAGGTGGTTCCGAAACCAGAGCTGTTTTCGAAAAAGTTGTATGTGGTGCGTGTGGTGGATTTCCAGGTTTTACTTCCGTCGGTGGAGACTTCGAGTTTGGAGACTCCTTCGGCCGCATTGACTACTTGCATGCTGAACCAGTAGGCTGAGACTCCTTCTTTGAGGTGGACTTGGAGGGGGGTGGTGATGGGACAGGGGACGTAATCCCAGGTTATGTCGATGATGCCTACGCTGAGGGCGGCGAGTTTGGTGAAGGCATTTTGGTAGAGATCCAGATGGTTGGTTCCGCAACCGGGACATTCGTCGGTGATCTGGGGTTTGTTAGTTTGAGTTTGTTTGATGGTCATGCCATGTCATGATAGATTGATGAGATAAATGTGAGAAGTGAAATGTAGAATACATACCATAGCGGTAATATTGTTACCAGATGGACCAGTAACAGAAACACAACGACCACAATTTGCAGCAGTAGCCCAGTTGGAATCGGAGAGCGCGGTACCAAGGATATTGGATGGAAGAGTGTAGGTAGAGAATGAACAAGCTCCTCCATTGGTATTACCACCATAAGAGGTAGCTTGACCTGAGAGAGCACGTTTTCCAAGAACGGCTCCTTGGGCGATAGAGAGGAAGGTAGAGGCAATAGCCATGTTCTTAATTGAGAAAACCATTTTGATTGAGTTTAAAGTTAAGACTGATGGTAAGATTTTGCTTGAAAGGAATGAGAATATGTGTAGAGAGTGAGTGATGGATATCTTTTCAAAAGAGTGTATGTTAAAAAACGAAGACCAAAGCTTCAAAGATTGATGAATCCAAATGATATCGAATCGAAATGTGATGATGAATAGAAAAGAGAAAGAATCCGAGCAAAGGAAAGCAAATACCTTTTAAAGAATGAAAATCGATGTACAATAAAAATTAATATATTTGAAATGATGCTCCCAGGGGTCTGTAGAGTAAGCAATCAATCAGCGGGGCAGGAACACCAGAATGAAGCTTGCATCCTTTGCAATTTTAGAGATGGCAGATTATTTAGCAAGATGTTAACTTCACCCTTACCTATATCGTATGATGAAATTATTTAAAGATTGGTTCACTAGAAACTCAATCAGAGATAGGTAGTTCAGATCCAAATTCTAAACCTTTGGAAACCTCCATCCACCATCCATCCACCTATTCATTCATCCATTCATTCATACTAGTCCCTGGAGAACAACATCACTAAATGAAAAAGACGGCATTTCCCCGTTAGTTTCAGGTACAACGACCGGATAGCTAAGCGTTCTTCCCCTTAATATATACTTCCCTAATCTGACCAGACTCATCCAAGTATAGACGCCCGTATAAACTGTATAGGTGGTCCAAATGCGAGTCTGGATCTTTTCGTCATCCATTCAAAAGTCTCTTTTAAACCTAAATTGTGAAGGAAAGAAAGAAAGAAAGAAAGAAAGAAAGATACTTTCCCTCACCAAAGAGGAAGGTGTAGTATTATTGTTTTCAAAGTTCGAATATTCGATATATTCCACAATAAAATAACCTTATATGAAATAAATCCGTTTATGTTTATTTATCATCTCAAGTTTGTGCTCACTCTGAGATTTTACTTGTGGATGGAAAGAGAAGGAAGGGGGTTCATTTATCATTATCGTACGAACTTGAATGTGAGTTCTCCGTATATATCCCCACTAGAGTCGCACCGGCCATATATTGCCCTGACACGGTGGAGTTTATCCGGATACACCTCCGTGTTTGTGAACCTGACTTACAAGGTTCCCACTCACAAATCATCTATCAATCACAATTCACAAACCTCCAACCTTTAACCTCCAACCTCCAAAAATAAATCAACAAATCAATAGACAAAAACCATAAACTTTACACCGCAAACCCCCTAACCCCCGCTTCCCAAACAGAAAAGACTCAAAATCCCGCAAACCCTAAAATTACTACGTACACTTCCACCATCACCATCCATTCTTGGCAGGGAAGATGCACGTATGGGGTGAAATCGCTGAGGTCGTTTGAGATGATTAAAGTGATTGATTGAAGTGGATATTCGGAGGACCTACTATGTACCTAGGACCTTAGGGAGGTACAATGTCTGTACGCGATCACTGCTCCCACTGCTCCCACTTCTCCCACTTCTCCCACTTCTCCGTAGAACTCTATTCTGATTTGCTAGGGGATGGGATGGGATGAATAGGCGCTTCGAATTCGTGGGTATTATTATTATTGTTGTTATTATGACATTTCTGACATTTCTAGCATTTCCGGGTGAATCGAATAGGTATCCTGACTTCGAAGCCCTAAAGTATTTGCTCCCCATCTTATTCATCAATCGCAATATATTATATATATAAGCTTGTCATTCTATATTGTGTATATATTAAGTATCCAAAATTTACAAACGACGGATCTGGTATTCAGCTCTTCCGGTGGATACCCAGAGATGGGAAATTTCGGTTATCGGAGATGACATCGTTAGATCCTTTTTTGTCTCAAACTGTCCGTTTTGTCCGGCTGGACTTTCTCAAGGCATTGAGCTGCAGAATATTAACAGAACATAATGTAGACAAATTGGGTATGATCCGTTTGTATGTTTGTATACAAAATTGGAAGTACTGAATTAAGTATGCATACTCCGTGCAATCCGAGAGAACGCGAAATTGGGTTCTCCAAGTACTTCTCGCCCATAGATGACTGACCACAAGACAAAACGCCCAATCATAAATATTTCAGAAAACACAAACTCATATCGACACTGGGAGGAGAAATCGAGTCGCTAAAATGACGTGGTAAATTTTGAACAGCAAGAGATGTTTGCTTAGTGAAGCCGAAATTCCTATGCATAAACTCCAAAGGACGGGGTTCCTTCAAGTTCTCAAGAGCTTCCGAAAGACTGTCCTGTCCCAAAAATTAATCAATGCGTCCAAACAAGATTGAATGACATGGTGCATACAGATTCCGGAAGTGCACCATTCCTTGACCCTCACCGTTTCGCACGATAAACATCCCCAGTCCTTCGAATTTCATCTTCCGCATCTTTTCCCCTTCCTTCCTTCTCCAGCTTTCGAACCAATGGTAAAACCTTCTCTCCAAAGTTTTGAATATCATCCTCATAATGCAAAAATGCAATTAAAACAATATCAATTCCTAAGCTCTTCAACAACAAAATTCTATCGGCGACTTGTTCGGCTGTTCCGATTAGTTTGGTTTTAAACCCATCGTTGTATTGCACCAAATCGTCAAATTTGCTATCGGCCCACATGCCCTTTTTATTTTCTGTCGATGAGCCAGCTTGTTTTGTTGCATTCGCAAATGCATTCACAGCTTCCTTGTCGGCCTTGCCTTGAATTTCAGATAAAAGTTGCATGGCTTCTTCTTCCGTTTCTTTAACAATAGCAAAGCCATTGACTGCGAAATGTATCTGATCCTCTCGACCAAGCTTCCGCGCCCGCTCTTTGACGTCGGCAATCTGCTCTTGGAATCCCTCTAGAGTATTGCCATTCATGAAATAATAATCAGATACCTGAGCTCCGTTTTCTCGAGCGTCAATCGAATTACCTCCTTGAAAAATCAATGGATGTGGTCGACCTGGTAAATCGAGAGGTTTCGGCGACAAAGGATAATCGTGAAATTGGTAAAAGTCTCCTTTGTAGGAGAATTTGGGAGAAGTCCAAATTCCTTTCAAGCATTCGATAAACTCCCTGCTCCTTCTATAGCGCTCAGTGTGTTCAAGCCACCATTGTCCAATGCTTGTAAACTCTTGTTTAAACCATCCGGAAACAATATTCACAGATATCCTTCCATTCGAGTAGTGATCAATACTGGCGATTTGCTTAGCTGCGACAGCTGGATTCCATGGGCCAGGTAATAATGCCGCGATGACATTCAACTTTCTAGTGTTATGGAGTAATGCTTGGGAGAAAGAGACGGATTCGTGTTGATGATCCTACGACAGATCAATATTAATTGTGTGCGAACAACTTCTGATAAAACTCACAGCTCCATACCCTGCCATGAATCGAATTTGAGTGAGAGCATACTCGAATCCTACTTCCTCCGCAGTTTGCGCATATCTCACATTTGATTCGTAATCCCAACTACGAAATATTAGTGATTGAAATCTCATGACAAAACATCAAGATTACCTTGTTCTTTGGGGAATCTTTGATATCACTAAACCACCAGAAACATTGGGCACCCAATAAGCAAACTTGACACGATCCGGTGCATCATTGAGTCCTGCTTCCGCAGAGAAATGCGCATTGTTTCCATTTGTCGTAACACTATTGGTGTATTCAATGAGTCTGGTATGACTATCACCATTGGCATATCCATTGGTAATTGCGCCTGAATGACCATTGGCTGGTCCATCATGCCGAATGATTATTGGACTATTGCTGCTGATTGTGATGGTAGTAGACATTTTAATCTTAAGAGTAGAAAGGTATAAGATGGATAATTTTGATCAAAGAGAGAAGCGGAAGGCCGAAGAACAGAGGCAGCGAACGGAATGAAAAAATACAGCTACTCTACCAAGAGAGCTATCCCGATACTTACTGATGTTCAACAGGGACACGATACTTACTCACACCATTGTAGAACTGCCAAAAAAAACTTCCGACCGTAGTTCAACCAAAGTTTTGATTGCTTCGGATGGGAATTCTCATGGGAAGAAGTATGCATTGATATCCTGGGCGATGGATGGTGCAATATGCACCCCTCCTTGTGCAAGAGCTTTGCTGCACCTCAACCCTGGGTTTGATTGATCGACAAGACATCATAAAAGTAATCATGGCGTATCAATAATCCGGAGTCGAAACCATGGATCCCTTACAACATCATATATGACAACATTTTGACAGGACGGATAGAGGAAATTTCGAAAACCAAATTCATGTAGTTGTAGTATTTACGCTAAGCTCTAGATAGCAACGGCTGTCCGCCTTCCATCGCAAAAATCACGTGCACACACGCAACGAATATTTTCGTTATGCACTTTGCCTCCATGATATTTCATCAATTGTAGATTATTTCAAGCTCTCAATGCTAATGGTACGACTATTCTTGGACCATTTACAGAACCATCCCTCAGCCTATCAAGTGCTGCATTTATACCTTGCAATCCTCCATGTGCAACCTCAACTTCAGGTGTCGCTATCCTGTTGTGCTTGAATAACCTTTCTAACCAGATCATCAATTCTTCACCAATATTTGGTGCCTCATGGAATGTCTTGATTGGTACGGAATGATATAAAACTCCCGGCGTCGGCTCTTTGGGTAACCCTGTCAAACCAACAAGATGCCCCCTCTTCCCATCTATGCCGTTTTCTGATTGCATGGCTTGTGCAAGTAAAGCAGTACTTTCCTTTCCTCTTGTATCAAGTCCAAAGCGTAGTTTTCCTTTGGTGATACCTTTGACAATTGATATCGCTCTGTCAGTATCAAATCGGTCCACCAAAAGATCTGCACCATGTTTTAACATACGCTCACCACTTCGAGCAACGTCTATGATAGCAATCACTTTCAGTCCAGCTAGTTTCGCAAGTTGGACTGCGCAACATCCTGTAGCAGATGAACCTACGACCGTTAGCACTTATCAAAGGTTTTGGAAGAAACACCTTACCTCCCCAAATGGCTATCCAATCTCCAGGTTCAGGCCTCTCATCTTCTCGGATGCTATCAAAGCATTCTGTCCTCACATCCTGTGAGATTGAATCTCTAGATAGGGAGTGAATTTCTCGGAGAAGATCCGGGCCTTGAGTCTCTTCATGATCGGCAAAATTTACTCCAAGACATATACCCAGCCCAAGGGCTGCCGCAACGAAGGCAACACCAAGTGGTGCGGCGTCTGTTGGGCTTATGGTATTTGGAAGCCTACAAGCATTAAAGTCTGACACGACTGCGTATTGTTGGTACGCAGCTTTTCGTGAATCTCGATAGTCCGTGGAAATTCCCATGACCTAGAACTGTCAGTCATTGCTGTAACGAACTGTTAATTCATGGATTCTTACAATATCGCCGGATTTGAATCTGGAGTTTACTTGGGGTGGTTTCACCACTTTTCCTGAAAAATCTCGGCCACTTATACAGGGGAGAGAAGGTAACCCAAAGCCAAAGTCCCTATTTTGAATTTTCAATTAAGATATCATTGGCGGCCAAAACATGAATAATACTTACGGAGCTTTCCAGTCGATTGGGTTCAAACCGACGATTTCCACCTCAACAAGCATTTCGCGGCCATCCTTCAATGAAGGTATCGGCTGTTCCGTCGCATGGATATATCTCTGCTTTGGACCATGCAGAAGCAGGACTTCTTGATGTGATACATTCAGATTCGAATTGGAAATTGAATCAATTTCCTGTTCCCGACTTTTTGTCTCCTTAGGCTGGCGCAAATAGATACCCTCAGGTTCAGTTTCTGGCTCAGGCCAATTGTGGAAGACTTTTTGATACCCGTGAGATTCCGGAGTCTTTGGCGGCGTTATTGCCTGGTTGACAGATTGCGATACATATGTTTGTGTTGAAGACATTTTGTTGATGAAAGAACCAAAGATTTGGTAAATATCTCCGCCCAATCCAATCGCTCGAAGTTTGACAAACTCGAGTATATTTACGATTTCAATCTCATTTGAACCATCTTCTGATTTCGTTCTAGTTTCTTGCGAATTCGGAATTATGGATATATTGTCACGCAATTATTAAGTTCTTGGATTGCCAATCGCGATGGAAAGCGAGGCTGAAGATTTGTTCCTCGCGATAACTCCAGCCAATCTTTTTTTGGGTCTGTACATGATCATCCTTATCATGGTGTTGTATGAATATGCGGAGGTTATGGCGTGACAGACACTAAGAAGCTCCAATTTGTGGGTCTCCCCGTGATGTCGGCAGTTGGAAGTGGGCAGGACATCTATCTCATTCAACTCAACATCGCTGCGATTTTCTTTAGATGATTTTATCGAAAAGTATTTGTCAATCCTATTGATAGGTTATCTGGCTAGGATATACCTTCAACGGAGGGGGAACTGTCGCCGCGAAATCTGTCGACATGAAGGCCTGTCAAGGATGAGAACCTTACAACAAGCAACGATAGGTACCAATGACAGCTGGTATATTCATTATTAATGGATTTACACGAGTAACTGGTCAATTCACCATCACATTGTCTCTTGCCATTTCACTTCAGAGTTTGAGGAAGTTTACCCAAATCCATCGTACTGAAGTTGTCAAACCAACAATCGATAGATCAGCAGTCGCGGCAAGGTCTTTTACAATTTCCTCAGCAAGGAAAGGTTCCTTGCGATACGAAAATTCAATGAGCCTGGGTACCAAAATCACAAGCATTTATTTTTGATGCTACTCATTAACAACGCTATGCTATTTCATGGAACTGTGATGCAGTGGATCCAGCACAGGCGGATTCGAAGAATTATCTTGAAATAAAACACACTCGAACTGATGTTACTAAAAAATTTAAAAAAGGGAAAATATTGATACAAATTGAGGATACACATCTGTCCCAAATAGCTGTCTCATTTTCCAATTTCTTTTCGTTTCGGTCCAAAATCACAGCATTTGGTGCAAAAATCCAAAGCCCACTCATCCTTCTTTCATCCTCTCTTCCTCCGGTTATTGTTCACTCGTGCGGTATAATATATGACCGGCTTTACAACGAAATCTGTATGTACAAGTGTAATTGTGATTAGGTAATTGATTGTTTCTATTCAATGATCCTCTTACCCCCTTTGAAATACTAATGTCTCGAGCTTTTGGTAGTTGAAGGGCATTGTTCAGAGTGTATGCTTGGGGTTATGGCTATAGATGAAGACTGCTCAGGTTACTTAGCAAGTAAACCCTGTAGTACCTCTGTTCGAAGTTCGAAGCAGTGAACAGTTTTGTCTTTACAAGCGTGCTTGAATGCAGAACTAGTAGTTTCGTAATGATAAACGTCTTCTTTCAAAATATTTAGCTAGCTTTTACTGCGAACTCTAGCTCGGAGAGGCGAGTACCAGCAGAGTACTTTTCGAGTCTGGAAGATTGAATAGAAAGTTGTCGTAATACAGTTGGTCATTAGCGGAGATGTAATACTATGATTTATTTTCTAAATTTTTTCAAGTAATGGATTGTCGGCAATTTTATGAGGAATGCGATACAAGAAAAAGGAAACTCGAGGATGAATCCTTGAATCCCAGAGATACCAGCGGCGAATAGTCCTTAGATTGGCTCCGGCTTCAGGTCAAAAAGCTGTCATTCAAGTAGAAGAAAACATCTATCACCAACCTCCCCAAGAATCCCTCGAGTTATCTAAACAGGAGTTTGTTAACATATCTCCAGTCTGCAGAGACCCAGATAAATGTTTTGATCTCAACCTTATTTGCTTATAGAGTCTTACATCCAAGTGAAGTGAGAGAGACAGGATTCCTTGAGAAAATTCAGCCGATAAACAAATGCATCATTTATCAGAGCAGTATATCGTGCATTAGGCAGGATATACAAGTTTTGGCGCAATACTCAGATACTTTTTTTCCCCTTTTTAAATCTATAATTGTGTAGGGAGCTATTATAGAATGGAAAAGTGATTGTGCTAGTACTATTACCAGATGATATCTCAATACAACAGTTAATGTTGGAGCTAAGAATTCGGGTTTTGGAGCTAGTGTGAAAGTTAGTTGAGGAACTATTTATAGTTACCTTATGAGTGAGCGAAGAAGTTTGACTTGATAGATTGGTTGAAGTTGATGTTTCTTGTATATTGTGTATTAAAAATGGTTTATGCGATTGTGGGTTTTGAGGCTGGGAGAGAGAAAGGGAGAGGGAAAGAGAGAAGCGGCGGCGAAGAGCAAGAGCTCTCTTTTATTTTTTTTATATATTATTAATAAAAACGACTTATTTATATTATATTTCTAGAAAAATTAATTCTAGTTCTTTGTATAAATACTTAATGTATTATATAGATTAAAATAATATGAAGTATATTTGAATTGATCGAATTAAAATAAAATTAAAAATTAAAAAAGAGTATATAAAAATAATATAATTTGTTATATAAATTATTCTTATTATAAATTATTTTTTTTTAAATTTTAAAATAATTTATTTTGTATAAAAGAATTATAAAAAGCTTTAAATTAAGAAATTTAATATATTTTAACTTCGAAAACTAGATTTTTGATAAGTTTAATATTTTACTTCTTGGTTATTTTTAATCTCAGTCATTTTTCCTTATCAAAAATAACAAAAATAAATTTTTATGACTTTTCATTTATGAATATAATTTAATAAAATTTGAATTATAGATATATTTTTTTAAAAAAATAATTTAAATTCTTTATTAAATAAATTATATATAATATATAACATATTAAATTTAAATAATATTTATTAGTTTTAAATTAATTGTTACATTTTTGAATAATTATATTTTTTTGAATAAAAATAAATCATTTTTTAATTTATATTTATTTTAATATTTATTTAAAAGAAAAATTTAAAAAAAAATTATTATTTTCATCTAAAAATAAATTTTTTTTTTCAATAATAATATAGATTTAATATAGATTTAATAGATTTAATAGGCCTAGGTCTAGATTTAATAGGTCTAATAGGTCTAATAGACCTAGGTTGAATAAGTTGAATAGGCCTAGGTTGAATAGGTTGAAAAAAGCTCCAAGTCAAATATGCCTAAGGCATTGATTAATAATCGTTCATAATCGTCTTGCGTACTGATTGTGGTGTAGATAGCTAGTACTAATGCTAAGAGAAATGTGTCTGATGAATTATTATTAATTAGAACGCTCAGATCGCGATTTACTTTCTTCGACCAATTAAATCGCAATCTTAAGCGAATCATATTTTTATAGTATATATAAAGCACAGATCATCGCTCTACGGGTATATAAAGTAAGAATTTTAAGAAGGGTAAACCTCCAATAAATTATCTTTTTAATCATTTTTAAAATTTATTAATTTCATTTATAAATTTTTTTGAATTAATTTAAAACTTCAAATGGCGAGTGAGGTTGGACGGGAGATTTTGAAGTTTAGAGCCTTGCGCATAGCAACAACTAATACGTTCCCAGCACCTACGCACTGTCATGTGATCTTTAATCACTAAAGTTCAGTTATCTAAACATCACGCGTTCACGTTCAACTCTCGACGTCGTCAGTGTAAATATGAAGGCAGAACCATCATTCGCGATTATGGATATTTCCACATCTCAATCAATCTCACCTCGCTCACCAAGAAGTCCTATCGGCTGTACACCTCCACTTGAACTTCAACATGTCGACATTAGATTGCGACAACATCAACAACATCTAACGTCCCCAGATATAATTCCACCTTTCATTTCCACTACTCCAAACCCCTCCAACTTTGATATTTTGACGCCTAATATTGCATTTTTGAAGGCCGATTACAACGAGAATGATCCTAATAACGGAGTTCCTCTACAAACTCTTTCAGATTGGGGCCTCACATTCGAAGAAACTGATGTCGCTCGTCGTTGGGGTCAGGATCCTGTTGAAAAATCCAAAGAGAAGGTTCACATGCAACTTCTTGCCGAATGCGCTACATCGATAATTAATCCATGGGGTCGGGGCGATATCGACGAGTTATTCAGGGAATACGATGCGAGGATGGCGAAATGGAATTCCACTATCAAAAAGTCTAATCAAAACTTGGAAGAACGCCGAGCGGGAAAGGTACTTTTTGAGTTGGTGACCGCAATGGAGATGGCTGGATATGGAAATGAGGAAATGAAATGGGTTTCTGAGGTTTTGAATTATCGCGAGCAAACTTTTTGGGCTGTGAGGGAGTGGTGTGAGACAAGATTGGAAAAGGTGAGGGGTGAAATTGAGAGGAAACAACAACGGCGCATACCGGAGATGGAGATCGAAACACACGAGATTGTCGAGGCGCCAGGATATACACAGGAGAGGGGAACGGAGAAGGAGACGGAGAGGGAAATGAGGACAAGAAATTCTCGACGGAATGTCAACTCCCGAGAATCCACACCGCAGGTCACCGACATCGAAGACCCCACATCGACAACGAAGATTCGATATTTTAGACGGTATGTCAACTCCGGAAACCATGCGTCAAGTAACGATACTCAAGAACGCACGTCACAGATCAACGATTCCCTAGAAGTCACACAAACCACAAACGTTCGAAACCATACACAGGATATCATGGGTCATCAAAGCACGCGAAAGATGGAAAAGAAAAAAGGCAAACAGAACATAAAGGCACAAGAACGGGAAGCCTACACTCAACAATCTACAACAATCTACTCATATCATCAAAATCCGAAAACGGACGAATGCTAATGGCAATAATTTTGATAGTAATACAGCTCAAATGAAAAGACTACGGCGATCCACCCGACTTGAATCAATCCTTGATCTGGAGACAACCAGGAATGAATCGGGCGATTGAGACGTTAAATTCTATAGTTATTGCGAACCGAATTATTGTAGGCTCCTTGATATAATAAGTCTGGAACTCTGTTTTCGAGCCACCGCCCTTTTGAATAATCTTTTCATACTAAAAGTTATGATTTTATTTATTAATAATTTTATAATGAATTTATACAATTATATGAAATTTGACATAAAGAATCTTTATATAAATATTAATAAGATTTAAAATATTTATATATACAAACTTAAAAAATAAATATATATCTTTTTTAGAATTTTATATCGAAGTTTATAAAATTAATTAAATTATTTTCAAAAATAATTTATAAAAACTTTTCAGTCAAAATATTATATTTTTTAATTTCATGAAATTGAAATTTTTTAAAAACAGTTTTATTATTTTACTAAAAGATTATTTGAATTTTTAATAGTTTTTTGATTTCATATATAAATTTTTTAACAATGAAAAGTTTGAAATTTATTTTTATATTATAAAATTATTAATAAATGAAATTCTTTATTTCCAATATATTATTTTAATTTAAAATAAAATCTTTATAAGAATTTTCTTTTCAAATTAAATATTAAATAATCTTTTCAATATTAAATAAAACCTATTTAAAAATTTCAAATATAATAATCAATTTGAATAACTATTCTTTTAAAGATATAAAAGTTTATTGAATTATACAATCATTTAATATATATAATCAAAATCACAAAAGGTGAAAAATCGTCAATTTTGATATACTTTCGTTTAGTAAGCGGTGAGTAGTTTCTAGAACTCTTAGTTCAAAAGTAGGGTATTAGGTTTAAGATTGTTTCGGCCTGAATAACCTTGAAATGCCTTCAAAATATAAAAAGTCCCGTATTTTGGTATCCTGATTACTGTTAGTGATATTTAATATCATATGTCAACTTTAAACGATTATGAGAATATCTTCAAGAAACTCGATATACATGACGAAAGCGAGGGATGTTCCAAATGCTGAAAATATCAGTTATAATGCTGATTTTGAAGAATCTATATATAATATAATCTTACTTCAATGTTCTATAATAAGTTTGTATAAGAAATAAACAACAATACTCCCGTTGAGTGCAAATTTAGATCAAGACCAAGATCACCGACAAAGTGTTTGTGCCCGTATATTCCGCAGCTATGCGGTTCTCTTCCTGATTCGAAATGGAAGAGAATGTTTCAGTTCCCCCACGCCAAGCCCAAACCTCCACGTACCCGTCTCGATCTTTTCTGAAAGCATTTCAATATCGTAGTCTCTGGCAAGTATGGCACAAGTCGTGAGTATAACAGTCTTAGCCAGAAAGCGACCAGGGCAAATAGAATGTCCCCCTATATTAAAGATGTACGTTAGTCTAATAATTGCAATAAACTAAACTATCAGTGCTCACCTCCATAAGGAAACCAGGTTCCTTCTGTTCCATCCAACGAGAAAAATGGCTGATTGGTCTGTCGTGCTTTCTCATAAGCCCCCCGCCTCGGCTCCACCCAGTCTGGAGATTCCCGGATAAGCGATGTTACAGGCCCACTTTCAGGATCTGTTGGATCGGTCAAGAATCGGTCAGCCCAGAAAGTTGTAACAGGGAACTCGCCGTTGCGTGAGTTCCAAAATGTGTCGTCCATGTGTGAGATACCGGCATTCATGATGCCGATACGACCCTTAGATAGAGTCCATTTGCCCAGATTCACATCAACGTGTGGCGAGCTAACCATGAAGTACGTCTTTACATAAAGACGAAGAGTCTCGGCGTAAATGGAACAGAGGAGAGGATTCTTTGTGAACTTATTGAGGTCTATTTCAAGTAAATTCTGGTCATCAAAGGACGCTTTGACGTCATCACGGACTCGCTTGAGAAGGCCAGGGTCCTTGAAGATGTGGAATGCGGAGAGCATGGCGCATGGTATTGTGTTGCCGACAGCACTAATAACCATATGGTCAGCCTAAACAAAGCACCTGGATTATAGATAAAGATGCGAGAAGTTATTTACCCCCATGCCAGCCCGAGATCCATCCTGGCAAGAGCATCATCGTCATGGTTCCTGACTGCCAGCAACTTCTCCTGTCGGTCCCTCATGAGGTTTGACCCCCAATATGGATCCCCATCCCCATTGGGACTGATGCTGGATTTAGTGAAGTGCTTTCTCGCATATGAATACCAGAGTTTTAATTGAGCAACACAGTTTTCCCGTGGCTTATACACTGACGGCTTAATGAAAGATGGTACTCCTCTAGCAAGCCATGGGACACTGGCATCAAATCCCCATAGTTCTTTCATAAACTCTGGGTTGAGACGAAGCATTGTTGGACCGTACATACATTCGATGAGAGACGACCCGACCACGTCTCGGAAGAAATTGGACAAATCTCCCATCTCTACCCAGTCCGTCGAGAATCTCTTTTCGTCCAGCCTAACAGTCAGTGCACTCACGTACCGTCTAGAAGTTGGTATCAGGCCCGGGCCACTTAATGCGCGGCTAAAGCTCTGGTGAGTATGATCTACGCGGTCCTTTGCCAGGACATGTTACGACAGATCTCACATACCTATTATCACGTGATTAGTATCATGTGATATAGGGATCCCAGTAGGCTCAGCTGTCCCAATGCAACTGGGACAACTGGGAGCACTGAGACGCTTGCCACGAAGGTCTATATAATCAAGATGGATTTCCTTTGTATAGAGCTTCGTGCTCAAGATCAATCATTTAGTATACTCTACTATTAGTTACGAATAGCATATTCATTATTGTCATTACTTAAGTCCCTGCTTGACGCCTAGTTATAAACCCACCTCGAGAGCCTAGAACACTTCCACGTGATCTAGACGGCTACCCTCGTAACACTTTGAGCATCATTACTGCTTCAAGTACCGACTCGACTAGTAACGACATCATGTCTTCCAAGACACCACAGCCTAGCAACCCTGCTACAGTCGATCAAGGCATTCTCGGAGGTACCGATAAGGATGGAGATATCGCTATGGGAGGTATCGAAGACCCCAAGGAAATCACCGTCACCGAAACCCTCAAGGTT
Source organism: Sclerotinia subarctica (assembly GCA_025389085.1). Lineage (NCBI taxonomy): Eukaryota > Fungi > Ascomycota > Leotiomycetes > Helotiales > Sclerotiniaceae > Sclerotinia > Sclerotinia subarctica. The sequence goes on along the minus strand of QRFI01000004.1, from coordinate 2,624,837 downwards.
GCCTTGCCAGACCGATTTACAGGCAATCGATAAGAACTAGAGACCTTCTTGCTCCAATTTGAGATCTACTTTTAATTTAATCAAGACAAGTTCAATTATGACGCCGATAAAAGCGTTTGGGCCGCCTCCTATCTCAGAGGAGAAGCCGCCAAATGGATCCAACCATATCTCAAGGACTACTTCACCAATTTGAGTGAGCCAAAGAAGCGATTGTACCTAATTCAAACCATCTTTGGGAGATTCGAAGGATTTAAGAAAGAAATACGACGAGTGTTCGGAAACGTCAATGAACTATGTGATGTTGAGTCCAAGATCTATAGCCTCAAGCAAATAGGGTCAGCAGTCAAGTACGCTGTGGAATTCAGAAGGTATATAGGTACCACTGGATGGGAAGAGAATGCAACGATGAGCCACTACCGGAAAGGGCTTAAGCCTGAAGTTAGGCTAGAACTAGATCGCAATTGCACTTGGGAGGATCTAAACGAGTTGATCGAGGAGTTTATTAAAGCGGATGAGATGCTTTACGAGTATCAGAAGGAACGCTGTTCTTCCAACTTCCATGGAAACCGAGATCGTGGTAAGTACCACAAGAATGAAGGAAGACCTCGAGAGAACAGACAACCCTATGGAGACTCAATGCAATTGGATGCAACCTTTAGAAACAAACTACTTAAGGAAGAGGTAGAACGAAGACGCAAAGACAAGCTTTGTTTCGAATGCGGCAAGTTAGGTCATAGAGCCAGAGATTGTCGAAGCAAAAAGCCATTAGGAGGAGGTTATCACAAGAAGTTCGACAAAGGCCAACTTAATGCGACCTTCACACCTCAACTGTGTACAACAACCTCTACAGAACCTGAAGAGATCCAGTGTGTAGACTATGAGGAGTTCAAGAAATTGCTAAACGAACTATCAAAGAATAAAGAAGGCCTCAACATAATAGATCTATGGGAATAGGAGTATCTACGAACTCCCTCCCCACCCTTGTTCAGAACGGAAACAAAGGAAGAACAGATAGCTGAGCATGTTGTTATGAGCTGGACTGTTTGTTATGATGAAACCTGTAGGATTCATCTATCGGATAAAGAAGCTACAGGATGGTTTCTACAAAGGAAGGCAAGGAGATCCTGCAAGAAGGGAAGGTCAGCTAAGACCTATGGAAAAGGCCAAGGCCAATTGAATATTGCAGGATAGGCAGGACAAATCTACTGCAATACAAAAATAAATGGACGAGCAATCCAGGCTATGATTGATTCAGGAGTTACAGGAAATTTTATTGCACCAGGAACTGTAAAGTATTTGGGAGTACAACTCCAAGCGAAACAAGCACCATATCAATTGCAACTAGTTGATGGATAATTAACCGGATTGGACGGAAAGATTTCACAGGAGACTCGCCCTTTACAAATGAGTATAACCCAGTATAAAGAGGTTATCCAATTCGATGTTGTTCCATTAGGGAATCAACAGATCATTCTGGGAATGCCATGGTTGAAGGCATATAACCCCCAGATTGATTGGTCATCGGAAACTATATCATTTCCGAAGAAGAGCGATCAACGAGATACGTTAGAGCCAGCAAGGCTGAACACATGCAGTGAAGAACTGAAGGCGAACAGCACCACTGATGTAGGACACCAAGTCCAGGGTCCTTCATTAACAGCGAAGGAAGGTGAACCTCCTGTATAAATGAAGAATAAGCAGAAGAAGTTGCTTGAAAACACCCCTGTAACGAAACAGGAAGAGATGCCAATACCGGTACAGTACCAGAAGTACAAGAAATTATTCGAAGAAAGAAAAGGCCATGACGCTTTACCAGAACACAAGCTATGGGATCACGAGATAGTATTGGAGGAAGGCAAGACGCCTCCATTCGGCCCAATCTATCCGATGTCAGCCTCTGACCTAGGGACGCTTAGGGATTATATTGGCGATGCACTAAAAAAGGGATGGATTAGAGAATCCATCTCACAGGCAGCAAGCCCTGTGTTATTTGTACCAAAGAAAGACGGTACAAGGAGACTTTGTGTAGACTATCGCAAACTCAATGATATAACAATCAAAGATCAGTACCCACTTTTATTAGCTACAGAATTGAAGGATCGATTGGGAAAAGCCAAGGTTTTCTCCAAGTTTGATCTTCGAAACGGATTCCACCTAATCAGAATAAAGGAAGGTGAGGAATGGAAGACAGCATTTAGAACTCGCTACGGATTATACGAGTATCAAGTAATGTCATTCAGTTTGACAAACACATCAGCAACATGTATACGCTTGGTTAACAACATATTAAGGAAATACCTAGATATATGCTATATATGCTATCTAGATGATATATTGGTATTTTCAGAAACAGAAGAACAATATATCCAGGATGTTCATAATGTTCTACAACTTTTGGAGGAAGCAGACCTCCAATGTAAATTTAGCAAGTGCGAATTTCATGTCACGGAAACAGAATTCCTAGGCTACACCATATTCTCAGGAGGTCTCAAGATGAGCTCCGACAAGGTAAAAGCAGTCAAAGAATAGGAGCCACCAATTAGTGTAAAGGAAGTACAGTTCTTTTTAGGGTTCGCCAATTTTTACCGATGATTCATCAAGAACTACTCGAAGATAGCCTCCTCAATGACTGAAATCACCAAGAAGAATCAGGGAGAGTTCCAATGGACGGAAGCAGTACAAACAGCATTTGAATACCTCAAGGAAGTATTCGCAGGAGAACCAGTTCTCAAGGTTTTCGATCCAGAACTACCAATAATTGTGGAGATAGACTCCTCAGATTACACAATAGGCGCAATACTCAGCCAGCCAGGCTTAAACAAGAAATAGCAACCAGTCGCTTACCATTCATACAAACTATCGCCAGCTGAATTAAACTACGAAATATACGATAAGGAATTACTAGCGATAATAGATGCTCTTAGGGAATGGAAAGTGTACTTAGAAGGATCGAAATATACAGTGCAGGTGTATACAGATCATAAGAACTTGGTTTACTTCATTACAACGAAGGAATTGAACAGACGACAGGTCCGATGGTCGGAAACCATAGCTGTATACAACTTCAGAATTTCATATGTCAAAGGAAACAAAAATGCTAGAGCAGATGCTCTCAGCCGAAAACCAGAATATTTACAAAACAAAACATACGAATCACATGCGATATTAAGACAGGAAGGTGATGCTTTAGTTCACAATAAACCACAACTCGCTGCCACTTCAGGAATAAATTACGATACTATCAAGGATATCATAAAAACGGAATATGCAACAGACGCTACAGTCAAAAGAATCCTAGCCAAACTAGACAATCTAAAAAGAGGATTCACTATGGAAGAAGGGTTCATCTACTTTCACAATAAGCTTTACATACCCTTCAATCTAGCTAAGGATTACGTCACAGAACAACATGAGCTACCAGCTCACAGGCATCAGGGTATTGCAAGAACCTTTGCCAGAATAAGGAAAGAAGTATATTTTCCAAAGATGAGGACTATAGTTGAGAATGTAATTGGGAACTGCGATACTTGCATAAGGAATAAAGCCATTCGGCATACCCTTTATGGTCAGCTCAAAACCCCCGAACTACCTACTCAACCTTGGAAGTCCATTGCTTGGGATTTTGTAGTGAAACTACCATTATCCAAGGACCTGGTTACCCAGAAGGAGTACGACTCCATACTAGTGGTAACAGACAGATTAACCAAGTTCGCTCACATAATACCATTCTGTGAAACTTGGACAACAGATGATCTTGCTTATATATTCATAAGGAATATAGTCAGCATCCATGGTGTACCAGATGAGATTATCTCAGATAGGGACAAATTATTCACATCGAAGTTTTGGTCTACCCTTATAGCATTGCTTGGAATCAAAAGAAAGCTCTCGACAGCTTTCCACCCACAAACAGATGGCCAAACAGAACGACTAAACCAAACGATGGAGGCCTATCTCCGCTGCTACATCAATTACAGACAAGACAATTGGGTTAAACTATTACCCTTGGCACAATTCGCATATAATACATCAGAGACAGAAACCACAAAAGTAACGCCAGCATATGCTAACTTTGGGTTCAACCCATTGGCTTACAAATCACCATTGCCGCAAGATGCGAATGCAGACGAAGCCATAAAAGATATCACAGAAATCAAGGAGCTTCAAGAACAACTCTCCTTGGATTTACAGTTCATCGCTTTAAGAACAGCATCTTACTACAACGAATCAAGAAGTATGGGACCTACTCTTAAAGAGGGGGATAAAGTTTATCTTATTCGAAGAAACATACAAACAAAACGACCAAGCGATAAACTAGACCACAAGAAACTGGGACCATTCAAAATCGACAAGGTGATAGGACCAGTCAACTATAGACTGAAATTACCACACACCATAAATATCCACCCAGTATTCCACATCTCACTCCTCGAGAAAGCACCACCAGGAGCGCCCGATGCACCCATAACAGAAATTGAACCAGTCAACCCGAACACCACATACAATATAGAAGAGATCCTAGACTGCAAGTATGTCAGAGGCAAAATCAAGTATCTAGTAAAATGGAAAGGATACCCACACTCAGAAAACACTTGGGAACTCAAGTCACAGTTTAAGAGCCCTGTATGGATTGAACAGTTCCACCAGAAAAACCCTCATTTGCCAGCCAAGCATCAATTTCCTCAGCAGACAGCGATAGCAAAAAAGGATCGAAACCAAGTTCGTCACTAGGACCGGTAACAGAAGCAAACGCTAGTTTATTCTCTTTCCCTACACACTCATTTTCCAACCGTTCTTCTTCCAACCGCTTTTCCTCTGCCTCAAACTCTTCCAAAGCTTCGATTGTATGAAGGTCATATTGCAACATCTTGCCCGCCTTCTCGCGAAGAATGTCAAGTTTCGCTAAAGTCTGACGAGATTGCGTGTACAATTGGAGAATCTTCGATATAGCCTCTTCTTCTTCCCGCCGAAACCTTTCATTCTCTTCCCGAAGACGTTGCTCTTCTCGATCAACCCTAGACCAATCCACTACAGTATGCCCAAATACATTACACGATGAATCCATACCACTTTTCGAGTATTCACCACATTTATTATTGCCAGGCAAAACCTGACACTCGAGTTTTTTGTCCGTACAACGACTACAAGTAAATGGCATAATAACACCCTTCTCCTTACTTCGATTATATATGTTTTGACGACTTTTCGTGGACCGAGAGTTACGATTAGGAGGCATAATGAAGAGAAAAGGAAATCATTATTGTTAAAGGAATTAATGAGGGGATTGGTAGCATTATATGAACGCTCGGGACAAGCGCTAAGCTAAGAAGGGGATAGTGTTACGACAGATCTCACATACCTATTATCACGTGATTAGTATCATGTGATATAGGGATCCCAGTAGGCTCAGCTGTCCCAATGCAACTGGGACAACTGGGAGCACTGAGACGCTTGCCACGAAGGTCTATATAATCAAGATGGATTTCCTTTGTATAGAGCTTCGTGCTCAAGATCAATCATTTAGTATACTCTACTATTAGTTACAAATAGCATATTCATTATTGTCATTACTTAAGTCCCTGCTTGACGCCTAGTTATAAACCCACCTCGAGAGCCTAGAACACTTCCACGTGATCTAGACGGCTACCCTCGTAACAGGACATTGCTGCCTAGATATGGTTTCGAGAAGGGGCCGGAGTCATCAGCACGATAGACGGATACTACTCTCTCGGGCAGCCCTAAGAAGTATTTGAAGACATATACAAACATGGAGATAGGGCTGGAAAGTGTAGGTTGTTTCCAGATATTGGCAATGGTGTGCCGGTCTTGGAAGGCAAAAATCTCGAAGCCGAGAAAGAAAACCCTCGAAGAGATCATTCTGCTGTCGTAGCAGCTATTTGTTTGTAAGACTTCAAGTCAGCAAGAGACACACATCAAGAATGCAAATGTTTACTTACGTAACATGGCGGATAAATTTTGCATTATCCCATAGAAATGAGATTGGATTGCCCAAGTATGGAATGAGGGACGGGTATTGTGGAGGCAATTGTCCTTTACCGCTATCACCCTTTTGGAATCTGTTGATCATATGCCACTCAAAGGTAGCCAAGGTGTAGTTGACGAGGATCTGGAATAGAAGAATCATACCAAGGACTGGTAGAGTTCTCCTGTCTTTGTTCAGTGTTGAGTACGCAAGAGCAAATACCCATGAGAACTTCAGCAAAGTGCGCATTCTGACTGATTCCCAGAAGCCCATGGTGAAAAGCTTTTGGAATTTGGAATTGTAGATAATTAACAAACGAGAACGTTATGCTCTGGGTCAGGCAGTATTCCTCTCGGTCCCTCTTATACCCATTTGCTTGGAAACATGGGTAGTTATGTGCCTAGGATGCACTAACCTTTGCCCTTTTCGAATAATTCCTAGAATTACTTACACTGAAATATGTATAGACCGTAGCCTCACTGGCTCGTGTCCCTACTGCAGAAAAGGAGTTGACTTCTAATCGGTCAGCTCTGAATAATATTATACAAACAGAAATGTGTTTATTTTTGGATTAATGAAACAGAAGGATCATGCTTATGTGCTTATTCCATGCAGGTTAATCTTCAGCCTCTCGATGCATATAGAGTAGAAGAACGAGCTGAACTTTGATTAGAGATACTGTTATTATTATTGGGGAATTAACAAAATCATTACTTGTGTAACGATACTGTACTGAAGGCAGTGGCTGCCTGAGGTTTCGTCTAGTTGATAGTTGTAGGTTAAGGCTTTATCACTGATATTCATTTGGAAATGAAGTCGTTATTAAATCAAGTAGAATATAAATAAACTAATTGATAATTAAGTTGAATATAAAGCTTCTAAACTATGAAATTATTCTAATTATATATTTCTGGATATTATTGGATAATTTGAATAAACTGATCTACTTAGGTTATCCCCTAAATTAGATAGATTAGGCTATCTAATTTATTCATCATATAATCCTTTAATAACTTCAGAATACTAATCTTGGGATAATTTGTTTTCTAGAATAATATACTTTCTAGAATAATTATCCTAGGATTAATATTATCCTAAAACTTTTTATTTTAGAATGAATAAGATCCTAGAATACTTGCTCTAAACTATTATAATTGTCTAATTGATTAGCTTTAGGATAATTATAATCTTAGGACTTATTAAATCCTAGGATACTTATTTTAGGATTCCTTATCGATAAGGATCTTTTCGGAAACAATAGTCCAAACTATTATATTTGCTTTTATTGTATTATAATAAATATGATTCATAAAATTATCCCCTTTTTAATTAAGTATCATCTTTGATCATCTATAATTGTCCGATTTCTATAATATCTTATAAATATATTATTTATTTTCTCTTTTTTATTATATTACTTCAATATACTAAAAAGTGAATAGAGTAATTGGAACTTAGAAATCGAATCAAACAAACAGGAAACGAAATGGTTGTTTGTACTCATTGTGAAAAGGTTGGTCATTGTTGTATCACTTTGGAATTGGATTCCAACAATGATCGATATACTGAATGTTGTTGTTAAGAGAAGATTTGTAATATGAAATCGAAGAACAAAATATTGTTTTTTTTTACTAGTCCTCCATTAATCATCAAAGATAAAAATTATGTGAAAAGAAGGAAAAGGTTTTCGCAGTATTATAAGAAGTTATGGCCAAGATTTCTTGTCTTTGTAAACAATAACATTTTCTAAATAAACAAGAATAGAAATTAATAGCGGCTGATTTAAATTCCTTAGATGAGTTTGATACTTTAAAGGAAAAGGAAAAACAAGAAAAAAAGAAAGAAATCGTTGCCAATTCAATGTTCATTATCTCTTCCAACCCTTTTGATCAATTTGGTCAATTTGGTTCTGATCTTTCTATGTTTAATTCTGATTTCTTCGATTTTTCCTTTTTGAATACAATGGATTCCTTATTTATATAGGTTTTGTTAAATTCTTCTTTCTTTTGGGTAGCTTTGGATTCTGTTGATAAAACTCCCCAAACTTCTCAAGATATTTGAGATCTTTTTTCAACTCCTATATATTCTTAGAATCCAGATAATTCTCTTATTTTATCAAATATTTAATTTTGCTTTTAATATATTTGCAATCTAGTATATTCTTTATTTCATATTCAACATTTTGATTTATAGATATAATTTCTATCTCAAAGGTTTTAGATATTTTTGATAATATTAATTCAAGTAAGGATATATGGAATATTAGATAAATGTTTATATTTCTTGATAATATCAATTCATAATATCTGAGATTTCGTTTAATTGGTAATTGTAAGTTAAGACTTTATTACTAGTATTCATTTGAAAATGAAGTCATTATTAAATCAAGTAAAATATAGATAAACTAATTAATAATTAAATTGAATATAAAACTCTTAAACTATGAAATTATCCTAATTATATACTTCTGAATATTATTGAATAGTCTGAATAGATTAGTCTATTTGGACTATCCCCTAAACTGAATAAATTAGGTTATTCAATCTATTTATTATATGATCCTTTAATAGTTTTAAAATATTAATCCTAGAATAACTCGTTTCCTAAAATAATATATTTCTTAGGATAATTATTCTGGGATTAATATTATTTTAGAACTTTCTATTTTAGGATAAATAAGATCCTAAGATATTTGCTCTAAGCCATCATAACTGTCTAATTGAATCCTAGAACACTTATCCTAGGATTCCTTATCGATAAGGATCTTTTCAGAAACAGCGGCCCAAACCATTGTACTTGCTTTTATTGTGTTATAATGAATGTGATTCGTAACAATTTGTTTGGTTTTGAGTATTGAATTTTTCTACCATATGTTAAGATAGTGAATTATTAATTATTTTTCATAATCATATATTAAACTTGGTTTAAGTTTATAAAATAATAATTAAGTTTTCAAAAATTAATATTAAAGTTTCAAAAAGAATAATTCATTTTTACAAAAGTTATTTCTTTGATAATAATTATATATTAAAAAGTCAAATTATAAATAAAAATTATTAATATATTTTTATTTTAATAAAAAGAATTTTATTAATTATATTATTTTGATATACGTTTTTTGAATTAATTCATTAATAATAATATAATATATAAATCTTAAAAAATATAAATATATTAAAATTATTAATAATTCATTTTTAAATTATTATATTTTATTAAATTAAAAAATATAAATTTTAGTATAAGTGATATATAATATTTAATATTAAAATATAGAAATTTAAAATTTAAATTTCTCTTTATTATTTTAATTTATTATAAAATTCAATTTATAATTTTTTTTAAAAAAAATAAAATCTATTAAAAAATCTATATTTTAAAACTATTAAATAGCCTTTCAAAGTAGTTTAAATTTATTGATATTTTAATTGATTATGAATTGAGTAAACTCTATTATATAAAAAAACAGATTATTCAACGGAAATAAGACGAATGATTGCCGAAAGAGCTCTGATTTACTCTAATTAGTCTTATATGATTCGCTGAGGATACGGGTGAGGTATGTAGAAAACATAAGTGATGTGACGGCGGAGTGGGATGTGGAATGGAATAGAAGTCAAACATCAAGCAAGAGGGATTGTCATCCACCTTTTCATGAATATTTGGGGTCCACGGAGCTGTGGTGAGATCCACTAAAGATGCGGGGTAAGGGTAACATTAGCTCAAAACTGGCCATCTTGTAAGCACGGATCCAGAAAAGCCAGTGAGAGCGCGAGGACTAACCGGGGCCCCTGAGGAATTGGTTCGGTATTTGGGGCACAGTTAAACGATTGTAAGATTGTAAGACTACCTACATAAAAATTTATTTTACAGCCTCTCACTCTTGCTCTCTGCCCACCCTCCTTTTTCCAGCGACAGTAACTGACTGAATTGCACCGTGTCGGCCAAACTTGACACTTCAGTATGACTTCTATGCTTGCTCTTGTCCTTGGCTCTTTGGCTGCCTCATATGCCTTTTTTCTTGCCCTTCTTCGTTTCACGCAAGCCTCGAAGGAGCCGCCTGCGATTGAAACCACGATACCCTTTATAACTCCACTTCTTGGTTCAATATCGGGCATGCAAAAGTATGCAGTGAAACTAAGGTCAGTCAGTCACTTGGAAGAAGGATGTTCAGCAAGGCAGGAAACCAGCAGTAGTCTACTTTCTATCATGCTATCATGAGTCTGACATTTAATCTCTGGTTACCAGAGACAAATATGGCCTGCCAATCTACACGTTGCGCATGCCAGGCCAGCGAATCTACGTCATCAACTCCCTATCACTCATCCCACCACTACAACGCGAGCTAAAGACCATCGCTTTTTCTCCTATCGGAGCTCAGGCGGCAGCCACGGTTATGGGTGTTGGCCCTGCTGGTAACGCCATTATAGGCTCAGACAAGATGTTCGAGCACGATTCTTACCTGTCTACATTTGTACCGTATATTTTACCAGCTTTATCACCTGGTCCAGGACTTGACGCTATCAATGGTGCAGCAGTCCAATATATGTCAAATTCTTTGGAGAAACTCGGCAAAAATGGCTCCACTACGGTTGAGCTGTTTTCTTGGGTTCGTCGACAATTATTAATGGCCACAACAGAGTCTATGTTTGGACCCCAAAATCCTTTTCGTGATTCTGCACTCGAACAAGCATGGTAGTAAGTCCGTACTCGTTTCCAAGTTCCCAGATGTACTACTTAGTTTGACGGTCTACTAATTTGTCCTCAAAAGTGATTTCGAGCCATCGATCCAGATCCACATGCTCAAAGCATGGCCAAGCGTATTGGCACCCAAGTCTCTGCACGCACGGGAAAAGGTCCTCATTCCCGCCTTCGAAAGATACTTTGCGGAAAACGGTCATCATCAAGGTTCTCTCCTTGTTCAGTGTCGCTATAAGCATAACACAGACCATGGCTTGCGAGGCAGAGATGTAGCAGCTACAGAAATAGGCCAGATGATTGCATCCTTGACCAACAGCGCAGCAGCAGCATTTTGGATGATCTATCATGTATTTTCTGACCCCGTTGTTCTTGAAGAGTGTCGGAATGAAATAGAACAACTCAAACACACTGATGATAGCGGACTCTGTACCGTCGATCTAGCAAAAATCAAATCCGCATGTCCCATCCTCCTCTCCACATGGCAGGAGACTTTACGCTACGTGCACATCGGCATATCAGCTCGGGTCGTGATGAAAGATATCATGTTCGACAACAAATATCTCCTCAAGAAGGGAGCCACCGTTATGACTATCGCTTCAGTTCAACATACAGAAGTGTCAGTGTGGGGACCAACTGTGAATACATTTGACCACCGACGGTTTCTACGGAAGCCTGGCGAGAAGCGCACAAACCCTGTTGCGGTTCGCTCTTTTGGTGGTGGCGGAGTACTCTGTCCTGGTCGTCACTTTGTCAGCACTGAGGTGATGGCATTTACGGCTTTGCTGTTGCTTCGCTTTGATCTGAAGCCTGTAGCCACGGGTGGTAAGTGGGTGGAGCCTCGGAAAATCGACCCCGTGACAACCTCAATACCGACAACTAAGGATAAATTGGAGGTGAAAATTATTTCTAGAGACGACCGAAATTGGCAGGTGAACTTCTCGACGTCTGCGAAAGGTGTTGATATGGTTGCAGAGGAGTTTGCTCAAGGTCACCAATGAATGTTCAACTAGAAAAATAATTACAGCACCTTATTTGACGTAGAACTATTTCTTTTGCTTTGGAGCCTCGAAATTTCTTGGTTTGTTGTAACGTTGATCTTAATAAACAGATTGTTTAGATTTTGACTGAAAATCGTGACCTAGATGAGATCGTTGGGGCTAGTTAAATGATGATCACACAAACAATCGACACGTCTAATAAAATTTTAACCTTAGGTTTCTAAAATCACTTGCCAATAGAATTTGTAATGGTGAAAATATTTTTAAAACCTTCCTCCACTTGACGCCCCAAAACGTATGTTGTAGAGCTGCTCGCAACTACCATTATTTTAAATTGAAATCCAAGGATTTCGAAAGGATTCAAGGAGTCAAGTGGTTAACATGCGGCGCGGACCGTAATGGATGCAACCCAACGGTGCAATCCGTTTCAACGTCTACGGCGCAGCTTGTCAAACCAAAAGATTGAACGATACGTACGCTATTAAGTGAATGCCATGTAATAGAATAAGGGTTCTGTTCGGTCAACTAGCTTGATGACTGCATGCCATTGCTAATCTAGTGTACAATCGCCTGTGATTGAACTCACTTGTGCTTGGATGAAATTGCTTTCCATTGAGGTTTTTCTTGCATCCAAGTCATCTTTGCATGCAAGTGTGGCTCTTTTCTCATTTGCACGATTAGTAATCTTTGGCTCGCTGATTTACTTTGAACCGATTTATTTGAAATTTGTAATTATTGTTTTGCCCAGCGTTGTCTTCTAGAACACGAGCTTTAATTCCAGCTCTTTCAGAGCTAAAAAAATAATGATGGATTCACCAGACTCTTTAATTACTTTTTATGTCTTTTAAAATCTACAATCGATTTCTATTAAATAATCTATTAAAATATTCTTATCATATTTGAATTAATTATAAATTTTGAAACTATAAATAATTTTTATAATTTTTTATAATTTTTATAATTTTTATAATTTTTTATAATTTTTTATAATTTTTTATAATTTTTTATAATTTTTTATAATTTTTTATAATTTTTTATAATTTTTTATAACAAATTTTATTTTAATATAAAAATAAAATCTTAATTCTTATTGAATTATAAAATCTCGGATTTTATATATTAATCTAAATCTTTTTTTAAATAATAATTATTATTTTATAATTAATAAATTAAAAAATTTTAAATTATAAAGTTATTCAATAAGTATTTAATATTATTTTTATTTAAATCTTATATACTTTTTAAATTAATGAAAATTAAAATAAAAAAAGTATTTCAATATATATATTAAAAAGTTTTTTTATTCTTCAACGAAGAAAAAGAAATCAAATGAAGTATATAAATTAATAATAAAATATTTAAATCATTTTATTTATAATCCAATAAGAGTCATGTTAATATTTAATTGATATAGTATATAACAATTTTAGATTAGTTGTTTGATATCCTGATATACATTTCATACAAAACGCTTTATACATGTTATATGATATAACATGAGTCAGATACCAGAAATATTAGAAGGGCAAAAGATTAATTGGACCGGCTCAATGTAATGCGGCAAAGCTTCTTAGAAGCTTTCAGATGACATTGACTGCTGTCATTGATCATGTAGTTGAATGATTCGATAGCTCTTATCATTTTTCGTATACCTTCATCCAACGTAGCGCTAGACTAAAACACCTAACCCGTAAAAATACAGCAGCAACTAAAAAGAGAGGGGTGGTACCGCAGTTCTTCTTTTTCCTGGATACCAAGGTTGGTAACACGGTTCAAATACGCAGCTTATACTTGCGAGTAATACTTGCAGGTAAATATCTGCAGTTGAAGATCCAAATATAGATAGATACGGAGCTAAGCTGTCTGCAAGAATTCCAAGGTTCTCGCCTCCATCTTCCACCCCCTTTCCCCGCTTCCAGTGGCATTGTAAGATTTTTACATTCTCAACTGCTCTCTTTAACTCCACCTCTCTGACCTACATCAACAAATTACCTTCCTTGGAGCAAAAGATGACAGTGAGATTCGATACGGCTGTAGTTTAGTGTGGGTGAAGTGTGCGTGTAGCGTTGGCGATGGAGGCAGAGTCGACGAAGGTTGATATGGGGGCTAATTTTAAGCTAAAATTATCATCCAATCCGTGTTTGTGTGCTATTTCACCTGTACAGAACTAGATTGAGAAAGGCAGAAAGGGGTTACGAGTAATGAACAAACGAGTAATCAAAGCAATGCAGACGACTTGGCTCTGTTCAACTACATGATTGACCCTTGGCCCTCATTCGATTTTCAGCTTCCTCTCAGCCAATCAGAAGATTTGCTTTCCAATAGCCTTTTGATGTTATACTACTTATTAGATCCATGTTTGAAATGCGCTCTAGTAGTTTCTCTTCTCTATAACGTTTGTTTCTACCTTTCAATAACCTCATATTGAGTTTAAGATATTCATCAAGGCAGTCTCATAAAAGCCAACCTGCGTCTCCAGGTCATCCCATCCATAATTGTTCGTTTTCAACATGGATAACATTCCTCCTGGCCTGGATCTGTGTATCTTTCCGGCGGGATTACCACCAAATGGCACCACCAGCAATTTCGAGAATCCGAAAACGCTCGTCCCGGCACTTATCTCGGTATGCGTCATCATGACCGTTGCTGCTATAGTTTTTGTAGCATGTAGATTGTTTGCCAACAGAAAGAAAATGTGGTGGACCGATTGTAAGAAAGCTAACTACCCTCTCAGGTGGGAATGGATAGACTAACAAACATAGACTTTATCATCGTTGCATTGATCCTGTCACTCGTTGAAACTGGACTCATGCTGGCTCAAACTAAGTTTGCGCGCCATCAATGGGACGTAAGGGCCTGCTGGTACAATGGCACATACACCAAGGTTAGTTTAAAATACCGCCGCAGTTAACCTCCGTGCTCAGAGACTAACCGCAACCAAAGATCCTCTTCTCACAACAGATCGTTCTCAGTTTTGTGCTTTTCTTTTCTAAGGCCTCCATCTTCCTGTTGTTTCACCAGATTTTTGAAGTTAAACAAGGAATGCGCATTGCCATCCAAGTTGGTATTGTCTTCGCCGGGCTACTGTATTTTACTAGTATCCCCTTGTCGGCAGTCCTGTCAGCTCCTCGAGTGGGCGAAACGTGGACCAGCGTGTTGTTCAGTGGACGTCCAGAGAAGGAATTATTTTGGGGGGTCGTACAATCGGCACTTGGCATCGTGCTAGACTTGTTCATTTTCGTCTTGCCTATTCCGGTAATTTTGAGGCTCAATTTATCAAGAAGGAAGAAGATACAGATCTTGATTGTCTTCACCACTGCCTTAGTGTAAGTCGTGCTACACATACCTGCCATTGGCATTCTGCTAAAATTAACTGAATAGGGGAGTCATCGCCAGTGTTTTGTCTCTGGTCTACAGAGTGGAAGCACTAAATACCAACGACGGAACTTGGAAATATACGCTTCTTCTTATTTTCGGTTTAATAGAAAATCATATAGCTATCATCGTCAGCTGCACCCCCGGCTTCGTGAGATTTGTCAGGGTCCATATCTCAGAGCTCGCAATTATCAGGTCACTGCGCTCGAGTCTCGGCAGTGGAAACAACTTACCAACCCACTTAAAAGTGGACCCAAATCAGCCGAGATCAGGGAGAGGACCCAGAAGAAATGAAAATCATGAGTTCGATCTGGTCAGTGAGAATTTGACATCATCGACCGTAATGGACGAAGACCGATCACTACCATCAGCTTCTAGTTCTTCTGGAGCCGGAGTGTCACAAGAGGCACAATATCCGGAATTCAAGCACGTCACAGACGTTAAGGAACTTAAGCTCCCAGAATATCCACCTAGAATTATCAAACAAGGACCTAGCTTGGCCCAACCTGCCAATTCCGTTTGGTCTCATGGTGCCCCATCACCAAGAAAGCAGGGATTCGGGCCCAGGGATATGTCTGACCATGTTCATACTACATATCAGTCGGGAAATCTCTCTCTTCACACCTCTGCTGAGCGGTTGGTTTAAAAGTGTCCTGAAGAACCATAGGAAATCGTGCACGATATTATATAGTCAGTCACGAGCATAACGGGAAGTGTAGCTATAAGTTTGAATCCTTCTTCTACTCAATCAGCTATGAGTATTTGTCCCCAATATCCTCATAAGCAATCGATGGTTCTTTGCATACAATATATGGCAAAGAAAGCAGGTCGACGGGTAATATCGTTGCCGAGGAATCATTCATCTACGGAAAAATTTCTTTCCCCGGGGGCTGTGATTTGAACCCGTCGCTGGCGATCAAAATAAAAAATCAAGCAATTTGCGATAAGACTCTCATCATCAGTATGCTGTAGTATGGTGATAATCTATAAATACGATAGATATTTACTACTCCTCCATATAAATCACGTGATATGATTTCTAAATTCTGCTGAAGACAAGACATACCTGATATTCTCTTGGAATAAATTGTGCAACCTCAACACTGAGTGATTTCACGCGCAAACAACTCAGGGCAGCCACAACGCCCTTCATAATGTCTTCTTCATTTGCATCGTCCGGCTTTTTCTGCCTGACAAATACAGAGAGAGCCCGAGGTGAGAATCTGTCTTCTGTACGAATGTCACCAGTACTTCAGCACTGTCGTCGTCCACTTTAGTTTCCCCTATCCCCTATCCACATCATCTGTATGGGAAAAAGATAGTATATCACCCCGTAAGGCCCTATAGTCGCATCCCTTTTCGAGCCGTCCTCCATGTGGTTCAGACTTTCAGAATTCGTGTAACGTTCGGAACAAAAAAGTCGCTATACCCCGATAGCTATTAATCGCTAGACGAGGTATCGAAAGTTAAAAAGTTGCTATCCGGGGTATTGAATATATTATCAATTGTATGGATATTGAAACTTATTAAACGAAATTAAAGAAGATGAACTGCCAATAATGATTTGGCGGTACGTTTTATCGTTTCCGCCATGCATATTGGTACAACCATTACAAACAAACAAGGCCAGTAACAATCCTAAATGGTGAGGAATAAGATTACATACTAGGTAAGCCTTTACCGGTAGCCTAACCTCGCCGCTGCGAGCCTGACACTACAACCGGCTTTTTGTTTGCAATCAGCAGTAGGAGTAGAATTTTTTACGACTACAATCGTACTGAATCGTTCATCGACTTGTTGTAAAATCCTACTATTTTGACTCAAATCAAAAGTCTTTTACCTGGGAGTGTGCCAGACGCCAGGCCGCCTTTGTGTGAAGTTCGAAACTCTTCAGCTCAACAAATCAATCATTGAGTCCAAACCCAGCCTTTAGAGACATTGAATAGTGGTTCCTATGGATGACACTGATCGAGATACAGTCCTTGGGCAGTGGCTTCAAAGACAGCAGAATTTAAAGCGGCTGCAAGTGGGGATTTCCTTTCAGGATCTTGAATGCTATGGCTTCACGTCCTCGGCGACATTCCAACACACTGTAACTTCATACGCATTAGCGCTTCCACGGCTTATTGCTAGAATCTTCTCCTTGCAGCAACCAGAGAGAGTACAAATATTGCACAATTTTGATGGCCTGGTTTTGCCTGGGGAGATGCTTCTAGTCCTTGGCCGACCCGGCAGCGGTTGCTCGTCATTTCTGAAGGTTTTGTCTGGCGATACACACGGCATTTATGTTGGAGAGAAGCCGCAGGTCAATTACGCTGGTATTTCGTACAAAAAAATGCATCAGGACTTCAAAGGCGAGAGTATCTACCTTGCCGAGTTGGATAAGCATTTTCCTGAGCTCAGTGTCGGCCAGACCCTCAGCTTTGCGGCATCTACGAGAGGAACTGGCAAAACCAGTAACGCTGTATCGCAAGCAACGGGTCGAGAAGTTGCAGTTTTGTTTGATCTTTCGAATGCTTTCGACACTAAAATGGGAAATGACTTGATCCGTGGCGTCAGTGGGGGAGAAACTAGAAGAACAAGCATTGCAGAAGCACTTCTCAGCCATGCTCAATTCCAGTGCTGGGATAATAGTACTCGTGGCCTAGACAGTTCTACTGCCCAGCAATTCATCACACTGCTAAAGAAATCAACGAAAGCTTTGCGGTCGACTGTAGTCATGAGCATCTACCAAGGGTCGAACGCAATGTATCATGTGAGTAATTCCGTGATAATAAAAACATTAGGTTGACAAAAGGTTCCACAGTACTAATTTTACGAACCAGAGCTTTGACAAAGTTACAGTACTGTACGAGGGCCGTCAGATTTACTTTGGCCCTATCGACTCAGCTACCGACTATTTTCATAAGCTTGGATTTGCAAAAGATAACAGAGCGACAACTCCCGATTTTCTTACCTCTCTCACGAGCCCAGCTGAGCGTATTGTTCGACAGGGCTTCGAAGGTCAAACACCAAGGTCACCGGAGGAGTTCGCGGCTGCGTGGGAACGAAGTGATGAGAGGAAACGACTAGTAGAGGATATTAAAGTTTTTAATTCTTTTCATCCACTAAAAATGTCGGTTGGGACAGGAACCGATTCAATTCCGAGTTCAGATTCGATGAAAAATATGCTAGAGTAAGTTCAGGGCCGTTGTGTCAGGGGATTTTCGATCGCGCTAATTTCAGAATCTAGCAATCGCTCGGCCACTTACCCAATTTCAATCAGCCAGCAGATTCTGATCTGTCTTCCGAGGGGTCTACTCCGTCTACGCAACAACTACATTCCTGCAGTTTCAACCGTCTTCGCGAACGCGATTCTTGCTATCGTTGTCGGTAGCGTGTTTTACGATCTTCCAGATACAAGCGTTAGCATGGACCAGAGGGCCGTTCTCATTTTTTTTTCTCTAATGATATGCGCTTTCTCACCTGCTTTTGAGGTAAGCTGTTTGAGACCCTCAAATTTCTCTTGTTCGGGTAGTGGCTGACTCGTTGCCAATTTCTTTAGGTCCTAACCATGTGGACACAAAGGCCTATTGTGGAAAAGCACAATCGATACGCTTTTTATCACCCAATCACGGAAGCTGTGGCTGCAATTCTTTGCGATTTGCCGGTCAAGGTCGGCACCACTGTTATGTTTCACGTCACGCTCTATTTTATGACGAATCTCCGGCGCACTGCTTCCGCTTTCTTTACCTACGTCGTCTTCATGTTCTTTATCGTTTTAACTATGAGCATGGTTTTCAGAACCTTGGGCTCCCTGTCAAGAACATTAGAACAGACTATGGCGCCTGCATCCGTCATAGTTGTACTGTGTATTCTGTACACTGGTTTTGTGATACCAGTACCGTACATGAAGCCTTGGCTTTCTTGGTTTAGGCGATTGAATCCTATGTCGTATGCTTTTGAGAGCCTGATGATCAATGAGGTAGGTACATGTGGTCTTTAGAATTTTGCATAGGAGTAGACACTGATAATTTGCATGAACTAGTTCAAGGATCGAGAATTTAGCTGTTCATCCACAATCCCTACCGGGCCGGGATACTCTTCACAGGCTGGTATGAGTGGTAAAATCTGTCCAGTAGTGGGAGCAAAGCCTGGAGAGTCTAATGTCCAAGGATCATCATATCTGCTTCTAAAATATGGATACGAGCCGAGCCATCTTTGGATGAATTTCGGCATCATCAATGCTTTGATGACAATATTCTGCGCAATCCATCTGCTAGCTGCAGAGTACATTCCCGCACAGAGATCAAAGGGCGAGGTGCTACTTTTTCACCGTGGTCATGGCAAGAAGCAGTCCCAACGTGGACTTGACGCCGAGAATCCCCATGTCTCGCCAATATTTGCTCAGGACATCGACAAGCAAGAGTCTTCCGAAGGAATTGATAAGAATTCGGAGGCTATCCTAAGACCTTCATCAGTGCTTCACTGGAACAATCTGAGTTACGAAGTACAGACCAAGAAAGGGCGGAAAAAAATCTTGAATAAAATCGATGGATGGGTCAAACCAGGGACATTGACGGCTCTAATGGTAACATTTCTTTCAACTGAGATCAAAATATATCGGGAGTTCTATGCTAAAAAAAGTTTAACAGGGCGTTACAGGAGCCGGAAAAACAACATTGCTCGACGTGTTAGCCAACCAAGCAACTTTCGGAACAGCTAGTGGCGAAGTCTGCATTGATGGCACACCTCGAGATGCGAGTTTTCAACGAAAGATAGCCTACGTTCAACAGGAAGATATCCATCTTCCCACTGCAACAGTTCGCGAAGCTTTGGAGTTCAGTGCTTTGCTCCGAATATCAGGGTCCACGTCGAGAAAAGAGAAGTTAGACTATGTCAAAAATGTAATCGAAGTCTTAGACATGGGGTCATATTCTGAAGCTGTGGTTGGATATGCCGGTCGTGGTGAGTCGAGGGATGAAGTGTCTGCTGGGATGCCATTGCTAATTATGACAGGGCTTAATATCGAACAGCGGAAGAGACTTAGCATAGGTGTAGAGCTTGTCGCAAAGCCGGAGTTAGTGCTATTTCTAGGTTTGTATTTCATTGTGACTCAATCAGAATGCTATAAGCTAACATTACTTTGCGAAGACGAGCCGACTTCTGGACTCGATAGCCAGACAGCCTGGTCGACATGTTCACTTCTTCGCAAACTAGCAAATCATGGACAAGGGGTCCTTTGTACTATTCATCAGCCTTCTTCTCAACTTTTTCGGATGTTTGATTGCTTGTTGCTGCTCAACGACTGCGGTGAAACCGTATATTTCGGTGAGATTGGACAAGATGCCTCAAAACTCATAGGTTATTTTGAGACTTTAGGAGCGCCTAAGTGCCGACCAGAAGATAATCCTGCCGAATGGGTTCTGAACGTCATTAGTCGCAATAGTCATTCTTCTATGAGCACAGCTAGGTCTGAGAAATCACCAGCGGAGACGGACTCTAGCGATTGGGACTCAAACTGGTCACAGAAGTGGAGTGAAAGTCCACAGCACCAAGCTACACAGCAGTATCTTCAACAATTTACCATGGCATCCAACTCCTTGCCTGAAGACAAAGCGTTCAAAACACCAGTCAGAAGCGAATATGCTACTTCGTTCTCTCGACAACTAGTCATCGTGACAGAACGAATCTTCCAAGAATACTGGAGAGACCCTACATATTTATATTCAAAGTTGTCTCTCTGTTTTGGCGTGGTAAGCATTTTACCTTGATTCGTTTTAGGAGAAACGTTTCCTAACATGATTATAGTGCTTCTTCAATGGTATCTCTTTCTATAAGACGACACTTGATATGCAAGGCTTCATCAACTTTCTTTTCTCCATCTTCCTCATCTCTCAGCTCTTCAGCACCCTGGATCAACAAATCATCCCACGCCTTGCTAACAACCGCGTTATATTTGAAGCTCGCGAGAGAAAGTCTAAATCATACTCCTGGATCACGTTCCTCACTACTAACATCATCGTTGAACTATTTTGGCAGACGGTCTGCTCTGTAGTAATTTTCGTATCCTGGTATTATCCTACGGGTCTCTGGCACAATAGTGATCCAAGCTTTGGAACGGTGGAAAGGGGAGGTCTGGTATTTGTCCTCATTTGGCTATTTTGTCTATGGATCTCGACCTTCTCACAGGCTGTAGGCATAGGCATCGAGCATGCTGAGACAGCCGTGCAAATGGCCACGCTGTGCTTCTGGCTTTCTCTTGTCTTTTGTGGGTAAGTGGTACCAAACTACCTGAATTCAATTAAGAACTTACCAAACTTTTAGCGTCCTCGTTTCCCCAAAAGACCTTCCTCGTTTTTGGATCTTTGTTTATCGAGCGTCTCCATTAACATACTTCATTGATGGTATGGTTCTGGCAGGATTGGCCAACACGCGTATCGAATGCTCCGACATTCAGCTCCTCCACATCGATCCTCCTTCCTCCAACTCCACATGTATCAATTATCTAGGACCGTTCATACAATATGCAGGTGGAGTCCTCAGAAATCCCACAGCTAGCACGGATTGTTTGTACTGTCCAGTTGATCAGACAAACCAATTACTCCAGCAACTAGGATTGGAAACAGAACATGCTTGGCGAAATGTAGCCTACATGGTTGTCTACGTCGCTTTTAACATTCTTGCTATCTTTTTCATCTACTGGGTTGCAAGAATGCCGAAAACCAACAAGAAATGAATCCCGCGAGAAGTACCAAATTGCCCTTTCCATTCCACAGTAGGGTCTTATTTCTGATTTTCCTCTCACATCATTAAAGTTCTTTTAATAGTAATCATCTCTAGGTCCAGTTGGATTACGGATGATGTATTTCGGTAGATTCTTTGGGCAGGCATAATAGGCAATGCTGAACATCAATACAAGAGGAAGAAAGAATATAGCCGTTCATCTCTAGGGCGTTCTGACGGTCTCAAAGTGAGTATGACGGGTCTTTTTTAGAGAGGGAAGAGTATCACAAATGAAATCTATAGAAGAAAAAAATTGGCATTGAATATACTACATAGCCAATTATATTCAGTGTTTTTTATCCAGAATCTGGGCTATTTTTAAGAGATATGCGTTTTGAGATTCCAGTGTTAATATATTCTATATGTGATTAGTTATAATAAATAGTTTGAGCATTTAAATATTCATTTCCCTCTCTTTGAACTAATTACTACTTTAGGTATCAAGATATTATTTACGTTATAGCATCGTGAAATCAAACAGGCATATAAACAATTGGATAAAGCAAAGTTTTCGAAAAGGATATAGAGCATCGACTATCATTATAAGATCGACAGATTCTCAACCAATGGTTTCACAAGATATTAATTTTGTTTTTTAAAACCTTGGGGCTCAAACGAAAGATTCGTATGTGCTGCTTACGAAAAGATGTTTGTGACCGGCAAGGTGCAGGTATCCCGTGCCATGTTACATCGATATCCCGCTCTGAGGTGGCTCCAATAAACACCCTGCAATGAGGCCTCTGCCGTGTGACCAGTCAATTTCAAATTCATTTTATTTTATGAATGATTGAGATTGGAGCATGAGAATCTTATGAAAAGGCTGCATTCGCCCCTTGATCTTTTGATGGAGTATCAACTACCATTCCATAATTTCTGATAATCGTGACTTCGGCATGGCTGAATCTACTCAGACACATACATTTCCGCAGTCTATGTGCGCCAACAATGACCAGGCTGGAGATGGCGATGGGGTATCTCCGTGTGCTAGAGCTGCATCAAAAGCATGTAGTAAGTGCTTCTTAGTCCAGTATTGCAGCAAAAATTGTCAAGCCGCACATTGGAAGTCTCATAAAAAGGACTGTCAATCTCCACTTATGAAGAAATCCTGGAAACCTCAATGGGCTGTGGAGAAACGAGTGCCGGCTTTTATAACCCCAGGTGGTGATGTTAATGCGCCAGTCCATGAATGGGTTACTATGGTTCAGCATGGAAGTAAGAAGTATCTATGGGGAAATGTTCCTGCTATAGATGTGATACAGAGTTGCAAGAATGAGGGAGAAACCTTTCCAGAGGAATTCAATATGTTGTTTGCAGGTAAGATGAACTTGAAACCGTGGGGAGACTTTAGTTTGACAATTGATAGCATCTGGAGATATCAGAAACGTTGTCAAATCCATGATTGGACTCCCAGTCGCGTATACGGGTAAGTGCGAGATTGTGATCAACGACAGGGACTTCGATATTGTGGCGAGAAATGCAATCTTGCTTCTCACAGCTCTCTTATTTGATCCCATGGAAGCAGCGGATATCATGTTACACATTTGGTATTCTGCATTTGTACCCGAATTAGTGTTGCAAAAACTCCAAGAACAAATCCTTCCCCTGATTGAAGATGTTTGTATGAAAGTTCGGGACCGTCCTGAGAATTCTCTCCAGTCTAAGACTTGGACATTCGGCACTCGAAAACTGAGTTTGACCTTACCAAAGGCTTCATGGAATCTTCTTCCATCGTTTCTCAAAATTCCAAGTGGTTTGACAACGAGTCAAGCGCAGAAAGTGATGGTAGAAACTACTTTAGCACCGTCAAGGAGAGATTATATTGATCGAGCATTCCATATTAAGCCACCTGCTTGGCGTGTTTGTGCTGTCAAGTTTCGTACTGATGGCGTACTACTGCCATTTGGAAATTCTCGTAAAGAATTCAATACACCAAACCCGTAGGTATATCCCATTCACTCTAGAGATATGATGGCTAATCTAATGGTAGAACGATGTTTCAAAGCACTGACTTTTGGCCAATGATGGACTCTGCAGATCCAAAGGCAGGGTGGGCTATCAATGAATTCATGTCGAAACCCCCGCCCTCTCGTAACGATGTCTATGGTAGCCTCTACTTTTACGTTCTGAAACTACTGGAAGAATTCTGTCAACGATTGAGTAATTTACAAATCCGCTTTCAATTGTTTGGGCTTGATGCCATGGATCTGCCAGGTGTTCTAGACGAGCGTGGCACTGGAGAGAATTTCTTTGACAGAATTGAGGTAGAGCATCCTTCCATTCCTGAGGTGAAAATTTCCAACCGCTGACTGTTCTCAGGTTTCAAATATTGGAGATCGTGGCTACCTTGGGCCTCCGAAACTCCTTGCGACATTCGCTCCTTACCTGAAGCGCAAATCACAAAACCCACACGCTACACTCCTTGCCTTATTCCTAAACGCTGTGCACGAGTCCTATGATGCACAAGACCACATTGGGAGCATAAAAGCCGAAATGATTCAACTGAACAACTACATGTCTCTTGATGTAGCTACTTTCTCGCGTATTGACCAAGAAACATACAATCCAGAAGTCATCAAATACCTTAATGCAAGATCTGCATTTCGGGACTTTGACAGACCATTTGATAAGTTTCAGAGGGATTGTCGTTTAAATGAAATTGGCCCAATTGTAGGATTAAAAATCAAGAATAAGAATACATTGGTTGAGAAGTGGCCTTTGAGGTTGAAACCTGGGTCGACGCAAGAGGACTTTGAGATGTTATTGGCATCGGGACACACCGGCTCCGAAAGATATGTAGAATGGGAAAGTTTGACATAAGACTGAGTTAGGAACTTTGGGGGAGAGAAGATGATTGAGAAGATAACCTGTCTCAAAAATTTGAAAGTTTCATTCTGTGAGATGCTCCTTCCTCATTGCTCAAAGGTCGCTCGCTTGTTTTAGCTGGTGAACTTCTTGCAAATACACTCTCAAAAATTATTCATCCATCATCTTTCTTTCATCTCTCAACACCAACCAATAGGTTCACTACTTTGCGGAACAACTTCAGAACTGTACACTCATCAAAAGATCATTGATTTTATATATCATCAGTTCAGCAAAGGGCTACCACTCAAACTTCCATTGCCTTCCATTCTTTGATCTTCAATCCCATCCAACGATGGTGCGTGGAACCGCATGATTTTGCCATTTGGAAAATTTGTCTTCTCTCGAATTTTGGCAAATATAAAGTGGCTAAGAGGTATACCTTTTGTTCTGCTGTGGCACTGTCTTGGTCATTGGAAGCTCCAAAGGAGCACTTGAATAATAATCGATTGTTTGGACAGTGGGTTGAGGGAAATCCAATGGTCTTTTTTTCTGAATTCTCACTACAACAATCTTCACCAAATTCATATTCACTTTCATCCCGTCCTCGAATTATCAGCTTGACTGGCCTGGGATTGCAACACTGCGTTAAGGCTTATTAGGTGAAAACATACATTCAATCAAACTTCCACTCTTTTTATCCAAAGTAACCAAGGCACCAATAACTCTCGAACTCCAACCATCCGACGAGAAGATCAAACTTCTATGATGTTACCTTGCAAGTATTTTGTAACTCCTGCTGGATGCGGTCGTGGCACTTCTTGTCAATACAGCCATGATGTGAGCACGAAAACAAACGCGCGTCAGTCTACCCATTCGTTGAATATAGACAATGGGAACCCGCTTACTATACGACCCTTACGCCCTGAAGCACAAAAGCTGATTACTTGTAAGTTATTTGCTAAGGGATTTTGTCAAAAAGGCGATGATTGTCCTTTCAGTCATGTATTCACAACGGCAGCTTCCCCAGGAAGTCCGCTTCACAAGAGAGTTTGCAGCTTCTTTGCCAAAGGGAAATGTATCAAGGGAAACAGATGTTACTTTAAACATACCTTAACGGAGCCTGGTAATGATTTGATTGACCAAACAAACGCGCAAGTCGGGAACCCTCAGCTAATTTCTCCCACCACAATCAACACAGCTTCAACTTCGGCCCCCTTGACAATAAACCCTGCATTCACAAAGAATTATGTATGGCTTGCATCTCCACTCGGCTATCAATTGACGTTTATACTAATATCTCAAAGGATAAAATACCGGATGGTATGATCGCACATGCGATTTCTGGAAGTTTGGCAGTATTTGAAGGTGGAGGGCAAGTCTACAAAGTTTCAGTACCATCTGATTTAACCACTATCCGAATCACTGGCTTGACACAAAATGCCAACATTGAGTATATGGAGACTATTCTGGGTAGAGTGGGCATTGATACATCTGGCATTTGCATTCGAGCTACTAGCAAGGGCACCCCACGCTTAGTTTGTGCATACCTTCGACTCGAATGCTCCACGGAAGGTTCAGTTGTAAGCGCAGAGATACAGTCACTTTTGAGAAGATTGGTATTGTACTCCCAACTGAAGGCAAGCCTAGTCCCTACGCGCTTATCCTCCGTCTCTGGAACTTCACGCGGAGTCGACTTCCACAAAGTGGTTTTCTCTTGGTATCGATCTACAAGGACAGCAATCTTAAAGTACGCAGACGAGGATGTCGCCAGTATGGCGTGTAGTAACTTCAATGAAAGCCACTACAAGGTTATGGGCGAGCAGTTGACGTGTTCACCTATTGTTTCTGATTTCCAAACCGACGAGAGCCACAAATTTCTGTGCATATTGAGAAACATACCTGTCTTTGCGGACGAAGAAGACATCTCGGCTACCATGGATGAGAAACACAGACCAGATGAACTGAAAATTGGTAGAGCGAGTTATGAAGCATCTGACGAATGACTTGTAATCACGTCAAGGAATTGTGCGCGGCGATCGGCCCCCTGGAGTCTTGGGACCCTGTTCAAGATCTAGACCCACTGGCCAATAGAGTCAAAGTAAGAGTTCGATTCCAGGATGAGTCAGATGCTCGAGAAGCAATTTCAAGATTAAGCAATAAAAATATACATATTTTAGGGAGGGGAAAGCTGATGGTTAAACAAATAGCTACAGCTCGATTCAAAGTTATTACAAAGATCTATTTAGCTGTACAATCGCAAATCGAGGCAGACAAGAATTTATTGATTGAGCAACATATCAAAATCAGAGCATATCAAAGCACTGATGTTTCCCAGAAGTTTCTGTCTGTGAAGATTGAGGGAGAGCCTGGAGAGAACTTTTTGAAAGCCAAGGATAAGCTAGAGAAGATTTTGACAGGTACGGTCGCCGTGGCTGACGGTAAAACATTTTGGGACAATTACTTTGTGCAACCAAAAGGTTTGAATAAGCTCAAACTAGTTGAGGAGGAGTGCGATGTAGTAATTTATCGCGATAGAAGAAGGAAACAGCTTCGCCTTTGCGGTTCACCTGTAGATATCGAATGCGCCCAACGCACACTTCACAATATGGTTGCGTCAGGACTAGAAAGTTATGCAATAGTGCTCAATCGAAGCAATTTTCGTTGGTTATCGAACGGTGGATTTGAGCAGATCGTATCAGCTCTTGGAAAAGATTTTGCTTCTATTGATACTTTATCAAGTCCAAAGAAGCTATTAATTTCCGGTGGACCTGAGAACTATCATAAGGCAATAAGAATTTTAGATCTAAAGAGTGTTGTTACTAGCAACGTCATCAAGGAAGATGATTGCATCATTTGTCGGTGTCCTGCTGAGACTCCAGTCCGTACGCAGTGTAGTCATTTGTATTTGTCTTCAATGCTTTGAGAATCTGTGCTCCTCTACTATAACTGGCAACAAGGAGGTATCTATCAATTGTGCAGCTGATGAATGTGATGTCACACTCTCATCAGAGGAGATCCAACAATACATTACTTTCAATACTTTCGAGGATCTTCTTGAGGCTTCATTCCATTCATACATTCGTCAACATCCAGATGATTTTCATTACTGCCCAGCCCCAGATTGCGGACAAATCTACCGAGTTACTGGCCCTATCAAGTCCCGTGCTTGTGCCGAATGTCTCACGGAGACTTGTATCTCATGTCACGAGTCTCACATGGGTCAAACTTGTGGTGAGTACAAATATCAAGCGTCTAATGGAAAAGAAGCATTCGAGAGTTTTAAGTCTGAAAATGGCTGCAAGGATTGTCCCAAATGTACAACAACTATGGAGAAGACTGATGGCTGCAACCACATTATTTGTCCTGGATGCGGTATCCACATCTGCTGGATTTGTCTTGATACGTTTGAGAAAGACGAACAGTGTTATGATCACATGTCCATGGAACATGGAAATATTGGTGGTCCTTTTGACGAAGAAAATCAAGACTGGGGGTTGGACGCTGACTTCCATGACGACGGTACTCATGAGGCTGACCGTGTGTGGGACTTCGATCTTCTCGACGAAATTCCTGCTGATAACCCTGATCCTGCTACGCTGAATCCGTTTATGCGTGAAATGCTCGGGCTACGCGGAAGACTCGAGGGAGGCCTTCCTATATGATAGATGCTGATTCTTTGGAGAAGTTGGTGTTTTCACCAATTTTGGCGGAATTCTAGGATTTGGCTCTCTATGGGTTTTTGTCGGTTATCTTCGATGATTGAGGGTATATATGTCTTTACAAGATGGTGTTATAACAGCGTATCATAGACCGAGGGAATAAATACATTATTATAAGTATAGTCTTTACTGGAGAACTGTCTTTGCAGGAGTAATTGAATTTTGTGTATGTGAAACTAATGGCTTGAATGGCTTGGATGGCTTGATTAACTCGCTGTAAGTACACGGATAAATAGCTTGACGAATTCAAAAAAGGGGGAAAATCGATATCGAAACCATAAACTCACATCGCTGAATTCATTCCATTTACTCCATTTATCTTCTACATATATCTCATATTGAAATCACCAAAGTTACCAGGAGCTCCCAAATGTTAAAACTGTATCTCGGTATTTAAATTTGTGCATTGAGGAAGAAAATACATCAATTATCACACCTGAGGTGTTCGATAGCATAGTTGATGAAATTAAGATACATGACTCTATCTTACCATAGTGGCATTTACTAATCATCAGTATGACAGATTGCTTTTGAATTCACTCGGTCAGGAATGCACGTCGTCTTCCATCATGCCTCACCAATATACCAGGTTCGTCGAACCTTCGCATCAAAATGGGTAGGTGTCCTTTGGTGGGTTAATTACTTGGACATCGATTATCTTGATCTGCTAGTAAATTTCAGGAGGTGCGTCCCGGCAGAGCTCCAAAATTAAGTTAATAGCAGGATCATATATTTGAGTTTGCAGAGCTGGATGAGAAAAAGCATGGAAGTGGAGTGGAGTCAGGAGAGGACTGAAATATGGAATTCGACAAGAAGTGACAACATGATATGAAAAGTCCAGATAGACAATCTACCTTAAGATTCATGAGTTCTGCAGTATCCGGTGGATAAAAACCCTCAAAATTCCGCGCTAAGATATCTGCTGGTATGTAATTAATATGAAAGCTAGTGATTTTAGTCCGATCAAACTACGTTCAAAAAGGGAAATAGGTTTTAGCAGAGGGTTGTTTGGGTAGATGATCAATTCATCTTTTCACAACTTGTGTACCTTATCCAACAAGCAATTGTGATAATAGCATGTTTTTGAACCTTCAATAATCGTCCCTGGCAACCTCAGCTCATCCAATCAAGGGGGATCATGTAACACGTGCATGATTGACCATGCATCCTTGGAGTTGCTAGTCATATCTGTTTGAAGCTAGTATGCTAGAATTTAGCAAGAGATATCAGCAAAACTTACGTCGACTTTCTTGAACGGATTGATAACTTTGAAACGACAGAGCTGAAGGGAATCATGATATCGCCCAAAATGCGTTGATACCTTGCTCAATGTTGGTCAAGGAAGGGAGCTGGATGAAGTGGACTTTCTAGGTACAGCTCTCATCCATGCATGTTTGAAACGATCTCTGGCAATGTCTAACTTCTTCCGACGCTAATCGGATGAATTTGTATCGTCTAGACTATTTAGCATCCATGGGTTGGGATAGCTGCAACCGATAGAGGGAAAAAGCAAACTAGAAAGATTACTAAATATTCGAAAAGTTCACCAGGCCTGCTAGCAATGGTAGAGATAGAACAGGAAGTCCAGACAAGATCATCAGGTTTCAATGAAGGTTTTTGAATAGCAGATTCGGCAATTCCGGTTGGAAAGTGGCAATGTTCAGGACTTCCTGCACACTCTTTCGATTGATGACACGATGGAATGAAAGGGGATCTAGCTGCAAAGCCCTAAGCCAAATGCAACTATCACTCCATATTTAAGTTTGAACAGAAGACATTGGTCTCGGGCTCAGGATAAAAATGCAGCTCATCAACATTAAACGTCTGGATATGTGTTACGGAACCAAGTACTCCTCCAATCTCCGAAACTCCATCTTCACCGGAACAATAAAAGCTCCGATATATCTATGCCTGAGGTTTGATTACATAAAGAATTCTTCTTCACCGGTAGTTCTATATTACAACAAGCGCCCCTCCCCCGCCTCCTCAATAATACAAATGGTAGGTAAATCAATCTATTTTGCACGAATTACGTTTCGCCCACCGGCAAAATTCGTCCGATCTTCTATTTCACACTCGAAGTATCAAAGCGTCGTGCTTTTCTTGGCTAAGCTTGTTTTTTAACACCGTTGTGAAGATTTTAGCTTCGGGCGTATAAATCCCATTCGAGCGCTTCTGCGGGGAAGGTATCCCATGACGGGAAAATCTCGTGGTGAAATATACACCTCCTCGACTCCGTTTGGCAGGTAACGTGTCGGGGAAAACATGGAGCCTGCATGCACCCATTGTAGAATGAGAGGGTTTCTTCATCTACTCCGTACTCCGTAAATCTTCCGAGTGGAATCATGATTTGTTTTGTGGGGGAGTATCAGGTATATATACTCTACCTAAATAACGTACAACGATATCTTCGTGCTCTTCTTGCTCTATCATTCTCACCAATTTCCTGTCGAGTACATACCTGAGTTGTAATACTCTACTTCATTGCCATACTTTTACTTTCATAATACATCCCAATTTCGAAACCTGGTAATTCTAGAAAGACATCATGAAGACCACATCAGAACTCCTCTTGGCCATTTTGGCTTCTGCTGCACATGCTGTTCCATTCAGTCATGTAACACCAACAGCTGTTGATTCAAACATACCTAGAGCCGAAGTACATGCCGCAGCAGCTGCTTCACCCACCGTTTACATGTGTGGAGATTCCACCATGGCTCTCGGAGGCGGCGGAACTGGAACTCAAGGTACGTACAAATCACAAAACATCATTGATGAATATCTGTAGCTAATATATACAGGCTGGGGTGTATACCTCCCATACTCCCTCAATATCCCCGTGGTCAACGATGCCATAGCCGGTCGCTCAGCCCGTTCCTACACCAATGAAAACCGCTTTGGTCAAGTCATTGCCACCATCAAATCTGGCGACATCGTCATCATTGAATTCGGACACAATGACGGAGGATCCCTCACCCCAACCGACAACGGTCGTTCCGATTGTCTAGGAGCCGGTAACGAAACCTGCACCACAGCCGCTGGTGTAATCGTGCAAACCTACCCCACCTATCTCACCAACGCAACCGAGCTCATGGTCGCCAAAGGTGCCCACGTCATCATTTCCTCTCCTACCCCCGATAACACATGCGAGACTGGTACATGTTCATACACATCACCTCGATTCACCGGGTATGGTGAGGAAGTTGTGAAGAATGTGGGAAGCATGTCTAGCTTCATTGATCACGGTACTTATCTCGCTAATCAGTATGCTGTTCTTGGTGCTAGTATTGTTAATACTTATTATCCCAACGATCACACTCATACTTCTCCTATTGCGGCGAATCTCGTTGCCGGAGTCTTTGTTAAGGGGGTTTTGTGTGCGGGATCTTCTAATCCTTTATATTCTTATATTAAGAATAGCACAGCTAATGTTGTTGGTACCTGTATATAATTTAGAGTGCTCGGATGTTATTTTGAGGCATGGGCACTGGAGTGGATAAAATATTTTGTTGTATATATTTAGCTGAATGAATGAATGAATGGGGGTACTATCAATAATTTACAATACCATCAACAAATCAATATACATGCCTATTATTGATATTGTAAAAAAGGTAAGTCGAGATACGTGCATCCCGCAAGCACATTGTGAAAGCCGAATAAAGTAATAAAAGCTGATTAGATTAGATAGTAATAAGACTTCATTTATAGAAATAATAGGATTTATAATGAGTTTGAGTTGAGGTTATACAAATATATATAAAAAGAATTAATTATTGTTATTATTATCATCAACATCATCATCATCATAATCACAATCATAAAAAGAAACAAGTAAAAAAAACTTCTTTTCTATCGATCTAACCAGGTAATCTTACCCAAAAAATCACACGATTGAATGATTAGAAACTATTATAATATGTATATGGGTCTTACAATCAAATCCAATTTTCTCACAATATACATCCAGAAGATGGTGAAGTTGAAGATGAAGTTATGCGGAGAGGGACGCTGTGAAGAAGACAAATGAATATAATAATCGATGATCAGCCCAACTTCAATTCTTTCCTCAATAGCATATAATTATTGAGTATAGTATACCAAATTAGTGTTATTCTTATGTTGAAAACGATAAAACCAAAAATCGTGAAGTGGAAGTAGAGAATATGAAAAATACAAATTGTAATCTTTAATTTCTTTACTTCAATTCATTTCACTTAGGTATCAATAGTGATATAAGCTAGCTATATCCCAAAGTATAATAATATTACTGTCTTCTTCTTCATCTGGAGGAATGTATACTTGATATTTATACTTATACTTACTATGTTCATCATCACCGTCACCATATCTCACGATCTCTCAAAATTCACTAGGTAATGAAAATATTGTTCTGACGAACTCTAAGGATGAAAAAGAAATAGGAAATAAAATAGGAAAGAACGCGGTCACTAAGAAAGAAGCATGTTTGACTTTTCAACAGTTCCAGCATTAAAATCAGAGACAACGATATGTACTAATTTTATCCATTTGATCTAATTTTTAGTAGTTCCCTCACGGAAATGACCGGCGATCAAGAAAGCCATTTCTAGTGCTTGCTTTTCGTTCAATCTTGGATCACAGAAACTGGTGTAATTTAGTGATAAATCTTCCTCGGCAAGTCCCTCACTACCACCAGTACATTCCGTCACAGCGTCACCAGTCAACTCAAGATGAACTCCTCCAAGGTAGCTTCCTTCTTCTTGATGAACTGCCAAAGTTTCTTGAAGCTCGGAAAAGATATCTGTAAATTGTCTCGTCTTGATGCCGGTTGAAGTAGATCTTGTGTTTCCGTGCATTGGATCACATTGCCAAACCACACTTCGAGCATATTCACTATCTTCAACTGTTCGGATGTGTGTGGGAAGAAGTGTACGAACTTTTGAAGCTCCATAACGAGTTATGAGTGTTATCTTGCCGACTTCTACTGCTGGATTCAGCTTTCGAAGGAGCTCCAAAAGATCTGAGCAAGAAGTCGTGGGGCCCACTTTGACACCAATTGGATTAGATATACCACGGAAGTACTCAATATGTGCTCCATCCACTTGTCTTGTCCGGTCACCAATCCAAAGAAAGTGTGCCGATGTATTGAAGTATGCCTTTCCATCCTCGGTAGGATCAACATTCTTATTGCTGTTTGCATCGGCTTGTGAGGTTTGAGATGGATCTTTAAGTCTTCGAGTAAGGCTCTGTTCATATTCAAGTAAAAGGCCTTCGTGACTGGTGTAGAGGTCAACTCCTCGAAGTTGATCAGCAGTATCTGCACCAATAGTACGCATGAAACGTAAGCTCTCGCTGATGGAATCAACAATCTTCGAGTATCTCTCTTGTAACTCAGGATCCCGAACGTGACCAAGGCCCCAATTCATTGGGCTATGGAGATCAGCAATACCAGATGATAGAGATGCCCGAATGAAGTTGAGAGTGGCTGCAGAGTGAAAGTATGCACTGCTGCGAGTTAGTCAAGTACCGTGATAGCTCTCAGATATGTGCTTACCTAACAAGTCTCTGTGGGTCTAAATTTCTCTCTTCAACATCGTAACCATTCAAGATATCACCTCTAAAAGATGGTGTCTCCTTGCCATCTACCATCTCTGTGGGGCTTGATCTGGGCTTTGCATATTGACCCGCCATTCTTGCAATTCTGACTACTTTCTTGTTGGCCCCCCAAACGAGAACCAAACTCATTTGAAGTAAGAGCTTAATCTTTGATTCAATTGCATTCTCCTCGCAGTAGTCGAATAGTTCAGCACAGTCACCACCCTGAAGAAGAAAAGCCTTGCCAAGAGCTACATCTCGTAGACTTTCCTTGAGCCGAATAATTTCTGTAGGGGTGACAATGGGAGGAAGATGTTGAAGTTTTGATAAAGACTTCTCTACAATCTTGCGGTCCTCATATATCGCATCTTGTTTGATTGGTTTTGTAGTCCAAGAGCTTGGTGACCATGGCTCAACCTGGCGGGGTAAAGACTCAACGGGGCGGTCCATAGGTGCTCCATCATAGTTGATTCCTAATTCTGCCCCAGGACCAAAGGTTGGCATTTTGAAATGAGTCGTAATGTAATTCCTAAATTGGAAAAAATGAAGCTATACGAGGTTGGAATGAGATGACGAATTGATTTAAATAGTAAAGAAAGTTGTAAAAATGTAAAAATAACGTGATTGTTATGCGGGGTGAAATAATAAAAGTGAAGTGGGAAGTTGTGTGCCTTGATGACTTGGCTCGAGCGTTATTACTGTTAACTTTTATCAGCCTACCTATCCGGGCTACGTTTGCCGATACAGGCCTGTCAGCCCTACAGATGTGGAACTTGCAGCCCAAAACTTATTCTCGTAATTAATCAACAACTTGTGTTTGGATCCTTTTAAACATCACTCTAACGATTCCCCTTGTGCAAACAATTGTCCATCAAGTCCTCATCTTTGTATTCTCAATATGTCCGAAGCTCAACCCCCTACAGTGGTCGAAGGTGCAACCACAGGCGATGTAGATGATGAAATCCCTCAAGTAGCCAAGTCGGCGGAAGATCGGAAAGCTGCTGCTGCTCTTTCCTCCCTCGATGCTCCTCGTGAAGACGATTCTACTGCTACAAAACAGATAGATCAAGAGGCTGTGCGGAAAGCTATGGATAGGTTGGCAGGCGCCACAAATGGAACCGTTGCAAAGAAGGGAGATGAGAAAAAGGTTGTGAAGAAAATAGTGAAGGTTGAAGCAGCCGATGTTACTTTATTGGTATGTTGATTCTAGTATACGGGGATTTGACATTGAGCACTGGTTTGAGTTGAATCCTTTTGTTTGAAATAAAGTCTTTGTTCTTCGCTATTATCACTTCCACTCAAGGCAATCTTTTCTTTGTCGACCACACTATGACTTTCCTATCCCAATCTATCGCTTTCTGGCTATGCATTGTTGCTTGAATTTGGCGTTCGAGGCTAATTGAATTGCTATTGCAGGTTGAGCAACTCGAATTGACAAAGATCAAGGCCACAGACTTATTGAAGGCTCATGATGGCGATGCTGTGAAAGCGTTAAAAGCATATATTACTCCTGTGGCATGATATAAGTGGATGATTATGAATAATGGGCAATCACAAACTGAGCATAGCGTTGGAGTTATACATTGAGCTAGACGGCTGTCAGTGAGCCTTCAAAAGACTTCATCGACCGCAAACTATGGCATGGCAAACATTTCTCAATGCCCTGAATGCTTCCTTATACTTAGCTATGCAGATTTGACAATTATAGGAGCATTCCCGTATGCCATTCTCGGATCATCGGTATCTCGTACTTTGGTCGGCGATCCAGAATAGCACTACTGTGTCGTAGTCATGTAGTGCGAGTGAGTACAAACATTACCAGCTCCCCAGATTCTGATCGTTGTCAGACTCTCCTTTCCGTGCAATTCGATCGTTTTGTGTTTTGTGGATTGCGGGAATGCGGATCAAGATTCAAGAGGCTCAATTCGTAATATTATAGTTCATGTAAAGGTATGTGGCTTTGGCGCATCTCTACCTAGTATGTTATGCCCCTGCTTGCCTTGCAGAATCGTTCTTGCTAGAAGATGACAACAATGTTTTTGGTGTGTCAGCAACAACTCTCGCTACAACCACCAAAGAACTCACCTGTTGCGGGTAACTGCATATTCTCCTTACACAACTACTGCACCTTTGCAGAATTGGTCTTGATTTGTTTCACGGCTGTGCCAAGCTCCAACGTATGATACATGGATAGCGACCTTGGTCGAATATGCAATTTCCCGTTGAATGATCCAGAATTGGTTTCTGTGAAGTCTTAGAGGCTATGATGTGCATCTCAACTGGTGGCGCCAATCCTGGAAAAAGATCGTTGAACCCGTCAGCAATGATATGGTAAGTTTCCGAAGAAACATTAGGAACCGGAGGGGTGGCATCAACTGGAGAGTAGGGCTGCATAACAAGATCAATAAGATTGCTTGTTGCTCAATGTTGAAGTACAATGGCATCTTGCATCTTCAGGTCTCGAGTCCGAGATTGTATGTTTGTATGCCGGTATGCTTGTATGCTTGCCAATCCAAATAACCAAGCGCTGGAGATTCGATATAATAGAGAAGTAGGACAAGATCGGATAAGGTTGTGAGACTTCAAATTTCATCTCGTAGATTGTGAAAATTCTTCCTCAGATGATATTTGTCTTTTCTAAGGAACCTCTCTTTTCACTTTTTCACCTTTTCATCTTTTTGGATGTTGGTGTTCGTGCTTCCTCTTCCATCAGCAGACTTCATGAAGAGACGGAGTGTCAAATTTAAACTTGGTACTAGCGTCAATGTTGGGACGGGAGGAAGAGGCATTATTATTATTATTATTATTTATTATCATTATTCACCAAGAGCGTGAAGGTCTTCAAATTCAATTGAATTATTTTCAATTTCAATTTCAATTTCAATTTCAATTTCAATTTCAACTTCAAATTCTCTTCCTTCTCTCTTTCTTCTCCAACTTGTTCCTATTCCCAAGGAGAAGTTTTCTCTTTTGAAAACCTCTTCCTGTCAAATATAACAATCAACCTTTTTCCAGACAACCTCGTCTGATCACAAACAATCTTTAACAATCACCAATTTACTGAAGTCATCAATACCCTTTCAAGGGAAAGATGGCTCCTTTAATTCCTCGTGGGATTGTTTCGCCTTCAAATTCCGAACTTCTTCACAATACCATTGGTTTTGTCATTCCTTCTTTTGTCTTGTTTGGCTTTCGAATGTAAGTAAATAACCACACATCATCTTGGGATCTATCTCAACCAAATATCCTTTATTTGATGGCCCAACTGACACGTGTTTCCATTATAGTCTCAATGCCACCTGGGTCATGGCGAAGATGAGATTTGAAGATTGGCTTATGAGTCTCACAATGGTAAGTATCATGATCATTCCGAGTTGACCTTCTGTTACAGTCTATATCTAACAAATTCCAAGTGCTTCTATTCCGTTCTCTTGGTCTTGATCAATGTTTCCGCTCGTTATGAAACCAATTTGTTCCCTCCAGAGCAGTTGTCTGCAATTTTAGCTGATCCTGAAGATGTCGCTTCACGCGTTTATGGCTCTATTATTGTCATCCCTCTTGAACAGTGTATGCTTGCTTCTACCTGGTGTGTCAAAGTTTGCATTTGGCTATTCTTGTGGCGTCTTTGGTAAGTTCATACCCCGCTCCATCTCACATCCACCTTCGAAGCTAACTTCGCTCAAGCCGTAATCTTCCACATTTGCAAATGGCACTCAAGATTCTCATGGGATATATTATTGTTGGATACGTTGTAATTATGTTTGTCTACTACGTTGGTGTCTGCCGTCCATTCCAACAATATTGGGCAGTTCCCGTTCAGGATGAACAATGTGCGACTTATCAGCATTACTCTATCGTTCAAATGATCTTCAATATCAGCTCTGATCTCGGGTTAATCCTTATCCCGCTTTGGATGTTCTATATTGCACGTTTACCACCCAAGCGCAAAGCTGTCTTAATGGCTGTTTTCTCCCTCGCTTTATTTACAATCCTTGCTGCTATCTTGAACAAGTTGGTCCAACTCAGCCTCAACTTTTGATCGATAATTAACGATTTCTTAGATACTACAATTTCGCCAGCCCTATGACAACAACTTATCAACTTTGGTACATTCGTGAATCTTCAGTGGCTATCTGGGTGGGCAATATTATTTGCTGCTGGCAGATTGTACAAAAGATCTTCAAAGCTCGCTCCTTCGATAACCAAAAACAAGAAATCGAAATGAACCCCGAGATGGTTGCTCGTCTGCAAAATCCTTCAAATTATACGGAAAATGGTAGCCCAAAGCCAAAGGATTGGATGGATCAACTCGTTGCTCGTCGAAAGGCTATGGGGGAATTCCTCTCTGTTGCTACCCGTTCTCGTTTCACCAATCGTGGCACTGGTCGTTCTGGTGAACCCTTGAACTCTTTCAGTGATCAAAAAGGCCTTGCCAATTCTCGTGGTGATCCAATGTAAGTCCTCACATTCTCCTTTCCCTTCGCACACTCGCTATCTCAATCAATACTGATCTCAAATCTTCAGCTCTATGATGACAATGGAAAAAGGTGACGATGAAGCTATTTCCCCAACTCTAGCCTACAGAGAAAACGAAAAGATTGCCTAAGCATCCCTCCTCTATCTAACCAATGTCCCTCCCTTTATATATCGGCTTGGTATTTTCGAACTGGCCTGTCTGTCTGTTTACATGAACCGACCACCTGGCTTGCTTAGTATCCTCCAAGACGTTTATTTTTTACGAATTTACGAGATTTGACGATGAGATAGGATAAAGATGTTATGATATGATACACGGTGGTGATTAGAAAAAAATGGAGTTAGAAATTCATAGATGATATGGTATGGTATGGTGTGGTGGATTCATTGCTGCAAATTTTATAATAGTCGGGGTTTTCGAACTACTCTTTTTTTTTTCCAAAAAAAAAGGGAGGATGTTTGTTCCGTTGACTCGATTGTACCTCTGTAATTTTAGTTTACGAGTCGTGCTTTTGCTTGATTGTTGTGGGGGGTCGGTTCCCGTGTATAATAATAAACAATTATAATAAGGCTTTAAAATGTGCTTTATAGCTAGTGTACTTTGGTTTGTGTGAAATGATTTATATATAAAAGTTGTTAGAAGCTTGATTTGTGTCAATAGTGGAAGAATCTTCACTAGCACTTGGAATATGATATATATAAATAAGTAAGAGTTCTGGAATCTACTCACCGCATCATATAATACTTTTCACTTAAAGCCTTGATTTATTCACTTTTTCAAATCTCTGTTAGATCTTTATATAAAGTAATTAATTAAAATATAAATTTTCTGTTATTTTTAATAATTTTTGTTAAGATATTATATAAGATTGAGGATAAAAAATTTTTATATGGGAAAACCGTTACACAATTGAAATTTTAAAGTTTAGAATTTTAAAATCTTATAACTTCTAAACAAAAATTTAAAAAATAAACCATCTTATCTTTTATAATTTTATTAAAATTATTTAATATATTTGAAAATTTCAATGGACTTTATTAAATATTCAAAGAATTATTTTATTTTTATTTTTATATAAAAAAATATGATTTTTGCAGGGATTTCGTCACAAAACGTCACGGTGTGCGGTGAGTAAAGTCTTCTATAGAACTCTTATCTAAAATAGACATTCGTTAGACAGGTTTGTAAATATGGTATAATAGTGTCGTTCTTATAAAGATAAATTTAATTACTCGGAAATTGGGATAGTAGTTATACTATTTGAGTATTGGTATTTATTTTATTTAATCTACTCATTTCATCTATACATATCTAGATAGGGATGAAATAGTATTCATGTAATCTTTTCGTATCTCTAGCAAATTATTTATAATTTATCTTCTAATAGCTAGTCGGCTGTTCGACTCGTTGGTTGGTTGGCTGGCAGACTGTCAGACTGTCAGACTGTCTGGCTAGTTATTATAATCATAGTATTACTTCTAATTTTTAATTTTTTTTAATAATTTACTAGAGATATAATTAGATGTTGGAAGGTGGAGCTGAGATGTTAGAGTCGAATAAATGAGTATTGGATAGATTCATTATTATTAAAGAAGTATATATATATATATATATAAATATATACAAAAGGATAATTGTAAAAGATTATAAAATATTGTGATGAAGTTGCTTGGATGTGGATGTGGATGTGGATTTGGATTTGAATTTGGATTTTCTAAGTTGCCGGGTCGTTAGTTTATTATAGATAGAAAATACGATGATTGTGAGATTATGAATGAGTTTAAAGTATGAATGAAGTATTGAAAGAGTGTGGAGATTGAGATGATTTAGACAGTGAATAAAAACTTAATAAAGTTATATTAGATAATTTTATATTCATTGTTTCGTAAATATATATCTTATTATATAAGATGAGATGAGATTAGATTATAAGATTAGATTAAACACAATCATCTGATAGTTCTCTATCTTAAATCAAAGCTGTAAAAGATTTCTCAAAATTCGGGCTGGGTTGATTTTCATTCATACTTGGCCTTTGTCACGGTAATAGTATTACTAGTAGTTATATTGTTATAGAATCTAATTAAGTTTTTCGTGTGTTATATTATAGCTTTTATGATAAATGATAATATATCTAGTCTTGGAATATATTTAGATAAAACAACAAGGACGGGGTTATATAGATGCCCGTCTTACTCTCAAATATACAGCGAAGATAATGATGTCTCTAAAATTGATTTCTCTGGAAAGTATCAGCATTATATTACTGGATGAATATGAATATATCGTAATCTCACATTTGAAAAAGCTTCAATTTCAAACCCGTACACGTTTTAATATTACTGGTGGCTAGTATCTATAGGGATAAATGATATTGGCTGAGTAGTTCAATACTTTAAAGTCATGGTGCTTCCGTGACCGCAGAGCCCCTTTTGTTTCGCTTACTCTATAAGGTTATGATCCACCGAATTCTGACCGAGAGAAAAATATTTGGGAAAATGATTGGGATGATAAACGTTTCGGCTTATAGTTCATATTACTATGAAATTAGGACGTAAGAAAATGGGATAGAGGCATTTGAAATACAGATCTCAGCTCGTTAAAATACCTACTCTTGAGGTCAAACTAGTAACTGAGTGTTTGAATTGGTTTCCGACCCATTCTGTACCCCTCTGAAGTCATAGCAATGACATAAGAGCATCTACCTTTATGATACCATTTACCTTACAACTCCAAAACAAGCCTTTCCTTTTTGCAGTCTGTTAAAGGTATGCTGAGATAGGTATAGCTACGTGCATGTAATTGCATTCGGCCTCCCTCATCGAATCTCGCGTATACAACTTCTCCATCACCACGGGTCTCATCTATCCTTTTTCGCCCTACGAAAACACATAAATGTTCCAAGGAATAGTTTACTGTAAACGGCGTTTTGATGAGGGCCATCCATGTGCACGTTTGGTGTGTCAGGAAACAGATTCTTTGGATTTGTGCGTAGGAGTTAATAGAAGCTAGTCATGGGTTAACATTGGTTGGATACAGGAAAACGACCATTTATCTGAATGAGCCACTGGTAGAAGAAGCCCATGGCCATTGGAACAGAGCCTCCTATAAAGCAAAAGAAATTCATGGAAAATTTCCAGGCTTTTGAATTACCTTAACTATGAGCAATCTCGCGAATATTACTTTCATAGTATATAATTTGGTTATATAGTATAGGAAGGCTAGCGCGAGCATCAATGACCTTACTGCTAGTGGAACGGATGAATGAATGGATAAATGGAAATGCTAGCTAGAAGAGAGAATTGAAGGCGGAAATATCAATGTAATTGGCCCTAATGATTAATCCAAACTATCATAAATAGCCTCTGAGTGCTGTTTTTCTCTGCTTTATCATTTAATTGTTGCTGTAAGTTGATGTGATGGGATATGATTCTGATACCGAGCAGTGGGGTTAATGATTACCTAATCTCTGTTGTCTTCAAACGTCCCCATTGGGAAATATCTAGTTGCGAAGCTTAGAACTTCCTCTACCAACGGATAAGCAGCAGCGACTAGCTTGATCGTAAAGGTGAGTACAATAGACCCCGCCATATCGGAGGGATGCGGATGCAACATTGGTCATTCTGCATAATGCTGTATCCACACTATAAAATATTCCTTTTTATCTTCGACTAAGTACCACTCTCGATTCCTCCATTCTCTCTCACATCTCTACCCTCATTGTGATTTATATTCGCAGATTTCAAAACACAGTTTGAGATGTCATACCCACCTGTCCCTCTGCCGAATGGTAAATCCCATCATCAAGCATTGCTTCTTATCCTAACAAAAGATAGGCCAAAATTTTACACCTACGCTGCATAGCACTTCATACCCCGCCATTGACTCCGCGACAAAATCCAACCACAGCAAACATATAGTTTTTATAACAGGTGCTTCGAAAGGTGTTGGCAGAGCCACAGCTATATCATTTGCAAAAGCTGGTGCTGAGGGAATTGCAATTGGTGCACGATCAGATCTCTCTTCACTCGAGACAGAAATCCAGGAGGCAGCAAAGGCGGCAGGGAAGGCCTCTCCCAAAGTCTTGTCAATCAAGCTTGACTTGCTTAATCACCAGAGTGTCAAAGATGCAGTTCAAGAGGTTGAGAAAACCTTCGGACGGTTAGACATTTTGATTAATAATGCCGGATATCTAGCGGCCAGTCAATCAATAATTGATTCCGATCCTGATGATTGGTGGCAGACATTCGAAGTTAATATACGTGGAGTTTATTGGATGACTCGTGAATTCCTCCCTTTAATGTTCAAGGGCGGACTAAAGACAATTGTCAATGTAGCTAGTACTGGAGCCAATTCATTGCGACCCGGAGCTAGTGGATATCAGACCTCGAAATTTGCATTATTGAGATTCACCGAATTTACGATGACTGAGTATGCAGAACAAGGAATATTGGCTTATTGTGTACATCCGGGTGCTGTTGATACAGAAATGGCAAAGAAATTACCAGCATATCTCCATAAAGGTATATTGTGTTTTCCGTGCCATAAATTGACGAAGTCAAGGTCGTCTGCTAACATTTAAATAGTCCTGCGAGATGCGCCGGAAATTGCGGGTGATTCCATGTGCTTTTTATCACAAGAGAGAAGGGAATGGTTAGCTGGCAGGTATATAAATTGTACCTGGGATATTCCAGAGTTCCTGAGCAAAGAAAAAGAAATCGTGGAGAATGACAAGTTGAAGGAGAGAATGCTATTTTAAAGAGATTTCTTTTTATAATGAAAGACGGGGGTATAAGCATTGGTCGATGGTCGAATACTTTGGAATTTAGAACTAGCTCCTTAGAACATTGCTAGAATGAATGTGACATGATATCCGCGAATATAGAAAACTTCTATGAACAAATCAACTTTGGAAGGTATTCCGACGTCACGCTGATTATGCAATCCCCCCGTAAGATTTCACTTGATTCGTCCTTAGCTTACCTTATCCGGTAATCCGGCTGGGAATGCGGAGAAAGACTAAAAAGGTGGACCGTGGGGGAGGCACATTACCCCGACCATGAACATCTCATGCTATCCTGAATGATTTACTCGAGTATTGAGGTCAGCATCAATTTGTTAAGCTTGTTATCATTTACCCCGCTTTTGAATGGAAGAAGCTTCCGACACGACAC
Source organism: Sclerotinia subarctica (assembly GCA_025389085.1). NCBI lineage: Eukaryota > Fungi > Ascomycota > Leotiomycetes > Helotiales > Sclerotiniaceae > Sclerotinia > Sclerotinia subarctica. The sequence continues at coordinate 2,581,263 of QRFI01000004.1, read as the reverse complement.
ACAAAGCACCACGACGCTGTGCCATATCTCTGCAACAAACAAAGTTAAGTAGTTTCGTTATTTCTTGCCCAGTGGTAATGATGCCAAGTGTCATACTTCCGAGCTACTCGGCCCCTATGGTCCGAAACGGTTGAAGCTTCTCGAGGTACAGCTGCTAGCTCCTGCAAGTACTTAAGACTTAGGCTGGCAGGTTTAGTCTGCAATTTACTTTTGCTTATTGTTCTCCGATCTAGTCTTTCATCCTGCATGTAATTGAGCTTCTACTTTTCCCAACCCTCGTTGCCTCTACAGATCGATTCTATAATTATCCAAGTGCTTCCTATTTCTCTTCACGTCTCTAAATCGAATCCAGACTGCTGAAGTCATGTCTACTCTTCGAAATGTTTCCCGCGTCTCAACTCGATATCTTCATCCCAATCTACGTCCCTTCATACGCAGCTTCTCCGTCCTTCCACGTCCATCAGGTCCACCACCTCAATCACGCCAACCACCATCCCCACCGAACCGCGAGGCTACGACATCCCAAGGCGATCAAGCACATCTAGGTACGATAAAACGTCTACCTGAGTTCAGTCTGCTCGATAAAGTAGTATGTGTTTCCGGAGCTGGGAGAGGATTAGGATTGGTGCAGGCAGAAGCATTATTGGAGGCTGGTGCTAAAGGTATGTAATTTTAATTATTAATATAGCTTAAAAGACTTTGAATGGTTGGCATCAGCTAACATAATACCAGTTTATGCACTCGACCGTCTCGAAAATCCCTCTCCCGAATTCGAACGCATTGCAGAGCGTGCACAAAAAGAGCTAGGTACATCACTTTCCTATCGCCGCATCGACGTCCGAGATGTCGAGTCTTTAAATTCTATAGTTGAGGAAATAGCACAAAAGGAAGGACGCATAGATGGTTTAATAGCAGCAGCTGGAATCCAACAAGAAACTCCAGCCTTGGAATATAAAGCCAAGGATGTGGATCTCATGATGAGTGTAAACGTAACCGGCGTATTCATGACAGCCCAAGCCGTTGCAAAACAGATGATAAAATTCGGTAATGGGGGTAGTATAGTACTTATAGCCAGTATGAGTGGTACAGTCGCTAATCGAGTTTGTTCTCCCTTTTTCCCCCCTCTCCCCTCCTTTCTTTATACCATTTATTAACCTTAATAATCAACAGGGTCTCATATGTCCCGCGTACAACGCATCCAAAGCGGCAGTTCTCCAACTCGGCCGCAATCTAGCTAGTGAATGGGGCGAATATAATATTCGCGTCAATACTATTTCTCCGGGTTATATCGTGACGGCTATGGTTGAGGATCTCTTTGTGAAATTTCCGGAGAGGAGAACGGAATGGCCTAAACAGAATATGTTGGGGAGATTGAGTAAACCTGAGGAATATAGAGGCGCGGCGGTGTTTTTGGTTAGTGATGCTAGTAGTTTTATGACTGGTAAGTTGTGTTCCCATTTTCTTGGTCCTGATGATGAGGGATTTGGGACTGATATTTGTGTATTTCACAGGTGGTGATTTAAGAATGGATGGAGGGCATTCTAGTTGGTAGAGGTTCGGTTTTTTTTTGGATTTGGTAAGACAGTTATGTATGAGGGTGAGGAGCTGGAGTTTTGCATGACGACTGCTTTTATATTGGATATTTCAATTATTCTATACACATATATACACAATATAAGTTCTAAATCCTATATATTAACCTAGAGGTCCAGGAATGTAGGGTGAGATGTACATGATACACGTAACAACGATATCAATTGACTCTATTTATTCTATCTATTCTTATAAAAACAAGCTAAAAGGGAGGGAGAGAGAAGGAGGTGCTAGTGGGTGGAGGGGCTGATGGGTTATGGGATGGGTATTACATAGGTATTTTATTACACGGCTATAAACAACATTAAAAACATCAATAACTCATTTAATCCCATAATAGAAAGCCCGAACAGTGTCTCTTTAATTACTCGACTCTTTAACCCTAAAATTCATCATTTACCATACGTATTCTCGAGTATACAGAGCCAATAAATACATATATAAAAGCGATTGATATCTTCTATTCTCTCATGTAGAAGAGTACAACCTACCCCAAAACCCCGCATAATATAATCAACATCACACATCTCGATTTCCACAAATCCGTCTCGTTGATTGGGGAAGTACAGATCTGCCGTTTCGGCGGGGCAGGGTGGTTTTCTGTGGGATTCTTAGTTTGTGCTGCGTGAAGCGACTGAGTAGTTGTGGATGGTAGAGGAAGATGGGATTTCATGTTAGTTTATTACTCTTTGTATATATCATTGGATATAGGTTGGAAAGTAAAGAAGCTGTGATATTTAGATGCTCTACTAGTCTTAAGCTTTCATTCTTAAAACTACTCCAGATCATCTTGAGTCCAGCGTTCATTCTCACAGATCCTTCAATTTCACAGGCTCTTCCACCAAAGCCTTTCTCATGTACTCAAGCTCAAGCACATAATTGTCTTGCTCGATCATACTCGAACCAAGCCTGGTGCAAATCTCTATTGGGATCAGGTCCAGATACATTACCGTAGATGGGTAACATCTGTGTATCTTTTCGTCCTATTCCCATGAGCGTTGCTGACTCTCCGTTGAAGTAAACACATTTGACGAGACGAGTGATTTGGAATGTCAGAAGATGGGAATTTTTGGCATAATCCCTTAGGCCATTTCACTGGAGGAATAGCAAGTATTCTATGTGGCAGCAACGAAATGTCTAAGTCGGCCCGCAATGAAAGCAAACTACAAAAACGTGAAGCCTCTTCCAGTCCTTGATTTTAAACCACGTTATAGAGGCCGTTCATTCGATAATTTCAAGGGCTTATACTGTGAAGCTTAGAGGCCAGTCGAAAGACCAATGACATTCATAGTCATGCCTGGTCTACCATGCTCAAAGTTTTTAGTCTTATAAACTGAACTCGACTTCGCTAGCGCCTGATAAGTGTTCTCCTATATAGGTACTTTTTCGACCACAAACGCTGAGGACGATTGTTATTGGGAACATCATTATTCAAACAAAAAAGATTGAAATATTACGTTGGAAGAAACTCATTCTGGACTTCCAGGTAGAGATTCGATTCTCCATCTCTCCTACCGGTACCATTCTACACCTCCGTATGTGATACCTTACAAGGAACAATACTATACCCACTTGGAAAAAATGCACTGGGCCATTATTGAAGAAGTCCGTACACTGAAGCAAAATAATGAGGTGCTGATGAAGAGGAGTTCAATTTTCATTTTTGTCAATAGGCTTTGAGGATGCAAACAAGATCTATTGAACTTCAAGGGATATGCGGACACTGTCAAGAAATGGAGAATAAATATACCAAAAAAAGTAACATAATGCAGGAAAATCTTTCTTTCAGAGATTGTAAAGCAACACTACGTATTAGCATGATGCAAAAGAGAGAAATTTCAGAGAGGTTTTTGAAGATATAAATCCTTTTCTTTGAACGCCGGGTGAGCACTGACGGACATTGATCTTACTGCCGATCGGAAAATCCTAGCCTTGCGATTCAGGCTTGAGCTTTAGGCTATACTAGTTAGCTTCATGGGATTCATGAGCTCATCAGTGCACCATCCATCCAATTGGGCTTTCTCAAGGTCCATCAACAATTCATTTTCACCAATATCACACGACAGAGAAAGTTCAAGCTTTAGAGAACTTACAATATGGGAGCTTCACAATCCAAAAACTTAGCTAAAGCTTCAAAAGCAGCATCTTTGTCTGCCTCGAATACTGCACGCAAATACCCAACTCGAAATCCGCCTCCTTCATCTTCCCGCACAAATGTAGAACCAAATCGACCGAATCCTGCAGCAAAGTTAGGACCATCTGTCCATCCTAATACAAGCTCCTCCTCAACAAGAAATCAATGTTTGTCATTTCTTCAATGAGTTTCTAGCTTTCCACTTTCATTTCCATCTTCTGGATAGTCTTAGATTAAGAATTCGTTCGCACTCCACTTTATACAATTATACTAATGTAATGCTTCATCTAGCAATAAACTTCGATGCCTCCGATCCAGATATTGGCTTAGATGCTCGTCTCCGTGAACTCGGTCCTGTTACACCCTCGCCTACTCTCTCCAATTCTTCCACATTCAACAAAGTCTCAGGACAAGACCCTACCACATCCAGTAGCAACTTCGTCCCTTCTGCTTCCACACCTTCGCAATCGATTTATCCAACCGCGAGTAATCCCGCGATTTCACTACTGACGGCAAGATATAGAATAGCAGAAGAAGCAGAAAAGGACTTTGAGAAGATTGGTAGGAAGGGATTTCAGGGAAGAAAGTATTTGGATGTTGCGACTATTCGAACGGTGCTAGTTTATAGATCTGAGGGCATGCCTGATGCGGAAATTGAGAGGAGATTGGAATTAAGGAGTGGAATGGTCAAGAGTTTAGGAGGGCGAGTAGTGAGTGTGGCAGGATTATAATGCGAGGGCATGAAGGGAGGGGAATTGGGGTATCACATCCCACTTGAAAAGAAGCCTACAATAGCTGTTTGATTCTAGCACACTAAGGGAATTGGCGGCGACAGTCTCCAGCAAGTCTATTATATGGTTTTTAAACAGATGAAACCATTGGCTCGCGCGGAAGATGATGTACAGATATAATGAATTATGAAGGGAATGATGAAGAAGGGGCGGCAGTGTAGCAGGTATATTGATTCCTGCGAGTAGATTATTGTATTATATGTCACGAGAGTCTCTACTTATGTTAGGAGAAGCAAAAGTCTTCAGGAATCACTAAAAACCTTTGGTAGAATCACCAAAAGGTATGTGCTTGAGACTCTCCAAGGAACAGTGGCTACCCACACTCGGTAAGTCTGCATCCTGATAGGGAGTCAGTATCTTGGTGGCCTTTGTAATATCTTCATTTTTTGAACCCAAAGTATCGATTTATACTAAAGGGATAAGTAAGCGGGTGGAATTGCAATCGATGAAACCAAACATCCTTCTTATAATCCATGTCGAGTCAAATGTCAGATAGCGGGGCATAAGTTCTTGAAGCTATTCTGCCGGGCGGTGTGTGACCTTGAGAGCATCTAGATTAACTAGAATTAGAACTTCACAATATATGTAGTTTCAGATAAACTACATATTTTCCCTTATTAGAAGTATTCAAATATTTTGATCACATCTATTAAAATGCCATCCATCTTTCATTTGCAAATACTCAGGATAAGCACCATCTAATTGGTCAATCACTTCCATGTTGAGAATTGTTCGGTAACTTCCGAGAAATCATGTAACTTTACTTCCTTAAATCACTACAACTCTTATTGAGAGCTTCTAAAGCTCGACAATCATACTCGCAATGATTGTCCGGTCTCCTATACTTGCCGGCGCACTACGACAAAATGCATTGGGAAATGTATGTTTATCATGTTCCCTACGAACGGAATTGAGGGGAATCCGGAGAGCGGGGAGGAATTTCTCGAAAACAAATGGGAGGAAAGCGACCGCGGTTCAGAGACTTGGGACAGGATATTTCTTTGCCAATAGAGATATCTTCGGGAATGCGGGAAAGGGTGGTATGAGTACCGTCGCTGATGGTGCGAGCGTGAAAGATATGAACGGGGCGAAGAAAATCGTTGGGAAGGAATCTGCGACACCGACCACTACACAATTAGAAGATTTACCACCTCATCGACGAAGGCGGCATAAACAATCCCTTGAACAAGAAAGCGATAAAGAATTTCTCCCCGAGAATTCCTCTACGATCCACGCCGATCGCGCAAGTGCACTTCCACGATCTTCCATAAAACGACTATTATCAATCCTCTTATCACTTACGAAACCCCGCCTCTCGATGCTCGTGGTTCTCAGTGCATGCTCAGCCTACACACTGTATCCCGTTCCATCACTTCTCTCTTCTACACTCCTCGAAACACCAAGTCTGAGTCCACTTACCCTCCTCTTCCTCACAACGGGTACTGCCTTATGCGCCGCTTCCGCAAATACCCTCAATATGCTTTATGAGCCCAAATTCGATGCCCAAATGTCACGAACACGAAATAGACCGCTTGTTCGAAAGCTTATATCGCCTGGTGGGGCTCTACTTTTCGCAATTGCAAGTGGAGTCATCGGAGTGGGAGGTTTATATTATGGAGTTAATCCCACTACTGCCTTTTTAGGCGCTCTCAATATTGGGCTATATGCTGGTGTTTATACGCCATTTAAGAGGATCACAGTGTTTAATACCTGGATTGGTGCAGTAGTTGGAGGTATTCCACCTCTTATGGGATGGACCGCTGCGGCGGGACAAACTTCTTCACATCTTTCTTCTTCGTCAACACCTGAATGGCAGGATTTGATTCTTGGACCAGATAATGCTGGAGGTTGGTTACTGGCAGGATTGTTGTTCTCATGGCAACTCGCACATTTCATGTCTCTATCCTGGTCTATTCGTCACGAATACAAAGAGGCAGGATATAGAATGCTATGCTGGGTAAATCCAGCCATGAATGGCCGTGTAGCTCTTAGATATAGTATCCTCTGTATACCCCTATGCATTGGACTCTGTTACGCAAATGTAACTGAATGGACCTTTGCAGCAGCTAGTATGCCAGTAAATATATGGCTAGTGCGAGAAGCCTATAGATTCTGGAAATATGAAGGTCAAAAAGGAAGTGCGAAGAAGCTTTTTTGGGCCAGTGTTTGGCATTTACCAGTCGTACTTGTTTTGGCAATGGTGGAAAAGAAAGGACTGTGGAGTAGAATTTTATCGGTGATTTTTGGACAAAGGACGGAGGATGATGAGGAGTGGGAATATGTGGATGAGGATGAGCAGGAGGAATTACCTGGGCAGAAAGCACCTGTCCCGGTACTTGTCGCAGCGAATGCGAATAGATAAATCGCATGAAAGAATTTTGTGCGTACTTTAGAGATTCTTACACCTCTCTGCTTTTTATGCTGCATTTCTTGTACAATACAATGTGGTGTAGATATGAACGTACCAGCGGGCGTTCAATGTTAGATATACTACTCCTTGTATTCTATCCCTCTATGATTCCATGTCTTCATTTCGACTAATATATGCCGATGCGCATTTTTTCATGATTCTCCATTTCCAATATCTCCTGGCCCTCGTAAAGTCATTAACCCCCATCTCATTATATTATTCATCATCAAAGTTGATATCAAAAAAAGAGGACTCATATTCATATTATACAATCCACACAACACAACACAGTCATTGAAGAAATTCTACACATTCCTAATATCGAAACTGAGTCCCCGCTGAATAATAGCATATTTATTATTGTTCGCATCACATTATATGCGTCAGCTCGAACTATGTATGTTACTTGCGAATTGTGTACGAGTGCGAGAGTCATTTTTATCTTTGATACCTAGGTACTTTTCCCTTTATTTATGATTGTATGATTATATAAAAACAGATTCGTGAGATATGTCCCGAAGCGCGAGTGCGGAGGTTCTTTACTTCCTTACCTTCTGTTCTTTTTGTGCTTTTTGGGAAATGATGGGATGGTGTATGGAGTATGGGGTATGGAGTATTGTGCTGTGTGAATTAGGTACTTTTCTGGTGTGAAAAATGAGTCTTGAGAGGGAGAAAATGACTCCTTGAAGAAGAATGCGCAGTATAATGATTATATGAGTCTAAGACGCTCTCTGCATAAAATCATCACAATGAGTCTGAAGAAGAAGTAAATATGACTCCAGTCGAAAAAGTAATGAGCTTGTAATGATTGTGTGACCTTACACTCATTCTTGTATATAAAGGTGCTGGATTCCCCCCTTCGTGAAGATCTGGACATCTGGACTTGAATTTTATGGCAGAGTTTTAGTATCCAGAGTTAAAAATTTAAAACGTAATTCAGAGATACACATAAAGATATTAAAAGAGTCGGGTTCTTTTGTTCGTACTTTCGAAAGGGAAGGTTCATTACGTTAAGGGTTGGATATTTCATACCTATACGAGATACTCTTCTTTCATCATTCTCATCGCCATCTGGATAAGGATAGCACGCGAATCACCACCGCCAAACCCATCTATCTATCTGCCTACTACATCCTATTACATATTTTGTAGGATTCATTCCGAATCAGGTACTAAACACCAGCTGACCTACCACATAGATCGCGAACCTCATTTCTCTCATTCAACATCTCTCTCATTCAACATCCCTCTCATTCAACATCTCTCTCATTCAGCATCCCTCCCAACCCACACATCCCCCTCACCATCCCACCCCCTCCTCACAAACGGAAAAAAAATGTGCACAAATAATTACATACGAGGCCCATGCTATTGCGGCACCAACGACGGCAAAATCATTCATCTAGAAACACAAACCGAAAAATGCAAATTTGTCGCGCTAGGCAATCTCCATGATCGATATTTCGTGTTTGGGGTGAAATATAAGTATCAGGGTAGATGTGAGAAGTGTATTGATGTTGCTGTGGAGAAGGAGAGGGAGGAGGAGGAGAGGAGGGAGAGGGGGAGGGTGGAGGCGGAGAAGAGGGAGAGTGAGATGATGGAGGGGGAGTGGGAGGCTGGGAGACTGGTGCTGGAGGTGGTGGTGGAGGTGGAGGTGGTGAGGGATTCGGGCGTGGAGGTGGAGGTGGTGGGGGATTCGGGGGTGTAAGTTTATGTGGGGATGGATGTGGACGTGGATGTGGATGTGCTTACTTGGGGTGATACTTAAGTAGAATCTTAAGTATTTAATTCTGAGTTAGTGAGGGGATATTAATGGTGGAATTTTTATGAGAGGGGCTCTTTATATCACCCATCATCGTCTTTGTTTTTTTTTAAAAAAAAAATTAAAAAATCCCAAAAAAAAGGAGTTGGGCAGGACGCGGAGTTAGGTATTTTTATGCAAATATGCGCACGTTGGACTTTTCTATTACGCTTTCTAGGTAAATATATATAAGATTACTTTGGATTTTTGGCACTCTTGAGGGTGAATTATTATTGATTGTGAGATTATGTTTGTTGTGTTGGACTTTTACTTTTATAGGAAAAGGCCCGGGACGTATTTTATACGTTGTTATATTAAGATTATTATTATATTGAGAATAGAATAAAAAATAGATAATAATACTTTGTATTTTATTTATTTCTTATTATAATCAGATATATGGGATTTTTATTTTTGTAGTTTTATAAAAAGTAAAAAAAAAATTATTTCTTTATTTATTTGATTCTAGGTCATCTTGATAAAGTATTATAGAAGTAAAATATATAAATGAATATAACATTTTTTTATAAACTTTTAAGTTTGTATTTATATTCATTTATTTGTTTGTTTTAAAAGAATCCCCAAAAAATATATATTATAATTAAACGAAGGATTCTACTTCTCAATTTATTTAATTATTTTTATTAAATAATACAACCAAATATGATATTATTCTAAACTTCGGAGTTAAACCTCTAGATTCTAGATCTTAAATTCTTATTTATTTCTACGAGTTGCGAATGGAAAGTAGTGGATAGTGAATGGATGCACAAGTTGTAATAGTAGTCTTGTGATCATAGATGGTGAATCAAAGGGTTGAGATTGGGATTGTGATAGATGTAGAGTTGAGTGTGTACTCTAGGTAGGTATAGAATGGTAAAATGAGGAGGTGTGGCTAATTCTACTTGGTAGATAGTTAGTTAGGGTAGGTAGGTACTCACTCCATTTATCAACCAACCATAACTTAAAATACTTATCACATCTCAGGAGTTTGAATTTCTATAGATAATAAATTGGAACTGCGAGACTGGATAGATACAGTATCTAAGGAAGGATGATCAAAATTAAAGGGGTAAACACGCAGAATATAAAGAGATAGATAAATAGTATTTATATTTAATATCTAGAAGCCCTTATTACTTCCCATGCATAGCATTAATCTGTATCTTAAAACACAGGATTTGATTCGATTCCAACAAACAAATCCGTTCATTCGGATCTCCACCATGCAAATCCTATTCACTATCCAGTCCAGTCCAATCCTACCTAATACTCCAATCCCAATGATGTTTACATGATAAATAAGATGCGTATGATACCTAGGTACGTAAAAGTCATGTTCATCTCGCAACGCCAACAAAAGAAATCCACTCCGAACTTTGAAATGATTGTGTGAAACACTCGTAACAGTGTAGTTGGAAACCTCCCACGCCACCTTCTTCAACGCCAGAACTTCATAGCCTGCTCTTTCCCGTAGCAAAATAAACCATTACGCCTGGTATCATTTCCCAAAAATTGGTTATGAAATTGCATGTCCCAGCACCCTTGATAACAGCGCCCTCGTTCTTCTGGCAGATTAGAAAAACGATCAAAAACAAATTTCTAGGACAAATATGAGCGATTAGAGACCGGATGGTTGATTAATGATAGCATCAATGCCCATATCTATTGAAGGTAAACGAGAGTGAAATGAAGTCCTGTTATCTTGATGATATGGACTTCGGTCAGTTTGTGGGTAACCGTCATTGCGATCTGATTGTGGGTATCCATTGTTACGGTCCGTCTGTGCATATCCATCTGGTCGGCCATCTGAAAGAACTTGTGGTGCATATGAGTAATGATTATGATTCAGCGGGTCGTTGGTAGAGACTTCGGAACCATTATCACGATCATAATCGCCGTCGAGGTTGATGCTGACGCCACTATCTTCATGAACTTCATAATCGGTATGATCGGAATACGTTCCATTTCCAGCTTGTCCTCCAGCTTCCATCATACGTTCGCGACGAGCATAAGCTCTTGCAGATGTTTGCATGTTCTTAAGACCAGTTGACATACACTTGCCTATGTTAGTTTAAATACGAGGTAAATTCGCGGGGTACATACCTTTTGCTCTACAACAGTCCATTTCTCCCCAGTAGCGGCAGCCAAACCAGACCAGATTTCTTTTCGCATATCCATATAATGCTTCGCAAGGGTCTCAGATTTGACATGATCCCAATCATCACTAGACTTCCGTTCCATTAAACGTTCATGACGTTTTCGACAAGCGTTGGCTGATTTGGTTGGAAAGTAAGTTGCTTGAATAGGTTGCCAGTTCAATCCTTGCTTCCGTGCTTGTATCAAGGTTCGATCATCAATGGGTGTCCACGCTCCAGATGAAGGTCGAATAGAAGGTGGCATTGGGGCACTCTGGACATAATGTTGAGTCGGAAGTGGTAAAGGAGGTTGTTGTACAGGACCTCCTGTTGCATAGTTGGACATATTATGGTAACTCTGCTGAAGCGGTTCATAGTAAGGTGCAGCAGGTATTGGTCGAGGATTCATTGGTGGGTAAATGATGGTGTTGGAGGTGAGAGGAGGTGATCGATAGTAATCCATGGTAGATGAACTTAATTCATTTGGCATTCTAAAAAGTCGGTGTAATGAAGGGTTGATACTACTCAGTAGCGAACAGGGGTTGAAACAATTGATGAGTTGATTAAGTATTAGATGTAAAAGAAACTTGCAGGCCGGCCGGCAGGAAACGTTGAGGATACTTGACACGAAAACGAATGGTGTCAGATATTGAGAATTGAAATCTAAAGCGAGACGACAATAGGAAATTCGAAGAATGCAAAAGATGATGTTGATGCTGAATGAGGACGAAAGGTCTTAGCCAGTGTACCGGCGACCGACCTTTATAATACAGAATTGACCACTCGATTATCTGTTGGAAGACATAACACTGGGGGCCATTTGAGTGGTGTCTATAGCCTCATTAACGCTGAACGTCCCAAAATGAGACCTCGACTAGATGATGAAACAGGATGGGTCTGATTTTAGATTTTAGATATGATATTTTTTTTTAAAATCCGACCCCGACTTTTTGGGCCTTCAAAACATTGGCAAATGCACGAAATTCTCTAAATTCTCTGAATTCCCTACTAGCATCTCCTCTAGTAGCCGCGTACATACTAGTACAGACCATGAAGTCTCCAAAGATCGAGGGGCCACGACCAAGAGATGATTATATTGGTCAATAGAAGAATTCCGGTCTCCTTTTAGGACAATGGGCGGCAGTCTCATCTTGAATACTGGAGACATATCTGATGGGCGCGTAAATTAAGTGGGCGCCAACGAGTAAGCTGCGGATGAGGCATTCGCGTACCCAAAATAGAATCAAACAGGACAAGATCTGAACAAGGGGGAGAAGAGAGAGAAGGTATCAGTGCAAGGGTTGGTTAATGGATTGATTACAAGGGCTGTGTGTTGGATTCTTTTTCAAATACATTTACAGAGTAAACATAGATAGATCTTGGTAGATTAGATGTTTATGAAACATATCATAATCATCCTGTTTCGTAATGAATTGAAGATATAAAAAATGGTAGGTAGAGAGGAAAAGGAGGAGAAGGTTGAATGAGGGGAAGAAGGAAAAGGAGAGAAAGGAAGAAAGGTTTAAATTGATGCGCGCGTTTAAAATATCAAGACTACTTTTTGGTCTAGTGTACCAACAGTACTACTTCCTGTAATGTGCACAATTGCATGTCAAAAAACTAGATGTCACGTGTAAGATCTAATCAGCGATTGATGTTTGGGTCACAGTTGGTTCGAGCTTCTTCCTTTTTCTCTTCCTCTTCATCTTCCTCTTCCTCTTCCTCTTCCTCTTCCTTCCTCCCGAATCCGACTCAATTTATTGGATGACCATTTTGGGAACAAGTTAATATCCAAGTCGAGGCAATCCGGATCTAATTTACTTAGCAGGGGATACATATCTGCTTCCCTTGAAGAGCACTGACACTGATCTACACCATATGCATGCACATGTGCACAGATGAGAAAATCACACTCATTCATCCCATCTCTATCCGCCCCCTACACCCCTTTCGACTGTCCTGATTCATGCATCTATTTTTCATCCCCTGTCCATATCTGTGCCTTACTCGTCACAAACCCCCCCGGTCTCTGTGCACCGAAATCTACCGAAAATATATTCACAAATTCCCGAGGTCATATCAGTTCATCTGATCTCGATATCTCCATCCGAGGTCTGTCTCAAAGGGATTGCAGGGCGCTTAAAACGGATAGGCGGCATACAGTTTGGAAGGTAGGTATTGTTACTTTGCTTCGACAAACGAACAAAACAAACAATTCAACCGGATAAAGGCCAATTATGACCTCAATCCATCAGGCAGTGTTTATCTTCAAAGCAATATAAAAGTTTACTCTTCCTCTACATAGCCATGGTCATGGCCATGAAAGGAAATCTTCATGTTGTTGGCTATTGCAACCTGCTAATTTACCAACACAACGGCACAGGGAAATCTCGACATCAACACCCCGAGGATGAGAATGTAAGAGGCTGCTTGACATTTCCTTTCCCATATAAGATCTTACAATTCTGTGCCAACAGCCGCTCTACCTGGAATTTCTTTTGTCTCACCCTATCGGTGAAAACCCAAAGCTTATACCAATTATCTACCTGGGTTCATCTTACACAGACCAACATCATATCCTCACGCTGACAAGCCTCCCATGAACTTGTATGATTTTACCCGGGTAGAGCAGCTAATCGTGTCATCACGCGCGACAGTACAAATCTAAAGTTCCGAGGTCTATAAGTATAAAGTAAAGAATGTGATTGAAACATTTCAATGGTTGAGAGTTCTCCATTATCTTCATGCACTGTCGCAAGCGGCTATTTCAATGTAGGAGAAAAGTTTTTCTTCAACAAGTTATTCATAACATGCATTTGTTTCATGGAAAAATACTCAATCACAGAATGATTAACCAATAAATGGTCAATTAGTATGTAAGTCATATCTTTGCTTGTTTGTTTTTAAATCATCCATAATAATTTTCTTAGATTACCCAATCGTGGACTTTCTCATGTGTTTTATATTAGACGCTCAGTGTTTCAACTGTCATCTAAATTTGGGGGCAAGTGCCCTTTATGGTAAAATGCAACAGTATGACTATGGACATAGTATGCTTACTCTACTCAAGTTTATTTCCAGAGCCTTCTTCTTCTTTCTCTCTCCTGCATCGAAAATATACATTTCAACTCACAGCTGCACATATTCAAACCATGCCACCATGGTTTTCATTGAATTTGCAATAACCCCCAACGAAACTCCTTTGCCAGCGAATGCCAGGAGAAATCCCATTAAGATATCTCGGGATCCTTTCCGCCATCCTTCCGATACTTTCCACTTTACGTTTCTCCTCAATTAAATTTAAATGATGTGCCGTACGGTTCTTATTTTAACTACCAGAAACGAACATCTGGTCTTTGCGCAGTCTGACGTTGGGGTATGTACCTAACTGCTTATATGTTCTGCGGAACTGCGCCTCAACCAATCCCTGGTAAAACAAGGTTGACAGTTGATTGCATGAAAATGAGGGGTATTCTCAATGTTTTACTATACCGTATTTCTGGATTTAACTGTCAAAACGATGGAAGATAGTTAATTTGGAAGGTACTATATGTTTTGATCATGCTTACCCCTACATTTCCTTGGGCTTCGATGGCTTCCATGTTTCCAATATCTTTTTTGTCGTCGCACAAGATCACGTACTATCGTTCCTCCTCAAATAACCTTCACTTTGGTACTTTTGTCATCTAGGGCTTTTAGTTTGCTCTTTTCCACGCTAATCACTACCCGGTACTTTCAGGTCTTGGTCTAAAGGATCCGTAAAATATTTGTCGGGAACGGAAAAGGCCCCCAAACGGCCTGCAGATCCTGACCACCTGTACTGGCATCTCTAATATCCAAGCTCCACGGGATTTTCTACCCTGGTATAATGAATCTCTCGCGTATCCGTCTTTCTTCATGTGTCGAAGGGTTGATATGTATGTTTGACAAGGTTGGATGAAACAGACTACTGGCTAGTCCGTACTTTTACTCTCGTTTTTCGCTTCGGAAAATTTAACAAAAGGTAACATGAATGATTCCCATCAATAAGAAGTATTTATTGCTGCGTGCATTGCTGATTCAAATGCACTATGTTATCTTATCCAGTCAACTATCCTGCATATCAATGATGAATATTATTTTAGTCCTCAACGAAGTCTGAGAGGCAATTAAAAGCTACCCAATTTGCAACATTGTGGTTTGGAGAATTGATTTATTGCAACATTACGTTAGATTTGATCTGAAAAGCTTCAGTCATACATACTGATTCTGGGTCAGCATCATTCCTTTCTTATTTCCCAGAACGAATTTAGCTTCTGCAAAATTTAAGGTCACTTTACGTACACTACAGCTGTTGTGCCCTGTGCCCTGATGTGATGACTTTAAATGGTTAGACAGGCCTGATTTTTGGTCTTCCACTCTTTGTGCCTGCAGAAGTTTAAGCACTAGTCGATACAGCTCTAGACTATGTAGATCTTCTTACCATAGGCCTGGTAAATATTTGTTCATAGAATTCATTTTCGCTCGCATGCGGTATCTGCCTTTCCATGCTGAATATCCCAGCCACCTCCACCCAGCTACTGTTTCGCAATTTCTTATCTAGACATCTCGTAGGGCTGAACGACATCGGTCATCTGAAATTTCCACGTCCTTACTGTCGTCAAAAGATGAAATATGTATACCAAGATTGGCGAATTATCTTGGGAAGAGACCGAGATATAGTAGTGATCTATAATTATCATCATGACAATAAAATCAAGGTGCCCCCCTTTATCTAAATTAGCATTTTTTCATCTTTTTCTTCACACCTCCCGGAAGGCTTTGCTGATAGGCTTTTATAAGTTAAACTTTTACTGGCAGATAGATATACATTGACTCAATCCTTAATAACGCCAGAATGCTGTCACCGAAATTTTTAATCTTTCAATCACTTCCTCCCCTGTTCTCCGCAAGCATTAAGATTGGCGTATATGATGGCGCTAGTCGCCTAATCCTCCGATGTTTGCACTGTTCGATCTTGTTGCCGCGTAATTGTATACTTTGACGATTTAGTAATATGGATAGATTATCATACCTATCCCTTATATCTGATTTATGAAACAAATATTGATGGATGAAAGATAGATAAAGAAAGCAAGCAAGAGGCGTCTCTTGTTTGTTACAATAGGCAGGTGTAAGAAATTTCCTTCTATATCTTGAAGCAATAAGGCTTAGAAGCCTTCTGTTCAGCTCAATTGTTTTAGTTTCTTTTTGGGAAATCGATAATATTTGATATATATAGGCTTTCATAATGACAAGACCGTCTTTCTGGAGTATACTTGTTGAGATATATAATCGATTATGTATCTATAAATATCTTATAAATTTAATAATAAATAATAAATAATAAATAATAAATAATAAATAATAAATAATAAATAATAAATAATAAATAATAAATAATAAATAATAAATAATAAATAATAATTCAGCTAATTAGAACTTGAAGGATAATCTCTCAAAGAGTCTAAGAGCTTTTTGTTGCTTTTTTAATAAAGAATTCTTTTTGTTTAATGAAAATAGTTCAATAATATAATTCATTTTTTCAAATCCAATTTATCAAAAAAGTAATTATATTATTTGAAAATCTTTCTTTTTTAGTATTTATTAAATTGATTTAAAAAGTTATTATTTATTTTATTTTTTCAATAACATAACGTATGGGGAACTCGGACATATAGGGAACTCGGACACTTTTTGCTTATCGCCAATTTGAAACCCTAATAACTTTTATTATGTATACTTAATCACCTTTTACATCTGCTTAGATTGAAGAGAAGCTTCAATAGGTTATAGTTGCACTTCAATTAAAAGAATTTAAATCAATTAGAAAGGCTGCAGAGTATTTTGAAGTCCCTAAGTCCACTTTAGCCGATAGGCTGACTGGGAAGAAAACATGTTCCCAAACCTACGAAATGGCTCAAATTCTTTCAAACGCAGAAGAAAATACTCTTGTACAATGGATTTCACAACTTACGATCACTGGATTCCCTGCTACACCTATGTTGGTGAAGGAAATGGCCAACGAAATTCGTCTTCGATACATTCAGGTCGCATTATCTCAAATTTCTACCTAAACAGAAATTCCATTTATAGGCCACAAATGGATCTATAGATTCCAAAAACGACATCCAGAACTTAAAATATGTTATTCACATCAATTAGAGTCTAATCGGGCTAAAGAGGCAAATCCGGAGAATATTCAGGCTTGATTTGATGTGTTTCGTATACGTCTTATTGAACAAAAGTATGAATTAGATAATATGTATAATATGGACGAAACTGGATTTGGAGTTGGAAGTACTCAAAGTATATGTATTATAATCGATTCTACTCAGAAATCGAATTGGAAAGTTATAGCTGGCAAGCAAGAATAGATAACTGTATTTGAATATATCAATGCAATTGGAAAGGCTCTATCACCTATAGTCATTTTCAAGGCTCAGAATACAAATTCTGCATGGATTCCAAAGGATATACCTCAAAGCTAGCAGTTCTCTACTAGTACGAATGGATGGACCTCAAATAGTCATGAATTAGAATGGTTAAAAAGGGTTTTCGAACCAAAATCCAAGAAAGTGTCAGGTGATCGACCTCGACTTTTGATTATGAATGGTCATTCAAGTCATATTACAAGCAGCTTTATTGCTTTCTGTATAGAGAAGGATATCGATTTACTTATATTACCTCCTTATTGCTCCCACTTGCTTCAGCCACTTGATATTGCGGTGTATGGGCCAATGAAACAATATCATGCTTTGGAGGTCGATCGATATTCTCGAGCTGATGTAAAGCGAATTCAAAGAGTTGAATAGGTAGAATTCTTTCAAAATATTAGAAAAAAAGCATTGAATTCTTCTAATATTAAAGTTGGCTGGAGAAGAGCTGGTTTAGTACCTTTTGCCCTACAAAAAGTACTTGATACATTATTATTTAATTTCTTTTAATAACCTTCTACTTCATAAATAAGAACCTTTAATTAAGACCTAGATTTATCTATACTCAGAAGTTCTCCTTCAAATGGGACAGAACTAATGCAAGCAAATCAGATCTTTAATACAGCTCTAGCAAGCAATGGTTCTCCTGCATCACCAACTCGTTGATATGCCAAGAGAATGACTAGGCTTGTAGAATCTCAAAATGCTGAGATAGCCTTACTTCGGAAACAGCTCGCTGATGTTCAGAAAGTAATTGAGATTCGAAAAAAGAGAATTAAAGGCAAAAGAATCAAATTACAAGATCAATTTGTCTTTAATACTAAGGAAATATTGAAAATAGTATATGAGGCAGAGGAAAAACCTAAGGAGAAAAAGCTACAAGGACGACCACGCAAGCGCCCAATTGAAGAATCAGAAGAAGAGATTGAAGAAGAAGAGCTAGAGAATAGTTCAAATGATTCAGAATTGGAATTGGAGGATTGTATGGCTTGTAGAACAAGATCGCATGTAGAATAATTGAAAAAGTGTCCGAGTTCCCCATATGTCTGAGTTCCCCATATATTACGTTATTTTATAATATTTATTAATTAAATTAATGATATTGAAATATTATTATTGATATAGATAGATAATAATTGAGATTATTGATTAATATTTTGAATAGGAAAATAAAAATAGAATTAAAGCTTTTAGAAATCTGAAAAGCTATTCTTAGAGATATAGATTATTTAGAATTATATAAGATTATTCAAAAGATATCAAAAGGGATTAAGAGCTAAGATAGTAATAATAATAATAATAATAATAATAATAATAATAATAATAATAATAATAATAATAATAATAATAAAAGTTATTTAATAATTGATTTTTCAAAAAGAAAAATATTAATAGAAAAACCAAAAACCAAAAATGTTATAAAGTTTTTTAAATTGAGAAGATTATTAAAATATATTTTATTAAATAAATTTATAAATGAAAATAGATTAATAAAAATAAAAATAATTATTATTATAAAATATTATATTTTTAAAACTTTAATTTTTAATTTTTAAAGATATATATATTTTTAATTAAATAAAATAATCAGAAAATTTAATTTTATTTATTGAATCAATCTTAATAAATTATAATTGTTAATAGTTTTTTAATTATTAATTTAAGAATCGAATAAAGATCGAAATATTAGATTTTATACCAAAGCGACACCCAAAATGTTTTAGATCCTTTGGAGATTCTATAGTGGTACCTTATATGCCTCTTATTGGCTGGTTTATAGATTTTAGGTTAGGTAAGCGAGAAGGGTCTGAGGATGAGATAATGGATTACTATATTTCCGCTCTGAGGGCAAGCCTCTTTCAAACTCGAGAAAATAAATGCAAGGAAATTGGAATGCTGCTCTTCAGGATTGTGTCCGCAATGAATCATCTACTACCGGTTTTCTCATCACACGTGTTGCATCTGGAGGTCCTTTGTTGCTCTCTTCCCAGAACGCTCCCGACCTTGATTCGGATATAGAGCTTCGTTCTCTATTGCCCAGCTGTCCCAGTTCTATCAGAGGAGGCGCTACGCACCACACACGCCATCCACTCCAATGAACCTTACTTCTTTGCTATCCATCCGCCGACCCACGTATGTACAAATAAAGAATAAACATTTAATAGTTACACAGCTGTTCTAGCTCGTTTAGAAACATTGCTACCACTTTTCAAGATATTCCTTTTTCGGGACAAGACCTTCCTGCTCTCCCCGTTGATGCTGGTACTTGAGTAGTCAAATTCGACCCATATGCGAAGCAGAAAGTCAACTTTATGACGCTTATACTGGTCCTTGTTACATACGCGAGCAGCACTACCAAGCTTTAGAAAATCGTCCATCAGCATAGTCATCTCAGCGCCACGGTGGAATGTGTTAACCCATTTGATGAGCTCAGCCATGTCCGAGACAAACCATTCATCCGTTGGTCTGCTTGAACCTGTAGGGTCGCATAAGAACAGTGCAGAGCACCAAGGTCTAATAGCATCAAACATTTCAACATTAGACGTATGGACACTTTCACCAAGGGCGAATAACTTTTTGGTCAGGAGGCTGTGTCCATACACATTTTCATTTATTGTCATTGCTGCTTTTAACCACTCTTTGAATTCTGACCGAAGAGCCTCTGAGCTTGCGTCTTGTCTGAGTTGTTGACTTAGTTGTTGAGCATTCAACGCGGAAAGGTATTCCTCATCCGAGTCCACCTCAAGATATGGTTCGACATGTCCTGAATCTTTGCAAATATCGTCAAGATCTAAGTCTTCTGCGACATCTGACGGCTCTTCACAGTCGGGTGAGAAAATACCATGGCACACCGGCAGAAGACTTGGTGTTGCTGGCACAATGTCTTCGTTTGCATCTGCATCTGCGATTGATGGTGACTGAAGAACCTGCACTTCAGTCGACCTTTGTGCATTGTGTGCGGTGTATGGTAACGGTGGTCTGCCCTTGAGTTCTTGATGTTTAATCTGGGCCCAGTCCACTAGCATAATGCCTTTTTGAGAGTACATCTTTCGCATGTCAGGTTCGCAGATCCAGACGCCCTTGTCACGTAAGCGCTCGTCAACCGTTTTCAAATGTTTCCGCGCGTAATCGGAAGGTCTGATATAAACCTTAAAGCTCTTCGTAACAGATAAAGATCTGAGTTTCCGCATCAATGTGCTCGAGGTAGAGTTGGAAGGTAAGATAGTCGCAGATTCCCTCTCCTTTCTAACGACAAATCCTGTAAAATGTAGATCGAATGGTAGGACAATGATACGCTCCAGATTGCTTATACCGGCTTCGTGAAGGGCAGATGCATCATGGGAGGACAAATCATCGAGCTCCGATACTGGAAGAAACTTCAAGGAACATTCAAAGTCGCCATGCGGCGGGACAACCAATAACATCTCCATTGGACGATCTTTGCCAGTATGCTTGTGAGTCACCTTAAGGGAGAAATAGACATGAATACGTTTTTCTGAATCGCAGACCACTTTCATAAGTAAATTGGTATTCTCTTTGTTGTCAGCTAAGCAAGAACCCAACGTATAAGGATGACCCTCATCAACCCATTTTATATACACTCTCTCCTGAAGGAGATTCTCCAGCCCAAGTTTTTCGATCGGAACCGCCATGCCGTGTACTATGATTATGATCAGCGATGAACATGATAAAGGACAATTATATTGGGAATAAATGATCCCACACTTGATGTGTATCCCACCCACCCAGGCTAATAGAGCAGCCTTGACTCTTTGGCATGAACCAAATAAGGATGGTTCAAACAGCCGATGCCGAGGAACCTAACCACCGGGTACAGGCTGTAGCAGGGTTGTTCCCAAACAGCAGATACTGAGGAACCCAACTACCGAGTACAAGCTGTAGCAAGATTATTCCCAAACAGCAGCTGCTGAGGAACCTAACCACCGAGTACAGGCTGTAGCAGGGTTGTTCCCAAACAGCAGATGCTGAGGAACCTAACCACCGGGTACAGGATGTAACAGGGTTGTTCCCAAACAACAGATACTGAGGAACTTAACTACCAAGTACAAGCCGTAGCAAGATTGTTCCCAAACAGCAGCTGCTGAGGAACCTAACCACCGAGTCCAGGCTGTAGCAGGGTTGTTCCCAAACGCCAGATACTGAAGAACACGACCTTTGTACGATGCATGCAAAGACGCTATAAAAGCAATTTTGTACGTGTGTGATGTAGATGATCTTGCGATGACCGAGGTAGATGTAATGTAGGTGATAAAAGTGGAGAAATGAAGTAGGAGCGGAGGTGAATGTAAGAAGACGAAGCGAGAAAGATGTGGGCTGGTTTTTGGTTATATAAATTGTAGTCTACGTTTGCCGACATTCACCAAGAGGGCAGCGACTAGTGCGCGTAGACGTTGCCGTAGCCCGTAAAATCTATGTGATTGAAGAAATATAACTATATTACGCAACAAAATCGGCAAAATACTACCCTTCCCTCCCCCCACGCAAAATCAAGAGATATCACTTGCTGTACGCCATGGTAATTATTCCCAGTATGCCCTCCGAATAACTTTTAGAGTAGCTTTATCACTATAAAATATCTCTTTGCTTGAATTACTACTTTGCTGTTATTGTTTACTTGAATACAAATATAAAAGCAGCGTGCTTCATACCTTATTTGACTGGCTAAACCGTCGAAGCTACTTGAAAGCAGAACAACTAGCTACACTTATTTATCCTCAAGACTAAATCACATTGCGTCAACACCACTTTCTGGCCATCGCAATGCTATGTTTTAATTAGACCAGTCAGATTCCGCTTGTCCGTACCAGTTCTAAGTTGGTTGTTAATTGTACGCAGGACGACCGAAGCCTGCATACAACTGTACCATATCTGCATCACCACATGCGGATATGAGCTCATGTTTACCGAGGCCGCTAAGATTATATCGTTACATTTTAGCAGGATATTTGTTGGAGTTATTCTGTATGGATTGTCTATCTACCTTAATATACAATACTTAGTTTTTATTTAAACAACATGTATAGAGTTCAGGTAACGTGGAACAGGCACAATATGAACTATTGCCGTCTCGTCCCACACGGATCGTTCTCCCCGGGCGATACCTGCGACAACTAGTTCGGGCCTGGTAGACCTCTATCTCGAGCAAATAATCAAATCTGTAATGCAGCGGCAACTTTACTATAGTAGGGAAGTAGAAGGATAACGTTTGTGGCCGCGTCGCTTTGGGTTGCATTGTAGAAAACTTGCATGAAAGCCTGAAGAGTAGGGAGCGTCTGAAATGGCATCGAAACTCCAATGCCCTCGATTCTCTCACATAGGAATAATAAAAAGTATACTTCAATAATTAATTTCGAATGTAGTTGGTTGAAAATAAACCACCATGATATTTTACTACTTGTTAGTAAGAGTACCGTGACCCTCACTCGGTATAATTGAGTTATGTAAGCTACCGTGACACCACTAGTAGCTCGGTAAAGTTGCTTACATAGTTAAATTGCTACCGGAAATGGCTTAAGTATATCGGTGGGGGTCACTGTTGAAGAGGCGAATTCTTTTTCCGGCGCCGAGAGGACGGACTCAAAGCTCGTATTTAAAAGTTCGAAAGATCCTATCGTTTTAATTAGTAAATAACGTCTCTATTGAGCGAGTTTCCCTTCTCAACATTTTATCGAATAAGCTCTAGTAGATCTTTGATCAGTTGCCGATTCGAAGTACAGAATTTTGTTTTTCTGTGGGTGATGTTAGATACTCGAGTTAATGGCAACCTAAAACTAGAACTGGTGAACCCTTTCACCAATCATTCCGAACCACGTGAATTAAGGGCAGGCAACCACAACGCGATCATCAACCCAAAAACATTCCTATCGTATCGTATTTGTTTCTATACTTTGCTCAAACCTGTCCTATGCAGGGTGAATAATTGCTATACGCAAACACATCAATTTGGCAGACTAAACATTAGGCAACCATCAAAAATCAATTATCAACACGTCAGACCTATACAAAATAGATAAACGGGGACTCTTCAAGATTATCTTAAAATGCCTGACCTTTTCTCGACAGGATGGACGTTTACTCAGCCTATACCTCAAAAACGCTTATTTGCAGATTTCGAGGAGTTTGATCCCTCTTCACAACGGCCTGCCGCGACGAAGCGACTCCGAGCTGAGAAAGAAGAAGCAGCACAGGAGGTCAAGGCATGTCAAAATCCCCTCATACCAGTCAGCGTGTAATGACCAAATTTGCGCAGACTATACAACAACAACCAAAGCCTCTCCCTTTGAAGCATCAACGAGCATTATTTCTCGAAGACATAGTCAATCTTCTCCCTTCGAGTCTTGCTCCAAGATACTGTCCTGAGTCTGTCAAAAGTTCTGTTACTCAGTGGGTCGAGTCTGTTTCAGGATCGGGGTCAAAATCCTACAGAGAAAGACACTGCCGGTCAGATACTCTTCTTGGTCACTCGAACTGCGATATCATACCCAGGAGATTTACAAAATCGGCGTCGAATATGGAGTACAGACGCGATTCCGAGGGATTTGCTTTGCCATCAGCACCCGCTTCCGCCAAATCATTTTTTAACAATGCAAACCTGGCGAACGGTTCACTACAGCTGAGGTATGGGCCATCAGCCGTGCCATCACTTAGTGGTAACTCATCTGCTTCAGCTCAAAAGAATCTTATTTCGAGTCCTTTTTACCGGGATGATAACTTGCGGGAAAACAATATCTTCCTACGTTCATTCTACGAAGAATTTCCACCAGACATTGCTGAACTTGTTGATCTCGTAAGCAAGAATCGTGATTCACCTGATCTACCGTCAGGCCAGATCAAACATAGTACACATTTGGAAATGTCTGAAATGCTTGAAAAGCTTGAACTGGGTGCCGCGGAAGCAGATGTGGAAGAGTACTTCCGTACTTACGTCTTTCCTGTTCCTAAGCCAACAGACGGTTTACAACGAACAGTGAGAAATCCAATGGTAAGGGATGCTGTTCCGTGTTCTGAGTCCACACTTAGAGTTAGCACTCCTGTACCTGATAGGCTTTATGGATACAATAGATTCGAAGCATTTCCTCAGCAACAAACCAGCCTTTTTCTTTTCGGAGATAGAGGCAAAGCCAACAGTCAAAACCTTATGTTTCCGTTCTTTGTCGTCGAGTTCAAGTGTGATGGTCCTAGTGAGTGTGGAAGCATGTGGATGGCAACGAATCAGTGTCTTGGAGGCTCTGCATCATGCGTCAACATGGCAGAACGCCTCGGCAGGCAGTGTAAGAATAAGAACGTCCGGGATAGTGCTGCATTCAGCATTGCCATGAATGGCACGGAGGCGCGACTCTTCATAACCTGGAAACATGATGAGCTAAAATACTATATGCGAAAGGTTAGGAGTTTTTTGCTTCAGGACCCAGAACATTATGCACAATTCCTCAAGTATGTTCTGAACATCATCGATTGGGGTATGGGCGGGCGCTTGAAAGGAATTCAAAAATCATTGGACACCTTCCTCGAGGAGGAGAGAAAGATAACTTCCCAGCAGGCAAAGTCTCGCCCACCGCCTCCGTTGGATGAGTCCACGAATAGCAGTCGCCAGAAGAGCAAAGTATCATCGTTTCCCGGACCCAACGGCCAAGTCAAAACAAGACAAGTAGACGGCATTGGTGGATTAACTGGGCCATATTGGAAATTGGATACTACATACAACCGTTATTTCCACATCGATGAATATGGTAATATCACCTGGAAGGACGATGGAGATGAGTCATCCGCAGCGCAGTAGTACAATGCCCTGCCCGAGATCGCCTTGGGAGATGTATACGAATATACAATGGAAAAGCATCAATTATAATCAAGTTAAGACACAATTTATAGTTTTCATTCATTATCAAATGTGATTTTTCGGCTTTTTTGAGTATTTACCCTATTCTATTCTATAGAATTAAAACGGAATATATTTTAATTGATTTTTTTTTAAAAAAATAAAATAAAGTCTAGTTTTTATATTATAAAAAAAATGAAATTATAAATTTATATATATAGTAGTTTTATTATATTATTTTTTATAATTGAATATAAAAGAAGTTTTTTTTTATAATTAATCTTTTTAAATATATTATTTGATATTTATTTTATTTTAATTAAATTATATAATGAAATTTATCATTTTTATAATATAATTTGTTTAGTTTTTATTTATTATTTATAATATGTTATTAAGATATATATATTTTAATTTTATTTCTTTTATAATATTAATCTTTTATTTAATATTTCTTTGATTAAATAATATTGTTATAGGTCACCTCTGGGAGTATTCAGAAGCTTTACCGCTAAGCTAGAAAAGCTCAAACGATTAGAAGATAGAATTAGAAGTTTTATCTTACTCTCATATATATATCAGGCAATTATATAGTTCCCTCATCCCTATAACAAATATAATCAAAATAAATCTATTTTAAATTTAAAATTAGTAAAAATAATGATAATAATAATAATTTATAGATTTAATATATAATATAAATGAATATTAAAAAATATATAATTTTAATTCTTAATTTTTTTTTAATAGAGAAGAAAAGTTCATATATTAATTTTTTTTTAATAGATCTTTCTATGGAATCGAAGTCATAATACCCCTGTATAGTAGTTTTATTTTGCTCTTCTATTAGACCACAACTGCTTGAAATTAGTGAGAGTGTCGCGGATACTAGACTCTGACGGAGATGCAGACCTCACATCGCCGCCACCAATATTACCCCGCAACGACCTCCGCCAATCTCAATGATAGCTTTCGTGACTCACATTACCCCTCACCTGTTAAACGCCTTGCTGCAATTGAAATGGCAGACAGTAAGGTTGTGAGCTTTTCTACTTTGCTATTTGCCAACCAACATTCAATAGAAATCCACTTAAAAGAATGGCTGAACATAATTTAAAGATCTCAGTTCTCCTTCGGAAGTAAGGTCTAATCTCAAACATACAGACAACTATCCATTAGTTTTCAAATACACACATACACTACATCGAACTAGAAAATTGCAGTGTCTTTATTATTCTCAGGTAATTATTACCAGTATTGTTGATCGCTTCTTACATGAGTACAGGATGGTGGTCCTTGATTTCAAAAGCACCATCACCAGGCTAGTTGATTTTTGTTTCTTTAAAACCGAGAAATACTCAGGTCGTCAAGTGAAAAAAAGCGATTGTGGCAGCAAAGGTTGCATCAACTCTGGCTCATATGTCAAGCTTCAGTCTAAGCCTAAGCCTAAACCAATGTCGTATTGAAATGGTATGCACTCCCTTATCAAACAAAAGCGAGACTTGCACTAACTGAAAAATCAGGTTATAGTCGTTTGATGTTGGAGATGGTTATTACAAATTGTTCTCTTCAGGTATATCGAAGAACCCTAGAAATCTTGGGTTCTATGGTAGTTATTTTGTCAAGCACACATTGGCAGGCATGAGATTGATGGAATCTGAGGCTCTGTGACAGAGATCCTGTATTAGCACGCATGATATTGATGGAATCCCAATAAAACTAGGTGTCCCATCCTCAATACTCTTTATTTATTCTCCGAACTTAAAGTTTTTTGTGAGAGCTCCGCTTAACCATACTCGTATTTCATCCAAAGCGTCTAGATCATTACTCGGTAAACTTTTCTGAACACTCTCATCATACCACTCGTATGTCCGCCCAGCTCCTTCCAAATCCTGGCCTATTGATTTACAAGAATCGTAGTCGATGATAATCGGAGTGCCGGTGTCATCAAACATAATGTTGGAAGGATTAATGTCGTTATGGACGAGACCTAATGAATGCAGATGTCGAATACCTTTCTCAATACCATTCAACCATACGTCCCGGTCCTTCAATAGGTGATCGTTACAGATGACATGGCGTTCCATGTGGTGCCCTGAATTCACAATATCCATGAGACTGTTATGATATTTGGTCCAGCAGGTCCCAGTGATACGTCCTTCATGAACAAAGCACCCGAGGTATTTGGCGATATTTGGATGCGGGTTTGATCGGAGGATTTCGCCTATTTCAACCTCTGCAAGAACCCCCTCGCCGATCTTTGAAGGATTGCCGTTAAGTTGAAGGTAATCATAGCATAGCAAACTTGGACGCTTAACGTAGAAGGTAGCAGACGGCGAAGCGGAAGCTTGCATGAAATGTGATGAAAAGATGGGGTAATAGATTTCTCTAGGTATCGGTGTCGAACTGACGAGCTCTTCAAGTTTAGTAGATTGTGGCTCGTGAAAATGCTGTCGATTTTTCGAGACCCCATGATGAATATCATTTTCGATACAATAGACAATAGTGACGTAGGCATACTGCCAGACTCTTTCAACCTCTTCAAAGGCCTCTCCCTTCTCAAGGACCTCCATTGATTGCGACGGATGAAAGTGGAAAGACTTTTAACTACCGTGGGGATGGTTAGAAAGAAACCTTACCAAAAATTACTGATACCTTTTGGTGCACTCGGTGATATGGTGCACTCGGTGTTAAACCACGTTATAGAAAAAAAATTATCATTAAAATATGATTTCTATATTCAATTATAAAATATTATATAATTAAATAAAGAAAATTTATTATATATATAATTTATAATTCTGATTCTCCTATAATACTTTCATTGAATTAATTTTAATATCATAATTTCTCAGAATGAAGATTATAAAACTATAATAATTATTAATATATATAATTTTACTAAAATTCTTTTTAATATATAAATATCAGACTTTATCCGATCTGTAATTATCTTTATTTTAATTTTAAAAAATAATGAAAAACTTTATTAATTATCTTAAAAATAATTGATTTCTTATTCTATATTAAATTTTATATTTAGTATAGATTTTAAATTTAATTTATTAATTTAATTTATTGAATATTTTAAATATTAAATATTATTTTGAAAAGTTATTGATTTTATTTTTAATTTTATAAAGATTAATTAAGATTTAATTATATATTTTTCAATTCAAGTTTAGTATTTCATTTTAAATTATTAAAAATAAATTATAATTATTATATTTGAAAATTTCAATTGATTTGATTTAATATTAATAAAGTTATTTGATATTTAATTTTATATAAAAAGAATATAGTTTTCGCAGGGATTATGTCACGAATTTGAATGATGCGCGGTGAGTAGATTCCAGAATTCTTATCTAGTAGATAGATGGATACATAGATACCACAGCACAAAAATACAACTACCGAAACCAGGAAGGAATTTATTCATAACGTGGTTTATCATCGAGTGGCCCATATCATCAAGTGGCCCACTTTCACCTCAATTTACATTTTCAAATCTATATTATTCAACAACAATTGAATCAATTGATTGAAACTATTAAGAATCTAATAATCTAGGATCTATTACATTATTTTGACAGATTCTTGTATTATGTCCTGTCTTTCTATATTTACTACAACATCGATTAGAAGATGCTTTCCTATTAGAATTCCTCTCTTTTTGATGTTTATTGTGTTGAATCTGAATATCAACCTCTTGCTGAGATAATATATCAAAAGTCTCTTATTTAGTGAGTACTCCTCCTTAATATAATTGGGTTTTTTTCGTATGTCGACACTTGCTTAATACTTCATTTACTGCCCGAAATATATGAATCTCTGTATTTAAAAGTGTGTTTTTATAAGCTAATCTCTCTATACCCTTAGCTAAAGTTAATACAGTCTCGAATATAAATATAGGAGAGCTTGTTTGATGACAAGTTATTCGAGATTTAATTAATATTGATTGAAAAAGAGCTTCAGTTAGGTTGCAAGGGATTTGAGAGATTTATTGATCTAGGTCGAAAGAGGGGGGGATAGATGTACAAATTCGAATATCTAATTTTGAAAGTATAGCTTCAGGATTAAATGGGATTAAACCTGTTCCTCGGAATCCTGATTTTATATTCTGAGAAGTGATTGATTCCTCATATATAACTTTAAAAGCTATAAAGAATTCAACCTTCGAAATATGATTGATATATGCCTTGATAAATCCATCAATTTGACCACTATATGAATGTTTTAGATTGCTAAAACAGCCAACATCAATTGGTTGAGTTAAATGACTTGAATGCGATGGTAAACGTAAACATATAATATCGTTCTCTTTGCAGTATGCTTGAAAAGCTACTGATTCATAGCTTTCATGCCCATCCAGTACCAACATTCGATATTTGCCCTTTCTTCGATTCTTAGTATGCTTGTCGAAGTGTTTCAATCATTCTAAACCCGTCTCATTATTCATCTATCTATTAGATGTAGGTTTAATAGCCCATTCTGCAGGAAGATTTGTTTCGGTATATCAATTGGAGAGATGAACTTGTCCTTGAACTATTAGAAATGAGGGAATAGTTTCATCCTCTCTATTTCCATATATTATTGCTATAGTCTATTCTCGATTACCTGGTTGTACTGTCTTGCTTCTGCTATTTCGTTCAATATTAGTTATTATCATTACTATATATATAATCTCTATCATAAAGCTTGTTTCGTTGAAATTGTAGAAATCTCTGTCTAAAATACTATATTTCGCTTGTATATTCGCAATTAATCGAAACTATTCTTCAAGAAGCTTAGGATCCTCACAAAGAGCTCTTTGAAAATCATAAACATAACTAAAACGCATCTTTAATTCGATTCGATATTTTACAAATCGATGTGTCTAGAGCTTCCCAATATATTTCGTACCCCTCGATTCGAGAATATCATTCGTTATATCTTCCACATTCTTTAGTTTAAGTGGAAATCCTCTTAAATCCATATCGAGTATATATTGAACAATTATCTCTTCTTCTAATTCTGTAATCTTATAACGATTCGCTCGAGTTTCTATACGAAGAGGTAAATCTTCCATTCTATGTCGAAGAGTTGTACGAGGAATATTATAGAGCATAGCAGCCTTTCGAATGCTTAATTTTTTATCTTTATGAATAACTTCGATAGCAAGGAGTATACGAGCTTCTTGATTATTCGAATTCATTATAGGTTGTTGATAAAACGCGTGTTGAAAGAGACAGGTGTAAATTGAGGTGAAAGTGGGCCACTCGATGATATGGGCCACTCGATGATAAACCACGTTACTCATTTTTATAATCATTCACGCAAACAGAACAGAACATTTTCACATGATAAAGATAAGACGATTGTAAAAGCCACAAGGCATGGTTGACTAGGAAACTCGGAAGCTACCGAAATCTCTCGCCGGGAAGTTGGTGAACAAATGGGTTTATTTCTGGTCCGCCTACCTATCTGCTTGGTACCGTGTCACGGTATCTTGGTGAGACTTATCTTGACGAGCGAAGGGAGTAGAGTATCAAAGGTGGATAGATAGATAGATAAATATCTAGATAGATGTGATATTATTGATGGAGAATTGATCTTTTTCTAATAATAATCATGATATGATGGATTTGCAAGAACTTCCCCATCTATTCATCCATTACCATCAAAATCATATTTGAAAAACAAACAAGAGAAAAATATACGACTTTATCTCTTACTGAATTCTACCTACCTAAGTAAATAAGTTCTCGTCTTCCTCCATTGTAACACAAACCCCAATCGTAATTAATCAAACTATTAATATTGAATGATTGATTGATTGATCGGTCTCGGGAAGGGAATAGGCATCTTTCAATTCAATGTCTCAATCTCTCAAATTGGATACCACGAGGCTTTTTGTCTGGTATTTTTGTTTTTGTATATATAGATATATATGTATTTTTTCATCAATTAACTTGACTATTATTTGATCTGTCATACTCGTATGTTCTTGGTTAATGACGGGGAAAGAGCTGTGGTGACTTGGCATTCTTGGATATTGATATTGATATTGATTAGGAGTTTATGGAGGTATTAAGCACTTTCTTTATACAGTACTCGCGACTTTTGATTGAATCGGGAGTGAAATTTAAAGAAAAGATAGATAGGTGTCTATTCTCTCCCACTTCCCACTGTTGGTAGATTGATAACTGTTAGATACCACCAGCACCTAGATACCAAGTATAGAAACATGATTGAAAAGTTCCCAAGGTTCGGATGATTTTTTGATATGAATTCTCATCGGTAACGTCTAGTGCTAAAAAGGAAGGTAGATATTATATTATCCTAGGTAGAGAATGAATGTGGATATAGATGATGACATGGGTGTTGGCTTGCCCAACCTTATCTTTTGTGGGTGGTGCTTTGAGAGAGTCCGTAGTGAAAGCGGAGTCCACCGAAGTTTATCCCGCGAGTGGTTATCGAGTTAATCGAGTTATCGATTGTTTATAGCGGATATCGTATCGTATCGTATCAATGTTTGGATTTTATCAATGCGGAGGATGAGAGGTTGGTGGTAGTGGTGATTAGCATGGGATTACCTATGGGTTAGACGATTGGGATAGGAAGTAATAGGAATTGAGGATGTGAAGTAAGGGAGAGGAGAATATTAATTGCTGTTATTTGTTTACAAATGATTTCAAGATGAAGTGGGAATTCAATATTAGAGTTTCTAGAATTTCTAATACTATTCTAGAAGGGGAATGATGTGTTGTTGATCTGTTTAACTTGGATTCAGGAACAGGAACCGAATTAATAATTAATTCCCACTTCTTTTTTTTCTCGATTTTGGTGGGAATTCATTTATTGATAGATATCGTAACAATGACAATCATAATCACAATGATAATTATAATGCCAATGTCAAAATAAATCATATCGGATTCTCCTGCTTGTATTGTTTGTTGATAAGTCTTTACAACAAGTAGACAAGCCTCTTCAACTCGGTTGTGTATCACGCCAAGAACTCAATTGGCGAGCTCCTACGGGCGGAGAATATCCCGTATATGTACTCGAGTAACGAGGAGAGAGTAGGTCATGACGGTGAGATCCAAGGTTTATATGCATACATATGGTTACCTAGGTCTTGATGGTTCATATGCAATACGATAAGGAAGTTTTTGTATAGATAGTCGAGTACGGAGTATATATCTTTATATAAGAGATCCTAGTCACGATATCGGAGTTGAATTGATTTTTGGAAAGAGGGTTGAGTGAGATACTAGGGAGTGTATTGAATGATCTATTTATTTGTTATTTATTCATCTTTTTTGCTATCTTCTGTTATAATACAAGTTTGTTATGGAATAGCTTGGTATTACTCCATATCTAATTTTCATATCCACATCAGTATCCACATCTAGATGTCTTGACAAGCTACACTAACCCAATTCCCCTCTCTAATACCTGCAAGGAAGATCGATCAGCTCCCGCCCATCAAATCGGTCAACATTTCCCAACGAATTTGAGAAGATTATTGGATAAAGCCTCAAAACCAGGAACAGATGGGTGAATATCCGAAGCGTGTGATTAACATGTTTTTGAGGAGTTTTGTGGAGACTAGATAGATCATGTACATTACCTTATTAAAGAATTCACTGCAGGTACCACGGAATATATTAAGCTTCCAGAACCTCGAGTTCAAGTAGGTTTTTTTCTTCTTCTCTTTTTTCCTTACCTCTTCTATAACTTCTCTGTCGTACTTCCTTCCTTCTCCTGAGTGATAGTTGGATCATTGAGTATTCCTATCCAAAGATCTTCTCCTTGTGCTCTTTCCTCCTATACTCTACTCCCGTGAAACCCTCTTCACATATCCTCCTATAATACCCTACTCCTCTCATTTTATCATACCTCGATAAAATGCGTACTTCGGCTCTCCTCAGCCTCTTGGCTGGTGTTGGATATGCGGCTGCTGTTGCAACAACTAAACCATTTGGACTCCCCAAAACCAACTTAGAGAAGAAGGATATTCATGTTAGCATTCAGGCCGATGGTTTGGATGTTAAGTTGGATGTTACCAATTCAACAGCTAGTGTGGTGAAACCCAAGGTTTTTATCATTTCTATGGTATGTATTTTTTTTTACATCGTCTTATCTAATCTCGTTCCATACTTTTCGCTTTACTTTTATCTGAAAAGTTGCGATTTTACCTTTAATGTATGAACATCATCTGACCAATTTTTAGTTCACACCCGAAGCAGATATTTGGTATGAAAACTCCTTTACCAAGGGTTCAATTGGAAATCTCTTCGCCAAGAATATTACCGTTCCAGGTTTCTCTCCTCTCTTCCCACAAGCTCATTGTCTCGAAGATGGTTCCGTTTGTCAACTCACCACTGGAGAATCCGAAATTAATGCAGCTTCAACTATCACCGCTTTGACTCTCTCCCCCGCCTTTGATCTCACCTCGACTTATTTCCTCGTTGGTGGAATTGCTGGTATCAACCCAAAACACGGTACTCTCGGTGATGTTGCATTCTCGAAATATACCATTCAAGTAGCTCTTCAATATGAATTCGACGCTAGAGAAAAACCTGATAACTTCACCACTGGATATTTCCCTCAAGGTTCATACGCTCCCGATCAATATCCCGGTAACATCTACGGAACCGAAGTATTCGAAGTCAACGAACCACTCCGAGATTTGGCTGTGGAATTCGCGAAGAAGGCAACTTTGAACGACTCAGAGATTTCAATCGCTTACCGTACTTTATACGATACAAACAGCACAGAGATCAATAAATATCAAGCAGCAACCCATGCTCCTACTATCATCACGTGCGATACCGCCACCTCAGATGTTTACTACTCTGGTACACTACTCGGCGAAGCTTTCGAAAACACAACCACACTCCTCACCAACGGATCTGGTGTTTACTGCATGACAGCTCAAGAAGATAATGCCACTCTTTCTGCCCTCATGCGCGCAGCCCTCTTCAAGCTCGTCGATTTCTCCCGCATAATCATCATGCGTACAGCTTCTGATTTCGATCGTCCATACCCTGGTGCCTCTGTCGAATACAACCTCCTGTATTCCAACCAAGGTGGTTTCGAACCAGCTATCCAAAATATCTATCTTGCTGGTACAGAAGTCATCAAGGGACTTATCGAGGGATGGAACACCACTTTTGAGAGTGGTGTTAATGCTACTAATTACATTGGAGATATCTTTGGTAGTTTGGGTGGTGAACCAGATTTCGGACCTGGAAGTGAGTTCGGTGGTGAGGAGGTTGATCCGGATAACTCGGTTATTCACGTTAAGAGGGATGGAGAGAAGAAGGTTAGGAGTAGAAGAGAGATGAAGGGAAAGAAGGGTTTGATGAGACGTCATTAATTTGGATGGTGTGAGTGGTGGGGTTTTCATCAATGGTTTTCATGCCAAGATGAAGTGAAAGATGTTATTCTTATCCCTGGGGATGTAATGCGTGGTGGGATCCGATGACCTTTTGCGCTTGCGACGTGCGATTCAGCATACTTTCTTCCTCTTCTTCGCGTATATATCTTATGCAAAAGTCATTGAGTTGTTGGGTAGCGGTATTCTTTGTCGGGGCGGAAATGTTGGGGTTTTGGGTGGAAGTTGGTCGGTGGGTGGTGGGTGGTCAATCAATCACTCTTCATTTGCGAACATACTGCGAGGATATTAAAGCGATAGTCCGCAGGAGATTCTGAGGCGCAGGGTACAACTGGTTACGATGCATTTGGAATGGTTGCACAATGTCACAGAGCTGGGGAAAGAAGACTGTAGATAATGGGCAGTAGTGGCAAGGACCAGTATGTAAGTGCTGGTCCATGAGTATATAATGCAGATGAGATATGATATATGGGAGGATGATATTTGGTATTATTATTTGGAATTTGCGGCTATAGGTTTGATGCTTATGGTGGATGTTTGGGAGGATAATTAAAGAGTGGTGGGTATATAGGGATGGAGAACGAGATGAATATATGATTATATGATTTATATTTCCATGTTTTGCGTTTTGCGTTTTGACTGGAGATGTTTGGTGAGTAAAGCTTTGTTTGCTGTGGTGATGTTAATGTTGATGTTGATATTGCTATGTCTTTGTGAATATGTGAAAAGACAACCTAGAATGCGCAGAAAATCTACACGACACTCTCCCGAAAGGTAACACATACCTCGTATTCACAGTCCCACCACTTCCATCTCAACGCGTAATTTATTCTTAGAATAAGGTAGCTATACATTTAATCTTACATCTACCTCTAAAGCGAAATATTGTTTTCAACAAGCATTTTATCTTTTCCAAGCATTTCGGACTAATGTACAGATAGATATCATAATCTCGGATTTAGTTTCCCTTCGCCAACGCGGAAATAACATAGCGGTAATCCTAGCCATCTACGGAATCGGCGTCTCCTTAGGTCCTTTCATTGGCGGCGCCATTGTCTACTCAACTACATGGCGCTAGGTCTTTTATCTCAATCTTCCTATCGGTGGAACATCGCTCGTAGTACCATTCCTATTTCTCCACGTCAAACACAACAAAAATATGATATTTACCCAGAAACTAAAACGAATTGACGTCGTAGGCAACGGAATTTTCATAGTCAGTACTGTGGCTACCGAGAGGCATTACAACGTGTGTGGCAGATCGCTGTCATCTTTGCCGGTCTCGCATGCGTGCTAGTTTTGCTAGAGAAGGAAATACCGTTGAGGACAGTTTAGAGACGGAATATGGACCGAAGGAACCTACAAGAGAACGCCGGG
Source organism: Sclerotinia subarctica (assembly GCA_025389085.1). Classification (NCBI taxonomy): domain Eukaryota; kingdom Fungi; phylum Ascomycota; class Leotiomycetes; order Helotiales; family Sclerotiniaceae; genus Sclerotinia; species Sclerotinia subarctica. The sequence continues at coordinate 2,545,339 of QRFI01000004.1, read as the reverse complement.
AGCAAAAGGATGTTGAAGGGAACCAGGATTAATAAACTTGCGAATTTTCTTCTTATTTGTTATACCTGACATGATTGGAGCCTCAACCTCCTGTAATCTAAAAAATGTCACATTGAATCTAACTTCTGTTCTGTTGAACTTCATTTCATGCTCTAGTGACTATGGTTTGTATATATGGATGTGTAGCAAGTATCAAAATCACATCAATTCTTAATGACCTAGCTACTCCTGTCTTTGAAATGTTCAATTGCAATAATTCCGCGCCATTCCGCTGGCCTGAACAGACCGAAGTAATGCGATCCGATATATGATTGCCATTTTCCTGGAGTATACAGGATACAGACAGACTATCACCCAGACGTAACAATCAATAGGAGATCTATCATCAATACATGAAGCTCGGGACTTAACATTTCATCACCGCGTTGTACACTCTGTCTAGAGATAGAGAATGATATCCAGAAGCCGAGCTGCGTACATCCTTCTTCGAGGGTTACTTTCGCCTAAGCGATGGTTATATGATACATATGGTATACTCTCCATTACCATGAGATTCCTCATAAATATCATCACCGATCAGCGCATCAGTCTCCGAATCAAAATCCATGGCAAGTTTACTGGTAATGCTGAATAAACAGCCTATTCTTACCAGTTTCTTTCTTATCCCACTCGGCCTGAGAATAAGGGCACGCGCATCACGGAGATTTTTAAATACCAAGGGGAATAAAAATAACACGTCGCTTCTAATCTCCTTCAATTCCTCATCGGAATGTAGACGGTCAAAAGACATGCTAGAAATTAACCCAGATCCAGAGGAAGATCCAATCACTTCTACGAAGTGTCCATTTCTATATTTAGTCCGGGTCATTATATTTTTTTTGGACGCCGTGAAAGAGTGACGTCCGATCTTCAATTGACCACGAAGTCGAAGAAACCCCGAAGTTACAGGTCCGAACGGGTCTTCTCCAAGAACTTTCGTTTCAGCTTCGATTATGGTGAAGCTGGGAGGTTGGATTCGATTCATATCTAGAACCATGTGACGTTGGTAATCTGCCTCATTCCATTCGTACCACTTGATGGAAGCATCGGCATCTACGCCCATTGTCCAGCGAGCCGTAATTGACTTACCTG